>CM057337.1:352373521-354861209 GCA_030015575.1 Agapanthus africanus | reverse complement strand
AGCGCAACATCAACTCCCTATACCGGGAGAGACGAATCCCCTCCTATCGCTCATTGCCTCCTTGTGACTCGGGACTGTACCCAAAAACCACCATTTTGCACGCCCTATTGGACGTGGTAAGGTGGAAATCAAAGCACAGTGGGAACCACACAAGACTCTATGACGACTCTCCGGTCAACAGACTACTCTGTACCAGTGTCACCCGAGAACTGCCATCTGACGTGATGTATAATACCATCTGGGAGTTCTCGGCGAGTCCGTCCCGTGTACCCAGTCTCCACTGAGCACCCGTATATCATCTCTGATGTCAAACACGAATGGATATGGGATCATCGATCGCCCATCTGTATGGGTCGAGAAGGTATACGCCAGTCTACTCTGGTATATCAATGCCCTGTCTCGATACACCTACGACTAGGGACCTTGAAGGATGTACTTATGGACTACCATGTCCCCACTAGTATGATCCACAACATAGTCCAGGTAGTCAAGTACACATCCTAAGGGCTTTAAACATAGTCCAGGTAGTCAAGTACACATCCTAAGGGCTTTACCAACATGTAACAGAGAGACAATCAGTGTACACGTTAAGGTAAAGATCAACCGGATAGCATACTATCGTGTCGAGCAAGAAAGTCCTCCCTATATATATCCCAGCATCCACTACAGTATACATCCTATGTATAGTAATGGCCTCTAGGGCTTACATATAACTAACAATCTCCCACTTGCACTAGGGCCATCTGATAGCAGTGGTTGCAGTATCTCATACTCAACCATCCCATAAAAATCTCTCTCTGGGAAAAGGCCTTTGTGAGTGGATCCGCCGTGCTGTCCTCTGAGTCTTCTCTCCTAACCTCGATCTCCTTGGAGATCATCCATCTCCATGATCAGGTGATACTGCCTTAGAATATATCTGGATCATTGATGGGACGGACGTTCCTTGGCAAATGCCACAACTCCATTGTCACACAATGTGAGGAACTACGTTCATCTCATGAACAAATATACATCCAGACTGCCTCTTTGGTAGCATCTTAAGTAGCGATGTATCCAGCCTTTATCATCTAGTATGCCACGGTATCTAGCTTGGAACTCTTCTAACATACCGTCCCTTTACTGAGGGTAAAGACAATGCCTGCGACTGACATTCAGTCGTCATTATCACCCTGGAACCCTTCCAGTGATTCTCCCCAGGATCGATTGATACCGTCTCACTACAACTAGTGAGAATCCTAATCATCCATTTAGATCTATCTCATAGATCCAAAATCCAGGATTTAGGAGGTATCACTTTGATCCTATATGGAGAATCATTGTGATAAGCGGAGATTGACCGAGCGTAGCATAGGAAACTCCTTCCATATCAAGGGTATGTTATCCATGTACCCTACGAGGATCACTACCATACTCCCTACTACCTTTTTGTTTATACAAGGTTCATCTACCATTTTGATGATGTCAAACTGTTTGACTACCACATCAAAACAGATGTTCCAACTCCGCGATACCTGCTTTATCCTATAAAGCATCTTGTACACGTTTCCGCTACTCCCACTGTCTACGAAGCCCTCTGGCTGTGTACTTATAGACGCACTCTTCTAAAACATCATTTAGAAAAGCAGTCATGGCACCCAACCGCCAGATATCGTAGTCATGGTATGCAGCCGTGGCAAGTAGGATCTGGATGGACTTAAGCATAGCTACTTGAAAAGGTTTCATCATTATCCACGCCTGGTCGATGACGAAAAGCTTTAACAGGTCTAGCTTTGAAAGTCTCAACTTTTCCATCTACACCAAGTAATCTTCTCAAGATATACTTGCTCCTGATGGGGATTTAACCCTTCAGATATAGCAACCAAAGTCCATACTTTGTTGGTGTATAAGGATTCCATCTCAGATCGCTAAGCATCCAGCCATTCTTACAGAGTCCCACTCCTGATGGCCGGCTCGAAACTAGTTGGGTCATCATCTCATGATGCAATCCTCGCTCCCACTGTCATAGAGAAACCGAAGTATCTCTCAGGTGGGTGAGGAACCCTACTAGATCGGCGGAGAGGCTGAGGTTCGTTAGAATCTACTGAATCCTTTGGTTCTACCAAATCATCTGCTGTTGTTTGTATATTTGGAACATTTCCAGTTCTACATAACAGTCCTTGCCTCGAGCTTGTCCGGATTTTGCTTTTAGATATAGGCCGGACAACCCCAAATCTTAACTATCTTAAGATATGGACTCTTCCCTTTACATATCACATATGAAATGGTAGGCAACTGATTTGATTGGAACCCTATTCAATAGGTATGCAGCTTCTCAAGCGCATAACTCCCAAAAAGGAAATAGGTAACTCAGTAGTACTCATTATAGAGCACACCATATCACATAGGGTGCTATTGCTCCGCCCCGATATACCATCGTGCTATGGTGTATACGGAGGAGTAATGCTGAGAGAGAATCTCATTCTCCTTTAGAAAAGTCCAGGAATTCCATGCACAAGTATTCTCCTCCCTGATCTCATCATAGGACATAATACTTATACCCGTATTTTGGTTCTCTACTTCTAACTCATATTCTGTGAATATCTCAAAAGGTTCGGACTTGTGTTTCAACAGGAACATATGTCTGAATCTTGAGAGATTATCAGAGAATGTAACGAAGTACAAAGAACCAGTCCTGGCATATGTAGACAGGGGACCTTACATACATCAACATGTATCATCCTAAGAGTTCACTAACTCTTTCTCTGTTTCCAATAAACAGAGCTGGTGTCATTATATCTTTGTGACATGACTGGCAAGTTTCACAAGATGTAGATTCAAACTGATTTAAATATGCATCTTCATGTAACTTCAGCTAGTCGGGTCGCATTGATATGACCTAGTATATAACGCCTCAAGAAGGATTCGTTCATTTCTGAACTCTTCCTCTTGTGTGTGTTCTGTATACTAAGAACTGTAGTTTGATTTAGAACATCAATACTTTTAGATAACGTGCCTGAACCGATCAACTTTTGATATAGGAAATGTTCAAAACATTATCCAACAATACAAAATTTTATCATTTCTTTACTGATAAAGAGACTGATATGATTTTGTATATCAGGTTCGGTATCTAATAACATTCGTTCAGAATCAATGTATTGGTAATACAGGGTGACAGTGACCAACAGACTTGGCTGCAACTCTTGCCCCGTTTTCTGCCTCATGAAACTTATCACCCGTTCTCAGTCCTCTACCTGTCTGTAGCCCTATGTAACAGATTACATATCTGGGATCCTGATCTGGTATCACATACTCAGGACATAAAGGATACTGAGAAACAATTCTCTGTAACGAACACACCCGAAGATGATGCATCAGCGTGCACTCTTTTCGTTTGGGCGGCACGGGAATTCGGGTAATCACCAATTTCCTGCTCTGTCTTATAACAATTATAAGTTGGAGCGGGACCAACTTTCCCCAGCTCAGTATAACAAGCGGGTTCGGTCAATATCCGTATTATTATCTTGATTAAGGCGTGATATGGTCGCTACCTGGAGAGAGAGAGAACAAAGCACTCAGCGTGCGCTCTTGCAAGAATAGATTGGTTATTATTTTATCTAATCAGGATGGCTCCCACTGCTTTTTATCAAATCTTCCTTCAAACCTTAAAAGGAAAGACTAGCCGGAATTAATTACACGCTACAGGTTCGCCAATCTTTCAGCCAGGCCAGTGTCGGTACTTTGAGGAAGGTTCCCCGTGCTTTCGCAAGGACCTAATTAATGTAAACCTCGTTTTCCCAGAGGCGTAACCTCGTTAACACCTTTCTAGACACCTACTTGATCGGCTAATTGTAATGTGTAAAACTCTCCCAGGAGTAACAATTACTCGCAGCGGGTATCGGGATCCAACTATCTCATAGAAGGTATGCAATCTCATTGCAAATTTCAACACTTGAAATTCCCGATAATTTTGCCCCTAACCTCCTATGACCTTGACAAAGGCCAACAAACCATAGGATGCCAGTCAAGTTCAACCCGTCATTTCTTGATTGAATTAAACCCACCCGCACGACCCTTGACAAAGGCCAACAAGGTCGCACGACTACCCTAACCCAATCTGCATCATATGCATAAGCAGATAAGCACCAGTTAGCTACCGCACACTGCGCCTTGACAAAGGCCAACAAACGCAGCACGAATACTAACTACTACTTATCTGAAATGACGGAGGGCTACGACAGGTTTTTCTAAAAACCTATTGCGTAATGAACTTGATATCGTTGTAGAATCAAATGATTTTAAAATGGAGTGTTTTTGAGGCTTTTCTAGTTTTGCTAAAGGGGTCACTCCGGTGAAGGGATCGTCGGCCCTTTCCTCATCGAATGAGGTGCGGAATATATCATATATATCTCTGTGCAAAGCAAAAACTCTTAAAAGCAATCAAAAGACAAACCGAGTTGTAGCATCTGCCAGTTATTGCTAAAGGAGTCACTCCCGGTGAAGGGATCTCGGTCCTTTCCTTATCGAATAAGGTGCAGGATATATCACATATACCGCTGTGCAAAGCAAGAACTGTAGCTACCTTTTTTATTTTTGAAATTCGATTCTACAACATCTTAGGTTTCTTTTCTTTCATTAATCACATTAATGAAGTCCCATCATTTAAGTACCTAATACTCACAGATAAACACGACGTACACTTATGCCATCCGCATTCGCCTCGATGTCCCCTCGTGCACCGTTAGGTTAGGTAACTAACGGCAGAGCGGGCCAGGGCTAGCGCGGGTGTAAAACATAAGTAACGCCTATATAATATATCATATATACTATATACTGTATCCATCACAGAACATATCACATGATCACATCACAGATATCGCAGCAGAAAAATCATATGAAATATTGGATATACTAGGACGTCCGTGTTTTGAATACGAGCCAGTATAAAACACGGATTCCACGGTCGTGATGAATAGCCAAACCCACACCCCTAGACCCCTACGAGAGCGGCAAGCAAGCCTACCAATTCTAGGGTTAGGAGACCCGGACTCGACTCCTCGAGATGGCCTCCCACTGGACCCCAGAACCCGGTTACTTGTGCTCCCCTCCTTGGGTCTATCCTAGTGCGGAAAAGTAAATAATATACAAAAGGTGACATCTTCCGCAACCTGGAAGCGCCCCAATAAAAGAATATTACATACAAGTTTTTACATGAATGAAAATGAAAAACACTCATCTCACATAAAAACCCCCGGCTATTCAAACACGACGATCCAATATAACATATCCAGCAACACATAACATCACATGTCATCAACGTAAGTAAATATGTCTATCCCAATTGTCGTTGACATATAGCAACGAAACCGGCGATATAACATATTACACTTACGGCCAAAGAAAAGAAAGTGTAAAACTACAACAATTGGAATCCGCAACCACCTCAGACATCGCATGCCTGACCAAATGAATTACTTAGACATCGCATGCCTAACAATTATAAACCCCGCATTTTAGTCTCAAAATCGAAAACTCTTTTCAATATCAAGTCGGGCAATTCAACAAGATTCCCGACATTTTGATCGAATGCTCGTCGCAAACTTCGGTAGATGTCCGCACCCTCGATACCGTCGACGAAGTGCACCAAGGCGGAACACCGCTACCGCGAGCACCCGAACGGATGCTTTCGGCGACGGGGTTCTCCTACAGTCACTTGGTCGGGGCTATGGGGCGAGGCTGTCTATTAAGTTTACCCGGCCAGTATCCGCGTACGCTACGTGATTGCGACGGACTTTTGATCACATCAAAATTCCGTGGCAACCGATCAAGTGAGACTAAAGTGCTATGTTTATAACATTCATTCAGTTATAACTGCTTGTGAATTCCAATTATTGTATCACATTCCGAATAAGATAGAAAATGTTAAACTTTCCGATCGAACAATCGAACACCCAAGTTTTCCCGAAACAGCTCAACTCATGAAATAAGTTCAAAGACATTCATTTCGTGCCTCAGTACCAACGGTCCAGCCGTAGAAGGGTCAAGCCAACGCCTCACATGTGGCACGCCGTACTGCCCCAAACCCTAAGGTTCAAAGGGCAGTTCAAGACGATCACATAATCGAGTTAAGGTTTGTTGTCTTCTAGAGGGACCATCGCGTTACTTGCACTACTTAGAACGTCTTTAAACCACGGAAAAATCCAACACTTGGAAATTTTCCGGCAGGGGAAAAGTTGGGTATTTATATCCGGTCGAACTTTTTAACATATTCTAAAATATACGGAAAGCCACATAGACAAAGTCTGACAATCCGATCGAAACACCGAGTCCCCAATACAACTCAGAAAACTCAACTCTTGAGTTCAGAAAAAAATTATCCCAGGAAAACTAGCACTGCAAAATAGGAATTACTGTGCAAAATTCAATGGGAGATAAGACAAAATGGCCGCGGAACAGCCGCATTAGCACGCTAATGCCGCGGTTCCGCCGCTCTTTAGAAAGATCATTAGGTAATTTTTGCATCGTAATTCTTAGAATTTCCTGCTGAATTTTCTGCATATTTTTAATCTGGAAAAAACCCAATTTTTGGAAAAAGTCCAAAGAGCAAATTAGGGTTTGGGTTTCGGTTCGATCGGACTTCCAATTCCGTCTACGCATCGCCTAAGGCTCTAGCTAGGCTCTGATACCACTGTAGGGTTCCTAGGCACTCTCAAGAGGTCTCACAAGGTATCAACCATGCCAATTTCAAATTTTACGGGTGCCGAGAAACCCTAATACGGATCGTTGGCTAGAAGTTTAGGCGAAAACTAGAACTAGTAAACTACTTTACTAAGAGTAAACGGAAATGCAACCTTTGTAGATCCGGTCCTCCACCTCCACGGCTCCGTGATGAAGTCCTCTCCGCTGTCCAAATGCAATCCCGGGCTCTAGCGTCAGCTTCATCGGAGAAAAAGCGGGCTAGGTCATCGACGACGATGCCGAAGATGATCTACGTCGAGGCATCACTAGATCAAGCTCCACCTTCACCAAGCCATGAAAACTTATGAAGGAAACACACTCTACTACTTGGCAAGAGGTAGAGGATGAGAAATAGGAAGTGGGTAGACTTTAGATTTGGATTTCTCACTCTCTTTCATCAATCACCATTGATGAAGCAAGCTTTTTTTCTTTTGAAGAAGATGAAGAAGAAGAAGAAAGAATATGATTAGTTATTTTCAAAATAGAAAATAATATGAATACTTATCATATCCTAACCCTAGTTAAGTGTAGAGAATAGACCATGGTTTGTTTAAATGGTTAGGGTTAAGCATGAAGACAAAATGGTTACAAAGTCAAACCTTCATGAAGATTCAACTACAAACAAAAAAATGCCACCATTTTCCTTTTATTCTTTCCAAAATAAATAAATAAATAAATAAGAAAGAAAAAGCAAAACCCTAATCATCAACTTAACCATGGTTTAATTCTATACATTTAACCAAATAAGCATGTATCATCAAACATGATACAATCATGTGCACAAAAGTATATCACATATACAACTTGCACATCCAAGTGAGAAAATCCATATAAAGTGAACCGATACTAGTTAATGCAAAGTAATATATCAAATATATAATTATACATTAAATCATTAAATCAACACTTGATTTAACGATCCGGTCATATCGCATATAACTGACTAGTATCCTATGTATCGGCTTACCGAATCAATCCTTGATTCGATAACTAGGTTATATCGCATACAACCTTTCGATACATTCATCGCGAGAATAGAATACGGTATTACATACACGCATTATTCTCGGTCCCGCACATATCTCATATGCGCTCCTATTTCGTTTCGCTTGAGCCAGGAAACCTCTGTGTAGGACTCTAAAGACTCGTCAATACGCCGGCAGCAGGCGATGATCATATCAAACACCCACAAGCCGCAAGCGGTCTACTAAACGTAACGGCCACCCGGGTATTGAGCGATCAGAAGATCGACGAGCAAGCCCGCTCACACTCCTGTGAATCCAACCAGTAACACTTACCGTACAGTCCGGTCTGATCGTGTGATATGTCGCATATCTCGCCTAGGGGTGGTAAACGTCAGACCCCAATAGCTCGATAAGTCGTGTCGATATGAGGTCTATAACAATTTGAGAAACTACTGGTAACACTTACCAGTAAATCTCAGCAACCCTGGACAGGGATTTCCTGTTATAGCCAATCGAACACAGCGCAACATCAACTCCCTATACCGGGAGAGACGAATCCCCTCCTATCGCTCATTGCCTCCATGTGACTCGGGACTGTACCCAAAAACCACCGTTTTGCACGCCCTCTTGGACATGGTAAGGTGGAAATCAAAGCACAGTGGGAACCACACAAGACTCTATGACGATCTTGGGTCAACAGACTACTCTGTACCAGTGTCACCAGAGAACTGCCATCTGACGTGAGGTATAATACCATCTGGGAGTTCTCGGCGAGTCCGTCCCGTGTACCCAGTTTCCACTGAGCACCCGTATATCATCTCTGATGTCAAACACGAATGGATATGGGATCATCCATCGCCCATCTGTATGGGTCGAGAAGGTATACGCTAGTCTACTCTGGTATATCGATGCCCTGTCTCGATACACCCACGACTAGGGACCTTGAAGGATGTACTTATGGACTACCATGTCCCCACTAGTATGATCCGCATCATAGTCCAGGTAGTCAAGTACACATCCTAAGGGCTTTACCAACATGTAACAGAGAGACAATCAGTGTACACGTTAAGGTAAAGATCAACCAGATAGCATACTATCGTGTCGAGCAAGAAAGTCCTCCCTATATATGTCCCAGGATCCACTACAGTATACATCCTATGTATAGTAATGGCCTCTAAGGCATACATATAACTAACAATAATGGCCCCTAGCACATATACACTAACAATCTCCCACTTGCACTAGGGCCATGTACTGGCATATCGAAGACCGATGATCTCGAGTAGCCTCTCGAACTGAATCTGAGGTAGGGCCTTCGTGAATGGATCAACAATGTTCTCTTCAGTAGCAACTCTCCGGACCTCGATCTCCCGACGATCAATGATCTCCCTAATCAGGTGATACCGCCTTAAGATGTGTCTGGACTTCTGACGAACCTTGGTTCCTACGCTAAAGCTATAGCTCCGTTGTTGTCGCAATACAGAGGTATTGGATCAACAATGGTAGGAACCACCTGAAGTTCTGTTAGGAACTTCTTCATCCAGACTGCTTCTTTTGCGGCATCGCAAGCAGCAATATACTCCGCTTCCATCGTCGAGTCAGCAACGGTGTCCTGCTTGGAACTCTTCCAGCACACCGCCCCTCCATTGAGGGTAAAGACATAACCTAACATGGACTTAGAATCGTCCTTATCACTCTGGAAGCCGGAATCAGCAAAGGCCTCCATCTTGAGGTCTTTTCTGCCGTAAACCAAGAACAACTCCTTAGTCCTCCTCAGGTACTTGAGAATGTTCTTTACTGCTATCCAGTGCTTCTCCCCTGCGTCTGACTGATACCGTCTTACTGCGCTCAGTGCGTAAGCTACATCTGGTCTGGTGCACAACATCGCATACATTATAGAGCCTACCGCAGAAACGTAGGGTATAATAGACATGCGTTCCCTTTCCAAATCAGTCTTGGGAGACATCTCTTTGGATAGGGTGTTTCCGTGACAAGCCGGTAGATTACCGCGCTTAGAATCTTCCATACTGAATCTTTTCAGTATAGTGTTGATATACATGGACTGTGAAAGTCCCAACATCCTCTTAGATCTATCACGATAGATCCGGATCCCCAGAATGTAAGAGGCATCACCCAGGTCTTTCATGGAGAACCTGTGTGACAAGAATCCTTTGACAGATTGTAGCATAGGAATGTCATTTCCTATCAAAAGAATGTCATCCACGTACAAGACGAGGAATACGACAGTTCGTGCTACAACTTTACTATATATGCATGGTTCATCTGGAATTTTGATAAAGTCATATTCTTTGACCGTTTCATCAAAACAGATGTTCCAACTCCGCGATGCCTGCTTCAGTCCATAAATGGACTTAAGCAACTTGCATACTTTCCCGCTGCTCCCACTCTGATTGAAACCCTCTGGCTGATCCATATAGACGCACTCTTCTAAATTTCCATTCAAAAAAGCCGTCTTTACGTCCATCTTCCAGATTTCATAATCATGGAAGGCAGCAATAGCAAGAAGGACCCGAATGGATTTGAGCATAGCCACTGGAGAAAAAGTTTCGTCATAGTCCAAACCAGGTCTTTGACGAAAACCTTTTGCAACAAGTTTAGCCTTATAGGTTTCTACCTGTTCATCTACTCCAATCTTTTTCTTGAAGATCCATTTGCATCCTATGGGTTTACCCCATCTAGAGCAAAGTCCAAAGTCCATAATTTGTTGGTGCACATGGACTCCATTTCGGTCCGTATTGCATCTAGCCATCGTACCGAGTCGCCGCTCTGGATGGCCTGCTGGAAGCTAGTAGGTTCATCATCATCTATGATGCAATCCTCTCTATCCCCATCTATGAGAAAACCGTAGTATCTCTCAGGCGGATGAGACGGCCTACTACTCCTGCGGAGGGGTGCGGGAATATCCTGTTCTACTTGAACTACCGGTTCTACCAAACTTTCAGTACTAGTTTGTGGTTCTGGAATTTCTTCCAGTTCTATTTCGCTCCCACTTATTTCCTTTTCTAAAAACTGATATTCTAGAAAATGGGCATTACGAGAAACAAAATCTTTTGTTCCTCTGCGTAATAGAATAGATACCCCTTGGAGTTCTTTAGATATCCCACAAACTTACACTTAACTGATCGTGCCTCGAGCTTGTCCACATGCTGCTTTTTAACAAAAGCTGGACATCCCCATATCTTTAGATACTGAAGATATGGTTTCTTCCCACTCCACATCTGATATGGGGTGGTAGGCACAGTCTTGGTAGGAACCATGATCAAAAGATATACTGCTGATTCTAGCGCATAACCCCAGAAAGATCGCGGTAACTCAGCATTACTCATCATGGAACGTATCATATCCAATAGGGTTCGATTCCGTCTCTCCGATACACCGTTATGCTGTGGAGTGTATGGAGGAGTAAGCTGAGAGAGAATTCCTTTCTTTTTTAGGTAACCTAGGAACTCGGCACTTAAGTATTCATCACCTCGATCAGATCTTAGTATCTTGATACTTTTGCCGGTTTGGTTTTCTACTTCATTCTAATACTCTTGGAATTTCTCAAAAGCCTCGGATTTATGTTTCATCAGATAAATGAATCCGTACCTTGAGTAATCATCCGTAAAAGTAATGAAATAGGAAAAACCACCTCTTGCATGTGTAGACATTGGACCACATACATCGCTGTGTATGAGTCCTAAGAGCGAGCTCGCTCTTACCCCTTGTCCAGTAAATGCAGTCTTTGTCATCTTTCATTTGAGACAAGATTGACAAGTGGCATAAGTTTGATATTCGAATGAGTCCAAATATCCTTTTATATGTAACTTGATCAACCTTCTCTCATTGATGTGACCCGGTCTACAATGCCATAAGAAAGCTTTATTTAAATCTGGAGACTTTCTTTTTAGTGTGTTCTGGACATTGAAAATTTGGAGTTGGTTTAAGACATATATACCGTTATCCAGTGTACCGGACCCAATCAAACTATGATTAAGGTGGATGTTAACAACATCACTTAAAAACGTGAAATCATAACCTTTATTTGATAACAACGAAACTGATATGATATTACACGTTAAGCTAGGTACACAAAAACAGTTATGTAAAACCAAAATGTGTCCGCTCGTCAATCCCAGGTGATAATCCCCTACGGACACAGCTCCCACGCTAGCTCCGTTAGCAACCATCAGGGTCATATCACCATCCTTCAGCACTCTACGGTTTCTCAGTGCCTGCAATGAATTGCATATATGAGATCTTGATCCTGTATCCAATACCTAGGAAGTAGAGTTGATTGACAGACAATTCTCAATTACAAACACACCTGAAGTCGAAGCCACAGCTTGCTTTGGTTCCTGGTTCTTGGCGTTCCACGCCTTGCAATCTTTCTTCCAGTGCCCTTTCCTATGACAATGGAAACACTCATCCTGGGCCACTACTGGTACCGCAAACTTTTTCTTTCCCTTCGCTCCCACCTTACTTACACCTCCTCTAGGTTTGGTGGCGGCCTTCTTCTTCCTTCCTTTGGCCCTAGACTTGGACCCGGAAGAAGAAGCACCGCTAACAAACATAGCGGGTGTTTCCCTTGCCTTCTGCAAGGTGCCCTCTGCACTCCTCAACATGTTAAGGAGTTCCGGAAGTTCAACTTCTTTTCTTTGAATGTTGAAGTTCAGAATAAACTGGGCGTAAGTAGAAGGAAGGGACTGGAGAATAAGGCCTGTATAGAGCTCATTATCCAAAATCGTCCCAAGGCCTACGAGCTCTTCTATATAGCCAATCATCTTTAGGACATGTTCTCCTACTGATGATCCGACGGCCAACCTCGCTCGAAACAAGTTCTTAGAGGTCTCGTATCTTGCTATACGAGATTGCTCTCCATAAAGTTCTTTTGTATGGAGAAATATGGCATCAAGATCCATATCCTCGTGCCTCCTCTGATGTTCATTGTTCATCGAGGCAAGCACGATGCACTTGGCCTTCATGCAATCTTACTCCCAGGTTTTGCGGATTTCCTTATCCGCATTACTGGATTTGGGACCTGGGACTGCAGGTGCCTTAGCGGTGAGGACGTACCCTAATTTGTCATAGGTCAAAGCTATTTTGATATTCCGCAGCCAATTTTTATAGTTTGGCCCTGTCAGTATATTTTTCTCTAAAAGTAACTTAAGTCCAGTCATTTTCAGGGTCGCTGCAAGTAGGAGAGAGAGAAGAAACACTTTAGCTTGATGCTCTTGCAAGTTTAGAGTGGTTTTTAATTTATCTAAACTGGATGGCTCCCACTGTTTCTCGAATCCTTCCTCAAACCATAAAAGAAGAATTAGCCAGGACTATTCTCACTGTACAATACTTGCTTAACCATTCAGCCAGGCTGGTGTCGGTACTTCGAGAGAGGTTTTCCAACGCTATCGTGAAGTTCCTTAATTAAATAACCTCTTTTCTCTGGGGGCGTAACCCCGCTGACACCTTTCTTGACACCTACTTGGTTTATAGCATTGATCGTTAAGTGACGAATCTCCTGATGAGTAGCATATACTCATAGTAAGATCGGGGTCCAAATATCATCATTTGTTAATGTTGAAGGAATCCTACCAACATTCATCAAACTCCAAATGGTATGCATCTCTTTGCAAATTTCAGTTTCTTTAGAAATTCCCGATATATATTTTTGCCTCATGCTCTTATGACCTTGGCGTTGGTCAAGATATCATAAGTCACATGTCAAGTTCTACCCTTCATTATCTTGTTAATTTGAACCCATACGTACATATCCTTGACGTTGGCCAAAATGATAATACGACTGTCCCAAACTAACTCATCTATCTATGCAACAAATAAATACCCAGCAGCTACCAAACACTATGCCTTGGCGTTGGTCAAAATACATAGCTTGAATACTACTGAATACCCAAATGAAATGACGGAGGGCTATGAATGGTTTTGGCGAAACCGTGAACGTAGAGAACTTGATATGACCGAAGGAACCTGATAGCTTTTAAAAGGAGTAGTAAAAGTTCCACAATTTAAAAATATCATCTGTTTTAAAATAACCGAGTTGTTTCTTTTAAATTGTTCCAAATATTCAACTTTTGGTTTATTTTCTTTGCATTAATAATAATGCGTCCCATCATTAACCTATCATTGCAGAAAACAACGAAAATACAACGTCCTCTTATGCCATCCGCATTCGCCACTGGGTCCCGTCATCACCCGTTAGGTTACTTAACTAACGGCAGAGCGGGGGCTAGGCTAGCGCGGGTGTAAAACATAAGTGACGTCTAAATAGCTATCATATATAAATATTGTACATTCGTCAGATGCAATAATAGGCATTCCAGATCTCATATGAACATTATTGGACTTGCAAGCAATCCGCGTTTGTTTAGAGCCTGCAACAAAAGACGGATTACACAGTTGTGATGAATAGCCATTACCCCACCCTAGACCCCTACGGGTACGGCAAACTACCCGCCAAGTACCCGAAGTGAAGTGGCCTCCGTCAACAATGTGAGTAGGCCACCAAACACTTCAAAGTACCCGGTAGTTTGTGCACCCCACCTTGGGTCTATCCTAGGAGCAAAAACAGTAAAATGAAATAATTCAACGGTGGCTACAACCGCAACCTGGATGTGCCCCGCAAAATAATATTACAACATATTACAATTTCTTTGAATGAATGAATATAACAACCCATCACAAACCCCGGCTAATCATCACAACAGTCCAATAAAGTTCACAAACACAAACAGTAAAAACCATTACAAAAATGTGCAACCCCTAGCCAACTGACATACTAGCAGTTAGGGGAGGTTTAAGAACACATTATACAATCACAGATATAATCAAATTAGCAAACATCGTAAAATTTCGATCGAGCAAACACTTTCGATTCTACTCCAAAACTTCTCTGTGCACCTGAGACTTGAGCAGAAAAATAAACATTCCAGGAAATACAAAAATATCACTGAAGAGTTACTGGAGCAAACTGGGTTGAATCGGCTTCAACTCGGCCGCGGATCCGCGGCGGATCGGTGGGATCGGCCACGGTTCCGCGGTCGTTTGGCCGATTCATGAACCCATTTTTCTCCAGTAACCTTATAATTCTCTGCTTGTTATTCTGCAGGTCCCTGAAAAATTTTTGGACCTCATTTTAAAATCGACAGAAACTATGTGATATCGATGCTTTTTCCGGTTCGTTTCGCGTTCGAAATTGCAACGACTTTGCTAATGAGTTAATTATGGTTTAGCGAGGCTCTGATACCATTTTAAGTCGATGTACAACACCCCACGACTTGCGGGGAGGCGGAATAATGAAAAACGATCTTGTTCTTTGCGTAAACATCGACTAACCGAGAATCTTTGCTAAACTATAACTAACAAGAATCATAGAAGTTATCAACTACTATGAAAAGTGATTATGCCTAATGAACCATGTCCTTCGTCTTTTCGTTCTCCACCTCCTCTCCGGCCTTCTCTATGTAGTAGATGATCCACCCGAGAGCTTTACTTCAAGCTTCACCTCTAACTTGAGGTAACTAGGTTTCTTAAAGTGCTAATCTAAGTAACCTAGGTGATATAGAGAAGTGTTATGGATTAAATAGTCTTTACTAATCCTTGGTCTCAACACATGAGAGAGGAGGATTAGGGTTTGAAGAGAGAGAGCTTGAGGAGAGAGAAGGTGAGCAAGAGAATGAGAAGAGAAAATGAACTCATTTGAATATATATGAAGCATAATGTTTTATGAAATAAATCAATTAAATCATTTAACAACCATGCTTCATTCATTCACTTGAGTGATTCATCTCATGAGTCATTAGATCAATAAATGATGCATTAACTCCATAGATGAATCACACAAATGAGTCATTAACACAATAAATGCAAAGGCCGCCTTAACCATCAAGTCACCATCCTTCTAGATGCTTCTCATGAAATTACGAGAGAGCCCTTCCTATCCGTGAAAACACGGAAAAACTTTAGACTGTATAAATCCAATAACCGGATACTAGAAACTGGCTTAAACCAAAGCCGGCTAGTAAAAACTGTCCGGATGTCGTACGTGCGTATACACACGTATGCGTCCGAACCCTTGTCGTAAAACCATACGACCACTATATCGTTTCGCCAGGAGTAGGGAAACTCTCTGTGTGGGACTCTAAAGACTCGACTACTACGCTGGCAGTGGGTTTAACCAAAGACCGCAAGCGGCACTAGCTGTACGTAACGGTCCCCAGGTAGATGTCAATAAGAAGGCCGATGAGGAAACCCATCCGAACTCCTACTGAGTCTGATGTGACAATCTCCGTAAAGTCCGGTCTGTTCGTCTAAGACTATCGCATATCGGTCCAAGGGGGCGGCAAGCGTCAGTCCCCTAATAGCGGTATAAGTCGTGTCGGAGCGTAGCCCATTACACCCTGAGAAACAACTGGAACCTACCAGTAAATCTCGCTTGCCCTGGCCAGGGACTTTGCGTAATGGCTCTCTGACACAGCGCGATATCAACTCCCAAAACCGGGAGAGACGAATCCTGTCTAACCGCCACTGCCTCCAAGTGCTCGGGACTGCACCCAACTGCTACCTTTTTGCACGACTCCTTTGAGCCGTGGTAGGGTAGTAATCTAAGAACGGTGGGACACACACGAGGAGAAGTTGCAGTGTCAAGTCTGCGGACTATGCTGTACTCATGTCACCTAGGAACTGTTAACTGACGATGGGTATAATACCAACTAACAGTTCCCCGTGAGTCCTGTCCAGTGTACCCGTAACCTAACGAGCACATGCATACTATCTCCAGTACGACGTACTGACGGCTGTGGGACAGACCATATCCCCAACTGGGATGAGAAGCATACACACTAGTCTACTCCGGAGTATCGATGCCCTGTCTCGATAATCCTACGACTAGGGACCTGAAAAAGGATGTGCTTGTAGACTATCCAGCCCCCACTAGTGTGACTGCCATCACAACGCTGGTAGTCAAGCAAGATCCTAAGAGCTCTATCAATACGTATACTCACATATTAAGATAGATAAAACCAAGTAGCATACTACCATGTTTAGCAAGACTGTTATATATAACTGTGAATATCCCAAGCTTCCATTAAGTAATATACAAACTAGTATGATACAATAATGGCCCCTAGGGCATATACACTAACAGTCATGTGTAAAACTCTCCCAGGGGTAACTTACACTCGCAGTGGGTATCGGGATCCTACTATCTCATAGGAGGTATGCCATCTCATTGCAAATTTCAACACTTGAAATTCCCGATAATGCTTTTGCCCCTAGCAACTTATGACCTTAACATAGTCAACAAATCATAATTGCTAGCCAAGTTCAACCCGTCATATCCCGATTGAATTAAACCCACCTGCACGACCCTTAACATAGTCAACAAAGTCGCACAACTACCCTAATCCAATCACATCTCATGTTTTAGCAGATAGGCACTAATTAGCTACCGCACACTACGCCTTAACATAGTCAACAAACGTAGCACGAATACTAAATAGTACTTATCTGAAATGACGGAGGGCTACGCAGGTTTTTATGAAAACCATGAGCGTAATGAATTTGATATCGTTGTAGAAACAAGTGATTTTGAAAAGGAGTGTTTTTTAGGCTTTTCTAGTTTCGCTAAAATGGTCATTCCCGGTGAATGGATCTCGGCTCTTTTCTTATCGAATAAGGTGCGGGATATTTCATAAATACCGCTGTGCAAAGAAAGAACTATAGAAGCAATCAAAAAATAAACCGTGAGTTTGTAGCATCTTTCAGTTTTGCTAAAGAGGTCACTCCCGGAGAAGGGATCTCAGCTCTTTCCTCATCGAATAAGGTACAGGGTATATCATATATACCGCTGTGCTAAGCAAAAAACTGTAGCTACCCTTTATGAAAATTTGATTCTACAACATCTTTTTGGTTTCTTTTCATTTATTAATCTTATTAATAAATCCCATCATTGATGCTTCCTAAGCATCATGGATGAAACGAAAATACAACGTACGCTTATGCCATCCGCATTCGCCACAATGTTCCGTTATGCACCGTTAGGTTACTTAACTAACAGCATACCGGGACGGGACTAGTGCTAGTGTAAAACATAAGCAACATTTATTATATATCATATATACAATAATAAAGCATTCGTCTCACGCATATAATATGATCACATCACAGTATATCGCAGTAAAAGAAACATATGAAATATTGGATATATTAGGAGGTCCATGTTTTATTTCGAGCCTCTATAAAACAAGGATTCCACGGTCGCGATGAATAGCCAAACCCACATCCCTAGACCCTACGAGAGCGACAAATAACTCAGCCAATTCTAGGGTTAGGAGACCTGATCTCGACTCCTCGAGATGGCCTCCCACTGGACCCTAGAACCCGGTTTCTTGTGCTCCCCTCCTTGGGTCTATCCTAATGCGGAAAAGTAATAATATACAATGGTGACATCATCCTCAACCCGGAAGTGCCCCAATAAAAGAATATTACATACATTGAATTTTACATGAATGAAAATAAAAATCCTCATCTCACATAAAACCCCGGCTATTCAGAACACGACGATCCAATATAACATATCACAACAACACATAATATCTCATATCATCAACGTAAGCAAGTATGCATATCCCGATTATCGTTGATGTATAGCAACGAAGCCGGCAATACCCCACATACTACACTTACGGTCGCAGAAAAGAAAAGTGAAAAACTACAACATTTGGAATTCACAATCACCTTAGACATCGTAAATCCGAAATATCACATATTACGGATTTCATGCCTAACTATATGAATTCCATATATTGTATCACAATCACAGAATATAAAGACGATGTTTAACGTTTCGATCGAATCAACATACACTCACAAATTACCCCCGTGAGCTCAACACTTGAGCAAAATCAAAACACTCAAAAACCGTGCCACGGTGTCTATGGACCAGCCGTAGAAAGAGTTAACCAATGCCTCACCTATGACATCACGGAACAACGGCAAACCCTAAGGTTCGATCGCGGTTCCATAGGCATAGAATCGAGTTAAGGTTAGTATAGTCTTCTAGGGGGTCCATAGGGGTACTTGCACGATTTTACGAATATAATCAACTTCGGAAAATTACAACACTTGGAAATTTCAGTGGGGTACAAAATATGGTGTGCGAAGTTCGATCGAACTGCTAAAAATAGTTAAGGTTACCAATACAGTGTTAAATTATATGACTACGAAGCATTACGAATTAGCCCCAGGTCAAACTAATCATCACATGAAAATTGGGCTAAACAAACAATACTAGAAACCCCAAATATAGAAGTACAGACCACAGGAGAAATACGGAGTGCAGAGGGGACCAAGGGGCCGGCCATGCCGGAATTAATGGCCTGGTGCTCGGCCAAATTCTGAGCACTTCACTCCGTATTTCACCCATGTTCTTATATACTCCAATATAACATTCTGCACCTGTTTAAAAAAAAATTTAAAGGACTTTTTACAAAATTTACAGAGAGCAAAATATGGGTTTCATAATACCGTATTTCGGAGTTGATTTCGTTTTCGTATCTGTTTTAACACCGTGTCTAAAATTCTAGCTTGGCTCTGATACCACTGTTGGGTTTCCCTTGCACCTAGTCTAGGCTTTGGTAGCATCACTCATGCCATTTTAAAATTTAGAGAGGTGCAAAGCAAACAAACCATGAATCTTTACTAGAATTTCTAGGGTAACAAAGTTTGTATCACATACAAAGAACTATCTATCACAAAAAGTTTAGGATTACAACCATTGTAGTCCGTTCCTTCGCTTCATAAGCTCCGTGTTGAGGTCCCTTCTGTTAGTTATATGTATGCCCTAGAGGCCATTACTGTACATAAGATGTATATTGTAATGGATGGTTGGACGTATATAGGGAGGACTTTCTTACTCGACATAATAGTATGCTATCTGGTTGTACTTTATCTTAACATGTACTCTGATTGTCTCTATGATACATGTTGATAAAGACCTTAGGATATGTACTCGACTACTGGGACTATGATGAGATCATACTAGTGGGGCCACGGTAGTCGACGAGTACATCCTATAACTGTTCCTAGTCGAGGGTGTATCGAGACAGGGCATCTACACACCAGAGTAGACTAGCATATACGCATCTTGACCCATATGATGGGCGATGGATGATCCCATATCCATCGGTGTTTGACATCAAGGATGGTGTACGGGTGCTCAATAGAGACTGGGTACACTGGACGGACTCGCCGAGAACTCCCAGATGGTATTATACATCACGTCAGATGGCAGTTCTCCGGTGACACTGGTACAGAGTAGTCTGTTGACCCAAGATCATCATAGAGTCTTGTGTGATTCCCACTGTGCTTTGATTTCCATCATACCACGTCAAAGTGGGCATGCAAAAAGGTGGCTTTTGGGTACAGTCCCGAATCACATGGAGGCAATGAGCGATAGGAGGGGATTCGTCTCTCCCGGTACAGGGAGTTGATGTTGTGCTGTGTTCGATTGGATATAACCGAAAATCCCTGGCCAGGTGTAACATTTCAAAATAAATAAAATATTATATTTTTGGGAAATTTTTATAGTTTAATATTATTTTATTGAATATTTTAATATTTCGTTATTATTAAATACAAATAAATAGGAAAAATTTTGGAAAAATTATGGAAAATTATAAAATAGGGTATTTTATAGAATTATGCCATTTTTTAAATTTTTATGATTAGTTATATGCTAATTTAGTGTTAATCGCGATTAAAAATCGCTAATCGGGTTTTTGGCTTTTTTGTGCAAAACATGCATTTATCATTTTTTATCACACTTGTGCATTTTCTATCATGTTATTTGGGGTTACCATTCTAGTGAGAAGGTTTTGGAGAAAAGAAATAGAAAAAGAAAAAAAAATTAAAAGAAAAGAGAGGTATGGGCATGTAGTAGGTATGGGGGGAGTTTGACCTTGGACCTCTTTCTTTCTTCCTCTCATTTCTCCCTCTCCCTCTTCAGCTCCAACAGCTGATGCTGCTCCCTCTTCCTCCTCCCACCTTCAAGCCTTCATTTCATCTCAAAAACAATACCAAAACCCCACTCTCATTTCATTAAAAGTGTGCACAAGCTCAAGATCTACACATTGGACCAAAGAAGCAAGGATTTTGGCCACTAGGGGCAACTCAAGAAAATTCTTGAGTTGCCAAATGAGATATTTACTGAACCATTAGCTTAGTTTTTGTATTACATACACCCCCATACTAGTTTAGAATCGATATTGTGTGATTTGGTGGACTTAAAGAAAACCTAGTTAGCGTTTGAGGAAATTATGAGTTGTGATGGGAAATTGAGCTCAGTAGAGGCTACACCAACACCCTAGTGTATGAATTGAGACCCAAACCTGAAGCTTAAACCCAGAATACGGATTTGTAGAAACCGATATCGAAAAATTTGTGAAATCTGTGAAGGTTATTTGGGATCTGCTATCAACCCGAGACTGTGAAAATTATATTGATTGGACAGTGACATGTGCAGGCACCCAGGAAGCTACCACCAAGACCCCAACCCCTAAATCCATGACCCGGCCGTAGATTTATTCTGTTTAGCTGCAATTTGCGGCCTGGACCCCACCAAACTTGCTCGTTTTGGTTTTGGTGTTCCCTTATCTGTATATTAGTCCCTTGGTATGTATAGATTTGTCTAATTTGACCTATGGTGAAATCTGGAGCCTATTTCCTAAGTTGCTGTTTTGGATTCGTGTTTCTGTATTCCGTATTCTTAATTCTGAATTTGTTTCTTGTGTTTTACCTCGACTATTTGGCGTTTATACGACGATATCGAGGATTTGATGATGGCTTTGAAGGCGTGCCCATAGGTTCTAACCTATAGGCCCCTTATCGTATCGTTTTGGGTTTCGTGTGCCGTGTTAGCTTTGATTTGGTTTTAATACGCATATACGATACTCTGATGTGTAGGTACCCCATGAAGACTTCAGGACGACAAGTAAAGCGCGTGGAGACGTCCACAAATGAAGAAGCAGGTGAGTAGATTATATCTACATGGGGAAGTCGGGTGGATGACGTATAGCACCCCCGCAGTCCGTAGTTGATATATTATATATGATAGTTAGGTGTATTATGGATAGTGTAGGGTTAGAAACAACTAGTGTAGTTCATAGTCGCGAACCCTAGAATAGATTTACACCTACACGCACACCCTTGCATATTCATTATACTTGCATTGTGTTTGATGATATTGGATGACATTGGAGATGAGTCGATGATGTTGGGCATTGTGCCACGAGATCGGTGATTTGATGTGATTCGTATTTGGGATACGATACGTGATCTCTAGCGAGCCTTGGGACGTGTGCTTACTTACATAGTGATAGATGATATCGATTTGTACTAGACTTAGATCAGTACCCCAGATTATGTGTTATAATGATAATGATACCTGATATCTGATGAAAGAAATATGATATTGACCCGTACCCAGCTATTGGGATGCCGTACGACGATTTTCCGTACAAGCCTATATTGATGATAGATCCGCACTCATGACTCGGGGATGTCTTGCGATATACTGTATTGTTCGCGATATTATTGATGCGGGATCACCGTCTGTTATATCTATATATGTATCGACTCAGATTTAGGTGGTTTCCATACCTCTCCCGATTGACTTGATACTTAGATCTGTAGTTTGCATAGTAGATTCTTCACTGTGGTGTTGATTATTTGATTTCCGCATATTCATGCTATTTGCATTGCTTGCAACTGTTTATTGCTATATAATTATCATGATGTCAGGACACCAGCAATATTATCGATGATGCTTATGTTCCACGGACACTATTTGCCGGCTCACACACTTCATCATCGATAATTGCCATGCCACTACACTGTAGTACTGTTGCATTCATGATATGATTCTTGCATGGCATATTGTACACTCATACCTGTATACATACATAGATGTTTCTAACTTGATTAGAGATCTGGGAACCGCAAGATATTCTTCGAAACCGATTCATTTTAAAAAGAGCGGTTTCCCTCGACAAGTGCACATTATTATTCCATGTTACATGACTTCTGATATGCTCACCTTTCTTTACATGTCGCATACATCATGTTTTGATTATACGAATTGAGATATGTTGTTTCCATGATATTTCTGGATTTGGGAACCGTGGCTATTTCAAAAGAGAATATATAATTTTTTTTAAAACCCGGTTACCCTTGATATGATATTTCAGTGCGTCCACCATGTGTTTTCTCGGTGCTGAGAGCGACATGTGAAACCCGATTCGAGGAGGCGGATGAGGCCGATTGCGGGTACATGGTGGACCCGGTATGGTACCCCGGGGCAAGAACGGTTTCGCTGTGTAATAGACGGTGAGCCTGGCAGAGGGAATACTACCTACCGGTGATTGTATTTGAGCTCGGAGGATATCTGAAGGATACCGACCGGAGTTGAGAGATGGACATGGGCTGACCCGTACTGCCGGGGGCCGAGGGCCGATACCGCAGACGGAGCCCCATATGGATGAGGATTTACGTGCCGATGCTAGGCACAGGTTTCATGATGATTTCCATGGCTTTTATTATATCCTCATAGTTACATACATGATGTTTATTGTCATTGGGTGACGGGTGGACGGGTTCCACGTTTATTGTCATTGATTGACGGGTGGACGGGTTCCACGTTTATACAGACTTGATCACATACAGATTGGATTTACATTGATCATACTTTATTTGTATATATAACAGGGTATAAGGGCGCTGTTATATATACCCTTACACCAATATTAGAGGAATGGGACGCTAATATATGTGTATTGATATCCATTTGATACTTCTTCATATTTACTTCATGCAGACATACCTTATACTGATGACATGTTATTACCTGAGTACTTGGCACTACATACATGTTTAGATGTTACATTGCCACCTTATCATGCTTCAGACGTACTCTTGTGGTTTATTTAATACTGGTCGTATTGACCTAGGATTATGTCTTGCATTCGGTTTTTGCTTGTAGATATTTCTATTCACGAGTTGGCAACTCACCCCCGTTGTGCCACAGTTCTTGCAGGTTTTGCCGTACAGGTTCCATTGCGGCATTTTTGGCACACTGCTTCCTTGCGGGTGAATTGCTTTTGGCAGGTGGGTTCTTTTGCATCAAGAACCTCCATTGTTCTTGTATTATTCATTGTATCTAGAATTCCATCAACCAAAACTTGTATATTGTTTTAGACTCAGACACTAGTGATGTATTATTCGACCTTAGAGTCGCGCTTAGTAGTATTGCGGTTTTCATGCCTATTGAGTTTCTTTTGGTTTTGACCCTCGCCATTCGGCGTTGTATATTATTATTTCTTGTGTGGTTGTGACCGTCGATTGATGAAGAGCTAGCTCCCGCTTGGGGATGCTTTTTATCATTGCATATATATTGTTCTTGTTGTACCCCGTTCGGGGCCAGTATTTACAAATGAAACTCTGCCGAAATTTTTAGAAAAGACTTTACATTTTAAAAATGCATATTCGGCCTAGTTATTTAAAAACCTTGACTTCAAACATGTTTTCCTTCACTTCTTTAAACCAGTTCTCTTTACTTACTCTTAAAATGGTTTTAGATTTCTAGGCTTTTGGCTTACTTGGATCAGATGGAGTCCTATAGACTTCACGTGGTTCAAGGGCCAGTCATGTGCTCTTTCGGGTCGTGACAAAGTTGGTATCAGAGCGCTAGGTTGACCTTGGTTCGAGTCTAAGTTTGACTATGTGGAGCCTAGGGCGTCTATATATATACGGAACTTAGGCTTGACCTTACGGAACTTAGACTTAGTCGAGGGGGTATTAGACCCGAACTTTCGTCGCGTAGGATGACCCTTGGTTGATGGAATAGGTGACTAAAGTAGAGTGACGTACCGTAGGTATGTTCCGCGGCATACTTACGACACGCCACTCCGCTTAAGGAACCTTAGGATGTGCTTATTTTCGAGATCAGTGATTCTCTTCATACCCATGATTATACATCCATTTGAGATCCCCGATTCTATAAGTTTCATGACCATACATTCATTGATGTTGTTCCTTATTATGATCATGTATCTACTCTGGATCTGTTGTTCTCTTCTTGCCATTGATCTGCTCTCTTCGATACTCGATTGAGGTTCCTGTCGCCATGTTGAGCGCAGTTTGGGCTGCTGCTAGGGTTACGGTCAGTGCGAGCTCGTCTGGTACGAGGGCCGACCATTGTGTTTTCTGGTGACATGGGAACGTCTCGAGTTAGTATTGGTGACTGTGACCTCTAGTGGAGGCGAGTGCTTGGTCTTGCACCGGATGATCGGGCCATTATTAAAGCTGCCAGTTGAGAGAGGACTGTTGATGTACATCATACCTCAGAGATTATGATATCGCCTACCGTGCAGACAGATGGACCAGCTGTTGCTGAAATTGACAAGATGTCGCTTCCGGAGCTTACGAGCTGAGGTTGCCGGAGCTTCCAGGCAGATATGAGACAGATGATAGCTAGTCTACCCGATTTGAGAGACGAAGGTGATTTCTCCAATTTTTGCGCCGGAGCGGGCCCAGTTGAGTTGAAGATTTCCAGTGTGGAGAGTCTTACTCAGATCTAGAGCAGACCGATTCAGAGATGACCGCCAATGTATCGCCTTTCCTGGAGGGTTGAGGCGATGTTCGGCGTACAGGCGAATGAGCCAGTTGTTGCTGCAAATGACGAGATATCGCCCAGATGGTTGGAGCTATTGCAGCATGAGCATATACTTAGAGATATGATGGACGGTCGCTAGTCACCTGAGGATGCATGACTAGGACATGTAGTTCGTTCTCTTACCGATGCGAGGTCATCAGATAGATTGCTTCCAGCTAGAGACGACTTCACGCGGAGACGTTGAGAGTCGATAGAGACGATCGAGTGTCAGGAGCCATTTTCCAAGTTTAAAGTATACGGAAAGACATGCAGGCGATTCCATGGACCCTCTAGAAGAATGAAACCCTAACTCGACTTAATGACCGTGTGAAAGCCTTTGAACCTTAGGGTTTGCGGCAGTTCCGCTGCGCCATTAGTGAGGCTTGGGTTTGCCCTTCTACGGCTGGACCACCGACGCTGTGGCATGTACTCGATACTATTAAACTGTACTCAAGATGTTGATCTCTTGGGGGATTATAAGGTTCTGACGAGTCGATCGAATGTTTCGACATCATTCGGATATCACGTGATGGGATGCTTTGCTTGGGAGACTCCAGATACGAGTATAGCCATTGGAGCACAGTCTATGCAGCCACTATGAGACGAGTCCGAATCAGTCGACATTGAAGCAGAGTGAAGAAAAGAGTTCACAAGAGATTTCGACGAGATGACATCCCACTCCGCTGACATCAGAGATGTGATACGCACCCAGAGGCGTTGTATATGGATATATCTTCCAGAAAGAGGCGTGATAAGTATGCGGCCGTTCCTGAATAAGAATTATCTTCATCAATGGAAGATGACTTCCGGGCAATCCGGCAAGAATGAGATTTGAGAGAGAAACCTCGACAGGACCTTTCTGGAATACAATACGAGAAGACCTAGACCCAGGGGAGGTCATATTGCGCACACCCAGCAGGCCAGAGTTCGGCATCGTCGATGAGGTAGTTTACCGGGTTCGGATAAAGGAACTTACCCAGATGCGTTGCGAATTGATCAAGGACGGACGGGTATTGAGTATTCCTCCGATGGTTGGGACGCGTTCCCGAGGACCTGTTCGGCCAGACACCTTCTATAGAATGATCAAGCTACAGAGTACGCGCTTTCGACACCGTGCGAGAGGCTTCGGATTGACCATGGCCGAGAACAGTGCAGTGCGTAGATAGCATGGCGTGACATCATAGTGGACGACGATAGAGACAAGTGGAACCAGAGGTTCGTGCGAGATGCTGACGAACTGTCATTACTTCCCGTCGAGACTAAAGACCTGATATGCTTACAGAGGCGTTGGGATGCAACCAGATTCCGAGAAATGTTGTGCTGAGGACACAGATGTCCATTGAGCGAGAAGAGATTATGCAAGAGTACCAGCCTCCGTACAGATCGGCATAGGCATGATTGGAAGAGACCCTGAGCAGGATTCCTTCAAGGACATTGCTGCAATGATGCTTGCACCCAGGATTAGATGTGTGACGTGCATTCAGAGAGCCAGAGGCCGACGCCAGTAATATGCAGCTTTATGAGTGGTCGTGAGGATTGATCGAGAGATGACCAGAGAAGTGCCAGAACGGAATTGTCCCCGTTAGCACACCTGACGGGGCCGATGAGCCGATTGATTGCGAGTTAGGTAATCCGCAGAGAAGATAAGGACCCAGAGGCAGAGGACGCCAGACCGTGAGCAAGAGGCAAGTGGATATCTTGCGCTGCTAGCATTAGATGCACCGACTCCTTCTCGACCTTGAAGGAGGAACTACCAATGACGGTACTTATGATTAGTGAGTTTGTGATTCGGTTATCACGTATCCGTCATCTTGGATTTCGGTATCTTGGGCGTTCTGTTTGCATGATTTAGTTTTGATGACTGAGTTTCATGATATTTGTTTCATGCACCCACTAGGTATTTATATTTTGCGCATAGTTATTACATTTGAGCTATTAATTGTGATTTCATGCCTATCTTATGCAGTGATTTGATTTACACTTCCAGCATAGTTTTCATGCACCTTTAGTGTTTTGATATACGATGGTGCACGCCAGATGCACTAAATCGGGATTCTTCGTGCATGTCATATGCACCTGATTTTTGCTGTCAGGCACACACGTTGCCTATGACAGATTTTTCGTGCACACCCGTTGCACCTAGATGTTGTTTTGTGCCTATGTATAGCACATATTTGGATTTTGATTCCTTGCGCACCAGACGCACAGGATATTCTTATATATACATTTTGTGGATTGATTTCTAGTAGAGCAGTACACTTTGATGATATTCGCTATGTATTGATGTTTTTGGAGCCCCGACAATTTGGATTTTTGCTGAAATGTTTTAGTATTGGGGGTTTAAATTTAAATTCGGGGACCGAATTTATTAAAGGGGAAGATTGTAACATTTCAAAAAAATTAAAATATTATTTTTTTGGGAAATTTTTATAATTTAATATTATTTTATTGTATATTTTAATATATCGGTATTATTAAATACAAATAAATGGGAAAAATTTTGGAAAAATTATGGAAAATTATAAAATAGGGTATTTTATAAAATTATGCCATTTTTAAGTTTTTATGATTAGTTATATGCTAATTTAGTGTTAATCGCGATTAAAAATCGCTAATCGGGTTTTTGGCTTTTTTGTGCAAAACATGCACATATCATTTTTTATCACACCTGTGCATTTTCTATCATGTTATTTGGGGTTACTATTCTAGTGAGAAGGTTTTGGAGAAAAGTAAAAGAAAAAGAAAAAAAAAAGTAAAAGAAAAGAGAGGTATGGGCATGTAGTAGGTATGGGGGGAGTTTGACCTTGGACCTCTTTCTCTCTTCCTCTCATTTCTCCCTCTCCCTCTTCAGCTCCAGCAGCTGATGCTGCTCCCTCTTCCTCCTCCCACCTTCAAGCCTTCATTTCATCTCAAAAACAATACCAAAACCCCACTCTCATTTCATTAAAAGTGTGCACAAGCTCAAGATCTACACATTGGACCAAAGAAGCAAGGATTTTGGCCACTAGGGGCAACTCAAGAAAATTCTTGAGTTGCTAAATGAGGTATTTACTGAACCATTAGCTTAGTTTTTGTATCACATACACCCCCATACTAGTTTAGAATCGATATTGTGTGATTTGGTGGACTTAAAGAAAACCTAGTTAGGGTTTGAGGAAATTATGAGTTGTGATGGGAAATTGAGCTCAGTAGAGGCTACACCAACACCCTAGTGTATGAATTGAGACCCAAACCTGAAGCTTAAACCCAGAATACGGATTTTTAGAAACCGATATCGGAAAATTTGTGAAATCTGTGAAGGTTATTTGGGATCTGTTATCAACCCGAGACTCTGAAAATTATATTGATTGGACAGTGACATGTGCAGCCACCCAAGAAGCTACCACCAAGACCCCAACCCCTAAATCCATGACCCGGCCGCAGATTTATTCTGTTTGACCGCAATTTGCGGCGTGGACCCCACCAAACTTGCTCGTTTTGGTTTTGGTGTTCCCTTATCTGTATATTAGTCCCTTGGTATGTATAGATTTGTCTAATTTGACCTATGGTGAAATCTGGAGCCTATTTCCTAAGTTCCTGTTTTGGATTCGTATTTCCGTATTCCGTATTCTTAATTCTGAATTTGTGTCTTGTGTTTTACCTCGACTATTTGGCGTTTATACGACGATATCGAGAATTTGATGATGTCTTTGAAGGCGTGCCCATAGGTTCTAACCTATAGGCCCCTTATCGTATCGTTTTGGGTTTCGTGTGCCGTGTTAGCTTTGATTTGGTTTTAATACGCATATACGATACTCTGATGTGTAGGTACCCCATGAAGACTTCAGGACGACAAGTAAAGCGCGTGGAGACGTCCACAAATGAAGACGCAGGTGAGTAGATTATATCTACAGGGGGAAGTCCGGTGGATGGCGTATAGCACCCCGGTAGTCCGTAGTTGATATATTATATATGATAGTTAGGTGTATTATGGATAGTTTAGGGTTAGAAGCAACTAGTGTAGTTCATAGTCGCGAACCCTAGAATAGATTCACAGCTACACTCACACCCTTGCATATTCATTATACTTGCACTGTGTTTGATGATATTGGATGACATTAGAGATGAGTCGATGATGTTGGGCATTGTGCCGCGAGATCGGTGATTTGATGTGATTCGTATTTGGGATACGATACGTGATCTCTAGCGGGCCTTGGGACGTGTGCTTACACACGTAGTGATAGATGATATCGATTTGTACTAGACTTAGATCAGTACCCCAGATTTTGTGTTATAATGATAATGATACCTGATATCTGATAAAAAGAATGTGATATTGACCCGTACCCAGCTATTGGGATGCCGTACGACGATTTACCGTACGAGCCTATATTGATGATAGATCCGCACTCATGACTCGAGGATGTCTTGCGAAATACTGTATCGTTCGCGATATTATTGAGGCGGGATCACCGACTGTTATATCTTTATATGTATCGACTCAGATTTAGGTGGTTTCCATACCTCTCCCAATTGACATGATACTTAGATCTGTAGTTTGCATAGTAGATTCTTCACTGTGGTATTGATTATTTGATTTCCGCATATTCATGCTATTTGCATTGCTTGCATCTGTTTATTGCTATATTATTATCATGATTTCAGGACACCAGCACCATTATCGATGATGCGTATGTTCCACGTACACTATTTGCCGGCTCACACACTTCATCATCGATAATTGCCATGCCACTACACTGTAGTACTGTTGCATTCATGATATGATTCTTGCATGGCATATTGTACACTTATACCTGTATACATACATAGATGTTTCTGACTTGATTAGAGATCTGGGTACCGCAAGATATTCTTCAAAACTGATTCATTTTAAAAAGAACGGTTTCCCATGACATGTGCACATTATTATTCCATGTTACATGACTTCTGATATGCTCACCTTTCTTTACATGTCGCATACATCATGTTTTGATTATACGCATTGAGATATGTTGTTTCCATGATATTTCTGGATTTGGGAACCGTGGGTATTTCAAAAGAGTATATATAATTGTTTTAAAAACCCGGTTACCCTTGATATGATATTTCAGTGCGTCCACCATGTGTTTTCTCGGTGCTGAGAGCGACATGTGAAACCAGATTCGAGGAGGCGGATGAGGCCGATTGCGGGTACATGGTGGACCCGGTATGGTACCCCGGGGCAAGAACGGTTTCGCTGTGTACTAGACGGGGAGCCTGGCAGAGGGACTACTACCTACCGGTGATTGTATTTGAGCTCGGCGGATATCTGGAGGATACCGACCGGAGTTGAGAGATGGACATGGGCTGACCCGTACTGCCGGAGGCCGAGGGCCGATACCACAGACGGAGCCCCATATGGATGAAGATTTACGTGCCGATGCTAGGCATAGGTTTTGTTAGTTGTATGTATGCCCTAGAGGCCAGTATTGTACAGATGATGTATATTATATTGGATGCTTGGACATATATAGAGATGACTTTCTTGCTCGATATGATAGTATGCTATCTCGTTACTCTTTATCTTAACATGTACACTTGTCTCTTTAAACTGTCTTATAGTTACATGTTGGTAAAGCCCTTAGGATGTGTACTTGACTACCTGGACTGTGATGCAGATCATACTAGTGGGGACATGGTAGTCCATAGGTACATCCTTCAAGGTCCCTAGTCGTGGGTGTATCGAGACGGGGCATCGATATACCAGTGTAGACTAGCGTATACGCTTCTCGACCCATGAGATGGGCGATGGATGATCCCATATCCATTGGTGTTTGACATCAGAGATGGTATACGGGTGCTCAGTGGAGACTGGGTACACTGGACGGACTCGCCAAGAACTTCCAGATGGTATTATACCTCACGTCAGATGGCAGTTCTCAGGTGACACATGTGCAGGTTAGTCCGTAGACCCGAGATCGGCATAGAGTCTTGTGTGATTCCCACTGTGCTTTGATCTCCACCTTACCACGTCCATGAGGGCGTGCAAAACGGTGGTCTTTGGGTACAGTCCCGAGTCACATGGAGGCAATGAGCGATAGGAGGGGTTTCGTCTCTCCCGGTATTGGGGGTTGATGTTGCGCTGTGCTTGATTGGCCATAACAGGGAAGTCCCTGGCCAGGGCTGATCAGAGATTTGCTGGTAAGTGTTACCAGTAGTTTCTCGACCCGTTATGAGCCTCACATCGGTACGACTTATTGGTTATTGGGGTCTGGCGTATACCACCCCTAGACTTGATATGCGACATATCAGACGAACAGACCGGACTGTACGGTTAGTGTTACTGGTTAGATTCACAGGAGTGTGAGCGGGCTAGCTCGTCGATCTTCTGATCGCTCAATACCCGGATGGCCGTTACGTTTAGCAGACCGCTTGCGGCTTGTGGGTGCTTGATATGATCATCATCTGCTACCGGCGTATTGACGAGTCTTTAGAGTCCTACACCGAGGTTTCCTGGCTCAAGCGAAACGAAATAGGGGCGCATATGAGATATGTGCAGGGGCGAGAATAATGCGTGTATGTGATACCGTATTTTATTCTCGCGATGAATGTATCGATTGGTTATATTCGATATAACCTAGATATCGAATCAAGGATTGAATCGATAAGCCGATACATAGGATACTAGTTGGTTATATGCGATATGACCGGATCGTTAAATCAAATGTTGATTTAATGATTTGATGTATAATTATATATTTGATATATTACTTTGCATTAGCTAGTATTAGTTCACTTTATATGGATTTTCTCACTTGATGTGCAAGAAGTATATGTGATATACTTTTGTGCACATTTTTGTATCATGTTTGATGATACTTGATCATTTAGTTAAGTGTATAGAATTAAACCATGGTTAATTTGATGATTAGGGTTTTGCTTATTCATTTATTTATTTGGAAATGATTTAGATAAGAATGGTGGCTTTATTTGTTTCTAGTTGAAGCTTCATGAAGCTTTGACTTCTTAACCATTCTTGTCTTCATGCTTAACCCTAACCCATCCAAATAACCATGGTCTATTCTCTACACTCTACCCTAGTTAGTATATGATAAGTATTCATTTACTTTTCATTTTTTTAAATAATACTTATCATATTCTAGCTTCATCATCATCTTCTTCTTAAAAGAAAAAGCTTGACACCATTAATGGTACCTTGAGCTAAAGAGTGAGAAATCCAATTCTAAAGTGAACCCACCTCCTATTTCTTCACCCTCTACCTCTTGCCAAGTTGTTTTGGGTGTTTTCTTCACAAGTTTCACAACTTGGTGAAGATGGAGCTTGAACTTGTGATGCCTCGACATAGATCATCTTCGGCACGAAGCCGACGACCTAGTCCGCTCACTTTTCCGATGAAGCCGATGTTAGAGTCCGAGATCTGACTTGGACAGCGAGAGGATGACTACGTGGAGCTAAGAAAGTGGAGAACCGGATCTACAAAGGTTGTAGCCTCTCTCCTTTAGTTAAGATGTTAACTACTTTCGTTTTTCGCCTAAATTTCTAGTCGACGATCCGTATTAGGGTTTCTCGGCACCCATAAAATTTGAAATTGGCATGGTTGATGCCTTGTGAGTCCTCTATAGTGTGCTTAAGAACCCTGCAGTGGTATCAGAGCCTAGCTAGAGCCTTAGGCGATGCTTAGACGATGTTTGAAACCCGATCGAACCCGAAACCCTAACTTTTTCATGCTCTCTGGACTTTTTCTAAAATCTGGGATTTTTCCATATTAAAAATGCTTAAAAAATTCAGCAGGGAATTCTAAGAATTACGGTGCAAATTTTTTCACATGAACAGTAAAGAGTGCGGCGGAACCGTGGCATAAGCATGGCTTATGCGGCGGTTCCGCGGCCTGATGATGACGTCAGCCCTCCTCCTTTGCACAGTAATTCCTATTTCACAGTGCTGAGTTTTCTTGGAATTTTTAAATTGACTCAAGAGTTGAGTATTCTGGGGTTGCTTTGGGAATCGCAGATTCGATCGGATTATCAAACTTTGTCTATGTGTTTTTTCCGGATAATTTTAGAATATGTTAAAATGTTCGACCGGATGTAAATACCCAATCTTTCCCCTGCCCGGAAATTTCCAATTGTTGGACTTTTCCGTAGTTTAATGACATTCTGAGTAGTGCAAGTAACGCGATGGTCCCTCTAGAAGACAACAAACCTTAACTCGATTATGTGACCGTCTTGAACTGCCTTTTGAACCTTTGGGTTTGGGGCAGTACGGCGTGCCACATGTGAGGCGTTGGCTTGACCCTTCTACGGCTGGACCGTTGGTACTGAGGCATGAAGCGAATGTCTTTGAACCTATTTCATGTGTTGAACGGTTTCGGGAAAACTTGGGTGTTCGAATGTTCGATCGAAAAGTTTAATATTTTCTATTTATCCGGAATGGGATACAATAATTGGAATTCACAAACAGTTATGAGATAACTGAATGAATGTTATAAATCTAGCGGTTTAGTTTCATTTGATATTGAAAAGAGTTTTCGATAATGAGACTAAAATGCGGAGTTTATAACTGTTAGGCATGTGATGTCTAAGTATTTCATTTGATTAGGCATGTGATGTCTAAAGAGGTTGCGGATTCCAACTGTTGTAGTTTTACACTTTCTTTTCTTTGACCGTAAGTGTAATATGTGATATTGCCGGTTTCGTTGCTATATGTCAACGACAAGTGGGATGCGCATATTTACTTACGTTGATGACATGTGATGTTATGTGTTGCTGGATATGTTATATTGGATTGTCGTGTTTGAATAGCCGGGGTTTTTTATGTGAGATGAGTGTTTTTCATTTTCATTCATGTAAAAAACTTGTATGTAATATTCTTTTATTGGGGCACTTCCAGGTCGCGGAAGTAGTCACCTTTTGTATATTATTTACTTTTCTGCACTAGGATAGACCCAAGGAGGGGAGCACAAGTAACCGGGTTCTAGGGTCCAGTGGGAGACCATCTCGAGGAGTCGAGTCCGGGTCTCCTAACTCTAGAATTGGTAGGGTTGCTTGCCGCTCTCGTAGGGGTCTAGGGGTGTGGAATTGGCTATTCATCACGACCGTGGAATCCGTGTTTTATACTGGCTCGTATTGAAAACACGGACACCCTAGTATATCCAATGTTTCATATGTTTTTTCTGCTGCGATATCTGTGATGTGATCATGTGATGTTCTGTGATAGATACAGTATATAGTATATATGATATATTATATAGACGTTACTTATGTTTTGCACCCGCACTAGCCCTGCCCTGCTCTGTCGTTAGTTACCTAACCTAACGGTGCACGAGGGGACATCGAGGCGAATACGGATGGCATAAGTGTACGTCGTATTTATCTGTGATGCTTAGGTATTTAAATGATGGGACTTCATTAATGTGATTAATGAAAGAAAAGAAACCTAAGATGTTGTAGAATCAAATTTTAAACAAAACAGGTAGCTACAGTTCTTGCTTTGCATAGCGGTATATATGATATACCCTGCACCTTATTCGATGAGGAAAGGACCGAGATCCCTTCACCGGGAGTGACTCCTTTAGCAATAACTGGCAGATGCTACACACTCGGTTTGCTTTTGATTGTTTTTGAGTTTTGCTTTGCACAGCGATATATATGATATATCCCGCACCTCATTCGACGAGGAAAGGGCCGACGATCCCTTCACCGGGAGTGACCCCTTTAGCAAAACTAGAAAAGCCTCAAAATCATTCCATTTCAAAACTTCATTTGATTCTACAACGATATCAAGTTCATTACGCAATAGGTTTTCGGAAAAACCTGTCGTAGCCCTCCGTCATTTCAGATAAGTACTAGTTAGTATTCGTGCTACGGTAGTTTGGCCTCCGTCAAGGCGTAGTGTACAGTAGCTAACTAGTGCTTATCTGCTTGCATATGATGCAGATTGGATTAGGGTATCCGTACGGCGTTGTTTGGCCTCCGTCAAGGGTCGTACGGGTGGGTTTAATTCAATCAGGAAATGACGGGTTGAACTTGACTAGTGGACTATGGGTTGTTTGGCCTCCGTCAAGATCATAGGACGCTAGGGGCAAAATATTATCGGGAATTTCAAGTGTTGAAATTTGCAATGAGATTGCATACATTCTATGAGATAGTTGGATCCTGATACCCGCTGCGAGTAAGAGTTATTCCTGGGAGAGTTTTACACATTATAATTAGCCGATCAAGTAGGTGTCTAGAAAAGTGTTAACGAGGTTACGCCTCTGGGAAAACGAGGTTTACATTAATTAGGTTCGTGCGAAAGCACGGGGGACCTCCCTCAAAGTACCGACACTGGCCTGGCTGAAAGATTGGCGAACTTGTAGTGTGTAATTAATCCCGGCAAATCTTTCCTTTTAGGGTTTGAAGGAAGATTTGATAAAAAGCAGTGGGAGCCATCCTGATTAGATAAGATAATAACCAATCTGATCTTGCACGAGCATACGCTAAAGTGTTTTCTTCTCTCTCTCTCCAGGTAGCGACCAGTTCATGCCTTAATCAAGATAATAATATGGATGTATTGACCGAACCCGCATGTTATACTGTGCAGAGGAACGTTGAACCCGTTCTATCTTATAAGTGTTATAAGAATGAACAGGAAACAGGAGAATATCTGGATTCTCACACCGCCCAAAAGAAGAACATGCATGTTGATGCCTCATCTTCGGGTGTGTTTGTCATTGAGAACTGTTTCTCAGTTCACCCTACGTCCTGGGTATTAGATACCGGATCAGGATCCCACATATGTAAGATATTACATGGGCTACGGAAAGGTAGAGAACTGGGAAAAGGTGATCATTCCGTTCAAGTAGGGAATGGGGCAAATGTTGCAGCCAAAGCAGTTGGCGAATATCACATAGTATTACCAAGTGGTGATACACTGATTCTAAATGAATGCTATTATATACCGAACATGATGTGCAACATTATATCAGTTTCTTTATTAAGTAAAGAAGGATATAATTTTGTAGTAAAGGATAATGTTATGAACATATTCTTAGATCAAAAGTTGATTGCATCAGGTTCGTTATATAATGGCATATTCATTCTCAATCAAAATACAGTCCTCAATTTACAAAACACACACAAGAGGAAGAGTTCTGAACTAAACGAATCCTTCTTGTGGCATTGTAGACTGGGTCACATCAATGCGACACGACTAGCTAAGTTGCATAAGGATGGATATTTAAATCTTTTTGAATTTTCATCTTATGACACTTGTCAGTCATGTCTCAAAGGCAAGATGACCAAAACTCCATTTACGGGACACGGAGAAAGAGTTACCGAACTCTTGGGACTGATACATAGTGATGTATGCGGTCCCATGTCTACACATGCCAGGGATGGTTCTTCGTACTTCATTACATTCACTGACGATCTCTCTAGATTCGGATATGTGTTCCTGATGAAACACAAATCAGATGCTTTTGAGAAATTTAGAGAATAAAAACAAGAAGTAGAGAACCAAACGGGCAAAAGTATTAAGATCCTTCGATCTGATCGAGGAGGAGAATACTTAAGTAACGAATTCAGAGATTATCTAAAAGAGAATGGGATTCTCTCTCAGCTTACTCCTCCTTATACACCACAGCACAACGGTGTATCGGAGCGGAGAAATCGCACCTTATTAGATATGGTGCGCTCTATGATGAGTGCAGCTGAGTTACCTATTCCCTTCTGGGGATATGCACTGGAGACTGCTGCATATCTATTGAATAGAGTTCCAACCAAATCTGTGCCTACCACTCCATATGAGATATGGAATGGTAAGAGACCAAGTCTTAATTTTATTCAGATATGGGGTTGTCCGGCCTATGTTAAAACACAAAATCCGGACAAGCTCGAGGCAAGGTCTGTTCTATGTAAGTTTGTTAGATATCCCAAACATTCGCGAGGGTATATCTTCTACCACTCCGAGGAACAAAAAGTGTTTGTTTCTCGACATGCCACTTTCTTAGAAAAGAGTTTTCTTATGAAACAGACAAGTAGCATTGAGGTAGAACTGGAAGAGGTTCCAGCAATACAAACTGAAACAGAAGACTTGGTAGAACCAGAGGATTCAGTAGAACTCGACGAGCCCCAGCCTCTCCGCCGATCTAGTAGGGTTTCTCGTCCACCTGAGAGATACTACGGTTTTCTCATTGACGGTGGAAGCGAGGATTGCATCATGGAGGATGATCACCCAACTAGCTTCGAGCAGGCCATCACGAGTAGGGACTCAGTGAAATGGCTGGATGCTATGCGGTCCGAGATGGAATCCATGTACACCAACAAAGTATGGACTTTGGAAGTTGCTCCTGAAGGGGTAAAACCCATTAGGAGCAAGTGGATCTTCAAGAAGAAACTTGGTGTAGATGGGAAAGTGGAGACTTTCAAAGCTAGACTTGTTGCAAAGGGTTTTCGTCAAAGACCAGGTGTGGACTATGACGAAACCTTTTCTCCAGTGGCTATGCTTAAATCCATCTGGATCATGCTTGCCATCGCTGCATATCATGATTACGAAATCTGGCAAATGGATGTTAAGACCGCCTTTCTAAATGGTGATTTAGAAGAGTGCGTGTACATGACTCAGCCAGAGGGCTTCGTAGACAGTGGGAGCAGCGGGAAGGTGTGCAAGCTGCTTAAATCCATTTATGGATTAAAGCAAGCATCGCGGAGTTGGAACATCTGCTTTGACGTCGTTATCAAAAAGTTTGATTTCGTCAAAAATCCAGATGAACCTTGTATCTACAAGAAGGTGGCAGAGAGTAAGGTTGTCTTCCTCGTATTGTACGTGGACGACAAACTCTTGATAGGAAATGATATTCCTATGCTGCAATCGGTCAAGCTCTTCTTATCACAAAGATTCTCAATGAAAGATCTTGGTGATGCCTCCTGCATATTGAGAATTAGGATCTATAGAGATAGATCCAAACGGATTTTGGGACTGTCCCAATCCAGGTACATTGACACCATACTAAGAGGTTTAGTATGGAAGAATCCAAGCATGGGAACTTGCCCACGATCTCTGGAGTCACTCTCTCCAAAGAGATGGCTCCCAAGACTGATTTAGAGAGAGCTCGCATGCAAGGGATACCCTATGCTTCGGCTGTAGGCTCTATCATGTATGCGATGCTATGTACCAGACCCGATGTAGCATACTCACTAAGTATAGTGAGCAGGTATCAAGCTGATCATAGAGAGAGTCACTGGACAGCTGTGAAGAGCATTCTCAAGTACTTACGAAGGACTAAAGAGATGCTCTTGGTGTATGGTAACGGAGAACTCCAGGTGGAGTCTTTTACCGATTCGAGCTTCCAAAGTGATAAGGACGACTCTAAGTCGCAGTCGGGCTTTGTCTTTACCCTTTACGGAGGGGCGGTTAGCTGGAAGAGTTCCAAGCAGGAAACCGTGGCAGACTCGACGATGGTGGCTGAATACATCGCTGCCAACGATGCTGCCAAAGAGGCTGTCTGGATTAAGAAGTTCATTACTGAACTTGGAGTGGTTCCATCCATTGTGCATCCAATACCTTTGTATTGCGATAACAATGGAGCGGTGGCTTTCGCCAAGGAACCCAGGTCCCATCAGCGATCCAGGCATATTCTGAGGCGGTATCACCTGATCCGAGAGATAGTTGATCCCCGGGAGATCGAGGTCAGGAGGGTTGACACGAAGAACAACACGGCGGATCCACTCACGAAGGCCATTCCCCAGATACAGTTCGAGAGACTCTTTGGGATGCTCGGTATGCGATACTACAGCAGCTGGCCCTCGTGCAAGTGGGAGATTGTTAGTTGTATGTATGCCCTAGAGGCCAGTATTGTACAGATGATGTATATTATATAGGATGCTTGGACATATAAAGAGATGACTTTCTTGCTCGATATGATAGTATGCTATCTGGTTACTCTTTATCTTAACATGTACACTTGTCTCTTTAAACTGTCTTATAGTTACATGTTGGTAAAGACCTTAGGATGTGTACTTGACTACCTGGACTGTGATGCAGATCATACTAGTGGGGACATGGTAGTCCATAGGTACATCCTTCAAGGTCCCTAGTCGTGGGTGTATCGAGACGGGGCATCGATATACCAGTGTAGACTAGCGTATACGCTTCTCGACCCATGAGATGGGCGATGGATGATCCCATATCCATTGGTGTTTGACATCAGAGATGGTATACAGGTGCTCAGTGGAGACTGGGTACACTGGACGGACTTGCCGAGAACTCCCAGATGGTATTATACCTCACGTCAGATGGCAGTTCTCAGGTGACACTTGTACAGGTTAGTCTGTAGACCCGAGATCGTCATAGAGTCTTGTGTGATTCCCACTGTGCTTTGATCTCCACCGTACCACGTCCATGAGGGCGTGCAAAACGGTGTTCTTTGGGTACAGTCCCGAGTCACATGGAGGCAATGAGCGATAGGAGGGGTTTCGCCTCTCCCGGTATTGGGGGTTGATGTTGCGCTGTGCTTGATTGGCCGTAACAGGGAAGTCCCTGGCCAGGGCTGATCAGAGATTTGCTGATAAGTGTTACCAGTAGTTTCTCGACCCGTTATGAGCCTCACATCGGCACGACTTATCGGTTATTAGGGTCTGACGTATACCACCCCTAGACTTGATATGCGACATATCAGACGAACAGACCGGACTGTACGGTAAGTGTTACTGGTTGGATTCACAGGAGTGTGAGCGGGCTAGCTCGTCGATCTTCTGATCGCTCAATACCCGGATGGCCGTTACGTTTAGCAGACCGCTTGCGGCTTGTGGGTGCTTGATATGATCATCATCTGCTACCGGCGTATTGACGAGTCTTTAGAGTCCTACACCGAGGTTTCCTGGCTCAAGCGAAATGAAATTGGGGCGCATATGAGATATGTGCAGGGGCGAGAATAATGCGTGTATGTGATACCATATTTTATTCTCGCGATGAATGTATCGATTGGTTATATTCGATATAACTTAGATATCGAATCAAGGATTGATTCGATAAGCCGATACATAGGATACTAGTCGGTTATATGCGATATGACCGGATCGTTAAATCAAATGTTGATATAAAGATTTGATGTATAATTATATATTTGATATATTACTTTGCATTAGCTAGTATTAGTTCACTTTATATGGATTTTCTCACTTGATGTGCGAGAAGTATATGTGATATACTTTTGTGCACATTTTTGTATCATGTTTGATGATACTTGATCATTTAGTTAAGTGTATAGAATTAAACCATGGTTAATTTGATGATTAGGGTTTTGCTTATTCATTTATTTATTTATTTGTTCATTTATTTATTTGGAAATGATTTAGATAAGAATGGTGGCTTTATTTGTTTCTAGTTGAAGCTTCATGAAGCTTTGACTTCTTAACCATTCTTGTCTTCATGCTTAACCCTAACCCATCCAAGTAACCATGGTCTATTCTCTACACTCTACCCTAGTTAGTATATGATAAGTATTCATTTAATTTTCGTTTTTTTAAATAATACTTATCATATTCTAGCTTCATCATCTTCTTCTTCTTAAAAGAAAAAGCTTGTCACCATTAATGGTACCTTGAGCTAAAGAGTGAGAAATCCAATTCTAAAGTGAACCCACCTCCTATTTCTTCACCCTCTACCTCTTGCCAAGTTGTTTTGGGTGTTTTCTTCATAAGTTTCACAACTTGGTGAAGATGGAGCTTGAACTTGTGATGCCTCGACATAGATCATCTTCGGCACGAAGCCGACGACCTAGTCCGCTCACTTTTCCGATGAAGCCGATGTTAGAGTCCGAGATCCGACTTGGACAGCGAGAGGACGACTACATGGAGCTAAGAAAGTGGAGAACCGGATCTACAAAGGTTGTAGCCTCTCTCCTTTAGTTAAGATGTTAACTACTTTCATTTTTCGCCTAAATTTCTAGTCGACGATCCGTATTAGGGTTTCTCGGCACCCATAAAATTTGAAATTGGCATGGTTGATGCCTTGTGAGACCTCTATAGTGTGCCTAGGAACCCTGCAGGTTTCATGATGATTTCCATGGCTTTTATTATATCCTCATAGTTACATACATGATGTTTATTGTCATTGGGTGACGGGTGGACGGGTTCCACGTTTATTGTCATTGGGTGACGGGTGGACGGGTTCAACGTTTATACAGACTTGATCACATACAGATTGGATTTATATTGATCTTACTTTATTTGTATATATAACAGGGTATGAGTGCGCTGTTATATATACCCTTACACCAATATTAGTGGAATGGGATGCTAATATATGTGTATTGATATCCATTTGATACTTCTTCATATTTACTTCATGCAGACATACCTTATACTGATGACATGTTATTACCTGAGTACTTGGCACTACATACATGTTTAGATGTTACATTGCCACCTTATCATGCTTCAGACGTACTCTTGTGGTCGTATTGACCTAGGATTATGTCTTGCATTCGGATTCTGCTTGTAGATATTTCTATTCACGAGTTGGCAACTCACCCCCGTTGTGCCTCAGTTCTTGCAGGTTTTGTCGTACAGGTTCTATTGCGGCATTTTTGGCACACTGCTTCCTTGCGGGTGAATTGCTTTTGGTAGGTGGGTTCTTTTGCATCAAGAACCACCATTGTTCTTGTATTATTCATTGTATCTAGAATTCCATCAACCAAAACTTGTTTATTGTTTTAGACTCAGACACTAGTGATGTATTATTCGACCTTAGAGTCGCGCTTAGTAGTATTGTGGTTTTCATGCCTATTGAGTTTCTTTTGGTTTTGACCCTCGCCATTCGGCGTTGTATATTATTATTGCTTGTGTGGTTGTGACCGTTGATTGACGAAGAGCTAGCTCCCGCTTGGGGATGCCTTTTACCATTGCATATATATTGTTCTTGTTGTACCCCGTTCGGGGCCAGTATTTATGAAAGAAACTCTGCCGAAATTTTTAGAAAAGACTTTACATTTTAAAAATGCATATTCGGCTTAGTTATTTAAAAACCTTGACTTCAAACATGTTTTCCTTCACTTCTTTAAACCAGTTCTCTTTACTTACTCTTAAAATGGTTTTAGATTTCAGGGCTTTTGGCTTACTTGGATCAGATGGAGTCCTATAGACTTCACGTGGTTCAAGGGCCAGTCACGTGCTCTTTCGGGTCGTGACATCAGGGTTGCTGAGATTTACTGGTAAGTATTATCAGTAGTTTCTCGAACTGTTATAGAACTCATATCGACACGACTTATCGAGCTACTTGGGTCTGACGCTTACCACCCCTCGGCGAGATATGCGACATATCAGACGACGAGACCGGAATGTACGGGAGTGTTACTGATTGGATTCACAGGAGAATGTACAGACTTGCTTATTGATCTTCTGAGCGCTCAATACCTGGGTGGCTGTTACGTTTAGCTGACCGCTTGCAGCTTGTGGGTGTTTGATATGATCATCACCTACTGCTGGCGTATTGATGATTCTTTAGAGTCCTACACAGAGGTTTCTTGGCTCAGGAAAAACGGAGTAGGAGCACATATGTGATATGTGCGGGACCGAGGATAATGCGGTATGTGATACCGTATTGGATTCTCGCGATATGAGATATCGGTCGGGTATATGTGATATAGCCGGGTCATCGTATTAGTCGGTTATAAGCGATATAGCCGGATTGTCGGATCAAGTGTTGATTCGATAATTTAATGTATAATAATATATATGATATATTAAATTACATTAACTAATATTAGCTCGCTAAAAGAATCATTTTCTCACGGGATAATACATTGATATATATGCAATATATGTTAATTGTATTATTTTCTATTGTTACAAAATATATTGTAAATATGATATATAATATTGTAACATGTTAGGGTTATAAATTTAACAATGGTTTAGGGTTTAAACTTGGTTAGGGTTTGGATTAGGGTTAGCTTTTGCATGAAGCTTCCATGAAGCTTCATGAAGCTTTGACTTTGTTTTTAGCATTGTCTATTTATCTGGAATGTGATACAATATTTGGAATCCACAAGTAGTTATGAGATAACTAATTTGAATGTTATAAACATAGAAGTTTAGTCTCAGATGATCGGTTGCTACGGAATTTTGATGCGATCAAAAGTCCGTCGCAATCACATAGCGTACGCGGATACTCGCTGGGTAAACTTAACAGATAGCCATGCCCCATAGCCCCGACCAAGTTACTGTAGGAGAACCCCATCGCCAAAAGCATCCGTTCGGGTGCTCGCGGCAGCGGTGTTCCGCCTTAGTGCACTTCGTCGACGGCATCCGAGGGTGCGGCCGTCTACTAAAGTTTGCGATGAGCATTCGATCAGGATGTCGGGAATCTTGTTGAATTGCCCAACTTGATATTGAAAAGAGTTTTCGATAATGAGACTAAAATGCGGAGTTTATAATTGTTAGGCATGCAATGTCTAAGAAATTCATTTGGTTAGGCATGCGATATCTAAGGAGGTTGTGGATTCCAACTGTTGTAGTTTTACACTTTCTTTTCTGTGACCGTGAGCGCAGTATGTGGTGTATCACCGGCTTCGTTGCTATACATCAACGACAATCGGGATACGCATACTTACTTATGTTGATGATATGAGATATTATGTGTTGCTGTGATATGTTAGATTGGATCGTCGCGTTTTGAATAGCCGGGGGGTTTATGTGAGATGAGAGTTTTTTCTTTTTCATTCATGTAAAATTCATTTGTATGTAATATTCTTTTATTGGGGCACTTCCGGGCTGAGGATGATATCACCATTGTATATTATTTACTTTTCCGCATTAGGTTGACCCAAGGAGGGGAGCACAACTAACCGGGTTCTAGGGTCCAGTGGGAGACCATCTCGAGGAGTCGGGACCGGGTCTCCTAACCCTAGAATTGGCAGTGTTGCTTGCCGCTCTCGTAGGGGTCTAGGGATGTGGGTTTGGCTATTCATCGCGACCGTGGAATCCATGTTTTGCACAGGCTCGTATTGAAAACACGGACGTCCTAGTATATCCAATATTTCATATATGTTCATCTGCTGCAATGTTCTGTGATGAGATCATATTACTGCTTGAGACGAATGTTTATATTATATATATGAGATATATGTTATATTGCAGATTTCGTTTCAACTGTGATGCTTGTGAAGCATAATTAAAATGGGACTTCATTAATGAGATTAATGAAATAAAAGAAACCTAAGATGTTGTAGAAACTTGTTTAAAAACTGGTAGCTCTAGTTCTTGCTTTGCATTGCGATGTTCCTTGTAGAACATCCAGCACCTTATTCGATAAGGAAAGAGCCGAGATCCCTTCACCGAGAGTGACCACTTTAGTGAAACTAGCAGATGCTACAAACTCGGTTTGTCTTTTGATTTCTTCTATAGTTTTTGCTTTGCATAGTGATATTTGTGAAATATCCCGCACCTTATTCGATGAGGAAAGGGCCGACGATCCCTTCACCGGGAGTGACCCCTTTAGCAAAACTAGAAAAGCCACAAAAACACTCCATTTAAAATCACTCGATTCTACAATGATATCAAGTTCATTACGCAAAGGGTTTTCTTAAAAACCTGTCGTAGCCCTCCGTTATTTCAGATAAGTACAAGTTAGTATTCGTGCTGCGGTAGTTTGGCCTCAGTCAAGGCGTAGTGTATGGTAGCTAACTAATGCTTATCTGCTAGCATATGATGCGATTGGATTAGGGTATTCGTACGACGTAGTTTGGCCTCCGTCAAGGGTCGTGCGGATGGGTTTAATTCAATCAGGAAATGACGGGTTGAACTTGACTAGCGGACTATGGGTAGTTTGGCCTCCGTCAAGGTCATAGGACGCTAGGGGTAAAAATATTATTGGGAATTTCAAGTGTTGAAATTTGCAATGAGATTGCATACCTTCTATGAGATAGTTGGATCCTGATACCCGCTGCGAGTAAGAGTTACTCCTGGGAGAGTTTTACACATTACAATTAGCCGATCAAGTAGGTGTCTAGAAAGGTGTTAACGGGGTTACGCCCCTGGGAAAACGAGGTTTACTTTAATTTGGTCCGTACGAAAGCACGGGGAACCTCCCTCAAAATACCGACACTGGCCTGGCTGAAAGATTGGCGAACTTGTAGAGTGTAATTAATCCCGGCTAGTCTTTCCTTTTAAGGTTTGAAGGAAGATTTGATTAAAACAGTGGGAGACATCCTGATTAGATATATTAGATAACCAATCTAATCTTGCAAGAGCATACGCTGAGTGTTTTCTTCTCTCTCTCTCCAGGTAGCGACCATATCACGCCTTAATCAAGATAATAATACAGATGTATTGACCGAACCCGCTTGTTATACTGAGCTGGGTAACGTTGGTCCCGCTCCAACTTATAATTGTTATAAGAAAGAGCAGGAAATTGGGGAATACCAGATTTCCCGTGCCGCCCAAACGAAGAAGGTGCATGTTGATGCATCATCTTCGGGTGTGTTCATTACATAGAACTGTTTCTCAGTATCCTTTACGTCCTGGGTATGAGATACCGGATCAGGATCCCGCATATGTAATCTGTTACATGGGCTACAGAAAGGTAGAGAACTGAGAACGGGTGATAAGTTTAATGAGATAGAAAACGGTGCAAGTGTTGCAGCCAAGTCTGTTGGTCACTGTCATCCTATATTACCAGAATACATTGATTCTGAACGAATGTTATTAGATACCGAACCTGATGTACAACATCATATCAGTCTCTTTATTAGTAAAGAAAGGATATAATTTTGTATTGTTGGATAATATTTTGAACATTTCCTATATCAAGAGTTGATCGGTTCAGGCACGTTATCTTAAAGTATTGACGTTCTAAATCAAACCACAGTTCATAGTATACAGAACACATATGAGAGGAAGAGTTCAGAAATGAACGAATCCTTCTTGAGGCATTGTAGACTAGGTCATATCAAAGCGACCCGACTAGCTAAGTTACATTTAGATGCATATTTAAATCTGTTTGAATTTACATCTTGTGAAACTTTCCGGTCATGTCACAAAGATAAGATGACCATAGCTCTGTTTATTGGAAACAGAGAAAGAGTTAGTGAACTCTTGGGATTGATACATGCTGATGTATGAAAGTCTCCTGTCTACACATGCCAAGACCGGTTCTTTGTACTTCATTACATTCTCTGATGATCTCTTAAGATTCAGACATATGTTCCTGTTAAAACACAGGTCCGAACCTTTTAAGATATTCACAGAATGTAAGTTAGAAGTAGAGAACCAAAAATAGGGTATAACTATTATGTCCTTTGATGAGATCAAGGAGGAGAATACTTGAGCACGGAATTCCTTGACTATTCTAAAGGAGAATGAGATTCTCTCTCAGCATTACTCCTCCGTATACACCATAGCACGATGGTATATCGGGGCGGAGCAACATACCCTATTTGATATGGTGCGCTCTATGATGAGTACTACTGTGTTTCCTATTTCCTTTTGGGAGTTATGCACTTGAGAAGCTGCATACCTATTGAATAGGGTTCAAATCAAATCAGTTGCCTACCGCTTCATATGTGATATGTAAAGGGAAGAGCCCATATCTTAAGCTTGTTAAGATTTGGAGTTGTCCGGCCTATGTCTAAAAGCAAAATCCGAACAAGCTCGAGGAAAGGTTTGCTCTGTAAAACTGGAAGTAGTTCCAGCTATACAAACTGCAGCTGATGATTTGGTAGAACCAAAGGATTCAGTAGTTTCCAATGAACCTCAGCCTCTCCGCCGATCTAGTAGGGTTCCTCACCCACCTGAGAGATGCTTTGGTTTCTCTATGACAGTGGGAGCGAGGATTGCATCATGAGATGATGACCCAACTAGTTTCGAGCTGGCCATCAGGAGTGAGACTCTATAAGAATGGCTGGATGCTTAGTGATCTGAGATGGAATCCTTATACACCAACAAAGTATGGACTTTGGTTGCTTTATCTGAAGGGTTAAATCCCCATCAGGAGCAAGTATATCTTGAGAAGATTACTTGGTGTACATGGAAAAGTTGAGACTTTCAAAGCTATGCTTAAGTCCATCCAGATCCTACTTCCACGGCTACATACCATGACTACGATATCTAGTGGTTGGGTGTCATGACTGCTTTTCTAAATGATGTTTTAGAAGAAAACGTCTATAAACACACAGCCAGAGGGCTTCGTAGACAGTGGGAGCAGCGGAAACGTGTGCAAGATGTTTTATGTGATAAAGCAGGTATCGCGGAGTTGGAACGTCTGTTTTGATATAGTAGTCAAAGAGTTTGACTTCATCAAAATGGTAGATGAATCTTGTATATACAAAAAGGTAGTAGAGAGTATGGTGGTGATCCTCGTAGAGTACGTAATTGACATACTCTTGATAGGGAAGGAGTTTCTTATGCTACGCTCGGTCAATCTCCGCTTATCACAAGGATTCTCCATATTGGATCAAAGTGATAGCTCCTAAATCCTGGGTTTTGGATCTATGAGATAGATCTGATTGGATGTTAGGATTCTCACTAGTAGTAGTGAGATGGTATCAATCGATCCTGGGGAGAATCACTGGAAAGGTTCCAGGGTGATAAGGACGACTGAATGTCAGTCGCAGGCTTTGTCTTTACCCTCAGTGGAGGGACGGTATGTTGGAAGAGTTCCAAGCTAGATACCGTGACTTACTAGACGATTAAAGGCAAGATACATCGTTACCAAGGATGCTATCAAAGAGGCAGTCTGGATATATATAAGTTCATGTGATGAACTTCGTTCCTACCATTGTGTGACAATAGAGTTGTGGCTTTAGCCAAGGAACCCCCGTCCCATCAAAAATCCAGATATAATTCTTAGGCAGTATCACCTGATCATGGAGATGGTTGATCTCCAGGGAGATCGAGGTTAGGAGAGTAGACACAGAGGACAACAACGCGGATCTACTCACAAAGGCCTTTTTCCCAGTAGAGACTTTTATGGGATGGTTGAGTATGAGATACTTCAACCACAGCTAATTGTTGGGTATGTGATACCACAACAGATGGCCCTCGTGCAAGTGGGAAATTGTTAGTTATATGTATGCCCTAAAGGCCATTACTGTACATACGATGTATATTGTAATGGATGCTTGGACGTATATAGGGTGGACTTTCTTGCTCGACATGATAGTTTGCTATCTGGTTGTAATTTATCTTAACATGTACTGTGATTGTCTCTATGATACATGTTGATAAAGCCCTTAAGATATGTACTCGAGTACTGGGACTATGATGAGATCATACTAGTGGGGCCACGGTAGTCGACGAGTACATCCTATAACTGTTCCTAGTCGAGGGTGTATCGAGACAGGGCATCGATACACCAGAGTAGACTAGCGTATACGCATCTTAAACCATATGATGGGCGATGGATGATCCCATATCCATCGGTGTTTGACATCAAGGATGGTGTACAGGTGCTCAGTAGAGAATGGGTATACTGGACGGACTCGCCGAGAACTCCCAGATGGTATTATACATCACGTCAGATGGCAGTTCTCCGGTGACACTGGTACAGAGTAGTCTGTTGACCCAAGATCGTCATAGAGTCTTGTGTGATTCCCACTGTGCTTTGATTTCCATCATACCATGACCAAGAGGGCGTGCAAAAGGTGGCTTTTGGGTATAGTCCCGAATCATATGGAGGCAATGAGTGATAGGAGGGGATTCGTCTCTCCCGGTATAGGGAGTGGATGTTGTGCTGAGTTCGATTGGCTATAACCGGAAATCCCTGGCCAGGGTTGCTGAGATTTACTGGTAAATGTTATCAGTAGTTTCTCGAACTGTTATAGACCTCATATCGACACGACTTATCAAGCTACTGGGGTCTGACGTTTACCACCCCTAGGCGATATATGCGACATATCAGACGACGAGACCGGACTGTACGGGAGTGTTACTGATTGGATTTACAGGAGAATGAATAGGCTTGCTTGTTGATCTTCTAAGCGCTCAATACCTGGGTGGCTGTTACTTTAGCTGACCGCTTGCAGCTTGTGGGTGTTTGATATGATCATCACCTACTGCCGGCGTATTGACGATTCTTAAGAGTCCTACATAGAGCTTTCTTGGCTCAGGCAAAACGGAGTAGGAGCATATATGTGATATGTGCGGGACCGAGGATAATGCGGTATGTGATACCGTATTGGATTCTCGCGATATGAGATGTCGGCCGGGTATATGTGATATAGCCGGGTCGTCGTATTAGTCGGTTATATGCGATTTAGCCGGAATGTCGGATCAAGTGTTGATTCGATAATTTAATGTATAATAATATATATGATATATTAAATTACATTAACTAATATTAGCTCGCTAAAAGAATCATTTTCCCACGGGATAATACATTGATATATATGCGATATATGTTAATTGTATTATTTTCTATTGTTACAAAATATATTGTATATGTGATATATAATATTGTAACATGTTAGGGTTACAAATTTAACAATGGTTTAGGGTTTAAACTTGGTTAGGGTTTAGATTAGGGTTAGCTTTTGCATGAAGCTTCCATGAAGCTTCATGAAGCTTTGACTTTGTTTTTAAATAGATATTTTGTTAACCCAATCCAAACCATTAACTCTAGTCAATTCTCTACTTGGGTTAACTCCTTCATGCTTAACCCTTGGTTAGATTTGTAACCACTACAATAATTTATTATTCATCACAGAAGGATTATGATATTCATTCTTCTTCTTCTTTGAGTTCCTTCTTGAAAAAGCTTTCTAGTTTTGCTTTTGTGATGAAAGTGAGTGAGAAAAAGATTATAAATGAGAGCAAAAATCCTACTTCATCATCCTCATCTATCCTTGCCATTTAGATGAGGGTGTTCATATCATTTCATGAGTGATAGCTTGTGTTAACGAAACTTCAAGGTAGATCATCTATGTTATCGAAGATCGGAAGCAAGACTGCATCTTTCTCTTCGTGAAGCCTCTTGAGAGTCTGGAACACGATGATCGCAGCGAAGGGACCTCAACACGGAGTTTAAGAAGTGAAGGACTGGATCTACAAAGGTTGTAATCCCTCTCACTTAGTATTAAAGAGTTTAACATGCTAGTTTTCGCCTAAACCCTAGTTTAAAGATCCGGCTTTGGGCTATTTGGCACGGCTAAAATTTTAATCGGGCATGGTTGATGCCTCGTAGAACCTTGTGAGAGTGCCTAGCATCCCTACACCTTCGCTGCAATCATCAAGAACTCCGACACTCGAGAGGCTCCATGAGGTGAATGATGCATCTTGCTTGAAGTCTTCTTGATCTAAGATGATCTACCCTGAAAAATCTCTAACCCAAGCCTACACTTCACTAATGAAGTAATTAGAGAAGTGAACACCCTAATCTAAGTGGCTAAAATAGATGAGGATGATGAAGTAGGAATTTTACACTCTTTTGTTTTCAATTTCTCACTATTAATCACCACAAACTAAAAGGCTAGTGAAGCTTTTTCAAGAGCAAGAAGAAGATGAAAACTTTTTGTGATGAATAATGAAATTATTGTTATGGTTAGAATTGCAATCATGGGTTAAGAATGAAAGACTTAACCCTTGCAGAGAATAAACCATAGGTTAAGGGTATGGGTTGGGTTAACAAATATCTTCACAAAATATCAAATCAAGATGGCAAAGTCAAAGCTTCATGAAGCTTCCTTAACCCTCATCCAAATAGTTAACCCTAATCCAAACCCTAACTAGGTTTAAACTCAAAATCCATGTTGCATTTGTAACCCTAACATGTTACAATATTATATATCACACATATAATATATAATGTAACAAAAGAAAATAATACAATTAACATATATCGCATATACATCAATGTATTATCCGAGTGAGAAAAAGAATCACTAAAGCAAGCTTATATTAGTTAATGTAATGTAATATATCACATATATAATTATACATTAAATTATCGAATCAACAGTTGATCCGATAATCCGGCTATATGACATAAAACCGACTAATATAACATGAACCAATTCATCGAATCAACACTTGATCCGATGACCCGGCTATATCACATATACCCGGCCGATATCACATATCGCGAGAAAAGAATATGGTATCTCATATCGTATTATTCTCAGTCCCGCACATATCATATATGTGATCCTACTCCGTTTTTCCTGAGCCAGGAAACCTTTGTGTAGGACTCTAAAGAATCATCAATACGACGGCAATAGGTGATGATCATATCAAATACCCATAAGCTGCAAGCGGTCAGCTAAACCTAATAGCCACCCAGGTATTGAACGATCAGAAGATCAACAAGCAAGTCTGTACATTCTCCAGTGAATCCAATCAGTAACACTACCGTAAAGTCATGTCTCTTCGTCTAGTATGTCGCATATCAAGTCTAGGGGTGGTAAACATCAGACCCCAGTAACTAATAAGTCGTGTCGATGTGAGGCTCATAAAAGGTCGAGAAACTACTGATAACTCTTGCCAGTAGCATTCCATATCATCCCTGTCTAGGGACTTCCAGTTATAGCCAATCGAACACAGCACAACATCAACTCCCTATACCGGGAGAGACGAAACCCCTCCTATCGCTCATTGCCCCCATGTGATTCGGGACTGTACCCAAAATCCACCATTTTGCACGCCCTCTTGGACGTGGTAAGATGGAAATCAAAGCACAGTAGGAATCACACAAGACTCTATGACGATCTCGGGTCTACAGACTAACCTATACCAGTGTCGCCGGAGAACTGCTATCTGACGATAGGTACAATACCATCTAGGAGTTCTCGGTGAGTCCGTTCAGTGTACCCAGTCTCCACTGAGCCTCCGTACACCATCTTTGATGTCAAACACCGATGGATATGAGATCATCCATCGCCCATCATATGGGTCAAGATGCGCTACTCTGGTGTATCGATGCCCTGTCTCGATACACCCTCGACTAGGAACAGTTATAGGATGTACTCGTTGACTACCCTGGCCCCACTAGTATGATTTCATCATAGTCCTAGTAGTCATGTACATATCCCAAGGGCCTTATCAACATGTGAGAGTAAGACAGTAAACCAATACAAGTCAACATGTTAAGACAAAGTGTAACCAGATAGCATACTATCATATCGAGCAAAAAAGTCCTCTCTATATATATCTAAGCATCCACTATAATATAAATCATATGTACAACAATGGCCTCTTGGGCATATATACAACTAACACTAGACACCTACTTGGTTTATAGCATTGACTGTTTTTAGTGAAAAATCTCTCGAGAGTAATCCTACTCATCAGTGGGATTGGGATCCAACTATCATTGTGTGATAACCTAGATGGAATCTACCCTAGTCATCACACTCCAGAAGGTATGCTCAAACTGCAAGTTTCCTTTATATTTGAAACACCCAATGTGGATTTTTTTCCCCAAACACTTATGACCTTGACAAAGGCCAACATATAATAAGTCGCAAGTCAAGTTCTACCCGACATTGTCCAGGTTAATTTGAACACACCCGCACATACCCTTGACGAAGGCCAACATAGTAGTATGACTGTCCCAAACCAACGCATCTATCTATGCTACATATGAATACCCAGCAGCTACCAATCACTATGCCTTCGCGAAGGTCAAAATATATAGCTTGAATACTACTGAATACCCATTTGAAATGACGGAGTGCTACGAATGGTTTTGGCGAAACCGTGAACGTAATGAACTTGATATAGTCGAAGGAACCACGATAACTTTTTAAAAAGAGTAGTTTAGGCTCTGCATTTAAAAATTGCTTTTTGAAGAAAACCGAGTGGTTTTGAAACTGTTCCAACGATTAAGCTTTTGTTTGTTTTTCCTTGCATTAATCAATGTTAATACGGTCCCATCATTTAACCCTATCATTGCAGAAAAGAAATGAAAATACAACGTACACTTATTCCATCCGCATTCGCCACGGGGCCCCGTCATTCACCGTTAAGTTACTTAACTAAAGGCAGAGCGGGGGCTGGACTAGCGTGGGTGCAAAACAAAAGCAATGCCTACTAGATATCATATATATATCCATTCGTCTCATGTAATAATAGGCATTCTATATCACAGATGAATATATTGGATATACTAGGAATTCCGCATTTCGTTTAAGCCTATAACGAAAGACGGATTCCACGGTCGTGATGAATAGCCAAACCCCACCCTAGACCCCTAGGGGTGCGGCAAACTACCCTCCAAATTCCCGAAGTGAAGCAACCTCCCTCAGTAAAATGAGTAGGCCACTCGGCACTTCAAGAATCCGGTAGTTTGTGCACCCCACCTTGGGTCTATCCTAGGAGCGAAAACAGTAACCGAAATAATATAACGGTGGCTACAACCTCAACCCGGATGTGCCCCGCAAAAAATAATATTATATCACATTTAAAAATTACATGAATGAAAGAAAAGAAAACACTCTTCTCACATCCCCCCGGCTATTCATCCACGACGATCCGATGCTCCATATACACAAACCATCATCACAGATCACAGATATGTGCAACCCCACTAATCGACGTATAGCGATTAGCAGACGTTTACAATCATATATCAAACACAGAAAACCTATTAGTCAAGTATCTTTAGAATTTCGATTGATAAATTAAACCATGTCTACCCCATGCACAATCCTGTACACAAAAAAATCTGGTAGAATTCACATATTCCAAAAATCACAATTCAACATGAGAAATCCAAACAAGAAAATAGGACCGAGTCACCCTTGACACGGCCGCGGAACTGCGGCCAAACACACTATTTGGCCGCGTTTCTATGGCGATCTTGGGGACTTAGGATCTCATTTTTCTTCTGTGTTCTTAAAAAACAAACCCTGCTTGTATTTTTAAGGCCTCTGAAATGATTTTTAGAGCAGTTTTGAAAATCGACAGCAAGCATGATTTTTAATCGTGATTTCGGGATTTTTCCAACGATCGAATTTCTAACTACTTGCTAACTAGGTAGTTAAGATTTAGTAGGCTCTGATACCACTGTATGTCGATGTCGCGCATCCCGCGGGTTTGTAGGGAGGCGGAATTTTCAAAAAACGATTTTATGATCTCGCAACACTGACTAAACACCAGGATCTAAACTGAAACCTTTACTAGCTAAACTAACTAGGAGGTTTAAGTACTATGATAGATGGTTATACCTCCGTGACCAAGTCCTTCAGGTCTTCTTTTCATCCTCTCCTTGGCTCCTCGAAGAATGGATGAAGGTTGCATCGTCGGCCTCTTCTCGTCAAAGATGATCCACCCGAGAATTTATGCTTTGAGCTCCAACCTCTAAACCGAGGTAACTAGGGTACTTGGTTCACTAATCCAAGTAAACTAGGTGATGTAGAGAATGATAATGGATTGTATTATCTCACTAAACCCTTTGTTTCAGAACACATATGAGGGTAAGGGTTTACTTGAGGATGAAGGAGATGAAATGAAGAGAGAGAAGCAAATGAGCTAGTATATTCATGGATAAGTGTGGAGAATGGCTAATATCTCATACCTCACTCATTGAACCATGGATTAAAAACCAATACAATATATCACCCATGCTTCAATAGTGAGTCAAGAAAAATAAAATAATACTTGAGCCATTCCTCGCACCATGCTACAAATATCTCTCTTTTCCAATTTCTACCTAATTAATCCATTTCCCAAAAATGGATAATACCAAATAATGAGGTGTCTCCTTCTAGAAGCATGTCTTGCCAAATTACAAGAATGCCTTCACCGTATATACATATCCGAATTCGTATTCCGAAAAATTCAAATACTACGAGATGATAACAATCCAATAATACTAGGACCCGGCTCAAAACAAAGCCCACTAGTATTATCCATCCGAACATCATCCGTGCACAAGTACACATATGTGATCGAAACCCTGCCGTAAAACCATACGACCTCTACATCGTTTCGCCTGATGCAGGGAAACCCTCTGTCTGGGACTCTAAAGACTAGACAGTACGCTGCCAGTGGGTTTAACCACAAGCACGTCAGCGGTACTATCTGCACGTAACGGCTACCCAGGTATCTGTCGATTAGAAGGCCGACGGGCAAACTCATCTGAACTTCTACTGAGCCTATATGTGACAATCTCTGTATAGTCCGGTCTATTCGTCTGAGATACTCGTATATCGTGCCTAAGGGATGGTAAATGTCAGACCCCTAATAGAGTAATAAGTCATGCTGGAGTAGAGCCCAATACACCCTGAGAAACTAATGGAGTACCTACCAGTATATCTCGCTTGCTCTGGCCAGGGACTTTGTGTAATGGCTTTCCGACCACAGCGTGATATCAACCCCCAATACCGGGAGAGACGAATCCTATCTAACCGCTACTGCCTCCAAGTGCTTCAGGACTACACCCAACTACTACATGTTTGCACGACACCTTTAAGCCATGGTAGGGTAGTAATTTAAGTGTAGTGGGAACACACTCGAGGTGAAGTGCGATGTTAAGTCCACGGACTAACTTGTACTCATGCCACCTGGGAACTGGTACTTGACGATAGGTATAATACCAGGCAACAGTTACCAACGAGTCATGTCCAGTGTAACTCATAACCTAATGAGCACCTGTATACTATCTCCAGTACGACGTACTAATGGCTGTGGGACAGACCATCTCCCCTGCTGGGATGAGAAGCGTATACACTGTCTACTCTGGAGTATCGATGCCCCATCTCGATAATCCTACGACTAGGGACCTGTATAAGGATGTGCTTATAGACTACCCATCCCCTACTAGTGTGACTACCATCACAACGCTGGTAGTCAAGTAAAGATCCTAAGGGCTCTACCAATATGTATAAGCGATATGCTAAAAGAAACACATGCACAAACAAAGTAGCATTCTACCATTTTGAGCAAGACTGTAATCAGAACTGTGAATATCCCAAGCTTCCAATATGTAATATACAACCCAGTATGATACAATAATGGCCTTTAGGGCATATATCACTAAGAAATATGCATTTGATCCGTGCTTGTTGGATATAGTTTGCTTAAGGCAATTATTGTAATCACAAGCTGGCGATTTTGATGATTGAGGGATGACCTATACTGTTAGAACAGTCTTACTCGAATGATAATATGCTATCTGGTTTGACTTTATCATTATGTACATGTCTTGTCTGACATAGCATATCACTATTACATTTTGATAGAGCCCATAGGATTCATGCTTGACTACCACGGTTATGATGGCGATCGCACTTCTGAGAACTAAGTAGTCTATAAGCACATTCTCCCATTGTTTCCTCGAATGCTCCTACAAACCATAAAAGAAGAATTAGTTGGGATTAATCGCACCCTACAATTCTTGCTTAACCTTTCGGCCAGGCTAAGTTACTAGTTTGAGGGAAGTTTTACAACGCTTTCGCGAAGTTCCTTAATTAAATAACCTCTTTTCCCGGGAGGCTTAGCCCCGCTAACACCGTTCTAGACACCTACTTGGTTTATAGCATTGATTGCAAAGTGAAAAATTCTCCCGAGAAATAGCGGATACTCATAGTAGGATCGGGATCCAAATATCATCGTGTGAAAACCTTTAAGGAATCCTACCAAAATCATCACACTCCAAATGGTATGCAATACTAGCAAGTTTCAATTTCCTTAGAAACTCCCGATGTGGATTTTTGCCCCAAGTTCTTATGACCTTGACGAAGACCAAAATATCATAAGTCGCGAGTCAAGTTCTACCCGTCATTGTCCAGGTTGATTTTAACCCACCTATACATACCCTTGACGAAGGCCAAAATAGTAGTACGACTGTCCCAAATCAATGCATCTATCTATGCTACAGATGAATACCCAGCAGCTACCAATCACTATGTCTTGGCGAAGGTAAAAATTCATAGCTTGAATACTACTGAATACCCATTTGAAATGACGGAGGGCTACGGATGGTTTTGGCAAAACTGTGAACGTGATGAACTTGATATAGTCGAAGGAACCATGATAGCTTTTAAAAGGAGTGGTTTAGGCTCCGGATTTATAAGTTGTTTTTCAAGAAAACCAAGTGGTTTTGAAATTGTTCAAATGATTTAGCTTTGGTTTGCTTTCTTTGCATTAATCAATTTTAATGCGGTCCAATCATTTTACCCTATCATTGCAGAAAGAAACGAAAATACAACGTATGCTTATGACATCAGCATTCGTCATGGGGCCCCATCATTCACCGTTAGGTTACTTAACTAACGGCGGTGCGGGGGCTGGACTAGCGCGGGTGCAAAACATAAGCAATGTTTATTATATATAACATATATATATCTATTCGTCTCACGCAATGATAGGCATTCCAGATCACAGATGAATATATTGGATATACTAGAAATTCCGTGTTTCATTTTAGCCTAGAACGAAAAACGGATTCCACGATCGTGATGAATAGCCAAACCCCACCATAGACCCCTGTAGGTGCGGCAAACTACCCGCCAAATTCCTGAAGCGAACCAACCTCTCTCAAAGAGATGAGTAGGCCACTCGGCACTTCAAGAACCTGGTAGTTTGTGCACCCCACCTTGGGTCTATCCGAGGTGCAAGAAAAAGTAAATGAAATAATACAACGGTGGCTACAACCTCAATCCGGATGTGCCCCGCAAAAGAATATTACATCAATTACAAATTTACATGAATGAAAGAAAAATGCTCTTCTCACATCCCCCGGCTATTGCATCACGACGATTCAATCTTCATATCTACAAACCATCACAATACAGAGGTGTGCAACCCCCACTAATCGACATATAGCGATTAGCAGACGTTTAGCATCATATATACAAACACAGAATCATGATTAGCCAAGAACTTTAGAATTTTGATCGATAAACAAATCCGTGTCTACCCCATGTACAAACCAGTACACAAACAATTCTGGGTAGAAACCAAATATGCAGGAAACCATATTTCCAAGAATAAGACCCACAGAAGAAATTTGGAATGACTTGGTCCTGACTCGGCCGCGGAACAACGACTAAACACTGAGTTTGGCCGCGGTTCCGCGGTGGTCTTGGAAGATCACAAGCTCAAATTTCTTCTGTGTTCTTATAAAACCCTGCTTGTATTTTTATGGCAACTGAAATAATTTTTTGATCACTTTAAAAATTCGACAGCAAGCCTGGCCTGAAAATTTTATTTCGAGTATATATCCGACGATCGAAGTTCTAACTACTTGCTAACTAGCTAGTTAAGTAGGCTCTGATACCACTGTAAGCCGATATAGCGCACCACGCGGGTTCGCGGGGAGGCGGAATTTACAAAAACCGATTTTTACAAAGCTCGCAACATCGACTAAACTCCAGGATCTATACGGAAACCTTAACTAGCAAACTACTTGGAGATTCTAACTACTCAGTTTGGATTTATACCTCCTTGTTACTTGTCATTCGGTTCTTCTTCTCCTCCTTTCCTTGAGTTCCTCGAAGATCCGGTCGAGCTTACAACATCGGCCTTCTTGCATCAAAGACGATCCACCCGAGATTATGTACTTCAAGTACCAACATCTAAACCGAGGTAACTAGGGTACCTAGTTTGCTAAGATAAGTAGCCTAGATAATGTAGAGAATGATTATAGATTAATTTATCTCAATTACCCTAGGTGTCTCAACTCATGAGAGCTATTGGGATTTGAGGAAGAAGAAGAGAGCCTTGAAGGAGAGAGAGTGTTGTGATGATAATGATATGATGAATGGCTAAGGATTGATGATAATGAAGAATATATTAAATCAATAATGAATCAACCATGCTTCAATAGTCATCAAAACAATGAATCACCCAAGTAGCCATGCTATAATCAAGTCCTTAATAACACCTCATACCTTCACCTCATTATCCATTTAACTAAATGGATAGAAGCACAAATGAGGTGTCTTCTTCTAGAAGCACTCTTGTAAAATTACAAGAATACCCCACACCATATATACATACCCATGTTCGTATTCCAAAAAGTATGAAAACAAAGAGACGAAAATAATCCAATAATATAACACTATGATCTGGCTTAAAACAACATCCACCAGTATTATCCGTCCGAATATCATCCGTGTAGCCAGTACACGTGTATGATCGGAACCCTGCCATAAAACCATACGGCCTCTACATTATTTCTCTAGAAGCAGGGAAACCCTCTGTGTAGGACTCTAAAGACTCGACAGTATGCTGGCAGTGGGTTTAACCACAAGCACGTCAGCGGTACTAGTTGCACGTAACGGCTACCCAAGTATCTGTCGATAAGAAGGCCGATGAGCAACTCATCCGAACTCCTACTGAGCCTATCAGTGACAATATCCGTACAGTCCAGTCTGTTCGCCTAAGAGTATCACATATCGGGCTTAGGGGGTGGTAAATGTCAGACCCCTAATAGCGCAATAAGTCGTGCCGGGGTAGAGCCTAAAATACCCTGAGAAACTACTGGAGTACTTACCAGTAAATCTCGCTTGCCCTGGCTAGGGACTTTGTGTAATGTCTTTCGGAATACAGCACGATATCAACCCCCAATACCGGGAGATACGAATCCTATCTAACCATTACTGCCTCCCAGTGCTTCGGGACTGCACCCAACCACTGTGTATTTGCACGAATCATTTGAGCCGTGGTAGGGTAGTGATCTAAGTACAGTGGTAACACACTCAAGACGAATAGTGATGTCAATGTTAGGTTATGCAAGCACCCCGGCCATCAAACCGTGGCCATTGCGGAACAAAAATTTTCAAAAACCGGCGCTAGAACAACCCGATAATCCGAATCGACCCATAAGCCCTATATAAAAAAACATGAAAAGGAGTTAGAATGGTTATACCGAATGATCTGTGTCCTTCGGTCTTGAACCATCTTCTCAAGCTCCTAGAGGTCTCCTTGATCAAGCTTGATCTCCGGTCTCCCTTCATCGAAGATGATCCACCTGAGAGTCTATGAATTGAGCTCCAACCACATATTCGAGGTAACTAGGGTACCTAGATCGCTACACTAGATACCGTAGAAGAAGTAGAGAGTGATGAAGGATTAATTTGTCTCAAGACACCCAAGGTTTCTCAACACATGAGAGGATTTGGGTGGAGGTAGAAGAAGATGCCATGAGGATGAGAGTGAGGCAACTCAAGAAAGAAAAAATGGCTATGTCTTTATCTTTGTTGTGAGATATCTTTTTGTGTTAATTCTTTTCAATAATTGAAGCCATCTTCATAAATGTCCCATGGCTCCAAAATATCTAGAGTCAACCAAAAATATCTCAAGTCAACAAAATCTCACAACAAACAAAAACATAATCATGCTTAAAAAAGTAACCATGGGTCACGAATAAGTCATGCCACCAAAAATGCAATAAACACCTCATCCTCCACCTCAATTACCTTTTAATCCAAAAAGGTCTAAACCATAATGAGGTGTAATCTTCTAACAATAATCTTGTAAGAAATTACAAGATTACCCCTTATTTGTATATACATAACCGCATCCGTATTCCGAAGAATACGAATACAATGAGACGAAAATAATCCAACAATATAATACTAGGATCCGTCTTAAAGCAAAGCCTACTAGTATTATCCGTCCGAACATCATCCATGCACAAGTACACGTATTAGATCGAACCCTGCCATAAAACCATATGGCCTCTTCATCGTTTTGCCCGAACCAGGGATACCCTCTGTGTGGGACTCTAAAGACACGTCAATACGCTGGCATTGGGTTTAACCACAAGTATGTTAGCGGCACTAGATGTATGTAACGGCTACCCAGGTATTGAGTGAAAGGGAGGCCGACGAGCAAACTCATCCTGAAACCCCTACTGAGCCTGACAGTGACAATATCCGTACAGTCCGGTCGGTTCGTCTATGAGTATCGCATATCAAATCTAGGGGGTGTAGGGTTCCTAGGCACTCTCAAGAGGTCTCACAAGGCATCAACCATGCCAATTTCAAAAAATCTAGGTGCCGAGAAACCTTAATACGGATCGTTGGCTAAATTTTAGGCGAAACTAGAAACTAGTTAACAACTTAACTATAAAGAATACGGAAATACAACCTTTGTAGATCCGGTGCTCCACCTCCATAGCTCCGCAACGAAGTCCCCTCGCTGTCCAAATGAGTTCCCGGGCTCTAGCGTCGGCTTCATCGGAGAATAGGCGAGCTAGGTCGTCGATGTCCATGCCGAAGATGATCTACGTCGAAGCATCGCAAGATCAAGCTCTCACTTCACCAAGTCATGAAACTTGTGAATAAAACACACTCTACTACTTGGCAAGAGGTAGAGGATGATGAAATAGGAAGTGGGTAGACTTTAGAATTGGATTTCTCACTCGTTTCATCAATCCACCATTGATGAAGCAAGCTTTTCTTCCTTGAAGAAGATGAAGAAGAAGAAGCTAATTGTTATGATAAGTTATTATCAAAAAGGAAAAGAAATCAATTCTTATCATAACATGACCATGGTTAAGTGTAGAGAACTAATTAGGGTTAAATGAAGTGGTTAGGTTTAAGCATGAGACAAAAGGGTTACAAAGTCAAAGTGTTCAAGAAACTTCATGAACAAAACAAAAATGCCACCATTTTATCATGCTCTTTTTCTTTTCCAAAAAGAATAAACAAATGAATAATCAAATAGTAAACCCTAACCATTCCATTAACCAAGGTTTAATTCTATACACTTAACAAATAAGGCATGTATCATCAAACATGATACAAGCAAGTGCACAAAATCATATCGCATATGCAATGCGCACACCCGAGTGAGAAAATCCATTTTAAATGAACCAATACTAGTTAATGCAAAGTAATATATCAAATATATAATTATGCACTAAATCAACACTTGATTTAACGATCCGGTCATATCGCATATAACCGGCTAGTATCGTATGTATCGGCTTATCGAATCAATCCTTGATTCGATAACTTTGTTATATCGCATATAACCAATCGATACATCCATCGCGAGAATAGAATACGGTATCACATACACGCATTATTCTCGGTCCTGTACATATCTCATATGCGCTCCTATTTCGTTTCGCTTGAGCCAGGAAACCTCTGGGTAGGACTCTAAAGACTCGTCAATACGCCGGCAGCAGGTGATGATCATATCAAACACCCACAAGCCGCAAGCGGTCTGCTAAACGTAACGGCCACCCGGGTATTGAGCGATCAGAAGATCGACGAGCAAGCCCGCTCACACTCCAGTGAATCCAACCAGTAACACTACCGTACAGTCCGGTCTGATCGTCTGATATGTCGCATATCTCGCCTAGGGGTGGTAAACGTCAGACCCCAATAGCTCGATAAGTCGTGTCGATATGAGGTCTATAACAGTTCAAGAAACTACTGGTAACACTTACCAGTAAATCTCAGCAACCCTGGCCAGGGATTTCCAGTTATAGCCAATCGAACACAGCGCAACATCAACTCCTTATACCGGGAGAGACGAATCCCCTCCTATCGCTCATTGTCTCCATGTGACTCGGGACTGTACCCAAAAACCACCGTTTTGCATGCCCTCTTGGACGTGGTAAGGTGGAAATCAAAGCACTGTGGGAACCACACAAGACTCTATGACGATCTCGGGTCAACAGACTACTCTGTACCAGTGTCACCAGAGAACTGCCATCTGACGTGAGGTATAATACCATCTGGGAGTTCTCGGCGAGTCCGTCCAGTGTACCCAGTCTCTACCGAGCACCCGTATATCATCTCTGATGTCAAACACCAATGGATATGGGATCATCCATCGCCCATCTGTATGGGTCGAGAAGGTATACGCTAGTCTACTCTGGTATATCGATGCCCCGTCTCGATACACCCATGACTAGGGACTTTGAAGGATGTACTTATGGACTACCATGTCCCCACTAGTATGATCTGCATCATAGTCCAGGTAGTCAATTACACATCCTAAGGGCTTTACCAACATGTAACAGAGAGACAATCAGTGTACACGTTAAGGTAAAGTTCAACCAGATAGCATACTATCATGTCGAGCAAGAAAGTCCTCCCTATATATGTCCAAGCATCCACTACAATATACATCCTATGTATAGTAATGGACTCTAGGGCATACATATAACTAACAATCTCCCACTTGCACTAGGGCCATCTGATAGCAGTGGTTGTAGTATCTCATACTCAACCATCCCATAAAAGTCTCTCTCTGGGAACAGGCCTTTGTGAGTGGATCCGCTGTGTTGTCCTCTGAGTCTTCTCTCCAAACCTCGATCACCCTGGAGATCAACCATCTCCATGATCAGGTGACACTGCCTTAGAATATGTCTGGATCACTGATGGGACCGGCCTTCCTTGGCATAAGCCACAACTCCATTGTCACACAATGGGAGGAACGTAGTTCATCTCATGAACCAATATACACCCAAACAGCCTCTTCGGTAGCATCTTAAGTAGCGATATATCCTGCCTTTATCGTCTAGTATGTCACGGTATCTAGCTTGGAACTCTTCCAAAATACCGTCCCTTTACTATGGGTAAAGACAATGCCTGCGACTGACATTCAGTCGTCTTTATCACCCTGGAACCCTTCCAGTGATTCTCCCCAGGATCGGTTGATACCATCTCACTACAACTAGTGAGAATCCTAACATCCATTTAGATCTATCTCATAGACCCAAAAACCCAGGATTTAGGAGGTATCACTTTGATCCTATGTGGAGAATAATTTTGATAAGCGGAGATTGATCGAGCGTAGCATAGGAAACTCTTTCCCTATCAAGAGTATGTCATCCACGTACTCTACGAGTATCGTCACCATACTCCTTACTACCTTTTTGTTTATACAAGGTTCATCTACCATTTTGATGATGTCAAACTCTTTGACTAATTCATCAAAACAGATGTTCCAACTCCGCGATGCCTGTTTTATCCTATAAAGCATCTTACACAGGTTTCCGCTGCTCCCACTGTCTACGAACCCCTCTGGCTGTGTACTTATAGACCTTCTCTTCTAAAACATCATTTAGAAAAGCAGTCATGGCACCCAACCGCCAGATATCGTAGTTATGGTATGTAGCCGTGGCAAGTAGGATCTGGATGGACTTAAGCATAACTGCTTGAAAAGGTTTCATCATTATCCACGCCTGGTCGATAACGAAAAGCATTAACAAGTCTATCTTTGAAAGTCTCAACTTTTCCATCTACACCAAGTAATCTTCTCAAGATATACTTGCTCCTGATGGGGATTTAACCCTTCAGATATAGCAGTCAAAGTCCATACTTTGTTGGTGTACATGGATTCCATCTCAGATCACTAAGCATCCAGCCATTCTTACAGAGTCTCACTCCTGATGGCCAGCTCGAAACTAGATGGGTCATCATCTCATGATGTAATCCTCGCTCCCACTGTCATAGAGAAACCGAAGTATCTCTCAGGTGGGTGAGGAACCCTACTAGATCGGCGGAGAGGCTGAGGTTCGTTGGTATCTATCGAATCCTTTGGTTGTACCAAATCATCTGCTGTTGTTTGTATAGCTGGAACCTTTCCAGTTGTACATAACAGACCTTGCCTCGAGCTTGTCCGGATTATGCTTTTCAGACATAGGCTGGACAACCCCAAATCTTAACCAACTTAAGAGATGGGCTCTATATTATATATGAAGTGGTAGGCAATTGATTTGATTTGAACCCTATTCAATAGGTATGCAGCTTCTCAAGTGCATAACTCCCAAAAAGGAAATAGGTAACTCAGTATTACTAATCATAGAGCACACCTTATCATATAGGGTGTGATTGCTCCGCCCCGATGTACCATCGTGCTATGGTGTAAACGGAGGAATAATGCTGAGAGAGAATCTCATTCTCCTTTAGAATAATCCAGGATTTCCGTGCTCAAGTATTCTCCTCCCTGATCACATCAAAGGACATAATACTTATACCCGTATTTGGTTCCCTACTTCTGACTTATATTCTGTGAATATCTCAAAAGGTTCGGACTTGTGTTTCAACAGGAACATAGGTCTGAATCTCGAAAGATCATCAGAGAATGTAATGAAGTACAAAGAACCAGTCCTGGTATATGTAGACAGGGGACCTACATACATCAACATGTATCAACCCAAGAGTTTACTTAACTCTTTCTCTGTTTCCAATAAACGGAGCTATGGTCATTTTATCTTTGTGACATGACTGGCGAGTTTCACAAGATGTAAATTCAAACTGATTTAAATATGCATCTACATGTAACTTCAGCTAGTCGGGCCGCATTGATATGACCTAGTCTACAATGCCTCAAGAAGGATTCGTTCATTTCTGAACTATTCCTCTTGTGTGTGTTCTGTATACTAAGAACTGCAGTTTGATTTAGAACATGAATGCTTTTAGATAACGTGCCCGAACCGATCAACTTTTGATATAGGAAATGTCCAAAACATTATCCAACAATACAAAATTTTATCGTTTCTTTACTAATAAAGAGACAGATATGATTTTGTATATCAGGTTCGGTATCTAATAACATTCGTTCAGAATCAATGTATTTGGAATACAGGGTGACAGTGACCAACAGACTTGGCTGCAACACTTGCCCCGTTTTCTGTCTCATGAAACTTATCACCCGTTCTCAGTCCTCTACCTTTCCATAGCCCTATGTAACAGATTACATATCTGGGATCCTGATCTGGTATCACATAGCCAGGACGTAAAGGATACTGAGAAACAGTTCTTTGTAATGAACATACCCGAAGATGATGCATCAGCATGCACTGTCTTCGTTTGGGCGGCACGGGAATTCTGGTATTCCCCAATTTCCTTCTCTGTCTTATAACAATTATAAGTTGGAGCGGGACCAACGTTCCCCAGCTCAGTATAACAAGCGGGTTCAGTCAATAATCCGTTTTATTATCTTGATTAAGGCGTGATATGGTCGCTACCTGGAGAGAGAGAGAAGAAAAAACTCAGCGTACGCTCTTGCAAGAATAGATTGGTTTTTATTTTATCTAATCAGGATGGCTCCCACTGCTTTTTATCAAATCTTCCTTCAAACCCTAAAAGGAAAGACTAGCCGGGATTAATTACACACTACAAGTTCGCCAATCTTTCAGCCAGGCCAGTGTCGGTACTTTGAGGGAGGTCCCCCGTGCTTTCGCACGAACCTAATTAATGTAAACCTCGTTTTCCCAGAGGCGTAACCCCGTTGACACCTTTCTAGACACCTACTTGATCAGCTAATTGTAATGTATAAAACTCTCCCAGGAGTAATAATTACTCGCAGCGGGTATCGGGATCCAACTATCTCATAGAAGGTATGCAATCTCATTGCAAATTTCAACACTTGAAATTCCCGATAATATTTTGCCCCTAGCAGCTATATGACCTTAACATAGTCAACAAATCATAAGTGCTAGTCAAGTTCAACCTGTCATTTCCTGATTGAATTAAACCCACCCGCACGACCCTTAACATAGTCAACAAAGTCGCACGACTACCCTAATCCAATCGCATCATATGCTTATGCAGAAAAGCACTAATTAGCTACCGCACACTACGCCTTAACATAGTCAACAAACGTAGCACGAATACTAACTAGTACTTATCTGAAATGACGGAGGGCTACGACAGGTTTTTTCTGAAAACCTTTGCGTAATGAACTTGATATCGTTGTAGAATCAAATGATTTTGAAATGGAGTGCTTTTGAGGCTTTTCCAGTTTTGCTAAAGGAGTCACTCCCGGTGAAGGGATCGTCGGTCCTTTCCTCGTCGAATGAGGTGCGAGATATATCATATATATCACTGTGCAAAGCAGAACTTTTAAAAGCAATCAAAAGACAAACCGAGTGTATAGCATCTGCCAGTTATTGCTAAAGGAGTCACTCCCGGTGAAGGGATCTCGGTCCTTTCCTCATCGAATAAGGTGCAGGATATATCACATATACCGCTGTGCAAAGCAAGAACTGTAGCTACCTGTTTTAATTTTTGAAATTCGATTCTACAACATCTTAGGTTTCTTTTATTTCATTAATCACATTAATGAAGTCCCATCATTTAAGTACCAAAACATCACAGATAAATACGACGTACACTTATGCCATCCGCATTCGCCTTGATGTCCCCTCGTGCACCGTTAGGTAAGGTAACTAACGGCAAAGCAGGACAGGGCTAGCGCGGGTGTAAAACATAAGTAACATCTGTATAATATATCATATATACTATATACTGTATCTATCACAAAACATCACATGATCACATCACAGATATCGCAGCAGAAGAATCATATGAAATATTGGATATACTAGGACGTCCGTGTTTTCAATATGAGCCAGTATAAAACACGGATTCCACGGTCGTGATGAATAGCCAAACCCACACCCCTAGACCCCTATGAGAGCGGAAAGCAACCCTATCAATTCTAGAGTTAGGAGACCCGGCCTCGACTCCTCGAGTTGGTCTCCCACTGGACTCCAGAACCCGGTTACTTGTGCTCCCCTCCTTGGGTCTATCCTAGTGCGGAAAAGTAAATAATATACAAAGGGTGACATCTTCCGCAACCTGGAAGTGCCCCAATAAAAGAATATTACATACAAGTTTTTACATGAATGAAAATGAAAAACACTCATCTCACATAAAAAACCCCGGCTATTCAAACACGACGATCCAATATAACATGTCCAGCAACACATAACATCACATGTCATTAACGTAAGTAATTATGCGCATCCCAATTGTCGTTGACATATAGCAACGAAACCGGCGATATCACATATTACACTTACGGTCACAGAAAAGAAAGTGTAAAACTACAACAGTTGGAATCCGCAATCTGCATAGACATCGCATGCCTAATCAAATGAATTCCTTAGACATCGCATGCCTAACAATTATAAACCCCGCATTTTAGTCTCAAAATCGAAAACACTTTTCAATATCAAGTCGGGCAATTCAACAAGATTCCCGACATCCTGATCGACTACTCGTCGCAAACTTCAGTAGGCGGCCGCACCCCCGACGCCGTCGACGAAGTGCACCAAGGCGGAACACCGCTACCGCGAGCACCCGAACGGATGCTTTCGGCGACGGGGTTCTCCTACAGTCACTTGGTCGGGGCTATGGGGCGAGGCTGTCCATTAAGTTTACCCGGCGAGTATCCGCGTACGCTACGTGATTGCGACGGACTTTTGATCACATCAAAATTCCGTGGCAACCGATCAAGTGAGACTAAAGTGCTATGTTTATAACATTCATTCAATTATCTAATAACTTCTTGTGAATTCCAATTGTTGTATCACATTCCGGATAAATAGAAAATGTTAAACTTTCCGATCGAACAATCGAACACCCAAGTTTTCCCAATACAGATCAACACATGAAATAAGTCTAACAACAATCAGTTCGTGCCTCAGTACCAACGGTCCAGCCGTAGAAGGGTCAAGCCAACGCCTCACATGTGGCACGCCGTACTGCCCTAAACCCGAAGGTTCAAAGGGTAGTTCAAGACGGTCACATAATTGAGTTAAGGTTTGTTGTCTTCTAGAGGGTCCATCGAGTTACTTGCACTACTTAGAACGTCGTTAAACTACGGAAAAATCCAACACTTGGAAATTTCCCGACAGGGGAAAAATTGGGTATTTATATCCGGTCGAACTTTTTAACATATTCTAAAATTTATCCGGAAAGCCACATAGACAAAATCTGATATTCCGATCGAAACACCGAATCCCCAAAACAACCCCAAAACACTCATCTCTATAATAAATATTAAAATATCCCAGAAAATACAGCACAACTATGGAGGAATTACTGTGAAACTTTTACTGTGTGAATCGACCGTACGGCCGCGGATCCGCCGCATGAGCCATGCTCATGCCGCGGAACCGTGGCGGTTTAGATGAATTAGGTCCACGAAATTTACAGTAATTCCTACAAAACCCTTCTTGATTTTCTGCATATTTTTAATTTCGAAAAATCCACAATTTTCAAAAAAGGACAGAGAGCATGTTTGGAATTGGGTTTCGGGTTCGTTCGGACTTCAAATTGCGTCTAGACTTCGCCTAAGGCTCTAGCTAGGCTCTGATACCACTGTAGGATTCCTAGGCACTCTCAAGAGGTCTTACAAGGTATCAACCATGCCAATTTCAAAAAATCTAGGTGCCGAAAAACCCTAAAACGGATCGTTGGCTAAAGTTTAGGCGAAACTAGAAACTAGTTAACAACTTAACTATAAAGAATACTGAAATACAACCTTTGTAGATCCGGTGCTCCACCTCCATAGCTCCGCAACGAAGTCCCCTCGCTGTCCAAATGAGTTCCCGGGCTCTAGCGTCGGCTTCATCGGAGAATAGGCGAGCTAGGTCGTCGATGTCCATGCCGAAGATGATCTACGTCGAAGCATCGCAAGATCAAGCTCTCACTTCACCAAGTCATGAAACTTGTGAAGAAAAGACACTCTACTACTTGGAAAGAGGTAGAGGATGATGAAATAAGAAGTGGGTAGACTTTAGAATTGGATTTCTCACTCATTTCATCAATCCACCATTGACGAAGCAAGCTTTTCTTCCTTGAAGAAGATGAAGAAGAAGCTAATTGTTATGATAAGTTATTATCAAAAAGGAAAAGAAATCAATTCTTATCATAACATGACCATGGTTAAGTGTAGAGAACTAATTAGGGTTAAATGAAGTGGTTAGGTTTAAGCATGAGACAAAAGGGTTACAAAGTCAAAGTGTTCAAGAAACTTCATGAACAAAACAAAAATGCCACTATTTTATCATGCTCTTTTTCTTTTCCAAAAAGAATAAACAAATGAATAATCAAATAGTAAACCCTAACCATTCCATTAACCAAGGTTTAATTCTATACACTTAACAAATAAGGCATGTATCATCTAACATGATACAAGCAAGTGCACAAAATCATATCGCATATGCAATGCGCACACCCGAGTGAGAAAATCCATTTTAAATGAACCAATACTAGTTAATGCAAAGTAATATATCAAATATATAATTATGCATTAAATCAACACTTGATTTAACGATCCGGTCATATCGCATATAACCGGCTAGTATCCTATGTATCGGCTTATCGAATCAATCCTTAATTCGATAACTAGGTTATATCGCATATAACCAATCGATACATCCATCGCGAGAATAGAATACGGTATCACATACACGCATTATTCTCGGTCCTGCACATATCTCATATGCGCTCCTATTTCGTTTCGCTTGAGCCAGGAAACCTCTGTGTAGGACTCTAAAGACTCGTCAATACGCCGGCAGCAGGTGATGATCATATCAAACACCCGCAAGCCGCAAGCGGTCTGCTAAAGGTAACGGCCACCCGGGTATTGAGCGATCAGAAGATCGACGAGCAAGCCTGCTCACACTCCAGTGAATCCAACCAGTAACACTACCGTACAGTCCGGTCTGATCGTCTGATATGTCGCATATCTCGCCTAGGGGTGGTAAACGTCAGACCCCAATAGCTCGATAAGTCGTGTCGATATGAGGTCTATAACAGTTCAAGAAACTACTGGTAACACTTACCAGTAAATCTCAGCAACCCTGGCCAGGGATTTCCGGTTATAGCCAATCGAACACAGCGCAACATCAACTCCCTATACTGGGAGAGACGAATCCCCTCCTATCGCTCATTGCCTCCATGTGACTCGGGACTGTATTCAAAAACCACCGTTTTGCACGCCCTCTTGGACGTGGTAAGGTGGAAATCAAAGCACAGTGGGAACCACACAAGACCCTATGACGATCTTGGGTCAACAGACTACTCTGTACCAGTGTCACCAGAGAACTGCCATCTGACGTGAGGTATAATACCATCTCGGAGTTCTCGGCGAGTCCGTCCAGTGTACCCAGTCTCTACTGAGCACCCGTATATCATCTCTGATGTCAAACACCAATGGATATGGGATCATCCATCGCCCATCTGTATGGGTCGAGAAGGTACACGCTAGTCTACTCTAGTATATCGATGCCCCGTCTCGATACACCCACGACTAGGGACTTTGAAGGATATACTTATGGACTACCATGTCCCCACTAGTATGATCTGCATCATAGTCCAGGTAGTCAAGTACACATCCTAAGGGCTTTACCAACATGTAACAGAGAGACAATCAGTGTACACGTTAAGGTAAAGTTCAACCAGATAGCATACTATCATGTCGAGCAAGAAAGTCCTCCCTATATATGTCCAAGCATCCACTACAATATACATCCTATGTATAGTAATGGCCTCTAGGGCATACATATAACTAACAGGGGGTGGATGAAGTCAGACCCCTACTAACGCGACATTTAGTGTCGGTATTAAGCCCATCACCAACTGAGAAACTACTGATCTGAATCTGTAATTCTCGACTACCTTGGCCAAGGATTTCTGGTGATGGCCACCCATGCACAACGCGACATCTACCCCTAATACCGGGAGAGACGAATCCCCGGACAATCCGCTCACAGCCTCCATGTGGCTCGGGACTGTACCCAGCTAAAATTTGCATGACTCCTTTGAGCCATAGTAGGGTAGTAATCAAAGCACAGTGGGAACTCACATGAGACAAATGACGATCTCAGGTCGACAGACTAACCTGTACACATGTCACCTAGGAAATGCTATCTGACAATAGGTATAATACCAACTAGCATGTTCCCGGCGAGTCCGTCCGGTGTACTCATAGCCCAATGAGCACCTGTATATTATCTTAGATGAACAAACTGACACCAATGGCTTGTGAGACCGGCCACCGCCCCTTGTCGGGGTCTTGATTAATATACACTAGTCTACTCTAGAGTATCGATGCCCAGTCTCGAAACTCCCACGACTAGGGTCATTTAAAGATGTGCTTATGGACCACCCAGCTCCCACGTATATGATCTCCATCATAATGCTGGTAGTCAAGAAAGAATCCTATAGGCTCTATCAACATGTAATAGTGATCTGTAATGCCACATAATTTTGTACATGATGATAAATACAAACCAGATAGCATATTATCATCTTGACTAAGATTGTTCTACCGGTATAGGTCCTCCCTCAATCATCATAATCGCTTGCCTACGACTATGATAATTGGAATGAGGGCACTATATGTAAGTCCATGTCACGCACCCCACGAGCTTGCGGGGAGGCGGAATATATGAAAAACGATTATCTAAGCTTCGTAACACGGACTTGAGCACACGGATCGTGTCTAAACCATTACTAGAAAACTACGAAAGGTTTAACTACTCTGATTCGAAGTTATACCTCACGTTACTTGTCTTTCAAGTCTTCATCGCTGTCCTCCATGCCTCGTAGGCTCTATGGAACGTCGGCACCTCAACGGCCTCCTCGAGTCAAAGACGATCCACCCGAGAGTCTATAGTCCGAGCTTCTATCTCGAAACTGAGATAACTACGGCTTCTAGATCGCTAATCTAGAAGTCCTAGAGGGTTTAGAGTAATAAGATGGATTAGTTAGTTTCTTAAACCCTAGGTTTCTCAACTCATGAGAGCTATTAGGGTTTTAAGGAAGAAGATGAAAACTTGAGGAGAGAGAAAGCTTTTATGATAATAAAATGAATAATGTCTCATCTTAGAATAATATGAAGCATCAAAATATCATAACAAATATCTAGCATGCTTCATTTAATTCATTTGAGATGAATCATCTCATGAGTCATTATCCATTTAATGAAAACCTACACCTCATCTCTCCACCTCATTTGTTTAAATCCTAAAAAGAATTAAACACAAATGAGTCACCTTCTTCTAGAAGCTTCCCGAAAAATAATGAGACTGCCCCTCCAATCCGTATTTCCGAAAAACACGGATAATCTTTGACTGAATAAATCCATCTGTATAATACTAGAATCTGGCTTAAACCAGAGCCGGCTAGTATTATCTGCACGATCATAATACGTGCACAAGTGTACGTAAGTGATCGCGGCCCTGCCGTAAAACTATACGGACTCTACACCTTTTTCCCGGTGCAGGAAAACTCTCTGTGTGGGACTCTAAAGACTTGACAATACGCTAGCAGTGGGTTTAACCACAGGCCGCAAGCGGTACTAGTTGTACGTAACGGTCCCCAGGTAGATGTCGATAAGAAGGACGATGAGGAACCCATCCGAACTCTTACTGAGCCTGATGTGAAAATCTCTGTACAGTCCGGTCTGTTCAGGACTATCGCATATCGGGCCTAGGGGGCGGTAAACGTCAGACCCCTAATAGCGGTATAAGTGTTAGTGTATATGCCCTAGAGGCCATTACTGTATCATACTAGTTTGTATATTACTTAATGGAAGCTTGGGATATTCACCTTGTATATACAATCTTGCTCAAAATAGTAGTATGCTACTTGGTTTGTTTCTACTTCAATGTGTACATGTGTTTATTTTAGTATATCACTTATGCACATTAGTGGAGCCCTTAGGATCTTTGCTTGATTACCAGCATTGTGATGGCAGTCACACTAGTGGGGCTGGGTAATCTATAAGCACATCCTTATGCAGGTCCCTAGTTGCAGGACTATCGAGACAGGGCATCGATACTCCGGAGTAGACTAGCGCATGCGCTTCTCATCCCAGTGTGGGAGACGGTCTGTCCCACAGCCGTCAGTACGTCGTACTTGAGATAGTATGCGGGTGCTCGTTGGGTTACGGGTACACTGGACAGGACTCGTCGGGAACTGACTAGTTGGTATTATGCCTATCGTCAGTTATCAGTTCCCAGGTGACATGAGTACAGCTTAGTCCGCTGACTTGACACAGTCACTTCGCCTCGAGTGTGTTCCCACTGTACTTTGATCACTACCCTACCACGGCTCAAAGGAGTCGTGCAAACAGGTAGTGGTTGGGTGCAGTCCCGAAGCACTTGGAGGCAGTGACGGTTAGACAGGATTCGTCTCTCCCGGTATTAGGGGTAGACATCGCGCTGTGTCTAGGAGAGCCATTACACGAGTAGTCCCTGGCCAGGGCAAATGAGATATACTGGTAGGCTTCCAGTGTTATCTCAGGGTGTTTTGGGCTTCGCTCCGACACGACTTGTACCGCTATTGGGGGACTGACGTTTACCGCCCCCTAGGCCCGCCATGCGATGTATCAGACGAACAGACCGGACTGTATGGAGAATGTCACATTCAGGCTCAGTAGGAGTTCAGATGGGTTTCGCCTCGTCAGTCTTCTTGTCGGCATTACCTGGGGACCGTTACGCACAGCTAGTGCCGCTTGCGGTCTGTGGTTAAACCCACTGCCAGCGTAGTGTCGAGTCTTTAGAGTCCCACACAGAAAGCTTTTCGCCTTTAGGAAAAAGAGTAGAGGTCGCATGGTTTTGCGACAGGTCGCATGGTTTTGCGACAGGGTTCGGTCACATCCGTGCACTTGTGCACGTATAGTGTCCGGACAGTTTACACTAGTGGGCTTTGGTTTAAGCCAGATCCTAGTGTACGTATTGGGATTGGATTTATCCAGTTTGCATTCGTGTTCCTCAGAACACGGATGCGGGTGTGTATGCACAGTTGACGGGGAGACAGAGGCAGCGGATTCTCATTAGGGTTGTTGACAGTTGACCGTTGACTATTGACTTTTTGCTCAACCCTAATGAATATGATATGTGATTAACTATTATATTAATTAAGTATTATGGTGACATGGTTGTTGACTTTTGTTGACTTTTGTTGACCTGTTGACTTTGTTGACCGGTTGACTAGGCTTGACTAGTTGACCATCATGATAACCATAGCCATTATTTCATGGCAAAGACTTTTGCTTGCTTGCTCATTTGTGCAAAATGAGGGCATGAAATGATATGGTTATGGTTGCTTCAACCATCACATAACACTTGATTTGGTATAATGAGTTATGATGGCTTTGGATTATGAGAGGGTGAAAGACAAAAGAAAGGCTCATTCTCACTTGACCATTCTCTCTCTTGTTCTTGAGCTCTCTTGCTCTTGCCTTCACCCTCTTCCTCTTACTCCCTCTCTTGACTCTATGGTTCATATGTCTCATGAGTTAAGAATCAAGAACCATAGATAAAATCCCATACAAACTCTTCTCTACTCATTCTAGTTCACAAGGATTAGCAAACCAAGTGAACTAGTTTCTTCAAAGAACGAAGAAGGAGCCAAAGGTTGGAGCTTTCAGGTGGATCTATCTTCGGCGTAAGGAGACGACGGGAAGAAGCCGATCCGGACCACCATCAGAGTTTGAAGTCGAAGGAGTTCAAGACAAGCAAGGTATAACCCCCTAACTGAGTAGTTAGTAACTCGTAGTTAGGTTGTTAGTTAGATGTTTAACAAAGATCCGGGTTATAAGTCCATGTTACCACCTCTATAAAAATCGTTTTTTATCAATTTCCGCATGCCCGAAAGTACCGGGAGAGGTAGCATGGACTTACAGTGGTATCAGAGCCTAGTTAAACTCTATCTAACATGTTAGCAAGTAACTAGAAGATCGATCAAAGAAAAAGTCACGAAAACGAACCCGAGAATTTCAAGTTTCTGTCGATTTTTATACTGTTCAAAAGTTGATTATTTTCATCTCTAAAATCGGCTCAGGATTTTATTAGAATAACCACCAAATTTGGTCCAACGATCGAGTCAAAGCGCTGCGGAAACGCGGCGGGAGCACGCTCCCGCCGCGGATCCGCGGCCGAGTTGACTCGGCCGAGGTCCATCTTTGGTGCAGTGTTGTTCTGGGGTTGTTTTGGGATTTTTGGAATATGTGTTTTCTGCCCAGATTTTCCAGAACGAAAATTTTATTTTTGGGGTCCCGAAAATCCGTATTTTTGATCGAACTTCTAAAAGACTTAAGCTAACGGGTTTTTCTGTAATGTGATATTTGTATTGAACGTCTGCTAATCGCTATATGTCGATTAGTGGGGGTTATACAAATCTGTGATCTGTAATGTTGCTGGAATGTGTATATGAATATGTTGGATTGTCGCGGGTGAATAGCCGGGGGTTGTGAGACGAGAGTTTTCTTTTCTTTCAATTCATGTAAATTTGTAAATTGATGTAATAATTATTTGTATGGCCGCACAACCGGGTCGGGGTTGTAGCCGTCATTGTATAATTTCTTTTTACTGTTTTTGCTCCTAGGATAGACCCATGGAGGGGGTGCACAAACTACCGGGTATGCCGAAGTGCCGAGTGGCCTACTCACGGGGATGAGGGAGGTTGCTTCGCTTCGGGTACTTGGCGGGTAGTTTGCCGCACCCGTAGGGGTCTTGGGTGGGGTTTTGGCTATTCACCGCGACCGTGTAATCTGCTTTTCGTTACAGGCTCGTACGAATTGCGGATTCCTAGTATATCCAATATATTCATCTGTGATCTGAAATGTTTATCATTGCAGTATATCTATATATGATATTATTTAGGCGTTGCTTATGTTTTACAGCCGCGCTAGCCCAGCCCCCGCTCTGTCGTTAGTTAAGTAACCTAACGGGTAATGACGGGGCCCCGTGGCGAATGCGAATGGCATAAGCGTACGTCATATTTTGGTTGTTTTCTGCAATGGTAGGATTAAATGATGGGACGCATTAAAGAACTAATGCAAGTATAACACGCATTAAAAGAACTAATGCAAGTAAAACATGCATTAAAAGAACTAATGCAAGAAAATAAACCAAGTATAAATCGTTGGAACACTTTCGAAAAACCACTCGGTTCTTTTCAAAACTAACTTTTAAAATGCGGAGTTTGAGCCACTCCATTTAAAAGCTATCTCGTTCCATCGACTAAATCAAGTTTACTACGTTCACGGTTTCGCCAAAACCATTCGTAGCCCTCCGTCGTTTCATATGAATATTCAACAGTATTCAAGCTGTGTTTGTTGGCCTTAGTCAAGGCACAGTGATTGGTAGCTGGTGGATGTTCATATGTTGCATAGATAGATGCGTTGGTTTGGGACAATCGTATTACTTTGTTGGCCATAGTCAAGAGTATATACGGATGGGTTCAAATTAACCTGGACAACGACGGGTAGAACTTGACATGTGACTTATGATTTGTTGGCCTTAGTCAAGGTCATAAGAGCATGGGGCAAAAATCCACAACGGGAGTTTCAAAAGTACTGAAACTTGCTAGTGTTGCATACCATTTGGAGTGTGATGATCCTGGTAGGATTCCTTCAGTTTCGTCACACGATGATATTTGGATCCCGATCCTACTGTGAGTATATGCTACTCCTCGGGAAATTTCTCACTAATCGATCAATGCTATAAACCTAGTAGATGCCTAGAAAGGTGTTAGCGGGGCTACGCCCCCAGGGAAAAGAGGTTATTTAATTAAGGAACTTCGCGAAAGCGTTGGAAAACCTCCCTCGAAGTACCGACACTGGCCTGGCTGAACGGTTAAGCAAGAATTGTGCGGTGGGATTGATCCCGACTTATTCTTCCTTTATGGTTTGAGGAGGGATTCGAGAAACAGTGGGAGCCATCCTGTTTAGACAAATTAAAAACCATTCTAAACTTGCAAGAGCATCATGCTGAGTGTTTTCTTCTCTCTCTCTTAATTGCAGCGACCCTGTGACCGCACCTAGGTTACATCTAGATAATAATATGACTGAACCTGACTGTTATGACTGGCAAAGGTCTGTCCAGATGTCCATTGCCCATGACAAGCTGGGACACCTCTTAACTAATCAAATCCCTGCCGTCTCAGGTCCAGTTTCCCCTGTCACGGATGTTCACATCCGTAGGACATCGGAAAAGGATTGTGCGAAAGCCAAGTGCCTCGTGTTAGCCTCAGTTGATGGTGCAAACCAGAGGCAGCACGAGAAGATGGACTCAGTTTCTATCTTCCTCCATAACAAAGTTTTATATGGAGAGCAATCTCGTATCGCAAGATATGAGACTTCAAACGAATTGCTTCAAGCGAGGTTGGCTGTCGGGTCATCTGTAAGGGGCAACGTCCTTACAGAGACCAGCTTTTTTGAGCTCACGGATCTGGAGACCACATTGGAGAATGGGTCAAGTACTGACCTAATTCTACAGTCCCTGCCCTCTGCTTATACCCTGAAGGAAACCAGGGAAGAAAAAGGAAAAGCAAGGGAAAAAGTTTCAGGACTGGATATAGTAAAAGAGGGACGTTCCTATTTTAACGGGAATGAACTATGGCAGAGAGATTGCAAGGCTTGTAAAGCCAGTAGCCAGAATTCGAAGCATGTTGTGGCTTCGGCTTCGAGTGTGTTTGTAATTGAGAACTGTTTGTCAGTTAACCCTACTTCCTGGGTATTGGATACCGGATCAGGATCTCATATCAGTAATTCGTTGCACGGTCTGAGAAACCGTAGGGTTATCAGGAAAGGTGATATAACTCTCAGGGTTGCTAACGGAATGAGCATGGATGCTGTATCCGTAGGGGAATATCACCTAGGACTGACAACTGGGCAGATATTGATTCTGCGTGACTGTTTGTATGTACCAGGTGCGACTTGTAATATCATATCTGTATCCTTACTTTCTAAGGAAGGATATGATTTTGCTCTTGTAAGCGATGTAGTAAACATCCACCTAAATCAGGCACTGATTGGGTCAGGTACATTAAATAACGGTATATACGTATTGAATCAAGCTCAGATATTCAGTGTCCAGAACACACTTAAAAGAAAGTCTCCAGAATTAAATCAGGCTTTCTTATGGCATTGTATACTGGGTCACATCAATGAGACACGGTTGACTAAGTTACATAAAGAAGGATACTTGGATCCGTTCGAGTACCAGTCTTATGCCACTTGTGAATCTTGTCTCATGGGAAAGATGACAAAGACTCCGTTCACTGGACACGGAGAAAGAGCGAGCGAGCTCTTGGGACTTATACACAGTGACGTGTGTGGTCCAATGTCTACACATGCGCGAAGCGGTTATTCATACTTCATTACTTTTACAGATGATTTCTCTAGGTATGGACATGTCTTCTTAATGAAGCATAAATCCGAGGCCTTTGAGAAATTTCGGGAATATAAGAATGAAGTAGAAAAACAAACTGGCAAAAGTATCAAGATCCTAAGATCGGATCGAGGTGGTGAATACTTGAGTGCCGAGTTTCTGGACTACTTAAAAGGGAATGGAATCCTCTCTCAGCGTACTCCTCCATACACACCACAACACAACGGTGTATCGGAAAGGAGGAATCGAACCCTATTAGATATGGTTCGGTCCATGATGAGTAAGGCTGAGTTACCGCGATCTTTCTAGGGTTATGCACTAGAAACAGCTGCACATCTCTTGAACCAAGTTCCTACTAAGACAGTGCCTACCACACCATATCAGATGTGGTGTGGGAAGAAACCTTGTCTTAAATCCTTTAAGACATGGGGATGTCCAGCTTTTGTAAAAAAGCAGCATGCGGACAAGCTCGAGGCACGCTCAGTACAGTGCAAGTTTGTGGGATACCCAAAGAACTCCAAGGGGTATCTTTTCTATTACGCAGAGGAGCAAAAAGTCCTTGTTTCTCGTCATGCCCGCTTCTTGGAAACTGAGTTTTTAGAAAATCAGATAAGTGGGAGCGCAATAGAACTGGAAGAAATTCCAGAACCACAAGCTATTACTGAAACCTTAGTAGAACCAGAAGGTTCAGGGGAACCGGACAATCCTACGCCACTCCGCCGAAGTAGTAGGCAGTCTCATCCGCCCGAGAGATACTACGGTTTTCTCATAGACGGGGATAGAGAGGATTGCACCATGGATTATGGTGAGCCTACTAGCTTCCAGCAAGCCATTCAGAGTGGTGACTCGGTAAAATGGCTGGATGCAATGCGGACCGAGATGGAGTCCATGCACACCAACAAAGTTTGGACTTTGGACTTTGCTCCAGAAGGGGTAAAACCCGTAGGCTGCAAATGGATCTTCAGAAAGAAGATTGGTGTAGATGGGCAGGTTGAAACCTATAAAGCTAGGCTCGTTGCAAAGGGTTTTCGTCAAAGACCTGGTTTGGACTATGACGAGACCTTTTCTCCGGTAGCCATGCTTAAATCCATTCGGATCCTTCTTGCCATTGCTGCCTTCCACGATTATGAAATCTGGCAGATGGACGTAAAGACGGCTTTCCTAAATGGAAATTTGGAAGAGTGCGTCTATATGGATCAGCCAGAGGGATTCATTCAGAGTGGGAGCAGCGGTAAAGTGTGCAAGTTGCTCAAGTCCATCTATGGACTTAAGCAGGCATCGCGGAGTTGGAACATCTGCTTTGATGATACTGTCAAAGAATTCGACTTTGTCAAAAACCCAGATGAACCATGCATTTACAGTAAGATTGTAGGGAGAAATGTGGTATTCCTCGTCTTGTACGTCGATGACATTCTCCTAATAGGAAATGATATTCCTATGCTACAGTCAGTCAAAGGATTCTTGTCGCAGAGGTTCTCCATGAAGGACCTGGGCGATGCCAACTACATTCTGGGGATCCAGATCTATCGTGATAGATCTAAGAGGATATTGGGACTTTCACAGTCAAGGTACATCGACACCATACTGAAACGATTCAGTATGGAAGATTCCAAGCGCGGTAATCTACCGGCTTGTCACGGAATCACCCTCTCCAAAGAGATGTCTCCCAAGACTGATTTGGAAAGGGCTCGCATGTCATCAATACCCTACGCATCTGCAGTAGGCTCTATTATGTATGCGATGTTATGTACCAGACCAGATGTAGCATACGCATTGAGCGTTGTAAGCCGGTATCAGTCGAACCCAGGGGAGAAACACTGGATAGCAGTAAAGAACATTCTCAAGTACCTGAGTAGGACTAAGGAGATGTTCTTGGTGTATGGCGGAAAAAACCTCCAGATTGAGGCCTTTGCTGACTCCAGCTTCCAGAGTGATAAGGATGACTCCAAGTCGATGTCGGGTTATGTCTTTACCCTCAATGGAGGGACGGTTTGCTGGAAGAGTTCCAAGCAGGAAACCGTTGCTGACTCAACTATGGAAGCGGAGTACATAGCTGCTTGCGATGCCGCAAAGGAAGCTGTCTGGATGAAGAAGTTCCTCACGGAACTTCAGGTGGTTCCTACCAGTGTTGATCCAATACCGCTGTATTGTGACAACAACGGTGCTATAGCTTTAGCGAAGGAACCCAGGTCCCATCAGAAGTCCAGGCATATTTTGAGGCGGTTCCACCTTATCAGGGAGATCATTGATCGCCGGGAGATCGAGGTAAAGAGAGTAAATTCAGAAGATAACACTGCATATCCACTCACGAAGGCCCTACCCCAGACTCAGTTCGAGCGGCTGATCGAGATGATAGGTCTTCGATACGCCAGTACATGGCCTTAGTGCAAGTGGGAGATTGTTAGTGTATATGCCCTAGAGGCCATTACTGTATCATACTAGTTTGTATATTACTTAATGGAAGCTTGGGATATTCACCTTGTATATACAATCTTGCTCAAAATAGTAGTATGCTACTTGGTTTGTTTCTACTTCAATGTGTACATGTGTTTATTTTAGTATATTACTTATGCACATTAGTGGAGCCCTTAGGATCTTTGCTTGATTACCAGCATTGTGATGGCAGTCACACTAGTGGGGCTGGGTAATCTATAAGCACATCCTTATGCAGGTCCCTAGTCGCAGGACTATCGAGACAGGGCATCGATACTACGGAGTAGACTAGCGCATGCGCTTCTCATCCCAGTGTGGGAGACGGTCTGTCCCACAACCGTCAGTACGTCGTACTTGAGATAGTATGCGGGTGCTCGTTGGGTTACGGGTACACTGGACAGGACTCGTCGGGAACTGACTAGATGGTATTATGCCTATCGTCAGTTATCAGTTCCCAGGTGACATGAGTACAGCTTAGTCCGCTGACTTGACACTGTCACTTCGCCTCGAGTGTGTTCCCACTGTACTTTGATCACTACCCTACCACGGCTTAAAGGAGTCGTGCAAACAGGTAGTGGTTGGGTGCAGTCCAGAAGCACTTGGAGGCAGTGACGGTTAGACAGGATTCGTCTCTCCCGGTATTGGGGGTTGACATCGCGCTGTGTCTAGGAGAGCCATTATACGAGTAGTCCCTGGCCAGGGCAAACGAGATATACTGGTAGACTTCCAGTGTTATCTCAGGGTGTTTTGGGCTTCGCTCCGACACGACTTGTACCGCTATTGGGTGACTGACGTTTACCGCCCCCTAGGCCCGCCATGCGATGTATCAGACGAACAGACCGGACTGTACGGAGAATGTCACATTCAGGCTCAGTAGGAGTTCAGATGGGTTTCGCCTCGTCAGTCTTCTTGTCGGCATTACCTGGGGACCGTTACGCACAGCTAGTGCCGCTTGCGGTCTGTGGTTAAATCCACTGCCAGCGTAGTGTCGAGTCTTTAGAGTCCCACACAGAAAGCTTTTCGCCTTTAGGCAAAAGAGTAGAGGTCGCATGGTTTTGCGACAGGTCGCATGGTTTTGCGACAGGGTTCGGTCACATCCGTGCACTTGTGCACGTACAGTGTCCGGACAGTTTGCACTAGTGGGCTTTGGTTTAAGCCAGATCCTAGTGTACGTATTGGGATTGGATTTATCCAGTTTGCATTCGTGTTCCTCGGAACACGGATGCGGGTGTGTATGCACAGTTGACGGGGAGACAGAGGCAGCGGATTCTCATTAGGGTTGTTGACAGTTGACCGTTGACTATTGACTTTTTGCTCAACCCTAATGAGAATATGATATGTGATTAACTATTATATTAATTAAGTATTATGGTGACATGGTTGTTGACTTTTGTTGACATTGTTGACTTGTTGACTTTTGTTGACTTTGTTGACTTTGTTGACCGGTTGACTAGGCTTGACTAGTTGACCATCATGATAACCATAGCCATCATTTCATGGCAAAGACTTTTGCTTGATTGCTCATTTGTGCAAAATGAGTGCATGAAATGATATGGTTATGGTTGCTTCAACCATCACATAACACTTGATTTGGTATAATGAGTTATGATGGCTTTGGATTATGAGAGGGTGAAAGACAAAAGAAAGGCTCATTCTCACTTGACCATTCTCTCTCTTGTTCTTGAGCTCTCTTGCTCTTGCCTTCACCCTCTTCCTCTTGCTCCCTCTCTTGACTCTATGGTTCATATGTCTCATGAGTTGAGAATCAAGAACCATAGATAAAATCCCATACAAACTCTTCTCTACTCATTCTAGTTCACAAGGTTTAGCAAACCAAGTGAACTAGTTTCTCAAAGAACGAAGAAGGAGCCAAAGGTTGGAGCTTTCAGGTGGATCTATCTTCGGCGTAAGGAGACGACGGGAAGAAGCCGATCCGGACCACCATCAGAGTTTGAAGTCGAAGGAGTTCAAGACAAGCAAGGTATAACCCCCTAACCGAGTAGTTAGTAACTCGTAGTTAGGTTGTTAGTTAGATGTTTAACAAAGATCCGGGTTATAAGTCCATGTTACCACCTCTATAAAAATCATTTTTTATCAATTTCCGCATGCCCGAAAGTACCGGGAGAGGTAGCATGGACTTACAATAAGTCGTGTAGAAGTGCATCCCATTACACCTTGAGAAACTACTGGAACCTACCAGTAAATCTGCTTGCTCTAGCCAGGGACTTTGCATAATGGCTCTCCATACACAGCGCGATATCAACCCCCAATACCGGGAGAGACGAATCCTGTCTAACCGCCACTGCCTCCAAGTGCTTCGGGACTGCACCCAACTACTACCTGTTTGCACGACTCCTTTGAGCCATGGTAGGGTAGTAATCTAAGTACAGTGGGAACACACCCGAGGCGAAGTAGCAGTGTCAAGTCGACGGACTAAGCTGTACTCATGTCACCTGGGAACTGCTATCTGACGATGGGTATAAATCCAACCTGCAGTTCCCGGCGAGTCCTGTCCGGTGTACCCGTAACCTAACGAGCACCTGCATACTATCTCCAGTACAACGTACTGATGGCTGTGGGACATACCATCTCCTTATGTTGGGATGAGAAGCGTATACACCGGTCTATTCCGGAGTATCGATACCTTGCCTCGATAATCCTACGACCAGGGACCTGTATAGGATGTTGCTTATAGACTACCCAGCCCCCACTAGTGTGACTGCCATCACAACGCTGGTAATCAAGCAAAGATCCTAAGGGCTCTACTAATATATATAAGCGATACGTTAAAAGAAACGTATGCACATATTAAAGTAGACTTAAACCAAGTAGCATACTACCATTTTTAGCAAGACTGTCAATATAACTGTGAATATCCCAAGCTTCCATTAAGTAATATACAAACTAGTATGATACAGTAATGGCCTCTATGGCATAAACATTAACAGTCTCCCACTTGCACTAGGGCCATGTACTGGCGTATCGCAGACCTATCATCTCGAATAGACTCTCGAACTGTGTCTGAGGAATGGCCTTTGTGAATGGATCAGCAGTGTTATTCTCTGTATCTACTGTCTTTACCTCGATCTCCTGGCGATCTACGATCTCCCTGATCAGGTGATACCGCCTTAAGATGTGTCTGGACTTCTAATGGGACCTGGGTTCCTTCGCTAAAGCTATAGCGCAGTTGTTGTCGCAATACAGAGGTATTGGATTAACACTGGTAGGAACCACCTGAAGTTCTGTGAGGACTTCTTCATCCAGACAGCTTCTTTTGCGGCATCGCAAGCAGCTATGTACTCCACTTCCATCGTTGAGTCAGCAACGGTGTCCTGCTTGGAACTCTTCCAACAGACCACCCCTCCATTGAGGGTAAATACATAACCCGACATGGACTTGGAGTCATCCTTGTCACTCTGGAAGTTAGAGTCGGCAAAGGCCTTGATCTGGAGGTCTTTTCCGCCATACACCAAGAACATCTCCTTAGTCGTCCTCAGGTACTTGAGAATGTTCTTTATTGCTATCTAGTACTTCTCCCTGGGTTTGCCTGATACCGGCTTACAACGCTCAATGCGTATGCTACATCTGGTCTGGTACATAATATCGCATACATTATAGAGCCTACCGCAGAAGCGTAGGGTATAATCGACATGCGAGCCCTTTCCAAATCAGTCTTGGGAGACATCTCTTTGGAGAGGGTGATTCCGTGACAAGTCGGTAGGTTATCGTGCTTAGAATCTTCCATACTGAATCTTTTCAATATGGTGTCTATGTACCTGGATTGCGAAACTCCCAACATTCTCTTTGATCTATCACGATAGATCTGGATCCCCAGAATGTAGGTGGCATCACCCAGGTCCTTCATGGAGAACTTCTGTGACAAGAATCCTTTGACTGACCGTAGCATAGGAATATCATTTCATATTAGGAGAATGTCATCCACGTACAAGACGAGGAATACTACAACTCTCTCTACAATCTTACTGTATATGCATGGTTCATCTGGATTCTTGATAAAGTCGAATTCTTTGACAGTATCATCAAAACAGATGTTCCAACTCCGCGATGCCTGCTTTAGTCCATAAATGGACTTAAGCAACTTGCACACTTTATCGCTGCTCCCACTCTGAATGAATCCCTCTGGCTGATCCATATAGACGCACTCTTCCAGATTACCATTTAGAAAAGCCGTCTTTACGTCCATCTGCCAGATCTCATAATCATGGAAGGCAGCAATGGCAAGAAGTACCTGAATGGATTTGAGCATAGCCACTGGAGAAAAGGTTTCGTCATAGTCCAAGCCAGGTCTTTGACGAAAACCCTTTGCAACAAGTCTAGTCATATAGGTTTCAACCTGTCCATCTACACCAATCTTCTTTTTGAAGATCCACTTGCAACCTACGGGTTTTACCCCATCTGGAGCAATGTCCAATGTCCATACTTTGTTAGTGTACAAGGACTCCATTTCGGTCCGCATTGCATCCAGCCATTTTACCGAGTCGCCGCTCTGAATGGCTTGCTGGAAACTAGTAGGGTCATCATTATCAATGATGCAATCTTCTCGATCCCCGTCTATGAGAAAACTGTAGTATCTCTCGGGCGGATGAGACTACCTACTACTTCTGCGGATAGGCGCTGGAATGTCCTTTTCTTCTGAAACTTCTGGTTCTACCATACTTTTAGTAACAGCTTCTGGAATTTCTTCCAGTTCTATTGCGCTCCTACTCTTCTGATTTTCTAAAAATTCAGCTTCCAAGAAGTGGGCATGATGAGAAACAAAAACCTTTTGTTCCTCTGCTAAATAGAAATAATACCGCTTGGAGTTCTTTGGATATCCCACAAACTTACACTGTACTGAGCGTGCCTCGAGCTTGTCCGGATGCTGCTTTTTTACAAAAGCTGGACATCCCCATGTCTTCAGGTACCGAAGATAGGGTTTCTTCCCACTCCACATCTGATATGGTGTGGTAGGCACAGTCTTGGTTAGAACCTTGTTCAAATGATATGCCGCTGATTCTAGTGCAAAACCCCAGAAAGATCGTGGTAACTCAGCCTTACTCATCATGGAACGAACCATATCCAATAGGGTTCGATTCCTCCTTTCCGATACACCGTTGTGTTGTGGTGTGTATGGAGGAGTAAGCTGAGAGAGAATTCCATTCTCTTTTAAGAAACCCAGGAACTCGGCACTTAAGTATTCACCACGTCGATCAGATCTCAGTGTCTTGATACTTTTTCCTGTTTGGTTTTCCACTTCATTCTTGTATTCCTGGAATTTCTCAAAGGCCTCGGATTTATGCTTCATTAAGAAGATATGTCCATACATAGAGAAATCATCCGTAAAAGTAATGAAGTAGGAATAACCATCTTGCGCATGTGTAGACATTGGACCGCACACGTCACTGTGTACGAGTCCCAAGAGCTCACTCGCTCTTACTCCGTGTCCAGTAAACGGAGTCTTTGTCATCTTTCCCATGAGACAAGATTCACAAGTAGCATAAGATTGATATTCGAACGGATTCAAATATCCTTCTCTATGTAACTTAGTTAATCGTGTTTCATTGATGTGGCCTAGTCTACAATGCCATAAGAAAGCCTGATTTATTTCTGGAGGCTTTCTTTTAAGTGTGTTCTGGACATTGAAAACCTGAGCTTGACTCAATACGTATATACCGTCATCTAATGTACCGGACCCAATCAGAACTTGATTCAGGTGGATGTGAACTACATCGCTTACGAATGTAAAGTCATATCCCTCTCTAGAAAGTGAGGACACTGATATGATATTACAAGTCAAACTAGGTACATACAAACAGTTACGTAGAATCAATATCTGCCCACTTGTCAAACCTAAGCGATATTCTCCCACGGATTCAGCGTCCACGCTCATTCCGTTTGCAACTCTAAGAGACAAATCACCTACCCTGATAACTCTACGGTTTCTCAAAGCATGTAATGAATTACAGATATGAGATCCTGCTCCAGTATCTAGTACCCAGGAAGTAGAGTTAATTGACAAACAATTCTCAATTACAAACACACTTGAGGCCGAAGGCACAACATGCTTCGTATCCTGGCTACTGGCTTCCAAAGCCCTGCAATCCTTCTGCCAATGCCCGTTCCCATAACATTAGGAACATCCCTCCTTCCCTACACCAAGTCCCGAAACTTTTGCTCTTCCCTTTCCTTCTATTTTACTAACACCGTATATCGGCTTTGTGTAGGTCTTCTTCTTTTCACCCTTTGCTTTCACCCTTGATGTAGAAGAAGAAGGTCCTCCATTAAGCAGAGCGGGTGTCTTTGGTTTCTTTCAGGGTGTAAGTAGAGGGTAGGGACTGTGGAAATAAGTTAGCGCATGACCTGTTTCCCAACGTAGTCTCCAAGTCCGTGAGCTCATCAATATAGCTAGTCATCGTAAGGACGTCGTCCCCTACATTTGACCCGACAGCCAACCTCGCTTGAAGCAATTCGTTCGAGGTCTCATATCTTGCGATACGAGACTGCTCTCCATATAAATCATTATTATGGAGAAAGATGGAAACTAAGTCCATCTTCTCGTGCTGCTTCTGGTATACACCATCAACTGAAGCCAATACGAGGCACTTGGCATTCGCATTATCCTTTTCCCTTGTCTGATGGATATCCATATCCGCGACGGTGGAAACTGGACCTGGGATGGCGGGATCTTGAGTAGTAATAGGGTGGTTCAGCTTGTCATAGGCAATGGAGATCTGGACAGACCATTGCCAGTCAGATTCAGTCATTTTGTTATCTAGATGTAACCTAATCATGGTCATAAGGTCGCTGCAATGAGAGAGAGAGAACACTTTAGCATGATGCTCTTGCAAATATAGATTTGTTTTTAATTTATTTAAACTGGATGGCTCCCACTGTTTCTCGAATCCTTCCTCAAACCATAAAAGAAGAATTAGCCACGACTGATCTCACCGTACAATACTTGCTTAACCGTTCAGCCAGGCCGGTGTCGGTACTTCGAGGGAGGTTTTCCAACGCTTTCGCGGAGTTCCATAATTAAATAACCTTTTTTCTCTGGGGGCGCAGCCCCGCTGACACCTTTCTCGACACCTACTTAGTTTATAGCATTGATCGTTAAGTGACGAATCTCCTGATGAGTAGCGGATACTCACAGTAGGATCGGGATCCAAATATCATCGTGTGATAATGCTGAAGGTATCCTACCAACATTCATCAAACTCCAAATGGTATGCAACACTAGCAAGTTTCAGTTTCTTTAGAAACTCCCGATGTGGATTTTTGCCCCATGTTCTTATGACCTTGATGAAGACCAACAAATCATAAATCACATGTCAAGTTATGCCCGTCATTATCTTCTTAATTTGAACCTACACGTACATACCCTTGACGAAGGCCAACAAGGTAATACGACTGTCCCAAACCAACTCATCTATCTATGCAACAAATGAATACCCCAGCAGCTACCAAACACTATGTCTTGACGAAGGCCAACAAACATAGCTTGAATACTACTGACCATCCATAAGAAATGACGGAGGGCTACGACTGGTTTTGGCGAAACCGTGAACGTAGTGAACTTGGTATAATCGAAGGAACCTGATAGCTTTTTTTTTTAAAAGGAGTGGTTAAAACTCCGCAATTAAAATATTCTGCTCTTTTTAAAATAACCGAGCGGTTTCTTTTAAATTTGTTCCAACGATTCAACTTTGGTTTATTTTCTTTGCATTAATATAATGTGTCCCATCAATTAACCTATCATTGCAGAAAACAACGAAAATACAACGTCCTCTTATGCCATCAGCATTCTCCACCGGGTCCCGTCATTCACTCATTAGGTTACTTAACTAACGACAGAGCGGGGGCTGGGCTAGCGCGGGTGTAAAACATAAGTAACGTCTAATAGCTATCATTTATAGATATTGTACATTCGTCAGACGCAATAATAGGCATTCCAGATCACAGATGAACATTATTGGATATACAAGCAATCTGCGTTTCCTTTGTGCCTGCAACGAAAGACGGATTACACAGTTGTGATGAATAGCCATTACCCCACCCTAGACCCCTACGGGTACAGAAAACTACCCGCCAAGTACCCGGAATGAAGCGGTCTCCCTCAACAACGTGAGTAGGCCACAAAACACTTCAAAGTACCCGGTAGTTTGTGCACCCCACCTTGGGTCTATCCTAGGAGCATAAAATAGTAAATGAAATAATACAACGGTGGCTACAACCTCAGCCCGGATGTGCCCCGCAAAAGAATATTACATCATATTACAATTTACATCGAATGAATGAATATAAAATCTCATCACAAACCCCGGCTAATCACCATAATGATCTAATCAAGTTCATATACACAAGCCAGTAAAAACCATTACAGAAATGTGCAACCCCCTACTAACCGACATAGTAGCAATTAGGGGAGGTTTACGAACACATTAAACATTACAGATAAAACCCGATTAGCAAATAACTTAGAATATCAATCGAAAACCTTTTTCCGTGTCTACCCCAAATGCAAACCAGCACTGAAGTAACCTGGGCAGAAACAAAATATACAGGAAAACAAAATACCCAAATTCAAGAATTACTGTGCAAATCCGAGTCAACTCGGAGTTGACTCAGCGGCGGATCCGCGGCGGATAGCACTAATCTGCCGTGGTTCCGTGGCCTTATCACCAAGTTAGCAGCTCGTATTTTCCCAGATTTCTTAGAATTCCCTGCTGTGAATTTTCATACCTATCAAATAATTTTTTCCACACGTTTAAAATTGAGAGAAACTTGAGGGGTCCGGGGTTATGTTTTCACGTTTTTCCGACGATCGAAGTTCTAATTAGTTGCTAACAAACTAGTAAAGGTTTAGTAGGCTCTGATACCACTGTAAGTCCATGTCACGCACCCCACGAGTTTGCGGGGAGGTGGAATATATGAAAAACGATTATCAAAGTTTCATAACACGGACTTGAGCACACGGATCGTGTCTAAACCATTACTAGCAAACTACGAAAGGTTTAACTAGTCTGATTCGAAGTTATACCTCACGTTAATTTTCTTTCGGGTCTTCATCACTGTCCTCCATGCCTCGTAGGCTCTATGGAACGTCGACACCTCAACGGCCTCCTCGAGTCAAAGAAGATCCACCCGAGAGTCTATAGTCCGAGCTTCTATCTCGAAACTGAGATAATTACGGCTTCTAGATCGCTAATCTAGAAGCCTTAGAGGGTGTAGAGTAATAAGATGGATTAGTTAGTCACTTAAACCCTAGGTTTCTCAACTCATGAGAGCTATTAGGGTTTTGAGGAAGAAGATGAAAACTTGAGGAGAGAGAAAGCTTTTGTGATAATGAAATGAATAATGTCTCATCTTAGAATAATATGAAGCATCATAATATCATAACAAATATCTATCATAATATCTAGCATGCTTCATTTAATTCATTTGAGATGAATCATCTCATGAGTCATTATCCATTTAATGAAAACCTACACCTCATCTTTCCACCTCATTTGTTTAAATCCTAAAATGAATTAAACACAAATGAGTCACCATCTTCTAGAAGCTTCCCGAAAAATTATGAGACTGCCCCTCCCATCCGTATTTCTGAAAAACAAGGATAATCTTTGACTGAATAAATCCATCTGTATAATACTAGAATCTGGCTTAAACCAAAGCCTGCTAGTATTATCTGCCCGATCATAATACGCGCACAAGTGTACGTAAGTGATCGCGGCCCTGCTGTAAAACCATACGGCCTCTACACCTTTTGCCCGGTGCAGGGATACTCTCTGTGTGGGACTCTAAAGACACGACACTACGCTGGCAGTGGGTCTAACCACAGGCCACAAGCGGTACTAGCTGTACCTAACGGTCCCCAGGTAGATGTCGATAAGAAGGACGATGAGGAACCCATCCGAACTCCTACTGAGCCTGATGTGACAATCTCCGTACAGTCCGGTCTGTTCGTCTAGGACTATCGCATATCGGGCCTAGGGGGCGGTAAACATCACACCCCTAATAGCGGTATAAGTCGTATTGGAGTGAATCCCATTACACCTTGAGAAACTACTGGATCCTACCAGTAAATCTCGCTTGCCCTAGCCAGGGACTTTGCGTAATGGCTCTCATACACAGCGCGATATCAACCCCCAATATCGGGTGAGACGAATCCTGCCTAACCGCCACTGCCTCCAAGTGCTTTGGGACTACACCCAACTACTACCTATTTGCATGACTCTTTTGAGCCGTGGTAGGGTAGTAATCTAAGTACAGTGGAACACACCCGAGGCGATGTAGCAGTGTCAAGTCGACGGACTAAGCTGTACTCATGTCACCTGGGAACTGCTATCTGACGATGGGTATAAATCCAACCTGCAGTTCCCGGCGAGTCCTGTCCGGTGTACCCGTAACCCAACGAGCACCTGCATACTAACACCAGTACAACGTACTGATGGCTGTGGGACAGACCATCTCCCTATGCTGGGATGAGAAGCGTATACACCAGTCTACTCCGGAGTATCGATGCCCTGTCTCGATAATCCTATGACCAGGGACCTATATAGGATGTTGCTTATAGACTATCCAGCCCCTACTAGTGTGACTGCCATCACAACACTGATAATCAAGCAAAGATCCTAAGGGCTCTACTAGTATGTATAAGCGATACGTTAAAAGAAACATATGCACATATTAAAGTAGACTCAAACCAAGTAGCATACTGTAAGGTTAGTCTAGCACCCTATGAAGAGTTTTGAAGCATCACATGTCTCAAAGTTTGTATTTTTAAGGTGCTAAGCTAACATGCAAAGGATAGATCCTAGAAAATTAGGGTTATCAAAGCTTTATGCTAGTAAAGACTAGGGTTTGAAGGCTACAACCTTTGTAGCTCCCCTTTGCAAGACTCCTTGGTGTCTTGGGTGTTGAATCGAGGTCCTCTTGAACTCCCCTTGTGTCCACGACGATCCACCGCGGAGATCTCCGTCCAAGCTCGCTAATTTGTAAAATCAAAGGAAACACTCTAATCAAGTTGGCTAGGCTTGAGTAGAATGGTGTTGTGGCTTTGGATCTCACTTCAAAAACCTTTCTTTGATTGTATTTAACTCACTAGAAAAACCTAGAGAGGAAAAGATGAAGGAAGATGAAGATGGTGGCCTTTCTTTGCAAGAGGTAAAAAGATAACCATGAGTTAAGCAAGAGAAAGAAATATATATCACTATATATATTTAATTCCTTCTTGACTTCAACCATGATTAAATGATAGATAGTTAATTTAACTTAGGTTTAGAATGATAAAGAGAAGGATAACCATAGGTTAGTGGTAGTTGAGCTAGGTTAGGTTAGAAGAAGAGTGTGGAAACTAACATGATTATCCTTTTCTTTTTCATTTAACTTTAAAACCAAAATTAAATAATTATCCATTATTTAATCCATGGTGTAAGTCTTGCATTGCCACCATTTCCATATGCTAACAACCATGATGGATGGGTGTATGTATGTATGCATGTATGCACATTCACATGTGCATGAAACTAGAATGAAAATAAAGAAACACATGCATGCATGCTTACATCCATCAAACCCTAGAAAGGTTTCAAGTGAGATAACTTATGGTTAGATGATAAATCAACACTTAATTTATCAATCCAGTCATATCTCATACGACCCCACCAAAAGTAGGCCACCCGATCAATGTTCGGTATCATATACGCACATTTCAATCGGGTACATGCGCATATCGCATACGCGCACCACAACGTTTCGCCTGGACTGGGTAACTCCTTTGTGGGACTCTAAGACTCGTCAATACGCCGGCAGAGGGTAATGATCATATCAAGTACCCTCAAGCCGCAAGCGGTCAGCTAAACGTAACGGCCGCCCGGGTATTGAGCGATCAGAAGACAACAAGCGAACCTGCTACAACTCCCGTCGAGCCATCCGGCAACACTACCGTACAGTCCGGTCTCTTCGTCAGATATGCTGCATATTGAGCCTAGGGATGGTCACGTCGACCCCAATAACTCAATAAGTCGTGTCGGTGAATGGTCTATAACAGATCGAGAAACTACTGATAACACTTATCAGCAAATCTCAGCAGCCCTGGCCAGGGACTTGCTGTTATAACCAGTCGAGCACAGCACAGCATCAACTCCCAATACCGGGAGAGACGAAACCCCTCCTATCGCTCATTGCCTTCGTGTGTCTCGGGACTGTACCCAACGGCCACCTGTTTGCACGACTCAGTAGAGCCGTGGTAGGGTGGCAATCAAAGTACAGTGGGAGAACACACAAGACTCCATGACGATCTCGGGTCTACAGACTAACCTGTACCAGTGTCACCTGAGAACTGCTATCTGACGATAGATATAATTCCATATAGGAGTTCTCGGTGAGTCCGTCCAGTGTACCCAGTCAGCACTGAGCACCCGTATATGATCTTGATGTCAAACATCGATGAATGTGGGAACATCCATCGCCCATCACATGGGTCTAGTATCATATACGCTAGTCTACTCTGGTATATCGATGCCCCGTCTCGATACACCTCCGACTAGGGATATTTCAGGATATGCTTATAGACTACAAATGTCCCACTAGTATGATCTCTATCATAATTAGAGTAGTCAAGCAGATATCCTTGGGACTTTATCAGCATGTATGAATGAATAAAGCATGATCAAATCAACATGTCAGATAAAGAATAACCAGATAGCATACTATCATGTCGAGCAAGAATGCAAACTGAATATCTATATACATGTATAGATACATCCACTATCACATAATGGCCTCTAGGGCATACATATATCCAACAATCTCCCACTTGCACTAAGGCCAGTTATTGGCGTATCTCATACCCAACATCTCAAAAAGTCGCTCTTGCTGTGGCTGAGGGAGGGCCTTGGTGAGTGGATCCGCGGCGTTGTTCTTTATGTCAACTCTCTTAATCTCGATCTCGCGGCGATCTACAATTTCCCGGATCAAATGAAAGCGCCTCAGGATGTGTCTGGCCCGCTGATGGGATCTAGGCTCTTTGGCTAACGCCATCGCCCCATTATTGTCACAATACAAAGGTATTGGATCAATAATGGTTGGAACTACTCCTAGCTCCGTGACGAACTTCTTCATCCAGACGGCTTCCTTGGCGGCATCATTTGCAGCAATGTACTCAGCTTCCATCGTAGAGTCTGCAACGATATCCTGTTTGGAACTCTTCCAACTTACCGCCCCTCCATTGAAGGTAAATACAAACCCTGAGATAGATTTGCTGTCATCCTTATCGCTCTGGAAGCTCGAATCGGTAAAGGCCTCCATTTGGAGATCTGTATTACCATACACCAAGAACAATTCTTTAGTCCTTCGTAAGTACTTAAGAATGTTCTTCACAGTTGTCCAGTGGTTCTCCCCTGGGTTGGATTGATACCTTCTTACAGCACTAAGTGCATAAGCTACATCTGGGCGTGTACATAACATCGCATACATTATAGACCCTACTGCCGAAGCATAAGGTATAATGCTCATGCGAGCTCTCTCTTCATCGGTCTTTGGACAAGAATCCTTGGAGAGAGTGACTCCATGGCAAGCGGGTAAGGCAGCCCGCTTGGAGTCATCCATACTAAACCTCTTTAGGATGGTGTTGATGTACCTGGTTTGGGACAATCCCAATAACTTTTTGGATCTATCCCTATAGATCCTTATGCCCAGGATGTATGTGGCATCACCCAGGTCCTTCATGGAGAACCTTAGTGATAAGAATGATTTGACCGACTGTAGCATAGGAATATCATTTCCTATCAGAAGAATGTCATCCACGTACAATACGAGGAATGTGACAGCTCTTCCTACAGCCTTCTTATAAACACAAGGTTCATCTGGATTTTTGATGAAATCAAACTCTTTGATAACATCATCGAAACAGATGTTCCAACTCCGAGATGCCTGCTTCAACCCATATATGGATTTAAGCAATCTACATGCTTTCTCGCTGCTCCCACTGTCAATGAAGCCCTCTGGCTGATCCATATAAACGCATTCTTCTAAATTTCCATTTAGAAATGCTGTTTTAACGTCCATCTGCCAGATTTCATAGTCGTAGTGAGCAGCAATAGCAAGTAGGATCCGAATGGATTTAAGCATGGCTACGGGCGAAAAAGTTTCGTCATAGTCCAAACCTGGTCTTTGACGAAAACCTTTCGCCACAAGTCTTGCCTTATAGGTCTCTACCTGCCCATCCACACCAATCTTTCTTTTAAAGATCCATTTGCACCCTACAGGTTTTACCCCAGGGGGTACAACGTCCAAAGTCCATACTTTGTTGGTGTACATAGACTCCATTTCGGATCTCATGGCATCCAACCACTTTACAGAGTCACCACTCGTGATAGCCTGCTGAAAACTGGTAGGATCATCATCATCCATGATGCAATCTTCTCCGTTACCATCAATGAGGAAACCGTAGTACCTCTCCGGTGGGCGAGAAGTCCTACCAGACCTACGGAGTGGCCGAGGTTCTTCAGTTTCTGCTGCAACAGCCGGTTCAACCAAATCGTCATTTGTAGTTTGTGTCTCCAGAACCTCTTCTAGATCTACCACCTTGCCATCATCTTTATCTGTGAAAAACTCTTTTTCCAAGAATGTGGCATACTGAGAAACAAACACTTTTTGTTCCTCTTTATGGTAGAACAGATATCCATAAGAATTCTTTGGATATCCCACAAAGTTACACATGACTGACCGTGTCTCGAGTTTGTCCGGATTCTGTTTTTTAACATAGGCCGGGCAACCCCAAATCTTAATTCTCTTAAGAGATGGTCTCTTCCCATTCCATATCTCATATGGAGTGGTAGACACGGCTTTGGTCGAAACCCTGTTTAGGAGAAACGCTGCAGTCTTCAATGCATGCCCCCAAAACGAGACTGGTAACTCAGCGTCACTCATCATGGACCGGACCATATCTAATAGGGTCCTATTCCGTCGTTCTGACACACCGTTGTGCTGTGGTGTGTAAGGAGGAGTGAGCTGAGAGAGAATCCCATTCTCTTTTAGGAAGTTTGCAAATTCTGTACTGAGATACTCTCCACCTCGATCTGATCGAAGCATCTTAATACTCAAGCCGGTTTGTTTTTCTACTTCTTGTTTATATTCAATGAATTTCTCGAAAGCGTCGGACTTGTGCTTTAATAAAAATACATGACCGAATCTTGAGAAATCGTCAGTGAATGTAATGAAGTATGAAAAACCGCCTCTAGCCTGTGTAGACATTGGCCCACATACATCACTATGTATGAGGCCAAGGAGCTGAGTAGCTCTTTCTCCGTGTCCGGTAAACGGAGTTTTGGTCATTTTACCCTTGATACAAGACTGGCAAGTCGCATAAGATTTATATTCAAAAGAGTTTAAATATCCATCTTTGTGTAACCTGTTTAGTCTTGTTTCGTTAATATGACCAAGTCTACAATGCCAAAGAAAAGCTTCATTTAATTCTGAAAGTTTTCTTTTATTAGTGTGTTGTATACTGAAAACTGTGTGTTGATTTAGGACATATATTCCGTTATTAAGCGTACCATACCCAACCAACATTTGATTTAGGTGAATGTTCATAACATTGTTCTGCAACACAAAATTATATCCTTCATTGTCCAACAAAGAAATGGATATTATATTACATAGCATACTTGGTACAAAATAACATGGATTCAAAATCAAAATACATCCAGATGGCAACCCTAAGTGATACTCTCCCACTGCGACTGTATGTACATTGGAACCATTTCCAACGCGGAGAGTATGGTCACCTGTCTTCAAAACCTTGCTATTTCTCAGCCCCTGCATAAAATTGCAAATGTGAGAACCTGAACCGGTATCCAATACCCAGGAAGCAGAGTTTATAGAAAAACAGTTTTCAGTCATAAACGCACCTGAAGTAGAAGCATCACCATGCTTCTTCTTGAGACTTAGGTATTCCGTGCAATTGCGCTTCCAATGTCCTGTCTTGTGGCAATGAAAACACTCGCCTTTCCCCGGGTCTCCAGCCGTGGACTTTCCCTTTCCCTTCACCTTTTTGACTCCGCCCTTAGGATTATTGGGTTTCTTCTTTTTCTTTCCCTTGGCCTTAGCTTTTGGGCGAGAAGAAGAAGACTGTCCAATGGTCATAACGGGAGTCTTTGCTGACTTCATAGTGCTCTCTGCACTCCTTAACATATTAAGGAGTTCAGGGAGGTCCTTCTCCATGCCATGCATGTTGAAGTTCACTATGAACTGAGCAAAGGTGGAGGGGAGGGACTGCAGAATAATATCTATATATTGTTCATTGTCCATTGTCCATCCAAGGTCCTCAAGCTCTTCTATAAGAGCTATCATCTTCAACACATGGTCTCCTACTGGTGTGCCAGGGGCCATTCGCATCTGAAACAGTTTCTTTGATGCTTCGTATCGTAATACGCGGGATTGCTCCCCATATAACTCCTTTGTATGGAGCAGTATCCCGTGAATGTCCATGTCCTCGTGCTGCTTTTGATGTGTGTTATCCATCGATGCAAGCGCGAGGCATGTGGCCGTGGCACAGTCAGCGTCCCATGTCTTGCGGACTTCAATGTCCGCAACTGAGGATTTTGGACCTGGGACAGGCGGGGCTGAAGCCGTGAGGACATATGATACTTTATCATAAGTCAAGGCGATCTTCAGATTCCTTAGCCAGTCTTTAAAGTTGGTCCCATTCAGTTTGTTTTTATCTAGTAGAAGCTTAAGTCCAGTCATTGGTATCTGCCATTAAGAGAGAGAAAAGAATACACTCAGCGAAAGCTCTTGCATAGATTAGATTGGTTTATTATCTTGTCTAATCGATGTTTCCTACTGCTTTTTATCAAGTTTTTCTTTCAAACCTTAAAAAGAAAAACTAGCCAGGATTAATTACAGTCTACAACTTCGCTAACCGTTCAGCCAGGCCAGTGTCGGTACTTTGAGGGAGGTTCCCCGTGCTTTCGCACGGACCTAATTAGAGTAAACCTCGTTTTCCCAGAGACGGAGCCCCGTTAAAACCTTTCTAGACACCTAATGAGTTAGCTAATTGTAAACTGTAAAACTCTCCTAGGAGCAACTATTGCCCACAGTGGGATCGGGATCCAACCATCATATGGAAGGTATGCAATCTCATTGCAAATTTCAACACTTGAAATTCCCGATGTAATTTTTACCCCTAGTACTTATGACCTTAACTATAGTCAACAAATCATAAGTACCAGTCAAGTTCTACCCGTCATTTCTTGATCAATTAGACCCACCCATATGACCCTTAACTATGGTCAACAAAGTCGTATGAATGTCCTAATTAATCTGCATCATATGCAGTATAGGAAGACATCACTTAGCTACCGTACACTACGCCTTAACTAAAGTCAACAAACGTAGCACGAATACTAATTACTCTACTTCCTAAAATGACGGAGGGTTGCGAATGATTTTTAAGAAAATCTTTAACGCTTTGAACTTGATATCGTTGTAGAATCAAACAGTTTTCAAAAGGAGTGGCTTAAGCTCCGCAGTTTTGAAATGTAGCTTTTTCACAAATAGCCGAGTAGTTTTTAAATCCGATTCTACAACATCTTTTTAGGTTTATTTTCTTTACATTAATCACATTAATGTAATACCATCATTTAAGTCCTTAAGCCAATCACAGAAAAGAAACGAAAATAACAGGTACGCTTATGCCATCCGCATTCGCCGCAATGTTCCGTTATGCACCGTTAGGTTACTTAACTAACGGCATACCGGGACGGGACTAGCGCGGGTGTAAAACATAAGCAACGTCTACTATATATCATATATATAATATGTCATTCGTCTCAGATATCACAGAACACAGGCAGCAGAAACATAGATATAACGTGGGATATCCTAGGACGTCCGTATTTAGTATTTTGCCAGAATAGAAAATACGGATTCCACAGTCGCGATGAATAGCCAAGCCCACACCCTGGACCCCTACGAGAGCGGCAAGTGACCCTACCAATCCTGGAGTTTAGGAGACCCGGTCTCGACTCCTCGAGATGGCCTCCCACTGAACCCCAGAACCCGGTCACCTGTGCTCCCCTCCTTGGGTCCATCCTAATGTGGAAAAGTAAATAATATACAACACTGGTGACACAACCGCAACCTGGAAGTGCCCCAAATAAAAGAATATTACATTACATTTGAATTTACATGAATGAAAATATAAAACTCTCATCTCACAAAAACCCCCCGGCTATTCGATCGCGACAATCCTGCACATCATATCTCAGCAACATATAATATCACATATCATCAACGTAAGTAAGTATGCGTACCCCGATTGTCGTTGATGTATAGCAACGAAACCGGCGATATCTAACATACTACACTTACGGTCATAGAAAATAAAGTGTAAAATAGTATCACATTCCGGATAAACAGACAGTATTGAATTTTTCGAACGAACTATCAAATACCCAGGATTCACTAAAGCCCAACACTTGAGCAAGATTCAAACACCTGGAGTGTGACACAGTAGTAGCGGTCCAGCCGTAGAAGGGTCAAGCCAACGCCTCACATGTGGCACGCCGTACTGCCCCAAACCCTAAGGTTCAAAGGGCAGTTCAAGACGGTCACATAATCGAGTTAAGGTTTGTTGTCTTCTAGAGGGACCACCACAAAAAGACTTGCACGTATTTCCAAAGTATTCAAACACCGTGAATAGTGAGCAAATGACATTCGTTCAAACACTTCAATACTTGCTAATTTACCCGGAAAAGCTACGAAAACAAAATTCCGATCGAATCGACGGGTCCAAAATTATCTCCAGAATCTTTCTAAACTAAATACAGATCAAAAATATCCAAAATTATGTACAAGCAGATTAATGAATTATAGAAGAAAAATGATCCATCAATTTATATATATGGCCGCGGAATCGCGGCTTAAGCAAGCTTAGGCCGCGTTTCCGCGGCGGTTCTAACTGTTCATGTGATTATTTTTCTTCCGTAATCCTTATATTTTCCTGCTATGATTTTTACATATTTTTAATTCTGCAAAATGTCAATTTTTAGAAAATTTCCAAAGAGCCCCGTAAAAAGCCGTATTTCGGTTCGATCGGAGTTTTGACTTCGTAAAAAGGTCGCCTAATGTTCTAGGTCGGCTCTGATACCAATGTAAGGTTAGTCTAGCACCCTATGAAGAGTTTTGAAGCATCACATGTCTCAAAGTTTGTATTTTTAAGGTGCTAAGCTAACATGCAAAGGATAGATCCTAGAAAATTAGGGTTATCAAAGCTTTAAGCTAGTAAAGACTAGGGTTTGAAGGCTACAACCTTTGTAGCTCCCCTTTGCAAGACTCCTTGGTGTCTTGGGTGTTGAATCGAGGTCCTCTTGAACTCCCCTTGTGTCCACGACGATCCACCGCGGAGATCTCCGTCCAAGCTCGCTAATTTGTAAAATCAAAGGAAACACTCTAATCAAGTTGGCTAGGCTTGAGTAGAATGGTGTTGTGGCTTTGGATCTCACTTCAAAAACCTTTCTTTGATTGTATTTAACTCACTAGAAAAACCTAGAGAGGAAAAGATGAAGGAAGATGAAGATGGTGGCCTTTCTTTGCAAGAGGTAAAAAGATAACCATGAGTTAAGCAAGAGAAAGAAATATATATCACTATATATATTTAATTCCTTCTTGACTTCAACCATGATTAAATGATAGATAGTTAATTTAACTTGGGTTTAGAATGATAAAGAGAAGGATAACCATAGGTTAGTGGTAGTTGAGCTAGGTTAGGTTAGAAGAAGAGTGTGGAAACTAACATGATTATCCTTTTCTTTTTCATTTAACTTTAAAACCAAAATTAAATAATTATCCATTATTTAATCCATGGTGTAAGTCTTGCATTGCCACCATTTCCATATGCTAACAACCATGATGGATGGGTGTATGTATGTATGCATGTATGCACATTCACATGTGCATGAAACTAGAATGAAAATAAAGAAACACATGCATGCATGCTTACATCCATCAAACCCTAGAAAGGTTTCAAGTGAGATAACTTATGGTTAGATGATAAATCAACACTTAATTTATCAATCCAGTCATATCTCATACGACCCCACCAAAAGTAGGCCACCCGATCAATGTTCGGTATCATATACGCACATTTCAATCGGGTGCATGCGCATATCGCATACGCGCACCACAACGTTTCGCCTGGACTGGGTAACTCCTTTGTGGGACTCTAAGACTCATCAATACGCCGGCAGAGGGTAATGATCATATCAAGTACCCTCAAGCCGCAAGCGGTCAGCTAAACGTAACGGCCGCCCGGGTATTGAGCGATCAGAAGACAACAAGCGAACCTGCTACAACTCCCGTCGAGCCATCCGGCAACACTACCGTACAGTCCGGTCTCTTCGTCAGATATGCTGCATATTGAGCCTAGGGATGGTCACGTCGACCCTAATAACTCAATAAGTCGTGTCGGTGAATGGTCTATAACAGATCGAGAAACTACTGATAACACTTATCAGCAAATCTCAGCAGCCCTGGCCAGGGACTTGCTGTTATAACCAGTCGAGCACAGCACAGCATCAACTCCCAATACCGGGAGAGACGAAACCCCTCCTATCGCTCATTGCCTTCGTGTGTCTCGGGACTGTACCCAACGGCCACCTGTTTGCACGACTCAGTAGAGCCGTGGTAGGGTGGCAATCAAAGTACAGTGGGAGAACACACAAGACTCCATGACGATCTCGGGTCTACAGACTAACCTGTACCAGTGTCACCTGAGAACTGCTATCCGACGATAGATATAATTCCATATAGGAGTTCTCGGTGAGTCCGTCCAGTGTACCCAGTCAGCACTGAGCACCCGTATATGATCTTGATGTCAAACATCGATGAATGTGGGAACATCCATCGCCCATCACATGGGTCTAGTATCATATACGCTAGTCTACTCTGGTATATCGATGCCCCGTCTCGATACACCTCCGACTAGGGATATTTCAGGATATGCTTATAGACTACAAATGTCCCACTAGTATGATCTCTATCATAATTAGAGTAGTCAAGCAGATATCCTTGGGACTTTATCAGCATGTATGAATGAATAAAAGCATGATCAAATCAACATGTCAGATAAAGAATAACCAGATAGCATACTATCATGTCGAGCAAGAATGCAAACTGAATATATCTATACATGTATAGATACATCCACTATCACATAATGGCCTCTAGGGCATACATATATCCAACAATCTCCCACTTGCACTAAGGCCAGTTATTGGCGTATCTCATACCCAACATCTCAAAAAGTCGCTCATGCTGTGGCTGAGGGAGGGCCTTGGTGAGTGGATCCGCGGCGTTGTTCTTTATGTCAACTCTCTTAATCTCGATCTCGCGGCGATCTACAATTTTCAGGATCAAATGAAAGCGCCTCAGGATGTGTCTGGCCCGCTGATGGGATCTAGGCTCTTTGGCTAACGCCATCGCCCCATTATTGTCACAATACAAAGGTATTGGATCAATAATGGTTGGAACTACTCCTAGCTCCGTGACGAACTTCTTCATCCAGACGGCTTCCTTGGCGGCATCATTTGCAGCAATGTACTCAGCTTCCATCGTAGAGTCTGCAACGGTATCCTGTTTGGAACTCTTCCAACTTACCGCCCCTCCATTGAAGGTAAATACAAACCCTGAGATAGATTTGCTGTCATCCTTATCGCTCTGGAAGCTCGAATCGGTAAAGGCCTCCATTTGGAGATCTGTATTACCATACACCAAGAACAATTCTTTAGTCCTTCGTAAGTACTTAAGAATGTTCTTCACAGTTGTCCAGTGGTTCTCCCCTGGGTTGGATTGATACCTGCTTACAGCACTAAGTGCATAAGCTACATCTGGGCGTGTACATAACATCGCATACATTATAGACCCTACTGCCGAAGCATAAGGTATAATGCTCATGCGAGCTCTCTCTTCATCGGTCTTTGGACAAGAATCCTTGGAGAGAGTGACTCCATGGCAAGCGGGTAAGGCAGCCCGCTTGGAGTGATCCATACTAAACCTCTTTAGGATGGTGTTGATGTACCTGGTTTTGGACAATCCCAATAACTTTTTGGATCTATCCCTATAGATCCTTATGCCCAGGATGTATGTGGCATCACCCAGGTCCTTCATGGAGAACCTTAGTGATAAGAATGATTTGACCGACTGTAGCATAGGAATATCATTTCCTATCAGAAGAATGTCATCCACGTACAATACGAGGAATGTGACAGCTCTTCCTACAGCCTTCTTATAAACACAAGGTTCATCTGGATTTTTGATGAAATCAAACTCTTTGATAACATCATAGAAACAGATGTTCCAACTCCGAGATGCCTGCTTCAACCTATATATGGATTTAAGCAATCTACATGCTTTCTCGCTGCTCCCACTGTCAATGAAGCCCTCTGGCTGATCCATATAAACGCATTCTTCTAAATTTCCATTTAGAAATGCTGTTTTAACGTCCATCTGCCAGATTTCATAGTCGTAGTGAGCAGCAATAGCAAGTAGGATCCGAATGGATTTAAGCATGGCTACGGGCGAAAAAGTTTCGTCATAGTCCAAACCTGGTCTTTGACGAAAACCTTTCGCCACAAGTCTTGCCTTATAGGTCTCTACCTGCCCATCCACACCAATCTTTCTTTTAAAGATCCATTTGCACCCTACAGGTTTTACCCCAGGGGGTACAACGTCCAAAGTCCATACTTTGTTGGTGTACATAGACTCCATTTCGGATCTCATGGCATCCACCCACTTTACAGAGTCACCACTCATGATAGCCTGCTGAAAACTGGTAGGATCATCATCATCCATGATGCAATCTTCTCCGTTACCATTAATGAGGAAACCGTAGTACCTCTCCGGTGGGCGAGAAGTCCTACCAGACCTACGGAGTGGCCGAGGTTCTTCAGTTTCTGCTGCAACAGCCGGTTCAACCAAATCGTCATTTGTAGTTTGTGTCTCCAGAACCTCTTCTAGATCTACCACCTTGCCATCATCTTTATCTGTGAAAAACTCTTTTTCCAAGAATGTGGCATACTGAGAAACAAACACTTTTTGTTCCTCTTTGTGGTAGAACAGATATCCATAAGAATTCTTTGGATATCCCACAAAGTTACACATGACTGACCGTGTCTCGAGTTTGTCCGGATTCTGTTTTTTAACATAGGCCGGGCAACCCCAAATCTTAATTCTCTTAAGAGATGGTCTCTTCCCATTCCATATCTCATATGGAGTGGTAGACACGGCTTTGGTCGGAACCCTGTTTAGGAGAAACGCTGCAGTCTCCAATGCATGCCCCCAAAACGAGACTGGTAACTCAGCGTCACTCATCATGGACCGGACCATATCTAATAGGGTCCTATTCCGTCGTTCTGACACACCGTTGTGCTGTGGTGTGTAAGGAGGAGTGAGCTGAGAGAGAATCCCATTCTCTTTTAGGAAGTTTGCAAATTCTGTACTGAGATACTCTCCACCTCGATCTGATCGAAGCATCTTAATACTCAAGCCGGTTTGTTTTTCTACTTCTTGTTTATATTCAATGAATTTCTCGAAAGCGTCGGACTTGTGCTTTAATAAAAATACATGACCGAATCTTGAGAAATCGTCAGTGAATGTAATGAAGTATGAAAAACCGCCTCTAGCCTGTGTAGACATTGGCCCACATACATCACTATGTATGAGGCCAAGGAGCTGAGTAGCTCTTTCTCCGTGTCCGGTAAACGGAGTTTTGGTCATTTTACCCTTGATACAAGACTGGCAAGTCGCATAAGATTTATATTCAAAAGAGTTTAAATATCCATCTTTGTGTAACCTGTTTAGTCTTGTTTCGTTAATATGACCAAGTCTACAATGCCAAAGAAAAGCTTCATTTAATTCTGAAAGTTTTCTTTTATTAGTGTGTTGTATACTGAAAACTGTGTGTTGATTTAGGACATATATTCCGTTATTAAGCGTACCATACCCAACCAACATTTGATTTAGGTGAATGTTCATAACATTTTTCTGCAACACAAAATTATATCCTTCATTGTCCAACAAAGAAATGGATATTATATTACATAGCATACTTGGTACAAAATAACATGGATTCAAAATCAAAATACATCCAGATGGCAACCCTAAGTGATACTCTCCCACTGTGACTGTATGTACATTGGAACCATTTCCAACGCGGAGAGTATGGTCACCTGTCTTCAAAACCTTGCTATTTCTCAGCCCCTGCATAAAATTGCAAATGTGAGAACCAGAACCGGTATCCAATACCCAGGAAGCAGAGTTTATAGAAAAACAGTTTTCAGTCATAAACGCACCTGAAGTAGAAGCATCACCATGCTTCTTCTTGAGACTTAGGTACTCCGTGCAATTGCGCTTCCAATGTCCTGTCTTGTGGCAATGAAAACACTCGCCTTTCCCCGGGTCTCCAGCCGTGGACTTTCCCTTTCCCTTCACCTTTTTGACTCCGCCCTTAGGATTATTGGGTTTCTTCTTTTTCTTTCCCTTGGCCTTAGCTTTTGGGCGAGAAGAAGAAGACTGTCCAATGGTCATAACGGGAGTCTTTGCTGACTTCATAGTGCTCTCTGCACTCCTTAACATATTAAGGAGTTCAGGGAGGTCCTTCTCCATGCCATGCAATCTCCCACTTGCACTTAAGGCTAATTATTACGATGTCGCATACTCACAGCCCGTATGATACCGAACATCCAACTCCTCTACTAATCAGTCTCGCAAAGCTTGTTTGAGAAACTATTGTGTTCGAGAAATAGCCTCAGTGAGTGGATCCGCTCTAATGTTTCTTTCTATATCTCTCTATATCTCAACTTCATTGAGAAAGCTATCTCCCAAAATGAGAAATACCTGTCTTAGAATATGTCTGGATATCTGATGGGACCCGGTTCACAAATGAACTCCAAATCCAGCAAACTTCTTAGACTGTATCGTCCACTGAATTTAATCAGTATCTTGCACCATACCTTCCTCAATATCCGCTTGGACCACCTGTCCAACATACTGTCCTTCAAAAGAGGGAAAACTAAAACTCTGACAGTCACTCTGTCATCCAGGTCATCTTGGAAGCCTGAAATGATAACCGTCTCCCGAAGGAGGCTGCCATTACCAAATCCCTAAAACATCCACTTTTGTTCATTAACTGCTTCCCAATGTTTCTCCAGGATTAGATTAATATATATGCTTATTGCAGCTAGTGCAAAAACAACATCTGGTGTGGTACTTGACATCACATGATTGACTCAATTCCCTAAGCAAGTGATATGCCAATCATGCAAATCCCTCTCCCCTGCAGGGTGGCTCCATCACCTGCAGGTACACCACCATGCTAGGAGTCAACCATTCTAAAACACCTTTAGAATAATTTCAAAGTACCCAGATTGGGACACATTCCAAATCTAGATCAAAAACCATAGATCTAGTAACCGGAATACCTAATATTATATCCATATCCTATGTAGAGAAACAACTGTGTTATAACCAAAGTATAACCGATCGTATTATAGGAATTTCATTTCATATCAAGTGCATGTCATCCAAATACCAGGACATTGTTCACATCATAATATTGTATTATTATATTCCCCATTCTTATTCCTTTTATAAATAAACAGGTGCTTTTGACGCATGTCTGCTATAAGTTACAGGTTACAGGTTCTTGGACAGGAAACAGTGAAAACGATGAAAAGACGATGCAAAAGTGGACTTTGACCAACAAACAAAAGACTCTTGATCAAGCCTACATAAAAGATAAAGTTCACAAAGTGCAAGGCAGCAAAAGGTCCAAGATTACAAAGCGAACGGTTACAAGTCCATTGCAAATTGTTCACTGAAGATCTGGAAACAATGTAGAAGCCCAATTGATAGAAGAACCAAAGAAACAGAGGACCAATAAGACCAAGAACATAACCCAAAAGTTTCAGCACCTAATCCTTCCAAAGGGCCGCGGACCGCGGCCCAAGCCTCCCATTGCCGCAGTTCCGCGGCCGTATAGTGCCCGGGTTTTGTGAAAATTTTACCTAAACTCTATGCGACGTTGACTGGTCTTCCTAAGGGCTATTTTTGTAAATTTAGACATGCGGATCAAAATTTAACCTAGGGTTTCCTATTCTCTATAAATAGGAACTCTAAAGATTGTAATTTCTTATGCCTCCTTTTAAATAATAAATTCAGATCTCTTTATGGAGAGCATCGGTGTTTCTTTTCAACTCATGAATTCAGATCTGACAAACCTGCGTTGATTATTGGAGAGATGCATCTGTAAATAGATTTAATTCCTTGCTCTAGTTTAGATTTCAATTCTTTGCCCTAGGTAGATTTAATTCATTGCTGTAGAAACTTGTTTAGAGTTAGCTTTGGGGAAGGATTTTAAGAGATGAGATCTCTCATCCCTTTCTTGCCCATAAAATATTATCAATAGGACTCCATGCATACACGCACACACCGCGCCCTACGGCATCCTACCCCTCGAGGTAGCGATGACACCGTAGTATAAAGGCCCGGTTGCACGCGTTTTCCATGGAGGTTAGGGTAAGGATTTCTAAAGGAAGGACAAGAAACTAGAGGAAGGAACACATTCCCAAATGGATCTAATCCCCTTTATTGATAATTACTATAACTCCTCTTAGATCTTCATTCAGGTATAGAAAGCGTTGAGATTTACCGGCATTTCCAAACCATCCTTAAACCTAACCCTAGCAAGACTAGATCTAGATAATCGTAGCATAGAATAATTAGGTTTTTACATTTAATAACCAATCCGAACACCCTTCGGAATTAACTCGTTAGCGCGACTAGGAGATTCACAACATCCCTGTGGACCAACCCGTACTCACCGGCTAGCTTCATGCGACGCCGTTCTTGATTGCGGTAATAGATAATAGTTTTTGAGAAAAATCAAATGGCGCCGTTGCCGGGGATGGCGTAGAACTTTCCTTTTTGCAATTTCGGGTTAATCTTAAATTAAAAAAAATCATAAAAATCTAAAAAATTCAAAAATTATAAAAATATATCAATTGTTATTTTTTAGAAAGGGTATTTTGTTGTGTGAATCTTGCAGGAACAATCGAGACGGATCTAGAAATCTACAGAGAGCGATACAGAAAACAAACAATCTGAACAGTAGAGGAATTCAACAACGAAACTACAGAAAAATTCTCGAGACGTGAGCCATCCACTAGACCGCGATTCCGCGGCAAAAACCGCCTTCTGCCGCCCTTCCGCAGCACTCTGGTGAAATCTCGGGATCTGCGCCCGCTCCGCCGCCGCATTTCCGCCGCACCAACCGCCTTAGACCGCGGATCCGCGGCTCCCCTGTGCCTTCAGCGCAGAAAAATTCCTCCGTAAGCTCCCCTGTTCATTCTCTGGAAATCTAGATATATTTTTCTGAAAAATTCCTGCAAGATTTTGTGCGCTTTAAAAATCTTTATCTTTCCAAATAACAATCTTGTGCAGGATTTGTGGGCCCTCGTTTAAATTAGAAATAGATTGCAAGTAAATTTTTTGTTGCATATCTTTTATCAAAATCTTTTTGCAACAATTTCCAAATAAAGAGAAAAAGAAAAAAGGAAAATCTTTTATAGAAACTTGCAAATTGTTTGCCGCAAATAAATCCTTGCACCACCACAAACCTTCTTTCTTTTCACCCTTTTCTTCTAACATGGGTACCCCACATAATAAATCACTTGCCGAACTTTGGTATCCCGAACTTAATTCTGCATCGTACGGTAATTTGTTCGGTCAATTTAAAGACGATCCTTCCTTACCTAAAATATCTTTGAAAGATCAAATAGAGGCGTCTAGGAGAAACAGTTTGACTTTTCAACCCACTACGTGTCAACCAAGTCAACTTTTACCACCTCCATGTGTTGATACCACTTTTTCAAGTCCTTCTGTCACTCCTAAGCCGATGTCCATTGCTGAGCATATTGCTCAATCTCGCAGTCGATCTTTCACCCCTCTCCACTCATCTAGTTCTAGGGACCCGCACGATTATTCACCTTTTATCCATATGTTGACCCTACCCCTGTCCAATCACCCACTTCCTACCAGTCCTACCCGACTTTCCCACCTTCACTAGACACTGCTTCTACACAGCCTCTTGGGAGTTTTGCATATCCATACGATTTCGACTCTTTTACCGAAACCCCCTTACCACCTAAGTCTAGTTTGGAAGAGTCGTTGGAGGCGTATATCGCAGCAACAAACAAAATGGTTAGGAATGTGGAGGCATCCGTGGCCGTCCTTATGGAACCTGCTGAACCGGTAGCTAGTTTTCCGCTAGCTCCAAATTTTTCAATGTATGAGGAGGCGGTTGGACAGAGTGAGAATGAGATAGGACTTCCAAATCAAACCTACCCTTACCCAATTGAAGCCCACAACTCCGGTTTTCCATCGATTGCCCTAAATAGTTCACCTGTTGAAAATAAAAACGAGTTGTGTGATTTTGTAGTGTTTGATTTGCCAAATTGTGAAGAACCCCTTTTGAGTGAAACCACACCTAATCCTTTCGATCTTTACACCTCCCATCTAGAACCTAAATCGATAAATATCCATGCTTTTGATGAGGTGTCTAATAAAATTGATTTTCACATGAGTAAGGATATAGATGTCGGGAATATTTCGGATGATGAACCTGTCGATTTGCTTGAAATTTTATGTTCAACTCATCATCCCGAGTCATTAGATGTTTCTCCCGAACTTCATATGCGTCTTGATGTTGATGATAATGGCATGGATAAGTTGAATTTTGACGAGAATTATAAGGAAAGTATTGAGGAGAGTTTTGAGGATAATATTGAGGTTGAATCATTTTTGTTTGATGTGTCTGATTTTCCAATTCATCCTCCTGAACCTTTAACTGTTATATCACCCTCCCTCCTTTCCATCGTTCCGACCACGCTTGAAGACTGTGAGCTTGAAAAATTTTCCTTTGAATCCGATACTGTTCTCACAGATGATAGCACTTACGAGTGTTTCTCTTTTTCGGACGATGTTGATGACTCACCGCCCGAGTTTGAGTCCTTTACATTTTCAGATGAGTTAGTTGAACCATCAGACTCGGTTGCTTACAGTAGTTTCGAACCATTAATGGAATCTTTCAAGTTCGAGACAGTTTACTACGGTGAGAATGATACTATCCCTAATTCACTCCCTTTCGTCCTTCCTATTGTTCCGACCGTGCAAGTGACCGTTACGCTTTCATCTCCAATACCAAGTTCGGCGTACCCATGTTTTCTTGCGAATCTTGAGGGATTTGACCCCATTTCACGACGGGTTGATAGGTTAGCGCAATCGCTTTTAACACATCGGTCATCATAAATTGCGCTAATTTATTCACTCGATTTACACCTTCAAGATCGCGCGACCCTTCTTTCTCCTTTCTTCCATTCTTCTCCCCCACCGAGACCATATTCTACCATTCTTCTTTCCACACGGTCTCGCGTGTTTCTCATTTCTTTTCTTGACACCCCATCATTTCACCAACTCGGCCATTACTACGATAAGATCTTTGAATGGTTGGTGCTAACCTTTGGCTTGTGTAAGGCTAAGCTTAAGTTTGGGGGGAACCTTGTTGTATATATGTATAAATATTTTTGTTTTCTTTTTCTATAAAAAAATTCAAAATAAATTCAAAACATTAAAAATAAAAAAAATTATAAATAAATAAACAGGGGAGTACCGGCATTTTTGACTCTCTTGGTTTAGCATGACAGTGAGGACACTGTCAAGTTCAAGTTTGGGGGTATGCTCGGTACGTCTTCTTCCTTCGCATTCATTTGTATATTTTTGCATTTGCATACTTATTTGAAAACCCATAAAAATTAAAAAAAATTGAAAAATTATAAAAATTATTGTATTCAATTTTGGCTAATTGACTTGAGTTTGACAAATTGGTTAACTGGCTAGAAACAACTAGATCTTAGATTTAGTAAATTAAAAACCCTAAAAATAACCTTCCTTAAAGTTTAGCGGTAGAAAGTATATGTTTTTGTAATTTATTTAGAAATAGGCAAATTTTGAGTTCACTTCTTGGGCTAAGTCAAAACAAAAGAATAGTATTGATATTTTTATTAGAGTATAAATTTGAAAAATAGTTCCTAGCTTAAGTCTAGATTCTGAAAATGTATACCCTGCAATTTGCACAATCACACACCTTGAAACTTGGAATAGTAGAGGAGACTTGAAATGCTCTTGTCTAAAGTCCTTAGTACAATGAAATATATATATATATATATATATATATATATAAGTGTGAATAAAGAAAAAAAATGGACACTGGTTTTTGTGATTACTTAAGGCTGTAAAAATAGAAAAATATTTAGCGAGGGTGCTTTATTACCTAGTGCCTTAGACCGACTGGTTTGGGAGTCACTGCTAAAAGCCTTGGGTGTTGCAAGACTAGGAAGTACGCTTTAAAGTGCAAACGCGTTTTGTAATCGGTCGTTGGTACCTCAAGAAGTATTAACGGTCGCATGAAGGATGTGTAAGCAAAATTCATTTAAAAATTCACCAATTAAGAAGTGCTTTGGACAACGGACAAGGGCATGATTGGTTGATTTGAATTTCCAAGTGTAGGGGTAATTTATACTCACACGTGGGGATATGTGATTGGAGTTTAGATGAGTGAAAGGGATGAAGAATAGAACTTGTATCTTTAGTAGAGTTGATAGAAATTCCTGTGTAGATAAAACCCTAGAAGGAAAACTTAAGAAATGCCGAAAGCTACGTAGGTCTGCAGAACATATATGATCTTAAGTTAAATGATGAGGAAGTGTGAAGAATATGGGTGGATAATTTGCAAGTCGACGACAATAGAATTCCTTGTTGGAAAAAATAATTGGAGAACAAAAGTCGAAAAAGCCAAATTGATAGGATTTTGTGGGTAGTATCCGCTGAAAACCCTCAGGAGACAACACTCCTCCTACTAGGGACACCTAGAGGTTTAACGGCTTGTTGCACGTGCTCAGTGCAATCGCGTTTCCCTGCGAAAGTGCGGTTAGGATTTTAGTGAATAAAAAATAAGTTTGCTCGAGGACGAGCAAAAGATAAGTTTGGGGGTATTTGTTCACATCATAATATTGTATTATTATATTCCCCATTCTTATTCTTTTTATAAATAAACAGGTGCTTTTGACGCATGTCTGCTACATGTTACAGGTTACAGGTTCTTGGACAGGAAACAGTGAAAACGATGAAAAGACGATGCAAAAGTGGACTTTGACCAACAAACAGAAGACTCTTGATTAAGCCTACATAAAATATAAAGTTCACAAAGTGCAAGGCAGCAAAAGGTCCAAGATTACAAAGCGAACGGTTACAAGTCCATTGCAAATTGTACACTGAAAATCTGGAACCAATGTAGAAGCCCAATTGATAGAAGAACCAAGGAAACAGAGGACCAATAAGACCAAGAATATAACTCAAAAGTTTCAGCACCTAATCATTCCAAAGGGCCGCGGAACCGCGGCCCAAGCCTGCCATTGCCGCGGTTCCGCAGCCTTATAGTGCCCGGGTTTTGTGAAAATTTTACCTAAACTCTATGCGACGTTGACTGGTCTTCCTAAGGGCTATTTTTGTAAATTTAGACATGCGGATCAAAATGTAACCTAGGGTTTCCTATTCTCCATAAATAGGAACTCTAAAGATTGTAATTTCTTATGCCTCCTTTTAAATAATAAATTCAGATCTTTCTATAGAGAGCATCGGTGTTTCTTTTCAACTCATGAATTTAGATCTGATAAACCTGCGTTGATGATTGGAGAGATGCATCTGTAAGTAGATTTAATTCCTTGCTCTAGTTTAGATTTCAATTCTTTGCCCTAGGTAGATTTAATTCATTGCCGTAGAAACTTGTTTAAGGTTAGCTTTGGGGAAGGATTTTGAGAGATGAGATCTCTCATCCCTTTCTTGCCCATAAAATATTTTCAATAGGACTCCATGCATACACGCACACACCGCGCCCTACGGCATCCTACCCCTCGAGGTAGCGATGACACCGTAGTATAAAAGCCCGGTTGCGCGCGTTTTCCATGGAGGTTAGGGTAAGGATCTCTAAAGGAAAGACTAAAACCTAGAGGAAGGAACACCTTCCCGAATGGATCTAATCCCCTTTATTGATAATTACCATAACTCCTCTTAGATCTTCATTCGGGTATAGAAAGTGTTGAGATTTACCTGCATTTCCAAACCATCCCTAAACCTAACCCTAGCAAGACTAGATCTAGATAATCGTAGCATAGAATAATTACGTTTTTAGATTTAATAACCAATCCGAACACCCTTCGGAATTAACTCGTTAGCGCGACTAGGAGATTCACAACATCCCTGTGGACCGACCCGTACTCACCAGCTAGCTTCATGCGACGTCGTTCTTGATTGCGGTAATAGATAATAGTTTTTGAGAAAAATCAGACATCACACCTTACTACCTTTTTAGCAGATCCATCTCCTATTCTGATGAAGTCAAAGCTTATGACTGTCACATTAAAAATAGATGATCTATCTCCGCTATAACGGCTTTAGTCTATAAATAGACATAAGTGTCACGACCTAAAAGTTTGGCACGTGACCGGCACTTAAACCACGTAACGTCTACAGGCGTAACGCAATTTAAGTAAGCCGAAAACCCAGAAATCTAAACCGTCGAAAGAAGTAAGTGATAAAACATTGTTAAAAACATTAGGAAATCTTAAGTAAAAATCCTTAAAGTTTAAATTTATTTTCTTAAACATTTTGGCAGCACTTCCTTTGTAAACGCTAGCCCCGAAACGGGTACAAACATATAACATAAGTAAAGCATCATAAGATATAAATAAATCATCCCCAAATGGGAGCAGTCACGCCCAAAGACTGAAACAACCACCACAAGCATATATATGATGCCGTAGCGAAGAAATTGACAGTAAAAGTGAAAAACATCACAAAGAGATAAAAGTGCATAATAAAAGCCAGCTCACACGAGCGCGACACCCAAAGTCACCAAAATATACAATATCATCCTCACAGCTCGTCTCTAAGTCAATACATTTAAAGGTAGATGGAGAGTACTAGATACAATGAGAGATATACAATAAATGTAAACGGATAACCGCACACCCACCTATAGCAAAACGGCTCAGAACCAGCCGTAGCGGTATCCGCTGCAAAAAGATACAAATTGGAAGAAGCCTTGCCGCGACTACTCTGAGGGTAAGACCTGCAAAACACTATGGCACAACGGGGGTGAGTTGCCAACTCGTGAGTAGTAAGTAACATTATACAGATAATCGCAAGTATGCACGTACTGCGATACTCTATCACATGCAATCTGATAGTATCAATATGGTAATATGGTATGCAACAATCATGAAAGGTACTCTATCAGGTACTACAAATATATGAAGCTATGCATAACAATGAATGCTGAGTATGGGGTAAAACATGTCATCATCAATGAATCATCATCGTGGAAAAATCGGTGTCCATCAAATATATCCAAAATCCCAATACCTCAAGCGCCGTCACTCTGATCGGCCCTCATATCCTGTAAATCTCATGGATCCTGAGTGCCCAACATCGGTACTCGAAAATATCATGAAATACTCGTGTCCAGCATCGACACGCAAATACTCATCTCTCAGGCGCCGCATCCCAGATCGGCCCTCAATATATCTCATATGATAACTCCTAAACGGTATCCTCCGGATATCCGTCGGGTTCTATACTATCACCGGTAGGTAGTAGTCCCCCCGCTGGGCTCACCGCCTATCTATACGAGTCTTCGCGTCCCAGGGTACCATACCGGGTCCACCATGTACCCGCAGACGGTGCCTACCGCTCCTCGAATCGGGTATCTAACACAAGCCTCAGAACCGAGAAAACTCATAGTGGACGCACTGAAATATCATATCAAGAGAACCAGGTTTTCAAAACAATACATACTTTCTTGAAATAATACCACGGTTATCAAATCCATAAATCACATGAAATCCATATCTCAATGCGTAAATCCATGCAATATGATCTATGCAACATAAAACAGTAATATGAGCACATCAAGGGAAAACCGCGCTTTTAAGTGAATCCAGTTTTACAATATATATCATGCGGTTCCCAATTTTCCAACATCAAATCCAACATCATCTAAGGATGCACATGCAACTATAGCAAGTACGTATGTACGCAATTATGTATGTACAAGTATGTAGCTCATATGCGCAAGGAACAAGCATCATGTCCAATCATCAATAATAAGGTAAGCAAAGCGGTGTATTATTCATGGCAATTCTATAGTGTGAGTGTCATGGAAATTACTAACGGTGTGTGTGGGGCATACAGTCCAGTACTCGTGCGACATGAACCGTTAGTAACAGTGTTGTGTCTCATTAATACTATGTCCGTATGCAACATGAAATGAGGTATGCAACAATGATACACATGCACGATCAATGTATATATATATACTTATAACTAATATTCATATCATTGAATCTAGCCCCGACACATAACGCCATACGGGCGATTCCCCCGTAGATGTTAAATCTACTCTGTTAGTGATATGTATGCCCTAGAGGCCATTACTGTACATACGATGTATATTGTAGCGGATGCTTGGACGTATATAGGGAGGACTTTCTTGCTCGACATGATAGTATGCTATCTGGTTGCACTTTATCTTAACATATACTCTGATAGTCTCTATATTACGTGTTGATAAAGCCCTTAGGATGAGTACTTGACTATCAGGACTATGATGCAGATCATACTAGTGGGGACAGAGTAGTCGCTAAGTATATCCTTCAAATGTTCCTAGTCGTAGGTGTATCGAGACAGGGCATCGATATACCAGTGTAGACTAGCGTATAGCTTCTTGACCCATGTAGATGGGCGTTGGATGATCCCATATCCATTGGTGTTTGACATCAGAGATAGTATACGGGTGCTCAGTGGAGACTGGGTACACTGGACGGACTCGCCGAGAACTCCCAGATGGTAATATACCTCACGTCAGATGGCAATTCTCTGGTGACACCGGTTCAGGTTAGTCTATAGACCCGAGATCATCATAGAGTCTTGGGTGATTCCCACTGTGCTTTCATTTCCACCTTACCACGTTCAAGAGAACGTGCAAAACGGTGGCTTTTGGGTACAGTCCCGAGTCATATGGAGGCAATGAGCGATAGGAGGGGTTTCGTCTCTCCCGTTATAGGGAGTTGATGTTGCGCTGTGCTCGATTGGCTATAACAGGAAGTCCTTGGCCAAGGCTGCTTCAGAGATATACTGGTAAATGTTATCAGTAGTTTCTCGACCCGTTATGAGCCTCACATTGGCACGACTTATCGAGTTACTGGGGTCTGACGTTTACCACCCCTAGACGAGATATGCAACATATCAGACAAAGAGACCGGACTGTACGGTAGTGTTACTGATTGGATTCGCAGGAGAGTGAGAAGGCTTGCTTGTTGATCTTCTGATCGCTCAATACCTGGGTGGCCATTACGTTTAGCAGACCGCTTGCGGCTTGTGGGTGATTGATATGATCATCACCTACTGCCGGCGTATTGACGAGTCTTTAGAGTCCTACACAGGGGTTTCCTGACTCAAGCGAAACGGAGTAGGAGCTCATATGTGATATGTGCGGGACCGAGATTAATACGATATGAGATACCGTATTCTATTCTCGCGATTTGTGACATTGGTCGGTTATATGCGATATAGCCGGGTTATCGGATCAAGTGTTGATTCGATAAGTTGTTACACATGATATTAGTCGGTTATATATGATATAGCCGGATTATTAAATCAAGATTTGATTTGATAATCTAATGTATAATTATATATTTGATATATTATATTACATTAACTAGTATTAGCTCACTTATGATTTCTTTTCTCACTTGATGTGCACATTGTACATATATGATATGTATATTTGTGTACATGTATTATGTCATGGTTGATGATACATACAAGATGGGTGTATGAGACTTATATCAACCTAGATTTAAGTTAGGGATTTTATTTTCTTAAGTTATTACAAAAGAGCATTGACTTGGTCAATGTTGTCAAGCTTACAAGAAGCTTGTAGAAACATTGACAAAGTCTTCTCTTTTGTCATTTCATTAGATATTATTTAACCCAGCCTTTAACCTTATAGCTTGGTTAATTCTCTACATGAGTTAAGCATGAGAACTTAACTCACCCATGGTTACATTATTCATTTGGATGAGGATTAACTCATATGATGAGTTCATTCTTTTTTCTTCTTCTTCTTCCTCCACAAAAGCTTTCTAGCTCTAATGGAGTTATGAGAAAAAGTGTGAGAAAATCAATTCTAAAGTGAGCCCACTTCCTACTTCATCATCCTCTACTACTTGCCATTTAGTATAGGGTGTTCTATTCACAAAGTTCATGACCTAGTGAAGAAATAGCTTGGGTTAGTGTCTCCTCGACGTAGATCATCTTCGGCCTCGAAGTCATCGAAGCAAGCATGTTCGTTTCTTCGTGGAGTATCTCTAGAGTTCGGAGTTTACGATCGCAGCGAAGGGGACTACTACACGGAGCTATTGAAGTGAAGGACCGGTCTACAAAGGTTGTATCCCTCGCTCTCTTTACTTATTGCAAAGTGTTTGCATGTTATTCCGTATTATTTCTAGTAAACGATCTATGTTTAAGGTTAGCTAGAATGGAAAATTTTTAATTTGGCATGGACGATGCCTCCCAAAACATTGCTGCCATCTTCGGTAACCCTGCAGTGGTATCGGAGCCATGCTAGAAATTTATACGGATTTTGTTAAGATTACAAAACCGAAATACTCCGAAACTTGAAACATGAAATCATACTTTCTGTCGATTTTAAATTGTTGTCAAAAAATTATTTAAACAAGTGCAGAATGTTGTATGAGATGCAACATGAACATACAAGAAATTTCACCCCCTCTCGTCGGAATTGGGCTGAGCATAATGCTAGGGTTTCCGAGCTCACCGGCCATTTAGTGGAGGACTGGGTTAAATTTTTGGGTGTGTTCCAGGAACTGGGTTTTGGTGTTTCAGGTGTTTTTTGTTTTTGCTAATTTTTCATGTGATGTAATCTTACACTATACGCAATTCGGAGTGTTTCGTATTCGTAGTTTTAATATTTTTTTGGGTTATTCGCATGATGTTTAGACGAAGTTAAAAAGTTCGATCGAATGTCAAAAACCCATTTTTCCAAGTTTAACGTATTCGGAAAAACATGCAAGTGATCCTATGAACCCTCTAGAAGAATGACACCCTAACTCGACTTTTTTGGATTGCAGAACCGCGGTCAAACTCTAGGGTTTGTTGTAGTTCCGTGGTGACATGAGTGAGGCTTGGGTTTGCCCTTCTACGGCTGGTGCATAGGTATTGTGGCATATTCTGGGTATTATTAAAATTGTGCTCAAGTGTTGAGCCGTCGGGAAATTGTGGGACTTTGATGAATCAATCGAAAAGTTTAACGTCGTCTGGATATTATGTGATGGGATATAATATTTGGAATCCATATATAGTTATGAGATAACTAATTTGAATGTTATAAATCTAGCAATTTAGTCTCATTTGATCGGTTGCTACGGGATTTTGATGTGATCAAAAGTCCGTCGCAATCACGTAGTGTATGCAGATACTCGCCGGGTAAACTTAATAGATAGCCATGCCCCATAACCCGGACCAAGTGACTGTAGGAGAACCCCATCGCCAAAAGCATCCGTTCGGGTGCTCGCGGCAGCGGTGTTCCTCCTTAGTGCACTTCGTCGACGGCATCGGGGGGTGCGGCCGTCTACTAAAGTTTCCGACAAGCATTCGATCAGGATGTCGGGAATCTTGTTGAATTGCCCGACTTGATATTGAAAAGTGTTTTCGATATTGCGACTAAAATGCGAGTTATATAATTGTTAGGCATGCGTGTAAGTCCATATTGCGACCCCCGGTGCTTACGGGGAGGCGGAAACGGTATAAAAAACAAATTTTTATCGCAAGAGGCAACATGGACTAAACAAGGTCGGGATCGTGTCTAAACTAAACTAGCAAAAACACTAAAGGGAGTTAGCTACTCGGATGAAGGTTATACCTAAACTTGAACTCCTTCTTCTTGAAATCTTGTAGAGGTTGATGGTTCTCTTTTCGTCGCCTTCTTCCGTCGAAGATGGATCCACCTCGAAGGTTCGACCTTTGGGCTCTTCCTCGATCTTTGAGTGAACTAGGGTTTCCGGCTTGCTAAACCTTGAACCTAGAATGAGTAGAGAGTGACTAGGGTTTGCTTTTCTTTTTAAAGAGAATGATTCTCAACACATGAGAAGGGTTCTCTTTTGCTAGAGGAAGAAGAAGATGAAGAGAGGAGAGAGAAGCTAAATGAGATAATGAGCTATCTTTTTCTTTCTTGCAACCATAATGCCAAAAGAAAAAGAATTATCTAAATAATAATAATTCAAAATAAGAATAGTTGATGGTAATTTGGAATGACCACTACCATGCTTCATTTAATGAAATGTAAGCATGAATCAAGGAGGACTTTTTAAAGCATGATGGTGGTCAACATTCAACCATGGTCAACAAGTCAACCATGGTCAACAAGTCAACAAAATCAACCATAACATAATTCTCATTTAATTACTATTATTAATAGATAATTCATAAATCCATTAGGGTTTGGAAAATGATAACTGTCAACTGTGCATACGCACCCGTTCCGAAACCCTAATGAAATACCTCATCCTCCGCCTCAAGCAACTGTGCATACACACCTGCATTCTCGTTCCGAGGAACAAGAATACCAAGATATAAAATCAACCCTCAAAACATATACCGGTATCTGGCTCAAACCAGAGTCTGCCAGTATAATCCGTCCGGACTCCAAACGTGCACAAGTGCGCGGATGAGAACGAACCCTGTCGCAAAACCATGCGACCTCTACTCTGTTTTGCCCAGAGGCGAATACCCTCTGTGTGGGACTCTAAAGACTCGACACTACGCTGGCAGTGGGTTTAACCACAGACCACAAGCGGCACTAGCTGTGCGTAACGGTCCCCAGGTAGATGCCGACAAGAAGGCTGACGAGGTGAAACCCCATCTGAACTCCTACTGAGTCTGAATGTGACATTCTCCGTACAGTCCGGTCTGTTCGTCTGATACATCGCATGTCGGGCCTAGGGGGCGGTAAAACGTCAGTCCCCCAATAGCGGTACAAATCGTGTCGGAGTGAAGCCCAAAACACCCTGAGATAACACTGGAACCTACCAGTATATCTCGCTTGCCCTGGCCAGGGACTACTCGTGTAATGGCTCTCCTAGACACAGCGCGATGTCAACCCCCAATACCGGGAGAGACGAATCCTGTCTAACCGTCACTGCCTCCAAGTGCTTCGGGACTGCACCCAACCATCACCTGTTTGCACGACTCCTTTGAGCCGTGGTAGGGTAGTGATCAAAGTGCAGTAGGAACACACTCGAGGCGAAGTTCCAGTGTCAAGTCAGCGGACTAAACTGTACTCATGTCACCTGGGAACTGATAACTGACGATAGGTATAATACCAACCTGTCAGTTCCCGACGAGTCCTGTCCAGTGTACTCGTAACCCAACGAGCACCCGTATACTATCTCCAGTACGACGTACTGATGGCTGTGGGATAGACCATCTCCCACACTGGGATGAGAAGCGCATACGCTAGTCTACTCCGGAGTATCGATGCCCTGTCTCGATAGTCCTACGACTAGGGACCTGTATAAGGATGTGCCTATAGATTACCCAGCCCCCACTAGTGTGACTGCCATCACAACGCTGGTAATCAAGCAAAGATCCTAAGGGCTCCACTAATGCGTATAAGTGATATACTGAAATAAACACAAGTACACACTGAAGTAGAAACAAACCAAGTAGCATACTACTATATTGAGCAAGATTGTTTATACAAGGTGAATATCCCAAGCTTCCATTAAGTAATATACAAACTAGTATGATACAGTAATGGCCTCTAGGGCATATACACTAACAATCTCCCACTTGCACTAAGGCCATGTACTGGCGTATCGAAGACCTATCATCTCGATCAGCCGCTCGAACTGAGTCTGGGGTAGGGCCTTGGTGAATGGATCTGCAGTGTTCTCTTCTGAAGCAACCCTCCGAACCTCGATCTCCTTGCGATCCACGATCTCCCTGATCAGGTGATACCGCCTCAAGATGTGCCTGGATCTCTGATGGGACCTGGGTTCCTTTGCTAAAGCTATAGCCCCGTTGTTGTCGCAATACAGAGGTACTGGGTCAACAATGGACGGAACCACCTGAAGTTCTTTTAAGAACTTCCTTATCCAGACAGCTTCTTTTGCGGCATCAGATGCAGCGATGTATTCCGCTTCCATAGTCGAGTCTGCAACGGTTTCCTGTTTGGAACTCTTCCAACACACCGCCCCTCCATTGAGGGTAAAGACAAAACCCGACATGGACTTGGAATCATCCTTGTCACTCTGGAAGCTGGAGTCAGCAAAGGCCTCAATCTGGAGGTCTTTTCCGCCATACACCAAGAACATCTCCTTAGTCCTTCTCAGGTACTTGAGAATGTTCTTTACTGCTATCCAATGTTTCTCCCCAGGGTTTGACTGATACCGGCTTACTACACTCAGTGCATAAGCTACATCCGGTCTGGTACACAACATCGCATACATTATAGAGCCTACCGCAGAAGCGTAGGGTATAATAGACATGCGATCCCTCTCCAAATCAGTCTTGGGAGACATCTCTTTAGAGAGGGTGATCCCGTGACAAGCCGGTAGGTTACCGCGCTTGGAATCTTCCATACTGAATCTTTTCAGTACGGTGTCGATGTACCTGGACTGTGAAAGTCCTAATATCCTCTTGGATCTATCACGATGGATCCGGATCCCCAGGATGTAAGAGGCATCACCCAGGTCTTTCATGGAGAACCTGTGTGACAAGAAACCCTTGACAGATTGTAGCATAGGAATGTCATTTCCTATTAAGAGAATGTCATCCACGTATAAAACAAGGAATACCACAGTTCTCGCTACAAATCTACTATAGATGCACGGTTCATCTGGATTTTTGATAAAGTCAAATTCCTTGACCGTCTCATCAAAACAGATGTTCCAACTCCGCGATGCCTGCTTTAGTCCATAGATGGACTTAAGCAACTTGCACACCTTTCCGCTGCTCCCACTCTGAATGAAACCCTCTGGCTGATCCATATAGACACACTCCTCTAAATTTCCATTTAGAAAAGCGGTCTTTACGTCCATCTGCCAAATCTCATAATCGTGGAAGGCAGCAATGGCAAGAAGGATCCGAATGGATTTCAGCATAGCCACTGGAGAAAAGGTTTCGTCATAGTCCAAGCCAGGTCTTTGACGGAAACCTTTTGCTACAAGTCTAGCTTTATAGGTCTCAACCTGTCCATCTACACCAATCTTCCTTTTGAAGATCCACTTGCATCCTACGGGTTTTACCCCGTCTGGAGCAATGTCCAACGTCCATACTTTGTTGGTGTACATGGACTCCATTTCGGTCCGCATTGCATCCAGCCATTTTACCGAGTCAACGCTCTGAACGGCCTGCTGGAAGCTAGTAGGCTCATCATAGTCTATGATGCAATCCTCTCTATCCCCGTCTATGAGAAAACCGTAGTATCTCTCGGGCGGATGAGACTGCCTACTACTTCTGCGGAGCGGCGTAGGAATGTCCTGTTCATTTGAACCCTCTGGTTCCACTAAGCTTTCAGTAATAGTCTGTGGTTCTGGAATTTCTTCCAGTTCTACTGCGCTCCCACTTAATTCTTTTTCTAAGAACTGATGTTCTAGAAAGTGGGCATGACGAGAAACAAGAACTTTTTGTTCCTCTTCGTAGTAGAAGAGATATCCCTTGGAATTCTTTGGATATCCCACAAACTTACACAGTACTGAGCGCGCCTCGAGCTTGTCCGCATGCTGCTTTTTAACAAACGCTGGACTTCCCCAAGTCTTAATGTGACTGAGATGGGGTCTCTTCCCATACCACATCTCATATGGTGTAGTAGGCACAGTCTTAGTAGGAACTTGGTTCAAAAGGTACGCAGCTGATTCTAGTGCATACCCCCAGAATGATCGCGGTAACTCAGCGTTACTCATCATGGACCGTACCATATCCAATAGGGTTCGGTTCCGTCTTTCCGATACACCGTTGTGTTGCGGAGTGTATAGAGGAGTAAGCTGAGAGAGAATCCCGTTCTCTTTTAAATAATTCAGGAACTCGGCACTTAAGTATTCTCCACCTCGATCCGATCTTAGAATCTTGATACTTTTGCCAGTTTGTTTTTCTACTTCATTCTTAAATTCCTGGAATTTTTCAAAAGCTTCGGACTTATGTTTCATTAAGAAGACATAACCGTATCTTGAAAAATCATCCGTAAAAGTAATGAAGTAAGAATAACCGCTTCGCGCATGTGTAGACATTGGACCGCACACGTCGCTGTGTACGAGTCCCAAGAGCTCGCTCGCTCTTACTCCTTGTCCAGTGAATGGAGTCTTTGTCATCTTTCCTTTGAGACAGGATTGACAAGTGGCATATGATTGATATTCGAACGGATCCAAATATCCTTCTGTATGTAACTTAGTCAACCTTCTCTCATTGATGTGACCCAGTCTACAATGCCATAAGAAAGTCTGATTGATATCTGGAGACTTTCTTTTGTGTGTATTCTGGACATTGAAAATCTGTGGTTGGTTTAATACGTATATACCATTGCTCAATGTACCTGACCCAATCAGAACTTGATTAAGGTGAATGTTTACAACATTACTTACAAACGCAAATTCATAACCTTCTTTAGAAACCAAAGATACAGAAATGATATTACAAGTTGCGTTGGGTACAAAAAAGCAATTACGCAAAACCAAAACATGCCCATCTGACATTCCCAGGTGATAGTCCCCCACGGCTTTAGCATCCATGCTAGCTCCGTTCGCAACTCTGAGGGTCATTTCACCTGCCTTCAAAACCCTACGGCTTCTCAACGCCTGCAAAGAATTACAGATATGAGATCCTGATCCGGTATCCAATACCCAGGAAGTAGAGTTTATAGAAAGACAGTTTTCAATAACATACACACCTGAAGCTGAAGCCGCAACCTGCTTCAGTTCCTGTGTCCTGGCTTTCCAAGCCCTGCAATCTTTCTTCCAGTGTCCACTCTTGTGACAATAGAAGCATTCCTCTTTACCAACAAGCTTCCCCGCTATCTTTGTTGCCTTTTCCTTTCCCTTCGTACCCACTTTACTAACACCGCCACTTGGTTTGGCGGGGGCTTTCTTCCTCTTTCCCTTGGCTTTCGCCTTGGACGTAGAGGAAGAAGATCCTCCTACAAACAAAGCGGGTGTTTCCCTACCCTTCTGTAGGGTGCCCTCTGCGCTCCTCAGTAGGTTGAGGAGTTCTGAAAGTTCAACTTCCTTTTCTTGCAAGTTGAAATTCAGTATGAACTGGGCGTAAGTGGATGGAAGGGACTGGAGAATTAAATCTGTATAGAGTTCACTATCCAACGTGGTCCCAAGTTCTGCGAGCTCCTCAGTGTAGCCAATCATCTTAAGCACGTGGTCCGCTACCGATGATCCGACGGCCAACTTTGTCGAAAACAACTTCTTCGACACTTCGTATCTTGCGATACGAGACTGCTCTCCATACAGTTCTTTTGTATGGAGAAATATGGACTCGAGGTCCATATTCTCATGCCTCCTCTGATGTTCGTTGTCCATAGAGGCAAGCACGAGGCACCTGGCCTTCGCGCAATCAATCTCCCAAGTCTTACGGATTTCCTTATCCGCGACGCTGGAGGTGGGACCTGGGACGGGGGGAGCTTTGGTGGTAAGAAGATACCCCAGCTTGTCGTAAGCGATTGCCAATTTGACATTCCTGAGCCAATCTTTGTAGTTTGGCCCTGTCAGTATGTTTTTATCTAGAAGTAACTTAAGTCCAGTCATTTCGATTTGGTCGCTGCAGGGGGAGAGAAGAAATACTTAGCACGATGCTCTTGCAAGTTTAGAATGGTTTTTAATTTGTCTAAACAGGATGGCTCCCACTGTCTCTCGAATTCCTCCTCAAACCACAAAGGAAGAATTAGCCGGGATCAATCCCACAGTACAATACTTGCTTAACCGTTCAGCCAGGCCAGTGTCGGTACTTCGAGGGAGGTTTTCCAACGCTTTCGCGAAGTTCCTTAATTTAAGAACCTCTTTTTCCTGGGGGCATAGCCCCGCTAACACCTTTCTAGGCACCTACTAGGTTTATAGCATTGATCGTTTAGTGAGAAATTTCCCGAGGAGTAGCATATACTCACAGTAGGATCGGGATCCAAATATCATCGCGTGACTTAAATGAAGGAATCCTACCATAATCATCACACTCCAAATGGTATGCAAATCTAGCAAGTTTCAGTACTTATGAAACTCCCGATGTGGATTTTTGCCCCATGCTCTTATGACCTTGACTTTGGCCAAAATATCATAAGTTACATGTCAAGTTCTACCCGTCACTTTCCAGGTTAATTTGGATCCATCCGTACATACCCTTGACTTTGGCCAAAATGGCAGCACGACTGTCCCAAACCAACGCATCTATCTATGCTACACATGAACACCCAATAGCTACCAATCACTGTGCCTTGACTTTGGCCAAAATACACAGCTTGAATACTATTGCCTATTCATGCGAAACGACGGAGGGCTACGAATGGTTTTGGTAAAACCGTGAACGTAGTGAACTTGATATAATCGATGGAACGAGATAGCTTTTAGAAGGAGTGGCTCAAGCTCCGCAATTAAAAGTTAGTTTTGAAAAGAACCGAGTGGTTTTTCGAAAGTGTTCCAACGATTTTAGCTTGGTTTATTATCTTGCATTAGTTCTTTTAATGCGTGATATTCTTGCATTAGTTCTTTTAATGCGTCCCATCATTTAATCCTACCATTGCAGAAAACAACCAAAATATGACGTACGCTTATGCCATTCGCATTCGCCACGGGGTCCCGTCATCACTCGTTAGGTTACTTAACTAACGACAGAGCGGGGGCTGGGCTAGCGCGGCTGTAAAACATAAGCAACGCCTAAATAGAAAGCAATGATAGACATTACAGATCACAGATGAATACATTGGATATACTAGCAATCCGCAATCCTTTCGAGCCTGCAATGAAAAGCGGATTACACGGTCGCGGTGAATAGCCAAACACCCCACCCAAGACCCCTACGGGTGCGGCAAACTACCCGCCAAGTACTCGGCAGTTTGTGCACCCCTCCATGGGTCTATCCTAGGAGCAAAAACAGTAAAAAGAATTATACAATGACGGCTACAACCCCGACCCGGTTGTGCGGCCAAACAAATAATATTATTACATCAATTTACATTTACAATGAATGAAAGAAAAACAAAAGCTCATCTCACATCCACCCCGGCTAATCACCCGCGACAGTCCAACAGATTCATATACACAATCCAATATCAAACACAGATCATGTATAACCCCGACTAATCGACTTATAGCGATTAGCCGATGTTCAATACATGCAAACATCACAGATATAACCAACATAGCCAAAGTGCAGTGAAGTTCGGAAAAAATACGGAATTATAGGACCCCAAAAGTGAATTTCTGTTCTGGAAAATCTGGGTACATATAATACATCTGAAAAATCCCAAAACACCACCAGAAGAACACTGCACGAAGAACGATGCAGAGAGGAAAACAAACTGCGGCGCTTCCGCGGCACATGCCTACCTCGTGCCGCGGAAGCGCGGCGGTTTAAACGAATTATGGCATCGTATTTCTTGTGTGTTCAAACAAAACCCTGAGCCGAATTTACAAGTATAAAGTTTTTCATTTAGAGCAGAAAAAAATTCAACAGAAACTTAGGGTTTTGGTTTTTCCGGTTTTGTGATTTTTCGGTTTCGAACTTCCATACACTTCGCTACCAAGCTAGTTTAAGTTTAGTTAGGCTCTGATACCACTGTAAGTCCATATTGCGACCCCCGGTGCTTACGGGGAGGCGGAAACGGTATAAAAAACAAATTTTTATCGCAAGAGGCAACATGGACTAAACAAGGTCGGGATCGTGTCTAAACTAAACTAGCAAAAACGCTAAAGGGAGTTAGCTACTCGGATGAAGGTTATACCTAAACTTGAACTCCTTCTTCTTGAAATCTTGTAGAGGTTGATGGTTCTCTTTTCGTCGCCTTCTTCCGTCGAAGATGGATCCACCTCGAAGGTTTGACCTTTGGGCTCTTCCTCGATCTTTGAGTGAACTAGGGTTTCCTGCTTGCTAAACCTTGAACCTAGAATGAGTAGAGAGTGACTAGGGTTTGCTTTTCTTTTTAAAAAGAATGATTCTCAACACATGAGAAGGGTTCTCTTTTGCTAGAGGAAGAAGAAGATGAAGAGAGGAGAGAGAAGCTAAATAAGATAATGAGCTATCTTTTTCTTTCTTGCAACCATAATGCCAAAAGAAAAAGAATTATCTAAATAATAATAATTCAAAATAAGAATAGTTGATGGTAATTTGGAATGACCACTACCATGCTTCATTTAATGAAATGTAAGCATGAATCAAGGAGGACTTTTTAAAGCATGATGGTGGTCAACATTCAACCATGGTCAACAAGTCAACCATGGTCAACAAGTCAACAAAATCAACCATAACATAATTCTCATTTAATTACTATTATTAATAGATAATTCATAAATCCATTAGGGTTTGGAAAATGATAACTGTCAACTGTGCATACGCACCCGTTCCGAAACCCTAATGAAATACCTCATCCTCCGCCTCAAGCAACTGTGCATACACACCTGCATTCTCGTTCCGAGGAACAAGAATACCAAGATATAAAAGCAACCCTCAAAACATATACCGGTATCTGGCTCAAACCAGAGCCTGCCAGTAAAATCCGTCCGGACTCCAAACGTGCACAAGTGCGCGGATGAGAACGAACGCTGTCGCAAAACCATGCGACCTCTACTCTGTTTTGGCCAGAGGCGAATACCCTCTGTGTGGGACTCTAAAGACTCGACACTACGCTGGCAGTGGGTTTAACCACAGACCGCAAGCGGCACTAGCTGTGCGTAACGGTCGCCAGGTAGATGCCGACAAGAAGGCTGACGAGGTGAAACCCCATCTGAACTCCTACTGAGTCTGAATGTGACATTCTCCGTACAGTCCGGTCTGTTTGTCTGATACATCGCATGTCGGGCCTAGGGGGCGGTAAAACGTCAGTCCCCCAATAGCGGTACAAGTCGTGTCGGAGTGAAGCCCAAAACACCCTGAGATAACACTGGAACCTACCAGTATATCTCGCTTGCCCTGGCCAGGGACTACTCGTGTAATGGCTCTCCTAGACACAGCGCGATGTCAACCCCCAATACCGGGAGAGACGAATCCTGTCTAACCGTCACTGCCTCCAAGTGCTTCGGGACTGCACCCAACCATCACCTGTTTGCACGACTCCTTTGAGCCGTGGTAGGGTAGTGATCAAAGTGCAGTGGGAACACACTCGAGGCGAAGTTCCAGTGTCAAGTCAGCGGACTAAGCTGTACTCATGTCACCTGGGAACTGATAACTGACGATAGGTATAATACCAACCTGTCAGTTCCCGACGAGTCCTGTCCAGTGTACTCGTAACCCAACGAGCACCCGTATACTATCTCCAGTACGACGTACTGATGGCTGTGGGACAGACCATCTCCCACACTGGGATGAGAAGCGCATACGCTAGTCTACTCCGGAGTATCGATGCCCTGTCTCGATAGTCCTACGACTAGGGACCTGTATAAGGATGTGCCTATAGATTACCCAGCCCCCACTAGTGTGACTGCCATCACAACGCTGGTAATCAAGCAAAGATCCTAAGGGCTCCAATAATGCGTATAAGTGATATACTGAAATAAACACAAGTACACATTGAAGTAGAAACAAACCAAGTAGCATACTACTATATTGAGCAAGATTGTTTATACAAGGTGAATATCCCAAGCTTCCATTAAGTAATATACAAACTAGTATGATACAGTAATGGCCTCTAGGGCATATACACTAACAATGCGATGACTAAGGAATTCATTTGGTTAGGAATGAAAACCAAAGTATGTGATACGTTAAGTTTATGATGTCTAAGGTGGTTGCAGATTCCAACTGTTGTAGTTTTTCACTTTCTTTTTGTTGGATATAGTGCCCTCTAAGTCAATTATTGGATCGCAGGTACGTGATTGCATTGATTGAGGGAGGACCTATACCGATTGAACAGTCTTACTCAAGATGATAGTATGCTATCTGGTTTGTCTTTATCATCATGTATATTTTGATAAAGCCCATAGGATTCTTGCTTGACTGCTAGCAGTATGGTGGCGATCATATATGTGGGAGCTGGGGTCTATAAGAACAACCTTAAAGTATCCCTAGCCGAGGGAGTTTCGAGACAGGGCATCGATACTCCAGAGTAGACTAGTGTATACATTTGAGACCCCGATGAGGGGCGATGACCGGTCTCACAAGCCATTGGTGTAAGTGGGTTCACCTAAGATGTATACAGGTGCTCATTGGGTTATGAGTACACCGGACAGGACTTGCCGGGAACTTGCTGGTTGGTATTATACCTAGCATCAGATAGCAGTTCCCTGGTGAAATGTGTACAGGTTAGTTCATCGACCTGAGGTCGTCATTTGTCTCGTGTGAGTTCCTATTGGACTTTGATTTATACCCTACCACGGGTCAAAGGAGTCGTGCAAACAGGTATATTTTGGGTACAGTCCCGAGCCACATGGAGGCAGTGAGCAGATTGTCGGGGATTCGTCTCTCCCGGTATTGGGGGTGAGATCGCGCGGTGTTTAGGAGAGCCATTACACGAAATCCCTGGCCAGGGTAATCGAGATTTACTGGAAGGTATTCCAGTAGTATCTCAGAGTGTTCTGGACTGCTCTCTGACACAACTTATGCAGCTATTGGGGGTTTGACGTTTACCGGCCCTCTAGGCTCTATATGCGATACTCATAGACGAATGGACCGGATTGTACGGATATTGTCAATGTCAGGCTCAGTAGGGTTTATGGATGAGTTCGCTCGTCAGCTTCCCTTCCAATCAATACATAAGCAACCGTTACGTACAGCTGGTACCTCTGACGTGCTAGTGGTTATACCCAGTGCCAGTGTATTGATGAGTCATTAATGTTCCCCGCAGACACTTTCCCAAGTTCGGGCGAAACGTTTTAGAGGCCGTATAGTATTATGGCAGGGTTCGGAAAATGCACGTGCGTTTTCGCACGTGTCATTTTTCGGGCAGATAATACTGGCAGGCTTTGGTTTAAGCCGGATCCCGGTATTAATACTGTGTAGATATAATATCTTTGTCTCAGTTGCATTTGTATTCGGTCGTAATACAAATGCGGGTATGTTTATACTGTTATGGGGTTATCCTGAAATTCGTTTCAGGATTACTTTTGGAAGTTGCCAGTTTCCAGTTTTCTGTCACCCGTATTAAACATTCGGTTAAATACGGATTTATGTTTTCTTCTTTGAGTGAGTCATGGTTCTAAAAGATTCTAGAAATGGTGACTAGGATTACTAACTCATCATGGTATTAATTATTTGGTGACTAGGTTTTCATGACTCATTCTTGCTTTAATTAAATTAGTGAGGTGTTTAATTTGAGTCACCATTTGCATTAATGGTTTTTGGTAATGCTTAAGATATTTCTCCTTGATCTTTTGCCTTATGATTACCACCCCTTGCTCCTACACTCACCTCCCCCCTCTCCTTTATATGGCCGGCCCTTCTTGTGGGAATGGTAATGGTTATTTTCCTTTGAAAAGATTATGATAGTTTAAAGTATGGAAATTTGATAGCTCAATTTCCATTTACCTGATTCCAAATGGCAACTTCATTAACCGTTCATCCATGACTTTGGACGTAACGAGACAAAGTATTCTACTCATTCTCTACATCATCTTGGTCGTCTCTTTTAGCAAACTTGACGACCGAGTTGCCTCGGTTCAGAGGTGGGAGCCCGTTTAAAGGTCCGTCGACGTGGTGCCACCTGGACGACGAGACTGGAGTTTTCAGAAGATCGAAGCCGCCGCAACAAAGCGTGGGATGATGGTTGAAGACCGAAGGACTCGGATCGTTCGGTATAACATTTCTACCCACTTTGTAGTTTGTTAGTTTAGCTTTAATGGCAGATCTGGGTTATAGTCTGCGATAGCGCCAGTTGTATAAGTTTTATTCCGCATTTGGCGTCTGATAGACGGCCGGGGCGCTACCATAGACTTACATTGGTATCAGAGCCTCACCATTAAGCTATACTAACTTGTGCTAACGCGTTTAAAATATCGATCGAACAGATTTTCAAAAATTGATATTTAAACTGTTCTAAAAATTATTTTGACCATACCAGAAAATCAAGCAGTCTTTTTAATAGAAACAGAAGAAAAACGATCCACCAATTCAACCGTACGGCCGCGGATCCGCGGTCAAAGCCTAGACTTGGTGGGCCATTTTTCTTCTGGGCTTTCATCTTGGGAAATTATGGTTTCTAGTACTGTTCTTTTGGGCCCAGATTTTATTACTGTACAGCAGAAGTACGTGGGGCCCACTTCGGAAAATTTTGTCGATCGAAATTTAAATGTGTTAGTTTACAGTATTTACATTATATCTCCGACCGGGAATGTCATTTGATTGGTAAACCGCGTCTGATTGCTATAGTTCTTTTAGACGGATTTGCGAACGTGACATTAGCGTGGATGTTCTGTGTTGTGCTGTGTGTTGCGGATTTGTCGTGGTGGATAGCATTGTGCAATGGTAGTGCTGTTTGGATTTATTTGTACATTTGATATTGCGGGGCGAGCATCCGACTTGTCGACTGCCGTCACTGTCTGTTTGTATAATATTCTTTTGGGGCACGACCGGGCTGAGGTCGATGTACCCGTTGTATATATTTTTATTTCTGTACTAGCTTTACCCCGTGATGGAGTGCACGGATAGCCGGGTTTTGGAGGGCAACGGGTCCGTATCTCATGGCTTTGAGAGGCAGAGGGGCGTCACTCTAGAATTGGCAGACTATTCGCCGCACTCGTAGGGGGTACAGGTTGACCCAAGGTGGGGTGCTCAAGTTACCGGATTCCGTGAAGTTCCGGGTGGTCCATTCATTTTGCTGTAGGGGGCTGCCTCACTTCAGGTTTTGGCGGGTAACTTGCCGCACCCGTAGGGGTCTAGGTTTTACTCCACAGGCTATCCACACGACCAGGGGAACGTCGGGTTTCAGTAGCGGCTCTGTGAAATCCGGGGATCCCAGATTATCTGTATTGTTCTGTGATGCTTATTACTTTTCTATAATGCTGCATATTATCACGCCTGGAGCGATTATTGTATATTGGTATATATACTATTAGATGTTGTATATGTTTTACACCCGCGCTAGCCCAGCCCCCGCTCTGTCGTTAGTTAAGTAACCTAACGGGTGATGACGGGACCCAGTGACGAATGCGGATGGCATATACGTACATTTTATTTTCGTTCTTTTCTGGTGTGATTGATTGATGGGACTTCATTGATTCTTATCAATGTAAGGATAAAACAAACCTATATTTGATGTTGTTGGAACAAATTTTAAAAGGTGTTATTACAAAGATGTTTCCTTTTGTTTTGCATAGCGGTATTCAGTTAGAATATCCTGCACCTCATTCGACGAGGCAAGGGCCGAGATCCCTTCACCGGGAGTGACCCCTTGGGCAGAAGTTTGCGTCAGGGTAATAACTTCAATATAGTCGATTACAAGTTGCTTTGCATCGTGGTATTCAGTTGGAATATCCTGCACCTCATTCCACGAGGAAAGAACCGAGATCCCTTCACCGGGAATGACTTCTTTAGCAAAACGTTTTCGCCACTATATTTTTATAAAAAGCTATCAGGTTCCTTCAACGAGATCAAGTTCATTACGTTAAAGGTTTTTCGCCAAAAACCAGCCGTAATCCTCCGTCATTTCTTATGGATGGTCAGTAGTATTCAAGCTATGTTTGTTGGCCTACGTCAAGGCATAGTGTTTGGTAGCTGCTGGGTATTCATTTGTTGCATAGATAGATGCATTAGTTTAGGACAGACGTACAACCTTGTTGGCCTACGTCAAGGGCATGTACGATGACCTAAATTAATCAGGACAACGACGGGTAGAACTTGACATGAGGCTTATGATTTGTTGGCCTATGTCAAGGTCATAAGAGCATGGGATAAAAATTATATCGGGAGTTTCAAACATACAGGAAACTTGCAAAACTTGAGCATACCTTCTGGAGTATGATAACATGAGTGGATTCCTTCACGTTATCATGCGATGAGAGTTGGATCTCGATTCCCACTGATGAGTTGGTTTACTCTTCGGGTGATCCCGATTGATTCTTCTTTCTGGTTTGGAGGAGAATTTGAGATTACAGTGAGAGGTTTCCTAATTAGATAAAGTGATAACCATTCTGATCTTGGTTAGAGTGCACGCAGAGTGTTTCTTTTCTCTCTCTCTCTTTGGCAGCGACTTTTTGACCGACCCTAGACTATAACTCAGTGACCAAGTTGACCGAACCTTCTTAATATACTGGCTTTTGGATTTTCCAAGTTGCATAAGTCATTATCGCTCCTTCTTTTACCCTTTGTATTTCTCAGAACACCCCGTATTACTACGGACATCTACTTCCATTGGATAGATCCATCGTATGGTTATATACGAACTCGAAGGGACTTCTTCGAGGATGGATCCAGGTTCAGGAGAAATAGAATTGGTTTATTCAGTTGTCTTTTATTAACCTTCTCTCAGGTTGCGAGGGCTCCTTAGTTTAGGAGAGTACACCTATTACGCTTATTGGATAGTCTTATTCCAAACCATAGGCAGGTGCCGAAAGGTAGGGAATGAAGAGAACCAATTAGCCTAAGTAGGGTGTGCAGAAGGTAATAAATAAAGACAAAATAAAGGGATTAGAAAGAGGGAAAAGTAAATTGCGACTGCTATTCACATTCACGACCAAACCACGTATTTCATCGCCACTCCTATTTCATCTTTCATTTCTCCAGAACAACCCGTATCGCTATGAACATCCAATTCCATTGGATAAATCCATTGTATGGTTATATACGAACTCGAAGGATATTTTTTCGAGGATGGATTATGGTTCAGGAGAAATAGGAATAAGGATTATTCAGTTGTCTTTTATCATCACCTTCTCTCAAGTTGCGAGTACTCCCAGCTTTAGGAGGGTACACCTATTATGCTTACTGGATATTCTTCTTTCAAACCATAGGCTGGTGACGAACGGTAGGGAAGGAAGAAAACCATTTAGCCTAATGATGGTGTACAGAAGGTAACAACTAAAGACAAATAAAGGGAATTGGAAAGATGGCAGGGAAATATACGGTCAAAGTCATGATTTGGATTATGAAAGAGGCATTACTAAAGAATACCAGGATACCCCTACGAAACATTTTATTGTTTCAGTGCATTGTTAATGGAAAACTGATTTCCCAATTAGACCCTTGCTCCAGGGTATGTATTTACCAGGTATGAATCTCACATCTGTATTGTTCTACAGATGATGAGTGGGAGTAAGTTATTAGGAATTAGGTGATCATCCTCATTATATCAGAATTCATTATAATTGGTGATATTTGAGGAAATCGCCTGTGCACAGTTTTCAACCTACGATGCACAGGTTTTGAGTTATTCAACTCGGAGGACTTATACAAAGTATTGTATGTTGTCCAGTGTCCATCAGGACAAAGGGGTAGGTCCTCGTACTATGTTCTATTTACTTGTGACTTCTCTAGTTTTTAGACAAGTGTTTCGTAGAAACATAATGTCTAAGTTTTGAGAAGTTGTGAGTATAAGAATAAAGTAGAGAACCATGTGTCGCAAGTATCGGGATTCTTCAAAGAAATCAAAGATGTAGATTCTTGTGATTGGTATTCAATTGATAGTAAAGGTTTTTGAGAAACTTGTTTCTCTTTCAGGTTACTCATAATTGGATGTATTTCTAAGTTGAGTAATGCTGATTAGCCTCTCTCCATTAAATTGATATGCACTGGAGACAGCTGCATGATTTGAATCTGGTTCCAATTAAATAAGTGCCAAAGTTTTTATATTGGATATAGAATGCTTCATATCTTAACGATGTTAAGGTAAGGGGAGTTGTCCAGCTTATGCTTAAAACCAGACACTGGATAACTCAAGGCACGTTTCTGTAATGGCAGTTTGTGGGTTGACCCTAGCTTTGACGAGGGTTGATTTTCTACCATCTAGAAGATCAATAGTGATATTGTTCTAGACTCGCCACAGTTTTAGTAAAATGGCTTTTTCAGAAAACAGAAGTGGGAGTATGGTAGAACTGGAAGTGATTCTAGAACCGCAAACGATTACGGAAAATTTAATAGGACCTATATATCCAATCATGTTTGATATTCCAATAGCCACTCCGTAGATATGGTGGGTAACCTCAGACACCCGAGAGGTACTCCGGTAGCCTCAAGGACGGTGACAGAGAGGTTCTTGTTTACCCAGACTTGACACTACTGTTGTTCCAGACTATGAGACCCGGCAGAAGGATAAGTATAGCGTCGTTCTAAATTAGTTTTAGATGTGAACATACATATTATTCTGCCAGAGGGTTATCGTAGTCTGTTGGAGCAGCGGAAGCATAGTAGGCAAGTAGCTTATGTCTATATATAGGCTTGAGTAGCTAAAGCGGAGAAAGACCTTCTAATTTTGATATGATAGTCATGGCTTTTGACTTCATCAGAATAGGGGATGGATCTGTTAAGAAGGTAGTAGGGTGTGATGTCCTGGTATTTGGTTGACATACACAGAGTAGGAAGTAAAATTCCTATACTACGATCAGTTGTACTATGGTGGTCACACAGTTGTTTCTCCATAAAGGATATGGATATAATATCTGACATTCTGGTAACTAGATCTATGGTTTTAGATCTAGATTTGGTAGCTTCCCAATATGGGTACTTTGACAATATTCTAATAGTATTTTAGAATAGATGACTCCTAGCATGGTGGTGTAACTGCAGGTGATGGAATCACCCTCTCTAAAGGTGTCTTACAGACTAAAGGGGAGAAGGATGTGCATGATTGGCAGATCACTTCCTTAGGCAATTGAGTCAATCGTGAGATGTCAAGTACCACAACAGATGTTGTTTTTGCACTAGATGCGATAAGTTTATATTAATCCAATCCTGAAGAAACATAAGGAAGCAGTTTTAGAACATAAATGGATGTTCTATGGATTTAATAATGGCAGCCTCCTTGTGGAGACGGTTATCATTCCAGGCTTCAATGGTGACATGCATGACAGAGTGATTGTCAGAGTTATAGTTTTTCATCTGACGAGGGACAGTATTATGGACAGTCAGTCCAAGAGGATACTGTGGGAGGCATGGTGCTGGATACTGATTAGGTTCAGTTATCAATACAGTCTAAGAAGTTTGGATTTGTAGTTCATCAAGGTCCCATCAGATATCCAGACATATTCTAAGACAGGTATTACTCGATTCAGGAGATGTCGTTCTCCGCGAACTTGAGATTAAGAGAGATATAGAAAGAAACATCAAGGCGGATACACTCACTAAGGCTATTTCTCGAACACAATAGTTTTACAAACGGGCTTTGTGAAACTGATTTGTAGAGGAGTTAGATGTTTGGTATCACACGGGCTGTGAGTATGCGACATCGCAATAATTAGCCTTAAGTGCAAGTGGGAGATTGTTGGATATAGTGCCCTCTAAGTCAATTATTGGATCGCGGGTACGTGATTGCAATGATTGAGGGAGGATCTATACCGATAGAACAGTCTTACTCAAGATGACAATATGCTATCTGGTTTGTCTTTATCATCATGTATATGTTGATAAAGCCCATAGGATTCTTGCTTGACTGCCAGCAGTATGATGGCGATCATTTATGTGGGAGCTGGGGTCTATAAGCACATCCTTAAAGTGTCCCTAGTCGAGGGAATTTCGAGACAGGGCATCGATACTCCAGAGTAGACTAGTGTATACATTCGAGACCCCGACGAGGGGCGGTGGCCGGTCTCACAAGCCATTGGTGTTAGTTGGTTCACCTAAGATGTATACAGGTGCTCATTGGGTTATGAGTACACAGGACAGGACTCGCCGGGAACTTGCTGGTTGGTATTATACCTAGCGTCAGATAGCAATTCCCTGGTGACATGTGTACAGGTTAGTTCATCGACCTGAGGTCGTCATTTGTCTCGTGTGAGTTCCCACTGTACTTTGATTTATACCCTACCACGGGTCAAAGGAGTCGTGCAAACAGGTATATTTTGGGTACAGTCCCGAGCCACATGGAGGCAGTGAGCAGATCATCGGGGATTCGTCTCTCCCGGTATTGGGGGTGAGATCGCGCGGTGTTTAGGAGAGCCATTACACGAAATCCCTGGCCACGGTAATCAAGATTTACTGGAAGGTATTCCAGTAGTATCTCAGAGTGTTCTAGGCTGCTCTCTGACACGACTTATGCAGCTATTGGGGGTCTGACGTTTACCGGCCCCCTAGGCCCTATATGCGATACTCATAGACGAATGGACCGGACTGTACGGATATTGTCACAATCAGGCTCAGTAGGGTTTATGGATGAGTTGGCTCGTCAGCTTCCCTTCCAATCAATACATAGGCAACCGTTACGTACAGCTGGTACCTCTGACGTGCTAGTGGTTATACCCAGTGCCAGTCTGTTGATGAGTCATTAGAGTCCCCCACAGACACTTTCCCAAGTTCGGGCGAAACGTTTTAGAGGCCGTATGGTATTATGGCAGGGTTCGGAAAATGCACGTGTGTTTTCGCACGTGTCATTTTTCGGGAAGATAATACTGGTAGGCTTTGGTTTAAGCCGGATCCCAATATTATACTATGTAGATATAATATCTTTGTCTCAGTTGCATTTGTATTCGGTCGTAATACAAATGCGGGTATGTTTATACTGTTACGGGGTTATCCTGAAATTCGTTTCAGGATCACTTTTGGAAGTTGCCAGTTTCCAGTTTTCTATCACCCGTATTAAACATTCGGTTAAATACGGATTTATCTTTTCTTCTTTGGGTGAGTCATGGTTATAGAAGATTCTAGAAATGGTGACTAGGATTAGTGACTCATCATGGCATTAATTATTTGGTGACTAGGTTTTCATGACTCATTCTTGCATTAATTACATTAGTGAGGTGTTTAATTTGAGTCACCATTTGCATTAATGGTTTTTGGTAATGCTTAAGATATTTCTCCTTGATCTTTTGCCTTATGATTACCACCCCTTGCTCCTACACTCACCTCCCCCTTCTCCTTTATATGGCCAGCCCCTCTTGTGGGAATGGTAATGGTTATTTTGCTTTGAAAAGATTATGATAGTTTAGAGTATGGAAATTTGATAGCTCAATTTCCATTTACCCGATTCCAAATGGCAACTTCATTAACCGTTCGTCTATGACTTTGGACGTAACGAGACAAAGTATTCTACTCATTCTCTACATCATCTTGGTCGTCTCTTTTAGCAAACTTGACGACCGAGTTGTCTCGGTTCAGAGGCGAGAGCCCGTTTAAAGATCCGTCGACGTGATGCCACCTGGACGACGAGACTGGAGTTTTCAGAAGATTGAAGCCGCCGCAACAAAGCGTGGGATGATGGTTGAAGACCGAAGGACTCGGATCGTTCGGTATAACATTTCTACCCACTTTGTAGTTGGTTAGTTTAGTTTTAATGGCAGATCCGGGTTATAGTATGCAATAGCGCCAGCTGTATAAGTTTTGTTCCGTATTTGGCGTCTGATAGACGGCCGGGGCGCTACCGTAGACTTACACTTTTCTGCGACCGTAAGTGTAATATGTGGTGTATTGCCGGTTTCGGTGCTATATGTCAACGACAATTAGGATACGCATATTTACTTACGTTGATGACATGTGATGTTATGTGTTGCTGGGATATGTTATATTGGATCGTCGTGATTGAATAGCCGGGGGTTTTTCATTCATGTAAAATTCATTGTATGTAATATTCTTTTATTGGGGCACTTCCGGGTTGAGGATGATGTCACCATTGTATATTATTTACTTTTCCGCATTAGAATAGACCCAAGGCGGGGAGCACAAGTAACCGGGTTCTAGGGTCCAGAGGGAGACCATCTCGAGAAGCGAGACCGGGTCTCCTAACTCTAGAATTGGTAGGGTTGCTTGCCGCTCTCGTAGGGGTCTAGGGGTGTGGGATTGGCTATTCATCACGACTGTGGAATCCGTGTTTTATACAGGCTTAATTTAAAACACGGAAATCCTAGTATATCCAATATTTCATATGTTTTATTCTGCTGCAATATTCTGCAATGAGATCATATTACTGCCTGAGACGAATGTTTATATTATATATATGAGATATATATTATATATTGTTGATTTCGTTTCAAATGTGATGCTTGTGAAGTATAATAAATGGGACTTTCATTAATAAGATTAATGAAATAAAAGAAACCTAAAAGATGTTGTAGAAACTTGTTTTAAAAACTGGTAGCTCTAGTTCTTACTTTGCATAGCGATATTCCTTGTAGAATATCCAGCACCTTATTCGATAAGGAAAGAGCCGAGATCCCTTCACCGGGAGTGACCTCTTTAGCGAAACTAGCAGATGCTACAACCCTCGGTTTTGTCTTTTGATTGCTTTTCTAGTTCTTGCTTTGCATAGTGGTATTTGGGAAATATCCTGCACCTTATTCGATAAGGAAAGAACCGAGATCCCTTCACCGGGAGTGACCTCTTTAGCGAAACTAGCAAAAGCCTCAAAAACACTCCATTTTAAATCATTTGATTCTACAACAATATCAAGTTCATTACGCAAAAGATTTTCTTAAAAACCTGTCGTAGCCCTCCGTCATTTCAGATAAGTACTTCATAGTATTCGTGCTACGTTTGTTGGCCTCCGTCAAGACATAGTATGCGGTAGCTATTTTTGCTTATCTGTATAAGCATATGATGCTGATGCATCAACTTCGGGTGTGTTCATTACTGAGAACTGTTTCTCAGTATCCTTTACGTCCTGGGTGTGAGATACCGGATCAGGATCCCACAAATGTAATCTGTTACATTGGCTACAGATAGGTAAAGAACTGAGAACGGGTAATAAGTTTCAAGAGTTGGAAACGGTGCAAGTGTTGCAGCCAAGTATGTTGGCAGTTATCACCCTGTATTACCAAATACATTGATTCTGAACGAATGTTATTAGATATCGAACCTGATATACAACATCATATCAGTCTCTTTATTAAGTAAAGAAGGATATAATTTTGTATTGTTGGATAATGTTTTGAACATTTCCAATATCAAGAGATGATTGGTTCAGGCATGTTATCTAAAAGCATATACGTTCTAAATCGAACCACAATTCTTAACATACAGAACACAAACAAAGGGAAGAGTTCAGAAATGAACGAATCCTTCTTGAGGCATTGTAGACTAGGTCATATCAATGTGACCCGACTAGCTAAGTCACATATAGATGCATATTTAAATCAGTTTGAATTTACATCTTGTAAAACTTGCCAGTCATGTCACAAAGATGAGATGACCATAGCTCCGTTATTGGAAACAGAGAAAGAGTTAGTGAACTCTTGGGATTGATATATGATTATGTATGAGGTCCCCTGTCTACACATGCCAGGACAGGTTCTTTGTACTTCATTACATTCACTGACGATCTCTCAAGATTCGCACATGTGTTCCTGATGAAACACAAGTCTGAAAATTTTGAGATATTCAATGAATATAAGTTAGAAGTAGAGAACCAATACGGGTATAAGTATTATGTCCTATGATGTGATCAGGGAGGAGAATACTTGAGCACGGAATTCCTGGACTATTCTAAAGGAGAATGAGATTCTCTCTCAGTATTACTCCTCCGTATACACCACAGCACGTCGGTTTATCGGGACGGAGCAATCTCACCCTATATGATAAGGTGTGCTCTAAGATGAGTACTACTGAGTTGCCTATTTCCTTTTGGGGGTTATGCACTTGAGAAGATGCATACCTATTGAATAGGGTTCCAACCAAATAAGGTGCCTACCTGTAACATTTCAAAAATAAATAAAATATTATTTTTGGGAATTTTTATAATTTAATAATAAAATATTGAATATTTTAATAAGGCGGTATAATTAAATACCGATAAATTTTGGAAAAATTTGGAAAATTATGGAAATTACTAAAAAAGGTGTTTTATGTAAATTATACAAATTTTAAGTTTTTATGATTAATTATATGCTAATATAGTGCTAATCGCGATTAAAAATCGCTAATCGGATTTTTAGCATATTTGTGCAAAACATGCAACGTGTCTTTTTTTCACTTGTTACATATTCTTATGGCTTTCCTACATGTTTTATATCATGTTTGTTGAATTATTAGAGAAAAGAAAAGAAGGGGAAAAAGAAATTGAATAAAGAATGGAATAGTGTGAGGTATGGGTGAGAGAGAGAAAGAGAGAGTGAGGGAAGGGTCAACCTTGGGCATGGACCCTTGAACCATTCAACACCTCCATCATTTCTCCTCCCTCTTCCTTGTTGCTGCTGCTACCCCTCCCCATCTCCCCCATCTTCAAGCCCTAAAACACCATGAAAACACTTCAAAAACCATTACCCTTTTCATTAAAAAGATGCACAAGATCAAGGGAAGCACATTGGACCAAGATAGCAAGGATTTTGGCCACTTGGGGCAACTCAAGAATTTTCTTGAGTTGCCAAATGAGATATTTTCGGAACCATAAGCTTAGTTTTCCCATTATTTTTACCCCCATGTTAGATTAGAACCGATATGTGTGGTTTGGGTGAAGTTTGAAAACTCTAGTTAGGGTTATTGGAAATTGAGAGTTGTGTTGGGCAATTGAGCTCAGTAGAGGCCTCACAAACCCCCTAGTGCTAGAATCCAGGCCTAAACCAGAGACTAGAAACCCGGAATACGGATTTAGAAAAGCCGGTATCGGAAAATTATGAATTCTGTGGATGTAAAATGGAATCTGCTATCACCCCGAGACTCTGAAAATTATTTTTGCAAGGACAGTGATACATGCAGGCACATAGGAAGCTACCATCAAAACCCCAGCCCCTGAATCCTTTTTCTGGCCGCAGATTTAATCTGTATGGCCGCAAATTGCGGCTTGGGTCCCACCAATTTGATTCGTGTTGGTTCTGTAGCTTTATTTCATGTAAATTAGACCCCTGGCATATGCAAAGCTGACCAATTTGTCCTACGGTAGAATCTGGAACCTTTTTCCTAAGTTGCTGTTTAAATTCGTAGTCTTGTTTCTCGTATTTTGAACTCAGGATTTGCGTATTTGTGTTTACCTCGATCACTTGACGTTTGTGCGACGATATCGAGGATTGTTTGATGGTTTTGAAAGCGTATTCCATAGGTTCTAACCTATAGGCCTTAGCGCGTCGTTTGGTTTTCTCGATGTGATTTTAAGGTGCTTTTGTGATTGTGTTATCTTGTAGGTACCTTCTCGAGGGCTTCATACGATGAAGAAGATGAAGGCGACATCAACACCTACACGCAGGATGCAACGTGAGTAGATTATATCTACGGGGAAAGTCGGGTGGATGGCGTATAGCACCCCCGCAGTTCGATGTTTTGTAAACTATATATATACACTATATAAGTATGATAGCGTTAAGTGTGATATGGATATTCTAGATGTGATTAGGTGTACTATGGATAGAGTAGGGTTTAGAAGTAAACTAGTATAGTTTCCTAGTTGCGAACCCTAGAATAGGTTTACACCTATACCCACACACATGCTTGCTTGTTATACTTATACCTGGATGATGAGGATAGTGTATGATATTTGGAGATGAGTCGATGAGATTGGATATAGCACCATGAGATCGGTGAGATGATGTGATTCGTACTTGGGATACGACATGAGATTTTAGCGGGCCTTTGGACGTGTGTTTCACACACACATTTATATTTTTATATATGGTATCGATTTGTACTAGACTTAGATCAGTACCCCAGATCATGAGATATGATGATAAGGATACCAGATAATTGATGAGATGAATGTGATATTGACCCTACCCAGCTTTTGGGATGCCGTACGATGATTTACCGTACGAGCATTATTGATGATAGATCCACACTCATGACTCGAGGATGTCATATATTATTGTATCGTACGCCGTACCGTTGAGGCGGGATCACCGACTATATATATATATATATATATATATATATATATATATATATATCGACTCAGATTTAGGTGTTTTCCATACCCCTCCTGATTGACTTGTTGGTTAGAGCCGCAGTTTTGCTAGTAGATGTTAGGCTAGGCCGGTGTCATACCTATTTAAAAAACTAACGAATCGGGAGTATTTTAAATACAAGCAAAGGGATTCTACAGATATTTTCAAAAGACGTATCTTTTCTTAAAAACACCGTAGCCCTTATTTTCCTAAAAACCCCGATTTGTCTTCTTTTAAATGGCAAAACAGTAATGACATAGATACATTGATGTAGATTCTATGCTGTTGTGTTTATTATTCATTTGCCGCAGATTCTTACTGTTTGCATCGCATTGTATGTTAAATAAGTTTATTGCTATATAATCCATGTTGTTAGGACACCAGCACCATTATCGATGATGCATATGCTCCACGTACACCTGCTTGCCGGCTCACACACTTCATCTTCGATAACTGCCATGACACTACACTGTAGTACTGTTGCATTCAGGATATGACCCTTGCATGGCATATTCGTGTACTTACATATTGTACACTCATACTTGTACACGTACCCGTTGTACACTCATACTTGTGCACATATCTGTTGTACACTCATACTTGTGCACTTACATGCTGTGCACTCATACTTGTGCACATACCTATTTGCACATACATAGATGATTCTGGCTTGATTTTAGAGATTTGGGAACCACAAAATGTATTTTAAAACTGTATTCATTTTAAAAGAGCGGTTTCCCTCAATATGTGCATATTACTATTCCATGTTGCATGATATACTGATATGCTTAAATTTCTTTTACATGTCGCATACATCATGCTTTATGATTATACGCATTGAGATATGTTGTTTCCATGATATTTTTCTGGATTTGGGAACCGTAGGTATTTTAAAAGAGAGTATGCATTGTTTTAAAAACCCGGTTACCCTTGATATGATATTTCAGTGCGTCCACCTTGTGTTTTCTCGGTTCTGAGAGCGACATGTGAAACCTTTCGAGGAGAGGTAGGCACCGTCTGCGGGTACATGGTGGACCCGGTGAGGTACCCCGGGGCAAGAAGACTCATATATGCTTGACGGTGAGCCTGGCAGGTGAGTACTACCTACCGGTGATTGTGTTGAGCTCGGCGGATATCTGGGGGATAACGACCGGAGTTGAGAGATGAGACGGGCCGATCCGGACTGACGGAGCCCTATGTATATGAGGATTTACGTGCCGATGCTAGGCACAGGTTTCATGATGTTTTCGAGTGTCGATGCTTGACACTCAGGTTCCATGATTTTGATATGTCGCGAGCGACACATGTTGATTTGCATTCTCATACTTCCATGCATACGTTTATGATATTTACATGCATGATGCTTATTGTTATTGGGTGACATGTGGACGATTTCCACCTACATATATTGACATTGATGATATTGATCACACAGTTGGATGATATCCATATATTCATAGACTTCATGATACAGTAGACATTGATCATACCACATATTTATGATATATTATTACTTGAGGCACGAGCACTTGGCACTACACTCATGTATAGATGTTATATTGCCACCTTACCATACTTCAGACTTATTCATTTGAGGTTTATATATATTCGATCGTATTGACCTAGGATTGAGTCATACATACGATTTCTGCTCTGTGATTTTTTTTACTCACGAGTTGGCAACTCACCCCCGTTGTGCCACAGTTTCTTGCAGGTTTTGCCGTACAGGTTCTATTGCGGCTTCTTGCACATTGCTTTCCTTCCGGGTGATTTGCTTTGGTAGGTGGGTTGTTTTGCATCAGAACCACCATTGTATATGTATTATTCAGTTGCATCTAGTAATTCCATCAACCAAACTTGTATATTGTTTCAGACTTAGAAAACCAGCTGTATATTATTTCGACCTTAGAGTCGCGCGTCGTAGTATTATGGTTTTCAAGCTGATTTGAGTTTTCCTTTGAGTTTTGATCCTCGCCCTTTGGCGTTGTATATTATATTGCTTGCGTGGTTTTGACCGTCGATTGACGAAGAGCTATCTCCCGCTTAGGGATGCCTTTTCATTGTGCATATATATTATGATTCTTGTTGTACCCCGTTCGGGGCCAGTATTTACAAAGGAAACTCTGCCGAAATTTTCAGGAAAGACATTGAGGATTTTAAAAATGCATATTCGGCTTACTTATTTAAAAACCTTGTTTTAAAAAAATGTTTCTTCACTTCCTAAAACTAGTTTTCCTTTATTTATCACTTAAAAATGGTTTTAGATTTCTGGGCTTTTGGCTTACTTGAGTTAGATGAGGTCCTATAGGCTTCATATGATTCAAGTGCCAGTCACGTGTTATTTCGGGCCGTGACAAAGATAGCATCAGAGCGCTAAGTTAACCTTGGTTCGATTCTAAGTTTGACTATGCCGAGCCTAGAGCGTTTATATATATACGGAACGTAGGCTTGACCTTACGGAACTTAGACTTAGTCGAGGGGGTATTATACCCGAACTTTCGTCGCATAGGATGACCCTTGGTTGATGGAGCAGGTAGCTTGAGTAGAGTGATGTACCATTCGTATATTTCGCGGCATGCTTACGATACGCTACTCCGCTTAAGAAACCTTAGGATGTATATTTCCTTGCACAGTATTATATTCATTCCTATGATCTATCCTTATCGATACAGGTTATGATTTTGCTGCCCCGATTGCACGGGCAGAGAGAGCTACGGCTAGAGTTGCGTCAGCATGAGCTCGTCACGAACGAGGACTGACCAGGGCGTGATTCCAGAGACGTACGATTGCATAGAGAGGCGTCGTTTTATTGCGTTTTCGCGCCACGAGCGATTGATGGATCGCTTTTACGAGATTTCTCGGACGTGCAGATCGGCACCAGAGAATCAGGCTACTGCTAGAGGCCATCCAGGATGTGATGACCATTAATATATCGCTTATTCATGATGATTGAGGCGCTGTTCAGCATACAGACGAATGAGCCAGTTGTTGCTGCAAATGACGAGATATCGCCCAGATGATTGGAGCTGCTGTAGCATGAGTATATACTTAGGGATATGATGGAAGGTCACTAGTCACCCGGGGATGAATGACTAGGACATGTGGTTCGTTCGCTTACCCTGATGCGAGGTCATCAGATAGATTGATTCCAGCTAGAGACGACTTCACGTAGATTCGTTGAGAGTCGATAGAGACGATCGAATGTCACGAACCCATTTCCAAGTTTAAAGTATTCGGAAGACAATGCAAGTAATGCTATGGACCCTCTAGAAGAATGAAACCCTAACTCGACGTAATGACCATGCAACGCCTTCAAACCTTAGGGTTTGCGGCAGTTTAGCGGTGCCATTTGTGAGGCTTGGGTTTGCCCTTCTACGGTTGGTCCACAGGTGCTATGGCATGTACTGGAATACTATTAAACTGTACTTAAGATGTTGATCTCTTGGGGGATTATAAGGTTCTAACGAACCGATCGGATGGTTCGACATCATTCGGATTTCATGTGATGGGACACATTGCTTGGAAGACTCCAGATACGAGTATAGCCGTTGGAGCGCAGTCCATGCAGCCATAAGAAGACGAGTCCGAATCAGTCGACATTGGAACAGAGTGGAGTAAAGAGTTCGCACAAGATTTCGACGAGATGACATTCCACTCCGCTGACATCAGAGATGCGATACGCATGCAGAGGCGTTATATATGGATATACCTTCCAGAAGGAGTCACGATGAGTATGCAGCTGTCCCGGAACAAGAAACAGATATATTAAAGAAGATAACTTCCAGGAAATTCGGTAGAAACGAGATTTGAAAGAGACCTCGACAGGACCTTTCTTGAATACTATACGAGAAGACTTGGACCCAGAGTGGTCATATTGCGCACATCCAGTAGGCCAGAGTTCGGCATCGTCGATGAGATAATTGACCAGGTTCGGATAGAGGACCTCAACCAGATACGTTGTGAGTTGATCAAGAATGGACGAGAATGGAGTATATCTCCGCAGGTTAGGATGAGTTCCTGAGGACGTGTTCGGCTAGATATCTTCCACAGAGTGATGAAGATACCGAGTTCGTGATTTCGAGTCCGTATGAGAGACTTTGGATGGACCGTAGCCGAGAACAATTGCAGTGCGCAGATAGAGATATGACGTTGAAATGGACGATGATATATACAAGCGGGACAAGAGGTTCGTGCGAGATGCTGATGAGCTGTTGTTACTCCCCGTTAATATTAAAGGTCGGATATGTCTATAGAGGCGTTAAAATGCGACAAGTTTTCAAGAAAAATGCTGTGCTGAGGACGCAGATGTCCAGAGAGCGAGGAAAGATTATGCCAGAGTACCAGCCTCCGTACAGTTCGGCAGAGGTGAGATCGGAAGAGTCCTTGAGCAGGATTCCTTCCAGGGCACTGCTGCAATAAGATTTGCACCCAGGATCAGATGTGTAATGTGTATTCAGAGAACCAGAGGTCGGCGCCAGTGACGTGCTGCTTTATAAGTGGCCGTGAGAATTGACCGAGAGATGACCAGAGAAGTGCCATGACGGAATCGTCCCCGTTAGCACACCTGACAGGGCCGATGAGCCGATGGATTACAAAATTGGCAATCCACAGAGAAGATAAGGGCCCAGAGACAGAGGACGCCAGACCGTGAGCAAGAGGCAAGTAGATATCTTGCACTGCTAGCATTGGATGCACCGACACCTTCTCGACTTTGAAGGAGGATATACCGACGACGGTATTTATGATTTGTGATTTGGTGATTTGATTATCACGTATCCGTCACCTTGGATTTCGGTATTTTGGGCAATCTATTCGCATGATTTAGGCTTGATGACTGAGTTTCATGATATTTGATTTCGTGCACCATGGTTGCACCTACTGGGTATTCATATTTTGTGCATAGTTATTACGCTTGAGGTATTGATTGTGATTTCATGCCTATTTTATGCCTGTGATTTGATTTACACTTCCAGCATAGATTTCATGCACTTTTAGTGTTTTGATTTGATTCGTGCACGCCGATGCACATGGTTGTGAGATTATATACCGCGGTATACCTGATCTGGATTGAGCTGTATGGTATACCATCGATTTCGATTCTGATTTCGATGTTGATTTCATGATTTCGTGCATGATGGATGCACCGATTTGTATTTTCGCGCGTGTTGGGCGCATGTTATGAGATGCGATTATGGTGCACACCAGATGAGATAAATCGAGAGTTTTCGTGCATATCAGATGCACCAGAGTTGCTGTTAGGCACACCCGTTGCCTTTGACAGATGTTTCGTGCACACCCGTTGCACTTAGATGTTGTTTCTGTGCACATGTATGGCACATATATGGATTTTGATTTCCGTGCGCATCAGCCGCACAGAGTATTCTTATATACATTTTGGGATTGATTTCTTATGGAGCAGTACGTTTTTACGATATTTGCTATATGTTTTCGTACTGAGCAAGACTAGTCAAACGACAGTACCTGGATTTATTTTGCATGCATTGATAGTTATCGAAGGGATTTCCAAAAAACGAGCTATAGTCACAGTATTTACATATGTGTCTGATATGACACAACGAGTTTAAAACAAGGGAACCCTTCTAGATTGTTTTCAAAACGGCGGAACGTACATATTAAACAAAAGATATATACATATATGGTTATTTTCTTACAACATGCGTCCGCCACTGTTCCACGATACACGTATATCACAGCAACATGAAAAGGGTTTGACATGCATTTCCTTTAGTTATTTACATGTATGGATTTGATGCCTACATGTATAATTTTGATGTATATCATATTGGTTTTGTTTTGGATTTGACATTGTGTCTTTACCATGACTCCGATGATTGCGGGATGCTTGACGAAGTTTTGATTTTGAGTTATCTGCTCATGTTCATGCGCATGCATTGCGCTATGTTACGTTTTATGTATTGATGATTTCGGAGCCCTGACGACTTGGATTTCTTATTGAAATGTTTTAGAATTTGGGGGTTTAAAATTTAAATTCGGGGAACGAATTTCTTTAAGGGGGGAAGATTGTAACATTTCAAAAAAAATATTATTTTTGGGAATTTTTATAATTTAATAATAAAATATTGAATATTTTAATAAGGCGGTATAATTAAATACCGATAAATTTGGGAAAAATTTGGAAAATTATGGAAATTACTAAAAAGAGGTGTTTTATGTAAATTATGCAAATTTTAAGTTTTTATGATTAATTATACGCTAATATAGTGCTAATCGCGATTAAAAATCGCTAATCGGATTTTTAGCATATTTATGCAAAACATGCACCGTATCTTTTTTTCACTTGTTATATATTCTTATGGCTTTACTACATATTTTATATCATGGTTGTTGAATTATTAGAGAAAAGAAAAGAAGGGGAAAAAGAAATTGAATAAAGAATGGAATAGTGTGAGGTATGGGTGAGAGAGAGAAAGAGAGAGTGAGGGAAGGGTCAACCTTGGGCATGGACCCTTGAACCATTCAACACCTCCATCATTTCTCCTCCCTCTTCCTTGCTGCTGCTGCTGCCCCTCCCCTTCTCCCCCATCTTCAAGCCCCAAAACACCATGAAAAACACTTCAAAAACCATTACCTTTTTCATTAAAAAGATGCACAAGCTCAAGGGAAGCACATTGGACCAAGAAAGCAAGGATTTTGGCCACTTGGGGCAACTCAAGAATTTTCTTGAGTTGCCAAATGAGGTATTTTCTGAACCATAAGCTTAGTTTTCCCATTATTTTTACCCCCATGTTAGATTAGAACCGATATCGTGTGGTTTGGGTGAAGTTTGAAAACTCTAGTTAGGGTTATTGGAAATTGAGAGTTGTGTTGGGCAATTGAGCTCAGTAGAGGCCTCACAAACACCCTAGTGCTAGAATCCAGGCCTAAACCAGAGACCAGAAACCCGGAATACAGATTTAGAAAAGCCGGTATCGGAAAATTATGAATTCTGTGGATGTAAAATGGAATATGCTATCACCCCGAGACTCTAAAAATTATTTTGCAAGGACAGTGATACATGCAGGCACCTAGGAAGCTACCACCAAAACCCCAGCCCCTGAATCCTTTTTTCGGTCGAAGATTTAATCTGTATGGCCGCAAATTGCGGCTTGGGTCCCACCAATTTGATTCGTGTTGGTTCTGTAGCTTTATTTCATGTAAATTAGACCCCTGGCATATGCAAAATTGACCAATTTGTCCTAGGGTAGAATTTAGAACCTTTTTCCTAAGTTGCTGTTTTGATTCGGAGTCTCGTTTCTCGTATTTTGAATTCAGGATTTGCGTATTTGTGTTTACCTCGATCACTTGACGTTTGTACAACGATATCGAGGATTGTTTGATGGTTTTGAAAGCGTAGTCCATAGGTTCTAATCTATAGGCCATAGCACGTCGTTTGGTTTTCTCGATGTGATTTTAAGGTGCTTTTGCGATTGTGTTATATTGTAGGTACCTTCTCGAGGGCTTCATATGATGAAGAAGATGAAGGCGACATCGACACCGACACACAGGATGCAAGGTGAGTAGATTATATCTACGGGGGAAGTCGGGAGGATGGCGTATAGCACCCCCGCAGTTCGATGTTTTGTATACTATATATACACTATATAAGTATGATAGCGTTAAGTGTGATATGGATATTCTAGATGTGATTAGGTGTACTATGGATAGAGTAAGGTTTAGAAGTAAACTAGTATAGTTTCCAAGTTGCGAACCCTAAAATAGGTTTACACCTACACCCACATACATGCTTGCTTGTTATACTTATACCTGGATGATGAGGATAGTGTATGATATTTGGAGATGAGTCGATGAGATTAGGCATAGCGCCATGAGATCGGTGAGATGATGTGATTCGTATTTGGGATACGACATGAGATTTTAGCGGGCCTTTGGACGTGTGTTTCACACACGCATTTTTATTTTTATACATGGTATCGATTTGTACTAGACTTAGATCAGTACCCAGATCATGAGATATGATGATAAGGATACCAGATAATTGATGAGATGAATGTGATATTGACCCATACCCAGCTTTTGGGATGCCATACGATGATTTACCGTACGAGCTTTATTGATGATAGGTCCGCACTCATGACTCGAGGATGTCATATGTTATTGTATCGTACGCCGTAACTTTGAGGCGGGATCACCGACTATATATATATATATATATATATATATATATATAGACACAGATTTAGGTGGTTTCCATACCCCTCATGATTGACTTGTTGGTTAGAGCCGCGGTTTTGCTAGTAGTTGTTAGGCTAGGCCGGTGTCATACCTATTTCAAAAACTAACGAATCGTGAGTATTTTAAAGACAAGCAAAGGGATTCTACGGATATTTTCAAAAGACGCATCTTTTCTTAAAAACACCGTAGCCCTTATTTTCCTAAAAACCTCGATTTGTCTTCTTTTAAATGGCAAAATAGTAATGGCATAGATACATTGCTGTAGTTTCTACACTGTTGTGTTTATTATTCATTTGCCGCAGATTCTTACTGTTTGCATCGCATTGCATGTTAAATATGTTTATTGCTATATCAAATCCATGTTGTTAGGACACCAGCACTATTATCGATGATGCATATGCTCCACGTACACCTGCTTGCAGGCTCGCACACTTCATCTTCGATAATTGCCATGACATTACACTGTAGTACTGTTGCATTCAGGATATGACCCTTGCATGGCATATTCGTGTACTTACATATTGTACACTCATACTTGTGCACATACCTGTTGTACACTCATACTTGTGCACATACCTGTTGTACACTCATACTTGTGCACTTACATGTTGTGCATTCATACTTGTACACATACCTATTTGCATATACATAGATGATTCTCGCTTGATTTTAGAGATTTAGGAACCGCAAGATGTATTTTAAAACTGTATTCATTTTAAAAGAGCGGTTTCCCTCAATATGTGCATATTACTATTCCATATTGCATGATATACTGATATGCTTACATTTCTTTTACATGTCGCATACATCATGCTTTATGATTATACGCATTGAGATATGTTGTTTCCATGATATTTCTGGATTTGGGAACCGTGGGTATTTTAAAAGAGAGTATGTATTGTTTTAAAAACCCGGTTACCCTTGATATGATATTTCAGTGCGTCCACCATGTGTTTTCTCGGTTCTGAGAGCGACATGTGAAACCCGATTCGAGGAGAGATTAGCACCATCTGCGGGTACATGGTGGACCCGGTGAGGTACCCCGGGGCAAGAAGACTCGTATATGCTAGACGGTGAGCCTGGCAGAGGAGTACTACCTACCGATGATTGTGTTAAGCTCGGCGGATATCTGGGGGATACCGACCGGAGTTGAGAGATCAGACGGGCCGATCCGGACTGACGGAGCCCTTTGTATATGAGGACTTACGTGCCGATGCTAGGCACAGGTTTCATGATGTTTTCGAGTGTCGATGCTTGACACTCAGGTTCCATGATTTTGATATGTCGCGAGAGACACATGTTGATTTATATCCTCATACTTCCATGCATATGTTTATGATATTTACAGGCATGATGCTTATTGTCATTGGGTGACACGTGGACGATTTCCACCTACATATATTGACATTGATGATATTGATCACACAATTGGATGATATCCACATATTCATAGACTTCATGATACAGTCGACATTGATCATACCTCATATTTATGATATGTTATTACCTGAGGCACCGGCACGAGCACTTGGCACTACACTCATGTATAGATGTTACATTGCCACCTTATCATTCTTCAGACTTATTCATTTGAGGTTTATATATATTTGATCGTATTGACCTTGGATTGAGTCATACATACGATTTCTGCTCTGTGATGTTTTTTACTCACGAGTTGGCAACTCACCCCCGTTGTGCCACAGTTTCTTGCAGGTTTTGCCGTACAGTTTCCATTGCGGCTTCTGGCTGACTGCTTCCCTTCGGGGTGATTTGCTTTGGTATGTGGGTTCTTTTGGATAAGAACCACCATTGTATATGTATTATTCAGTTGCATCTAGTAATTCCATCTACCAAACTTGTATATTGTTTCAGACTTAGAAAACCAGTTGTATATTATTTCGACATTAAAGTCGCGCATTGTAGTATTATGGTTTTCAAGCTAATTTGAGTTTTCCTTTGAGTTTTGATCCTCGCCCTTTGACGTTGTATATTATATTGCTTGCGTGGTTGTGACCGTCGATTGACGAAGAGCTAGCTCCCGCTTGGGGATGCCTTTTCATTGTGCATATATATTATGATTCTTATTGTACCCCGTTCGGGGCCAGTATTTACAAGGGAAACTCTGCCGAAATTTTCAGGAAAGACATTGGGATTTTAAAAATGCATATTCAGCTTACTAATTTAAAAACCTTGTTTTTAAAACATGTTTCTTCACCTCTTAAAACTAGTTTTCCTTTATTTATCACTTAAAAATGGTTTTAGATTTCTGGGCTTTTGGCTTACTTGAGTTAGATGAGGTCCTATAGGCTTCATATGATTCAAGTGCCAGTCACGTGCTATTTCGAGTCGTGACACTACCACTCCATATGCGATATGGTATGGGAAGAGCCCATTTCTTATGTAAGTTAAGATTTGGGCTTGTCTGTCCTATGTCAAAAGAAAAATCCGGACAAGCTCGAGGCAAGGTCAGTTCTGTGGAAGTTTGTTGGATATCCCAAGCATTCGCAAAGGAATATCTTCTACCATACTGAGGAGAAAAATGTGTTTTGTTTCTCAGCATGCCACCTTTTGGAAAGGGAATTTCTTGTGAAGAACTTAGTGGTCATGAGGTAGAACTGGAAGGAGTTCTAGCTATACAAACTGCAGCTGATGATTTGGTAGAACCGAAGGATTCAATAGATCCCAACGAACCTCAGCCTCTCCGTCGATATAGTAGGGTTCCTCATCCACTTGAGAGATACTTCGGTTTCTCTATGACAGTGGGGGCAAGGATTGCATCATGAGATGATGACCCAACTAGTTTCGAGCAGGCCATCAAGAGTGGTGACTCTGTGAGAATGGCTGGATGCTAAGTGATCTGAGATGGAATCCATATACACCAACAAATTATGGACTTTGGTTGCTTTATCTGAAGGGTTAAATTCCCATCAGGAGTAAGTGTATCTTGAGAAGATTACTTGGTGTACATGGAAAAGTTGAGACTTTCAAAGCTATGACTAGTCGTAAATGGATCTCGTCATTGATCGGGTGTGGATAATGATGAAACCTTTTCTAGTGCCTATGATTAAGTCCATCCGGATCCTACTTGCCATTGCTACATACCATGACTACGATATCTGGCGGTTGGGTTTCATGACTGCTTTTCTAAATAGTGATTTAGAAGAGAGCGTCTATAAGTACACAGCCAGAGGTCTTCGTAGACAGTAGGAGCAGAGGAAACATGTGCAAGTTTCTTTATGGGTTAAAGCAGGCATCGCGGAGTTAGAACATCTGTTTTGATGTGGTAGTCAAAGCGTTTGACTTCATCAAAATGGTAGATGAACCTTGTATATACAAAAAAGGTAGTAGGAAGTATGGTGATGATCCTCATATTGTACATGGATGACATACTCTTGATAAGGAAGGAGTTTCCTATGCTACGCTTGGTCAATCTCCTCTTATCACAAGGATTCTCTATATAGGATCAAAGTGATACCTCTTAAATCCTGGGTTTTGGATCTATGAGATAAATCTAAGTGGATGTTAGGATTCTCACTAGGTGCAGTGAGATGGTATCAATCGATCCTGGGGAGAATCACTGGATAGCTTCTAGCGTGATAAGGACGACTGAATGTCAGTCAAAGGCATTGTCTTAACCCTCAGAGGAGGAACGGTATGTTGGAAGAGTTCCAAGCTAGATACATTGACACACTAGACGATAAAGACTGGATACATTGCTACCAAGGATACTACCAAAGAGGTAGTCTGGATGTACACTAGTTTATGAGATGAACTTCGTTCCTACCATTTTGTGACAATAGAGTTGTGGCTTTGGCCTAGGAACCCCCGTCCCATCAGAGATCCAGACATATTCTTAGGCAGTATCACCTGATCATGGAGATGGTTGATCTCCAGGGAGATTGAGAACAGGAGAGTAGACACAGAGGACAACAGTGTAGATCCACTCACAAAGGCCTATTCCCAGAAGAGACTTTTATGGGATGGTTGAGTATGAGATACTTCAACCACTGTTGATTGTTGGGTATGAGATACTGCAACAAATGGCCCTAGTGCAAGTGGGAGATTGTTAGTGATATGTATGCCCCAGAGGCCATTACTGTACATACGATGTATATTATAGTGGATGCTTGGACATATATAGGTAGGACTTTCTTGCTTGACATGATAGTATGCTATTTGGTTGCACTTTATCTTAACATGTACTCTGATTGTCTCTATGTTATATGTTGATAAAGCCCTTAGGATGAGTACTTAACTACCAGGACTATGATGCAGATCATACTAGTGGGGACAGAGTAGTCGGTAAGTACATCCTTCAAATGTTCCTAGTCGTAGGTGTATCGAGACAGGGCATCGATATACCAGAGTAGACTAGCGTATAGCTTCTCGACCAATGTAGATAAGCGATGGATGATCCCATATCCATTGGTGTTTGACATCAGAGTTAGTATACGGGTGCTCAGTGGAGACTGGGTACACTGGACGGACTCGCCGAGAACTCCCAGATGCTAATATACCTCACGTCACATGGCAGTTCTCTGGTGACACTGGTACAGGTTAGTCTGTAGACCCGAGATCGTCATAGAGTCTTTTGTGATTCCCACAGTGCTTTGATTTCCACCTGACCACGTTCAAGAGAACATGCAAAACTGTGGCTTTTGGGTACAGTCCTGAGTCACATGGAGGCAATGAGCGATAGGAGGGATTTCGTCTCTCCCGGTATAGGGAATTGATGTTGCGCTGTGCTCGATTGGCTATAACAGGAAGTCCTTGGCCAAGGCTGCTTCAAAGATATACTGGTAAGTGATATCAGTAGTTTCTCGACCCGTTATGAGCCTCACATCGGCACGACTTATCGAATTACTGGGGTTTGACGTTTACCACCCCTAGACGAGATATGCGACATATCAGACAAAGAGACCGGACTGTACGGTAGTGTTACTGATTGGATTCGCAGGAGACTGAGCAGGCTTGCTTGTTGATCTTCTGATCGCTCAATACCCGGGTGGCCGTTACGTTTAGCAGTCCGCTTGCGGCTTTTGGGTGTTTGATATGATCATCACCTACTGCCGACGTATTGACGAGTCATTAGAGTCCTACACAGGGGTTTCCTGGCTCAAGCGAAATGGAGTAGGAGCGCATATGTGATATGTGCGGGACCGAGATTAATACGATATGAGATACCGTATTCTATTCTCGTGATTTGTGACATTGGTCGGTTATATGCGATATAGCCGGGTTATCGGATCAAGTGTTGATTCGATAAGTTGTTACACATGATATTAGTCGGTTATATGTGATATAGCCGGATTATTAAATCAAGAGTTGATTTTATAATCTAATGTATAATTATATATTTGATATATTATATTACATTAACTAGTATTAGCTCACTTATGATTTCTTTTCTCACTTGATGTGCACATTGTACATATGTGATATGTATATTTGTGTACATGTATTGTGTCATGGTTGATGATACATACAAGATGGGTGTATGATACTTATATCAACCTAGGGTTAAGTTAGGATTTTTATTTTCTTAAGTTATTACAAAAGAGCATTGACTTGGTCAATGTTGTCTAGCTTACTTGAAGCTTGTAGAAACATTGACAAAGTCTTCTCTTTTGTCATTTCTTTAGATATTATTTAACCCAACCCTTAACCTTATAGCTTGGTTAATTCTCTACATGAGTTAAGCATGAGAGCTTAACTCACCCATGGTTACATTATTCTTTTGGATGAGGATTAACTCATATGATGAGTTCATTCTTTTTTCTTCTTCTTCTTCCTCCTCAAAAGCATTCTAGCTCTAATGGAGTTATGAGAAAAAGTGTGAGAAAATCAATTCTAAAGTGAGCCCACTTCCTACTTCATCATACTCTACTACTTTCCATTTAGTATAGGGTGTTCTCTTCACAAAGTTCATGATCTACTGAAGAAATAGCTTGGGTTAGTGTCTCCTCGATGTAGATCATCTTCGGCCTCGAAGTCATTGAAGCAAGCATGTTCGTTCTTCGTGGAGCCTCTCTAGAGTCTGGAGTTTACGATCGCAGTGAAGAGGACTACTACACGGAGCTATTGAAGTGAAGGACCGGTCTACAAAGGTTGTATTCCTCGCTCTCATTACTTATTTCAAAGCGTTTTCATGTTATTCCGTACTATTTCTAGTAAACGATCTATGTTTAGGGTTAGCTAGAACAGCAAATTTTAATTTAGCATGGACGATGCCTCCCGAAACCTTGCTGCCATCTTAGGTAACCCTGCATACTCACAGTGATCTCAAGCTAGGTGTATCCAACCACTTGCTTTCCCTTCTTCGCAGCGTACGAAATCCCCGCCTGTGATCCTATTAACACATAAAACATAGCAAGGCAAACTTAGGAACCGTCCAATAATACTTACAAACTACGTTTAAATCGACGCACCAACTCCAACACCCTCTAAAGCATTCGCCTAGCGACTAACGTGTATAATGACACTCTAAAACAACCCTAAGTGCAGAAATATCGCGAAGCACAGAACTGAGTCGGACACCGTGTCGGATATCGTAACGCGCATCGTCGAAACACTAAAACTAGCTAATCAATCCCAGATTTCACCCACTGTCAAAACATCAAAATCTAGAAGTACCAAACATTCTAAAATAACTGCAGACAACTACCCACAATGTTTCAACTCCCCAGGCCCTTGTACGGCCGAGGTCGCTGGACCTACCCCTATTCTCGCCGGCCAAAACCGCTCAGGTGGGTCTCGTGTTACTGGTGTACACTCTGGGCAACTAGCACTACACTACAACACTGCTTGATTTCATAGTGAACACTCGGGGTCACAGCAGGTTACAGATATCGTAAAACGACACTAAAACTACGATATGTGCACAAAACTATATCTTTATCGTTCTAAGTGAAACTACAAAGCAACACAACAACTAATAAACTCCTAATTAACAGTTTAGAGGTTATACCTATCCACACTTGCTCAAAATCCAAGATTTCCAAGCTCCAAGTGATCTCTAGTAGCTTTGGATCAAGTTTGATGAAGGGTGTAGTGAGTTTTGTGAAGATTTATGAGGGTTTGGGTTAGGGTTTGTGATGAAAAAGGTGAGGGTTCAGTTTGGGGTGTGTGAGGGAGATATGAGGTGAAGAAAGTGATGAGTGAATGAGAGAGTGAGGGATTATGTGAGTGTGTATGTGTGAGTGAGGGTGAGGGAAATGAGGGGTGAGTTTAATATAAGCCATGCCTCCCTCTCTCTTCATTAAATGCATGGCATGCTTGCCCCATGCCTCATGATGCCCCTCTCTCTCTCTCCTCAAGTCAACAATTCAAATCTTTTACTATTTTTGAAACTAAATAATTAACTAAATAATTACATACACATAATTAAAATGGGGTTAAGGTGCAATGGCTACTTAAACATGGTTACTACTAATTTAACCCTAAGTTAACATGCATATATATGTGCAAGCCCAAAATAAATAATAATAAAATATTCATTAATTTTTATAAAATATTTGAAAACTATTTTAGTAAATTTTTTATTAAAAACCCGCATTATCGCTTAATTAACACTAATCGCAAATCTAAGGTGTTACAATAAGCTACTTGCCCTCTTTGCTTCCGATGCTCCCACTGACTACAACAACCATATGGCAGAGTCATATACACGTGCATTTATAAAACTAGTTTAGAACGACGTTATACTCATCCTCCTGCCAGGTCTCTTAGTGTAGAACAGCAGCAATGGCAAGTCTGGGTAAACAAGAATCTCCCTGTCACCATCTCTGAGAAGACCGAAGTACCTCTCAGGTGCCTGAGGTTACCCACCATATTTGCGGAGTGGCTAATTGAATGACAAAAACCAATTGAATCTTTAGGTTCTATTAAATTTTCAGTAATCATTTTTGGTTCTGGAATCACTTCCAGTTCTACCATACTCCCACTTATGTTTTCTGAAAAGAATCCATTTTACTAAAACTGCGGCGAATGAAGAACAATATATCTATTGATCTTCCAAATAGTAGAAAGTTAACCCTCGACATAGCCCGGGATAACCCACTAACAGTCATTACTGAAACGTGCCTTGAGTTTATCCAGAGTCTGGTTTTAAGCATAAGCCGGACAACTCCATATACCTTAACAACGTTAAGATATGAACCATTCTATATACAATATAGAAACAGAGGCATTAATTTAATTGGAACCAGATTCAAATCATGCATCTGTCTCCAGTGCATGTCAACTAAGTAGAATGAGGCCAAGCAGCATTACTCATCTAGGAGTGCATCCACATATGAGTAACCTGAAAGAGAAGCAAGTTCTTAAAACCATTACTATAAATGGAATACCTAGCACAAGTATCTACATTTTCGATCACCTTGAAGAATCCTGATACTTGCAACATGTGGTTCTCTACTTTATTCATATACCTATAACTTCTTAAAAGTTAGACCTTGTATTTCAGTGAAGCACATATCTAAAAACTAGAGAAGTCACAAGTAAACAGAATATAGTACGAGTACCAACCCCTTTGTCCTAGTAGACACTGGACAACATACAATACATTGTATAATTCCCTTGAGTTAAATAACTCATACCCTGTGGGTCGTAGGTTGAAAATTATACTATTGTTAAGAAGAATTACACCGTTGATGAATGCTCCTTACCCAATCACCAACTGATATAGATAAATGTCATAGACATAATTTCAAATAATTATATCTCACTTTATAAAATAAACGTACAGATATATCAGTTTGAAATTGGTGCATAACAATCGGATATTCAAAACCAAATATTTGCTGTCAGGCAAAAACCCAAGTGATTTCCTCAAATATCACCAATTACAACGAATTTTGATATTGTGAGGATATAATCACATAATTCCTAATATCTTACTCCCACTCACCATCTGTAACACCATACAGATGTGGGAATCAAATCTGGTAAATACATACCTTGGAGTAAGGATCTAATTGGGAAATCAGTTTTCAATTAACAACACACGGTGAAACAGAAACATGAAAATGTTTCGGAGATGTCTCCGGGTATTCCTAGTAAGGCCTCTTCCACTATCCAGATTCATGACTGTAACCGTATATTTCCTTGCCATCTCTCCAATCCCTTTATATGTTTTTACTTATTACCTTCTGTACACCATCTTTAGGCTAAATGGTTTTCTTCCTTCCTACCTTTCGGCACCAGCCTATGGTTTGGAAGAAGACTATCCAATAAGCGTAATAGGTGTACCCTCCTAAATACCAGGAGCCCTCGCAACCTCACAGAAGGTAAAGGGAAAAGAGAACTGAATAATCCTTATTTGATTTCTCCTGAACCGGAATCCATCCTCGAACTGGAACAAGTTCCTTCGAGTTCGTATGTACCTATACGATGGCTTATCCAATAAATATGGATCTTCGTAGTGATACGGAATGTTCCGGAGAAATGCAAAGGTGAAGTAGGAGTGGCGATGATATACGCGGCTTCTTCGTGAATGATAGCAGTAGTAATTTACTTTGCCCTCTTTCTATTCTATTTATTTGTCTTTACTTATTACCTTCTGTACACCACACTTAGGCTAATTGGTTTTCTTCCTTCCTTACCCTTCGGCACAAGCCTATGGTTTGGAAGAAGACTATCCAATAAGCATAATAGGTGTACTCTCCTAAATGCCAGGAGCTCTCGCAACGTGAGAGAACGTAAAGGGAAAAGAAACCTGAATAGTCCTATTCAATTTCTCCAGAACCGGAAACCATCCTCGAATCTGAAACAAGTTTCTTCGAGTTCGTATGTAACATACGATGGTCATATCCAATAAATGTGGATCTTCGTAGTGATACGGAATGTTCCGGAGAAATTCAAAGGGTAAAAGTAGGAGTGGCGTTGATATATATGCAACTATAAAAATCCAAAAGCCAATGTGATTTAAGAAGGTTCGGTTAACTTGGTTCATGAGTCTTAGTCTAGGGTCGGGCCATGGTCGCTGCCAAAGAGAGAGATAAAAGAAACACTCAGTGTGCACTCTAATCTAGATCAGAATGGTTAATCAATTTATCTAATCAGGATGGCTCCCATTGTTTCCTCGAATTCTCCTCAAAACCCAAAAGAAGAATTAGTCGGGATCATCTAAAATCACCCGAGGAGTAAACCAACTCATCAGTGGGAATCAGGATCCAACTATCATCGTATGATAACTTGATTGAAGCCACTCGGGTTATTACACTCCAGAAGGTACGCGCATTCCTTGAAAGTTTTAGTTTCTTTAGAAACTCCTGATGTGGATTTTTGCCCCATGCTCTTATGACCTTGACGAAGGACAACAAATCATAAGTCACATATAAAGTTCTACCCATCATTGTCCAGATTAATCTAAACCCACCGATACTCGCCCTTGACAAAGGCTAACAAAGTTGTACGACTGTCCTAGATTAATGGAAATCCATGCAACAGAAAAGTAACACATAGCTACCATACACTATGCCTTGACGAAGGCCAACAAACATAGCATGAATACTAAGCGCTACCCGTCTGAAATGACGGAGGAATACGGGTGGTTTTTGGCGAAAAACCTTTAAAGTAATGAACTTGATATCGCTGAAGGAATCCAAGTGGTTTTACAAAAGTATAGTGGCAAAAACTTTTGCTAAAGAGGTCACTCCCAGTGAAGGGATCTCGGCTCTTTCCTCGTCGAATGAGGTGTAGGATATTCCAAACTGAATACCACGATGCAAAGAAAAAATAATCGACTATAGTGAAGTTATTACGCTGACGCAAACTTCTGCCCAAGGGATCACTCCCGATGAAGGGATCTTGGCTCTTGCCTCGTCGAATCAAGTGCTGGATATTCATAACCAAATACCACTATGCAAAGAAAAAGAGAATGTCTGTAATGTCAGTTTTTAAGAAACTTGGTTCCAACAACATCATATATAGGTTTTTTTCCTTGCATTGACCATAATCAATGCGGTCCCATCAATTAATCACACCAGAAAAGAACGAAAATATAATGTACGTATATGCCATCCGCATTCGCCACTGGGCCCCGTCATCACCCGTTAGGTTACTTAACTAACGACAGAGCGGGGACTGGACTAGCGCGGGTGCAAAACATATACAACATCTACTAGTATATATATAAATATATATATCATTCGTCCATTGCATGATATAAAGTAACATCCCAGAATCTCAGCCAAGCAACACAGAGTGGTGGATAATCCTGGAGCCTCGAGTTTCATTTGAGCCTCAAATGAGACCCGACGTTCCCCGTCGTGTGGATAGCCAGTGCAATGAAAACTGTTAGTTATGTATATGCCCTAGAGGCCATTGTTGTACATATGATGTATATTATGATGGATGCTTAAATATATACAGAGAAGACTTTCTTGCTCGTCATGATAGTATACTATTTGGTTTCACTTTATCTTAACATGTTGACTTGTATTGGTTTACTGTCTTTCTCTCACATGTTGATAAAGCCCTTAGGATCTGTACTCGACTACTGGGATTATGATGAGATCATACTAGTAGGGCCACGGTAGTCGATGGATACATCCTATAAATGTTCCTAGTCGAGGGTATATCGAGACAGGGCATCGATACACCAGAGTAGACTGGCGTATACGCATCTTGACCCATATGATGGGTGATGGATGATCCCATATCCATCGGTGTTTGACATCAAGGATGGTGTACTGGTGCTCAGTGGAGACTGGGTACACTGGACGAACTCACCGAGAACTCCCAGATGGTGATATACCACACGTCAGATGGCAGTTCTCCGGTGACACTGGTACAGGGTAGTCTGTAGACCCGAGATCGTCATAGAGTCTTGTGTGATTCCCACTGTGCTTTGATTTCCACCTTACCACGTCTAAGAGGGCGTGCAAAACGGTGGCTTTTGGGTATAATCCCGAATCACATGGAGGCAATGAGCGATAGGAGGGGATTCGTCTCTCCCGGTATAGGGAGTTGATGTTGTGCTGTGTTTGATTGGTTATAACTTGAAGTCCCTGGCCAGGGCTGATATAGAGATATACTGGTAAGTGTTACCAGTAGTTTCTCGACCTGTTATGAGCCTCACATCGACACGACTTATCGGTTACTGGGGTCTGACGTATACCACCCCTAGACTTTATATGCGACATATCAGACGAACAGACCAGACTGTACGGGAGTGTTACTGATTGGATTCACAAGAGAACGGACAGGCTAGCATGTTGATCTTCTGATCGCTCAATACCTGGGTGGCTGTTACGTTTAGCAGACCGCTTGCAGCTTGTGGGTGTTTGATATGATCATCACCTGCTACCGGCGTATTGGCGATTCCTTAGAGACCTACACAGAGGTTTCTTGGCTCAGGCAAACCGGAGTAGAGGCATATATGTGATATGTGCAGGACCGAGGATAATGCGATATGAGATACCGTATTATATTCTCGTGATATTTAGATATGAACCGGGACATCGGATCAAGTGTTGATTCGATAAATCGGTACATGATATATTAGTCGGTTATATTCGATATAGCCGGATCGTCGGATCAAGTGTTGATTCGATGATTTAATGTATAATGATATATATGATATATTGTATTACATTATCTAATATTGGCTCGCTTTATTATTTCATATTCTCACCGGATTAGTACATTGATATATATGCGATATATGTTAATTGTATTATTTTCTTTTGTTGCAAATATATATAATATATATATATATATATATATGTGTGTGTGTGTGTGTGATATATTATTGTGACATGATATGATTTATTATGAAACATGTTTAGGGATGATAAAAAGAGAATAGGATTTGATTAGGGCTAGTTCCTTCTTGCTCTTTCTAGAAGGATTTCCTTTTGTCTTGGTTAAGATATTATGGTTGATACTTATCCATGACTCATTCTTGACCTAACCAAATCCTAGCTCTAGTTTATTCTCTACAAAGGATTAGCCTCTCATCCTTGACCATGGTTCCATACTCAATCATATATTCTTTACTACTATTCATCACAAAAGGAATTATCTCATAATTCTTCATCTTCTTCTCTTTTGGGTTTTTGAGTGAACTCACTTGTGATTTCTTTTGTGATGATTTCTTGTGAGAAAATGATATAAAAAGAAATCATAAACACTACTTCTATCATCCTCATCTAATCTAGCCCATTAGATTAGGGTGTTCTCCTCATTAGAGTGAGAGAGCTTGAACTATTGCAACTTCGATGTAGATCATCGGAGAAAAGGAATACGACAAGCTTTCATGGATCGTTCGAGTCGTGGAGCCTCTCTTGAGTCCAGGAGATCATGGATCGTGGCGAAGGGACTTCTACTCGGAGCTTGTGAAGTGAAGGAGCGGACTACAAAGGTTGTAATCCATCACACTTAGTAGTAAAGATGTTTACTTGCATGTTAAACCCTAATAATCTAGCAAAGATCCCGGCTTTGGGTTGTTCGGCACGTCTAGAATTTTTATTCGGGCATGTTTGATGCCTTATGAACCCTCACAAGAGTGCCTAGGAACCCTACAGTGGTATCAGAGTCTAGCTAGAGCATTAGGCGACGTGTTTACGAAGTTAAAACTCCGATTGAACCCGAACCGACAAAATATAACCCTTCTCTGGACTTTTTCTAAAAACTGTGAATTTTCAGAATTAAAAATTCCTAAAATATTCAGCAGGAAATTAGAAGAGTAACAGTGAAAAATGACAGGCTGAACCGTTGGTACTGCCGCGGAACCGCGGCCATTCCTTTCTTGGGCCGCGGAACCACGGCCGTACTGTAGCGTTTGACTTTTTGTTTTCTACTGTTATGACCGTCTCTGTTATTTATAATTTTTGGGTATTTTTAATCTGACTGGAGTTTTGAATATTCTGGGGTTTATTTTGTAATTGTAGAGTCGATCGAAAAATTTAAATTCGTTATTATTTCCGGATATTTAGAAACTGTTAAAATGTTCGAACGGATATCATTAACTCAATTTTTCCCAGCACGAAAAACATTCAAGTGTAGAATTTTTATCGGCTTTAAATCTTTCGGAAAAACGTGCATGTGACGCGATGGACCCTCTAGAAGACAACAAACCTTAACTCGATTATGTGACCGTCTTGAACTGCCTTTTGAACCTTAGGATTTGGGGCAGTACGGCGTGCCACATGTAAGGCGTTGGCTTGACCCTTCTACGGCTGGACCGTTGCTACTGTGACGTATTCTGGAACTATTTGAACTCCGCTCAAGTGTTGAGCAATTTAGGAAATTTTGGGTATTTGATTATCTGTTCGGAAAGTTTAATACTGTCTATTTATCTGGAATGTGATACAATATGTGGAATTCATAGAGTTAGGCATGAAATGCGAAGTATGTGATATTTCAGATTTACGATGTCTAAAGTGATTGTGGATTCCAAATATTGTAGTTTTACAATTTCTTTTCTGTGACCGTAAGTGTATTATGTAGTTGTATTGCCGGTTTTCGTTGCTATACGACAACGACAATCGGTGTATGCATACTTACTTACGTTGATGATATGTGATATTATGTGTTGCTGTGATATGTTATATTGGATCGTCGTGTTCTAAATAGCCGGGGATTTTATGTGAGATGAGGGTTTTTATTTTCATTCAAGTAAAATTCATTTGTATGTAATATTCTTTTATTGGGGCACTTCCGGGATGAGGTTGATGTCACCATTGTATATTATTTAGTTTTCCGCATTAGGTAGACCCAAGAAGGGGAGCACAAGTAACCGGGTTCTAGGGTCCAGTGGGAGGCCATCTCGAGGAGTCGAGACCGGGTCTCCTAACCCTGGAATTGGCAGTGTTACTTGCCACTCTCTTAGGGGTCTAGGGATATGGGTTTGGCTATTCATCGCGACCGTGGAATCCGTGTTTTATACCGGCTCGTATTGAAAACACGGATGTCCTAGTATATCCAATATTTCATATATGTTCTTCTGCTGCAATGTTCTGTGATGAGATCATATTACTGCCTGAGACGAATGCTTATACTATATATATATATTCTGATATATAAATATTACTGCTTTCGTTTCTTCTGTGATGCTTAGGAAGCATAAGCTGATGGGATTTTTTATTAATGAGATTAATAAAAAGAAAAGAAACCTAAAAGATGTTGTAGAATCAAAACTTTATAAAAAGGGTAGCTACAGTTTTGCTTTGCATAGCGGTATATATGATATACCCTGCACCTTATTCGATGAGGAAAGAGTCGAGATCCCTTCACCGGGAGTGACCTCTTTAGCGAAACTGGCAGATGCTACAAAACTCGGTTTGTCTTCTGATTGCTTTTAGAGTTTTGCTTTGCACAGTGATATATATGATATGTCATGCACCTTATTCGATGAGGAAAGAGCCGAGATCCCTTCACCGGGAGTGACCTCTTTATCAAAACTAATGAAAGCCTCAAAAACACTCCATTTCAAAATTTCACTTGATTCTACGACGATATCAAGTTCATTACGCAATTGGTTTTCAGAAAAACCTGTCGTAGCCCTCCATCATTTCAGATAAAGACTATTTAGTATTCGTGCTGCGTTTGTTTACCTCTGTCAAGGCGTAGTGTGCGGTAGCTGATTAGTAATTATCTGTAAAGTATGTGATGTGATTGGATTAGGGTAGTCGTACGACCTTGTTGACCTCTGTCAAGGGTCGTGCGAGTGGGTTTGATTCAATCAAGAAATAACGGGTTGAACTTGACTAGTGCACTATGCTTTGTTGACCTCGGTCAAGGTCATAGCACACTAGGGGAAAAATATTATCGGGAATTTCAAGTATTGAAATTTGCAATGAGATTGCATACATCCTATGAGATAGTTGGATCAAAATACCCACTGCGAGTAAGTGTTACTCGTGGGAGAGTTTTACACAGGAGAATTAGCCGATCAAGTAGGTGTCTAGAAAAGTGTTAACGGGGTTACGCCTCTGGGAAAATGAGGTTTACTTTAATTAGGTCCGTGAGAAAGCACGGGGAACCTCCCTCAAGCACCGACACTGATCTGGCTGAAAAATTGACGAAATTGTAGTGTGTAATTAATCCCGGCTAATCTTACCTTTTAGGTTTGAAGGAAGATTTGATAAAAACAGTGGAAGACATCCTGATTAGATAAGATAATAACCAATCTAATCTTGCAAGAGCATACGCTAAAGTGTTTTCTTCTCTCTCTCTCTAGGTAGCGACCATGTCAGGCCATAATCAAGATAATAATATGGATGTATTGAGTGAACCCGCTTATTATACTGAGCAGGGGAACGTTGGACCCGTTCTTTCTTATAAGAGTTATAAGACTGAACAGGAAACAGGAGAATATCTGGATTCTCACGCCGTCCAAAAGAACATGCATGTTGAAGCATCTTCTTCAGGTGTGTTAGTTATCGAGAACTGTTTCTCAGTTCACCCTACGTCCTGGGTATTAGATACCGGATCAGGATCCCACATATGTAAATTGTTACATGGGCTACGTAAAGTTAGAGAACTGGGAAAAGGTGATCATTCCGTTCAAGTAGGGAATGGTGCAAGTATTGCAGCCAAAGCAGTTGGTGAATATCACCCCGTATTTCCAAGTCGTAATACACTGATTCTAAATGAGTGCTATTATATACCGAACATGATGTGCAACATTATATCAGTTTCTTTATTAAGTAAAGAAGGATATAATTTTGTAGTAAAGGATAACGTTATGAACATATTCCTAGATCAAAAGTTGATTGCATCAGGCTCATTACATAATGGCATATTCATTCTCAATCAAAATACAGTCCTCAATATACAAAACACACACAAGTGGAAGAGTTCGGAAATGAACGAATCCTTCTTGTGGCATTGTAGACTTGGTCATATCAATGCAACACGACTAGCTATATTACATAAAGATGGATATTTGAATTCGTTCGAATTATCATCTTATGATACTTGCCATTCATGTCTCAAAGGAAAAATGACCAAAGCTCCGTTTAGTGGACACGGAGAAAGAGTTACGGAACTCTTAGGACTGATACATAGTGATGTATGCGGTCCCATGTCTACGCATGCCAGGAACGGTTCTTCCTACTTTATTACATTCACTGACGATCTCTCTAGATTCGGACATGTGTTCCTGATGAAACACAAGTCTGAAGCTTTTGAGAAATTCAGTGAATATAAGCAAGAAGTAGAGAAACAAACGGGCAAAAGTATTAAGATCCTTCGATCTGATCGAGGAGGAGAATACTTAAGCAATGAGTTCCTAGATTATCTAAAAAAGAATGGGATTCTCTCTCAGCTTACTCCTCCTTATACACCACAGCACAACGGTGTATCAGAACCGAGGAATCGCACCCTATTAGATATGGTGCGCTCAATGATGAGTACTGCTGAGTTACATATTTCCTTCTGGGGGTATGCGCTTGAGCCAGCAGCATACCTATTGAATCAAGTTCTAACTAAATCTGTACCTACCACACCATATGAGATATGGAGTGGGAAGAGACCATGTCTTAAACGAGTTAAGATATGGGGTTGTCTGGCCTATGTGAAAAGGCAAAATCTAGACAAACTCGAGGCACGGTCAGTTCTATGTAAGTTTGTGGGATATCCTAAACATTCAAATGGATATTTTTTCTACCACAGTGAACAACAAAAGGTGTTTATTGCTCAACATGCCATCTTTTTAGAAAAGGAATTTCTTGCAAAAGAGATTAGTGGCTCTGAGGTAGAACTGGAAGAAGTTCCAGCAACACAAGCTGTAACTGAAGATTTAGTGGAACCAGAGGATTCGGTAGTACCCGACGAACCCCAGCCTCTCCGCTGATCTAGAAGGGTTTCTCGTCCACCTGAGAAATACTACGGTTTTCTCATTGATGGTGGAAGCGAGGATTGCATCATGGATGATGATGACCCAACTAGTTTCGAGCAGGCCATCACGAGTGGTGACTCTGTGAAATGGCTGGATGCAATGCGATCTGAGATGGAATCCATGTACACCAATAAAGTATGGACTTTAGAAAATGCTCCTGAAGGGATAAAACCCATTGGGAGCAAGTGGATTTTTAAAAAGAAATTTGGTGTAGATGGAAAAGTTGAGACTTTCAAAGCTAGACTTGTAGCAAAGGGTTTTCGTCAACGACCAGGTGTGGATTATGACGAAACCTTTTCTCCGGCGGCTATGCTTAAGTCCATCCGGATCTTACTTGCCATTGCTGCATACCATGACTACGAAATCTAGAAAATGGATGTTAAGACCGCCTTTCTAAACGGTGATTTAGAAGAGTGCGTGTACATGACTCAACCAGAGGGCTTCGTAGATAGTGGGAGCAGCGGGAAGGTGTGCAAACTGCTTAAATCCATTTATGGATTAAAGCAAGGATCGCGAAGTTGGAACATCTGCTTTGTTGTTGTAGTCAAAGAGTTTGACTGCATCAAAAATATAGATGAACCTTGTATCTATAAGAAGGTGGCAGAGAGTAAGGTTGTCTTCCTCGTATTGTACGTGGATGACATACTTTTGATAGGAAATGATATTCATATGCTGCAATCAGTCAAGCTCTTCTTATCACAAAGATTCTCAATGAAAGATCTAGGTGATGCCTCCTGCATATTAGGAATCAGGATATATAGAGATAGATCCAAACGGATACTGGGATTGTCCCAATCCAGGTACATTGACACCATACTAAAGAGGTTTAGTATGGAAGAATCCAAGCATGGGAACCAACCTATGATCTCTGGACTCACTCTCTTTAAAGAGATGTCTCCCAAGACTGATTTGGAGAGAGCTCGCATACAAGGGATACCCTATGCTTCGGCAGTAGGCTCTATCATGTATGCGATGCTATGTACCAGACCCGATGTAGCATACTCACTGAGTGTAGTGAGTGGTTATCAAGCAGATCCTGGAGAGAGTCACTGGACAGCTGTGAAGAACATTATCAAGTACTTGCGAAGGACTAGAGACATGTTCTTGGTGTATGGTAACGGAGAACTCAGGGTGGAGTCCTTTACCGATTCCAGCTTCCAAAGTGATAAGGACGACTCTAAGTCGCACTCGGGATTTGTCTTTACCCTCAATGGAGGGGCGGTATGTTGGTAGAGTTCCAAACAGGTTACCGTTGCAGACTCGACGATGGAGGCTGAATACATCGCTGCCAACGATGCTGCCAAAGAGGCTCTCTGGATGAAGAAGTTCATTAGTGAACTTGGTGTGGTTCCATCCATTGAGCATCCAATACCTCTGTATTGCGATAACAATGGAGTTGTGGCTTTAGCCAAGGAACCCAGGTACCATCAGAAGTCCAGACATATTCTGAGGCGGTATCACCTGATCAGGGAGATAGTTGATCGCCAGGAGATCGAGGTAAGGAGAGTAGATACGAAGGATAACACTGCGGATCCACTCACGAAGGCCATTCGCCAGATACAGTTTGAGAGATTATTCGGGATGCTAGGTATGAGATACTACAGCAGCTGGCCTTAGTGCAAGTGGGAGATTGTTAGTTATGTATATGCCCTAGAGGCCATTGTTGTACATATGATGTATATTATGATCGAAGCTTGGATATATACAGAGAGGACTTTCTTGCTCATCATGATAGTATGCTATTTGGTTTCACTTTATCTTAACATGTTGACTTGTATTGGTTTACTGTCTTTCTCTCACATGTTGATAAAGCCCTTAGGATCTGTACTCGACTACTGGGATTATGATGAGATCATACTAATGGGGCCACGGTAGTCGATGAGTACATCCTATAAATGTTCCTAGTCGAGGGTATATCGAGACAGGGCATCAATACACCAGAGTAGACTAGCGTATACGCATCTTGACCCATATGATGGGCGATGGATGATCCCATATCCATCGGTGTTTGACATCAAGGATGGTGTACGGGTGCTCAGTGGAGACTGGGTATACGGGACGGACGCCGAGAACTCCCAGATGGTGATATACCACACGTCAGATGGCAGTTCTCCGGTGACACTGGTACAGGGCAGTCTGTAGACCCGAGATCGTCATAGAGTCTTGTGTGATTCCCACTGTGCTTTGATTTCCACCTTACCACGTCCAAGAGGGCGTGCAAAACGGTGGTTTTGGGTATAGTCCCGAATCACATGGAGGCAATGAGCGATAGGAGGGGATTCGTCTCTCCCGGTATAGGGAGTTGATGTTGTGCTGTGTTCGATTGGCTATAACTGGAAGTCCCTAGCCAGGGCTGATATAGAGATATACTGGTAAGTGTTACCAGTAGTTTCTCGACCTGTTATGAGCCTCACATCGACACGACTTATCGGTTACTGGGGTCTGACGTATACCACCCCTAGACTTGATATACGACATATCAGACGAACAGACCGGACTGTACGGGAGTGTTACTGATTGGATTCACAGAAGAACGGATAGGCCAGCTTGTTGATCTTCTGATCGCTCAATACCTGGGTGGCTGTTACGTTTAGCTGACCGCTTGCAGCTTGTGGGTGTTTGATATGATCATCACCTGCTACCGGCGTATTGACGATTCTTTAGAGTCCTACACAGAGGTTTCTTGGCTAAGCCAGAATGGAGTAGAGGCACATATGTGATATGTGCAGGACCGAGGATAATGCGATATGAGATACCGTATTATATTCTCGTGATATTTAGATATGAACCAGGACATCGGATCAAGTGTTGATTCGATAAATCGGTACATGATATATTAGTCGGTTATATTCGATATAGCCGGATCGTCGGATCAAGTGTTGATTCGATGATTTAATGTATAATGATATATATGATATATTGTATTACATTATCTAATATTGGCTCGCTTTATAATTTCATTTTCTCACCGGATTAATACATTGATATATATGCGATATATGTTAATTGTATTATATTCTTTTGTTGCAAATAAATAATATATATGTGATATATATTATTGTGACATGATATGATTTATTATGAAACATGTTTAGGGATGATAAAAAGAGATTAGGGTTTGATTAGGGCTAGTTCCTTCTTGCACTTTCTAGAAGGATTTCCTTTTGTCTTGGTTAAGATATTATGGTTGATATTTATCCATGACTCATTCTTTACCTAACCAAACCCTAGCTCTAGTTTATTCTCTACAAAGATTTAGCCTCTCATCCTTGACCATGGTTCCATACTCAATCATATATTCTTTACTACTATTCATCACAGAAGGAATTATCTCATAATTCTTCATCTTCTTCTCTCTTAGGTTTTTGAGTGAACTCACTTGTGATTTCTTTTGTGATGATTTCTTGTGAGAAAATGATATAAAAAGAAAGCATAAACACTACTCCATCATCCTCATCTAATCTAGCCCATTAGATTAGGGTGTTCACCTCATTAGAGTGAGAGAGCTTGAGCTATTGCAACTTCGACGTAGATCATCGGAGAAAAGGAATACGACAAGCTTTCATGGATCGTTCGAGTCGTGGAGCCTCTCTTGAGTCCGGGAGATCATGGATCGTGGCGAAGGGACTTCTACTCGGAGCTTGTGAAGCGATGGAGCGGACTACAAAGGTTGTAATCCCTCACACTTAGTAGTAAAGATGTTTACTTGCATGTTAAAGCCTAATAATCTAGCAAAGATCCCGGCTTTGGGTTGTTCGGCACGTCTAGAATTTTTATTCGGGCATGTTTGATGCCTTATGAACCCTCACAAGAGTGCCTAGGAACCCTACAAAAACCTAGACCCCTACGAGCACGGAAAGTTACCCGCCAATCCAAGAAGCGAGGCAACCCCTATCAACCACGTGAATGGGCCACCCAGCACTCCACGGAATCCGGTAACTTAAGCACCCCTCCTTGGGTCAACCTTTACCCTCTATGAGTGCAGCGAATAGCCCCTTAATTCTAGAGTGAGGCCCCCTCCGTCTCACTGCCATGAGATGCGGGCCCGTTGCCCTCTAGAACCCGGCTATTCGTGCACTCCACCGTTGGGTAATCCTCGTACAGAAAAGAAAATAAGTACAAGGGTGACATCGACCTCAACCCGGTCATGCCCAAAACAAATAATATACAAACGGGCTATGACTGCAGTCCACATGTCGAAAACTCTCCCCGCGATATCAAATATACAAATGAAACTAAATTGTACTACCATTGTACCCAATCTATCCACCACGACGATCCAACCACATATAGGGTTACTTAGCGCGGCAGCAAGGTTTTGGGAGGCATCGTCCATACCATTTTCAAATTTTTGTCGTTCTAAAGAACCCTAACCCTAGAATCTTAACTAGACATTTAGACGAAACGATATGTAAACAACTTTACAACTAAGTGAATGCGGAATACAACCTTTGTAGACTGGTCGTTCACTTCAAATGCTCCGTGTAGAAGTCCCTTCGCTGCAAGTAATGATCTCCCGAACTCTTGAGAGGATCCACAAGGTGAAAGATACAAACTTGCTCAATGTCTTTGAGACCAAAGATGATCTACGTCAAGGAGACTCAAGCTCATGTTACCTCTTCACTAAATTAGGGTTTAGTGAAGCAAACACCCTAAACGAAATGGCTAATAGTAGAAGATGATGAAGTAGGAAGTGGGCTCTCTTTAGATTTCTTTTTCTCACATTATTTCATCACTTAGAAAAAACTAGCAAGCTTTTTCAATTGAAGAAGAAGATGAAGTGATGAAGAGAGAATGAATTCATGAGGTGAGAATAGCAACCATGGGTGAGTTAACATCATATGCTAACCCTTGTAGAGACTTAACCATAGTATAGGATAAAGGTTGTGTTAATAAATATCTTTAGTAAAACAAAAGTAGAGGACTTACTCAATGAGCATGCAGGCTTCTCCAAGTTTCTTGCCATGACAATTTCCAATCTATTTTTGAATTACTTAAGAATATAAAAAACGATAGATTATCACTTAGTATGGTGTAAGTCTCACACACCCATGAAGCATGTATCATCAACCATGACACAAAACTATGTACACTAATATATATCACATATATACTATGTGCACAATCAAGTGAGAAAAGAAATCATAAGTGAGCTAATATTAGTTAATGCAATTTAATATATCAAATATATAATTTTACATTAGATTATTAAACCAACACTTGATTTAATAATCCGGTTATATCTCATACAACCGACTAATATCAATGTAACAATCTATCGAATCAACACTTGATCCGATAACCCGGCTATATCATATATAACCGACCGATATCACATATCGCGAGAATAGAATACGGTATCACATATCTTATTAATCTCGGTCCTGCACATATCATATATGTGCTCCTACTTCGTTTCGCATAAACCAGGAAACCTCTGTATAGGACTCTAAAAACACGTCAATACGCCGGCAGTAGGTGATGATCATATCAAACACCCACAAGCCGCAAGCGGTCTGCTAAACGTAACGGCCACCTGGGTATTGAGCAATCAGAAAATCAACAAGCAAGCCTGCTCATATTCCTGAGAATCCAATCAGTAACACTACCGTACAGTCCGGTCTCTTCGTCATATATGTCGCATATCACAGCCTTGGGGTGGTATAACGTCAGACCCCAATGGCCTGATAAGTCATGCCGATCCAAGGTCCATAACGGTTCGAGAAACTACTGATAACACTTACCAGTAGATCTCAGCAACCCTGGCCAGGGATTTCCTATTATGGCCAATCGAGCATAACGCAACATCAACTCCCAATACCGGGAGAGACGAATCCCCTCCTATCTCTCATTGCCTCTATGTGACTCGGGACTGTACCCAAAAACCACCTTTTTGCACGATCTCTTGACCGTTGTATGGGGGAAATCAAAGCACAGTGGGAATCACACAAGACTCTATGACGATCTCGGGTCGACAGACTAACCTGTACCAGTGTCACTGGAGAACTGCTATCAGACGATAAGTATAATACCATCTAGGAGTTCTCGGCGAGTCCGTTCAGTGTACCCAGTCTCCACTGAGCACCCATATACCTTCTCTGATGTCAAACACCAATGGATGTGGGATCATCTATCGCCCATCATATGGGTCAAGAAGCGTATACGCTAGTCTACTCCGGAGTATCGATGCCCTGTCTCGATACTCCCATGACTAGGAACAATTATACGGTGTACTTGTGGACTACCCTTGGCCCCACTAGTATGATCTCCATCATAGTCCTGGTAGTCAAGTACACAACCTAAGGGCTTTATCAACATGTGAGAGCAAGACAGCATCACTTATACAAGTCAACATGTTAAGACAAAGTGCAACCAGATAGCATACTATCATGTCGAGCAAGAAAGTCCTCTCTATATATGTCCAAGCATCCACTACAATATACATCACATGTACAGTAATGGCCTCTAGGGCATACATATATCTAACAATCTCCCACTTGCACTAAGGCCATTTGTTGCAGTATCTCATACTCAACAATTTAGCAGTGGTTGTAATATCCCATACTCAACTATCCTAAAATCTCTCAAATAGTATTTGGAGAAGCAGGCCTTGGTGAGTGGATCGTCGTGTTAACCCAAAATCTACTCTCCTTACCTCGATCCCTTGGAGATCAACCATCTCCCTGATCAGGTGATACTTGCCTCAGAATATGTCTGGATCGCTGATAGGACGGGCGTTCCTAGGCCAAAGCCACAACTCCATTGTTGTCTCAATAACACTTATTGGACGCTCAATGGTAGGAACCATGTTCATCTCATGAAAAAGAAATGTCCAGACAGCCACTTTGGTAGTATCGTTGGTAGCAATGTATTCGGCCTTTATCGTCTAGTATGTCACGGTATCTAGCTTGGAACTCTTCCAACATACCGTCCCTCCACTGAGGGTAAAGACAATGCCTATGACTGACTCTCAGTTGTCCTTATCACTCTGGGAGCTCAAACTAAGAACTTTCTTTTAGTGCTTCTCAAGTACTTAAGAATGTCCTCCACCGCTATTCAGTGATTCTCCCTAGATCCGATTGATTCCTGATCACTACACCTAGTGAGTCATCTACATCTGTTCTGGTACATAACATCGCATACATGATAGAGCCTACTGCCAAAGCATAGGTATCCCTTTCACGCGAGCTCTCTCCAAATCAGTCTTGGAAGACATCTTTTTGGAGATAGTGATTCCTGAGTAAGTTGGCGAACCACCATGCTTAGAATCTTTCATACTAAACCTCTTTAGTATGGTGTTAATGTACTTGGATTTGGGACAATCCCATCATCCATTTAGATCTATCACCATAGATCTTAACCTATAAGATATAGAAGGTATCATCCAGATCTTCTATTGAGAATCATTATGATAAGAGGAGCTTGACCGAGTGTAGCATAGGAAACCATTTCCTGTCAAGAGTATGTCATCTACGTACAATACGTGTAAGACAACCTCACTCTCTACAACCTTCTTGTATATACAAGGTTCATCTACCATTTGGATGAAGTCAAACACTTTGACTGCCAGATCAAAACAGATGTTCCATCTCCGCGATGCTTGCTATAATCCTGATGGACTTAAGCATAGCTTTGAAAGTCTTAACTTTTCCATCTATACCAAGAATCTTCTAAATATCCATTTGCTCCCAATGGGTTTTATGCCTTCTGGTGCAACATGAGAAGTCATACTTTGTTGGTGTACATGGATTCCATCTTTGATCACATAGCATCCAGCCGTTTCACAGAGTCCCCACTCGTGATGGCCTGCCTAAACATAGTTGGGTCATCATCTACCATGATGCAATCCTCGCTCCTACTATCACCGAGAAGACCGTAGTATCTCTCAAGTGGATGAGGAACCCTACCATATTTGTGGAGAGGCTAAGGCTCGTTGGAGACTATTGAATCCTTTGGTTTCACCAAATCATCAGCTGTTAGTTTGTCTAGCTGGAACTCCTTCCAATTCTAACTCATGACCACTAATTTCTTCACAAGAAATTCCTTTTCTAAAAAGGTGGCATGCTGAGAAACAAAACACTTTTTTCTCCTCATAGTGGTAGAAGATATTCCCTCACAAATGTTTGGGATATCCTAACAAACTTATACAGAACTGATCTTGCCTCGAGCTTGTCCGGATTCTGCCTTTCAACATAGGCCAGACAACCCCATATCTTAACTTGTTTAAGACATGGTCTTTTCCCATTCCATATCTCATATGTAGTGGTAGGCACTTATTTGGACGGAACCCCATTCAATAGGTATGCAGCTTCTCAAGTGCATAACTCCAAAAAGAAACAGGTAACTCTGCATTACTCATCATAGAGCGCACCATATCTCATAGGGTGCGATACGCCCCGATACACCGTTGTGTTGTGGTGTATACGAAGGAGTAAGCAGAGAGAGAATCTCATTTTCCTTTTAGAAACTCCTGGAACTCCATGCGCAAGTATTCTCCTTCTCGATCACATCATAGGACTGTAATACTTCTACCCGTCTGGTTCTTAACTTCAATCTTATATTCCTTGAATTTCTCAAAAGTATCAGACTTTTGTTTCAACAGGAACACATGTCCGAATCTTGAGAGATAGTCGATGAATGTAATGAAGTACAAAGAACCATCCCTGGTATTTGTAGACATAGGACTATATACATCACCATGTATATGTCCTAAGAGTTCAGTAACTCTATCTATGTTTCCAATAAACGGAGTATTGGTCATTTTATCTTTGAGACAAGACTGGCAAGTATCATAAGATGAAAATTCGAACAGATTCTCATATTCATCCTTATGTAACTTAGCTGGTCGTGTCGCATTGATATGACCTAGTCTACATTGCTACATAAAGGAATTGTTCATTTCTGAGCTACTTCTCTTCTGTGTGTTCTATATACTTTGAACTGTGGTTTGATTTAGAACGTATATGATATTATATAACGTGCCTGATCCAGTCAACTCTTGATTCAGGAAGATGTTTACAACATTATCCTCCAATACAGAATTATATCCTTCTTTAACTTAATAAAGAAACCGATGTAATGTTGTATATCATGTTCGGTATGTAATAACATTCGTTCGGAATCAATGTATTAATACAAGGTGATATCTGTCAACTGACTTGGCTGCAACAATTGCACCATTCTCTAACACTTAGAGACATATCACCCATTCTCAGTTCTCTACCTTTCTGTAGCCCATGTAACATATTACATATGTGGGATCCAGATCCGGTATCTCATACCTAGGACGTAGAGGATACTGAGAAACAGTTCTTGGAAATCGAACACACCCGAAGAAGAGGCATCAACATGCACTTTCTTCGATTGGGTGGCATGGGAATCCGTATATTCCCCTATTTCCTGCTCGGACTTATAACAGATATAAGATAGAGCGGAACCAACGTCCCCTAGCACAGTATAATAAGCAGGTTCGGTCAATGCATTCTTATTATTATCTTGATTAAGGCGTGACATGGTCGCTACCAGGAGAGAGAGAAGAAAAAACTCTGCATGCGCTCTTTCAAGATTAGATTGGTTATTTATTTTATCTAATCAGGATGGCTCCCACTGTTTTTATCAAATCTTACTTCAAACCCTAAAAGGTAAGACCAGCCGGGATTAATTACACTCTACAAGTTCGCCAATCTTTCGGCCAGGCCAGTGTCGGTACTTTGAGGGAGGTTCCCCGTGCTTTCACACAGACCTAATTAAAATAAACCTCTTTTTCCCAGGGGCGTAACCCCGTTAACACCTTTCTAGACGCCTACTAGATCGGCTAATTGTAATGTGTAAAACTCTCCCAGGAGTAACTCTGATTCTCAGTGGGTATCGAGATCCAACTATCTCATAGAAGGTATGCAATCTCATTGCAAATTTTAACACATGAAATTCCGGTTAATATTCTTCCCCGAGCATCCTATGACCTTGACAGAGGTGAACAAACCATAGGCTGCTAGTCAAGTTCAACCCGCCATTTCATGATTGAAATAAACCCACCCGCACGACCCTTGACAGAGGTCAACAATGTCGCAAGACTACCCTAATCCAATTGCATCATATGCTTTGCAGATAAGCACTAATCAGCTACTGTTAGTTGTATGTATGCCCTAGAGGCCAGTATTGTACAGATGTATATTATATTGGATCCTTGGACATATATAGAGAGGACTTTCTTGCTCGATATGATAGTATGATATCTGGTTGCTCTTTATCTTAACATGTATACTTGTCTCTTTATACTGTCTTATAGTTACATATTGGTAAAGCCCTTAAGATATGTACTTCACTGCCTGGACTATGATGCGGATCATACTAGTGGGGACATGGTAGTCCATAAGTACATCCTTCAAGGTCACTAGTCGAGGGTGTATCGAGACAGGGCATCGATATACCAGAATAGACTAGCGTATACGCTTCTCGACCCATGAGATGGGCGATGGATGATCCCATATCCATTTGTGTTTGACATCAGAGATGGTATGCGGGTGCTCAGTGGAGATTGGGTACACTGGACGGACTCGCCGAGAACTCCCTGATGGTATTATACCTTACGTCAGATGGCAGTTCTCTGGTGACACTTGTGCAGGTTAGTCTGTAGACCCGAGATCGTCATAGAGTCTTGTATGATTCCCACTGTGCTTTGATTTCCACCGTACCACGTCCATGAGGGCATGCAAAACGGTGGTTTTTGGGTACAGTCCCGAGTCACATGGAGGAAATGAGCGATAGGAGGGGTTTCGTCTCTCCCGGTATTGGGGGTTGATGTTGCGCTGTGCTCGATTGGCCGTAACAGGGAAGTCCCTGGCCAGGGCTGATTCAGAGATTTACTGATAAGTGTTACCAGTAGTATCTCGACCCGTTATGAGCCTCACATCGGCACGACTTATCGGTTATTGGGGTCTGACATTTACCACCCCAAGACTTGATATGCGACATATCAGACGAGGAGACCGGACTGTACGGGAAGTGTTGCCGGCAGGCTTTTTACAGGAGTTGGAGTGGGCTTGCTTGCTGATCTTCTGATCGCTCAATACCCGGGTAGCCGTTACGTCCAGCTAGTACCGCTGACGGCTTGTGGGTGCTTGATGTGATCATCACCTACTGCCGGCGTATTGACGAGTCTGTAGAGTCCTACATAGTGGTTTTTCTGGCTCAGGCAAAACGAAATAGGAGCACGTATGTGATATGTGCGGGACCGAGAATAATGCGTGTATGTGATACCGTATTTTATTCTCGTGACTTTTTGTATCGGTCGGTTATATATGATATGACCGAGTTATCGAATCAAGTGTTGATTCGATAAGTCGTTACGATGAATGTTAGTCGGTTATATGAGATATGACCGGATTATTAAATCAAGTGTTGATTTAATAATTAAGTGTATAATTGTATATTAGATATACTAGTTTACATTTACTAACACATGTTCACTTAGGGTTTTTTTCTCACATGTACACATTTTTACTATATATGATATATATGAAAATGTGTTGTATTTTTGTATCATGGTTGATGATACACTATACATGGGTGTATGAGACATACACTATGCTAATTTTTATTTAGGGTTTTTAATATCTAAAGTAATTACAAAATCAAGTGGAGGATTAGAAAATGCATGAAGCTTGTGGAAGCTTGTGGAAGCTTGTGGATGCATTGACTAATTCAACTTGGTTTTGTTTTTACTATGGATATTTCTTAACACAACCATAAAGATTAGCCTAGGGTTAAGTCTCTACAAGGGTTAGTATATGATACTCACTCACCATGGTTACTCTTCTCACTTGATCATTACCCTCATTCCTTTCTTTGGTTCATCTTTTTCATTGAGCAAAAGAAATTGCTTGCTAGGGTTTTGAAAAAAAAAAGTGAAACTTTGTGAGAATTAAAAATCCAAAGAGAACCCACTTCCTATTTCTCCATCCTCATCAAGTCTAGCACTCTTGTATAGGGTGTTTGCTTCACTAATTCTCAAATTAGTGAAGTAGTAGCTTGAGTCGGAATTCCTTCGACGTAGATCATCTTCGGCCTCGGAGACTTCAAGCAACGTCGCACCTTTCGCCTCGTGAAGCCATGCAAGGGTCCGGGAGATCCACGATCACAGCGAAGGGACTTCAACAAGGAGCAAATGAAGTGAAGGACCGATCTACAAAGGTTGTATTTTGTATCCCTATAGAGAGTAAAGATGTTTACTTGCTAATTGATTCGCCTAAACTCTAGTATACGATCTTGCTTAGTGTTATTCGGCACATAAAAATTTAATTTTGGCATGGTCGATACCTTATAGAGCCTTGTTAGTGTGCCTAGTAACCCTACAGTGATATCAGAGCCTAGCTAGAGCGTTAGGCGATATGTTAACGAAGTTAAAACTCCGAACGAACCCGAATAGGTCAAAATCGACCCCTCTCGGGACAATTTCTAAAAACTGGGTTTTTTCAGAATTAAAAATACCTAAAAATTACAGCAGGGATTTCTAAGCTTTACGGTGCAAAATTGGTGACCTAACTCGTACGGACCGCCGCGGTTCCGCGGCAGTGCCCTGCTTGTGCCGCTGAACCGCGGCCGTACAGTGACTTTGGGATTCTCTGTTTGCACAGTAATGTTAGATTCTGTTATTGAAATTTTCTGGGTATTTTTAATCTGACTCAAGTGTTGAGTATTTTGGGGTTTATTTTGTAATCGTCGATTCAATCGGAGAATTTAATTTTGTTATGTTATTCCGGATAATTTAGAAAGTATTAAAATGTTCGAACGGATATCATTAACTCAATTTTTTCCTGGCACGAAAAACATTCAAGTGTTGAATTTTTCTCGGGTTTAAATCTTTCGGAAATACGTGCATGTGACGCGATGGACCCTCTAGAAGATAACAAACCTTAACTCGATTATGTGACCGTCTTGAACTGCCCTTTGAACCTTAGGGTTTGGGGCAGTACTGCGTGCCACATGTGAGGCGTTGGCTTGACCCTTCTATGGCTGGACCGTTGCTACTGTGACGCATTCTGTAATTTTTTGAACTCCGCTCAAATGTTGAGCTATTTAGGAAATCTTGGATATTTGATTATTCAATCGGAAAGTTTAATACTGTCTATTTATCTGGAATGTGATACAATATGTGGAATTCATACAGTTAGGCATGAAATGCGAAATATGTAATATTTCGGATTTACGATGTCTAAAGAGATTGTGGATTCCAATTGTTGTAGTTTTACACTTTCTTTTCTGCGACCGTAAGTGTAATATGTGATATCGCCGGTTTCGTTGCTATATGTCAACGATAATTGGGATGCGCATATTTACTTACGTTGATGACATGTGATGTTCTGTGTTGCTGGATATGTTATATTGGATCGTCGCGTTCTGAATAGCCGGGGGGTTTTATGTGAGATGAGAGTTTTTATTTTCATTCATGTAAAATTTAAATGTATGTAATATTCTTTTATTGGAGCACTTCCGGGTCGAGGTTGATGTCACCATTTGTATATTATTTATTTTTCCGCACTAGGATAGGCCCAAGGAGGAGAGCACAAGTAACCGGATTCTGGAGTCCAGTGGGAGACCTACTCGAGGAGTCGAGTCCGGGTCTCCTAACTCTAGAATTGGTAGGGTTGCTTGACGCTCTCGTAGGGGTCTAGGGATGTGGGTTTGGCTATTCGTCGCGACCGTGGAATCCGTGTTTTATAGAGGCCCAAAATAAAATACGGACGTCCTAGTATATCCAATGTTTCATATGTTTCTTCTGCTGCGATATCTGTGATGTGATCATGTGATGTGATGTGATAGATACTATATATAGTATATATGATATATTATATAGACGTTACTTATGTTTTACACCCGCGCTAGCCCTGCCCTACTCTGCCGTTAGTTACCTAACCTAACGGTGCACGAGGGGATATCGAGGCGAATGCGGATGGCATAAGCGTACGTCGTATTTATCTGTGATGTTTAGGTGACTTAAATGATGGGACTTTATTAGTGTGATTAATGAAAGAAAAGAAACCTAAAATATGTTGTAGAATCAAAACTTTATAAAAAGGGTAGCTACAGTTTTGCTTTGCATAGCGGTATATATGATATACCCTGCACTTTATTCGATGAGGAAAGAGCCGAGATCCCTTCACCGGGAGTGACCTCTTTAGCGAAACTGGCAGATGCTACAAAACTCGGTTTTTCTTTTGATTGCTTTTAGAGTTTTGCTTCGCACAGTGATATATATGATATGTCCTACACCTTATTCGATGAGGAAAGAGCCGAGATCCCTTCACCAGGAGTGACCTCTTTAGCAAAACTAATGAAAGCCTCAAAAACACTCCATTTCAAAATTTCACATGATTCTACGACGATATCAAGTTCATTACGCTCATGGTTTTTTTGAAAAACCTGCGTAGCCTTCCGTCATTTTAGATAAAGACTAGTTAGTATTCGTGCTACGTTTGTTGACTATGTTAAGGCGTAATGTGCGGTAGCTAATTTGTACTTATCTGCTAAAACATGAGATGTGATTGGATTAGGGTAGTTGTACGACTTTGTTGACTATGTTAAGGGTCGTGCAGGTGGGTTTAATTCAATCGGGAAATGGCGGGTTGAACTTGACTAGCAATTATGATTTGTTGACTATGTTAAGGTCATAAATTGCTAGGGGCAAAATATTATCGGGAATTTCAAGTGTTGAGATTTGCAATGAGATTGCATATCTTCTATGAGATAGTTGGATCCCGATACCCGCTGCGAGTAATTGTTACTCCTGAGAGAGTTTTACACAGGACAATTAGCCGATCAAGTAGGTGTCTAGAAACGTGTCAACGGGGTTACGCCTCTAGGAAAACGAGGTTTACTTTAATTAGGTCTGTGCGAAAGCACGGGGAACCTCCCTCAAATTACCGACACTGGCCTGGCTGAAAGATTGGCGAAGTTGTAGGTTGTAATTAATCCCGGCTAGTCTTTCCTTTTAGGGTTTGAAGGAAGATTTGATAAAAAACAGTAGGAGTCATCCTGATTAGATAAGATAATAACCAATCTGATCTTGCAAGAGCATACGCTAAAGTGTTTTCTTCTCTCTCTCTCCAGGTAGCGACCATATCATGCCTTAATAAAGATAATAATATGGATGTATTGACCGAACCCGCATGTTATACTGTGCTGGGGAACGTTGGTTCCGTTCTTTCTTATAAGAGTTATAAGACTGAACAGGATATAGGGGAATACCAGGATTCTCATGCCACCCGAATGAAGAAAGTACATGTTGATGCATTTTCTTCGGGTGTGTTTGTTACAGAGAACTATTTCTCCATTTCCTCTACGTCCTGGGTATTAGATACCGGGTCAGGATCCCATATATGTAATCAGTTACATGGGCTTTGGAAAGGTAGAGAACTTGGAGAAGGTGATAAAGACATAAGGGTTGGAAATGGTGCAATTGTTGCAGCTAAAACCATCGGGGAATATCACCTTGTATTGCCAACTGGTAATACATTGATTCTGAACGAATGCTATTACATGCCGAACCTGATATGCAACATTATATCGGTTTCTTTGTTGAGTAAAGAGGGAAAGAATTTTGTATTACACGATAATGTAATGAACATTTTCCTAAACCAAAAGTTGGTCGGATCAGGCACGATGTGCAATGGCATTTATGTTCTAAATCAATCAACAATTCTGAGCATAACAAACACACACAAGTGGAAGAGTTCAGATCTGAACGAATCCTTCTTATGGCATTGTAGACTTGGTCACATCAATGCGACACAACTCGCTAAGTTGCATAAAGATGGATATTTGAATCCGTTTGAATTTTCATCTTATGACACTTGTCAGTCATGTCTCAAAGGAAAGATGACCAAAACTCCGTTTACAGGACACAGAGAAAGAGTTACCGAACTCTTAGGACTGATACATAGTGATGTATGCGGTCCCATGTCTACACATGCCAGGGATGGTTCTTCGTACTTCATTACATTCGCTGACGATCTCTCTAGATTCGGATATGTGTTCCTGATGAAACACAAATCAGAAGCTTTTGAGAAATTTAGAGAATATAAACAAGAAGTCGAGAACCAAAACCGGAAAAAGTATTAAAATCCTACGATCTGATCGAGGAGGTGAATACTTGAGCAATGAATTCTTGGACTTCCTAAAAGAGAATGGGACTTTCTCTCAGCTGACTCCTCCATATACACCACAGCATAACGGTGTATCGGAACGGAGCAATCGCACCCTATTAGATATGGTGCGCTCGATGATGAGTACAGCTGAGTTACCTATTTACTTCTGGGGTTATGCGCTTGGGACAGCAGCATACCTATTGAATCAAGTTCCGTCTAAATCTGTACCTACCACACCATATGAGATATGGAGTGGGAAGAGACCATATTTTAAACGAGTTAAGATATGGGGTTGTCCGCCCTATGTCAAAAGGCAAAATCCAGACAAACTCGAGGCACAGTCAGTTCTTTGCAAGTTTGTGGGATATCCTAAGAATTCTCAAGGATATTTTTTCTACCACGCAGAAGAACAAAAAGTGTTTGTTTCTCAATATGCCACCTTTTTGGAATAGGAATTTCTTGCAAAAGAAATTAGTGGCAAAGTGGTAGAGCTGGAAGAGGTTCCAGATACACAAACTGCAACTGAAGATTTAGTGGAACCAGAGGATTCGGTAGTTCCCAACGAACCTCAACCTCTCCCCCGATCTAGTAGGGTTCCTCACCCACCTGAGAGATACTACGGTTTTCTCATGGATGGTGGGAGCGAGGATTGCATCATGGTTGATGATGACCCAACTAGTTTCGAGCAGGCCATCACGAGTGGGGACTCAGTGAAATGGCTAGATGCAATGCGTTCTGAGATGGAATCCATGTACACCAACAAGTATGGACTTTGGAAGTTGCTCCTGAAGGGGTAAAACCCATTCGGAGCAAGTGGATCTTCAAGAAAAAACTTGGTGTAGATGGGAAAGTGGAGACTATCAAAGGTAGACTTGTTGCAAAGGGTTTTCGTCAATGACCAGGTGTGGACTATGACGAAACCTTTTCTCCAATGGCTATGCTTAAATCCATCCGGATCATGCTTGCCATCGCTGCATATAATGACTACGAAATCTGGCAAATGGATGTTAAGACCGCCTTTCTAAACGGTGATTTAGAAGAGTGCGTGTACATGACTCAGCCAGAGGGCTTCGTAGATAGTGGGAGCAGCGGGAAGGTGTGCAAGCTGCTTAAATCCATTTATGGATTAAAGCAAGCATCGCGGAGTTGGAACATCTGCTTTGACGTCGTTATCAAAGAGTTTGATTTCGTCAAAAACTTAGATGAACCTTGTATCTACAAGAAGGAGGCAGAGAGTAAAGTTGTCTTCCTCGTATTGTACGTGGACGACATACTCTTGATAGGAAATGACATTCTTATGCTGCAATCGGTCAAGCTCTTCTTATCACAAAGATTCTCAATGAAAGATCTTGGTGATGCCTCCTGCATATTGGGAATTAGGTGTAAGTGCACGGCGGCGCCCCGGTCGTCAATCCGACGGCCAAATGCGGAAGCGGTGATAAATTTTAATTTTGCGAACTTAGCAAACCTGCACCACCGCGCACTAAACCCCGGATCGGGCCATTAAACTAGATCTAGCAAAGTAACAAGATGGGGAAGAGATATACCGAGTGATCCAAGTCCTCCGGTCTTCTCGTCATCGTCCCGATCTCACGCGGAATGTCCGGTCTCCATCTCCTCGCCGGAAGGGCACCACGTCGCCTGCATCTTTTACGGGCTCCCGCCTCTATACCGAGGCAACTCGGGCATGAAGCTGGCAAGTCGACATGCCCAAGATATGCTGTAGAATATGTGTAGGACTCATGTCTCATATTGGGGTAGTGGATGTTGCCATTTGATAGATGGAGGAATCAAGATAAGAAAAATGGTGCTTGCATTTTTCTAGCATGAAATGAGATCAAGGAAAATTGCCACACTCAAAATGAAACACCCTCTTTCTCTCTCAAAATGTGGCCGGCCTCTAATTTGTGAGAAATGGTGGAGGGAATCAACTAAGGGAGGTGATGGTAGGAGAAGAGAAGAGGTGACCACACCAAAACATCATCATAACCAATTCATATCAAACCCATACCCTCTCTTATCTCAATTAATGCAAGAGAATCAAATGATGGTGGAAAAGAAAAGATGCCATCATAATCAAAACATTTTCAAGATACCCCTCCACAATGTGTTATTTGCAAACTTGCAAATAACACCCTCCATCGGAAAAGTCCGGCCGGGAAAGAACAAAGGAAAACCGGCCGGAACGGAATGCAAACTGGCAACTCCAGAAAACTGGTCCCGTAATAAATTACAGGAAAACCCCGATACTGTGCATACACACCCGCATCTGTATTCCGACCGGATACAAATGCAATGAGACAAAATCTACACTGTACTATACTCGGATCCGGCTTAAACCAAAGCCGGCTAGTAATATCCGTTCGATCCTGATCCATGCAATACCGCACGTATCCGATCGAACCTTGCCATATATCTATACGGCCTCTAGTACTAACCGTCCGATCCTGATCCGTGCAATACCGCACGTATCTGATCGGACCCTGCCATATCTCCATACGGCCTCTACAGCGTTTCGCCCGAAAGCTGAGTAACTGAATGTGTGGTGGACTCTAAAGACTCGTCAATACTATGGCTGTGGATTTAACCACTAGCACGTCAGAGGTATAAGCCAATACGTGATGGGCCACCAGCTATTGACTAAAAGGGACGTCGATGAGCGAACTCATCCTGACACCCTACTGAGCCTGTCAGTGACAATATCCGTACAGTCCGGTCCGTTTGTCTATGAGCATCGCATGGCGGGCCTAGGGGGTTGGTAAAAGTCAGACCCCCAAAAGCGGTACAAGTCGTGTCGGAGTGTAGCCCAGAACACCCTGAGATACTACTGGAATACCTACCAGTAAATCTCCTGCCTTGGCCAAGGACTTTGTGTAATGGCTCTCCTAGACACAGCGCGACCTCACCCCCAATACCGGGAGAGACGAACCCCTGAAGATCCGCTCACTGCCTCCATGTGGCTCGGGACTGCACCCAACTAAAACCTGTTTGCATGACTCCTTTGAGCCGTGGTAGGGTAGTAATCAAAGCACAGTGGGAACTCACACGAGACAAATGACAATCCCCAGGTCGATGAACTAACCTGTACACATGTCACCTGGGAACTGCTATCTGACGTCAGGTATAAGACCAACTAGCATGTTCCCGGCGAGTCCTGTCCGGTGTACTCATAACCCAATGAGCACCTGTATACATCTTAGGTGAACCAACTGACACCAGTGGCTTGTGAGACCGGCCACCGCCCCTCGTCCGGGTCTCGACTGTATACACTAGTCTACTCTGGAGAATCGATGCCCTGTCTCAAAACTCCCACGACTAGGGACCTTTTAAGGATATACTTATAGACTACCAGCTCCCACGTATATGATCGCCCTCATACTGCTGGCAGTCAAGCAAGAATCCTAGGGGCTCTATCAACGTGTAATAGCGACCTGTAAGGTCACCTGAAGCAGTACACGATGATAAAGGTAAACCAGATAGCATACTATCATCTCGAGTAAGACTGTCGTACCGGGATAGGTCCTCCCTCAATCATTGCAATCACGTGCCTGTGATCCAATAATTGACTCTGAGGGAACTATCTCCAACAATCTCCCACTTGCACTCAAGGCTAATTATTGCGATGTCGCATACTCACAGCCCGTGTGATACCGAACACCCAACTCCTCTACTAGTCAGTCTCACAAATCCTGTTTGGAAGACTATTGCGTTCGAGGAATAGCCTCAGTGAGGGGATCCGCTCAGATGTTTCTTTCTATGTCTCTCTATATCTCAAGTTCGCAGAGAAAGCCATCTCCCGAAATGAGCAATACCTGTCTTAGAATGTCTGGATGTCTGATGGGACCTAGCTCATAAATTAACTCCAAATCCAAACTTCTTAGACTGTATCGTCAACTGAACTTAATCAGTATCCTGCGCCATGCCTCCCTCAGTATCTGCCTTGGACCGCCTGTCCAAAACACTGCCCCTCGTCAGAAGGAAAACTATAACTCTGACAACCTCCTTGTCGTCCATGTCACCTTGGAAGCCTGGAATGATAACTGTCTCCTTAATGAGGCTGTCGTTATCATATCCCTTAGAACATCCACTTATGTTCTAAAGCTGCTTCCGATTGTTTCTCCAGGATTGGATCAATATCATCTTATTGCATCTAGTGCAAGAACAACATCTGGTGTGGTACTTGACATCTCATGATTGACACAATTGCCTAAGCAAGTGATCTGCCAATCATGCACATCCCTCTCTACTTTAGTCTATAAGACACCTTTAGAGAGGGTGACTCCATTACCTGCAGGTACACTACCATGCCAAGAGTCGTTCATTCTAAATACTCTTAGAATGCTGTCTAAGTACCCTGATTGGGAAACCACCCAAATCTAGATCTAAAACCATAGACCTAGTAACCAGTATGTCTGATATAATATTCAAGTCCTATGTGGAGAAACCACTGTGTGACTACCAAAGAATAACCGACCGTAGTATAGGAGTTTCCTTTCCTACTTTGTGTATGTCATCCAAAACCCGGATATCACACCCTACTACCTTCTCAACAGATCCATCCCCTATTTTGATGACGTCAAACTTATGACTGTCACATCAGAAATAGATGATCTATCTCCGCTATATCTGCTTTAGTCTATAAATAGACATAAGCCTGATGTCCACCAATGCTTCCGCTGCTGCCACTGACTACGACAACCCTCTGGCAGAGTCATATAGACGTGCACTTCTAAAGCTAGTTTAGAACGACGCTATACTCATCCTCCCACCGGGTCTCGCAGCCTGGAACAACAGCAATGGCAAGTGTGGGTAAACAAGAACTTCCATGTCACCGTCCTTGAGGCTACCTGAGTACCTCTCAGGTGCCTGAAGTTACCCACCTTATCTGCGGAGTGGCCAATGGAATGTCAAATCAGATTGAATCTTTAGGTTCCTTATCAAATCTTCAGTAATCGTTTGCGGTTCTGGAATCACTTCCAGTTCTACCATACTCCCACTACTGTTTTTGAAAAAAATCTATTTTTATTAAAACTGTGGCGAGTCTAGAACAATATTACTATTGATCTCCCAGATGGTAGAAAATCAACCCTCGTCATAGCCTGGGTCAACCCACAAACAGCCATTACAGAAACGTGCCTTGAGTTATCCAGAGTTTGGTTTTAATCATAAGCCGGACAACTCCCCGTACCTTAACAATGTTAAGATATGAACTGTACTATATCCAATATAGAACCAGAGGCACTGATTTAGTTGAACCAGATTCAAAACATGCAGCTATCTCCAGTGCATGTCAACTAAATGGAAGGAGGCCGATCAGCATTACTCAACTTAGGAATGCTTCCAATTATGAGTAACCTGAAAGAGAAGCAATTTCTCTTTATCATTACTATCAACTGAGTACCATACACAAGTATCTACATTTTTGATCACTTTGAAGAATCCCGATACTTGCTACACTTGGTTCTTTACTCCATTCAAATACCTATAACTCCTCAAAACTTAGACCCTGTGTTTCTACGAAACACATGTCTAAGAACTAGAGAAGTTAAAAGTAAACAGAATATAGTATGAGGACCAACCCCTCTTTCCTAATGGACACTGGACAACATACAATACTCTGTATAAGTCCGCTGAGTCTGACAACTCTTTCACTGTGTGTCGTAGGTTGAAAATTGTACTTATGGTTAAGAAGAATTACACCGCTGTTTAATGCTCCTTACCTAACCATCCACTGATATAGGTAAATGTCATCGACATAATATCAAAAGGTATATCTCACTCTATGAAAATAGACATACAGATATATCAATTTGAAATTGGTGCATAAAAGCGGATATTCAAAACCAAATATTTGCCGACCGGCAAACAGCCCAGGTGATTTCATCAAATATCACCGATTACAACGAATCCCGATATAATGAGGATGATCACCCAATTCCCAATAACCTACTACCACTCATCATCCATAAAACCATACAGATGTGAGAATCATACCTGGTAAATACATACCCTGGAGTAAGTATCTAATCGGGAAATCAGTTTTCTTTTAACAGTACACAGTTGAACTGAAACATTGAAATGTTTCGATGGGGTATCCTAGTATTCCTACTAATGCCTCTACCATTATCCAGATTCACAACTATAACCGTATAATTCTTTGCCACCTCTCCAAATCCCTTTATATGTCTTTAGTCAATACCTTCTACACACCCCTTTAGGCCAATTGGTTTTCTTCCTTCCCTACCGTTCGGCACCAGCCTATGGTTTGGAAGAAGACTATCCAATAAGCATAATGGGTGTACTGTCCTAATCCTAGGAGCACTCGCAATGCGAGAGAAGGTGAAGATAAAAGACAACGGAATAAACCTTATTCCTATTTCTCCTAGACCAGAATCCATCCCCGAACTGGAACAAGTTCCTTTCGAGTTCGTATATAACCATACGATGGATTATCCAATAAACTGTGGATCTTCGTAGTGATACGGAGTGTCCTGGAGAAATACAAAGGTGATTTAGGATTGGCGAAGAAATACTTGGTTTGGTCGTGAATATCAGTCGCAGTTTACTTTGCCCTCTTACTAATCCCTTGCTTTGTCTTAATCTTAATACCTTCTGCACACCGTTTAGGCTAATTGGTCTTCTTCATTCCACACTGTTCGGCACCAGCCTAAAGTTTGGAAGAAGACTATCCAATTTGCGTAATAGGTGTACTATCTCCTAAACTAAGGAGTACTCGCAACCTGAGAGAAGGTAAAAAGGGAAAAACAACTGAATAATACTATCTGTTTTCTCCAGAACCGGAAACCATCCTCGAATAAATTCCTTCGAGTTCGTATCTAACCATACGATGGTTTTGTCCAATGGAAGTGGACGTTCGTAGTAATACGGGGTGTCCTGGAGAAATGGGTAAAAGTAGGAGTGGCAATGAGGTCTGCAACTCTGACAATCCAAAAGCCAGTGTTTAAGAAGGTTCGGTCAACTTGGTCACTGAGTCATAGTCTTAGGGTCGGGTCAATGGTCGCTGCCAGAGAGAGAGAAAAGAAACACTCAGCGTGCACTCTAACCTAGATCAGAATGGTTACCAATTTATCTAATCTGGAAACCTCCCACTGTACCTCAAATTCTCCTCCAAACCTGAAAGAAGAATTAGTCGGGGTCACCCGAGGAGTAAACCAACTCATCAGTGGGAATCGGGATCCAACTATCATTGCATGATAACGTGACGGAATCCGCTCACGGTGTCACACTCCAGAAGGTATGCGCATATCTGGCAAGTTTCAGTTCTTTTGAAACTCCCGATGTGATTTTTACCCCATGCTCTTATGATCTTGACTTTGGCCAACAAATCATAAGTCACATGTCAAGTTCTACCCGTCATTCTCCAGGTTGTTTTGAATCCACCCGTACCTACCCTTGACTTTGGCCAACAAGGCAGTACGACGGTTCCAAACCAACGCATCTATCTATGCTGCATATGAATAACCAACAGCTACCAAACACTGTGCCTTGACTTTGGCCAACAAACACAGCTTGAATACTATTGACTACCCATATGAAACGACGGAGGGCTACGAATGGTTTCTGGCGAAAACCTTTAACGTAATGAACTTGATATCGTTGAAGGGACGGATAGCTTTTTAGAAAATATAGTGACGAAAACCTTTACTAAAGAGGTCACTCCCGGTGAAGGGATCTCGGCTCTTTCCCCGTAGAATGGGGTGCAGGATATTCCAAATGAATACCATGATGCAAAGCAAAAGTAATCGACTATAGTGAAGTTATTGCCCTGACACAAACTTCTGTCCAAGGGGTCACTCCCGGTGAAGGGATCTCGGCGCTAGCCTCGTCGACTGAGGAGCAGGATATTCCAACTGAATACCATGATGCAAAACAAAAGAGAACGTCCTTGCAATAACAGCTTTTTGAAAAGTGTTCCAACAACATCAGAATAGGTTTGTTTTAACTTACATTGATCCGAATCAACGCAGTCCCATCAAATGATCACACCACAAAGAACGAAAATATACTGATGTACGTATATGCCATCCGCATTCGCCACTGGGTCCCGTCATTACCCGTTAGGTTAGCTAACTAACGACAGAGTAGGGACTGGACTAGCGCGGATGTAAAACATATACAACATCTACTAATATATATACCAATATATTATATTTCGCTCAAGGCGTGAATAAAATGCAACATCACAGAAATGTACAGCATCACAGAACAATACAGATATCTGGGATCCCCGGGTTTCACAGAGCCACTACTGAAACCCGACGTTCCCCTGGTCGTGTGGATAGCCTGTGCAATGAAATCCTAGACCCCTACGGGCGCGGCAAGTTACCCGCCAAAACCTGAAGCGAGGCAGCCCCCTTCAGCGCCGTGAATGGACCACCCAGCACTTCACGGAATCCGGTAACTTAGGCACCCCTCCTGGGTCAACCTGTACCCCCTACGAGTGCGGCGAATAGCCCTGCCAATCCTAGAGTAAAGCCCCCTCCGTCTCAATACCATGAGATGCGGGCTTGTTGCCCTCTTGAACCCGGCTATCCGTGCACCCCTCCGCGGGGTAATCCTAGTACAGAAAGTAAAATATACATACAACGGGTACATCGACCGCAACCAGGTCGTGCCCCAAAAGAATAATACAAACAGGTAGTGACGGCAGTCCACATGTCGGACGCTCGCCCCGCAATATCAAATGTACATAATACAACAAAACTGTACTAGCATTGCATCCAGGCTATCCCCCACGACCGACCCGCAACATCACAGCAAATACATAGAACATCAACGTGAAGGTCACGTTCGCAAATCCGTCTAACCGGGCTATAGCAGTTAGACAGGATTTACCGATCGAGTGACATTCACGGTCACAGATATAATGTAAATACTGTGAAATAATGTGTTTAAAATATCCGATCGATCAAAAATTAACAAGTGGGCCCCCAAGCAATACTGTAGCACTCACAGAAAATCTGGGCCCAATATTAATATTCCAAAACCCCTAAAATCAGCCCAGAAGCCCACTGGAGAAATTGGACACAGTGAGGACACCAATGTGCGGCGGAACCGCGGCCCAAGGGGGGATTTGGCCGCGGTTCCGCGCTTCAGTGATCGACTCACTGCGTCGAATTTTTACAGCAGTCTTAGAACTCCCTGCACATCATTCTGAGACAACCTGGAAAATTTTTGGACATCAAAAAATTTCGACAGAAAACTGATGTAAGGAAAAACGCGGGTTTTTGGAATTTTGGTCGATCGGAAATGCAAACACATCAAACAAAGCTAGACGAAGTTAATGGCGAGGCTCTGATACCACTGTAAGTGCACGGCGGCGCCCCGGTCGTCAATCCGACGGCCAAATGCGGAAGCGGTGATAAACTTTAATTTTGCGAACTTAGCAAACCGGCACAACCGCGCACTAAACCCCGGATCGGGCCATTAAACTAGATCTAGCAAAGTAACAAGATGGGGAAGAGATATACTGAGTGATCCGAGTCCTCCGGTCTTCTCGTCATCGTCCCGATCTCACGCGGAATGTCCGGTCTCCATCTCCTCGCCGGAAGGGCACCACGTCGCCTGCATCTTTTACGGGCTCCCGCCTCTATACCGAGGCAACTCGGGCATGAAGCTGGCAAGTCGACATGCCCAAGATATGCTGTAGAATATGTGTAGGACTCATGTCTCATATTGGGGTAGTGGATGTTGCCATTTGATAGATGGAGGAATCAAGATAAGAAAAATGGTGCTTGCATTTTTCTAGCATGAAATGAGATCAAGGAAAATTGCCACACTCAAAATGAAACACCCTCTTTCTCTCTCAAAATGTGGCCGGCCTCTAATTTGTGAGAAATGGTGGAGGGAATCAACTAAGGGAAGTGATGGTAGGAGAAGAGAAGAGGTGGCCACACCAAAACATCATCATAACCAATTCACATCAAACCCATACCCTCTCTTATCTCAATTAATGCAAGAGAATCAAATGATGGTGGAAAAGAAAAGATGCCATCATAATCAAAACATTTTCAAGAAACCCCTCCACAATGTGTTATTTGCAAACTTGCAAATAACACCCTCCATCGGAAAAGTCCGGCCGGGAAAGAACAAAGGAAAACCGGCCGGAACGGAATGCAAACTGGCAACTCCAAAAAACTGGTCCCGTAATAAATTACAGGAAAACCCCGATACTGTGCATACACACCCGCATCTGTATTCCGACCGGATACAAATGCAATGAGACAAAATCTACACTGTACTATACTAGGATCCGGCTTAAACCAAAGCCGGCTAGTAATATCCGTTCGATCCTGATCCATGCAATACCGCACGTATCCGATCGAACCTTGCCATATATCTATACGGCCTCTAGTACTAACCGTCCGATCCTGATCCGTGCAATACCACACGTATCTGATCGGAACCTGCCATATCTCCATACAGCCTCTACAGAGTTTCGCCCGAAAGCTGAGTAACTGAATGTGTGGTGGACTCTAAAGACTCGTCAATACTATGGCTATGGATTTAACCACTAGCACGTCAGAGGTATAAGCCAATACGTGACGGGCCACCAGCTATTGACCAAAAGGAACGTCGATGAGCGAACTCATCCTGACACCCTACTGAGCCTGTCAGTGACAATATCCGTACAGTCCGGTCCGTTTGTCTATGAGCATCGCATGGCGGGCCTAGGGGGTTGGTGAAAGTCAGACCCCCAAAAGCGGTACAAGTCGTGTCGGAGTGTAGCCCAGAACACCCTGAGATACTACTGGAATACCTACCAGTAAATCTCCTGCCTTGGCCAAGGACTTTGTGTAATGGCTCTCCTAGACACAGCGCGACCTCACCCCCAATACCGGGAGAGACGAACCCCTGAAGATCCGCTCACTGCCTCCATGTGGCTCGGGACTGTACCCAACTAAAACCTGTTTGCACGACTCCTTTGAGCCGTGGTAGGGTAGTAATCAAAGCACAGTGGGAACTCACACGAGACAAATCACGATCCCCAGGTCGATGAACTAACCTGTACACATGTCACCTGGGAACTGCTATCTGACGTCAGGTATAAGACCAACTAGCATGTTCCCGGCGAGTCCTGTCCGGTGTACTCATAACCCAATGAGCACCTGTATACATCTTAGGTGAACCAACTGACACCAGTGGCTTGTGAGACCGGCCACCGCCCCTCGTCGGGGTCTCGACTGTATACACTAGTCTACTCTGGAGAATCGATGCCCTGTCTCGAAACTCCCACGACTAGGGACCTTTTAAGGATATACTTATAGACTACCAGCTCCCACGTATATGATCGCCCTCATACTGCTGGCAGTCAAGCAAGAATACTAGGGGCTCTATCAACGTGTAATAGCGACCTGTAAGGTCACCTGAAGCAGTACACGATGATAAAGGTAAACCAGATAGCATACTATCATCTTGAATAAGACTGTCGTACTGGGATAGGTCCTCCCTCAATCATTGCAACCACGTGCCTGTGATCCAATAATTGACTCTGAGGGCACTATCTCCAACATTAGGATCTATAAAGATAGATCTAAAAGGATATTGGAATTGTCTCAATCCAGGTACATTGACACCAAACTAAAGAGGTTTAGTATGGAAGAGTCCAAACGTGGGTTTTTACCCACGATCTCAGGGCTCACTCTCTCCAAAGAGATGTCTCCCAAGACTGATTTGGAGAGAGCTCGCATGCAAGCGATACCCTATGCTTCGGCGGTAGGCTCTATCATGTATGCGATGCTATGTACCAGACCTGATGTAGCATACTCACTAAGTGTAGTGAGCATGTATCAAGCTGATCCAGGAGAGAGTCACTGGACAGCTGTGAAGAGCATTCTCAAGTACTTGTGAAGGACTAAAGAGATTCTCTTGGTGTATGGTAACAAAGAACTCCAAGTGGAGTCCTTTACCGATTAGAGCTTCCAGAGTGATTAGGACGACTCTAAGTCGCAGTCGGGATTTGTCTTTACCCTTTACGGAGGGGCGGATAGCTGGAAGAGTTCCAAGCAGGAAACCGTGGTAGACTCGACGATGGAGGCTGAATACATCGCTGCCAACGATGCTGCCAAAGAGGCTGTCTGGATCAACAAATTCATTACTGAACTTGGAGTGGTTCCATCCATTGAGCATCCAATACTTTTGTATTGCGATAACAATGGAGCGGTGGCTTTGGCCAAGGAACCCAGGTCCCAACAGCAATCCAGACATATTCTGAGGCGGTATCACCTGATCCGGCAGATAGTTGATCGCCGGGAGATCGAGGTCAGGAGGGTTGACACGAAGAACAACACAGCAGATCCACTCACAAAGGCCATTCCCCAGATACAGTTTGAGAGACTCTTCGGGATGCTCAGTATGCGATACTACAGCAACTAGCCCTAGTGCAAGTGGGAGATTGTTAGTTGTATGTATGCCCTAGAGGCCAGTATTGTACAGATGTATATTATATTGGATGCTTGGACATATATAGAGAGTACTTTCTTGCTCGATATGATAGTATGCTATCTGGTTGCTCTTTATCTTAACATGTATACTTGTCTCTTTATACTGTCTTATAGTTACATGTTGGTAAAGCCCTTAGGATATGTACTTGACTGCCTGAACTATGATGCGGATCATATTAGTGGGGACATGGTAGTCCATAAGTACATCCTTCAAGATCCCTAGTCGAGGGTGTATCGAGACAGGGCATCGATATACCAGAGTAGACTAGCGTATACGCTTCTCGACCCATGAGATGGGCGATGGATGATCCCATATCCATTGGTGTTTGACATCAGAGATGGTATGCGGGTGCTCAGTGGAGACTGGGTACACTGGACGGACTCGCCGAGAACTCCCAGATGGTATTATACCTTACGTCAGATGGCAGTTCTCTGGTGACACTTGTGCAGGTTAGTCTGTAGACCCGAGATCGTCATAGAGTCTTGTGTGATTCCCACTGTGCTTTGATTTCCACCTTACCACGTCCATGAGGGCGTGCAAAACGGTGTTTTTTGGGTACAGTCCAGAGTCACATGGAGGCAATGAGCGATAGGAGGGGTTTCGTCTCTCCCGGTATTGGGGGTTGATGTTGCGCTGTGCTCGATTGGCCGTAACAGGGAAGTCCCTGGCCAGGGCTGATTCAGAGATTTACTGGTAAGTGTTACCAGTAGTATCTCGACCCGTTATGAGCCTCACATCGGAACGACTTATCGGTTATTGGGGTCTGACGTTTACCACCCCTAGACTTGATATGCGACATATCAGACGAGGAGACCGGACTGTACGGGAAGTGTTGCCGGCAGTCTTTTTATAGGAGTTGGAGCGGGCTTGCTTGCAGATCTTCTGATTGTTCAATACCCGGGTAGCCGTTACGTCCAGCGAGTACCGCTGACGGCTTGTGGGTGCTTGATGTGATCATCACCTACTACCGGCGTGTTGACGAGTCTTTAGAGTCCTACATAGAGGTTTTTCTGGCTCAGGCAAAACGAAATAGGAGCACGTATGTGATATGTGCGGGACCGAGAATAATGCATGCATGTGATACCGTATTTTATTCTCGCGACATTTTGTATCGGTCGGTTATATATGATATGACCGGGTTATCGAATCAAGTGTTGATTCGATAAGTTGATACGATGAATGTTAGTCAGTTATATGAGATATGACCGGATTATTAAGTCAAGTGTTGATTTAATAATTAAGTGTATAATTATATATTAGATATACTAGTTTACATTTACTAACACATGTTCACTTAGGGTTTTTACTCACATGTACACATTTTTACTATATATGATATATATGAAAATGTGTTGTATTTTTGTATCATGGTTGATGATACACTATACATGGGTGTATGAGACTTACACTATGCTAATTTTTATTTAGGGTTTTTAATATCTAAAGTAATTACAAAATCAAGTGGAGGATTAGAAAATGCATGAAGCTTGTGGAAGCTTGTGGATGCATTGACTAATTCAACTTGGTTTTGTTTTTACTATTGATATTTCTTAACCCAACCATAAAGATTAGCCTAGGGTTAAGTCTCTACAAGGGTTAGTATATGATATTCACTCACCATGGTTACTCTTCTCACTTGAACAATACCCTCATTCCTTTCTTTGGTTCATCTTCTTCATTGAGCAAAAGAAATTGCTTGCTAGGGTTTTGGGGAAAAAAAAGTGAAACTTTGTGAGAATTAAAAATCCAAAGAGAACCCACTTCCTATTTCTCCATCCTCATCAAGTCTAGCACTCTTGTATAGGGTGTTTGCTTCAGTAATTCTCAAATTAGTGAAGTAGTAGCTTGAGTCGGAATTTTCTCGACGTAGATCATCTTCGGCCTCGGAGACTTCAAGCAAGGTCGCACCTTTCGCCTCGTGAAGCTATGCAAGGGTCCGGAAGATCCACGATCGCAGCGAAGGGACTTCAACAAGGGGCAAATGAAGTGAAGGACCGATCTACAAAGGTTGTATTTCATATCCCTTTAGAGTAAAGATGTTTACTTGCTAATTGATTCGCCTAAACTCTAGTATACGATCTTGCTTAGTGTGTTATTCGGCACATAAAAATTTAATTTTGGCATGGTCGATGCCTTGTAGAGCCTTGTTAGTGTGCTTAGTAACCCTACAGCTACCACACACTACGTCTTAACAGAAGTCAACAAACGCAGCACGAATACTAAATATTACTTTTCTGAAATGACGGGGCTACGACAGGTTTTTAAGAAAACCCTTTGCGTAATGAACTTGATATCGTTGTAGAATCGAGTGAATTTTAAAAGGAGTGTTTTTGAAGCTTTTACTAGTTTTGCTAAAGAGGTCACTCCCGGTGAAGGGATCTCGGCTCTTTCCTCATCGAATGAGGTGCAGGATATTTCACAAATACCACTATGCAAAGCAAAAACTATAGAAGCAATTAAAAGACAAACCGAGAGGGTTGTAGCATCTGCCAGTTTCGCTAAAGAGGTCACTCCCAGTGAAGGGATCTCGGCTCTTTCCTTATCGAATAAGGTGCTGGATATTCTAAAAGGAATACCGCTATGCAAAGCAATAACTATAGCTACCAGTTTTAAACAAGTTTCTACAACATCTTTTAGGTTTCCTTTTTTTTATTAATCTCATTAATGAAGTCCCATCAAATTATGCTTCCTATGCATCTCATAAGAAACAAAAGCGACAATAGTTATTATATATCATATATATAATAGAGGCATGCGTCTCAGAATATATCAAGTGATCACATCAAAAAATATCAGCAGCAGAAGAACATATATGAAATATTGGATATACTAGGAATTCCGTGTTTTAATTAAGCCAATAAAAACGCGGATTCCACGGTCGCGATGAATAGCCAAACCCACATCCCTCGACCCCTACAAGAGCGGCAAGAAACCCTACCAATTCTAGAGTTAGGAGACACGGTCTCGACTCCTCGAGATGGTCTCCTACTGGACTCTAGAACCCGGTTACTTGTGCTCCCCGCCTTTGGTCTATCCTAATACGGAAAAGTAAATAATATACATCAATAGTGACATCGTCCTCAACCCGGAAGTGCCCCAATAAAAGAATATTACATACAAGCTTTTACATGAATGAAAATGAAAAACTCTCATCTCACATAAAAAAACCCGGCTATTCAAAACACGACGATCCAATATAACATATCACAGCAACACATAACATCACATGTCATCAATGTAAGTAAATATGCGTATCCCAATTGTCGTTGACATATAGCAACGAAACCGGCGATACACCACATATTACACTTACAGTCGCAGAAAAGAAAGTGAAAAACTACAACAGTTGGAATCCGCAACCACCATAGACATCATAAACCCAATGTATCACATACTCTGGATTTCATGCCTAACCAAATGAATTCCTTAGACATCTTGTGCCTAACAATTACAAACCCCGCATTTTATTCTCGATATTGAAAACACTTTCCAATAAACAGTCGGGTAATTCAACAAGATTCCCGATAACCTGATCGAATGCTCGTCAAAAACTTTAGTAGACGGCCGCACCCCCGATGCCGTCGATAAAGTGCACTGAAGCGGAACACCGCGGCCGTAAGCACCCGAACGGATGCTTTTGGTGACAGGGTTCTCCTATAGTCACTTGGTCGGGGTTATGGGGCGTGGCTATCTAGTAAGGTTACCCGGCGAGTATCCGCGTAACCTACGTAATTGCAACGGACTTTTAATCCACATCAAAATTCCGTGGCAACCGATCAAATGTCATGACCTGAAGGTACGGAACGTGACCGGCACTTAAATTACGAAACGTCTAAAGGCGTAACGTAATCTAAGTAAGCCGAAGCCCAGAAATCTAAACCATTTAAAAGAAGAAGTGTAGGAAAACAAGTTTAAAAGCAACATCAAATTTTCTCAAAAATTTCGACAGAGTCTCCTTTGTAAAAACTGGCCCCAAACGGGTACAAACAAGAATATATACATAAGCAATAAATAAGGCATCCCCAAGCGGGAGCTATCTCTTCGCCAATTGGCGGACACAACCACGCAAGCAAAATAATATACAACGCTGAAGGGCGAGGAACAAAACTCAGAGGAAAACCAAAATCTACCAGAAAACCATAATAATACAAGCGCGACTCTAAGGTCGAAAGAAAAACAATTGGTCTTCTAAATCTATCAAATAATAAATGTCTGGTTGATGGAGCTTACTAGATACAACTGGAATAAATAAAAGTACAACGGCGGTCACGATATAAGTGAACCAACCTATCAAGCAACCACCCTGAAGGAAATGGTGTGCCAGCAAGCCGCCAAGGAAACCTGTACATCTGAACCTATAAGAAAATTTGGTACAACGGGGGTGAGTTGCCAACTCGTGAGTAGAAGACATCTGCGAGTAGAAATCGCATGCACGACGATCTCCTAGGTCATAATAATATACTTACATAACACAAGTCATCTAGTAGTGACAGGGTAATAATCTATGCATAAGTGCAATACTCAGTGCATCGTGTCAGTGTCACTAAACAGTAATATGTCACATATCTGATGTATGAATGCATCATGAATGAGAAAATCAACCATGAAATATGAATAATCAGATATAAGAAAAACATCAATGAATCTTGTATAATAAAACTGAAACCTCATCAGTGAAATCGACAGAAATCCGTGTCAAGCATCGATATAAAATAGGTATATCTCAAAATCTCATATCTCTGTATCTCAAATCTCAAATCTCAATATCTCTGTATCTCAAATCTCAATATCTCTGTATCTCGGGTTCCGGCAGTCCGGATCGGCGCATATCATCAAATCTCACGACTACGGTCGGTATCCTCCGGATATCCGTCGCGTCATAAATAACCGGTAGGTAGTGTTCCCCTGCCGGGCTCAACGCCATCATCTGCAATTTTCTTGCCCCGAGGTACCATACCGGGCCCACCATGTACCCGCAGACGGTGCATCCCCCTCCTCGAATCGGGTATATGATACTGCTCAAGAACAGAGAAAACTCATGGTGGACGGTACACACATCACATCATTAGAAAACCGCAGTTTTTCTTTGAAAATAATAATAAGTTATGGAATTGTTGCGGTTTTCCCCAAAATCCAGAAATCTTATAAAAAATCCAAATCCTGAAATCCTGAGTAAATAAATAATAAGTATCGGCATAAGCCCCACAAAACTGTATGACAGTATGAATATGTAAATGCATGAAGTGTCTGAGTAAGCAATGCAATTTCTAAACTAGCACATGAAGCAAGCGTACTAAAATATGTTTAAACTACTAATTTGCAGCTATACTAAATGAAGTAGCTTTTTCTAAAGTGTGCGTGACATGGCAATTATCGATGATGATGTGTGTGAGCCGGCAAATAAGTGTACGTGGAACATGCGCATCATCGGTAATGGTGCTAGTGTCCTAACAGGCAGGGTTTCATGTTAGCTAAAGAAACATATGTATGAACATGCAATGCGATGAATACAACATGAATATAATGGTGAATGTATATTAAACGCACATTTAGAATATACATATCTAACTACGAGTCATATAGTTTGTTGTTTGAAATAGCACGAATCGTGGTTTTTAGAAAAATAGGGTCTACGGGGTTTTATAGAAAAGATATGTCCTTTGAAAAATCCGTAGTATCCCTCAGGCTGTCTTTAAAAATGCGCACGATTCGTTAGTTTTGAAAATAAAATATGGCTCGAGCCTAAACTAGTATCTATCTAACCCACTAAGGAACTAAACTAAAGAAACTAGTCGATAGGTAATAAGAATCCACCTAAAGTCCGAGTCGATATCTTTAGTAGTCAGCGATCCAGCCTCAATAGCGTTACGTATATAGTACAACTTCCTCGAGTCAAGAGTGCAGATCAATCATCACATCTATACCTCGTACGGTAAAATCCATCGTACGGCATCCCAAAATCGGGGTACAGGTCAACTATCATATATACATCATCATTCATAAGGTATCATCATCAAACAATATCATGATCTGGTTACTGACCTAAAGCCTCGTGCCATCCGATGTCATCAACACATATTATCATATATGAGTTCACATTACCCAAGCGATCCATTATAAATATCATAACATATCTCATATCATATCTCAATCATATATCAACTATCATATATATATCATCAATCAGATGGTATCATCGTCCAACAATCCGCTATAATATCATAACTCGGTCACATATCAAATTTCTCACGGCATCATGCCCGATCATATCCACTCATTCCCAAGTATCATATAACATCCTCATATCACGTGTATATGTTGTGTGTATATATATATATAGAAACCTACACACATTCATATATATATATATATATATAAATATATATATACCCACATATACCCCAAGTCAAGTGTATGTGTGTGTGCGTGCGTGTGTGTATGTCAACCTATACTCTTCGGTCTCGTGACTAAGAACTAGACTGAAACCACTATCATCCAACTTACACAAATTCCGATCTGTGGTCTCCTAAAACCTTTCTTGCTCCGTATTCGTATCTTACAATAACATGTTTATATATAACTATCTCAAGACCACGTCAAATCCTACGAAGTTGCGGGGGTGCTATACGCCATCCACCCAACTTCCCCCGTAGATATACATCTACGCACCTGGTTCTTGTCTGCCGAAGTCGATGCCGCCATCCTCTTCTTCATCGTCCGAAGTCCACGTGAGAGGTACCTATATGCAACATTTATAATATCGTAAACCGAAATCACGGATAAAAATCAAAACGGCATACGAAACGCGCATAGGTTAAAACCTATGGCCCGCTCATGCAAAAGAACCAAATAACGCTCGACAACGGCGTACAAAAGCCGATTGGTCGAGAAAAACCCAAACATACCAATCGTGGTTTTACAACTCACTAAATATAATATGAAATAAATCGTAACTCATAAAAACCACAAAATAAATCAAATTGATTTATTTCTGAAAACCTAGAAAGCATCAAATAACCGTTTTAGCTCCAAACATGATATCTAAACAAATCTAGTGGCCACAATATTCACTAAATATCATAACAAGGTCATATAAACCATTTCTATAATTTAATCTCATCAATTTGTATTAATCCATAAAATTTAGTTTGCAATTTTATCCAATTTTAACAATTTCTAAGTAACAATGTACAAAACAACAACTAAACTAAGTTTTGCATGATCTAAGATGTTAAACTACCATTTATAATGTTAATGATGTGATGAAAACCCTATCTAGAATTTAATCCCACATTTTTAATTAATTTCTAAAACCTAGTTTGCAAATTATGCAACTTTGACCAATTAATTGTAACAATTTGAAATTTAACAACTAAACTAGATTTTGCATATTTTAAGTTGTTAATCTATACATTGCATACCTAATGATGAATTAGAAAAAAAAACTAACTTGATTTTAAAACCCTATCTTGAAATTTTTTATTTAGCAATTAGAACCATAATTAAACACCGAAATTCATTAAATTAAAGTAATTAACCTACAATTAACGCTAGGGTTAGAATTATACCTCAATAAACATGAGATAAAACATGCACCCAAGCCTCCCAAAAATGCTAACTTTGCTCCAAGATCCAAGCTAGATAGGTCAAAGGATAATGGGTAGAGATTGGATTAGGAATTTATGAGGTTTTTGTTCTGATTTTTGATGGATTTTGATGAATTTTTGAAGTGAGAATGAGCTTGGGAAAAATGGGAGCTGCCTCAAGGTGAGGCTCGGCCACATTGCAGGAAAGAAGGAGAGAGAGAGTGAAGAGTGTAGTCAAGTGTAGAAACATCCACACAAATAGCATATGCAAACTTCTTTATATTAATTTATTCATTCCTTTAATTTGAATGAATGAAATGAGTTGAAAGGAGAGAAAGAGTGAGACGGGGCTGTTAAAGGGGGCCCGGCCACTTAGTGGGGGAAGTGTGTGAGCATGTGAGAGAATTTTCTAAGTCAAGAAAACCCTTCAAAAACTCATTATTGCATCATACATTAATCTTTTCCCTTTTATTTTAAATTTTCCATTATCTTTTCCCCTAGAGTTCTCTAGACTATGGAGACAAATGAGAAAGAGAGAACATGTTATAAACTTGCTATTAAGTTGACATGGTTCACTAATAAATGATTAACCCATTTCCAATTTGTAATTATCACCAATTAAATGTATTAGTGAAAGCTTAAAATAATATTCAAAATAATTAATTACGGAAAATATTTTAGTAAACTAGAAATTTACAAGTGACCTATTAAATACCAAATACTAGCAATTACATAGCTGGAGGTATATTTATGTCTATATTGAAAAATAATTAAATCTTGGTTTTTACGGAAAACACGAGTTATTTTACCGATTATCCGAAATTTCACCTAAACGGTTTTCAAAATGTTACATCAAATGAGACTAAACTGCTAGATTTATAAAATTCAAACTTGTTATCTCATAACTAATTATATGGATTCCAAATATTGTATCACAATCATAAATAGCTAGACGAAGTTAAACTTTTTGATCGAATAAGCAAACACTCAAAATTTCCCAACAAGCTCAACACTTGAGCGGAGTTCAAAAAGTACCCAGAAACTGCCACAACTTCTATGAACCATCTGTAGAAGGGACGACCGTAACATTTTAGAAATCGTTTTGCGAATTTTCCGTTTTTAGGGCAAAATAGTCGGTATTTTCCGTTTTAACCCGATTGTGATCAAACTTCAATATAAACTTGCCGGCACCTAGTTTAGCTAGAATAAAGCTAGTGCGCGAACTTTGGGGATCAATGGAAAGTTTTGGTTCACATAGAATTTTTCCCTAATAAAATATTATTTTAATGCTTTATTTGTGCACTTTATTAGTGGTAATTGCTTTTTTTGTGGGTTAATTACTACTAATGTGGTTTTATGTTAATTTAATCACTATATATTTTGTTAAACCATTCATTCCCAAATATCTAGATATTTTGATAATTAAAATGAAAAATTAAAATGAAAAATTAAAAAGAAAAGAAAAGAAAAGGCGGCAAAATGCATTAATTAGCCTTTAATGTTGTTTCTTTTGCTAGATATTTCTTCTTTTTACACAAAATACCCCCCCCCCATCACACTTGGCCGAGCCTCCCTTCCCCATTTCTGCCCTCTTTTTCTTTTCTCCATTTCATCTCATTTTGCTTCATAAAAATCATCCAAAATCACAAATAAATCCCACAAACTCTTTTATAAATCAAAACCGTTCATTCTTGAACTCAAAGCAAGCTTGGATCATCATGGAAGACTTCATTTTGGATGCTTAGATTTGGTGTTTTGTTGCAAGTTTTTGAATCTTTTTGGAGGTATAAAACCCTAACCCTAATGCTTAATTCTTGTTTTAAATACTCTAATTAGCTCATTTAGATGTTTAAATTAAAGCTATTTAATTGCATGTTTCAAAATTCTAGAAAGGGTTTTGTTAATCAATTAGGGTTGTGGTTAGTAAAAAGGTTAAGTGATAAGGTAAGACTTGATGAAAACTTAACCTAATTGCTAGAATGTTAATTGTTATTTTCCTAATTGGTTAATTAAGCTAATTAGCAAACTAAACTTTTACTAATCCTAATTAGGTGAGATCTAAAATTATAGTAAAGCTTTAAATGGGTTAATCTTGCTAATTAGTGATGTTTGTAAATGCTAGTTTGGTAAAAACTTATAGTTTGGTACTAAAATGATATATGTTGCTTACTAGATTTCGGTAAGTTTCAGGCGTGGGTTTCTTTTGACGTTGCGACGTTAATTATATTGATTCCACGCTATATCTTGTGTTGTGAATGTGCGATCGGTACGATCAGGGTCTAGATTTGGTAGTTGTGTCGCTTTGCGTTCCTAGTTAGGGTCGTGCCGATATCGTTCGTGTCTTTGTGTAGCTTTTGCTCTTGAGTTGGTTTCGTAGTGTCGCTACGCACGTTAGCCACAATACGAACACTTGAGAGTAAGTTTTGTATGGTCGCGTTGGTCAGCGTAGTTTGTACGTGTTGGGTCTATTGCTAATATATACCTGTTATATTGTTATATGCTTTCAGGATCGCAGGCAGGGACTTCGGGCGCTGCGAACAGGGGAAAGAGAGTAGTAGGCTTTACTTAGCCAGGAGCGTTGGTGAGTAGATTTAATACCTATAGGGGAATCGCCCGCATGGCATTATGCATCTGGGCTAGAGATGACTTGACTTTGTCGCATTTTCTATTTCATATATAGAGTTTGCGCATACCCTTATTGCTTAGTTATTTGTTGTGCTTGAACTAGTACCCTTAGGACACTGCACTATTATTGACGACTCATGTTGCACGACCACTGATTGTATGCCACACACACTGTCAATAATTGCCATGTTACGCACAACGCATATACCTATATGATATTGTTTGGTTAGGGACATTGAGACATTAATTCATATTTTTTTATGCATATAACATATATCATACATGTATACCTACATGCTTACACATATGCCTTGACATGCTTACATGCTAGTTACTTGTATACCTATAGGGCATTATACCATTAGCGATAGGTACATACACACATAATGACATAGCTACATGTATACCTTGCATGCATACTTACACTTATACCCGTAGGGTATATTACATCATTACTGATAGGTAGATACATATATCTTGCTATACCTGTATATTTACACATATATCTGGTTATAGCTACATGTTTACCTTTACTTGATGTTATTTAGAATTGGAGAAATTAGGAACCACGTGATATTTTATATTAACTTGTTGCAGTTAATTAGCGGCTTTTTTTTATATGCTTACATTATAGTTTTATGTTGCATATATTATGTTCATGGATTTTCGCATTGTGATATGGATTTTTCATGATGTTTTGTGGATTTGAGGACCGTGGTAGTTTCATGAAATTATGCATTATTTGAAAAACTCGGTTTCTCTTGATATGATATTTCAGCAGCCATCATAAGTTTTATCGGTTCTGATATATATACACATGTGAGGAGCATCGTGGGCCGTATGAGGGTATAGGGTGGGGCCCGGAGGTACCCCGGGGCAAGACGATTGAAGGATCTTACCGATTGAGCCTGGCAGGGGAACCATACCAGCCGATGATAGTACCTATGACTCGGCGGTTATCGTGGGGATACCGACATGTAACGTTTCAGAAATCGTTTCGCGAATTTTTCCGTTTTAGGGCAAAATAGTCGGTATTTTCCGTTTTAACATGATTTCAATCAAACTTCCGTAGAAACTTGCCGGCACCTATTTTAGCTAAAATAAAGCCTGTGTGCGAACTTTGGGGGTATTTGGGAGGTTTTGGTTCAGATAGAATTTTTCCCAAATAAAATATTATTTTAGCCGGTAAAATATGCACGTAAATCGAGAAATTTCTTCTAAATGAAAATTCTTGAAAATCATCACTACAATTATTTTAGAACCTTCTTTTTAAATATCTAGATTTTTTTGGTCAAAGGATTTAATTTTTTTAAAGAAAAAGAAAAAAGTAAGAAAGGTGGAAAAATGCATTTAATGAAGCATTTATTGTATTTTTACTATAACTTTCTTCACAAAAATTCACAAACCCCAACCCCCCACACCTCCTTGGCCGGCCCCTCTCTCCCCCGTGCTGCCCTTGTGCTTCCTCACTCAATTTTCTTCATTTCAAGCCAAAATAAATTATGAAAAATCCAAATAAAATCACAAAAATTCAAATATAATCATTTTCCTTCATTTCCTTAACCCTAAACCATGCTTTGTTCTTCATGAAGTCTTGGTTTTGGAGGCTAATCTTGGTTTTCTTGTTGCAAGTTTTGAATCATTTTGAGGTATAAAACCCTAACCCTAATCTCTAATTGTTAAGTTTAAATCTTTATGCTAGCTTAATTAGATGTTAATTTAAGCTTTAAATTTCATGTTTCAAAATTCTAGAAATGGTTTTAGAAATTCAAGTTAAGTTTAATACTTGATTTAAGTGTTTAATGTTTTATTGAAGTGTTAATTTGTGATTAGAAAAAGCTTAGCTTAGTAGAAAATGTTAATTATTGTTAATGAATAATTTGTTTAATTATGATATTTTGCTTACTAGGTTTTTGCTAAAATTTATTTTGCAAGTGTTAAAAATATAGAAATGGTTTTGATAGCTTAGTTAAGCTATTATAAGGTGTTTGTGAGCGCTAGATATGCGTTAGCTTGAAACTAGTGCGAAATATTGCGATAAGTAGTTTTCTAGGTTTCGGGGTTTTTCCGACGTGGATTCAATTAGTCGTTGAGAGATTATATCTATTATATTCCTCGCATTTTTATTTGTTGTGTTGCACAATCGGGACGATCAGAGTCTAGACTTGGCGTTTCATAGTTTAGCTACCCTACTTAGGGTTTTTGACCGATGTTGTGCGCGTTAGATGCGCTAAGTGCGCAATGTAATTTTCTGGCCGTTTTCATTGTGTTTCGTTGTCTTTTCGTCGATATAGGATATTGAGCTTATGTGATGTGTTTGTGAAATTTTTGGTTCGCAAGCGGGGACTTCGGACGCTACGACAAGGGAAAACAGGTGGTAGGCTTCACTAAGCCAGGAGCGTTGGTGAGTAGAGTTGATATCTACAGTGGAATCGCCGGCATGGCGTTATGCGTCTGGGCTAGAAATGACTTGACTAGTCGCATATTCTATTTAATATTTAGCATTTGCGACTACACTTTATTGCTTAGATATTGTTGTGCTTGGACTAGTACCCTTAGGACACTGCACATATTATTGACGATTCATGTTGCACGAGCACTGATTGTATACCACACACATCGTCAATAATTGCCATGTCACACACACCCCACTTATATATATGATATTGTTTAGTTAGGGACATTAAGACATTGATTCATATTTCTTTATGCATATGACTTATAGCATACCTGTATACCTATATGCTTACACATATGACTTGACATGCTTACATGCTAGTTACCTGTATACCTATAGAGTATTGTACCATTAGCGATAGTTACATACACACTTCATGACATAGCTACAGGTATACCTTGCACACATACTTCACTTATACCTAGCGGGTATATTACATCATTATTTATAGGTACATCTTGCACACATACTTCACATATACCTTGCTATAAATATTACATCATTATTTATAGGTACATCTTGCGCACATACTTCATTATTTATAGCTACAGGTATACCTTGCACACATACTTCACATATACCTTGCTATACCTTTATGTTTACACATATATCTGGTTATATCTACATGTTTACCTTTACTTGATGTTATTTAGAATTGGAGAAAATAGGACCCGCATGATATTTTATATTAACTTGTTGTAGTTAATTAGCGGCTTTCCCTTTATATGCTTTCATTACAGTTTTATGTTGCATATATTATATTCATAGATTTTCGCATTGAGATATGGATTTTGTAGGGTTCCTAGGCACGCTCAAGAGGTCTCACAAGGCATCAACCATGCCAAATTCTAATTTTTTTTCGATGCCGAGAAACCCTAATGCGATCGTTAACTAGAGTTTAGGCGAAACGAAATGCTACTAAACTACTTTAGTGCTAAGTGAACGGAAATACAACTTTTGTAGATCCGGTCCTCCACCTCCATAGCTCCGCGTTGACGTCCCTCCGCTGCGATCATCGGATCCCGCACTCTAGTAATGGTTTCGTCAAAGAAATGATCGGGCTAGGTCGTCGACTTTGATGCCGAAGATGATCTACGTCGAGGCAACACAAGATCAAGCTCCAACTTCACCAAGTCATGAAACTTGTGAAGAAAACACCCTATACTACATGGCAAGTGGTAGAGGATGAAGAAATAGGAAGTGGGTTCACTTTAGAATTGGATTTCTCACTCTTTTTCTCAAGTCACCATTGAAGCTAGCAAGCTTCTTTCTTCTTGAAGAAAAAGAAGAAGAAGAAGAAGAAAAAGAATATGATAAGAATAATTGAATAAATGGAAAATAATGTGATTCTTATCATAATGCAACCTTGGGTTAGTTTAATAAGTGTAGAGAATAAACTAGGGTTTAGTTGAATGGTTATGCTTAAGGAAAAAACAAAATGGTCAAAGCATTCAAAGCTTCATGAAGTTTCAAGAATGAAACAAATTAAGCCACCATTTTATTCTTGCCAAAATAAAAAAAATAAATAAATAAAATGAATAAGTGAATAATTCAAAGCCCTAACCATTCACTTAACCATGGTTTAAAGTAAACATACACCTAAGCTTGCATGTATCATCAAACATGATACAATCTAGTACACAAAAATATATTACATATACTACATGTGCACATCAAGTGAGAAAATCCATCTTAAGTGAACCAATACTAGTTAATACAAAGTAATATATCAAATATATAATTATACATTAAATCATTAAATCAACACTTGACTTAACGATCCGGTCATATCTCATATGACCGACTAATATCCAATGTATCGGCTTATCGAATCAATCCTTGATTCGATAACTAGGTTATATCGCATACAACCAATCGATACATTCATCATGCGAATAGAATACGGTATCACATACACGCATTATTCTCGGTCCCGCACATATCTCATGTGCGCTCCTATTTCGTTTCTCTTGAGCCAGGAAACCTCTGTGTAGGACTCTAAAGACTCGTCAATACGCCGGCAGCAGGTGATGATCATATCAAACACTCACAAGCCGTAAGCGGTCTGCTAAACGTAACGGCCATCCGGGTATTGAGCGATCAGAAGATCGACGAGCAAGCCCGCTCACACTCCTGTGAATCCAACCAGTAACACTTACCGTACAGTCCGGTCTCGTCGTCTGATACAGTACAACGTCAGACACCAATAGCTCGATAAGTCGCGTCGATATGAGGTCTATAACAGTTCGAGAAACTACTGGTAACACTTACCAGTAAATCTCAGCAACCCGGGCCAGGGATTTCCGGTTATAGCCAATCGAACACAGTACAACATCAACTCCATATACCGGGAGAGACGAATCCCCTCCTATCGCTCATTGCCTCCCTGTGATTCGGGACTGTACCCAAAAACCACCGTTTTGCATGCCCTCTTGGACGTGGTAAGGTGTAAATCAAAGCACAGTGGGAATCACACAAGACTCTATGACGATCTCGGGTCAACAAACTACTCTGTACCAGTGTCACCAGAGAACTGCCATCTGACGTAAGGTATAATACCATCTGGGAGTTCTCGGCGAGTCCGTCCAGTGTACCCAGTCTCCATTGAGCAACCGTATATCATCTCTAATGTCAAACACCAATGGATATGGGATCATCCATCACCCATCTGTAAGGGTCGAGAAGGTATACGCTAGTCTACTCTGATATATCGATGCCCCGTCTCGATACACCCACGACTAGGGACCTTGAAGGATGTACTTATGGACTACCATGTCCCCACTAGTATGATCCACATCATAGTCCAGGTAGTCAAGTTCACATCCTAAGGGCTTTACCAACATGTAACAGAGAGACAATCAGTGTACACGTTAAGGCAAAGAGCAACCAGATAGCATACTATCATGTCGAGCAAGAATGTCCTCCCTATATATGTCCAAGCATCCACTACAATATACATCCTATGTATAGCAATGGCCTCTAGGGCATACATATAACTAACAATCTCCCACTTGCACTGGGGCCATCTGATAGCAGTGGTTGTAGTATCTCATACTCAACCATCCCATAAAAGTCTCTCTTTGGGAAAAGGCCTTTGTGAGTGGATCCGCCGTGTTGTTCTCTGAGTCTACTCTCCTGACCTCGATCCCTTGGAGATCAACCATCTCCATGATCAGGTGACACTGCCTCAGAATATGCCTGGATCACTGATGGGACGGGCGTTCCTAGGCATAAGCCATAACTCCATTGTCTCACAATGGTAGGAACGAAGTTCATCTCATGAACCAATATACACCAAGACTACCTCTTTGGTAGCATCATAAGTTGCGATGTATCCAGCCTTTATAGTCTAGTATGCCACGGTATCTAGCTTGGAACTCTTCCAACATACCGTCCCTTTACTGAGGGTAAAGACAATGCCTGTGACTGACATTCAGTCGTCCTTATCACCCTGGAACCCTTCCAGTGATCCTCCCCAGGATCGATTGATACCATCTCACTACCTCTAGTGAGAATCCTAACATCCATTTAGATCTATCCCATAGATCCAAAATCCAGGATTCAGGAGGTATCGCTTTGATCCTATATGGAGAATCGTTGTGATAAGCGGAGATTGACCGAGCTAGCATAGGAAACTCCTTCCCTATCAAGAGTATGTCATCCACGTACTCTACGGGGATCGTCACCATACTCCCTACTACCTTTTTGTTTATACAAGGTTCATCTACCATTTTGATGATGTCAAACTCTTTGACTACTACATGAAAACAAACGTTCCAACTCCGCGATGCCTGCTTTATCCTATAAAGCATCTTGTACACATTTCCGCTGCTCCCACTGTCTACGAAGCCCTCTGGCTGTATACTTACAAACGCTCTCTTCTAAAACATCATTTAGAAAAGCAGTCATGGCACCCAACCGCCAGATGTCGTAGTCATGATATGTAGCCGTGGCAAGTAGGATCTGGATGGACTTAAGCATAGATCCTTAGAAAAGGTTTCAACATAATCCATACCTGGTCAATGATGCAAACCCTTTAACAAGTCTAGCTTTGAAAGTCTCAACTTTTCCATATACACCAAGTAATCTTCTCAAGATATACTTGCTCCAGATGGGGATTTAACCCTTCAGATAAAGCAAACAAAGTTCATACTTTGTTGGTGTATAAGGATTCCATCTCAGATCACTAAGCATCCAGCCATTCTTACAGAGTCTTACTCGTGATGGCCATCTCGAAACTAGTTGGGTCATCATCTCATGATGCAATCCTCGCTCCCACTGTCATAGAGAAACCGAAGTATCTCTCAGGTGGGTGAGGAACCCTACTAGATCGGCGGAGAGGCTGAGGTTCGTTGGTAACTATTGAATCCTTTGGTTTTATCAAATCATCTGCTGTAGTTTGTATATCTGGAACCTTTCCAGTTCTACATAACAGACCTTGCCTCGAGCTTGTCCGGATTTTGCTTTTAGACATAGTCCGGACAACCCCAAATCTTAACTAGCTTAAGACATGGGCTCTTCCCATACCATATCACATATGGAGTGGTAAGCAACTGATTTGATTTGAACCCTATTCAATAGGTATGCAGCTTCTCAAGTGCATAACTCCCAAAAGGAAATAGGTAATTCAGTAGTACTCATCATAGAGCACACCTTATCATATAGGGTGTGATTGCTTCGCCCCGATATACCATCGTGCTATGGTGTATGCGGAGGAGTAATGCTGAGAGAGAATCTCATTCTCCTTTAGAAAAGTCTAAGAATTCCGTGCTCAAGTATTCTCCTCCCTGATCTCATCATAGGACATAATACTTCTACCTGGTTTTTGGTTCTCTACTTCTAACTTATATTCATATGAATATCTCAAAAGTTTCGGACTTGTGTCTCAACAGGAACATATGTCTGAATCTTGAGAGATTATCAGAGAATGTAATGAAGTACAAAGAACCGGTCCTGGCATATGTAGACAGGGGACCTTACATACATCATCATGTATCAGTCCCAAGAGTTTAATAACTCTTTCTCTGTTTCAAGTAAACGGAGCTATGGTCATCTTATCTTTGTGACATGACTGGCAAGTTTCATAAGATGTAAATTCAAACAGATTTAAAAATGCATCTATATGTAACTTCAGCCAGTCGGGTCGCATTGATATGACCTAGTCTACAATACCTCAAGAAGGATTCGTTCATATCTGAACTCTTCCTCTTGTGTGTGTTCTGTATACTAAGAACTGTTGTTTGATTTAGAACATCAATGCTTTTAGATAACGTGCCTGAACCGATCAACTTTTGATATAGGAAATGTTAAAAACATTATCCAACAATACAAAATTTTATCATTTCTTTACTAATAAAGAGACTGATATGATTTTGTATATCAGGTTCGGTATCTAATAATATTCGTTCAGAATCAATGTATTGGTAATACAGGGTGACAGTGACCAACAGACTTGGCTGCAACACTTGCCCCGTTTTCTGTCTCATGAAACTTATCACCCGTTCTCAGTTCTCTACCTATCTGTAACCCTATGTAACAGATTACATATTTGGGATCCTGATCCGGTATCAAATACCCAGGATGTAGAGGATACTGAGAAACAGTTCTTTGTAATGAACACACTCGAAGATGATGCATCAGTATGCACTTTCTTCGTTTGGGCGGCACGGGAATTCTGGTAATCCCCAATTTCCTGCTCTGTCTTATAACAATTATAAGTTGGAGCGGGACCAACGTTCCCCAGCTCAGTATAACAAGCGGGTTCGGTCAATATGTCAATTTTATTATCTTGATTAAGGCGTGACATGGTCGCTACCTGGAGAGAGAGAGAAGAATACACTCTGCGTGCGCTCTTGCAAGATCAGATTGGTTATTATTTTATCTAATCAGGATGACTCCCACTGTTTTTATCAAATCTTCCTTCAAACCCTAAAAGGAAAGACTAGCCGGGATTAATTACACACTACAAGTTCGCCAATCTTTCAGCCAGGCCAGTGTCGGTACTTTGAGGGAGGTTCCTCGTGCTTTCGCACGGACCTAATTAATGTAAACCTCATTTTTCCAGAGGCGTAACCCCGTTGACACCTTTCTAGACACCTACTTGATCGGCTAATTGTAATGCGTAAAACTCTCCCAGGAGTAACAATTACTCGCAGTGGGTATCGGGATCCAACTATCTCATAGAAGGTATGCAATCTCATTGCAAATTTCAACACTTGAAATTCCCGATAATATTTTGCCCCTAACCTCCTATGACCTTGACAAATGCCAACAAACCATAAGATGCTAGTCAAGTTCAACCCGTCATTTCCTGATTGAATTAAACCCACCCGCACGACTCTTGACAAAGGCCAACAAGGTCTCACGACTACGCTAACCCAATCTGCATCATATGCATAAGCAGATAAGCACCAGTCAGCTACCGCACACTACGCTTTGACAAAGGCCAACAAACGCAACATGAATACTATCTACTACTTATCTGAAATGACGGAGGGCTACGACAGGTTTTTCTGAAAACCTATTGCATAATGAACTTGATATCGTCGTAGAATCAAATGATTTTAAAATGGAGTGTTTTTTTTGGGCTTTTCTAGTTTTGCTAAAGGGGTCACTCCCGGTGAAGGGATCGTCGGCCCTTTCCTCGTCGAATGAGGTGCGGGATATATCATATATATCACTGTGCAAAGCAGAAACTATAGAAACTATCAAAAGAAAAACCGAGTGTGTAGCATCATCCAGTTATTGCTAAAGGGGTCACTCCCGGTGAAGGGATCGTCGGCCATTTCCTCATCGAATAAGGTGCAGGATATATCATATATACCGCTGTGCAAAGCAAGAACTGTAGCTACCTGTTTTATTTTTGAAATTCAATTCTACAACATCTTTAGGTTTCTTTTCTTTCATTAATCACATTAATGAAGTCCCATCATTTAAGTACCTAAACATCACAGATAAATACGACGTACACTTATGCCATCCGCATTCGCCTCGATGTCCCCTCGTGCACCGTTAGGTTAGGTGACTAACGGCAGAGCGGGGCAGGGCTAGCGCGGATGTAAAACATAAGTAACGCCTATATGATATATCATATATACTATATACAGTATTTATCACAGAACATCACATGATCACATCACAGATATCGCAGCAGAAGAATCATATGAAATATTGGATATGCTAGGACGTCCGTGTTTTCAATACGAGCCAGTATAAAACATGGATTCCACGGGCGCGATGAATAGCCAAACCCACACCTCTAGACCCTTACGAGAGCGGCAAGCAACCCTACCAATTCTAGAGTTAGGATACCCGGACTCGACTCCTCGAGTTGGTCTCCCACTGGACTCCAGAACCCGGTCACTTGTGCTCTCCTTCTTGGGTCTATCCTAGTGCGGAAAAGTAAATAATATACAAAAGGTGACATCTTCCGCAACCTGGAAGTTCCCCAATAAAAGAATATTACATACAAGTTTTTACATGAATGAAAAGGAAAAACACTCATCTCACATAAAAAAAACCCCGTCTATTCAAACACGACGATCCAATATAACTTATCTAGCAACATATAACATCACATGTCATCAACGTAAGTAAATATGCCCATCCCAATTGTCGTTGACATATAGCAACGAAACCGGCGATATCACATATTACACTTATGGTCACAGAAAAGAAAGTGTAAAACTACAACAGTTGGAATCCGCAAACTCCTTAGACATCGCATTCCTAATCAAATGAATTACTTAGACATCGCATGCCTAACAATTATAAACCCCTCATTTTAGTCTCATTATCGAAAACTCTTTTCAATATCAAGTCGTGCAATTCAACAAGATTCCCGCCATTTTGATCGAATGCTCGTCGCAAACTTTATTAGGCGGCCGCACCCTCGATGCCGTCGACGAAGTGCACCAAGGAGGAACACCGCTGCCGTGAGCACCCGAACGGATGCTTTCGGCGACGGGGTTCTCCTACAGTCACTTGGTCGGGGATATGGGGTGTAGCTGTCTATTAAGTTTACCCGGCGAGTATCCGCGTACGCTACGTGATTGCGACGGACTTTTGATCACATCAAAGTTCCGTGGCAACCGATCAATTGAGACTAAAGTGCTATGTTTATAACATTCAAATTAGTCATCTCATAACTACTTGTGAATTCCAAATATTGTATCACCTTCCTGATAAACAGAAAATGTTAAACTTTCCGATCGAACAGTCAAACACCCAAGTTTTCCCGAAACAGCTCAACACATGAAATAAGTTTAAGAACATTCACTTCGTGCCACAGTACCAACGGTCCAGCCGTAGAAGGGTCAAGCCAACGCCTCATATGTGGCACGCCGTACTGCCCCAAACCCTAAGGTTCAAAGGGCAGTTCAAGACGGTCACATAATCGAGTTAAGGTTTGTTGTCTTCTAGAGGGTCCATCGCGTTACTTGCACTACTTAGAACGTTTTCAAACTTCGGAAAAATCCAACACTTGGAAATTTTCCGACAGGGGAAAAATTGGGTATTTATATCCGGTCGAACTTTTTAACATATTCTTAAATTATCCGGAAAACACATAGACGAAGTTAAATAAACCGATCGAATCACCGAATCCCCAATACAACCCAGAAAACTCAACTCTTGAGCAGAAGTTAAAAATTCCCAGAAAATACAGTACTAACAGATAGGAATTACTGTGCAAATTTCAAATGCTGAAGTGACTATATGGCCGCGGAACCGCCGCACGAGCCATGCTCGTGCCGCAGTTCCGCCGCGCTTTGGTTGAATCAGGAGCACGTGCTTCACAGTAATTCATAAAAAAGCCTGCTGATTTTTCTGCATATTTTTAATTCTCAAAAATCCCCGATTTCAAAAAATGTACAGAGAAGGGATTCGGATTAGGGTTTCGGGTTCGTTCGGGTTTCTAACTTCGTCTACGCATCGCCTAAGGCTCTAGCTAGGCTCTGATACCACTGTAGGGTTCCTAGGCACGCTCAAGAGGTCTCACAAGGCATCAACCATGCCAAATTCAAATTTTTTCGGTGCCGAGAAACCCTAATGCGATCGTTAACTAGAGTTTAGGCGAAACGAAATGCTACTAAACTACTTTAGTGCTAAGTGAACGGAAATACAACCTGTAGGGTTCCTAGGCACACTATTGAGGTCTCACATGGCATCAACCATGCCAATTTCAAATTTTACAAGTGTCGAGAAACCCTAATACGGATCGTTAACTAGAGTTTAGGCGAAACGATAAGCTAGTTAACAACTTAACTACTAAGTGTACGGAAATACAACCTTTGTAGATCTGGTCCTCCACCTCCATAGCTCCCTGATGATGTCCCTTCGCTGTACCCATCAGATCCCGGACTCTCGCGGTGGTTTCATCGAAAGAATGATCGGGCTAGGTCGTCGACTTCGATGCCGAAGATGATCTACGTCGAGGCAACACAAGATCAAGCTGCCACTTCACCAAGTCATGAAACTTGTGAAGAAAACACGTTATACTACTTGGCAAGAGGTAGAGGATGAAGAAATAGAAAATGGGTTCACTTTAGAATTAGATTTCTCACTCTTTTTCTCAAGTTGCCATTAATGGTAGCAAGCTTTTCTTCATTGTTGAAGAAGAAGAAGAAGAAAAGAATATGATAAGAATTCAATGAAAATAGAAAACAAAGTGATTCTTATCATATAGCAACCATGGTTAAGTGTAGAGAATAAACTAGGGTTAGGTGAATGGTTAGGTCAAGCAAAAGAAACAAAAATAGTTGAACTTATTCTAAGCTTCATGAAGCTTCAAAGAAAAGACAAACAAGCCACCATTTTATTTTCTTTTGCCAAAAAGAATAAAGTAAATAAATGAATAAATAAAAACCCTAACCATTTACATAACCAAGGTTTAATCAAACATACACCCAAGTTTGCATGTATCATCAAACATGATACAATCAAGTTCACAAAAATATAACATATACAATGTGCATATCAAGTGAGAAAATCCATCTAAAGTGAACCAATACTAGTTAATGCAAAGTAATATATCAAATATATAATTATACATTAAATCATTAAATCAACACTTGATTTAACGATCCGATCATATCGCATATAACCGACTAATATCCAATGTATCGGCTTATCGAATCAATCCTTGATTCGATAACTAGGTTATATCACATACAACCATTCGATACATTCATCGCGAGAATAGAAGACGGTATCACATACACGCATTATTCTCGGTCCCGCACATATCTCATATGCGCTCCTATTTCGTTTTGCTTGAGCCAGGAAACCTCTGTGTAGGACTCTAAAGACTCGTCAATACGCCGGCAGCAGATGATGATCATATCAAACACCCACAAGCCGCAAACGGTCTGCTAAACATAACGGCCACCCGGGTATTGAGCGATCAGAAGATCGACGAGCAAGCCCGCTCACACACCTGTGAATCCAACCAGTAACACTTACCGTACAGTCCGGTCTCGTCGTCTGATATGTCGCATATCTCGCCTAGGGGTGGTAAACGTCAGACCCCAATAGCTCGATAAGTCGTGTTGACATGAGGTCTATAACAGTTCGAGAAACTACTGGTAACACTTACCAGTAAATCTTAGCAACCCTGGCCAGGGATTTCCGGTTATGGCCAATCGAACACAGCGCAATATCAACTCCCTATACCGGGAGAGACGAATCCCCTCCTATCGCTCATTGCCTCCATGTGATTCGGGACTGTACCCAAAAACTACCGTTTTGCATGCCCTCTTGGATGTGGTAAGGTGGAAATCAAAGCACAGTGGGAACCACACAAGACTCTATGACGATTTCGGGTCAACAGACTACTCTGTACCAGTGTCACCAGAGAACTGCCATCTGACGTAAGGTATAATACCATCTGGGAGTTCTCGGCGAGTCGGTCCAGTGTACCCAGTCTCCACTGAGCACCCGTATATCATCTCTGATGTCAAACACCAATGGATATGGGATCATCCATCGCCCATCTGTATGGGTCGAGAAGGTATACGCTAGTCTACTCTGGTATATCGATGCCCCGTCTCGATACACCCACGACTAGGGACCTTGAAGGATGTACTTATGGACTACCATGTCCCCACTAGTATGATCCGTATCATAGTCCAGGTAGTCAAGTACACATCCTAAGGGCTTTACCAACATGTAACAGAGAGACAATCAGTGTACACGTTAAGGTAAAGATTGACCAGATAGCATACTATCATGTCGAGCAAGAAAGTCCTCCCTATATATGTCCCAGCATCCACTACAATATACATCCTATGTATAGCAATGGCCTCTAGGGCATACATATAACTAACAATCTCCCACTTGCACTAGGGCCATCTGATAGCAGTGGTTGTAATATCTCATACTTAACCATTCCATAAAAGTCTCTCTCTGGGAAAAGGCCTTTGTGAGTGGATCCGCCGTATTGTCCTCTGAGTCAACTCTCCTTACCTCGATCACCCTGGAGATCAACCATCTCCATGATCAGGTGACACTACCTTAGAATATGTCTGGATCACTGATGGGACGGACGTTCCTTGGCATAAGCCACAACTCCATTGTCTCACAATGGTAGGAATGAAGTTCATCTCATGAACTAATATACACCCAAACTGCCTCTTTGGTAGCATCTTAAGTAGCGATGTATCCTGCCTTTATCGTCTAGTAAGCCACGATATTTAGCTTGGAACTCTTCCAACATACCGTCCCTCCACTGAGGGTGAAGACAATGCCTGTGACTGACATTCAGTCATCCTTATCACTCTGGAACTTTTCCAGTGATTCTCCCCTGGATCAATTGATACCATCTCACTTCAACTAGTGAGAATCCTAACATCCATTTAGATCTATCTCATAGATCCAAAACCCAGGATTTAGTAGGTATCACCTTGATCCTTTGTGGAGAATCATTGTGATAAGCGGAGATTGATCAAGCGTAGCATAGGAAACTCCTTCCCTATCAAGAGTATGTCATCCACGTACTCTACGAGGATCGTCACCATACTCCCTACTACCTTTTTGTTTATACAAGGTTCATCTACCATTTTGATGATGTCAAACTTTTTGACTACATCATCAAAACAGACATTCCAACTCCGCGATGCCTGCTTTATCCTATAAAGCATCTTGTACACGTTTCCGCTGCTCCCACTGTCTACGAAGCCCTCTGGCTGTGTACTTACATACGCACTCTTCTAAAACATCATTTTAGAAAAGCAGTCATGACACCCAACCGCCAGATATCGTAGTCATGGTATGTAGCTGTGGCAAGTAGGATCCGGATGGACTTAAGCATAGCCACTGGAAAAGGTTTCATCATTATCCACGCCTGGTCGATGACGAAAACCTTTAACAAGTCTAGCTTTGAAAGTCTCAACTTTTCCATCTACACCAAGTAATCTTCTCAAGATATACTTGCTCCTGATGGGGATTTAACCCTTCAGATATAGCAACCAAAGTCCATACTTTGTTGGTGCATAAGGATTCCAACTCAGATCGCTAAGCATCCAGCCATTCTTACAGAGTCCCACTCCTGATGGCCAGCTCGAAACTAGTTGGGTCATCATCTCATGATGCAATCCTCGCTCCCACTGTCATAGAGAAACCGAAGTATCTCTCAGGTGGGTGAAGAACCCTACTAGATCGGCGGAGTGGCTGAGGTTCGTCGGTGTCTATTGAATCCTTTGGTTCTACCAAATCATCTGCTGTAGTTTGTATAGTTGGAACCTTTCCAGTTCTACATAACTGACCTTGCCTCGAGCTTGTCCGGATTTTGCTTTTAGACATAGGCCGGACAACCCCAAATCTTAACTAGCTTAAGACATGGGCTCTTCCCATACCATATCTCATATGGAGTGGTAGGCTGTGATCTGATTCGAACCCTATTCAATAGGTGTGCAGCATCTCAAGCGCATAACTCCTAAAAAGGAAACAAGTAACTTAGTAGTACTCATCATAGAGCGCACCATATCGAATAGGGTGCAATTGCTCCGTCCCGATATACCATCGTACTATGGTGTATACGGAGGAGTAATGCTGAGAGAGAATCTCATTCTCCTTTAGAATAGTCCAGCAATTCCATGCTCAAGTATTCTCCTCCCTGATCGCATCAAAGGACATAATACTTATACCCTCATTTTGGTTCTCTACTTCTAACTTATATTCCGTGAATATCTCAAAAGGTTCGGACTTGTGTTTCAACAGGAACATATGTCTGAATCTTGAGAGATCATCAGAGAATGTAATGAAGTACAAAGAACCGGTCTTGGCATGTGTAGACTGGGGACCTTTATACATCAACATGTATCATCCCAAGAGTTCATTAACTCTTTCTCTGTTTCCAATAAACGGAGCTATGGTCATCTAATCTTTGTGACATGACTGGCAAGTTTCATAAGATGTAAATCAAACAGATTTAAATATGCATCTAAATGTAACTTCAGCTAGTTGGGTCGCATTGATATGACCTAGTCTACAATACCTTAAAAAGGATCTATTCATTTCTGAACTCTTCCTCTTGTGTGTGTTCCGAATACTAAGAACTGTAGTTTGATTTAGAACATCAATGCTTTTAGATAACGTGCCTGAACCGATCAACTTTTGATATAGGAAATGTTCAAAACATTATCCAACAATACAAAATTATATCCTTTCTTTACTAATAAAGAGACTGATATGATTTTGTATATCAGGTTCTGTATCTAATAACATTCGTTCAGAATCAATGTATTGGTAATACAGGGTGACAGTGACCAACAGACTTGGTTGCAACACTTGCCCCGTTTTCTGTCTCATGAAACTTATCACCCTTTCTCAGTTCTCTACCTTTCTGTAGCCTTATGTAACATATTACATATCTGGGATCCTGATCCGGTATCAAATACCCAGGACGTAGAGAATAGAGAAACAGTTCTGTATAAAGAACACACCCGAAGATGATGGATCAGCATGCACTCTCTTCGTTTGGGTGGCATGGGAATTCTGGTAATCCCCTATTTCCTGCTCTGTCTTATAACAATTATAAGTTGGAGCGGGACCAACGTTCCCCAGCTCAGTATAACAAGCGGGTTCGGTCAATATTCCGTATTATTATCTTGATTAAGGCGTGATATGGTCACTACCTGGAGAGAGAGAGAAGAAAAGACTCAGCGTATGCTCTTGCAAGATCAGATTGGTTATTATTTCATCTAATCAGGATGGCTCCCACTGTTTTTATCAAATCTTTCTTCAAACCCTAAAAGGAAAGACTAGCCGGGATTAATTACACACTACAAGTTCGCCAATCTTTCAGCCAGGCCAGTGTCGGTACTTTGAGGGAGGTTCCCCCGTGCTTTCGCACGAACCTAATTAATGTAAACCTCGTTTTCCCAGAGGCGTAACCTCGTTAACACCTTTCTAGACACCTACTTGATCGGCTAATTGTAATGTGTAAAACTCTCCCAGGAGTAACTCTTACTCGCAGCGGGTATCGGGATCCAACTATCTCATAGAAGGTATGCAATCTCATTGCAAATTTCAACACTTGAAATTCCCGATAATATTTTGCCCCTAGCGTCCTATGACCTTGACGGAGGCCAAACTACCCATAGTCCGCTAGTCAAGTTCAACCCATCATTTCCTGATTGAATTAAACCCACCCGTACGACCCTTGACGGAGGCCAAACAACGCCGTACGAATACCCTAATCCAATCGCATCATATGCTAGCAGATAAGCACTAGTTAGCTGCCGTACACTACGCCTTGACGGAGGCCAAACTACCGCAGCACGAATACTAACTAGTACTTATCTGAAATGACGGAGGTCTGCGTCAGGTTTTTCTGAAAACCTATTGCGTAATGAACTTGATATCGTTGTAGAATCAAATGATTTTTAAATGGAGTGAGGCTTTTCTAGTTTTGCTAAAGGGGTCACTCCCGGTGAAGGGATCATCGGCCTTTTCCTCATCGAATAAGGTGCGGGATATATCATATATATCACTGTACAAAGCAAAAACTCTTAAAAGAAATCAAAAGACAAACCGAGTGTGTAGCATCTGCCAGTTATTGCTAAAGGAGTCACTCCCGGTGAAGGGATCTCGGTCCTTTCCTTATCGAATAAGGTGCAGGATATATCATATATATCACTGTGCAAAGCAAGAACTGTAGCCACCTGTTTTATTTTGAAATTCGATTCTACAACATCTTAGGTTTCTTTTATTTCATTAATCTCATTAATGAAGTCCTATCATTTAAGTCACCTAAACATCACAGATAAATACGACGTACACTTATGCCATCCGCATTCGCCTCGATGTCCTCTCGTGCGCCGTTTGGTTAGGTAACTAACGGCAGAGCGGGGCAGGGCTAGCGCGGGTGTAAAACATAAGTAACGCCTATATAATATATCATATATACTATATACTGTATCTGTCACAGAACATCACATGATCACATCACAGATATCGCAGCAGAATAAACATATGAAACATTGGATATACTAGGACGTCCGTGTTTTTAATACGAGCCAGTATAAAACACGGATTCCACGGTCGCAATGAATAGCCAAACCCACACCCCTAGACCCCTACGAGAGCGGCAAGCAACCCTACCAATTCTAGAGTTAGGAGACCCGGACTCGACTCCTCGAATTGGTCTCCTACTGGACTCCAGAACCCGGTTACTTGTGCTCCCCTCCTTGGGTCTATCCTAGTGCCGAAAAGTATATAATATACAAACTGTGACATCTTCCGCAACCTGGAAGTGCCTCAATAAAAGAATATTACATACAAGTTTTTACATGAATGAAAATGAAAAACACTCATCTCACATAAAAAAAACCCGGCTATTCAAACACGACAATCCAATATAACATATCCAGCAACACATAACATCACATGTCATCAACGTAAGTAAATATGCGCATCCCAATTGTCGTTGACATATAGCAACGAAACCGGCGATATCACATATTACACTTACGGTCACAGAAAAGAAAGTGTAAAACTACAACAGTTGGAATCCGCAAACTCTTTAGACATCGCATGCCTAATCAAATGAATTCCTTAGACATCGCATGCCTAACAATTATAAACCCTGCATTTTAGTCTCATTATCGAAAACTCTTTTCAATATCAAGTCGGGCAATTCAACAGGATTCCCGACATTCTGATCGAATGCTCGTCGCAAACTTTAGTAGGCAGCTGCACCCCCGACGCCGTCGACGAAGTGCACCAAGGCGGAACACCGCTGCCGCGAGCACCCGAACGGATGCTTTCGGCGACGGGGTTCTCCTACAGTCACTTGGTTGGGGCTATGGGGCGAGGCTGTCTATTAAGTTTACCCGGCGAGTATCCGCGTATGCTACGTGATTGCGACGAACTTTTGATCACATCAAAATCCCGTGGCAACCGATCAAGTGAGACTATACTGCTATGTTTATAATATCCATATTAGTTATCTCATAACTACTTGTGAATTCCAATTAATGTATCACATTCCGGATAAGATAGAAAATGTTAAACTTTCCAATCGAATAATCGAACACCCAAGTTTTCCCGAAACAGATCAACACATGAAACAAGTTTAAAAACATCCAGTTCATGCCTCGGTACCAACGGTCCAGCTGTAGAAGGGTCAAGCCAACGCCTCACATGTGGCACGCCGTACTGCCCCAAACCCGAAGGTTCAAAGGGCAGTTCAAGACGATCACATAATCGAGTTAAGGTTTGTTGTCTTCTAGAGGGTCCATCGCGTTACTTGCACTACTTAGAACGTTTTTAAACCACGGAAAGATCCAACACTTGGAAATTTCCCGACAGGGGAAAAAGTGGGTATTTATATCCGGTCGAACTTTTTAACATATTCATAAATTATCCGGAAAAACACATAGACGAAATTAAATAAACCGATCGAATAATCGAATCCCCAAAACAACCCCAGAAGACTCAACTCTTGAGTAGAAGTTAAAAATTTCCAGAAAACACAGCACTAAAAGATAGGAATTACTGTGCAAAGCACGTGCCAAGAATCCACTTTATGGCCGCGGAACCGCCGCACATGCTAGGGTGGGGCCGCGATTCCACGGCGCTTTAGTCGACTTGCGCTCATGTGCTTCACAGTAACTCTTATAATACCCTGCTGTATTTTTTGGATATTTTTAATGTACAAAATTCCACAATTTTCAAAAATGTATAGAGAGTGGTTGAAATCTAGGGTTTCGGGTTCGATCGGGTTTGTAACTTCGTCTACGCATCGCCTAAGGCTTTAGCTAGGCTCTGATACCACAGTAGGGTTCTTAGGCACACTAATAAGGTCTCACATGGCATCAACCATGCCAATTTCAAATTTTACAAGTGCCGAGAAACCCTAATACGGATCGTTAACTAGAGTTTAGGCGAAACGATAAGCTAGTTAACAACTTAACTACTAAGTGTACGGAAATACAACCTTTGTAGATCCGGTCCTCTATCTCCAAAGCTCCGTGATGATGTCCCTCCGCTGTACCCATCGGATCGCGGACTCTCGCGGTGGTTTCATCGAAAGAATGATCGGGCTAGGTCGTCGACTTCGATGCCGAAGATGATCTACGTCGAGGCAACACAAGATCAAGCTCCCACTTCATGAAGTCATGAAACTTATGAAGAAAACACCCTATACTACTTGGCAAGAGGTAGAGGATGAAGAAATAGGATGTGGGTTCACTTTAGAATTAGATTTCTCACTCTTTTTCTTAAGTTGCCATTAATGGTAGCAAGCTTTTCTTCATTGTTGAAGAAGAAGAAGAAGAAAAGAATATGATAAGAATTCAATGAAAATAGAAAACAAAGTGGTTCTTATCATATAGCAACCATGGTTAAGTGTAGAGAATAAACTAGGGTTAGGTGAATGGTTAGGTCAAGCAAAAGAAACAAAAATGGTTGAACTTATTCTTAGCTTCATGAAGCTTCAAAGAAAAGACAAACAAGCAACCATTTTATTTTCTTTTGCCAAAAAGAATAAAGTAAATAAATGAATAAATAAAAACCCTAACCATTTACTTAACCAAGGTTTAATCAAACATACACCCAAGTTTGCATGTATCATCAAACATGATACAATCAAGTGCACAAAAATATATCATATATACAATGTGCACATCAAGTGAGAAAATCCATCTAAAGTGAACCAATACTAGTTAATGCAAAGTAATATATCAAATATATAATTATACATTAAATCATTAAATCAACACTTGATTTAACGATCCGGTCATATCGCATATAACCGACTAATATCCAATGTATCGGCTTATCGAATCAATCCTTGATTCGATAACTAGGTTATATCACATACAACCATTCGATACATTCATCGCGAGAATAGAATACGGTATCACATACACGCATTATTCTCGGTCCCGCACATATCTCATAGGCGCTCCTATTTCGTTTCGCTTGAGCCAGGAAACCTCTGTGTAGGACTCTAAAGACTCGTCAATACGCCGGCAGCAGATGATGATCATATCAAACACCCACAAGCCATAAGCGGTCTACGTAACGGCCACCCGGGTATTGAGCGATCAGAAGATCGACGAGCAAGCCCGATCACTCTCCTATGAATCCAACCAGTAACACTTACCGTACAGTCCGGTCTCGTCGTCTGATATGTCGTATATCTCGCCTAGGGGTGGTAAACGTCAGACCCCAATAGCTCGATAAGTCGTGTTGATATGAGATCTATAACAGTTCGAGAAACTATTGGTAACACTTACCAGTAAATCTCAGCAACTCTGGCCAGGGATTTCCGGTTATAGCCAATCGAACACAGCGCAACATCAACTCCCTATACCGGGAGAGACGAATCCCCTCCTATCGCTCATTGCCTCCATGTGATTCGGGACTGTACCCAAAAACCACTGTTTTGCACGCCCTCTTGGACATGGTAAGGTGGAAATTAAAGCACAGTGGGAACCACACAAGACTCTATGACGATCTCGGGTCAACAGACTACTCTGTACCAGTGTCACCAGAGAATTGCCATCTGACGTAAGGTATAATACCATCTGGGAGTTCTCGGCGAGTCCGTCCAGTGTACCCAGTCTACACTGAGCACCCGTATATCATCTTTGATGTCAAACACCAATGGATATGGGATCATCCATCACTTATCTGTATGGGTCGAGAAGATATACGCTAGTCTACTCTGGTATATCGATGCCCCATCTCGATACACCCACGACTAGGGACCTTGAAGGATGTACTTATGGACTACCATATCCCCACTAATATGATCCGCATCATAGTCTAGGTAGTCAAGTATACATCCTAAGGGCTTTACCAACATGTAACAGAGAGACAATCAGTGTACACGTTAAGGTAAAGATCAACCAGATAGCATACTATCATGTCGAGCAAGAAAGTCCTCCCTATATATGTCCCAGCATCCACTACAATATACATCCTATGTATAGCAATGGCCACTAAGGCATACATATAACTAACACAACCTTTGTAGATCCGGTCCTCTACCTCCATAGCTCCGCGTTGACATCCTTCCGCTGCGATCATCGGATCCTGGACTCTAGTAATGGTTTCGTCGAAGAAATGATCAGGCTAGGTCGTCGACTTTGATGCCGAAGATGATCTACGTCGAGGCAACACAAGATCAAGCTCCAACTTCACCAAGTCATGAAACTTGTGAAGAAAACACCCTATACTACATGGCAAGTGGTAGAGGATGAAGAAATAGGAAGTGGGTTCACTTTAGAATTGGATTTCTCACTCTTTTTCTAAAGTCACCATTGAAGCTAGCAAGCTTCTTTCTTCTTGAAGAAGAAGAAGAAAAAGAATATGATAAGAATAATTGAATAAATGGAAAATAATGTGATTCTTATCATAATTCAACCTTGGGTTAGTTTAACAAGTGTAGAGAATAAACTAGGGCTTAGTTGAATGGTTAGGGTTAAGCAAAAAACAAAATGGTCAAAGCTTTCAAAGCTTCATGAAGTTTAAAGAATGAAACAAATTAAGCCACCATTTTATTCTTGCCAAAATAAACAAACAAATAAATAAAATGAATAAGTGAATAATTCAAAGCCCTAACCATTCACTTAACCATGGTTTAAAGTAAACATACACCCAAGCTTGCATGTATCATCAAACATGATACAATCTAGTGCCTAAAAACATATCACATATACTACATGTGCACATCAAGTGAGAAAATCCATCTTAAGTGAACCAATACTAGTTAATGCAAAGTAATATATCAAATATACAATTATACATTAAATCATTAAATCAACACTTGACTTAACGATCCGGTCATATCTCATATGACCGACTAATATCCAATGTATCGGCTTATCAAATCAATCCTTGATTCGATAACTAGGTTATATCGCGTACAACCAATCGATACATTCATCGCGAAAATAGAATACGGTATCACATACATGCATTATTCTCAGTCCGGCACATATCTCATATGCGCTCCTATTTCGTTTCGTTTGAGCCAGGAAACCTCTGTGTAGGACTCTAAAGACTCGTCAATACGCCGGCAGCAGGTGATGATCATATCAAACACCCACAAGCCGCAAGCGGTCTGCTAAACGTAACGGCCACCCGGCTATTGAGCGATCAGAAGATCGACGAGCAAGCCCGCTCACAATCCTGTGAATCCGACCAGTAACACTTACCGTACAGTCCGGTCTCGTCGTCTGATATGTAGCATATCTTGCCTAGGGGTGGTAAACGTCAGACCCCAATAGCTCGATAAATCGAGTCGATATGAGGTCTATAACAGTTCGAGAAACTACTGGTAACACTTACCAGTAAATCTCAGCAACCCTGACCAGGGATTTACGGTTATAGCCAATCGAACACAGCGCAACATCAACTCCCTATACCGGGAGAGACGAATCCCCTCCTATCGCTCATTGCCTCCATATGATTCGGGACTGTACCCAAAAACCACCGTTTTGCACGCCCTCTTGGACGTGGTAAGGTGGAAATCAAAGCACAGTGGGAATCACACAAGACTCTATGACGATCTCGGGTCAACTGACTACTCTGTACCAGTGTCACCAGAGAACTGCCATCTGACGTAAGGTATAATACCATCTGGGAGTTCTCGGCGAGTCCGTCCAGTGTACCCAGTCTCCACTGAGCACCCGTATATCATCTCTGATTTCAAACACCAATGGATATGGGATCATCCATCGCCCATCTGTATGGGTCGAGAAGGCATACGCTAGTCTACTCTGGTATATCGATGCCCCGTCTCGATACACCCACGACTAGGGACCTTGAAGGATGTACTTATGGACTACCATGTCACCACTAGTATGATCCGCATCATAGTCCAGGTAGTCAAGTTCACATCCTAAGGGCTTTACCAACATGTAACAGAGAGACAATCAGTGTACACGTTAAGGCAAAGAGCAACCAGATAGCATACTATCATGTCGAGCAAGAAAGTCCTCCCTATATATATCCAAGCATCCACTACAATATACATCCTATGTATAGCAATGGCCTCTAGGGCATACATATAACTAACAGATTTTTCATGATGTTTTCTGGATTTGGGGACCGTGGGAGTTCATGAAATTATGCATTACTTGAAAAACACGGTTTCCCTTGATATGATATTTCAGCAGCCACCATGAGATTTATCGGTTCGGATATATATATACCCCACGCGAGGAACAGAGGGGTCCGTATGCGGGTACATGGTGGGGCCCGGAGGTACCCCGGGGCAAGAATCTTAGTGAGGAGATGAGTTTGTGGGGGAACCATACTTTCCGGTGACATTACCAATGACTCGGCGGTTATCATGGGGATACCGACGGGAGTCATGTGCGTATGGATGCATCGAGAGGCGAGGGTCAGAGCTAGGCACTCGAACTTTCGGGATGGCGTATGATAGGTACCTATCAGGGGTCCAGTCTTGGTGACAGCACCTGATAGATCAGCATTTCTGTGTCGATGCATGACACATTGGTTTCATGATATTTCTTTTTACTCCTAAGTATATATAACAGTGGAATGGGACGCTGTTATATATGCCTTTACACCAATATTAGTGGAATGGGACCCTAATATATGTGTATTGATATCAATTTATATACATCATCATATTTATTCATGCAAATATATTTAGGATGTTAGAGATTTATTTGATATTGGATTTGGGATATAGGTGATTCATTTGATATTGGATACAGGATATATATGAGATTTATTCGATATTGTACATTAAGGATTTGTGAGACTTATATGATATGAGAGCCAATTTGGGGGCTGATTTGAGGAAATTAGGATTCGAACTGTCTTGATGGATTGTGATCCTACCACGATGTCAGGATTCCGTGGAAATGACATGTTTCATTCCATACTCCACTTTTATTGTTTATGCACTGCTTCATGTGTTAGTAGTACCTGTTAGTGTACCTATCATGACTGTTGCATTTACATACTTCATTTATATGCATTTCTTCATGTGTTAGTAGTACCTGTTAGTGTACCTTTCATGACTGTTGCATATATACCTTTTCATATCATTATTGCATGATTATTGCATACCGATTGTCATATTATTGCTTCTTGTATTTGTAGTAACCGTTAGTGTATCTTTCAGGATTATTGCATTCATATGACCTTTTATTGCTATTAATTGCATATGTCAGGTTCGTGCTGTACGTGCATACTTGTGATTACCTGCATATGTTATTTACTATTCACGAGTTGGCAACTCACCCCCGTTGTGCCACAGTTATTTTGCAGGGTGTTCCCCAGAGTAGTCGAGGCAGGCTATTCATCTATCTTACCATCTTTTGCTACGGATACCGCATCAGCTCACATTGTGCAGTTTGCTTAGGTGGGTTTTGTGGTTATTCGTTTTGTATTGTATATTCGTAGTATCCTTGTATTCTCCATCTACTATTTTCTTGTTGACTTAGAGACTAGGTGATGACGATATTGTATTATTTTGTGACTTGGTTGTCTTTTATATAGTTTCCTTTCTATCGTCTTTTATTTCTTCGCTACGGCTTCGTATATTTGTTGTGGTGGTTGTTTTCCGCCTTTGGGCGTGTATTTGCTCCCGTTTGGGGATGCTTTACTTTATATTTATGTTGTACCCATTTTTGGGGTTTGTTTTTACAAAGGAGATGCTGCCGAAATTTTTAAGAAAGTAAATTGGACTTAAAGAATTTAAACTTGAGATTTTCAAAAGATAAAACAATGTTTCTTATCTTTTCTTGTCTTTTAATTGTTTAGATTTCTGGGTTTTGGCTTTCTTTTACTGCGTTACGCCTGTAGACGTTGCGTAGTATTAGGGCCGTCACGTGCCAATTTCGGGTCATGACACGATGGGAGTCATGTACGTATGGATACGTTGAAAGGCGAGGGTCAGAGCTAGGCACTCGAGCTTTCGGTATAGCGTATGATACGTACCTATCGGGGTGCCAGTCGTGGTGACAGCACCTGATAGATCAGCCTTTATGTGTCGATGCTTGACACAGGTTTTCATGATATTTTTACTCCTAAGTATATATAACAGTGGAATGGGACGCTGTTATATATGTATACATATCAATTATATACATCATCATAATTATTCATGCCAATATATTTAGGACATATGGGATTCACTTGATATTGGATTCAGGATATATGAGATTCACTTGATATTGGATACAGGATTTATATGAGATTCACTTGATATTGGATACAGGATATATATGAGATTTCTGATTTTGTACATTCAGGATATATGAAATTTACTTAATATTGTACATTCACGGTTTGTGAAACTTACATGATATGAGAGCCAATTTGGGGGCTGATTTGAGGAATTGGGATTTGGATTGTCTTGATGGACTTTGGTCCTACCACGATGTCAGATTCCATTGAAATGACATGTTTTATTCCATACTCCACATTTATTGTTTATGCATTGCTTCATGTATTAGTTGTACCTGATAGAGTACCTTCCATGACTGTTGCATTTACATGCTTATTTTATATGCATTGCTTCATGTATTAGTTGTACCTGCTAGCGTACCTTTCATTACTGTTGCATATATACATTGTCATATCATCGCTTCATATATTAGTTGTACCTGATAGAGTACCTTACATGACTGTTGCATACAGATTGTCATATTATTGATTCATGTATTAGATGTACCTGCTAGAGTATCTTTCATGACTATTGCATTCATATGACCATTTATTGCTTAGCTTACATATGTTAGATTCGCGTTGTACGTGCATACTTGCGATTACCTGCATATGTTATTTACTATTCATGAGTTGGCAACTCACCCCCGTTGTGCCACAGGGTTTTTCAGGTTGTTTCCCCAGAGTAGTCGAGGCAGGCTATTCATCTATCACATCATCTTTTGCAGCGGATACCGCTTCAACTCACAGTGTGCAGTTTTGCTTAAGTGGGTTTTGCGATTATCCAAATTTGTTTATTGTATATTCGTTGTATCCATGTACTCTCCATCTACCATTATCTTGTTTGACTTAGAGACTTGATGTGAGGACGATATTGTATTTTATATTGTGACTTTGATGTCTTTTATACAGTTTTACTTATATCGTTTTTTATTTCTTCGCTACGGCGTCGTATATCTGTTGTGGTGGTTATTTTCCGCCGTTGGGCATGGATTTTCTCCCGTTGGGATGCTTTACTTATATTTTTATTGTACCCATTTTTGGGGTTGGTTTTTACAAAGGAGGTGCTGCCGAAATTTTTAAGAAAGTAAAGTTGGACATTAAAGAATTTGGGTTGAGATTTCAAAGGTTTTAAAATTTCTATTATTTCTTACTGCTTTTGATGGTTTAGATTGCTGGGTTTTCGGCTTACTTAAATTGTGTTACGCCTGTAGACATTGCGTGGTTTAAGGGCCGTCACGTGCCAATTTCGGGTCGTGACACCGACTCATGCCTCACTTATGTCGCCACGGAACTGCGGCAAACCCTAGGGTATGACCGCGGTTCCGCGATCCAAAAAGTAGAGTTTGGGTATCGTTCTTCTAGAGGGTCCACAGAATCGCTTGCATGATTTTCTAAAAATTTTAAACTCGGAAAAATCCAACTCTTGGAAAATTTCAGCGAGGGAAAAATATGGGTTATTGATATCCGTTCGAACTTTTTAACATCGTCTAAATAACCCGAATACATGTTAGGATTACGATTACGAAACACTCCGAATTGCTTTTGCAGAAAGTTAACATCACATGCAAATTTAGCAAAAATTAGCAACACCTGAAGCACCAAAACCCAGAGACTGGAACATAGGAAAAATTCGAAGCCAAAAGCCTAGTATATAACCGGCCAGCTCAGAAAAAATGTACTTTTGCTCGGCCAAAATCCGACCATACTGCCTCAAATTTCTTCTGTATTCATGTCATATCTCATAAAATATTCTGCAGTTGTTTAAAAAAAATTTAGAGCCCTTTAAAAATTCGATAGAAACTAGGTCTCGATGTTTCAAGTTACGGCGTAGTTTCGGTTTCGTAATCTAACAAACATCGTTTAAATCTCTAGCTTAGCTCTGATACCACTGTAGGGTTACTTAGCGCAGCAGCAAGGTTTCGGGAGGCATATTCCATGCCATTTTCAAAATTTTGCCATTCTAAAGAACCCTAACCCTAGAATCTTAACTAGACATTTAGACGAAACGATATGTAAACAACTTTACAACTAAGTGAATGCGGAATACAACCTTTGTAGACTGGTCCTTCACTTCAAATACTCTGTGTAGAAGTCCCTTCGCCGCAAGTAATGATCTCCCGAACTCTTGAGAGGATCCACAAGGTGAAAGATGCAAACTTTCTCGAAGTCTTCGAGGCCGAAAATGATCTACGTCGAGGAGACTCAAGCTCATGCTACCTCTTCACTAAATTAGGGTTTAGTGAAGCAAACACCCTAAACTAAATGGCTAATAGTAGAGGATGATGAAGTAGGAAGTGGGCTCTCTTTAGATTTTTTTTTCTCACATTATTTCATCACTTAGAAAAAACTAGCAAGCTTTTTCAATTGAAGAAGAAGATGATGTGATGAAGAGAGAATGAACTCATGAAGTGAGAATTGCAACCATGGGTGAGTTAACATCATATGCTAACTCTTGTAGAGACTTAACCATAGTATAGGATAAAGGTTGGGTTAATAAATATCTTTAGTAAAACAAAAGTAGTGGACTTAGTCAATGAGCATGCAAGCTTCTCCAAGCTTCTTACCATGACAATTTCCAATCTATTTTTGAATTACTTAAGAATACAAAAAATCCTAGATTATCACTTAGTATGGTTTAAGTCTCACACACCCATGAAGCATGTATCATCAAGCATGACACAAAACTATGTACACCAATATATATCGCATATATACTATGTGCACAATCAAGTGAGAAAAGAAATCATAAGTGAGCTAATATTAGTTAATGCACATTAATATATCAAATATATAATTACACAGTAGATTTTTAAACGAACACTTGATTTAATAATCCGGCTATATCTCATACAACCGAGTAATATCAATGTAACAATCTATCGAATCAACACTTGATCCGATAACCCGGCTATATCATATATAATCGACTGATATCACATATCGCGAGAATAGAATATGGTATCACATATCGTATTAATCTTGGTCCCGCACATACCATATATGTTCTCCTACTTCGTTTTGCATGAACCAAGAAACCTCTGTGTAGGACTCTAAAGACTCATCAATACGCCGGCAGTAGGTGATGATCATATCAAACACCCACAAGCCGCCAGCGGTCTGCTTAACGTAACGGCCACCCGGGTATTGAGCGATCAGAAGATCAAAAATCAAGCCTGCTCATACTCCTGCGAATCCAATCAGTAACACTACCGTACGGTCCGGTTTCTTCGTCAGATATGTCGCATATCACAGCCTGGGGGTGGTATAACGTCAGACCCCAATAGCCTGATAAGTCATGCTGATGCAAGGTCCATAACGGTTCGAGAAACTACTAATAAAACTTACCAGTAGATCTCAGCAACCCTGGCCAGGGATTTTCTGTTATGGCCAATCAAGCATAGCGCAACATCAACTCCCAATACCGGGAGAAACGAATCCCCTCCTATCGCTCATTGCCTCCATGTGACTCGAGACTGTACCTAAAAACCACCTTTTTGCACGATCTCTTGACTGTGGTTTGGTGGAAATCAAAGCACAGTGGGAAGCACCCAAGACTCTATGACGATCTCGGGTCGACAGACTAACCTGTACCAGTGACACCAGAGAACTGCTATCTGACGATAGGTATAATACCATATAGGAGTTCTCAGCGAGTTCGTTCAGTGTACCCAGTCTCTACTGAGCACCCGTATACTTTCTCTGATGTCAAACACCAATGGATGTGGGATCATCCATCGCCCATCATATGGGTCAAGAAGCGCATATGCTAGTCTACTTCGGAGTATCGATGCCCTGTCTCGATACTCCCGTGACTAGGAACAATTATAGGGTGCACTTGTGGACTACCCTTGGCCCTACTAGTATAATCTCCATCATAGTCCTGATAGTCAAGTACACATTCTAAAGGCTTTATCAACATGTAAAAGCAAGACATCATCACTTATACAAGTCAACATGTTAAGAAAACGTGCAACCAGATAGCATACTATCATTTCGAGCAAGAAAGTCCTCTCTATATATGTCCAAGCATCCACTATAATATACATCACATGTACAGTAATGGCCTCTAGGGCATACATATAACCAACACCACAACCACAACACAACACAGAACATCAACATGAATGTCGCGTTCGTAAACCCGTCTAAAAGTCATATAGCAATTAGATGATTTGTACCGCTCTAATGAAATTCACGGTCGCAGATAGTAATGTATGTACTGAAAACTATGACATTAGAATTCTGCACACAATTAGCAAACTAAACCAATTTCCAAAACCATGAAAAAACAGTGAGCTAAAGTTCCAAAAACCGACCGTTTAAAGCCAATTCGGAAGTCCGAATCAAAACGAAACGTACCCGAACCTTTGCGGAGAGTTAGAGCACGAAATTAACTTCGAGTCAGGTGGGCTAAAGGGGGTACCCCACCCCCAAGGCCACCACGAGGTGGCCAGGGGGTGAGGCAGACCCGAAACTGCCCAAGGTGGGGCAGTTTCGGGTCCCCACCTCCAAGACCACCATGTGGTGGTCTTGGGGAGTGGGCCCAGCCGTTCGGTCCCCCCCCGGATATTCCCCAGGTTGCCCATGCATGTCACGACCTGAAAGAGCACGTGACTGGCCCTTGAACCATATGAAGTCTATAGGACTCCATCTGATCTAAGTAAGCCAAAAGCCCAGAAATCTAAAACCATTTTAAGAGTAAATAAAGAAAACTGGTTTTAAATAAGCGAAGAAACATGTTTTGAAATCAAAGTCTTTAAATAACTAAGCCGAATATGCATTTTTAAAATGTGTAGTCTTTTCTGAAAATTTCGGCAGAGTTTCCTTTGTAAAAACTGACCCCGAACGGGGTACAACAAAAACAATATCTATGGAATGATAAAAGGCATCCCCAAGCGGGAGCTAGCTCTTCGTCAATCGACGGTCACAACCACACAAACAATATAATATACAACGCCGAATGGCGAGGATCAAAACTCAAAAGAAACTCACAATAACATGAAAACTGTCATACTGCTACACGCGACTCTAAGGTCGAAATAATACATCACTAGTGTCTAAGTCTGAAACAATATACAAGCTTTGGTTGATGGAATTCTAGATACAAAGGAATAATACAAGTACAATGGTGGTTCTTGATGCAAAAGAACCCACCTACCCAATGCAATTTACCCGCCAGGAAGCAGTGTACCAGAAATGCCGCTATGGAACCTGTACGGCAAAACCTGCAAGAACTGTGGCACAACGGGGGTGAGTTGCCGACTCGTGAATAGAAAACATCTACAGGCAGAAACCAAATACATGACATAATCCTAGGTCAATACAATCAGATATATAAACCTTAAAGAATAAGCCTGAAGCATGATAAGGTGGCAAAGTAACATCTAATCGTGTATGTAGTGCAAATTACCCATGCCAGTGCCTCAGGTAATAACATATCATAAACATAAGGTATGTCTGCATGAATTAAATATGATGAAGTATCAAAATGAATATCAATACACATATATTAGCATCCCATTCCACAAATATTTGTGTAAGGGTATATATAACAGCGCCCTCACACCCTGTTATATATACAAATGAAGTATGATCAATGTAATAATAGTCTGTATAAATGTGGATCCCGTCCACCTGTCACCCAAATGACAATAAGCATCATGCATGTAAATGTGAGGATATAATAAAAATCATGGAAACATCATGAAACCTGTGCCTAGCATCGGCACGTAAATCCCCGTCCATATGGGGATCCGTCTACGGTATCGGCCCTCGGCCCCGGCAGCACGGGTCAGCCCATGTCCATCTTTCAACTCCGGTCGGTATCCCCCAGATATCCGCCGAGCTCAAATACAATCACCGGTAGGTACTCGCCCACCTCCAGGCACAATCGGCAAAATCCTTCGATCATCTTGCCGAGAGGAACCATACCGGGCCCCACCATGTATCCTCATACGACACACACTCCTCGTATGGGGTATATAATCAGAACCGATAAATCTCATGGTGGCTGTGCAAATATCATATCAAGGAAATCGGGTTTCTCAAATAAGTACATACTCTCCTTTGAAATTATCCACGGTTCCCAAATCCAGAAATATCATGAAAACGAATATCTCAATGCGTATAATCAGAAAGCATGATGTATATGACCTAGAATAATAGTATGCACATACAAGGTCATATCCTGATGCAATAATACTACTGTGTAGTGACATGGCAATTATCGATGAGGAAGTGTGTGAGCCGACAAGCAAGTGTACGTGGAACATATACATCATCGATAATGGTGCTGGTGTCCTAACAGCATGATTGCAACATAGAGATAAACACATGCAATGCGATGCGGAATCGAATAATCAATCCAACAGTGAAGAATCTACACCAATATGTACATGTCCTGCAGTGGTACCATTTGAAATAAGACGAATCGGGGTTTTGGTAAAATAAGGGTTACGGTGTTTATAAGAATGGATACGTCTTTTGAAAATACCCGTAGAATTCCTTTACTTGTCCTTAAAATATTCCCGATTCATTGTTTTTAAATAGGTATAACTCGGGTCTAGTCTAACATCTACTAAACCAAGTCCATCAGGAGGGGTATGGAAACCACCTAAATCTGAGTCAATATATATATAAATAATATAATAGTCGGTGATCCCGTCTCAATAGTATTGCATACGATACAGTATATCATCTGACATCCTCGAGTCATGAGTGCGGATCTATCATCAATATAAAGCTCGTACGGTAAATCGTCATACGGCATCCCAATAGCTGGGTACGGGTCAATATCATAATCAGCTCATCAATTATTTGGTATCCTCATCATCATATCACATAATCTGGGGTACTGATCTAAGTTTAGTACAACTGATACCATCAATATGACTGCGTGTGTAAACACACGTCCAAAGGCCCGCTAGAGATCACATGTCGTATCCCAAATACAAATCATATCAAATCACCGATCTCGCGGCACAATACCCAACATCATCGACTCATCTCCAATGTCATCAAATATCATCAAACACAGTGCAAGTATAATGAATATGCAAGGTGTGCGTGTAGATGTAAATCTATTCCAGGGTTCGCGACTATGAACTACACTAGTTACTTTTAACCCTAAACAATCCATAATACACCTAACACAATATCCACGACATACTATAACTATCATATATAATATATCAAGTACGGACTGCGGGGGTGTTATACGCCATCCACCCGACTTCCCCCATAGATATAATCTACTCACCTTGCGTTTTCATTTGTGGACGTCGCCACGTGCTTGCTTGTCGTCCCGAAGTCTTCATGGGGTACCTACACGTCAAAGTATCGTAAATGCGTATTAAAACCGAATCAAAGCTAAAACGGCACACGAAACCCAAAACGATATGCTATGGGGCCTATAGGTTAGAACCTATGGTTACGCCTCCAAAACCAACAATCAATCCTCGATATCGTCGTATAAACGCCAATTAGTTAAGGTAAAACACAATACGTAAATTAAGAAATAAAAATACGGAATACGGAAACACGAATCCAAAACAGCAACTAAGAAAATAGGCTCCAGATTTCACCCTAGGTCAAATTAGATAAATCTACACATGCCAGGGGACTAATCTACACATGTAAGAGCTGTAGAACCAAAACGAGACAAAATGGGGCAGGTCTGGCCGTAAATTGCGACCAAACAGAATAAATCTGCGGCCGGGAAAATGAGTTAGGGTCTGGGGTCTTGTGTGGTGGTTCTAGGGTTCCTGCACATCTCACTGTCCAATCAATTTTATTTTCAGAGTCTCGGGTTGATAGCAGATTCAATATACCCTTCACAGATTTCATAACTTTTCCGATATCGGTTTCTAAATCCGTATTTCGGGTTTCAACTCTCAGGTTTTGGGTCTCTATTCATGCACTAGGGTGTTTATATAACCTCAACTGAGCTCAATTTCATATTACAACCCAAAATTTCCCATAACCCTAACTAGGTTTTCCTTAACTCCACACTATCGAACAATATCGATTCTATCATAACATGGGGGTGAAAGTAATGCTAAAACTAAGCTAAGGGTTCAGTAAATACCTTATTTGGCAACTCAAGAATTTTCTTGAGTTGCCCTTAGTAGCCAAAATCCTAGCTTTCTTGGTCCAATGTGTAGATCTTGAGCTTGTGCACACTTTTAATGAAATGGAGATAGGGTTTTGGTGATGTTTTTGAGGTGATTTGGGGCTTGAAGAGGGGAAAGAGAATGAGGTGCAGGAGCAGCAACATCAATGGAAGAAGAAGGAGGGAAATGAGGGAAGGGAAATGGCTAAGTCCTAGGTCAAAGGAGACCATACTTCTCTCTCTCACCAAACCTCATATAATAATCCCTTATTCCATTTTCTTTTCTTTTCTTTTTCTCCAAAACCTTCTCACTAGAATAGTAACCCCAAAAGAAACATGGCAAGAAAAAATGTAACACAAGTGTAGAAAAAAATATGTGCATGTTTTGCAAAAAATTGCTAAAAACCCGATTAGCGATTTTTAATCACGATTAGCACTAAATTAGCATATAGCTAATTATAAAAACTAAAAAATGGCATAATTCCATAAAATAACCTATATTAGAATTTTCCATAATTTTTCCAAATTTTTCTGTATTTAATTATACCTAATATTAAAATATTCAATAAAATAATATTTAAATTATAAAAATTCCCAAAAAATAATATTTTATTTTTTTGAAATGTTACAATGCACCACCCCACAGCTTCTCAGTTCAAACCGTGAGCCCGCGGGGTGTGCAAACATCTCAAACTTTCAGCTTTTGGAACTGTTTTTGTCGGCAGTTTTTGCATGACAAAAACGGCGGATTTCTAATGTCGCAAAGAGTTAACTAAGGCTTATGGAGTGGCTCTAATACCATGATGGGTTATGCAAGCGTCCCAGCCATCAAACCGTGGCCATTACGGAACAAAAATTTTCAAAAACCGGTGCTAGAACAACCCGATAACCCGGATCGACCCATAAGCCCTAGATAACAAAACATGTAAAGGAGTTAGAATGGTTATACCGAATGATCCATGTCCTTCGGTCTTGAACCATCTTCCCAATCTCCTAGAGGCATCCTTGATCAAGCTTGATCTCCTGTCTCCCTTCGTCGAAGATGATCCACCCGAGAGTCTATGAATCGAGCTCCAACCTCATATTCGAGGTAACTAGGGTACCTAGATCGCTACACTAGATACCGTAGAAGAAGTAAAGAGTGATGAAGGATTAATTTGTCTCAAGACACCCAAGGTTTCTCAACACATGAGAAGGTTTGGGTGGAGGTAGACGTTCTCCGCAGAAAGTCGCGACCGGGACGTTGGGACGTCCGACCTGAATTTTGGGGGCAGATGCTATTTGGTTTTATCCGTCCACCTCTCCGAAGATGCCAAGTTGATTTATGGTACCATGTATCAGAGGTTTAGACAGATACGGCCATTGTAACAGACTTTATCAGATTCCCCCTCATTTGAGGGGTTTTTTATTGTGGGGACGCTCTTCCCTGCAGGCGTAAGCCCCTGCAGTTAATTACACTACCGCATCGCGGTAACAACTTTCTCCTTCTCCAGATGTTCACTTCATGTCGTGTGTAATTGTTTTGTTTTTGGTTGCCCGTGGATTGTATACGGAGACTAATTTATGTTGTCCCCCGTAGGGCATGGATTAGTCCAAATCCGTATTTTCTTAGATTTGGGTTTAAGGATCAGTAATCTCATTTGAGACTAAGATCAACTTAAACGTTTGTTAAGGATACGTTAATATAATTTTTAGACTAAGATCTATTCAACAGGATCATTTAGATCCAACCAAAGAGCATTTAGGCTCTATTGTTTTAGTTTAGGGACTTTGCGGTCCAGTTTAAAGACATCATAGTCTGTAAAGTTTAAAGACATCATAGTCTATGAGTTTAAGGACCTCACAGTACATAATGTTTAAGGACATCCTAGTCCATGAGTTTAAGAACCCCACAGTCCATAAAGTTTAAGGACATCATAGTCCAGTTTAGAGACGTCACAGTCTGTAAAGTTTAAGGACATCATAGTCCATGAGTTTAAGGACTCCACAGTCCGTAAAGTTTAAGGACATCATAGTCCATGAGTTTAAGGACCCCACAGTCCATAAAGTTTAAGGACATCATAGTCCATGAGTTTAAGGACCCCACAGTCCATAATGTTTAAGGACATCATAGTCCAGTTTAGAGACGTCATAGTCTGTAAAGTTTAAAGACATCATAGTCCATGAGTTTAAGGACCCCACAGTCCATAAAGTTTAAAGACATCATAGTCCATGAGTTTAAGGACCCCACAGTCCGTGGAATGTCTGGTTGTCGGGACCCGTCACCTCTCTGAAGACGTTGAAGGATTACAACGACAAATATCAGAGGAGTAAAGAGATGTACCCTTGAACCAATGTTGATTGGGAGATCTGTAGTCCAATTTGGGACTAAAATCAAAGATTTATGAGCAGATGGGCTCAATTAATCTGAATTAGGGATCTGTGGCCAACTTGGGCTCGGCCCATTCAGTTAAAATGCTGAGCATTGGTTTGGGTTCTGACAATTGTTTTTGTCTTTTATTGAGTACTGAGCACTCATTACGGCTCTGGGCTTTATCATTTTAAGAACAATTTATGTTCTCTCAGCGAACACGTGAGGAGCACGTGGCGCGCTTGGTGCTGAGCGCCAGTCAATGAGCGCAGAGCGCTTCTGTTTAAGTAGCGCACACGTGAGGAGGACGTGGCGCGCTTGGCGTTGAGCGTCAGTCAATGAGCGCAGAGCGCTTCTGATTAGTAGCGCACACGTCAGGAGCACGTGGCGCGCTTGGCGATGAGCGCCAGTCAATGAGCGCAAAGCGCTTCTGATAAGTAGCGCACATGTGAGGAGCACGTGGCGCGCTGGGCGATGAGCGCCAGTCAATGGGCGCAGAGCGCTTCTTTAACTTTGGAGCGCTAAGGCTCTGCAGCGCTGTGCGCTAGATTTGGAGCGCTGAGGCGTCTCTTTTTAATTGGAGCGCTAAGGCTCTTTTTAAGCAGCTTTGCGCTCTGAGAATTAAATTCTCTCTTATAAGAGACTTTGTCTCATGCATCTAAGAACAAAGTTCTTATTTTATAGGAGATGTTTCAATCTCTTATGTTTTTGGTGAAAGGCTTTGCCTTTATGGATCTGTGATCCTAAAAGAATTGAATTATTCTCCCCATTTTTATAATGAGAGGTTATGATCTCTTTTGTGAAAGACAATTTGTCTTATAGATCTATGATCAGTCATGATAACTAAGTTCCATTTCTGATGAGATGCTTTGATCTCTTTATTTTACCTTGAAGAAATTCTTCTTCGGTCAAGAGCTTGCTCTTCTCTTTGAACTTTCTCAATGTTTGGGGGGGGGGTTCCTCTCTATTTTTCTCTTTCGATTTGAAAGCTTATGGGGAGGTCTCTCTATGCTAGACTTGAAGTCTTGGGTCCTTTATATAGTGAAGGATGATTTGTTGAATCGGTTAAGTAGATCTATTCTCTAATTGATTTGGGGATGTTTTCCCCGTTGGATCTTTGATCCAAAGGATTCTGATTTACAGAAGGCAATTTTCTTGTTTTTAACAAGATTGGGAAATTTTTCCCATACATAATTTATTTTGTATTTTGGTGATTTTTAATCACCATTGGATCAGTGATCCAATGGTGCTCTGATTTTCAGAGCACAATCTTTCCTGTTTGGAAAGATTCTGAGGAAAGTTTCCTAAACAGAATTTTATTCTGATCAATTGATGATTTATCATCTTCGTTGGATCTTTGATCCAAGAACCGAGAACATTTTGTTCTATCACTAGCGCTCACGTGCTTTGCACGTGGTGTGCTGCTTAGAATGCAGCGCTCTTAGCGCTAGCGCTTACGTGCTTTGCACGTGGTGCGCTGCTTAGAGTGCAGCGCTATTAGCGCTAGCACTCATGTGCTTTGCATGTGAGCGCTGCCTCAGAGTTTTTGACTCACAGCGCTGGCGCTGCTATGAAGCGCTGCTTCATTTCAAATTTTAAAATTTGAACAGAGCTTTGCTCTTATTGGGGAAACAAATACCCCCCACCACCACCGTTGCGCTCACGTGGCCTACACGTGAGTGTAGCGGTGGCAGAATCTATGCCATTGGATCAACTCAGAAGTTAGAACGGCTCTCAGTGCTTATAAATAGGGCATTTGGCCCTTGAGATGAGCTCTGTTCATCTTCTTTCTTGTTTTCTGAGAATTAATTCTCTTTCAGAGCATAGCTCTTTGTCTTAAGAGCATTCTTAGAGACAGAACTCTGTCAAAATTTAATTAAAGATTAAATCTTTTAAGGGATTAGTTAATAATCTAGAGTTTCACCCATGTCACGACCCGAAAGTACGGAACATGACCGCCACTTAGACTACGAAACGTCTCGAGGCGTACGTAATCTAAGTAAGCCGAAAACCCAGAAAACCAAACCAAGAAAAATAGTAGAGTGAAGGAAAACCAATTTAAATCAAGTAGTTTTAATAGCATAAGCCGAATTATGCGTTTTTAAAAACATCAAATATTTCCTGAAAATTTCGGCAGAGTATCCTTTGTAAATACTGGCCCCCAAACAGGATACAACATGAATAGTATACGAAATCAATAAAATGGCAACCCCAAGCGGGAGCTAGCTCTTCGTCAATCGACGGTCACAACCACACAAGCAATATAATATACAACGCCAAGGGCGAGGATCAAAACTCAAAAGGAAACTCAAAACAACAAGAAATCCACAGAAATATAACGCGCGACTCTAAGGTCGAAAGAATAACATCACTGATCTCTATCTCGAAAATAAATACACGTTTGGTTGATGGAATTTACTAGATAGAACTGAATAATATTATACAAAGTATAATGATGGGTACGATACCAATAAACCCACCTACTAGCAAAATCACCCGAAGGAAGCAGTGCCAGCAAAGCCGTAATGAAACATGTACGGCAAAACCTGCAAGAACTGTGGCACGACGGGGGTGAGTTGCCAATTCGTGAATAGAATACATCTACGAACAGGAATCGCATGTATGACGCAATCCTAGGTCATACAACCATAATAAATCCTCAAATATATAACATGCAGCCTGTAACAATGGCTAGGGTAAATATCTAACCCGAGTGTAATCCCATGTGCCCGTGTCAGTGCCTCAGGTAGCAATATATCATATGGATGATGTATGAATGCATGAAACAGAATGCATGTACTGAAGAAAACTGATTTCATAAATTAGTGAGATTTCTGTATCTTTTTAAAAGAGGTATCATAAATGAAATCAGCATAAACAGTGTCTAGCATCAACACAAAACATAAATCTCAATGTCTCAAAATCTCAGGCTCCGGCTATCCGGACTGGCCTGTATCATCAAATCTCAGTACCTCAATATCTCGAAATCTCAATGTCTCAATCTCAATATCTAAGGCGTCGTCAGTCCAGACCGGCCCCTACCATCCATCTCAAGACTACGACGGTATTCTCCGGATATCCGACGCGTCGGGTAAAATCACGGGTCGGTAGTGCTCCCCTGCCAGGCTCAACGCCATCATCTGCGATCCTCTTATCCCGGGGTACCGCACCGGGTCCACCATGTACCCGAAACGGTTCCTCCACTCCTCGAACTCGGGTCTCGAAATCCATCAGCAAACTTATGGTGGACGACTCATACATCATGGGAAAACCGCACTTTTATTTAAAATGAGAGAAAAGGTTTATTTATGTTTTTGCGGTTTTCCTCCAAAACCAAGAAATCTCATGAAATCCGAATCCAAGTCATCAATAGCATGTAAACAGTGAATATAGACATAAAAATCCATGAATGCGGCATATCAATGAATAATAACATGCATGAAGTAGCAAGTAATAACTGCAATGTCTAAACTATTAGCTAACAACCTATGTCAATGTAATAGTATTTTCTAAGTGTACGTGACATGGCAATTACCGATGAAAATGTGTGTGAGCCGGCAAGTAAGTGTACGTGGTACATACGCATCATCGGTAATGGTGCTGGTGTCCTAACAGCATGATATCAACAATGGAATATGAAATCACAAAATAAGTATGCGATGCGGAGCGAACAGCAATAATGTGCGGGAGCTGAATACTAGACACAACAATAACTAATCCGTATTTAATAAAATATGAGTTTTACGGTGGTGCCATTTGAATATAACCCGAATCGCGGTGTTTTGAAAATAAGGGCTACGGTGTTTTTAAGAAAAGATAAGTCCTTTGAAATATCCGTAGAATCCCTTGACCTGTCTTTAAAAATACCCGCGATCCGTTAGTTTTTGAAATAGGTAGGAATCTAATTTAGTCTGACAACTACACTAAACTATACGGCTGAACTAATAAGCTGAATTAAGGGTAAAGAAACCGCCTAACATCTGAGTCGATATATATATATATATATAAACATATATATTAGTCAGTGATCCCGCCTCGATAATATCACATCCGATACCATATCTATAATCAGCTATTCCCAAGTCAAGAGTGCGGATCTATCATCAATATATAGCTCGTACGTAAATCCGTCGTACGGCATCCCCAAATCTGGGTACGGGTCAATATCATGTTCATCACATTATTCATCCGGTATCTTCTTTATCAAAGATCCTAATCCGGGTACTAATCTCTGTCTTGTACAATACTGATACCACCTAAGTATGCATGTACGTGTGTGAAAACTACGTCAAAGGACCCGCTAAAACATCATGTCGTATATCAAATACGAACCCTGTCATATCACCGATCTCACGGCCTCAAATCGAATCTCATCGACTCATCTCAAATCCCAAATACTATTCTCAAATCCAGTATATGAACACATAGTCCCATACCTATGTGAACACATAAAAATATATTCCCATATACGCACATATGAAAGAAGAATGTATGCAAGTATGGGTGTGTGTGTGTGTATGTATGGTGCAACCACTACTCTAGGATTTCGCAACACTAAACCAACCCAAACACACCAAATATCCATCTTTAACATTAATAATCTCAAACAATATATAATCAATATATGTGTGTATACGTATTCGTATACATCCCCACGAACTGCGGGGGTGCTATACGCCATCCACCCGACTTCTCCCCGTAGATATAAATCTACTCACCTGGTCCTCGCTCGCCGGTGACGACGTCGCCACGCGCTTGCTTGTCGTCTCGAAGTCCACATGGGGTACCTACATATCAAAACGCACCGTATCGTATTAAAATCCGACTCATGACCAAAACGACACACGAATCCCACATAGGTCAAAACCTATAGTTGCTTTCACAAATCAACCCAAAAACCCTCGACGTCGGCGTACAAATGCCAAACCATCAAGAAAAACCCAAACACACTCATTTACACAATCACAAGCACTAATTATAATATAAAATAGCTTAAAATTCACAAAAACCTCAAACTCACTTTAAAAGCTATTTTTCCGAAAATCTAGCAAGAAAAATTACCCGTTTTAGTACAAAACTCGACGTTTAAACAAATCTAGCGGCCGCTATATCCACTCAATATCATAACCAAGTCATATAAACCATTCCAATAATTTAATCTCCTCAAAATATATATATTTACAAAACCTAGTTAACAAAATTAGCACAATTTTCCATTTTAGCTCAAAACATGGTGTTTCAATCAACTTTAAATATTTTAACAATTCTAGTGGCTAAAATGCTCACTAAATAACTTAATTAAGTCACCCAAACCCAAACTATATTTTAAACTCACTAATTATAATAGATATAAAAAAACTAGTTTGCAATTAGCTTAATTAGAATAGTTTAGATGTAGAAATTAGCAAATTTAGCACTTAGATTACACTTTGCATGACTTAGTATGTTAACTACACTATACAATCATAAACAATGTTAAAAACTCTCACTTGATTTTAAAAACTCAATTCTAGAATTTCCAAACCTTAACTTTAAAATTTAAAACTAGCAATTCCACCAATTTAACACTTGAATACAATAGATTATCATAATTAAACAACAATTTAGCCAAAAGGTTAAGAATTTACCCCCACAATTATCTTGAGATCTAACAAGAATCTAGACCTCCAAATTGAAATCCTTGCACCAAGATCCATGCTATATGGGCTAAGGAAAAATGGGTAGGAGCTTGATTTGGATATTGGGATTTTTTTTGTAGGGATTTTGAGGCAAAAATGGGGGATTTTTGATGAGGAAAGAGTGGAAGAAATGGAGGGGCTGAAGCAAGGGGCTTGGCCAGGTGAGGTGGGGAAGTGTGGGAGTGTGTGAGGTGGGGAAAAGTTCAAGTGGGGAAAGTCCAAGTCCACGAAGTCAAAGCCCATACTCCTTTTACCAATTTCTTTCTTTCTTTTGTTCTCTTTTCTTTGTTTTTGTGAGATGAGGGGCCCAAGATGTTGGGCTATCAAGGGGGCTCAGCTAGAACTGTTGGGGATGGGTGTGGGTGTTTTTTGGGTGAGAAAAAAAGATAAATGTTGTACCTCACTTCCATTTACACTAATTTCACAAAAAAAAAACCTTTTTTCTTCAATAATTTCTAACACCGTTGGCAGTTTCATTTTGTTTCAAAAACCACATGCTAAAATTTTGTTTAATTTTTTATGATGCACAAAATTTGTTTCAACCCATTCCAATTTGTAATTTTCCCTAATTAAATGTATTAGTGACGGCTTAAAATAATATTAAAATAATTAATTTCGGAAAAAATTTCAGAAAATTTGAAATTTCACCAGTGGCTCAATAAACACCAAATACTAGCAATTATATAGCTAGAATATGTATATTTATTATTATAATAAAGATATTTGTATTTTGACTTTTTACCGAAACCCCTCTTATTTTACCGATTTTCCGAAATTTCACCGAAACGATTTTCAAAACGTTACAATCTTCCCCCCTTAAAGAAATTCGGTCCCCGAATTTAAATTAAAACTCCCCCCAAATACTAAAACATCTAAGCAAAACCATCAAGTCGTCGGGGCTCCGAAATCATAAATACATAAAACAAATCGTAACGCAGTGCAGGCGCATGAAAAATGAGCATATAACTCCGCAATCAAAACTCCGACAAGCATCCGCAATCATCGGAGTCATGGTAAAGACACAAATGTAAAATCCAATACAAAACCAATATGATATAACTCGAAACTATACACGTAAATATCAAATCTATATATGTAAATATCTGAAGAAAATGCATGCCAAATCTCTTAAAGTCGCCGTGCAATGCGCATAACACTGCACAGTGGCGGACGTCTATCATAAGAAAATAACCATATACATATATACCTTTTATTTAAAATGTACGTTCCGCCGTTTTGGGAAACAATTTAGAAGGGTTTCCTTGTTTTAAACGTTTCGTGTCATATCAGACACGTAGGTAAATACTGACGCTTTTTGGAATTCCCTTCGATAGCTATCAATGCATGCAAAATACATTCAGGTACTGTCCTCTGACTAGTCCTGCTCAGTATGAAAACACATAGCAAATATCATAAAAACGTACTGCTCTATAAGAAATCAATCCCAAAATAAGCATATGAATACTACGTGCGTCTGGTACGCACGGAAATCAAAATCCATATATGTTCCATACATGCACACAGAAACAGCATCTATGTGCATCGGGTGTGCACACATCATCTGTCATAGGCAACGTATGTGCCTGACGGAAAAGACAGGTGCATCTAACACGCACGAAGAATCTCGATTTAGTGCATCTGGTGTGCACCAAAATCGCATCTCAAAACATGCGCTCAACATGCGCGAAAATCCAAGGCAGGTGCATCTATCATGCACGAAATCATGAAATCCAATATCAAGCGCCGAACATGCGCAAAATCCAATCAGGTGCACAAGGTGCACAAAACCAATATCGAGCATCACAATCAAAATCAAAGTCCAGAGCATCTAAGTGCACAAAATGCGTATCACTGCACTGCAAGCATATGTGAACCATATCGAGTGCAAGAACAAAATCGTGTGCGTACATATGCACAAAATCAACTCAACTGTATGAAACCCATAAAATCATAAACATGAGAAACCAAAGCACGAAAACGATATCAAGTGCAACAACTGTGCAAAAATCGTAAATACTCAGTAGGTGCAACCATAGTGTATGAAAACAAATATCATGAAACTCCATCATCAAAATCAATCATGCAAATAGACTGCCCAAAATACCGAAATCAAATATGGCGGAATAGTCCCGCTCAAGCACATCCTCCAAGAATCTCTGGCCAACTGTCGTCGTCACTCATAGCATGTCTCGTCAATGATCATGAACTTTGGCCTGCCGGTGTGCGTAACATGACCACTCCTGGGTCCAGGTCTTCTCGTAATTCATCCCAGAAAGGTCCTGTCGAGATCTCTCATAAGTCTCGTCTCTGCCGAACTGTCCTGAAGTCATCATCCCTTACTAGATCTGTTCTCATTCCGGAACGGCTGCATACTCATCGCGACTCCTTATAGAAGGTATATCCAAGTACAATGCCTCGGCATGCGTATCGCATCTCTGATGTCGGCGGAGTGGAACGTCGCCTCATCAAGATCTCGTACGAACCTCTTACTCCACTTTCTTTAATGTCGACTGCTTCGGACTCGTCTCGTCGTGGCTGCATGGACTGAGCTCCAACGGCTATCCTCGTATCTGGAGTCTCCCAAGAAATGCATCTCACCACCTAGCATCCAAATGAAGTCGAACCATCCGATCGATTCGTCAAAACCTCATAATCCTCCAAGAGCTCAACATCTTGGGTACAGTTTAATAGTATCAAGTACGTACCACAGCATCGATAGTCCATCCGTAGAAGGGAAAACCCAAGCCTCAATAATAGCGCCGCGGAACTGCCGCAAACCCTAAAGTTCAAAGGCTTTCACACGGTCATTAAGTCGAGTTAGGGTTTCATTCTTCTAGAGGGTCCATAGAATTGCCTGCATGCTCTTCCGAATACTTTAAACTTGGAATAATAGGTTTTTGACATTCGATCGTCTCTGTCGACTCTTAACGTTTCCGCGTGAAGTCGTCTGTAACGTTTTGAAAATCGTTTCGGTGAAATTTCGGAAAAATCGGTAAAATAAAGGGATTTTCTGTAAAAAGTCAAAATACAAATATCTTTATAATAAAATTAATTACCCATATTCTAGCTATGTAATTGCTAGTATTTGGTGTTTATTGAGTCACTGGTGAAATTTCAAATTTTCTGAAAAATTTTCCGAAATTAATTATTTTAATATTATTTTAAGCCGTCACTAATACATTTAATTAGGGAAAATTACAAATTGGAATGAGTTGAAACAAATTTTGTGCATCATAACACATTAAACAAAATTTTATCATGTGATTTTTGAAAGGAAATGGTTTGCCAAAATGGTTTAGAAAATATCGAAGAAAAAAGGCTTAATTAGTGAAATTAGTGTTAATGGGAATTGGGGTAATACATTTATCTTTTCCCTAACCCACACACCCACACCTTACCCTCTCTCCCCTCTCCTCATGGTCGAGCCAATTTGTGGCAGCCCCACTCTTTTGTCAAGCCCTCCATCTTATTCCCATTTGCAACCAATTAATAGAAAAAGAAAAGAAAAGAAAGAAGCATGGGCTTTGTTGACTTGTGGTTTTTGTTCCAATACAATCAATCACTCTCTCCCCCCCTAACTAAATGGCCGAGCCTCCCCTTCCAGAAATTCTGCATCAGCCCTTCCCATTTCTTCTCCTCACATTCTCATCAAAAATCCCCAATTTTGCCTCAAAATCTATACAAAATCAAAGCTAATCCAAATCCAACATTTACCCATTATTCCTTTGTCATTCAAGCATGGATCTTGGAGCGAGTGAACCAATTTGGAGGCTATGTTAGCATGCTAGATCTCAAACATGTTGAGGTATAAATCCTAAACCATAATGTAATTTTCGATTAATTACTTCAATCTAGTCTAGTTTGGTGTTAAATTGTGGGTTTAATTGAATGTTTGGAAATTCAAGTGGGGATTTTGAATTGAAGCTAGGGTTTGAATTAAATTAGGTTCTTTATCATTAGGTTATGGTTGTAATGAGGGGATTAACATGTAATTGAATGCAAAATCTAATTTAGTTACTAGTTGCTAATTTGTTAGTTTAAAAATTGTGATAATTATGCTAAATTGCTAACTAGGTTTTAGAAATTAAATTAAAATATTGGATTAAAATCTAGTTAGGATTTTTAGCACATCATTAAGGTTTCCATGAGTGGTTTAACCATTTAAAGTATGCAAAACTAAGTTTAATTGTAAAATTGTGAATTTTACATTAAAAAGTGTTAAAATCGGTATTTTTGCAAACTAGGAAATTGGAATTAATACAGATTTATGAGATTAAATTATGAAAGTGATTTTTATGATCTAATTATGATATTTAATGAGCATTTTGGCCATTTGAATCGTTAAAATATGTAGATTGGTTAAAACATCAAGTTTTGAACCGAAATGAGAATTTGTGCTAACTAGATTTTTGGGAAATAAAACGATTTGTTTACTTTTATGGTTTTGATGAATTAAAACCTATTTCATATATAATTAGTGAATTTTGAAACCATGATTGGTGCGTTTCAGTTTTTCGCGACCACTCGGCGTTTGTACGCCGATGTCGAGGGTTTTGGGGTTGATTTGAGAAAGCAAACCATAGGTTTTGACCTATATGAGATTCGTGTGTCGTTTTGGTCATGAGTCGGATCTTAATGCGATACGATACGTTGTGACATGTAGGTACCCCCATGTGGACTTCGAGACGACAAGAAAGCACGTGGCGACGTCGGCATCGGCGAGCGACGATCAGGTGAGTAAATTTATATCTACGGGGAGAAGTCGGGTGGATGGCGTATAGCACCCCCGCAGTCCAAAGTATAGTTCATATATATATGTTTATATAGGTGTTTTATGATACGAGAATGTTTATTCATGATACGTTTATGTGTTCATGGATTACCTTTGGGGTTAGTTGCGAAACCCTAGAATAGTTGTTATACCCACATACGCACACACAGACTTGCATACAATACTTTCTTGTGCGTAGATGGGGATGTGTATATATGTATATATGCGTGGGTATGGGACTATGCATATATACATTCATATACACATGCATGGATAATGAGGATAGTACTTGGGATTTAAGATGAGTCGATGAGATTTGATTTGAGGCCGTGAGATCGGTGATATGGCAGGGTTCGTATTTGAGATACGACATGACGTTGTAGCGGGTCCTTGACGTAGTGTTTCATACACGTGCATGCATACTTAGGCGGTATCAGTATTGTACTAGACGTAGATCAGTACCCTGATCATGATATTTGATAAAGAGGATACCAGATGAATAGTATGATGAATGTGATATTGACCCGTACCCAGATTTGGGATGCCGTACGACGGATTTACGTACGAGCTATATATTGATGATTGATCCGCACTCTTGACTTGGGATGTCTGATTATAGATATGGTATCGGATATGATATTATTGAGGTGGGATCACCGACTATACATATACAGGTATGTATATGTATCGACCCAGATGATAGGCGGTTTCCTTACCTGTAGTTCAGCTTGTTAGTTCAGTCGTATAGTTTAGTGTAGAAATGACAAAACGGATCCTTTGCTCTGATCGTTGTTAGATTAGATTAGACTCCTACCTATTTCAAAACTAGCGGATCGTGAGTATTTTAAAAGACAGGTCAAGGGATCTACGGATATTTCAAAAGACGTATCCTTTCTTAAAACCACCGTAGCCCTAGTTTCAAAACCCCACGATTCGTGTTATTTCAAATGCCACCATTGTTTAATATTTAGCTCCAGCTCATTTTGGTTGCTCGCTCTGCATCGCATACTTACATTGTTATTTCATATTGCATTGTTGACATTATGCTGTTAGGACACCAGCACCATTACCGATGATGCGTATGTACCACGTACACTTACTTGCCGGCTCACACACATCTTCATCAGTAATTGCCCTGTCACGTACACCTTAGAAAATATTATTGCTTAACTTAGCTTGATAGCTAGTAGTTTGACATAATATTAGTGTACTTACCTTATATGCCAGCTTATATATTGTAGTTATTATTTGTCACTTCATGTATACTGTTATTCATTGTTATGCTGTATTCATGGATTCTCATGCCTATATTGATGGGTTTATATGCTATTGATGATTTGGATTCGGATTTCTATGCGATTTTCTGGATTTGGGGAAAACCCGCAAAACTTGTATAAGCTCCTTCCCTCTCTTTTAAATAAAAAGTGCGGTTTTCCCATGATGTATAAATCGTCCACCATGAGTTTCCTGATGGATTTCGAGACCCGATTCGAGGAATTGGAAGAACCGTTTTGGGTACATGGTGGGCCCGGTGCGGTACCCCGGGGCGAGAAGGTCGTGTTGTTGACGTTGAGCCTGGCAGGGGAGCACTACCGACCGGTGATTTTACCCGACGCGTCGGATATCCGGAGGATACCTTCGTAGTCTTGAGATGGATGGTAGGGGCCGGTCTGGACTAACGGCGCCCTAGATATTGAGATTTGATACATTGAGATTTCGAGATATTGAGGTACTGAGATTTGATGATCCAGGTCAGTCCGGGTGGCCGGAGCCTGAGATATTAAGATATGTGGATTTATGTTTTTGTGTGGATGCTAGACACGGTTTATACTGATTTCCTTATGATACCTCATTTTTTAAAAAAAATACAGAAATCTCACTGAGTTATGAAAGCAGTTTCTTTAATACATGTTCTCTGTTTAAATGCATTCATACATCATCCATATGATATATTGCTATCTGAGGCACTGACACGAGCACTTGGTATTACTATTGTTTAGTGGTATATCCTAGCCATGGTTATAGGCTGCTGGTTATATTTTGAGGATATATTATGATCATATGACCTAGGATTGCATTGTTCATGCGACTTCTGTTCGTAAATGTTTTCTATTCACGAGTTGGCAACTCACCCCCATTGTGTCCCAGTTTCTTGCAGGTTTGCCGTACAGGTTTCATTACGGCTTTGCTGGCACTGCTTCTTTCGGGTGACTTGCTAGTAGGTGGGTTTATTTGTATCGTACCCATCATTATACACTGTATATTATTATTCAGTTGTATCTAGAAGTTCCATCAACCAAACATGTATTTATTTTGAGCTAGAGACAGTGATGTTATTCTTTCGACCTTAGAGTCGCGCGTTATTTTTCTGTGGATTTCTTGTTGTTTTGAGTTCCTTTTGAGTTTTAATCCTCGCCCTTGGCGTTGTATATTATATTGCTTGTGTGGTTGTGACCGTCGATTGACGAAGAGCTAGCTCCCTCTTTGGGATGCCTTTTATTGATTTCGTATACTATTCATGTTATATCCCGTTTGGGGGCCAGTATTTATAAAGGAGACTCTGCCGAAATTTTCAGAAAATACTTGATGTTTTTAAAACGCATAATTCGGCTTATGCTATTAAAACTACCTGTTTTAAGTTGGTTTTTCCTTTACTCAACTACTTTTGTTGCTTTGGATTTCTGGGTTTTCGGCTTACTTAGATTACGTACGCCTCGAGATGTTTCGTAGTTTAAGTGCCGGTCATATTCCGTACTTTCGGGACGTGACAAAGTTGGTATCAGAGCGTTAGGTTTTACCTTCGGAGCGTAAGATGACCCTTGGATGATGGAATAGGTGACTAAAGTAGAGTGACGTACCGTGGGTATGTTCCGCGGCATACTTACGATACGCTACTCCACATAAGAAGCCTTAGCATGTACATTTCTTTGTTCAGTATTATATTCATTCCTGATCTAGCCTCATCGGTACCAGTTACGGTTTTACTGCCACGATTACGGGCACGGAGAGCTACGGCTAGAGTTGCGGTCAGCACGAGCTAGTCACGAACGAGGACTGACCAGGGCATAATTCCGGCGACACACGATTGCGGAGATGTGTCTTTTTATTGTGTTTTCGCGCCACGAGCAATGGGTGGATTGCTGTATGAGATTACTCGGACGTGTCGATCAGCACCAGAGGGTCGAGCTAATGATAGAGGCCAGCCATATTTTGATGACCGTTGGCGTATTGCTTGTTCATGATGATTGAGGCACTGTTCAGCGTGCAGACGAATGAGCCAGTTGTTGCTGCGAACAACGAGATATCGCCCCAGATGTTGGAGCTATTGCAGTACGAGTTGTGCTAAAAGATGATAGAAGGTCGCTAGTCACCCAAGGATGAATGACTAGGACATGTGGTTCGTTCGCCTAACTCGAAGCGAGGTCATCAGGTAGACTGGATCCAGCTAGAGACGACTTCACGCGGAGACGTTGAGAGTCGACAGAGACGATCGAATGTCAGAAACCTATTATTCTAAGTTTAAAGTATTCGGAAAGACATGCAGGCAATTCTATGGACCCTCTAGAAGAATGAAACCCTAACTCGACATAATGACCGTGTGAAAGCCTTTGAACCTTAGGGTTTGCGGCAGTTCCGCGGCGCCATTAGTGAGGCTTTGGTTTGCCCTTCTACGGCTGGTCCACCGATGCTGTGGTATGTACTCGATACTATTAAACTGTACCTAAGATGTTGAGCTTTTGAGGGATTATGAGATTTTGACAAATCGATCGGATGGTTCGACTTCATTCGGATGCTCGGTGGTGAGACGCATTCTTGGGAGACTCCAGATATGAGGATAGCCGTAGGAGCTCAGTCCATGCAGCTGTTAGTGTATATGCCCTAGAGGCCATTACTGTATCATACTAGTTTGTATATTACTTAATGGATGCTTGGGATATTCACCTTGTATATACAATCTTGCTCAAAATAGTAGTATGCTACTTGGTTTGTTTCTACTTCAATGTGTACTTGTGTTTATTTCAGTATATCACTTATACGCATTAGTGGAGCCCTTAGGATCTTTGCTTGATTACCAGCGTTGTGATGGCAGTCACACTAGTGGGGGCTGGGTAATCTATAAGCACATCCTTATACAGGTCCCTAGTCGCAGGACTATCGAGACAGGGCATCGATACTCCGGAGTAGACTAGCGTATGCGCTTCTCATCCCAGTGTGGGAGATGGTCTGTCCCACAGCCATCAGTACGTCGTACTGGAGATAGTATACGGGTGCTCGTTGGGTTACGAGTACACTGGACAGGACTCGTCGGGAACTGACAGGTTGGTATTATACCTATCGTCAGTTATCAGTTCCCAGGTGACATGAGTACAGCTTAGTCCGCTGACTTGACACTGGCACTTCGCCTCAAGTGTGTTCCCACTGCACTTTGATCACTACCCTACCACGGCTCAAAGGAGTCGTGCAAACGGGTGGTGGTTGGGTGCAGTCCCGAAGCACTTGGAGGCAGTGACGGTTAGACAGGATTCGTCTCTCCCGGTATTGGGGGTTGACATCGCGCTGTGTCTAGGAGAGCCATTACACGAGTAGTCCCTGGCCAGGGCAAACGAGATATACTGGTAGGTTTCCAGTGTTATCTCAGGGTGTTTTGGGCTTCGCTCCGGCACGACTTGTACCGCTATTGGGGGACTGACGTTTACCACCCCCTAGGCCCGCCATGCGATGTATCAGACGAACAGACCGGACTGTACGGAGACTGTCACATTCAGACTCAGTAGGAGTTTAGATGGGGTTTCACCTCGTCAGCCTTCTTGTCGGCATCTACCTGGGGACCGTTACGCACAGCTAGTGCCGCTTGCGGTCTGTGGTTAAACCCACTGCCAGCGTAGTGTCGAGTCTTTAGAGTCCCACACAGAGGGTATTCGCCTCTGGGCAAAACAGAGTAGAGGTCGCATGGTTTTGCGACAGGGTTCGTTCTCATCCGCGCACTTGTGCACGTTTGGAGTCCGGACGGATTATACTGGCAGGCTCTGGTTTGAGCCAGATACTGGTATATGTTTTGGGGTTGCTTTTATATCTTGGTATTCTTGTTTTTCGGAACGAGAATGCAGGTGTGTATGCACAGTTGATTGAGGAGGAGAATGAGGTTTTTCATTAGGGTTTCGGAACGGGTGCGTATGCACAGTTGACAGTCTTCTTTTTCCAAACCCTAATGGATTTATTTATTATCTATTAATAATAATAATTAAATGAGAATTATGTTATGGTTGTTCTTTGTTGACTTGTTGACCTTGGTTGACTTGTTGACCATTGACCACTTTCATGCCTTGAAAGTCTTCCTTGATTCATGCTTACTTTTTATTAAATGAAGCATGGTTGTGGTCATTCCAAACACTACCATCAACTATTCTCATTTTCAATTATTATCATTTAGATAATATTATTCTTTTGCATTATGGTTGCAAGAAGAGAAAAATAATAGCTCATTCTATCATTCTCATTCTCTCTCCTCTCTTCATCTTCTTCTTCCTCTAGTAAAGAGAAACCTTCTCATGAGTTGAGAATCCTTCTCTTTAAAAACAAAAGCAAACCCTAGTCACTCTCTACTCACCCTAGGATCAAAGGATTAGCAAGCCGGAGATTCTAGTTCACTCCAAGTCCGAGAAAGAGCCCAAGGTTGAACCCTCGAGGTGGATCCATCTTCGACGGAAGAAGGCGACAAAAGAGAACCATCAACCTCTACAAGATTTCAAGAAGAAGGAGTTCAAGTTTAGGTATAACCCTCATCCGAGTAGCTAACTCCTTTTAGCGTAATTGCTAGTTTAGTTTAGACACGATCCCGACCTTGTTTAGTCCATGTTGCCTCTTGCACTAAAAATTTGATTTTTATACCGTTTCCGCCTCCCCGTAAGAACCGGGGGTCGCAATATGGACTTACAGTGGTATCAGAGCCTAACTAAACTTAAACTAGCTTGGTAGTGAAGTGTAACGAAGTTCGGAAACAAAAAAATCACAAAACCGGAGAAATCACAAAACCTGAGTTTCTGTTGAAAATTTTTTGGCTCAAAATGAAAAAAATTTATACATGTAAATTCGGCTCAGGCTTTTGTATGAACACCCAAGAAAAACGATACAGTAACTCGTCCAAACCGCCGCCCATCCGCCGCATAAACTATGTATTTGCCGCGGAACCGCCGCGTTTTGTCGTGTTCTCTGCATCGTTTTTCGTGCAGTGTGTGTCTGTGTTGGTTTTAGGATTTTTAAAATATATTATATGTGCCCAGATTTTGCAGAAAAGAAATTTCCTTTTGGGGTCCTATAATTCCGTATTTTTTCCCGAACTTCACTACACTTTGACTATGATGGTTATATCTGTGATGTTTGCTTGTATTGAACGTCGGCTAATCGCTATAAGACGATTAGTCGGGGTTATACAAGATCTGTAATGTGCTGGAATGTGTATATAAATATGTTGGATTGTCGCGGGTGAATAGCCGGGGGTTGTGAGACGAGAGTTTTCTTTTCTTGCAATTCATTGTAAATGTAAATTGATGTAATTATATTATTTGTTTGGCCGCACAACCGGGTCGGGGTTGTAGCCGTCATTGTATAATTCTTTTTACTGTTTTTGCTCCTAGGATAGACCCATGGAGGGGTGCACAAACTACCGAGGACTTGGCGGGTAGTTTGCCGCACCCGTAGGGGTCTTGGGTGGGGATTTGGCTATTCACCGCGACCGTGTTATCTGTTTTTTGTTACAGGCTCGTACAAATTACAGATTGCTAGTATATCCAATGTATTTATCTGTGATCTGAAATGTCTATCATTGCTTTCTATTTAGGCGTTGCTTATGTTTTACAGACGCGCTAGCCCAGCCCCCGCTCTGTCGTTAGTTAAGTAACCTAACGGGTAATGACGGGGCCCCGTGGCGAATGCGAATGGCATAAGCGTACGTCATATTTTGGTTGTTTTCTGCAATGGTAGGATTAAATGATGGGACGCATTAAAAGTACTAATGCAAGAATATCACGCATTAAAAGAACTAATGCAAGATAATAAACCAAGTTTAAGTCGATGGAACACTTTCGAAAAACCACTCGGTTCTTTTCAAAACTAACTTTTAAATGCGGAGATTGAGCCACTCCTTCTAAAAGCTATCTCGTTCCATCGATTAAATCAAGTTCACTACGTTCACGGTTTCGCCAAAACCATTCGTAGCCCTCCGTCGCTTCGCATGAATAGGCAATAGTATTCAAGCTATGTATTTTGGCCAAAGTCAAGGCATAGTGATTGGTAGCTATTGGGTGTTCATGTGTAGCATAGATAGATGCGTTGGTTTGGGACAGTCGTGCTGCCATTTTGGCCAAAGTCAAGGGTAGATACGGATGGATCCAAATTAACCTGGATAGTGACGGGCAGAACTTGACATGTGACTTATGATATTTTGGCCAAAGTCAAGGTCATAAGAGCATGGGGCAAAAATCCACATCGGGAGTTTCATAAGTACTGAAACTTGCTAGATTTGCATACCATTTGGAGTGTGGTGATTCTGGTAGGATTCCTTCAGTTTCGTCACGCGATGATATTTGGATCCCGATCCTACTGTGAGTATATGCTACTCCTCGGGAAATTTCTCACTTAACGATCAATGCTATAAACCTAGTAGGTGCCTAGAAAGGTGTTAGCGGGGTTACGCCCCCAGGGAAAAGAGGTTCTTTAATTAAGGAACTTCGCGAAAGCGTTGGAAAACCTCCCTCGAAGTACCGACACCGGCCTGGCTGAACGGTTAAGCAAGTATTGTACGGTGGGATTGATCCTGACTAATTCTTCCTTTATGGTTTGAGGAGGGATTCGAGAAACAGTGGGAGCCATCCTGTTTAGACAAACTAAAAACCACTCTAAACTTGCAAGAGCATCATGCTGAGTGTTTCTTCTTCTCTCTCCTAATTGCAGCGACCAATCAACATGACTGGACTTAAGTTACTCCTAGATAAAAACAAGCTGACAGGGCCAAACTACAAAGATTGGCTCAGGAATGTCAAGATAGCAATCACTTATGACAAGCTGGGGTATCTTCTTACCACCAAAGCTCCCCCTGTCCCTGGTCCAACTTCCAGCGTCGCGGATAAGGAAATCCGCAAGACTTGGGAGATTGATAGCGCGAAGGCCAAGTGCCTCCTGCTTGCCTCGATGGACAACGAACATCAGAGGAGGCATGAGAATATGGACATGGAGTCCATATTGCTCCATACAAAAGAACTGTATGGAGAGCAATCACGTATCGCAAGATACGAAGCGTCGAAAAAGTTGTTTTCGACAAAGATGGCCGTCGGATCATCAGTAGCCGAGCACGTGCTATAGATGATCGGCTACATTGAGGAGCTCGCTGACCTAGGGATCACATTAGAGAGTGAGCTATATACGGATATAGTTCTCCAGTCCCTTCCTTCCACTTACGCCCAGTTTATACTGAACTTCAACCTACAAGAAAAAGAGGTTGAACTATCAGAGCTCCTCAACATGCTGAGGAGCGCAGAGGGCACCCTACAGAAAAGTAGGGATACATCCACTTTGTTTGTAGGAGGATCATCTTCTTCTAGGTCCAAGGCGAAAGCCAAGGGAAAGAAGAAGAAGGCCCCCGCCAAACCAAGGGGCGGTGTTAGTAAAGTGGATACGAAGGGAAAAGGGAAAGCAACAAAGATAGCGGGGAAGCTTGTGGATAAGGAAGAATGCTTCTTTTGTCATAAGAAAGGACACTGGAAGAATGATTGCAGGGCCTGGAAGGCCAGAACACAGGAATTGAAGCAGGTTGCAGCTTCAGCTTCAGGTGTGTATGTTATTGAAAACTGTCTTTCAATAAACTCTACTTCCTGGGTATTGGATACCGGATCAGGATCTCATATCTGTAATTCTTTGCAGGCGTTGAGAAACCGTAGGGATTTGAAGGCAGGTGACATGACCCTCAGAGTTGCGAACGGAGCTAGCATGGATGCTAAAGCCGTGGGGGACTATCACCTGGGAATGTCAGATGGACATGTTTTGGTTTTGCGTAATTGCTTTTTTGTACCCAACGCAACTTGTAATATCATTTCTGTATCTTTAGTTTCTAAAGAAGGTTATGAATTTGCGTTTGTAAGTAATGTTGTAAACATTCACCTTAATCAAGTATTGATTGGGTCAGGTACTCTGAGTAATGGTATATACGTGTTAAACCAACCACAGATTTTCAATGTCCAGAATACACACAAAAGAAAGTCTCCAGAAATAAATCAGACTTTCTTATGGCATTGTAGATTGGGTCACATCAATGAGAGAAGGTTGACTAAGTTGCATACAGAAGGATATTTGAATGCGTTCGAATATCAATCATATGTCACTTGTCAATCTTGTCTCAAAGGAAAGATGACAAAGACTCCGTTTACTGGACATGGAGTAAGAGCGAGCGAGCTCTTGGGACTCGTACACAGTGACGTGTGCGGTCCAATGTCTACACATGCCCGAAGCGGACATTCTTACTTCATTACTTTTACGGATGACTTCTCAAGGTACGGTTATGTCTTCTTAATGAAACATAAGTCCGAGGCCTTTGGAAAATTCCAGGAGTATAAGAATGAAGTAGAGAAACAGACCGGCAAAAGTATTAAGATTCTAAGATCGGATCGAGGTGGAGAATACTTAAGTGCCGAATTCCTGGACTATTTAAAAGAGAACGGAATTCTCTCTCAGCTTACTCCTCCATACACCCCGCAACATAACGGTGTATCGGAGAGACGGAACCGCACCCTATTGGATATGGTGCGGTCCATGATGAGTAACGCTGAGTTACCGCGATCATTCTGGGGGTATGCACTAGAATCAGCCGCATACCTTTTGAACCGAGTTCCCACTAAGACTGTGCCTACCACGCCATTTGAGATGTGGTGTGGGAAGAGACCCCATCTTAATCACATTAAGATATGCGGAAGTCCAGCTTTTGTCAAAAAGCAGCATGCGGACAAGCTCGAGGCACGCTCAGTACTGTGCAAGTTTGTGGGATATCCAAAGAATTCCAAGGGATATTTCTTCTACTGTGAAGAGGAACAAAAAGTTCTTGTTTCTCGTCATGCCCACTTTCTAGAACACCAGTTCATAGAAAAAGAAATAAGTGGGAGCGCAGTAGAGCTGGAAGAAATTCCAGAACCACAGACTGTTACTGAAAGTTTGGTGGAACCAGAAGGTTCAACAGAACAGGACATTCCTACGCCGCTCCGCAGGAGTAGTAGGCAGTCTCATCCGCCCGAGAGATACTACGGTTTTCTCATAGACGGGGATCGAGAGGATTGCATCATAGATTATGATGAGCCTACTAGCTTCCAGCAGGCCGTTCAGAGCGTTGACTCAGTGAAATGGCTGGATGCAATGCGGACCGAAATGGAGTCCATGTACACCAACAAGGTATGGACGTTGGACATTGCTCCAGACGGGGTAAAACCCGTAGGATGCAAGTGGATCTTCAAAAGGAAGATTGGTGTAGATGGACAGGTTGAGACCTATAAAGCTAGGCTGGTAGCAAAGGGTTTTCGTCAAAGACCTGGCTTGGACTACGACGAAACCTTTTCTCCAGTAGCCATGCTGAAATCCATTCGGATCCTTCTTGCCATTGCTTCCTTCCACGATTATGAGATCTGGCAAATGGACGTAAAGACAGCTTTTCTAAATGGAAATTTAGAGGAGTGTGTCTATATGGATCAGCCAGAGGGTTTCATTCAGAGTGGGAGCAGCGGAAAGGTGTGCAAGTTGCTTAAGTCCATTTATGGACTAAAGCAGGCATCGCGGAGTTGGAACATCTGTTTTGATGAGACAGTCAAAGAATTTGGCTTTATCAAAAATCCAGATGAACCATGCATCTATAGTAGATTTGTAGCGAGAACTGTAGTATTCCTCGTTTTATACGTGGATGACATTCTCTTAATAGGAAATGACATTCCTATGCTACAATCTGTCAAGGGATTCTTGTCACAAAGGTTCTCCATGAAAGACCTGGGTGATGCCTCATACATCCTGGGGATCCGGATCCATCGTGATAGATCCAAGAGGATATTGGGACTTTCTCAGTCCAGGTACATCGACACCATAGTGAAAAGATTCAGTATGGAAGATTCCAAGCGCGGTAACCTACCGGCTTGTCACGGGATCACCCTCTCTAAAGAGATGTCTCCCAAGACTGATTTGGAGAGGGATCGCATGTCTATTATACCCTACGCTTCTGCGGTAGGCTCTATAATGTATGCGATGTTGTGTACCAGACCGGATGTAGCTTATGCACTGAGTGTAGTAAGCCGGTATCAGTCAAACCCTGGGGAGAAACATTGGATAGCAGTAAAGAACATTCTCAAGTACCTGAGAAGGACTAAGGAGATGTTCTTGGTGTATGGCGCAAAAGACCTCCAGATCGAGGCCTTTGCTGACTCCAGCTTCCAGAGTGACAAGGATGATTCCAAGTCCATGTCGGGTTTTGTCTTCACCCTCAATGGAGGGGCGGTGTGTTGGAAGAGTTCCAAACAGGAAACCGTTGCAGACTCGACGATGGAAGCGGAATACATCGCTGCATCTGATGCCGCAAAAGAAGCTGTCTGGATGAGGAAGTTCTTGAAAGAACTTCAGGTGGTTCCGTCCATTGTTGACCCAATACCTCTGTATTGCGACAACAACGGGGCTATAGCTTTAGCGAAGGAACCCAGGTCCCATCAGAGATCCAGGCACATCTTGAGGCGGTATCACCTGATCAGGGAGATCGTGGATCGCAAGGAGATCGAGGTTCGGAGGGTTGCTTCAGAAGAGAACACTGCAGATCCATTCACCAAGGCCCTACCCCAGACTCAGTTCGAGCGGCTGATCGAGATGATAGGTCTTCGATACGCCAGTACATGGCCTTAGTGCAAGTGGGAGATTGTTAGTGTATATGCCCTAGAGGCCATTACTGTATCATACTAGTTTGTATATTACTTAATGGATGCTTGGGATATTCACCTTGTATATACAATCTTGCTCAAAATAGTAGTATGCTACTTGGTTTGTTTCTACTTCAATGTGTACTTGTGTTTATTTCAGTATATCACTTATACGCATTAGTGGAGCCCTTAGGATCTTTGCTTGATTACCAGCGTTGTGATGGCAGTCACACTAGTGGGGGCTGGGTAATCTATAAGCACATCCTTATACATGTCCCTAGTCGCAGGACTATCGAGACAGGGCATCGATACTCCGGAGTAGACTAGCGTATGCGCTTCTCATCCCAGTGTGGGAGATGGTCTGTCCCACAGCCATCAGTACGTCGTACTGGAGATAGTATACGGGTGCTCGTTGGGTTACGAGTACACTGGACAGGACTCGTCGGGAACTGACAGGTTGGTATTATACCTATCGTCAGTTATCAGTTCCCAGGTGACATGAGTACAGCTTAGTCCGCTGACTTGACACTGGCACTTCGCCTCAAGTGTGTTCCCACTGCACTTTGATCACTACCCTACCACGGCTCAAAGGAGTCGTGCAAACGGGTGGTGGTTGGGTGCAGTCCCGAAGCACTTGGAGGCAGTGACGGTTAGACAGGATTCGTCTCTCCCGGTATTGGGGGTTGACATCGCGCTGTGTCTAGGAGAGCCATTACACGAGTAGTCCCTGGCCAGGGCAAACGAGATATACTGGTAGGTTTCCAGTGTTATCTCAGGGTGTTTTGGGCTTCGCTCCGGCACGACTTGTACCGCTATTGGGGGACTGACGTTTACCACCCCCTAGGCCCGCCATGCGATGTATCAGACGAACAGACCGGACTGTACGGAGACTGTCACATTCAGACTCAGTAGGAGTTCAGATGGGGTTTCACCTCGTCAGCCTTCTTGTCGGCATCTACCTGGGGACCGTTACGCACAGCTAGTGCCGCTTGCGGTCTGTGGTTAAACCCACTGCCAGCGTAGTGTCGAGTCTTTAGAGTCCCACACAGAGGGTATTCGCCTCTGGGCAAAACAGAGTAGAGGTCGCATGGTTTTGCGACAGGGTTCGTTCTCATCCGCGCACTTGTGCACGTTTGGAGTCCGGACGGATTATACTGGCAGGCTCTGGTTTGAGCCAGATACTAGTATATGTTTTGGGGTTGCTTTTATATCTTGGTATTCTTGTTTTTCAGAACGAGAATGCAGGTGTGTATGCACAGTTGATTGAGGAGGAGAATGAGGTTTTTCATTAGGGTTTCGGAACGGGTGCGTATGCACAGTTGACAGTCTTCTTTTTCCAAACCCTAATGGATTTATTTATTATCTATTAATAATAATAATTAAATGAGAATTATGTTATGGTTGTTCTTTGTTGACTTGTTGACCTTGGTTGACTTGTTGACCATTGACCACTTTCATGCCTTGAAAGTCTTCCTTGATTCATGCTTACTTTTTATTAAATGAAGCATGGTTGTGGTCATTCCAAACACTACCATCAACTATTCTCATTTTCAATTATTATCATTTAGATAATATTATTCTTTTGCATTATGGTTGCAAGAAGAGAAAAATAATAGCTCATTCTATCATTCTCATTCTCTCTCCTCTCTTCATCTTCTTCTTCCTCTAGTAAAGAGAAACCTTCTCATGAGTTGAGAATCCTTCTCTTTAAAAACAAAAGCAAACCCTAGTCACTCTCTACTCACCCTAGGATCAAAGGATTAGCAAGCCGGAGATTCTAGTTCACTCCAAGTCCGAGAAAGAGCCCAAGGTTGAACCCTCGAGGTGGATCCATCTTCGACGGAAGAAGGCGACAAAAGAGAACCATCAACCTCTACAAGATTTCAAGAAGAAGGAGTTCAAGTTTAGGTATAACCCTCATCCGAGTAGCTAACTCCTTTTAGCGTAATTGCTAGTTTAGTTTAGACACGATCCCGACCTTGTTTAGTCCATGTTGCCTCTTGCACTAAAAATTTGATTTTTATACCGTTTCCGCCTCCCCGTAAGAACCGGGGGTCGCAATATGGACTTACAGCAGCCACGACGAGACGAGTCCGAAGCAGTCGACATTAGAGAAAGTGGAGTAAAAGGTTCGTACGAGATCTTGATGAGATGACGTTCCACTCCGCCGACATCAGAGATGCGATACACATGCCGAGGCATTATACTTGGATATACCTTCCAGAAGGAGTCGCGATGAGTATGCAGCCGTTCCGGAACGAGAGCAGATCTAGTAAGGGACGATGACTTCCGGACAGTTCGGCAGAGACGAGATTTGGGGAAGATCTCGACAGGACCTTTCTGGAATAAATTACGAGAAGACTTGGACCCAGGAGTGGTCATGATACGCACACCAGCAGGCCAGATTTCAGGATCGTCGACAAGACATGCTATGAGTGACCACGACAGTTGGCCAGAGATTCTTGGAGGACGTGCTTGAGCGGGACTATTCCGCCATACTTGATTTTGATATTTTGAGCGATATATTCGCATGATTTGGTTTTGATGATTGAGTTTCATGATATCGTTTTTATGCACCATGGTGGCACCTGCTGAGTATTTATGATTTCTGCACAGCGTTGCACTTGATATCGTTTTCGTGCCTTAGTTTCTCATGTTTGTGATTATATGGATTTCATGATTTCGTGCATGATGGATGCACCTGGTTTTGATTTTCGCGCATGTTGAGCGCATGTTTTGAGAAGAGATTTTGGTGCACACCAGATGCACTAAATCGAGATTCTTCGTGCGTGTCAGACGCACCTGTCCTTGCTGTCAGGCACACATGTTGCCTATGACAGATGTTGTGTGCACACCCGATGCACTTAGATGTTATTTCTGTATGCATGTATGGCACATATATGGATTTTGATTTCCGTGCGCACCAGACGCACATAGTATTCATATGCGTACTTTGGGATTGATTTCTTATAGAGCAGTACGTTTTTATGATATTTGCTATGTGTTTTCGTACTGAGCAGGACTAGTCAGAGGACAGTACCTGAATGTATTTTGCATGCATTGATAACTATCGAAGGGAATTCCAAAAAGCGAGCTACAGTCTCAGTATTTACCTACGTGTTCGAGATGACACGAAACATTTTATAAAGGAAACCCTTCTAAAATTGCTTTCAAAATGGCAGGACGTGCATATTAAACAAAGGATATATATATAGTTATTTTCTTACAATATACGTCCGCCACTGTGCAGTGTTGCGAACATCGCACGGCGATTTGAAAAAGGTTTGGCATGCATTGCGCCCAGATGTTTTAATGATGTATATCATGTTGGTTTTCGTATTGGATCTTGACATTGGTGTCTTCACCATAACACCGATGATTGCGGGATGCATGATGGAGTTTTGATTTTGAGTTATATGCTCATTTTTCATGCGCATGCGCTGCGCTACGATTTGTTTTATGTATTTATGATTTCGGAGCCCCGACGACTTGATGGTTTTGCTTAGATGTTTTAGTATTTGGGGGAGTTTTTAATTTAAATTCAGTGACCGAATTTCTTTAAGAGGGGAAGATTGTAACGTTTTGAAAATCGTTTCGGTGAAATTTCGGAAAAATCGGTAAAATAAAAGGGTTTTCTGTAAAAAGTCAAAATACAAATATCTTTATTATAAAATTAATTATACATATTCTAGCTATGTAATTGCTAGTATTTGGTGTTTATTGAGTCACTGGTGAAATTTCAAATTTTCTGAAAAAATTTCCGAAATTAATTATTTTAATATTATTTTAAGCCGTCACTAATACATTTAATTAGGGAAAATTACAAATTGGAATGAGTTGAAACAAATTTTGTGCATCATAACACATTAAACAAAATTTTATCATGTTGTTTTTGAAATGAAATGGTTTGCCAAAATGGTTTAGAAAATATCGAAGAAAAAGGGCTTAATTAATGAAATTAGTGTTAATGGGAATTGCGGTAATACATTTATCTTTTCCCTAACCCACACACCCACACCTTACCCTCTCTCCCCTCTCCTCATGGCCGAGCCAATTTGTGGCAGCCCCACTCTTTTGTCAAGCCTGTTAGTTATATGTATGCCCTAGAGGCCATTACTATACATAGGATGTATATTGTAGTGGATGCTTGGACATATATAGGGAGGACTTTCTTGCTCGAAATGATAGTATGCTATCTGGTTACCCTTTACCTTAACGTGTACACTGATTATCTCTCTGTTACATGTTGGTAAAGCCCTTAGGATGTTTACTTAACTACCTGGACTATGATGCGGATCATACTAGTAGGGACATGGTAGTCCATAAGCACATCCTTCAAAGTCCCTAGTCGTAGGTGTATCGAGACGGGGCATCGATATACCAGAGTAGACTAGCGTATACCTTCTCGACCCATACAGATGGGCGATGGATGATCCCATATCCATCGGTGTTTGACATCAGAGATGATATACGGGTGCTCATTAGAGACTGGGTATACTGGACGGACTCGCCGAGAACTCCCAGATGGTACTATACCTAACGTCAGATGGCAGTTCTCTGGTGACACTGGTACAAAGTAGTCTGTTGACCCGAGATCGTCATAGAGTCTTGTGTGGTTCCCACTGTGCTTTGATTTCCATCTTACCACGTCCAAGAGGGCGTGCAAAACGGTGGTTTTTGGGTACAGTCCCGAATCACATGGAGGCAATGAGCGATAGGAGGGGATTCGCCTCTCCCGGTATAGGGAGTTGATGTTGCGCTGTGTTCGATTGGCTATAACAGGAAATCCCTGGCCAGGGTTGCTGAGATTTACTGGTAAGTGTTACCAGTAGTTTCTCGAATTGTTATAGACCTCATATCGACACGACTTATCGAGCTATTGGAGTCTGACGTTTACCACCCCTAGGCGAGATATGCAACATATCAGACGATCAGACCGGACTGTACGGTAGTGTTACTGGTTGGATTCACTGGAGTGTGAGAGGGCTTGCTCGTCGATCTTCAGATCGCTCAATACCCGGGTGGCCGTTACGTTTAGCAGACCGCTTGCGGCTTGTAGGTGTTTGATATGATCATCGCCTGCTGCCGGCGTATTGACGAGTGTTTAGAGTCCTACACAGAGGTTTCCTGGCTCAAGCGAAACGAAATAGGAGCGCATATGAGATATGTGCGGGACCGAGAATAATGCGTGTATGTGATACCGTATTTCATTCTCGCGATGAATGTGTCGTATGGTTATATGCGATATAACCTAGTTATCGAATCGAGGGTTGATTCGATAAGCCGATACATTGGATACTAGTCGGTTATATGCGATATGACCGGATCGTTAAATCAAGTGTTGATTTAATGATTTAATGCATAATTATATATTTGATATATTACTTTTTGTTTACTAGTATTGGTTCACTTTAAATGGATTTTCTCACTCGGATTGTACACATTGTATATGTGATATACTTTTGTGCACTTGATTGTATCATGTTTGATGATGCATGTGAACTTGGTTAAGTGTAAAGTTTAAACCATAGTTAAGTTAATGATTAGGGTTTTCCTTATCTTATTTATTTATTTATTTATTATGGAAAAGATTAAAGAGAAGAATGGTGGCTTTCTTTGTTTCTAGTTGAAACTTCATGAAGGTTTGACCAAAGCTACCATTCTTGTCTTCTTCTCCTAACCCTAACCATTTAACTAACCTTGGTTAATTCTCTACACTTGACTATAGTTAATGATATGATAAGTATTGTTTTTCTATTCTTTTTTAATTAACTTATCATATATTTATTTCTTCTTCTTCTTCATGAGCAAGGAAGAAAAAGCTTTCTTCATCAATGGTGATTGATGAAAATGAGTGAGAAATCCAATTCTAAAGTCTACCCACTTCCTATTTCTTCATCCTCTACCTCTTGCCAAGTAGTAGAGTGTGTTTCCTTCACAAGTTTCTTGACTTGGTGAAGTTGGAGCTTGATCTAGCGATGCCTCGACGTAGATCATCTTCGGCATGGACATCGACGACCTAGCTTGCCCATTCTCCGACGAAGCCGACGCTAGAGACCGGGAACTCATTTGGACAGTGAGGGGACTTCGTTGCGAAGCTATGGAGGTGGAGCACCGGATCTACAAAGCTTGTATTTCCGTATTCTTTATAGTTAAGTTGTTAACTAGCTTCTAGTTTCGCCTAAACTTTAGCCAACGATCCGTATTAGGGTTTCTCGGCACCTAGATTTTTTGAAATTGGCATGGATGATGCCTTGTGAGACCTCTTGAGAGTGCCTAGGAACCCTACAGTGGTATCAGAGCCTAGCTAGAGCCTTAGGCGAAGTCCAGACGGAATTTGAAGTCCGAACGAACCCCAAACCCCAAACCAAAATTGCTCTCTGTCCTTTTTTCAAAAACTGGGATTTTTCCAAATTAAAAATATGCAGAAAACCCAGCAGGGAAATATAAGAGTTACGGCGCAAAAAGTTTTGAATGAACAGTGTAAACGGCGGCGGAACCGCGGCAGAAGCCTGGCTTCTGCGGCGGTTCCGCGGCAGAAGCCTGGCTTCTGCGGCGGTTCCGCGGCAACATAGTGACGTCATCCTCCCCTTTTTGCACAATAATTAATTGTTTCAGGTGCTGAGTTCTCTGGGTATTTTTAAAATTTATTCAAGAGTTGAATTTTCTGCAGTTGTTTTGGGGATTCGGTGTTTCGATCGGGATATCAGATTTTGTCTGTGTGGCTTTCCGGATAAATTTTAGAATATGTTAAAAAGTTCGACCGGATATAAATACCCAATTTTTTCCTTGTCGGGAAATTTCCAAGTGTTGGATTTTTCCGTGGTTTAACGACGTTCTAAGTAGTGCAAGTAACGCGATGGACCCTCTAGAAGACAACAAACCTTAACTCGATTATGTGACCGTCTTGAACTGCCCTTTGAACCTTCGGGTTTGGGGCAGTACGGCGTGCCACATGTGAGGCGTTGGCTTGACCCTTCTACGGCTGGACCGTTGGTACTGAGGCACGAACTGAATGTTGTTAGACTTGTTTCATGTGATGAGCTGTTTCGGGAAAACTTGGGTGTTCGATTGTTCGATCGAAAAGTTTAACATTTTCTGTTTATCTGGAATGGGATACAATAATTGGAATTCACAAAAGTTATGTGATAACTGAATGAATGTTATAAACATAGCAGTTTAGTCTCACTTGATCGGTTGCCACGGAATTTTGATGTGATCAAAAGTCCGTCGCAATCACGTAGCGTACGCGGATACTCGCCGGGTAAACTTAATAGACAGCCTCACTCCATAGCCCCGACCAAGCGACTGTAGGAGAACCCCGTCGCCGAAAGCATCCGTTCGGGTGCTCGCGGTGGCGGTGTTCCGCCTTGGTGCACTTCGTCGACGGCGTCGGGGGTGCGGCCGCCTACTGAAGTTTGCGACGAGCATTCGATCAGGATGTCGGGAATCTTGTTGAATTGCCCGACTTGATATTGAAAAGAGTTTTCGATTTTGAGACTAAAATGCGGGGTTTATAATTGTTAGGCATGCGATGTCTAAGTAATTCATTTGGTCAGGCATGCGATGTCTGAGGTGGTTGCGGATTCTAACTGTTGTAGTTTTACACTTTCTTTTCTGTGACCGTAAGTGTAATATGTGATATCGCCGGTTTTGTTGCAATATGTCAACGACAATTGGGATGCGCATATTTACTTACGTTGATAACATATGATGTTATGTGTTGCTGGATATGTTATATTGGATCGTCGTGTTTGAATAGCCGGGGGTTTTTATGTGAGATGAGTGTTTTTCATTTTCATTCATGTAAAAACTTGTATGTAATATTCTTTTATTGGGGCACTTCCAGGTTGCGGAAGTTGTCACCGTTTGTATATTATTTACTTTTCCGCACTAGGATAGACCCAAGGAGGGGAGCACAAGTAACCGGGTTCTGGGGTCCAGTGGGAGACCAACTCGAGGAGTCGAGTTCGGGTCTCCTAACTCCAGAATTGGTAGGGTTGCTTGCCGCTCTCGTAGGGGTCTAGGGGTGTGGGTTTGGCTATTCATCGCGACCGTGGAATCCGTGTTTTATACTGGCTCGTATTGAAAACACGGACGTCCTAGTATATCCAATATTTCATATGTTTCTTCTGCTGCGATATCTGTGATGTGATCATGTGATGTTCTGTGATAGATACAGTATATAGTATATATGATATATTATATAGGCGTTACTTATGTTTTACACCCGCGCTAGCCCTGCCCCACTCTGCCGTTAGTTACCTAACCTAACGGTACACGAGGGGACATCGAGGCGAATGCGGATGGCATAAGTGTACGTCGTATTTATCTGTGATGTTTAGGTACTTAAATGATAGGACTTCATTAATGTGATTAATGAAATAAAAGAAACCTAAGATGTTGTAGAATCGAATTTCAAAAATAAAACAGGTAGCTACAGTTCTTGCTTTGCACAGCGGTATATGAGATATATCCTGCACCTTATTCGATGAGGAAAGGACCGAGATCCCTTCACCGGGAGTGACTCCTTTAGCAATAACTGGCAGATGCTACACACTCGGTTTGTCTTTTGATTGCTTTTAAGAGTTTTTGCTTTGCACAGCGATATATATGATATATCCCGCACCTCATTCGACGAGGAAAGGACCGACGATCCCTTCACCGGGAGTGACTCCTTTAGCAAAACTAGAAAAGCCTCAAAAGCACTCCTTTTTAAAAAAATCATTTGATTCTACAACGATATCAAGTTCATTACGCAATAGGTTTTCAGAAAAAACCTGTCGTAGCCCTCCGTCATTTCAGATAAATCCTATTTAGTATTCGTGCTACGTTTGTTGACCTCCGTCAAGGCGTAGTGTACGGTAGCTAACTAGTATTTATCTGTTTATGCATATGATGCAGATTGAGTTAGGGTAGTCGTGCGGCCTTGTTGACCTCCGTCAAGGGTCGTGCGGGTGGGTTTAATTCGATCAAGAAATGACGGGTTGAACTTGACTAGTAGCCTATGGTTTGTTGACCTCCGTCAAGGTCATAGGGTGCTCGGGGCAAAATTATCGGGAATTTCAAGTGTTGAAATTTGCAATGAGATTGCATACCTTCTATGAGATAGTTGGATCCCGATACCCCACTGCGAGTAAGAGTTACTCCTGGGAGAGTTTTATACATTACAATTAGCCGATCAAGTAGGTGTCTAGAAAGGTTTCAACGAGGTTACGCCTTTGGGAAAACGAGGTTTACATTAATTAGGTCCGTGCGAAAGCACGGGGCACCTCCCTCAAAGTACCGACACTGGCCTGGCTGAAAGATTGGAGAACTTGTAGTGTGTAATTAATCCCGGCTAGTCTTTCCTTTTAGGGTTTGAAGGAAGATTTGATAAAAAGCAGTGGGAGCCATCCTGATTAGATAAAATAATAACCAATCTATTCTTGCAAGAGCGCACGCTGAGTGTTTTCTTCTCTCTCTCTCCAGGTAGCGACCATATCACGCCTTAATCAAGATAATAATACGGATTATTGACCGAACCCGCTTGTTATACTGAGCTGGGGAACGTTGGTCCCGCTCCAACTTATAATTGTTATAAGACAGAGCAGGAAATTGGGGAATACCAGATTTCCCGTGCCGCCCAAACGAAGAGAGTGCATGTTGATGCATCATCTTCGGGTGTGTTCATTACAAAGAACTGTTTCTTCGTATCCTCTACGTCCTGGGTATGTGATACCAGATCAGGATCCCAGATATGTAATCTGTTACATAGGGCTACAGAAAGGTAGAGAATTGAGAACGGGTGATAAGTTTCATGAGGCAGAAAACGGGGAAAGAGTTGCAGCCAAGTCTGTCGGTCACTGTCACCCTGTATTACGAATACATTGATTCTGAACGAATGTTATTAGATACCGAACCTGATATACAAAATCATATCTATCTCTTTATTAGTAAAGAAATGATAGAATTTTGTATTGTTGGATAATGTTTTGAACATTTCCTATATCAAAAGTTGATCGGTTCAGGCACGTTATCTAAAAGCATTTATGTTCTAAATCAAACTACAGTTCTTAGTATACGGAACACACACAAGAGGAAGAGTTCAGAATTGAACGATTCCTTCTTGAGGTATTGTAGACTAGGTCATATCAATGCGACCCAACTAGCTGAAGTTACATATAGATGCATATTTAATTCAGTTTGAATTTACATCTTATAAAACTTTCCAGTCATGTCACAAAGATAAAATGACCATAGCCCTATTTATTGGAAACAGAGAAAGAGTTAGTAAACTCTTGGGATATGATACATGTTGATGTATGTAAGCTCCCCTGTCTACACATGCCAAGATCGGTTCTTTATACTTCATTACATTCTCTGATGATCTTTCGAGATTCAGACCTATGTTCCTGTTGAAACACAAGTCTGAACCTGTTGAGATATTCATAGAATATGATTTAGAAGTAGAGAACCAAAACACGGGTATAAGTATTATGTCCTTTGATGAGATCAAGGAGGAGAATACTTGTGCATGGAATTCCTGGATTATTATAAAAGAGAATGAGATTCTCTCTCAGCATTACTCCTCCGTATACACCATAGCACGATGGTATATCGGGGTGGAGCAATCACACCCTATATGATAAGGTGTGCTCTATGATGAGTACTACTGAGTTACCTATTTCCTTTTGGGTGTTATGCACTTGAGAAGCTGCATACCTATTGAATAGGGTTCAAATCAAATCAGTTGCCTACCACTTCATATTTGATATGATAAGGGAAGAGCCCATCTCTTAAGTTAGTTAAGATTTGGGGTTGTCCGGCCTATGTCTAAAAGCAAAATCCGGACAAGCTCGAGGCGAAGTCTGTTATGTACAACTGGAAAGGTTCCAGGTATACAAACTACAGCTGATGATTTGATAGAACCAAAGGATTCAGTAGAAACCAACGAACCTCAGCCTCTCCGCCGATCTAGTAGGGTTCCTCACCCACCTGAGAGATACTTCGGTTTCTCTATGACAGTGGGAGCGAGGATTGCATCATAAGATGATGACCCAACTAGTTTCGAGCTGGCCATCAAGAGTGAGACTCTGTAAGAATGGCTGGATGTTTATCGATCTGAGATGGAATCCTTATACACCAACAAAGTATGGACTTTGGTTGCTATATCTGAAGGGTTAAATCCCCATCAGGAGCAAGTAAATCTTGAGAAGATTACTTGGTGTACATGGAAAAGTTGAGACTTTCAAAGCTAGACTTGTTAAAAGTTTGCATCATTGACCAGGCATGGATAATGATGAAACCTTTTCAAGTAGCTATGCTTAAGTCCATCCAGATCCTACTTGTCACGGCTACATACCATGACTACGATATCTGGTGGTTGGGTGTCATGACTGCTTTTCTAAATGATATTTTAGAAGAGTGCGTCTATAAGTACACAGCCAGAGGGCCTCGTAGACAGTGGGAGCAGCGGAAACGTGTGCAAGATGCTTTATAGGATAAAGCAGGCATCGTGGAGCTGGAACATCTGTTTTGATGGATTAGTCAAAGAGTTTGACATCATCAAAATGGTAGATGAACCTTGTATGAACAAAAAGGTAGTAGGGAGTATGGTGACGATCCTCGTAGAGTACGTGGATGACATACTCTTGATAGGGAAGGAGTTTCCTATGCTACGCTCGATCAATCTCCGCTTATCACAATGATTCTCTACATAGGTTCAAAGTGATACCTACTAAATCCTAGGTTTTGGATCTATGAGATAGATCTAAATGGATGTTAGGATTCTCACTAGTTGTAGTGAGAAGGTATCAATCGACCCTGGGGAGAATCACTGGAAGGGTTCCAGTGTGATAAAGACGACTGAATGTCAGTCGCAGGCATTGTCTTTACCCTCAGTAAAGGGACGGTATGTTGGAAGAGTTCCAAGCTACATACCGTGACATACTAGACGATAAAGGCAGGATACATCGCTACTTAAGATGCTACCAAAGAGGCTGTTTGGGTGTATATTGGTTCTTGAGATGAACTATGTTCCTCCCATTGTGTGACAATGGAGTTGTGGCTTATGCCAAGAAACGCAGGTCCCATCAGTGATCCAGACATATTCTAAGGCAGTATCACTTGATCATGGAGATGGTTGATCTCCAGGGAGATCGAGGTTAGGAGAGTAGACTCAGAGGACAACACAGCGGATCCACTCACAAAGGGCCTGTTCCCAGAGAGAGAGACTTTTATGGGATGGTTGAGTATGAGATACTGCAACCACTGCTATCAGATGGCCCTAGTGCAAGTGGGAGATTGTTAGTTATATGTATGCCCTAGAGGCCATTACTATACATAGGATGTATATTGTAGTGGATGCTTGGACATATATAGGGAGGACTTTCTTGCTCGACATGATAGTATGCTATCTGGTTACCCTTTACCTTAACGTGTACACTGATTGTCTCTCTGTTACATGTTGGTAATGCCCTTAGGATGTGTACTTAACTACCTGGACTATGATGCGGATCATACTAGTGGGGACATGGTAGTCTATAAGTACATCCTTCAAAGTCCCTAGTCGTGGGTGTATCGAGACGGGGCATCGATATACCAGAGTAGACTAGCGTATACCTTCTCGACCCATACAGATGGGCGATGGATGATCCCATATCCATCGGTGTTTGACATCAGAGATGATATACGGGTGCTCAGTAGAGACTGGGTACACTGGACGGACTCGCCGAGAACTCCCAGATGGTACTATACCTCACGTCAGATGGCAGTTCTCTGGTGACACTGGTACAGAGTAGTCTGTTGACCCGAGATCGTCATAGAGTCTTGTGTGGTTCCCACTGTACTTTGATTTCCATCTTACCACGTCCAAGAGGGCGTGCAAAACGGTGGTTTTTGGGTACAGTCCCGAATCACATGGAGGCAATGAGCGATAGGAGGGGATTCGCCTCTCCCGGTATAGGGAGTTGATGTTGCGCTGTGTTCGATTGGCTATAACAGGAAATCCCTGGCCAGGGTTGCTGAGATTTACTGGTAAGTGTTACCAGTAGTTTCTCGAATTGTTATAGACCTCATATCGACACGACTTATCGAGCTATTGGGGTCTGACGTTTACCACCCCTAGGCGAGATATGCGACATATCAGACGATCAGATCGGACTGTACGGTAGTGTTACTGGTTGGATTCACTGGAGTGTGAGCGGGCTTGCTCGTCGATCTTCAGATCGCTCAATACCCGGGTGGCCGTTACGTTTAGCAGACCGCTTGCGGCTTGTAGGTGTTTGATATGATCATCGCCTGCTGCCGGCGTATTGACGAGTCTTTAGAGTCCTACACAGAGGTTTCCTGGCTCAAGCGAAACGAAATAGGAGCGCATATGAGATATGTGCGGGACCGAGAATAATGCGTGTATGTGATACCGTATTTCATTCTCGCGATGAATGTGTCGTATGGTTATATGCGATATAACCTGATCGAATCGAGGGTTGATTCGATAATCCGATACATTGGATACTAGTCGGTTATATGCGATATGACCGGATCGTTAAATCAAGTGTTGATTTAATGATTTAATGCATAATTATATATTTGATATATTACTTTGTGTTAACTAGTATTGGTTCACTTTAAATGGATTTTCTCACTCGGATTGTACACATTGTATATGTGATATACTTTTGTGCACTTGATTGTATCATGTTTGATGATGCATGTGAACTTGGTTAAGTGTAAAGTTTAAACCATAGTTAAGTTAATGATTAGGGTTTTCCTTATCTTATTTATTTATTTATTTATTAAGGAAAAGATTAAAGAGAAGAATGGTGGCTTTCTTTGTTTCTAGTTGAAACTTCATGAAGGTTTGACCAAAGCTACCATTCTTGTCTTCTTCTCCTAACCCTAACCATTTAACTAACCTTGGTTAATTCTCTACACTTGACTATAGTTAATGATATGATAAGTATTGTTTTTCTATTCTTTTTTAATTAACATATCATATATTTATTTCTTCTTCTTCTTCATGAGCAAGAAAGAAAAAGCTTTCTTCATCAATGGTGATTGATGAAAATGAGTGAGAAATCCAATTCTAAAGTCTACCCACTTCCTATTTCTTCATCCTCTACCTCTTGCCAAGTAGTAGAGTGTGTTTCCTTCACAAGTTTCTTGACTTGGTGAAGTTGGAGCTTGATCTAGCGATGCCTCGACGTAGATCATCTTCGGCATGGACATCGACGACCTAGCTTGCCCATTCTCTGACGAAGCCGACGCTAGAGACCGGGAACTCATTTGGACAGCGAGGGGACTTCGTTGCGGAGCTATGGAGATGGAGCACCGGATCTACAAAGGTTGTATTTCCGTATTCTTTATAGTTAAGTTGTTAACTAGCTTCTAGTTTCGCCTAAACTTTAGCCAACGATCCGTATTAGGGTTTCTCGGCACCTAGATTTTTTGAAATTGGCATGGATGATGCCTTGTGAGACCTCTTGAGAGTGCCTAGGAACCCTACAAAGCCCTCCATCTTATTCCCATTTGCAACCAATTAATAGAAAAAGAAAAGAAAAGAAAGAAGCATGGGCTTTGTTGACTTGTGGTTTTTGTTCCAATACAATCTATCACACTCTCTCCCCCCAACTAAATGGCCGAGCCTCCCCTTCCAGAAATTCTACATCAGCCCCTCCCATTTCTTCTCCTCTCATTCTCATCAAAAATCCCCAATTTTGCCTCAAAATCCATACAAAATCAAAGCTAATCCAAATCCAATCTTTACCCATTATTCCTTTGTCATTCCAGCATGGATCTTGGAGCTGGTGAACCAATTTGGAGGCTATGTTAGCATGCTAGATCTCAAACATGTTGAGGTATAAATCCTAAACCATAATGTAATTTTCGATTAATTACTTCAATCTAGTCTAGTTTGGTGTTAAATTGTGGGTTTAATTGAATGTTTGGAAATTCAAGTGGGGATTTTGAATTGAAGCTAGGGTTTGAATTAAATTAGGTTCTTTATCATTAGGTCATGGTTGTAATGAGGGGATTAACATGTAATTGAATGCAAAATCTAATTTGGTTACTAGTTGCTAATTTGTTAGTTTAAAAATTGTGATAATTATGCTAAATTACTAACTAGGTTTTAGAAATTAAATTAAAATGTGGGATTAAAATCTAGTTAGGATTTTTAGCACATCATTAAGGTTTCCATGAGTGGTTTAACCATTTAAAGTATGCAAAACTAAGTTTAATTGTAAAATTGTGAATTTTACATTAAAAAGTGTTAAAATCGGTATTTTTGCAAACTAGGAAATTGCAATTAATACAGATTTATGAGATTAAATTATGAAAGTTATTTGTATGATCTAATTATGATATTTAATGAGCATTTTGGCCATTTGAATCGTTAAAATATGTAGATTGGTTAAAACATCAAGTTTTGAACCGAAATGAGAATTTGTGCTGACTAGATTTTTGGGAAATAAAACGATTTGTTTACTTTTATGGTTTTGATGAATTAAAACCTATTTCATATATAATTAGTGAATTTTGAAACCACGATTGGTGCGTTTCAGTTTTTCGCGACCACTCGGCGTTTGTACGCCGATGACGAGGGTTTTGGGGTTGATTTGAGAAAGCAAACCATAGGTTTTGACCTATTTGAGATTCGTGTGTCGTTTTGGTCATTAGTCGGATCTTAATGCGATACGATACGTTGTGACATGTAGGTACCCCCATGTGGACTTCGAGACGACAAGCAAGCACATGGCGACGTCGGCATCGGCGAGCGAAGATCAGGTGAGTAGATTTATATCTACGGGGAGAAGTCGGGTGGATGGCGTATAGCACCCCCGCAGTCCGTAGTATAGTTCATATATATATGTTTATATAGGTGTTTTATGATACGAGAATGTTTATTCATGATATGTTTATGTGTTCATGGATTGCCTTTGGGGTTAGTTGCGAAACCCTAGAATAGTTGTTATACCCACATACGGACACACAGACTTGCATACAATACTTTCATGTGCGTAGATGGGGATGTGTATATATGTATATATGCGTGGGTATGGGACTATGCATATATACATTCATATACACATGCATGGATAATGAGGATAGTACTTGGGATTTAAGATGAGTCGATGAGATTTGATTTGAGGCCGTGAGATCGGTGATATGGCAGGGTTCGTATTTGAGATACGACATGACGTTGTAGCGGGTCCTTGACGTAGTGTTTCGTACACGTGCATGCATACTTAGGCGGTATCAGTATTGTACTAGACGTAGATCAGTACCCCGATCATGATATTTGATATAGAGGATACCAGATGAATAGTATGATGAATGTGATATTGACCCGTACCCAGATTTTGGATGCTGTACGACGGATTTACGTACGAGCTATATATTGATGATTGATCCGCACTCTTGACTTGGGATGTCTGATTATAGATATGGTATCGGATATGATATTATTGAGGCGGGATCACCGACTATACATATACAGGTATGTATATGTATCGACTCAGATGATAGGCGGTTTCCTTACCTGTAGTTCAGCTTGTTAGTTCAGCCGTATAGTTTAGTGTAGTTGTTAGATTAGATTAGACTCCTACCTATTTCAAAACTAGCGGATCGTGGGTATTTTAAAAGACAGGTCAAGGGATCTACGGATATTTCAAAAGACGTATCCTTTCTTAAAACCACCGTAGCCCTAGTTTCAAAACCCCACGATTCGTGTTATTTCAAATGGCACCTTTGTTTAATATTTAGCTCCAGCTCATTTTGGTTGCTCGCTCCGCATCGCATACTTACATTGTTATTTCATATTGCATTGTTGACATTATGCTGTTAGGACATCAGCACCATTATCGATGATGCGTATGTACCACGTACAATTACTTGCCGGCTCACACACATCATCATCGGTAATTGCCCTGTCACGTACACCTTAGAAAATATTATTGCTTAACTTAGCTTGATAGCTAGTAGTTTGACATAATATTAGTGTACTTACCTTATATGCCAGCTTAGATATTGTAATTATTACTTGTCACTTCATGTATACTGTTATTCATTGTTATGCTGTATTCATGGATTCTCATGCCTATATTGATGGGTTTATATGCTATTGATGATTTGGATTCGGATTACTATGAGATTTTCTCGATTTGGGGGAAAACCGCAAAACTTGTATAAGCTCTTTCCCTCTCTTTTAAATAAAAAGTACGGTTTTCCCATGATGTATGAGTCGTCCTCCATGAGTTTGCTGATGGATTTCGAGACCCGATTCGAGGAGTTGGATGAACCGTTTCGGGTACATGGTGGGACCGGTGTGGTAACCCGGGGCAAGAAGGTCGTGTTGTTGACGTTGAGCCTGGCAGGGGAGCACTACCGACCGGTGATTTTACCCGACACGTCGGATATCCGGAGGATACCTTCGTAGTCTTAAGATGGATGGTAGGGGCCGGTCTGGACTGACGGCGCCCTAGATATTGCGATTTGATACATTGAGATTTCGAGATATTGAGGTTCTGAGATTTGATGATCCAGGTCAGTCCGGGTAGCCGGAGCCTGAGATATTGAGATATGTGGATTTATGTTTTTATGTCGATGCTAGACACGGTTTATACTGATTTCCTTATGATACCTCATTTTTAAAAAACTACAGAAATCTCACTGAGTTATGAAAGAAGTTTCTTTAGTACATGTACTCTGTTTTCATGCATTCATACATCATCCATATGATATATTGCTATCTGAGGCACTGACACGAGCACTTGGTATTACTGTTGTTTAGTGGTATACCCTAGCCATGGTTATAGGCTGCTGGTTATATTTTGAGGATATATTATGATCATATGACATAGGATTGCGTTGTTCATGCGACTTTTATTCGTAAACGTTTTCTATTCACGAGTTGGCAACTCACCCCCGTTGTGCCCCAGATTCTTGTAGGTTTGCCGTACAGGTTTCATTACGGCTTTGCTGGCACTGCTTCTTTCGCGTGACTTGCTAGTAGATGGGTTTATTTGTATCGTACCTATCATTATACACTGTATATTATTATTCAGTTGTATCTAGATGTTCCATCAACCAAACATGTGTTTATTTTGAGCTAGAGACAGTGATGTTATTCTTTCGACCTTCGAGTCGCGCGTTATTTTTCTGTGGATTTCTTGTTGTTTTGAGTTCCTTTTGAGTTTTGATCCTCGCCCTTGGCGTTGTATATTATATTGCTTGTATGGTTGTGACCGTCGATTGATGAAGAGCTAGCTCCCGCTTGGGGATGCCTTTTATTGATTTCGTATACTATTCATGTTATATCCCGTTTGGGTGCCAGTATTTACAAAGGAGACTCTGCCGAAATTTTCAGAAAATACTTGATGTTTTTAAAACGCATAATTCGGCTTATGCTATTAAAACTACTTGTTTTAAGTTGGTTTTTCCTTCACTCTACTACTTTTGTTGGTTTGGATTTCTGGGTTTTTGGCTTACTTAGATTACGTACGCCTCGAGACGTTTCGTAGTTTAAGTGCCGGTCATGTTCCGTACTTTCGGGACGTGACATCGTCTCCAACTGGAATCAATCTATCTGATGACCTCGCATCGGGGTAGCGAACGAACCACATGTCCTAGTCATTCATCCTCGGTGACTAGCGAACTTCTATCATCTCTTAGTACAACTCGTACTGCAATAGCTCCAACATCTGGGGCGATATCCCGTCATTCGCAGCGATAACTGGCTCACTCGTCTGCACGCTGAACAGTGCCTCAATCATCACGAATAAGCAATACACCAACGGTCATCAAAATCTGGTTGGCCACTGTCGGTGGCCCAATCCTCTGGTGCTGATCTGCACGTGTGAGAAATTTCGTAAAAGCGATCCCTCAAACGCTCGTAGCGTGAAAACGCAATAAAACAACGCCTCCCTATGCAATCGTTTGCCCCTGGAATCACGCCCTGGTCAATCCTCATTCGTGACGCGCTCGTGCTGACCGCAACTCTAGCCGTAGCTCTCCCTGCCCGTAATCGTGGCAGCAAAACCATAACTGATACTGATGAGGCTAAATCAGGAATGAATATTATACTGAACAAAGCAATGCACATCCTAAGGCTTCTTAAGTGGAGTAGCGTATCGTAAGTATGCCGCGGAACATACCCACGGTACGTCACTTTACTTTTGTCACCTATTCCATCAATCAAGGGTCATCCTACGCTCCGACGGTAAAACCTAACGCTCTGATACCAATTTTGTCACGACCCGAAAGTGCAGAACATGAGCGCCACTTAGACTACGAAAGGTCTCGAGGCGTACGTAATCTAAGTAAGCCGAAAACCCAGAAAACCAAACCAAGAAAAATAGTAGAGTGAAGGAAAACCAATTTAAATCAAGTAGTTTTAATAGCATAAGCCGAATTATGCGTTTTTAAAAACATCAAATATTTCCTGAAAATTTCGGCAGAGTCTCCTTTGTAAATACTGGCCCCCAAACGGGATGCAACATGAATAGTATACGAAATCAATAAAAAGGCATCCCCAAGCGGCTCTTCGTCAATCGACGGTCACAACCACACAAGCAATATAATATACAACGCCAAGGGCGAGGATCAAAACTCAAAAGGAAACTCAAAACAACAAGAAATCGACAGAAATACAACGCGCGACTCTAAGGTCGAAAGAATAACATCACTGGTCTCTATCTCGAAAATAAATACATGTTTGGTTGATGGAATTTACTAGATACAACTGAATAATATTATACAAAGTATAATGATGGGTACGATACCAATAAACCCACCTACTAGAAAAATCACCCGAAGGAAGCAGTGCCAGCAAAGCCGTAATGAAACCTGTACGGCAAAACCTGCAAGAACTGTGGCACAACGGGGGTGAGTTGCCAACTCGTGAATAGAATACATCTACGAACAGGAATCGCATGTATGACGCAATCCTAGGTCATACAATCATAATATATCCTCAAATATATAACATGCAGCCTATAACAATGGCTAGGGTAAATATCTAACCCGAGTGTAATCCCATGTGCCCGTGTCAGTGCCTCAGGTAGCAATATATCATATGGATGATGTATGAATGCATGAAACAGAATGCATGTACTGAAGAAAACTGCTTTCATAAATTAGTGAGATTTCTGTATCTTTTTAAAAGAGGTATCATAAATGAAATCACCATAAACAGTGTCTAGCATCGACACAAAACATAAATCTCAATGTCTCAAAATCTCAGGCTCCGGCTATCCGGACTGGCCTGTATCATCAAATCTCAGCACCTCAATATCTCGAAATCTCAATGTCTCAATCTCAATATCTAGGGCGCCGTCAGTCCAGACCGGCCCCTACCATCCATCTCAAGACTACAACGGTATCCTCCGGATATCTGACGCGTCGGGTAAAATCACCGGTCGGTAGTGCTCCCCTGCCAGGCTCAACGCCATCATCTGCGATCCTCCTGCCCCGGGGTACCGCACCCGGTCCACCATGTACCCGAAACGGTTCCTCCACTCCTCGAACTCGGGTCTTGAAATCCATCAGCAAACTCATGGTGGACGACTCATACATCATGGGAAAACCGCACTTTTATTTAAAAAGAGAGAAAAGGTTTATTTATGTTTTTGCAGTTTTCCTCCAAAACCAATAAATCTCATGAAATCCGAATCCAAGTCATCAATAGCATGTAAACAGTGAATATAGATATAAAAATCCATGAATGCGGCATATCAATGAATAATAACATGCATGAAGTAGCAAGTAATAACTACAATGTCTAAACTATTAGCTAACAACCTATGTCAATGTAATAGTATTTTCTAAGTGTACGTGACATGGCAATTACCGATGAAGATGTGTGTGAGCCGGCAAGTAAGTGTACGTGGTACATACGCATTATCGGTAATGGTGCTGGTGTCCTAACAGCATGATATCAACAATGGAATATGAAATCACAAAATGAGTATGCGATGCGGAGAGAACAACAATAATGTGCAGGAGCTGAATACTAGACACAACGATAACTAATCTGTATTTAATAAAATATGAGTTCTACGGTGGTGCCATTTGAATATAACCCGAATCGCGGTGTTTTGAAAATAAGGGCTACGGTGTTTTTAAGAAAAGATAAGTCCTTTGAAATATCCGTAGAATCCCTTGACCCGTCTTTAAAAATACCCGTGATCCGTTAGTTTTTGAAATAGGTAGGAATCTAATCTAGTTTGACAACTACACTAAACTATACGGCTGAACTAACAAGCTGAATTAAGGGTAAAGAAACCGCCTAACATCTGAGTCGATATATATATAAACATATATATTAGTCGGTGATCCCGCCTCGATAATATCACATCCGATACCATATCTATAATCAGCTATTCCCAAGTCAAGAGTGCGGATCTATCATCAATATACAGCTCGTACGTAAATCCGTCGTACGGCATCGCCAAATCTGGGTACGGGTCAATATCATGTTCATCACATTATTCATCCGGTATCTTCTTTATCAAAGATCCTAATCCGGATACTGATCTCTGTCTAGTATAATACTGATACCACCTAAGTATGCATGCACGTGTGTGAAAACTACATCAAAGGACCCACTAAAACATCAGGTCGTATACCAAATACGAACCCTGTCATATCACCGATCTTACGGCCTCAAATCGAATCTCATCGACTCATCTCAAATCCCAAGTACTATCCTCAAATCCAGTATATGAACACATAGTCCCATACCTATGTGAACACATAAAAATATATTCCCATATACGCACATATGAAAGAAGAATGTATGCAAGTATGGGTGTGTGTATGTGTGGTGCAACCACTACTCTAAGATTTCGCAACACAAAACCAACCCAAACACACCAAATATCCATCTTTAACATTAATAATCTCAAACATTATATAATCAATATATGTGTGTATACGTATTCATATACATCACCACGAACTGCGGGGGTGCTATACGCCATCCACCCGACTTCTCCCCGTAGATATAAATCTACTCACCTGGTCCTCACTCGCCGGTGCCGACGTCGCCACGTGCTTGCTTGTCGTCTCGAAATCCACATGGGGTACCTACATATCATAACGCACCGTATCGCATTAAAATCCGTCTCATGACCAAAACGACACACGAATCCCATATAGGTCAAAACCTATGGTTGCTTTCACAAATCAACCCAAAAACCCTCGACGTCGGCGTACAAATGCCAAACCATCAAGAAAAACCCGAACACACTCATTTACACAATCACAAGAACTAATTATAATATAAAATAGCTTAAAATTCACAAAAACCTCAAACTCACTTTAAAAACTATTTTTCCGAAAATCTAGCAAGCAAAATTACCCGTTTTAGTACAAAACTCGACGTTTAAATAAATCTAGCGGCCGCTATATCCACTCAATATCATAACCAAGTCATATAAACCATTCCAATAATTTAATCTCCTCAAAATATATATATTTACAAAACCTAGTTAACAAAATTAGCACAATTTTCCATTTTAGCTCAAAACTTGGTGTTTTAATCAACTTTAAATATTTTAATAATTCTAGTGGCTAAAATGCTCACTAAATAACTTAATAAAGTCACCAAAACCCAAACTATATTTTAAACTCACTAATTATAATAGATCTAAAAAAACTAGTTTGCAATTAGCTTAATTAGAATAGTTTAGATGTAGAAATTAGCAAATTTAGCACTTAGATTACACTTTGCATGACTTAGCATGTTAACTACACTATACAATCATAAACAATGTTAAAAAACCTCACTTGATTTTAAAAACCCAATTCTAGAATTTCCAAACCCTAACTTTAAAATTTAAAACTAGCAATTCCACCAATTTAACACTTGAATACAAATGATTATCATAATTAGACAACAATTTAGCCAAAAGGTTAAGAATTTACCCCACAATTATCTTGAGATCTAACAAGAATCTAGACCTCCAAATTGAAATCCTTGCATCAAGATCCATGCTATAGGGGCTAAGGAAAAATGGGTTGGAGCTTGATTTGGATTTTGGGATTTTTTTGTAGGGATTTTGAGGCAAAAATGGGGGATTTTTGATGAGGAAAAGAGGAAGAAATGGAGGGGCTGAAGCAAGGGGCTCGTCCAGGTGAGGTGGGGAAGTGTGGGAGTGTGTGAGGTGGGGAAAAGTTCAAGTGGGGAAAGTCCAAGTCCACGAATTCAAAGCCCATACTCCTTTTACCAATTTCTTTCTTTCTTTTGTTCTCTTTTCTTTGTTTTTGTGAGATGAGGGGCCCAAGATGTTGGGCTATCAAGGGGGCTCAGCCAGAACTGTTGGGGATGGGTGTGAGTTTTTTTGGGTGAGAAAAAAAGATAAATGTTGTACCCTACTTCCATTTACACTAATTTCACCAAAAAGAAAACCTTTTTTCTTCAATAATTTCTAACACCGTTGGCAGTTTCATTTTGTTTCAAAAACCACATGCTAAAATTTTGTTTAATTTGTTATGATGCACAAAATTTATTTCAACCCATTCCAATTTGTAATTTTCCCTAATTAAATGTATTAGTGACGGCTTAAAATAATATTAAAATACTTAATTTCGGAAAAAAATTCAGAAAATTTGAAATTTCACCAGTGGCTCAATAAACACCAAATACTAGCAATTACATAGCTAGAATATGTATATTTAATTTTATAATAAAGATATTTGTATTTTGACTTTTTACCAAAACCCCCCTTATTTTACCGATTTTCCGAAATTTCACCGAAACGATTTTCAAAACGTTACAACCCATTAACAGAGCCTTGCTCTTTTCAGATCATAGATCTAAAGAAAACTTTTTTTAGGGTTTTGTTAACAGAGCTTTGCTCTCTTCAAATCATAGATCTAAAGAGATCTTTCTTAGGGTCTCTTAACCCATTAACAGAGCTTTGCTCTTTCAAATCACGTAGATTTGTTAATCTTTTATGACAAACTCCTAGAGTTTGTTCGTAGATCTTCAAGATCTTAGAATTTTAATTCATTAAAAACTTTACTTTAAGTTTTCTGATGGGTTATTCCATCATCTTTACAGAGTATGGCTCTTCAGAATTTTTATTCTTTTGATCATCAGAGTTGACAGATGTCACTCTGGTTGTAGAGCACTGCTCTCAATGGGAGATTTACTCCTTGGCCCGAGGGCCCTCATTAAATGAGAATCCTTTGAGGATTTCCTCATTTAATGACAGTCTCATCAAATGATGAGACTGTTTTATTAATGATGAGTTATTATCCAGATTATGTGGGTCCCTCCAGTCCCTTTCCACTGCATTGCAGTGCGGTACGAATTTAAAGTACCCAGTGATAGAACTTAAACTGTAGCATTGACGGCTGAAAATTTTGTTCTTTTCCCCGCAGGTACTATGTCTTTCGACACTTCTTTCCCATTCGTCCGTTCGGAGGCGGATTCCCCAAAGCGCCTGTGGATAGGGAAGTCTTCGCGCTGATCAAAGATCGCGACCCAGAGTGAAAGAATCTTCATCTATGGGGTAGATGGTACAGTCAAATTATCAAGGGCCGACGGAGCTTTTCTTGTGCGACGCCTTCGGAGCCTATTTCGGCGATCCCTTATGCAGATGCACCCCCGATAAACTATGCCATGGAGGGGGTCAATTGGACTTCAGAGGGTCTTCTTCAGCCTTTTATGGCCGCAATACCCATACAGCCGCCAATGGCTTTGGATATCCTGGAGCGACGTATATGTCAGGGCGAGTCGCGCCCTTGGTGACAGCCATACAACATAGGATTAACTCCCCGTCACCCAGCCGGATATCTACAGTGGGCCCGATACATCTTATCGGCAAAGAAGTCACAGCTGCTAAGGCTCGGGTTGTACCCCGTGATATATACTTCTTTGTTCCAGTATTCCACACTTCCTGCATGGTGGGTCAAAGCCTTTTTGGAACAATGGAACATTCCAACTCATACTTTCCTTCTACTAGATCAGGAAGTTTCGATCTCTTTAGAAGAGTTTGCGGAGATTTCCGGCTTGCCTGTCAGGGGGGAGCACTATGAGGAGATCATACCCCGCGACGAGTATATTTTCGCCACTCGATCGGTAATGATGGGTCTGACCCCAGAGAATGCCATTCAGCGCCGGTTCCCAATCATAATCAAGGTGCTAAATATTTACGAGGGCTTATTTCTCGAATCTGGAAGCCACGGGGTCAGCTTTGCGGACTTCATCGCCCGTTTTCTTCGTCCAGAAGCTTTGTCACAATAAGGTGAGAAGTTCAGCAAATTCGACGATCCTTTCGGTTTTGGCTTGGATAGCCGGCCGATAGCGGAAGCAGATCAAAAGAGTTTCTTCCTCCCGAATGCCGCGGTCGTCCCCTTTTCAGAACTCGCCGCTCAAGACATCGATGAAGAGGTGTTCTTTCTAGGGTTTCTTGGTTTATGGATAAGCTGGTTCACTCTCCCCATGCACCCTCGTTACATGAGGTCGTCCGTTTTCTACCCGGCTCACCGAATGGTCGAAGGGACTCAAGTTGCCATTGGGATTGCCGGGCTAGCTTATTTGTATCATGGCCTTAGCTTGGCGACCGACACTACTCAACCGGGGATGCAGCCCGTGAACTTCCCGATGCATTATTTTACTTCATGTCTTGAGCTACATGTGCTTGGCGCTTTTGGAATTCACAAGCGGCCCCATTTCTATGAAACTTGCAACTTTCCCCAGGTCATGCGGCTGGTCAATGCTTCTGCTTTAGAGCCAAATCAGCGAGAGGCTCAGGGTCTGATTCATCGCCCGCGTACAGTTGGTGACGGCATGACCTTTGTTGATAAGGTCATGACTATCGGTAAGGAATCTACCAAGACGGTGCAGCCGCTGCAGGACACCTTTAAGGACGGAGCTTCTACCTTGAAAGCTCGAGAGATTCTCCATTTATATTCGATTAGGCAGGGCTATTTGGTGTTCAGGGAGAACGACTCGCCTTTGTTCATAAGAAATAACCCCCACCGTTTTGCCCAGCAGTCAAGTTATAATCAGGGCGTCCCACTCGAGGCCTTCCTGGTAGAACCGATTGCTACTGAAGAGGTTATCCGGAGCGCTTTGCACCACTTCATGCGCCTAAATACAGGGTCCAATTTCTTCATCAGTGAGCCGAGTTGTGTTCCGAAAGCCCTGAACATATATGTGGCGTGGTATCAACATTCGATGGACGCCGTTATTAGGGAAGAAAAGCGATTGCTGCTTGATCGTAAGGGTACCGCCCCGGCTGGTAATCCAGCCGTTCCCTTGAAGCGACGGACCATTGTCCGTACTCCCTTGAGGGAAGCTGCTGCGGCTTTGGTATCACGTGTTATTCTTGAGCTACCACTACCCTGCATGCCTCAAAAAGCGGTAGTCGCGGCGTCTCCCGAGTCCGGTGTGGGTGCGGAGATTGGAACTCGTCGTCCAAAGTTGCCCACCAAGCGCAAGCTTGTGTTATCGACCGCCAGCACTTGTTCGCAGAAGAAATAGAAGTCTATACTTTCTGCGGACTTTGTATTTGGCCAAGAGCCTCATGCTCCTTATAGCGAAGGCTTGAGCGAATACGGGACCAATGAAAGTTTATTCATGGCGTCGGATGATACCGATCTGGAGGCTGCTATCGCGGTTTCAGTGCAATTGGCTCGCAATGAGGCAGCGCTGATCACCATTGCTCAATCAGGTATACTTCAGTCTTACCTTTCCGTGGTCATTTTAATTATTATGCTTTGACTGACGTTTTCCTTTACAACAGGTATCTCCGCAGAAGAGTCCCTCGCAGCTTCCCTCAAGACTTTTGAAGAGGAATAGAGGCTTCGCGCTTCGTTGGGCCTTAGTATATTTCGGCTCACTGTGCCTTCATTCCTCTTTTTTTATTGGTAAACTAACTCTTCTTTATTGCAGGGACTACCTTGACTCAGGTTATCCCAAGTGTAGTGCCGATCGCGAGTGGTGACGCAGCTCATCGTTAGCGCCGGCCACTACAGCCATGACTATCCCTAAGTCGCCACTAGGGGTCTCGCAGAAGCAACCGATGATAGACGTCGTAACGGTGCCGGAGGAAGAACTTGGTTCAGATGATGGTTTACCTTTATCGGAAGTCCCGAGGAGGTCAGCTTTCGCGGCTCAGGATGAAAGGAAGCGCAAGATGCATGCAGCGAAAGAACGTGATGTCGCCTTGACTATAGATGCAGGTTCAAGCACTGCTTCCCCTGTCCGTATTTCTCCTGAGGGTGCTCCAGCTGCCCTGTCTACCGCTCATTGATAGGCGGTACGCGCGGTACGCGCGGCTCGGGAAGCAATTGAAAAGCCGTCCCAAGGTAACGTAACACTGTGTCCTTTTATTAGAGTTTGATCTTCAGATTCTCATATATCATACCCTGCAGGCCAAGTCCTGATGAGGAGGTGGCAGGTGAGATGACGGCAACTACCGAGCCCAAAACGGCTACTCTTTCTTAGGAGTCCGGGACTGCCCCAACTGCCACTCTTTCCCCTTGCGGTTCTCTTCCATCGCCTGGCATTACGAGTGTCACGACGAATCTCATAGAATCGGGGGATGAAGCCACGGGTGGCGATACTCTTCCAATGGAGGAGAGCGAAGCAGTCGCTGCGCCTAGTGATGCTCTTGTCGCGGTTTCGATTGGCGACTCATCAGGTAGATCTTGGGTCATTATTTTCCTTTTTATTCCGCAATCCCTTCTGACAGCATTTCCTTTGTTTCTAATGCAGGTGTGGTGAACGTTGAGGTCATGCAACCAGAAGAAGCGTCACCAGTTGTAGCTCTGATGGTCACCGACCCTTCGCCTTCTCTCGTGTCCTATCAAATGCTGGAAGGTATGGGTTTGCGATTTGCCTAATTTAAATTGTGGATGTCATCTTCCTTGTACTGACCATGCATCGTCGCAACCTTGTAGGAGTTCCCTTCGATCATCTGTATCAAGTGTTGGACCCGCACTTCTCCTTCCAGTCGGAAGTTAGTCTGCCTGCTGGTGCCGGTGAGTATCTTTTCTAACCGACGCTTTTTCTTTTCTTTAATGGGTGACCCTGTCGTTATTAACTTTAGATCGATTACAGTACTACAAGTTGAAGGAGGGGACAAGAGAATCGTCGCGCCACCAGTACTCCCAGCTCTGCCACCTGCCGTAGCCGGTATAGTAGCCTTCATCGCTCTTGCATCTTCTTTATCTCTTAAGCCGTTATCTGACTATGATTTGTTTTGCAGCAATCACTCCAACTCCAGCTCCATTCGAGTCTCAGATTCCCATGCCGGCAAGGCCTTTTGCTAAACGCCCTTCTTCCACGGGTGCTGCGAATAATCTGTGAATGTTAAGCGAGTTCATTGAGGACCTTGACGCCGAAGCCCCCGTACTTGCTGCAGATTTTGCTGCCGAGGTTAATCCCATGCTGGTGACGCTTGGGCACTTCCATAGCGAGGGCGTCGTCAAGTTCTGGGTTAATCATTGTAGGAAGATTGAGGCCTATCTGTATGAGATTAAGCTCAGGTGTCCTGCTCCGGAGGTGTTGGCTTCGAACTCCCAGCAAGCTGCATGGGTTGAGCAGAGCATTCCGTTCCTTCGCCATTTCGAACGAGAGGCGACCCTTAAGCGAAAGGAACGTGAGGCGACTTCCGCTGAATCTATCCAACTACGTGCCGAGGTCGCAGCGAACATTGCACAGCTGAACTCCATCTTTGAAAACCTTCAACGATGTATTTCTGACGGGCTGGTACTGAGGAAGAAGCTTGATCTTACTGAGCAGGTTGCACAGAGTCAGGAGGCTGCTCAGCAGGAAATTGATGAGAAACTTTCTTCCTGTCTGCAGCAACGGGCCCAAGTCGAAGCAGAGCTGGCTGCGGCGGCTGATCGTGAAATGGAGTGGATAGGAGTGTGCGAGCAACTGACCGATTTATTGAAAACGCCTCCTTCTCAGTAGCTGCTTTTGTATCAATCAAACATTTGTAATTTTTGAATAACATGTATCCATTTTTATTCTTTTATATGATTCGTCTTGTACTCAATTGAATTCATGAATAAAAGATACACATTTTTTATCTCCCACTGTTGCTTTCTTCTCTTTGTTGTGTTGTTGCCATGTGATTTTAACAAGTGTGGCCTGTAGATAGTAGGTAGCTGTCCATCTTGGACTCTTTGCAGGGTAGCGATGGCTTAGGAAACAGGTTCAGATCTGTCGCCTAAGACTTTTCAATTTTATGAGCCATGAGGGTCTCATAAAGATTTTTCTCCCTACGAGTAATGAGGATCTCGTAGGTGTATATTCACCTTTGGAATCGTAAGGATTCCTAAGTGTGTTTTCTCTTGAGAGTCGTAAGGATCTCACAAGAGAATTTTCTTCCTTACAAGTCGAGAGGACTCGTAAGTGATTGATGAGCCGACCTGCTCCCGAGTCAAAGCATTTCTTCGATGGGGGAGGTCGAGGGTTGACTTTGGCCGTTTTCCACGGGGTCATTGGTGTTAGTTATATGTATGCCCTAGAGGCCATTACTGTACATGAGATGTATATTGTAGTGGATGCTGGGACATATATAGGTAGGACTTTCTCGCTTTACATGATAGTACGCTATCTGGTTGCTCTTTATCTTAACATGTATACTTGCAGTCTCTCTATTACATGTTGATAAAGCCCTTAGGATTTGTACTCGACTTCCTGGACTAAGATGTAGATCATACTAGTGGGGCCTTGGTAGCCCATGAGTACATCCTTCAATGTTCCTAGTCGAGGGAATATCGAGACGGGGCATCGATATTCCAGAGTAAACTAGCGTATATCTTCTTGGGCGATGGATGATCCCATATCCATTGGTGTTTGACATTAGAGAAGGTATGCGGGTGCTCAGTGGAGACTGGGTACACTGAACGGACTCGGCGAGAACTCCCAGATGGTATTATACCTCACGTCAGATGGTAGTTCTTTGGTGACACTGGTACAGCTTAGTCTGTTGACCCGAGATCGTCATAGAGTCTTGTGTGTCTCCCACTGTGCTTTGATTTCCACCCTACCACGGCTCTACTGAGTCGTGCAAACAGGTGGTTTTTAGGTATAGTCCCGATTCACATGGAGGCAATGAGCGATAGGAGGAGATTCGTCTCTCCCTGTATTGAAGGTTGATGTTGCGCTATGCTCTACTGGCCATAAATGGAAATCCCTGGCCAGGGTTGCAGTGAGTTACTGGTAAGAGTTATCAGTAGTTTCACGCTTGTTATGGACCTTACATCGGCATGACTTATCGAGCTACTGGTGTCTGACGTTTAGCACCCCTAGGCGAGATATGCGACATATCAGACGAACAGACCGGACTGTGCGGTAAGTGTTACTGGTTGGATTCACAGGAGTGTGAGCGGGCTTGCTCGTCGATCTTCTGATCGCTCAATACCCGGGTGGCCGTTACGTTTAGCAGACCGCTTGGGGCTTGTGGGTGTTTGATATGATCATCGCCTGTTGCCGGCGTATTGACGAGTCTTTAGAGTCCTACACAGAGGTTTCCTGGCTCAAGCGAAACGAAATAGGAGCGCATATGAGATATGTGCGGGACCGAGAATAATACCAGTATGTGATACTGAATTCTATTCTCGCGATTTGTATCATCGGACGGTTATATAAGATATAGCCGAGTTACCGAATCAAATGTTGATTCGATATATTGATACACTTAATATTAGTCGGTTATATGCAGTATGACCGGATCATTAAATCAAGTGTTGATTTAATGATTTAATGTATAATTATATATTTGATATATTACTTTACATTAACTAGTATTTGTTCACTTAAGATTGATTTTCTCACTTGATGTGCACAAGTAGTATATATGATATATGTTTGTGCACTAGTTTGTATCATGTTTGATGATACATGCAAACTTGGGTGTGTTTATGCTTTAAACCATGTTTAGGTTAATGGTTAGGGTTTTAACTTATTTATTTTATTTATTTATTTTTGGCAAAAACAAAAATAGTGGCTTTCTTTCTTTCTTTGCTTCAAGCTTCATGAAGCTTCTTAGCATCTTTGAAAAGTCTTAACCATTTTGTTTTTTCCTTAACCTAACCATTACCTCTAAACTCTAGTTTATTCTCTACATTAGTTACCTCACCCATGGTTGCTATATGATAGACTTCACTTGAATTTTCTATTAAGATAATTCATTTTTCTTTTCTTCTTCTTCATCTTCTTCATGAAGAAGAAAAACCCTTCTTGAAAATTCCAAGTGTTGAAATCAAGTGAGAAATCCAAATCCTAAGTGAACCCACTTCTTATTTCTTCATCCTCTACCACTTGCCATGTTGTATAGGGTGTTTTCTTCACAAGGTTCATGACCAAGTGAAGATGGAGCTTGAGTTTGAGTCGCCTCAACGTAGATCATCTTCGGCATCGAAGTCAACGACCTAGCCCGCTCATTTCTCTGATGAAACCAACGCTAGAGTCCAGGATCCCGATGGTCACAGCGGAGGGACGTCATCACGGAGCTAAAGAAGTGGAGGACCGGATCTACAAAAGTTGTAGCCCCTTTCACTTGTAGTTAAGTAGTTAACTTGTTTTGTTTCGCCTTACCTCTTGTTAACCATCTAGCATTAGGGTTCTTTGGCATATGAAAAATTTGATTTTGGCATGGTTGATCAGTTGTAGAACCTCATGTGTGTGCCTAGGAACCCTACAATTAGATTACGTATTTTCTTGACGGGGTCATTTGCTGATGTATTTCCGTGACGGAGTCATTGGATGACGTATTTCCGCGACGGGGTCATTTGCTGAAGTATTTCAGCGACAGGGTCATTGGATGACGTATTTCCGCGACGGGGTCATTGGATGACGTATTTCCGAGACGGGGTCATTTGCTGACGTAATTTCGAGACGGGGTCATTGGCTGACGTATTTCCGCGACGGGGTCATTGGATGACGTATTTCTGAGACAGGGTCATTGGAGGACGTATTTCCGCGACGGGGTCATTGGATGACGTATTTCCGAGACGGGGTCATTTGCTGACGTATTTCCGAGACAGGGTCATTTGCGGACGTATTTCCGAGACGGGGTGATTGGCTGATGTATTTCTACGACGGGGTCATTAGATGACGTATTTCGGAGATGGGGTCATTTGCTGACGTATTTCCGCTACAGGGTCATTGGATGACGTATTTCCGAGACGGGGTCATTTGCTGACGTATTTCCGCGACGGTGTCATTGGTTGCCGTATTTCCACGACGGGGTCATTTAATGACGTATTTCCGTGACGGGGTCATTGGATGACGTATTTCTGAGACGGGGTCATTTGCTGACGTATTTCCACGACGGGGTCATTGGATGACGTATTTCCGCGACGGGGTCATTTGATGACGTATTTCCGACGGGGTCATTTGCTGACGTATTTCCGCGACGTGGTCATTGGCTGACGTATTTCCGTGACGTGGTCATTAGATGACGTATTTCAGAGACTGGGTCATTTGCTGACGTATTTCCACGACGGGGTCATTGGATGACGTATTTCCGAGACATGGTCATTTGCTGACGTATTTCTACGACGGGGTCATTGGCTGAAGTACTTCCGCGACGGGGTCATTGGATGACGTATTTCCGAGACGGGGTCATTTGCTGACGTATTTCCACGACGGGGTCATTGGATGACGTATTTCCGAGACGGGGTCATTTGCTGACGTATTTCCGCGACGGGGTTATTAGATGACGTATTTCCGAGACGGGGTCATTGGATAACGTATTTCCGAGACGGGGTCATTTGCTGACGTATTTCCGTGACGCATTCATTGGATGACGTATTTCCGAGACGGGGTCATTTGCTGATGTATTTCCGCGACGGGGTCATTGGCTGACGTATTTCCGAGACGGGGTCATTTGCTGACATGTTTTCGTGACGTGGTCATTTGATGACGTATTTCCGAGACGGGGTCATTGGCTGATGTATTTCTTCGACGGGGTCATTGGATGACGTCGGGTTGACTTGAGGTTGTCTGTGAACCGTAGAGTCTTGGAACTGGGGACTTTGCCGTGGCTCCGATTGGTAGTGTCGCGTCTGTGTCCTGCTGGCATGAGGAGGAACGTCGTTGTTAGTCTGCAGGCTATAGATGTTTTCGTTGAGACCTGACTCTCTCATTGACATAGTCTTTTCGGGAAATATGGTTCCCTTTTCGTTTATGCCTATAGATTGTATACAGGGGTCAATATGGACACGCCTGTAGGGCAAAAATTTTCATTCTTTGATTTTTTTATTTCTTCCTGCGATGCTCTATCATTTCAGCTTTTTATATCGCGAAAGTCGCGATTACCCAATCATTTCGGCTATTTTTCGCGGTGCCCAATCATTTCGGCTATTTTTTCTTTTTACTCGCTACTTTTTTATTGCGAATTGCCCAATCATTTCGGTTGTTTTTGTTTGCATATATTTTACTTGCTGATTTTGTTGCAAGTTGCCCTATCATTTCGGCTATTATTATATGCATTTATGGCTCGCTGATTTCTTGGCGCGAGTATGGGACTTGGGATCTGATACCGATTTAGGAATCAGCATCGCTACAACTAGGATATTGCCAGGAGCGAATCATCATTTGCCTTTGTCGATGTCGAACAAAGGTGGCTTAGCAAACAGGGTTAAGATCCTGTCAACTAAGGCTTCTGACTTCACGAGCCGTGAGGGTCTCATAAAGGCATTTCTCCCTACGAGTCGTGAGGATCTCGTAGGTGTGTTTCCTCCTTAAGAATCTGAGGATCCTCAAGTGCGTGTTCCCTTATAAGTCGTAAGGATCTTATAAGAGTGTTTTCTCCTTATAAGTCGAGAGGACATATAAGTGTTTGTTCACCGAATAGGGGAATTTCACGCTACTGGTGGAACTTGGTGGGGGAGACGTTTATTTATGCCCGTGGATTGTATACAAGGGTCAATATTGAACCGCTTGTAGGGCAATCTACGAAAGGTGATGGCTTAAGAACAGGTTCAGATCCCTGTAGCTTAAGGCTTTTGAATCTTATGAGCCGTGAGGGTCTCATAAGAGGGCTCTCCCTACGAGTCATGAGGATCTCGTAAGTGTAATTTCTCTTTAGGCATCGTGGGGATTCCTAAGTGTGTTGCTCCCTTGTGAGTCGTAAGGATCCCACGCAGGTATTTTCTCCTTACAGGGTCGAGAGGACCTTGCAAGTGTCTTTTAACGAGATTGCGCTCTTTCGGGTTTTCACAAACTCACCGGTAGCCCTGCTGTTTTTACTCACGGAGCCCTTTCGGGTTTTCATCCGTGCCCATCTCGCTTATGGACGTACCGTTTTTTAATTTTATTATTTTTATTTTTATTTATTTTTTGCGTCAGCCTTGGGATGCTGCGGTCCGTAGTAGTTTATAGACGTCTCGGTCAGGCGTAGTATTTCTTCAAGAAACGGCCATTTATTGGCCTGAAGGGTCTTTCGCCATGCATATCCATGAGAAAGTAAGCCCCACCCTAGTAGACTTTGTCAATGATGTACAGATCTTCATAATTCGGCTCGAATTTCCCCCGTTTGGCACGATTGGGGACTATAGGTCTCTTGACCACTAGCACAAGTTCTCCTTGGCCGAATGTTCTTGGCCTAGTCAATCGCTCGTATGAGCGCATCATTTTTTCTTTGTAAGCTTCCAAGTTTTGTTGCGCCATGAGTCTGCTTTCGTCAAGGGCATCGAGTTCCTCCAGGCGAAGATAAGCATTCTCTTCGTCTGTTAGCTCGTAATGGACCGCCACTCGTAGAGAGGGTAGCTCTATCTCTAAGGGGAGTATTGCTTCAGTTCCAAATACCAATGCATACGGCGTTGTGTTTGTGGCCGTTTTGAACGTAGTTCGATACGCCCAGAGAGCTTCATGCAGTCTCTTGTGCCAATCCTTTTTTATTTTTGGACACCGTCTTTTTAACGATCTTCGTCAAGGTCTTGTTGAAAGCCTCAGCCAGACCGTTAGCTCAGGGATTATAGACTGAAGAGTATCTCCAGTCTATATTATGTTGCTGCGTGAAACGGCTGATTTTGTGACATCTGTAGGCCGGCCCATTATCGGAGATAATCCGTTGCGGAGTGCCGAACCGATAGATGATGTGTGTCTTGAAAAAATGGAGGATATTCTCTGTCTTCACTTCTCTTAGTGGTACTGCTTCTGCCCACTTGGAGAAGTAATCAGTTGTCGCCAGTATGAACCGATGTCCTCTGGACGATGCTGGTTCAATGGGCCCGATTTGTCAGTTCCCCACATTTCGAACGGCCAGCTAGCCACCGTTGGATGTAGCGGATTTGGATGCTGGTAGATAAAGTCCCCATGAATCTGGCACGAGTGGCACTGCTTCGCGTATTCGAGGCAGTCTTGGATCATTATAGGCCAATAGTAGCCCATCCTTTTGATCTTCAATTTCATCTTCGGCCCGGCTTGGTGGGAACCGCAGAGTCCGTCGTGAATTTCTTGGATGACTCTCCTTGCCTCTTTAGGTCCTAGGCATCTTAGCCATAGAGAATCAAATGATCTCTTATATAGAGTGTCATAGAGAATCAAATGATCTCTTATATAGAATTTCTTGGACGACTCTCTTTACCTCGTGAATCTCTTTGACGACTCGGTCATCGAGGGTGATATCATCAGGGACCTTTTCTTTCCCCTTATCCTTTTTGTTCGATCCCTTGTTTGAGGGTCCGAGATTCTTTTCAGGTAGCGTACGATTGCACAGCTGAATATTCTCGTAGGTCTTCATCTCTTCTGTTTCAGAGATGGATTCCTTGAAGAGAGGGTCGAGGGCTATTTCTTCATCAGAATCACTCTCGAAGGTGAGAACTTGCGATCCCCCGGAATTAACCATGTGACATTCATTGGCAGTTCTTTTATGCTCATCTGTCGTGCTTCTCTGTTCCCGAGGAGCCTTGCGCTTCACTCGTTGAACGTGTTGTCGGTGGGCAATATATCCCTGCCACCAGTTTTTGAAGGCTACGCACTCTTCGGTAGGGTGTGCAATCCTCTGATGGTATAAGCAGAAGTTAGTATGTACGTCCGCTTCATCAAGATGTATACCGCCAGGAGAATTTCCTTTGAAAGAGGGCAACTTCATTCCTTTTGACAGGGCCCTAGCGAATCGTTTCCTTGCTTTAAGCTTGCTTTTTCTAGCGATAGGGATGCTTCGATCCGGTTGGGGTATTCTATGACTTCCCGTTACTGGAGCTTCTTTAACTTGACGTCGATGTATGGCCCTTTCGTATATGGCCGTTTCCCGCTCTCTGTCAGCTTTGCTTTTCTGAAGAGCTTCGCTCAGCAGTCTGTCAATCAATTCATCGGATGGCTCCAGGGATTTTGATTCTGGTTCTGGATCTGCCCCCAGTTTCTCTGCACCAGGAGCTTCTTTATCATCTATTGACGAGTGAGAGATCATGTGACAACCTGCCACGTAATCTTCGGGTTCTTTTGACGCGTCGTCTCCCTTGTTATTGTCATTGCCTCTGTTCTCAAGGATATGGTTGAGAAATTCCTGGAGTGTGACTGGGGTCCGCGTCTTCTGGTTGTATTCCTCCAGCGCGTCAATATGCTTTTGCAGGTCCATGCGCTTGTCATCAGGCTACACGGGCTTTTTGGTCTTCTTCTTCTTATTTGAAGACTTTGACGGCTGGGCATGGGCGTTTTGACTATCGCTACCAATTCTTGGCGTTGGACGCGGCTTCAGCATTCCTTCATTGACTTCGGGTTCCAGCAGACTTTTCCACCTGATCGCCGGGCATGTTTGGAGATCTTTCAGCATTCTTTTCGTCTTGGCAGAAAGAGAGACCTCCCATGGAGCTTATTCTATAAAAGAGCATGATGCCCCCGGTGTGTCCACCTTTTTAAGAGCGTGCGGCTGGGGTGGGCTTACTTTCCAATTCTCGGACAGTGCGAAATTCCCCTTGTTGGTATTGGTCCTCAATCCAGCCTTTGAAGACGAAGCAATCTTCAATTGGATGGCCTACTACTCGGTGATAGGGGCAATAATTGGGATTGCTGACATCACCGGGCTGCAATGGAGTCTCGGATCTGGTAGATTGGTGAGCCTGTTGCGTATCGCCAGTTCGAACAGTCTCTTTGTTTTCTCCCGCGGAAACGAGTAAGGACGTCTTAACTTTTCGTTGAGAAATCGCTGTCTATCACCTTGGCGATCAGCTGGTTTTGGACCAGTAGGCTGCTGTTGAGCATTGGCGACGAAGGTCGCTTTCCCCTTCCCCTTTTCGTTTCGAGGCTCCATTTTTTAGGAAGACGGTCTATGGCCCATATGATCCATTTGGGCCAGTTTGTCAATCAAGGCCTGGAAGGTAGTCGGCTTGAAAAACATCATGAACTGGGATATGGTCACCTGCGGATCGAGGGTACCTACGAACATGCCTACTACAGGAACCTCTTCTATGCGTTGTTCGCACTTCGACCATAGATTCTGCCACCGTATTGCATACTGAACCCATGTTTCGCCTGGCTTCACCCTGGAATTGATCAATGCTGTGATTGGGGTGCGTTCGCTAGCGCTTGCGAAATGTTGGGTGAACAGCAATTCCATCTCCGTAAAAGTTTTGACGGAGTCGTTGGGAAGCTCTGAGTACCTTTCGAACGTCGTCTCCGCCAAGTTGCCGGCGAATTGGCGAAGCGGTAGCTTATCATCCCCTCCAGTGTTGCCGCAGAGAGCCCTGAACTGAGTGACATGTTGATGGGGATTGCCTGTCCCTTTGTACACATGGAATTTAGGAATTGTGTATCCTGGCGGGTACTTTATTTGATCGTACCAGCCCTGATAGGGTCGTCCAGTTCTGACGACTTGGCCGATTGCTTCATTCGCTTGATGAGCTCGTATTTGTTGAGCTATATAATCATCGAGCGTGGATTGGGAGATGATCTCCGCCATGGCTGTTGACAGAGCCGGCAGAGGATTTGATGTCTATCCTCTATCATCTTCAATTATTACTGGAGGAACTTCGGCTGGGGGTCCGGCTGGATCATCATGCCCACCATATCTTGGAATAGAAGGGCCATTTGTTTTATGTTGGCCGCTTGTTCCGCGGCCTCTTTGTCCTTCTTCTCAAGCATTCTCCGAAGGAATTCGGCATCAGTTTCCTGCTCATGACGCTGCTCCGAGGATGTCTCCGGGCTTGCTTTTGGTCCAGTGAGTGCGGCCATGGCCGTTAGCATCTCTTGGAGCTTCTGTTGTTGTTTCTCCTGAGCCTTAGTCATAGACCGTGTAAGTGGTCGATGACCCATGGAGATACGGCTATCCTCTTTTCCGAAAGCCATAAAAACAGTATGCACCACCATGCCCCAAGACTTGGGGCGTTTAGATTTAGTACCCATTAGATTCGTCGCAAACACGGGGATTTTCTTCGGCCTTCTCCTCTTGTGGGCGGTCGAAGTTGAGGGGGCCGTTGCAGCGGGCACCCAAGTAGATGACGCCTTCGTGGTATGACAGGGTGGTCCTTCTCTTGCTGAACCTTCATTTTCTTTGGTTGGCGGGAGTAATCTTGGTTAACCACTGAGTCTTGGACCTGTCGCCAAACTTTATGAATTTTAGAGGACAGCCGCTGAGGGGGCTACTCTGGCTTCACCTTTGTAGCGTTCTCCATAGGTGGAGGAGATCTTTTTAGCACGGCCTCCGGAGTGTTCTTGCGTACCCTCCTAAGCGGTTCAAAGCTGTTCCCAGTTGGAACAGCAGTATCAATTTCTACCATCGGAGCTGGTGGAGTCAGTCCAGAAGGGGAACTGCCCCCAGCATTCCTCACTCGGCGCCAGTGGCGACGTTTAGCATGTCGTGCGGCCGGGATCACTTCCGTTGTTGGATGAGTTTCCTCATGCCCCCTGCTTTGAGGAGAGGCTGTTATTGGCGCTAGCCTGTCGAAGAATGACGTCCCTTGAGAGGGGATAGTCAGTCTTGCGAAGGCCGACTTTCGAATAGGGGAAGCAGCCTTCATGACTTCGCGTGGAGTAGGAGCTGAATCGGTCAGTCTTGTGAAGACCGACCCCTTAGTTGGAGAAGCCGCCTTAGCGATTTCAGGAGCAGGAATGGCTATCCGCTTCGGGATAACCCCTTCAGGTATTGTTGGCTTCTTCACGGGCCTACCTGAGCTTTGGCCCAGTCTGTCAAAGATGGAGGCGCTGAATTTGGGCGACTCATTGTGAGGGGCCGCAGTAGTTGTGAGACAATTAAAGACCGACTTCTTCGGAGCTTCTTGCGACGGCAGTTGGGCATTGAAGCTCATGAATGGGAGCATGGTCCTAAAGAGCAGCCCAGTGGTGGCTTACGTCATCTGTTCCACTGGCATCATAAAGAGGGAGGCCACTTGAGTCCCATAGGTCACTCCTCCGGCAGGGATGGAGTGGGAGTTGTTGCAGTTGTTGCAGTTTGTGCAGTTGAGAGCCATTGATCTTCTGTTTTCTGGACGGAGAAAGACACCAAATCTTACTACCTTGAATCCAGGGGCAACCCTCGCAAACCGTGATTCATTCGTGAACCACGACACACGAAGTGTGGAGTGGAAAGAGGAAAAGGTCCCACCGGGCGTGCCAGAATCTGTTCTCCACCGAAAGACGCGACCGGGACGTTGGGACGTCCGGCCTGAATTTTGGGGGCAGATGCTATTTGGTTTTATCCGTCCACCTCTCCGAAGATGCCAAGTTGATTTATGGCACCATGTATCGGAGGTTTAGACAGATGCGGCCGTTGTAGCAGACTTTATCAGATTCCCCCTCATTTGAGGAGTTTTTTTATTGTGGGGACGCTCTTCCCTGCTGGCGCAGGCCCCTACAGTTAATTACGCTACCGCATCGCGGTAACAACTTTCTCCTTCTCCAGTTGGTCACTTCATGTCATGTGTGTTTGTTTTGTTTTTGGTTGCCCGTGGATTGTATACGGAGACTAATTTATGTTGTCGCCCGTAGGGCGTGGATTAGTCCAAATCCTTATTTTCTTAGATTTGGGTTTGAGTTGGGTTTAAGGATCGTTAATCTCATTTGAGACTAAGATCAACTTAAACATTTGTTAAGGATACGTTAATCTAATTTTTAGACTAAGATCTACTCAACAGGATCATTTAGATCCAACAAAAGAGCATTTGTGCTCTATTGTTTTAGTTTAGGGACTTTGCAGTCCAGTTTAAAGACATCATAGTCTGTAAAGTTTAAATACATCATAGTCTTTGAGTTTAAGGACCTCACAGTCCATAAAGTTTAAGGACATCATAGTCCATAAGTTTAAGGACCCTGCAGTCCATAAAGTTTAAGGACATCATAGTCCAGTTTAGAGACGTCACAGTCTGTAAAGTTTAAGGACATCATAGTCCATGAGTTTAAGGACCCCACAGTCCATAAAGTTTAAGGACATCATAGTCTATAAGTTTAAGGACCCCACAGTCCATAAAGTTTAAGGACATCATAATCCAGTTTAGAGACGTCATAGTCTGTAAAGTTTAAGGACATCATAATCCATGAGCTTAAGGACCCCACAGTCCGTAAAGTTTAAGGACATCATAGTCCATGAGTTTAAGAACCCCACAGTCCGTGGAATGTCTGGTTGTCGGGACCCGTCACCTCTCTGAAGACGTTGAAGGATTACAACGAAAAATATCAGAGGAGTGAAGAGATGTACCTTTGAACAAATGTTGATTGGGAGATCTGTAGTCCAATTTGGGACTAAGATCAAAGATTTATGAGCATATGGGCTCAATTAATCTGAATTAGGGATCTGTGGCTAACTTAGGCTCGACCCATTCAGTTAAAATGCTGCGCATTGGTTTGGGTTCTGACAATTGTTTTTGTCTTTTATTGAGTACTTAGCACTCATTACGGCTCTGGGCTTTATCATTTTAAGAACAATTTATGTTCTCGATTGAATGATATTCTTGTTGTGTAGTTTATAGAAAATTTTATAGAGAAATCACAACCAAAAATATTTTGACCGCAATCAATAACGGTGTCGTGTAGATTTCGTTAGCAAGTGCGGATCGTCCACAGGGATTGTGCGATTCGTTTGTATTTTTATTTGTTTGAATTGAAAAGTTAATTGAAAAGAGAAGAAAACATGATTCAAGATTTATCAAATGTTTCAAGTGTCACTATTTTAATCAAGAATCAAGAAAATGATAAACATCAAGAATCAAGTTTCTTAGAATTCCAATCACTTAAGGGTTTCAAGATTTGAAGTAAAATGCTCGTAGGAATCGATTAGATTGTAGATGTGATGAAGATTCAAGAATACGATTTCTTATCCATTAGCGAATTGATACTAACTCGATGTCGATTGATCGAGGTTTAAGGATCTTGCGATGAATTAAGGTTCTTCGTCCTATCCTTTGTCCTTTCGATGAATCACATTCGCTAGATAGCTTCTTGAAGATACAATGATCGATTCTTGAATTTCTAGATCGTGCGAAAAGAATCAAGAACCCATTTCACATCAATCTAGATCATCGATCATTCTATTTTCAAGAATATACAATTGCTATAAGACTTCAGAAAATGTTTACAGATTCGTCAACACCATCATTCTACAATCATTTTGATTCCTTCACGAGCGGAGTTTATTCACACATCATCACAAAGAATACATTCAAGAATTGAAAAGAAATCATGATGCTAGAATTGAAATGTAAACAAGTTTAAAGAATCTTCACCTTTATTACATCAACAAGAAGTTACAACTCTCAAGAATTACAAGAGGAAGGAACATCGCTCGTTGAATCTTGCATCGCTTGGCTTCTTGAGTCTTGGATCGCTTCGACCTCGTGCTCCGATGAAGTCCGGCTTTGCTTCTAAAGGGTTGTAGAAGACTTGCTTGGCTTGAACTCCATGAATCTTGAAGTGGGTATTTGTGGATTGGATTAGGGTTAGGGTTTGGAGGTGGTTGTTGTTGGGTAGAAGAAGAAGAACTAGGGTTTCTACTCAACAACAATGAATCAATGAATGAAATGGAATCAATAGAATGAATTTTCTTTTACAAGTGAGCCTAGGGTCCTATTTATAGATTTCCCAAACCCTAGGCCTTGAGTTTGAAATAGAAGTTCCCTCCAAAAGTTTGTTGAAAGACTTCTAGAAGTAGTTAGTTAGGCTTAGTTTAGGGTTTAAGCTAGGGTTTAAGGAGAAGTTTCTAGAATACAAGTCTAGTTTAGTGTAGATCCAAGGGTTTGCTGATCTGGCAGAAGGTTCTGGGGTCTTCTGGAATTTCACATGTCTTTCTGAAGTGTGGGCCCTGAGAGAAGCATTGCTCACCAAAAATTTAGGGCTGATGTAGCATAACTGCCGCGGTTCCGCGGCAATGTCTGGCTTATGCCGCGGAACCGCGGCCATTTAGCTGAGTTGTGGCTTCATCTCTCTTATGTTGGCTTCTTATGTCTTCAGGTGTCTTTTATGATATATTGAATTCCTGAATGCCCTCTAGATCAATACCAGATTCCAAATCCTTGAGTTGGCGTATCTTTTTAGCAGTGTAGATTTGAGCAAGCTTCTGATTTTCCTGCACGGACTTCGAAACACAAGTTGCGATATATATAAATGATGCCATGCTATGAAATGCAGTCAATTTCCCTAGAAATGCCGGTTTTAAGTTCTAACACATGTAATCTGATATTTTGCGACAGTTTTGCTAATATGTGCTATATGAATGCCGAACACTTCTATATGAATGCAAATGATAGGGAAATTGCCGGTTAAAAGATGCAATATTTTCGACTGATCAAATTCCCCCAAACTTAATTTCGATCGTCTCGAGCGAACTGTTTATTAAAAAGAAGGAGAAAATAAAGAAAGAGAAAAACTAACTAGCATACTTTCATAGGCTACACGATTGCACTGAGCATGTGCAACAAGCCTTTAAACCTCTAGGTGTCCCTAGTAGGAGGAGTGTTGTCTCCTGAGGCTTTTCAGCGGAATGCACCCACAAAATCCAATAATAAAAGAAAGATCATGAATATTACATTTAAAGAAAAGAATCGTAGAAGAAAAGCCTTGAAAATTAGGGTTTTCAACTAAGCTAGCTTTTCGGTTGTCATGAGCCCTATCTTAATGGTCATGAAAAGATATCAGAAATCATGTCCTCCCTAAATAAAACATCGTCTTATTCTTCATTCCTATCTTTCTTCTAAACATCGATCATATAACCCTGGGTGTGTGTAAAAGACATCCCTACACCCGGAGAATTCAATTCAAGCTATCATACTCTTGCCCGTCAGCCTCAGTACTTTTTAATTAATGAATATTTAGATGAGATTGCTTACACACTTTCATGCGACCGTTAATACTTCTTGAGGTACTAACCGACCGATTACCCCTGTGCTTGCTTACTTGGTGTATTTTCCTCGTCTTGCACCACCTCAGGCATAGCAGTGACTCCCAGACCAGTTGGCCTTAGGGCACTAGGTGAAGAGGCACCCTCGCTATACATTTTTTATTGCCCTTGGTAATAACAAAGACCAGTGTCCATTTTTCTCCCCACTTTATATATTTTTCATTCACTTTTTTTTTATATTTCCTTCATACTTTTGGCTTTAAGACAAGAGCATTTCAAGGTATCCTCTACTATCCCAGGCTTCAAGACGTGTGTAAGTGCGAATAGCAGGGTATCAACGTTCAAAATGTTTGGCTTCCAGAATAAAAACTATTTTTCAGACTTATTTTTATCCTCAGATTAGTGACGTCTTTCATCTTACTAACCCTTGGGACAACGGCTCATAACTACTTATTAGTAGTTCGTAAAAGAAAACTACTAATTTTCTTAGTTTTCTTAAATTTTTCTAATCTCATAGATGTAATTGTTCATTATCTAAACTTTTATTATCTTATTTATGTACAAAAAAGTTTAAATATTAAAATATTTTTATATTTGAAAATTTTTAAATTTTTGTGGGTTTTGAAAATTTTAAATTTTTATAGATTTTTAAAGAAATGTTTTGTGCTTATGCAAATGATATGCGAATGATGCAAAAATAAGCACAAACCTCCCCCAAACTTGTTTTCAACAGTGTCCTCACTGTTGCCAAAAACTGTAAGCCTGGGGGGAATTATTAGTGGGGGCAAAATATATAAGCGAAGAACTTCCCCCAAACTTATTCTTTTCACTCACCTTCATTCAAAACATGATGCAGTGTTATACAGGATATGAAGGTGAGACGGAGGAATTTTAATCCAAATGGCTCTTGTAAGAACAAGAGCTCCTCCGTGGGGTCAGTGGAAAAATACGGCTTTAGTCTATATCCATTCACTTTGAAAAAGGTGCTGTTTTTAACATTTTCTACTTCTACTGCCCCGTGCGGATATACAGACCGCACAATAAAAGGTCCCTTCCACCGAGATCGAAGCTTACCCGCGTGAAGGTGTAATCGTGAATCATAAAGAAGGACTTGTTGACCAGGTGAAAATGTTTTCCTCAAAATGTTTTTATCGTGAAAAACCTTAGTCCTATTCTTTAAGATTACAGCGTTATCATAAGCTTCATCGCGGAGTTCGCTTAGTTCATTATGTTGCAGCTTCTGAAAGTTGCAGGCTTCTTTGAGGTCAAAATTAATTTCCTTAATAGCCCACAATGCTTTATGCTCTATCTCGACGGGTAAATGACATGCTTTCCCAAACACTATCCTATATGGAGACATTCCTAGGTCGGTTTTAAATGCAGTTCGGAATGCCCAAAGAGTATCCGTCAGTTTGGTCGACCAGTCTTTTCTATTCTTAGCAACAGTCTTCTCCAGGATAAGTTTGATCTGTCTGTTTGTGATTTCAGCCTACCCGCTTGTTTGGGGATGATAGGGTGTAGAAAGTCGGTGGTTGATTGAGTATTTCCGCATCAAAGTCTCAAAAGACCTGTTGCAGAAATGTGTCCCATTATCGCTAATAATAGCGCGTAGGTGTCCAAATCGCGAAAAGATATTCTCTTTCAAGAACTTAATGACCACTTTCCTGTCATTAGTGCGATATGGAATGGCTTCTACCCACTTTGAGACATAATCAACCGCCAGCAGTATGTACAAATTCCCAAAGGAGTTGGGAAAGGGACCCATAAAATCAATGCCCCAAACATCGAATATTTCAATAACCAGAATGGGTTGCTGAGGCATTTCATTTTTCCAGGAGATTCTACCCGTGTACTAACATTGTGTACAGGTTTTTCAATAGTCAAATGCGTCCTTGAATAAGGTCGGCCAATAAAATCCACATTGCAAAACCTTCTCCGCCGTCTTTTTAGGACCGAAGTGACCCCCACAGGCCTGATCATGACAAAAAGAAAGAACACTCTTGAACTCTTCTTTCGGGACACATCGGCGAATGATCTGATCAGGACAATACTTAAACAAATATGGATCATCCCAGTAAAAGTGTTTTACTTGGGATAAAAAATGGTATTTGTCCTGTTTTGACCAATCGCTCGGTATAAGTCCCGTGACAAGATAGTTCACAATATCCCTGAACCATGGTTCATTGGATACGTTCAAGAGTTGTTCGTCAGAAAACGAATCATTGATCGGCAGGGTCACAAGGGAAGAAGAGATGCGTGAAAGATAGTCGGCTACAACGTTTTCACATCCTTTCTTATCTTTGATAACAAGGTCAAATTCTTGTAACAGAAGGATCAAACGTATTAGTCGACCTTTTGCATCTTTCTTTGCCAGAAGATGTTTTAAGGCGGAATGGTCAGTGTACATAACTATAGGAGAGCCAACTAAGTAAGGCCTGAATTTTTCTAATGCAAATACAACCGCTAAAAGTTCTTTCTCGGTGGTTGTATAGTTGATTTGTGCATCGTTCAGGGTCTTACTTTCATAGTAGATCACGTGTGACATCTTTTCAATGTGCTGTCCTAAGACTGCACCTACTGCAAAATCAGATGGGTCACACATCAGCTCAAAGGGGTAGTCCCAATTTGGAGACGATAGAACGGGGGCTGAAGTGAGTGAGTGTTTAAGTGAGTCGAAAGCTGTCTCACAGTCCGAGTCAAAGTGGAAGGTCGTATCCTTGGCCAGGACAAGAGTTAAAGGTCTAGCAATTTTGCTAAAGTCCTTAATGAATCTCCTATAAAATCCCGCATGGCCAAGGAAAGATCGAATATCTTTGACGCTTTTGGGATGAGGGAGGTTTTGAATGACATCTATCTTAGCTCTGTCAACCTCAATGCCTTTCTGTGAAATAACATGTCCAAGTACAATTCATTCTTGGACCATGAAATGGCATTTTTCCCAGTTCAAAGTTAAGTTCTTCTCATTGCAACGAGTAAGAACTGCGTCAAGATTCGATAGGCAATCAGAAAAAGAGTCTCCAAAAACCGAGAAATCGTCCATAAAGATCTCCAGAAAATTCTCTACCATATCAGAGAATATCCCCATCATACACCGCTGAAAGGTAGCGGGAGCATTGCATAACCCAAAGGGCATGCGACTGTAAGCAAAGGTACCAAAAGGACAAGTAAAAGTGGTTTTATCTTGATCCTTTTTGGCTATAGGGACCTGATTATAGCCTGAGTATCCGTCCATAAAGCAATAATACTCTCGTCCCGCTAAGCGTTCCAGCATTTGATCAATGAATGGTAAAGGAAAGTGGTCTTTCCTCGTGGCAGCATTGAGTTTTCTATAATCAATACATACAGGCCACCCAGTTTGGACGCGTGTCTGAATCAACTCATTTGCCTCATTGGTTATAACAGTGATGCCGGATTTCTTAGGAACGACATGTATAGGACTCACCCATTGGCTATCGGAGATGGGGTATATAATACTATTATCTAGGCATTTGACGGTCTCTTTCATCACCGCTTCCTTCATGACGGGATTTAACCGTTGGTCTGGCATCATCCATCACATGTATATGATGTTCAACTATCAAGGGACTAATCCCTTTGATGTCCGCCATAGTCCAACCGAACGCCTCTTTATTAGATCTCAATACTGATAAAAGTGCATTCTCTTGCTCTGATGCTAGAGAAGCGGATATGATAACCGGTAAAGACTCATTCTCACCTAAATAAGCATATTTAAGATGAGAAGGTAAAATTTTTAGATCTAATTTAGGCGGAGAAATGATAAAAGGAGGGATCATCGAGTGATTTTTGGAATTACAAAGAAGCTCAGAGCCTGTGAAAGATACAGACTCGGGTGGACAAAAGTCAGGAGTGCAGGACTCAAGTGTAGGAAAAGTGTCCTCACTAAGATCATGTGTGAGATCAAACAGAGATGTGGTAATGTCGTCGAGATCAGTAAAGCATAGTTCCTCAGCTCCGCAACTATCGGGAGCGATCTCGTGGACAGAGCACACATCTAGAATATGAGCATAGGGTTCTGATGGCTGACTTCCAACTTTATAGATGTTTAGTTCAATGGTCATATTTCCAAATGATAAGTTCATTGAACCATTTCTACAGTTTATAACAGCATTGGAAGTGGCAAGGAAAGGACGACCCAGAATCACCGGAATTTGGCCCCGGGGGTTTGCTACAGGCTGTGTATCGAGTACAATGAAGTCTACAGGGAAAACAAATTCCCCGACCTTTATGAACACATCCTCTAGTTCACCCCTTGGTTTGGTGATTGATCGGTCTGCAATTTGGAGAGTGCAGTGAGCAGGTTTCAGCTTTCCAATCCCTAATTGCTCATATACATAATATGGAAGTAGGTTAACACTTGCACCAAGGTCTAAAAGAGCACGATTTATGTTTTTACCCCTAATAGAAATCGATATTATACGACATCCTGGGTCCTTACGTTTCTTTGGTAGCTGGGGAATAAAAGCAGTGCTAATATTATTAGACATGAAGACCTTCTTCGGCACTTGAGTCTTCCTCTTCCTAGTGCACAAGTCCTTAAGAATTTTCGCATAAGCTGGGACTTGTTGAATTGCATCTAGAAGAGGGATGTTGATGTTAACCTGTTTGAACATTTCCATAATTTTCTCCATATGAGGACTCGATTTGTTAGCCCTTAACCGATTTGGGTAAGGAGCTTTGGCAATAAGTGCCGTAGAAGATGGAAGAGGGGGTAAACGAGATCCCAAAAGAGGTGTGGGGATCGTCTGTGGAGAACTAGAAGGGCTATACTGAGGTGTCGAGCCTAGTGGGAAATGGAGAATAGGCTCGCGAGAAGGCGGTGTGGTAGAAGAACAAGGATCAGAAGGAGAAGTGTGTGTGTGAGGAAAGGTCTCAGCCGGGGTGTTGATATGATTTCCAATATCATCAATTCCTTCCTCGACATGATTGTTCAGCACTCTTCCCGATCTCAACGTTGTGACGGCATTTACATTGTAATGCCCAGGATTCTGTAGGGGTTGAGAGGGAAGTTTCCCTTTTTCTCTCGCACTCATCTCGGCTTTAAGTCGTGCGTTTCAGCTTCCATCGATCTGATACTCTCAGCTTGGGACGCTGAGTTTTTCTTTATCTCACTGACGGAAGATCTAACCTCAGCCGAAACCTCTATGAAATTTGATAAAAGTGATTTCATGGTTTGAGAGAATTGAGAGAATTCGTCAGAACAGGACAACTGCATACGATTAGACTGTGCAGGAGTGTTGACCTGGTTGTGGAAATTTTGTGACCGGTAGGGGTGCAGAGTGATTTGAAGTGGTTGCTGTTGTGGTGGAAGAGCCCTTTGAAAATTATTTTGGCTTGGAACCGTATTTTGAGATTGTTGTTGGTTCCAAGCAAAATTCGGGTGATTCTGTTAGTTATATGTATGCCCTAGAGGCCATTACTATACATAGGATGTATATTGTAGTGGATGCTTGGACATATATAGGGATGACTTTCTTGCTCGATATGATAGTATGCTATCTGGTTACTCTTTACCTTAACGTGTACACAGATTGTCTCTCTGTTACATGTTGGTAAAGCCCTTAGGATGTGTACTTGACTACCTGGACTATGATGCGGATCATACTAGTGGGGACATGGTAGTCCATAAGTACATCATTCAAGGTCCCTAGTCGTGGGTGTATCGAGACGGGGCATCGATATACCAGAGTAGACTAGCGTATACCTTCTCGACCCATTCAGATGGGCGATGGATGAGCCCATATCCATTGGTGTTTGACATCATAGATGATATACGGGTGCTCAATGGAGACTGGGTACACTGGACGGACTCGCCGAGAACTCCTAGATGGTGTTATACCTTACGTCAGATGGCAGTTCTCTGGTGACACTGGTACAAGTTAGTCTGTAGACCCGAGATCGTCATAGAGTCTTGTGTGATTCCCACTGTGCTTTGATTTCCATCATACCACGTCCAAGAGGGCATGCAAAAAGGTGGCTTTTGGGTACAGTCCCGAATCACATGGAGGCAATGAGCGATAGGAGGGATTTCGTCTCTCCCGGTATAGGGAGTTGATGTTGCGCAGTGTTCGATTGGCTATAACAGGAAGTCCTTGGCCAAGGCTGCTTTAGGGATTTACTGGTAAGTGTTACCAGTAGTTTCTCGACCCGTTATGAGCCTCATATCGACACGACTTATCGAGTTATTGGGGTCTGACGTTTACCACCCCTAGACGAGATATGCGACATATCAGACGAACAGACCGGACTGTACGGTAGTGTTACTTGTTGGATTCACAGGAGTGTGAGCGGGCTTGCTCCTTGATCTTCTGATCGCTCAATACCCGGGTGGCCGTTACATTTAGCAGACCGCTTGCGGCTTGTGGGTGTTTGATATGATCATCACCTGCTGCCGGCGTATTGACGACTCTTTAGAGTCCTACACAGGGGTTTCCTAGCTCAAGCGAAACGAAATAGGAGCGCATATGAGATATGTGCGGGACCGAGGATAATACCAGTATGTGATACTGTATTCTATTCTCGCGATTTGTGACATTGATAGGTTGTATGCGATATAGCCGGGTTATCGGATCAAGTGTTGATTCGATAAGTTATTACTATTGATATTAGTCGGTTATATGCGATATGACCGGATCGTTAAATCAAGTGTTGATTTAATGATTTAATGTATAATTATATATTTGATATATTACTTTACATTAACTAATATTGGTTCACTTAAGATTGTTTTTCTCACTTGAAAGTGTACATTGTTTATATGTGATATATGCAAGTGTACATGCTTGTATCATGCTTGATGATACAAACAAGTTGTGTGTAAGAGACTTGAACCAAATCATGGTTAGATTAGGGTTTACTATTTTCCTAAGCATTTAACAAAATAGTATGACTTTGGTCAAAGTTATCAAGCTTCATGAAGCTTGATGAACATTGACAAAGTCAACTATTTTGTCATTTGTTAAAGATATTAGTTAACCTAACCTTTAACCTAATGGTTTGGTTAAATCTCTACATGAGTTAAGCATGAGGGCTTAACTCAACCATGGTGCCATCATTCATTTGATAAGTTTCACTTTGGATATTATTCATATGATTCTTTCTTCTTCTTCATCATCATCAAGCTTGAAAAAGCTTGCTAGCTCCAATGGCACCATGATAAAAAGAGTGAGAAATCCAATTCTAAAGTGAACCCACTTCCTATTTCTTCATCCTCTACCACTTGCTATGTAGTATAGGGTGTTCTCTTCACAAAGTTTTCGACCGAGTGAAGGAATAGCTTGAGTTTAAGTCTCCCCGACGTAGATCATCTTCGGCCTCGAAGTCAATGACCTAGCCCAATCATTTCTCCGACGAAACCATCGCTAGAGTCCGGGACCCGGTGATCGCAGTGGAGGGACGTCAACACGGAGCTAAAGAAGTGGTGGACCAGATCTACAAAGGTTGTAATCCCTTTCACTTAGTAGCAAAGTCGTTTGCTTGCTTGCTTTTCGCCTTAATCTCTAGTTAACGATCTAGTTTAGGATTTCTCGGCACCGTAAAATTTAAATTTGGCATGGTTGATGCCTTGTGAGACCTCATTAGCATGCCTAGGAACCCTACAGTGGTATCAGAGCCTAGCTAAAGCTTTAGGCGAGCTGTTAACGAAGTTAAAACTCCGAACGAACCCGTTACGTCCGAGTTTACCCCCTCTCTGTACATTTTTTCAAAACTGTGTATTTTCTGAATTAAAAATACCTGAAAAATCAAGCAGGGAAATATAAGAATTTTGGTGAAATCCGAGCTCCTAATTCTTCTAAACCGCCGTGGAACCACGGCCATACCGTGCTTGGGCCGCGGAACCGCGACCGTACAATGGGATTGGGTAATTTTGTTTTTACAGTAATTCTTATATATTAATGTGCTATTTTATGGGTATTTTTAAACTGACTCAAGTGTTGAGTTTTCTGGTGTTTATTTGGTAATCGTCGATTCGATCGGAGAATTTAATTTTGTTATGTTTTCCGGATATTTTTTGAACATGTTAAAAAGTTCGACCGGATATAAATACCCACTTTTTTCCCTGCCGGAAAATTTCCAACTGTTGGATCTTTCCATAGTTTAAAGACGTTCTAAGTAGTGCAAGTAACGCGATGGACCCTCTAGAAGACAACAAACCTTAACTCGATTATGTGACCGTCTTGAACTGTCCTTTGAACCTTCGAGTTTGGGGCAGTACGGCGTGCCACATGTGAGGCGTTGGCTTGACCCTTCTACTGCTGGACCGTTGGTACTAAGGCATGAACTGGATGTTTTTTGAACTTATTTCAAGAGTTGAGCTGTTTCGAGAAAACTTGGGTGTTTGAATGTTCGATCGGAAAGTTTAACATTTTCTATTTATCTGGAATGTGATACAATATTTGGAATTCACAAGTAGTTATGAGATAACTGAATGAATGTTATAAACATAGCAGTTTAGTCTCACTTGATTGGTTGTCACGGAATTTTAATATGATCAAAAGTCCGTCGCAATCACGTAGCGTACGCGGATACTCGCCGGGTAAACTTAATAGACAGCTACACCCCTTAGCCCCGACCAAGTGACTGTAGGAGAACCCCGTCGCCGAAAGCATCCATTCGGGTGCTCGCGGTACCGGTGTTCCGCCTTGGTGCACTTCGTCGACGGCATCCGGAGGTGTGGCCGTCTACTAAAGTTTGCGACAAGCATTCGATCAGTTTATCGGGAATCTTGTTGAATTGCCCGACTAGATATTGAAAAGTGTTTTCAATATAGAGACTAAAATGCGGGGTTTATAATTGTTAGGCATGTGATGTCTTAGGAATTCATTTGGTCAGGCATGCGATGTCTGAGGAGATTGCGGATTCCAACTGTTGTAGTTTTACACTTTCTTTTCTGTGATCGTAAGTGTAATATGTGATATCTCCGGTTTCGTTGCTATATGTCAACGACAATTGGGATGCGCACATTTACTTACGTTGATGACATGTGATGTTATGTGTTGCTGGATATGTTATATTGGATCGTCGCGTTTTGAATAGCCGGGGGTTTTATGTGAGATGAGAGTTTTTATTTTCATTCATGTAAAATTTATTGTATGTAATATTCTTTTATTGGGACACTTCCAGGTAGCAGAAGATGTCACCTTTTGTATATTATTTACTTTTCCGCACTAGGATAGGCCTAAGGAGGGGAGCACAAGTAACCGGGTTCTAGAGTCCAGTGGGAGACCAACTCGAGGAGTCGAGTCCAGGTCTCCTAACTCTAGAATTGGTAGGGTTGCTTGCCGCTCTCGTAGGGGTCTAGGGGTGTGGGTTTGGCTATTCATCACGACCGTGGAATTCATGTTTTATACTGGCTCGTATTGAAAACACGGACGTCCTAGTATATCCAATATTTCATATGATTCTTCTGCTGCGATATCTGTGATGTGATCATTTGATATGTGATGATAAATACTGTATATAGTATATATGATATATTATATAGGCGTTACTTATGTTTTGCACTCGCGCTAGCCCTGCCCCGCTCTGTCGTTAGTTACCTAACCTAACGGTGCACGAGGGGACATCGAGACGAATGCGGATGGCATAAGTGTACGTCGTATTTATCTGTGATGTTTAGGTGATTTAAATGATGGGACTTCATTAATATGATTAATGAAAGAAAATAAACCTAAGATGTTCTGGAATCGAATTTTCAAAAACAGGTAGCTACAGTTTTTGTTTTGCATCGCAGTGTTCCTTGTAGAACATCCTGCACCTTAATCGATGAGGAAAGGGCCGAGATCCCTTCACCGGGAGTGACACCTTTAGCAATAACTAGCAGATGCTACACACTCGATTTATCTTTTGATTGCTTCTATAGTTTCTGCTTTGCACAGTGATATATATGATATATCCCGCACCTCATTCGACGAGGAAAGGGCCGACGATCCCTTCACCGGGAGTGACCCCTTTAGCAAAACTAGAAAAGCCTAAAAAACACTCCATTTTTAAAATCATTTGATTCTACAATGATATAAAGTTCATTACGCAAAAGGTTTTCTTAAAACCTATCATAGCCCTCCGTCATTTCAGATAGGTAATAGTTAGTATTCGTGCTGCGTTTGTTGACTCAGTCAAGGCGTAGTGTTCGGTAGCTGACTACTGCTTATCTGCAAAGCATATGATGCGATTGGATTAGGGTAGTCGTACAGCCTTGTTGACTCAGTCAAGGGTCGTGCGGGTGGGTTTAATTCAATCGAGAAATGACGGGTTGAACTTTACTTGCGGTCTATGGTTTGTTGACTCAGTCAAGGTCATAGATCGCTTGGGGCAAAATATTATCGGAAATTTCAAGTGTTGAAATTTGCAATGAGATTGCATACCTTCTATGAGATAGTTGGATCCCGATACCCACTGCGAGTAATTGTTACTCCTGGGAGAGATTTACACATTACAATTAGCCGATCAAGTAGGTGTCAAGAAAGGTGTCAACGGGGTTACGCCTCTGGGAAAACGAGGTTTACATTAATTAGGTCCGTGCGAAAGCACGGGGAACCTCCCTCAAAGTACCGACACTGGCCTGGCTGAAAGATTGGCGAACTTGTACCGTGTAATTAATCCCGGCTAGTCTTTCCTTTTAGGGTTTGAAGGAAGATTTGATAAAAACAGTGGGAGCCATCCTGATTAGATAAAAATAATAACCAATCTGATCTTGCAAGAGCGCACGCAGAGTGTTTTCTTCTCTCTCTCCAGGTAGCGACCATGTCACGCCTTAATCAAGATAATAAAACGGATATATTGACCGAACCCGCTTGTTATACTGAGCCGGGGAACGTTGGTCCCGCTCCAACTTATAATTGTTATAAGACAGAGCAAGAAATTGGGGAATACCAGATTTCCCGTGCCACCCAAACGAAGAAAGTGCATATGATGCATCATCTTCGGGTGTGTTCATTACATAGAACTATTTCTCAGTATCCTTTACGTCCTGGGTATATGATACCAGATCAAGATCCCGCAAATGTAATTTGTTACATAGGGCTACAGAAAGGTAGAGAACTGAGAACGGGTGATAAGTTTCATGAGACAGAAAACGGTGCAAGTGTTGCAGCCAGGTCTGTTGGTCACTGTCACCCTGTATTACCAGAATACATTGATTCTGAACAAATGTTATTAGATACCGAACCTGATATACAAAATCATATCAGTCTCTTTATTTAGATAAAGAAGGATATAATTTTGTAGTGATGGATAATGTTTTGAATATTTCCTATATCAAAAGTTGATCAGTTCAGGCATGTTATCTAAAAGCATTAACGTTCTAAATCAAACTGCAGTTCTTAGTATATAGAATACACACAAGAGGAAGAGTTCAGAAATGAACGAATCGTTCTTGAGGTATTGTAGACTAGGTCATATCAATGCAACCCGACTAGCTGAAGTTACATTTAGATGCATATTTAAATCTGTTTGAATTTACATCTTGTGGAACTTGCCAGTCATGTCACAGAGATATTGTGACCATAGCTCTATTTATTGGAAACAGAGAAAGAGTTAGTGAACTCTTGGGATTGATACATGCTGATGTATGAAGGTCCCCTGTCTACACAAGCCAAGACCGGTTCTTTGTACTTCATTACATTCTCTGATAATCTCTCAAGATTCAGACATATGTTCCTGTTGAAACACAAGTCCGAACCTTTTGAGATATTCATAGAATATAAGTTAGAAGTAGAGAACCAAAATATGGGTAAAAATATTATGTCCTTTGATGTGATCAGGGAGGAGAATACTTGAGCACGGGATTCCTGGACTATTCTAAAGGAGAATAAGATTCTCTCTCAGCATTACTCCTCCGTATACACCATAGCACGATGGTATATCGGGACGGAGCAATAACACCCTATGTGATATGGTGCGCTCTATGATGAGTACTACTGAGTTTCCTATTTCCTTTTAGGGAGTTATGCATTTTTTAAGTTGCATACCTATTGAATAGGGTTCCGATCAAATCAGATGCCTACCATTTCATATGAGATATGGAAAGGGAAGAGCCCATCTCTTAAGTCAGTTAAGGTTTGGGGTTGTCCGGACTATGTCTAAAAGCAAAATCCGGACAAGCTCGAGGAAAGGTCTGTTATGTAGATCTGGAAAGGTTCCAGCTATACAAACTGAAGCAGATGATTTGGTAGAACCAAAGGATTCAATAGCGACCAACGAACCTCGGCTTCTCCGCCGATCTAGTAGGTTTCCTTACCCACCTGAGAGATACTTCGGTTTTTCTATGACAGTTGGAGCGAGGATTGCATCATGAGATGATGACCTAACTAGTTTCGGGCTAGCCATCAGGAGTAGGACTCTGTAAGAATGGCTGGATGCTTAGCGATCTGAGACGGAATCCTTATACACCAACAAAGTATGGACTTTGGTTGCTTTATCTGAAGGGTTAAATCCACATCAGGAGCAAGTATATCTTGAGAAGATTACTTGGTGTACATGGAAAAGTTGAGACTTTCAAAGCTAGACTCGTTAAAGGTATGCATCATAGACCAGTTGTGGCTAATGATGAAACCTTTTTCTGGGGCCTATGCTTAAGTCCATCCAGATCCTACTTGCTACGGCTACGTACCATGACTACGATATCTGGCGGTTGGGTGTCTTGACTGCTTTTCTAAATGATGATTTGGAAGAAAGCGTCTATAAGTACACAGCCAGATAGCTTCGTAGACAGTGGGAGCAGCGGAAACGTATGCAAGATATTTTATGTGGCAAAGCAGGCTTCGCGGAGTTGGCACATCTGTTTTGATGAGTTAGTCAAAGAGTTTGACATCATCAAAATGGTAGATGAACCTTGTATATACAAAAAGGTAGTAGGGAGTATGGTGGTGATCCTCGTAGAGTACGTGGATGACATACTCTAGATAGGGAAGGAGTTTCCTATGCTACGCTCGGTCAATCTCCGCTTATCACAAGCATTCTCTATATAGGATCAAAGTGATACCTACTAAATCCTGAGTTTTGGATCTATGAGATAGATCTAATTGGATGTTAGGATACTCACTAGTTGAAGTGAGCTAGTATCAATCGATCCTAGGGAGAATCACTGGAAAGGATCCAGGGTGATAAGGACGACTGAATGTCAGTCGCAGGCATTGTCTTTACCCTCAGTAAAGGGATGGTATGTTGGAAGAGTTCCAAGCTAGATACCGTGGCATACTAGACGATAAAGGCTGGATACATCGCTACTTAAGATACTACCAAAGAGGCAGTCTGGATGTATATTTGTTCATGAGATGAACTTAGTTCCTCCCATTGTGTGACAATGGAGTTGTGGCTTATGCCATGGAACGCCCGTCCCATCAGTGATCCAGACATATTCTTAGGCAGTATCACCTGATCGTGGAGATGGTTGATCTCTAGGGGATCGAGGTTAGGAGAGTAGACTATGAAGACGACACGGCGGATCCACTCACAAAGGCTTTTTCCCAGAGAGAGACTTTTATGGGATGGTTGAGTATGAGATACAACAACCACTGCTATCAGATGGCCCTAGTGCAGGTGGGAGATTGTTAGTTATATGTATGCCCTAGAGGCCATTATTATACATAGGATGTATATTATAGTGGATGTTTGGACATATATAGGGATGACTTTCTTGCTCGATATGATAGTATGCTATCTGGTTACTCTTTACCTTAACGTGTACACAGATTGTCTATCGGTTACATGTTGGTAAAGCCCTTAGGATGTGTACTTGACTACCTGGACTATGATGCGGATCATACTAGTGGGGACATGGTAGTCCATAAGTACATCCTTCAAGGTCCCTAGTCGTGGGTGTATCGGGACAGGGCATCGATATACCAGAGTAGACTAGCGTATACCTTCTCGACCCATTCAGATGGGCGATGGATGATTCCATATCCATTGGTGTTTGACATCAGAGATGATATACGGGTGCTCAGTGGAGACTGGGTACACTGGACGGACTCGCCGAGAACTCCCAGATGGTATTATACCTTACGTCAGATGGCAGTTCTCTGGTGACACTGGTACAGGTTAGTCTGTAGACCTGAGATCGCCATAGAGTCTTGTGTGATTCCCACTGTGCTTTGATTTCCATCATACCACGTCCAAGAGGGCGTGCAAAAAGGTGGCTTTTGGGTACAGTCCCGAATCACATGGAGGCAATGAGCGATAGGAGGGGTTTCGTCTCTCACGGTATAGGGAATTGATGTTGCGCAGTGTTCGATTGGCTATAACAGGAAGTCCTTGGACAAGGCTGCTTTAGGGATTTACTGGTAAGTGTTACCAGTAGTTTCTCGACCCGTTATGAGCCTCATATCGACATGACTTATCGAGTTATTGGGGTCTGACGTTTACCACCCCTAGACGAGATATGCGACATATCAGACGAACAGACCGGACTGTACGGTAGTGTTACTTGTTGGATTCACAGGAGTGTGAGCGGGCTTGCTCCTTGATCTTCTGATCGCTCAATACCCGGGTGGCCGTTACGTTTAGCAGACCGCTTGCGGCTTGTGGGTATTTGATATGATCATCACCTGCTGCCGGCGTATTGACGAGTCTTTAGAGTCCTACACAAGGGTTTCCTGGCTCAAGCGAAACGAAATAGGAGCGCATATGAGATATGTGCGGGACCGAGGATAATACCAGTATGTGATACTGTATTCTATTCTCGCGATTTGTGACATTGATCGGTTGTATGCGATATAGCCGGGTTATCGGATCAAGTGTTGATTCGATAAGTTGTTACTATTGATATTAGTCGGTTATATGCGATATTACCGGATCGTTAAATCAAGTGTTGATTTAATGATTTAATGTATAATTATATATTTGATATATTACTTTACATTAACTAATATTGGTTCACTTAAGATTGTTTTTCTCACGTGAAAGTGTACATTGTTTATATGTGATATATGCAAGTGTACATGTTTGTATCATGTTTGATGATACAAACAAGTTGTGTGTATGAGACTTGAACCAAATCAAGGTTAGATTAGGGTTTACTATTTTCCTAAGCATTTAACAAAATAGTATGACTTTGGTCAAAGTTATCAAGCTTCATGAAGCTTGATGAACATTGACAAAGTCAACTATTTTTGTCATTTGTTAAAGATATTAGTTAACCTAACCTTTAACCTAATGGTTTGGTTAAATATCTACATGAGTTAAGCATGAGGGCCACCATGGTGCCATCATTCATTTGATAAGTTTCACTTTGGATATTATTCATATGATTCTTTCTTCTTCTTCATCATCATCAAGCTTGAAAAAGCTTGCTAGCTCCAATGGCACCATGATAAAAAGAGTGAGAAATCCAATTCTCAAGTGAACCCACTTCCTATTTCTTCATCCTCTACCACTTGCCATGTAGTATAGGGTGTTCTCTTCACAAAGTTTTCGACCGAGTGAAGGAATAGCTTGAGTTTGAGTCTCCCCGACGTAGATCATCTTCGGCCTCGAAGTCAATGACCTAGCCCGATCATTTCTCCGACGAAACCATCGCTAGAGTCCGGGACCCGGTGATCGCAGCGGAGGGACGTCAACACGGAGCTAAAGAAGTGGTGGACCGGATCTACAAAGGTTGTAATCCCTTTCACTTAGTAGCAAAGTCGTTTGCATGCTTGCTTTTCGCCTTAATCTCTAGTTAACGATCTAGTTTAGGATTTCTCGGCACCGTAAAATTTAAATTTGGCATGGTTGATGCCTTGTGAGACCTCATCAGCATGCCTAGGAACCCTACAGATTCCTCCAACCCTGATTGTACGTGGAAGAATATGGATCGTTTCGAGGTCTTTGAAATGCGGCATTTGTATGCTCGTGACCTTGAAATGCAGAGTTTAATGGACATTCTTCCGTTAAATTAGACGGATCAGAACAACACCCACAAACAGTTTTGGGGAGCGACACTGGGTTTAGGGAGGCTGCTGCAAATTTGTGTTCCTTAGCGTCGAGCTTCTTTTGCATTGCTGCCATCTCAGCTCGAACACCTATGGACACATCTATTTGGTGTACGCCACCCCTATTCAATGGTTGGGTTCCACTCTCCCACTGTAGTGAATTTTCAGCGAACTCTTCAAAAAACTTCCACGCTTCCCCATCATCCTTAGTCATAAAAGTACCTTGACACATGTTTTCAAGGCTCTGTTTAGTGTTTGGGTTAATGCCCTCATAGATGATTCGGCAAAGATCCCATCTCGGGATGCCGTGATGAGGACATTGAACCAATAGATCCTTGAAACGTTCAAAGCATTTAGAGAATGGTTCAGTAGGGAGCTGGGCAAATTGATTCAGTTCGCTACGGATTCGATCTGTCTTTTGTATTGGATAAAATTTCTTAAGGAATGCAGCGACGAATTCTTCCCAATTCGTAATAGAGTGTGCGGTAGTGTTATAAAGCCACTTCTCGGCTATATCGCACAAAGTAAATGGAAGAAGTCGTAGACGCATAGCATCCACTGAAAGTTGTGACGTACCCATCATTGCGCATACGTTTTCAAATTTGGTAATGAAAACGTAAGCGACCTCAGTCTCGAGTCCGTGGAATTTGGATAAAAGATTAATGTATTGGGGTTTAATTTCAAAATTATCCCCATTGGCTGGTGGTGTGGATAAGCAGGTCGAAAGAGGACCTCGAATAGGGTAGCACCTCTCCTGGAGAGAGATGCGGGGTGGATTCTTGGCACCAAAAGACGGCGGAAGATTAGGGTTAAAGAAGTTTGATGGATTTGGATCTATCGGTGTGGGTGTGGTAGTGGGTAAAGAAGAAGTAAATGGAGAAATATCGACTTCGGAGTCGATAAAGGGTACGCGGACTAAACGGGCACTAGAATCCCGTGTCCAGCCTATCTTGCACTAAAAAGGGTTAGTACAAGTGGCAGCGTGGCTTATAATTAGGGGTATGAATGAATGCGGTGTTTGCTTTGAAAAAGGGACGGATTTTTGAAAAAATGATGCGACACAACAAATGCAACACAAAAAACCCTAATTCTAGGGGTCTCCTAGGTCAGATCTCTAGACCGCTCCTAACTGCCAGAAGACAAGACGCAGGATAAAATCCTCCACTGCCTCTTTGTCCCTCCTGTGGCCAGGTAAGTGCCAGGTAAGTGGGAAGGTACTCCACTACGTAAGTAGTGGGCGTAATTAATAACCACTAGCCTTCGACACACTTGTCTAGACACCACAAGAGAAACTCAGATAAGAAATGAATTATCCACGGCCTTCTTCTGTCCTAAATGAGCGCGAGAGTCCTTAGAGTCATCTCTAGATATTTTTTAGTTAATGTGGGTCAATGCGGATGCAAGTTTTGCAATTTTCGGGGCCTAGGAAGGGTAATGAACTCCCCACGTAATTTAGATTTGGTCTTTGCCCCTTAATGTCCGTATTAGTAATGCAAACAACCAAGAAACAAAAACACGCACAAATTAATTTGCTTTTTGGCGGCGCTGCGATTTTTGCAAAGAAGCCTGCAGAAATTTATTAGTTGAAGCTAAAAAGAGGAGAGAAGAGAAGGTAAGAAAGTACCTGAAACAAAATTTTCACAGAGAACCTTCAAGATAACCGCGGTTCCGCCGCATATGTGTACTAAGACCGCGGTTCCGCGGTTGGATGATGCGATCACTGAACCAAAATTCACCAGGGAGCTTCTGTAGACTCCCTCTGCTCTCTGGTATATCCCAAAAATTATTTCACGTTCACAGAAAGCTCCAGATCTCCTTGCAATAAACCACAACAAATCGTTTTAGGTTTGTGCGAATTTTGATCTCAAAATGTAATGGAATAAATCTTTCAATTCAAACTTCAATATAAAACGAATTAGCGCGCGATCCCCGGCAACGGCGCCATTTGATTGAATGATATTCTTGTTGTGTAGCTTATAGAAAATTTTATATAGAAATCACAACCAAAAATATTTTGACCGCAATCAATAACGGTGTCGTGTAGATTTCGTTAGCAAGTGCGGATCGTCCACAGGGATTGTGCGATTCGTTTGTATTTTTATTTGTTTGAATTGAAAAGTTAATTGAAAAGAGAAGAAAACATGATTCAAGATTTATCAAATGTTTCAAGTGTCACTATTCTAATCAAGAATCAAGAAAATGATAAACATCAAGAATCGAGTTTCTTAGAATTCCAATCACTTAAGGGTTTCAAGATTGAAGTAAAATGCTCGTAGGAATCGATTAGATTGTAGATGTGATGAAGATTCAAGAATACGATTTCTTATCCATTAGCGAATTGATACTAACTCAATGTCGATTGATCGAGGTTTAAGGATATTGCGAAGAATTAGGGTTCTTCGTCCTATCCTTTGTCCTTTCGATGAATCACATTCGCTAGATAGCTTCTTGAAGATACAATGATCGATTCTTGAATTTCTAGATCGTGCGAAAAGAATCAAGAACCCATTTCACATCAATCTAGATCATCAATCATTCTATTTTCAAGAATTTACAATTGCTATAAGACTTAAGAAAATGTTTAAAGATTCGTCAACACCATCATTCTACAATCATCTCGATTCCTTCACGAGCGGAGTTTATTCACACATCATCACAAAGAATACATTCAAGAATTGAAAAGAAATCATGATGCTAGAATTGAAATGTAAACAAGTTTAAAGAATCTTCACCTTTATTACATCAACAAGAAGTTACAACTCTCAAGAATTACAAGAGGAAGGAACATCGCTCGTTGAATCTTGCATCGCTCGGCTTCTTGAGTCTTGGATCGCTTCGACCTCGTGCTCCGATGAAGTCCGGCTTTGCTTCTAAAGGGTTGTAGAAGACTTGCTTGGCTTGAACTCCATGAATCTTGAAGTGGGTATTTATGGATTGGATTAGGGTTAGGGTTTGGAGGTGGTTGTTGTTGGGTAGAAGAAGAAGAACTAGGGTTTCTACTCAACAACAATGAATCAATGAATGAAATGGAATCAATAGAATGAATTTTCTTTTACAAGTGAGCCTAGGGTCCTATTTATAGATTTCCCAAACCATAGGCCTTGAGTTTGAAATATAAGTTCCCTCCAAAAGTTTGTTGAAAGACTTCTAGAAGTAGTTATTTATGCTTAGCTTAGGGTTTAAGCTAGGGTTTAGGGAGAAGTTTCTAGAATACAAGGCTAGTTTAGTGTAGATCCAAGGGTTTGCTGATCTGGCAGAAGGTTCTGGGGTCTTCTGGAATTTCACATGTCTTTCTGAAGTGTGGGCCCTGAGAGAAGCATTGCGCACCAAAAATTTAGGGCTGATGTGGCATAACTGCCGCGGTTCCGCGGCAATGTCTGGCTTAGGCCGCGGAACCGCGGCCATTTAGCTGAGTTGTGGCTTCATCTCTCTTGTGTTGGCTTCTTATGTCTTCAGGTGTCTTTTGTGATATATTGAATTCCTGAATGCCCTCTAGATCAATACCAGATTCCAAATCCTTGAGTTGGCGTATCTTTTTAGCAGTCTAGATTTGAGCAAGCTTCTGATTTTCCTGCACGGACTTCGAAACACAAGTTGCGATATATAGAAATGATGCCATGCTATGAAATGCGGTCAATTTCCCTAGAAATGCCGGTTTTAAGGTCTAACACATGTAATCTGATATTTTGCGACAGTTTTGCTAATATGTGCTATATGAATGCCGAACACTTCTATATGAATGCAAACGATAGGGAAATTGCCGGTTAAAAGATGCAATATTTTCGACTGATCAGTTCTCTCAGCGCACACTTGAGGAGCACGTGGTGCGCTTGGCACTGAGCGCCAGTCAATGAGCGCAGAGCGCTTCTGTTTAAGTAGCGCACACGTGACGAGCACGTGGCGCGCTTGGCGTTGAGCGCCAGTCAATGAGCGCAGAGCGCTTCTGATAAATAGCGCACACGTGAGGAGCACGTGGCGCGCTTGGAGATGGGCGCCAGTCAATGAGCGCAAAGCGCTTCTGTTAAGTTGCGCACACGTAAGGAGCACGTAGCGCGCTTGGCGATGAGCGCCAGTCATTGGGCGCAGAGCGCTTCGTTAAATTTGGAACGCTAAGGCTTTGCAGCGCTGTGCGCTAGATTTGGATCGCTGAGGCGCCTCTTTTAATTGGAGCGCTAAGGCTCTTTTTAAGCAGCTTTGCGCTCTAAGAATTAAATTCTCTCTTATAAGAGACTTTGTCTCATGGATCTAAGAACAAAGTTCTTATTTTATAGGAGATGTTTCAATCTCTTATGTTTTTGGTGAAAGGCTTTGCCTTTATGGATCTGTGATCCTAAAAGAATTGAATTATTCTCCCCCTTTTTATATTGAGATGTTATGATCTCTTTTGTGAAAGACAATTTGTCTTATAGATCTATGATTTGTTATGAGAACTAAGTTCCTTTTCTGATGAGATGCTTTGATCTCTTTATTTTACCTTGAAGAAATTCTTCTTCTGTCAAGAGCTTGCTCTTCTCTCTGAACTTTCTCAAAGTTTGTGGGGGAGATGGGTTCCTCTCTATTTTTCTCTTTCGATTAGAAAGCTTATGGGGAGGTCTCTCTATGCAAGACTTGAAGTCTTGGGTCCTTTATATAGTGAAGACTAATTTGTTGAATCGGTTAAGGAGATCTTTTCTCTAATTGATTTGGGAATGTTTCCCCCGTTGGATTTTTGATCCAAGGGCTTTTGATTTACAAAAGGCAATCTTCTTGTTTTTAACAAAATTGGGAAATTTTTCCCATACAGAATTTATTCTGTATTTTGGTGATTTTTAATCGCCATTGGATCGTTGATCCAATGGTGCTCTGATTTTCAGAGCACAATCTTTCCTGTTTGGAAAGATTCTGAGGAATGTTTCCTTAACAGAATTTTATACTGATCAATTGATGATTTATCATCTTCGTTGGATCTTTGATCCAAGGGCCGAGAACATTTTGTTCTATCACTAGCGCTCACATGCTTTGCACGTGGTGCGCTTCTTAGAGTGCAGCGCTCTTAGCGCTGGCGCTCACGTGCTTTGCACGTGGTGCGTTGCTTAGAGTGAAGCACTCTTAGCGCTGGCGCTTACGTGCTTTGTACATGAGCGCTGACTCGGATTCTTTGACTCACAGCGCTGGCGCTGCTATGCTGCTTCATTTCAAATTTTAAAATTTGAGCAGCGCTTTGCTCTGATTGGGGAAACAGTAGAAGAAGATGCCATGAGGATGAGAGTGAGGCAAATCAAGAAAGAAAAATGGCTAAATCTTTTTCTTTGTTGTGAGATATCTTTTTGTGTTAATTCTTTTCAATAATTGAAGCCATTCACTTAAATATCCCATGGCTCCAAAATATCTAGAGTCAACCAAAAATATCTCAAGTCAACAAAATCTCACAACAAACAAAAACATAATCATGCTTAGAAAATGTAATACCCCAGGTGGAGTTGGGGATGAATACCACCTACCCGGTGAGAAGTGAGATATTATCCGGTATCGAGGTGGCGTTGTAACCGATACGGATACACACGGGGACCCACTGTAGAACAATGGGGAGTATCGAATTCCATTCCGAAAGAGGGCACGATCAGAAATATAAATGGAATGATACCACTCCTATAACACAGTGGCGCCTTTTGGATGAATCGGAACTCCGGAGTTTGAAGAACTCCGTAGCTAAGCGTGCTTGAGCCAGAGAAATTCTGGGATGGGTGACCTATTGGGAAGTAGCCCCCTTCTCGAGTCCGGTTCATTCAAAGAGACAAAACCGTGCGGTTTCGGCTAGAGCGGACAATACTATCTGTGTTTGGGGTGGGTCATGACAAATATGGTATCAGAGCCGGTCCCTCGTAAGTAGGTCTGTGGTTCGAGGATGAACCATTGTTCTAAGTGGGGGGAATATAATACCCCAGGTGGAGTTGGGGATGAATACCACCTACCCCGTGAGAAGTAAGATGTTATCCGGTATTGAGGTGGGTATGTAACCAATATGGATACACACGGAGACCCACTGTAGAACAATGGGGAGTATCGAATTCCATTCCGAAAGAGAGCACGACCAGAACTATAAATGGAATGATACCACTCCTATAACATAGAGGCGCCTTTTGGATGAATCGGAACTCCAAAGTCTGAAGAACTCCGTAGTTAAGCGTGCTTGAGCCAGAGAAATTCTGGGATGGGTGACCTACTGGGAAGTAGACCCCTTCTTGAGTCCGGTTCATTCAAAAAGGCCAAAACCGTACAGTTTCGGCTAGAGCGGACAATACGATATGTGTTTGAGGGTGGGTCATGACAAATAACGCTTTAGAAAACTGTTTAGGTTAATTATATGTTAATTAGCGTTTTAACATGTGCATTGCTACTAAATCAAGTTATAATTATTTTCCTTATAGACTCAAATATAACTATTTTAACTATGTAAATGCTTGTTTTATTGGTATTTATTAATTATCTATTTAATTACTTGTTCACCTAATTATTTTCCTAAATTATTAATTTCGAAAATTATTTTAACTTGCACATTGGACACTAACCAAGTGTTAATCAAAGTTGGGATAGATTAATTCCTTTTTTCATAACCATAGCAACTTAAACAAGTTATGTAGCATGTTCTAGATTTTGTAGGAGGAAATATAAGAGAATAGAAAATGGGGGAAAAAATAGAAATAAGAGGTATGGTGCATTAATGAGGTATGGAGGGGTTTTCCTTGACTTGGCTCACACATACCCACACCTCACACTCTCTTTTTCCTCCCCAAACAGCAGCCGAAATCTGCAGCCCACCCTCCTTAAGTTCTTCCAAATTCTCCACCTCAAAACTCTACAAAAAATTCATTCAAATATCCAAATATATCAACACAAATCTTAGCTAAAATCTTCACAAAATTTCTTGTTGTAAGCTAGCTTGATTCTTGGCTCAAGTCTCTACATTTGATAGCATGTTTGGATTTCTTTCTCAACCATTTTGAGCTATAACCTTATTCAAATTGTTACTTTGTTCAAATTTGTTCTAAATCTATTGTTAATTAAGTGCTATATGGTTTTAATTGAAAGTTGAAGTTTTATAGAGAAGAGTTTGGGATTAAGTTAATGTTTACATCACTAATTTACGGTAGCATGTGTAGATTTACATCTTAAGCCCTTGCAAAATCTAATCTAGTAGTTAATTTTCCAATCGTTAATTTTAATTGTCCTAATTAATTGTGCATGCAAACTAATTTCATAATTTGTGTGTAAATATATGAGATTAAAATATAGTTAATAATTGTATGGCCTAATTAAGATTTTAAGTGAACATTGTGGCCACTAGATTTGCTAAAACATCTAGATTTGCACTAAATGGTTAATTGTTGCTTATTAGGTTTTTGTAATAAATAGATTTTAATTAAGTTTGAGGTTAGATGATCTACAACCTAATTTCTAATTTATATAATGTGATGTGAGTGCGCGGATGGTACGATTGGGTTCTAGGTTTGGGGATTTCTACGCATAGCGACCCCTAGTTATGGTTGTAGTGACGTCGTGTGCGTTTTGTGCACCAAGTGCACACAAGTCTAACTTGTGGACGTTAATTATTTCGTATCGTATATCTACGTGTCTCCTCAGAGTATCTAGCCTTATGTGTTGCATTATGTAATCCTAGAATCGGTTGCAGGGACGACGGATGCGACAAGAAAAGGAAAGGCTGTGATTGGATCAGTTTAGCCGAGGCGTCCCGGTCAGTAGATGCATACATCTATGGGGAAATCGTCTGGATGGCGCGAGGCGCCCGATAGTTAGGATTATTAGTAGTTCTTATATTTATATGCGTAGTCTCTAAATCATTCATATCATGGCATTGCATCTTTTTACATATGATATTATTATTTAGGACACTTGCACCATTACCATTGGTTCATGCCGCACGTTCACTATTCATGTGAAAACATACGCCATAGGTAATTGCTTTGTCATGGACACTATAGAACTTGCTTAAATCGATATCTGTGCATTTGCATCATGCATTATATATAGATTTTAGTTGTATACTCATGGCATCAGAAATGATATGTAGGTTGTTAGTTATATACCTCATCACACCATCATTCATGCATAGCTTCTGGTCTTACATCGCATGGTATATTATCGATTTCATAGACATCCATTATTTCCGACATGTTCATATATTGTGATTCTTCTTGGAGATTTCAGTGTTTATGAGATTTATGGATTTTGGGGAAAACCGCAAGAATGTTATAAACCTATTATCATTTTAAAAATATAAGTTGCGGTTTTCTCGTGTTATGATGTGTGGCGTCCCCAATGAGTTTTCTCGGTTCTTATGATGTATCATACACCCGATTCGAGGAGGGGGATGCACCGTCTGCGGGTACATGGTGGACCCGGTGAGGTACCCCGGGGCAAGATGGACGTATTGAGAAGGCGTTGAGCCCGGCAGGAGAGCATTACCTACCGGTTAATATTGATTCAGCGGTTATCCGGAGGATACCAACCGGAGTCGTGGGATGTGGCAGATTTGAGAGCCGATCTGAGATACGGCTATTGAGATATTGAGATATTGAGACATTGAGATATTGAGATATTGAGACATTGAGATATTTAGATATGCATATGTTGTGTCGATGCTTGACACGGATTTTCTGTCGATTTCATTAATGATTCTCCAGTTTTATTATACAAAATTTTTACCAAGATAAGAATTTAGATTTTCCTATACGAGACATATTCAGGGTTCGCGTTTGATTATGCATTCATGTCGCATTCATACTAGTGCATCGCATCATGATTGTTTATGTAGGTTGTGACGCATTTGCGTGCATGCCTACGATAGCCTTGTTAGATGTTACTTACTACTCACGAGTTGGCAACTCACCCCCGTTGTGCCACAGTATCCTGCAGGTCTGACATGTCAGCACTGTAACGGCAGACGTTCTTCCTCTTTTGCTTCATTTGCATTAACTTGCGGTTTGCTCGTAGGTGGGTTGCGAGGATATTTTATTCCCACTTTGTGTATTATTATTGTATGTAGTATACTATATCTACTGTTTTCCACTAGTTGTGTATTGGACTTAGATGGTGAGCTTGTGAGACTTGTATGTATTCTATATCTGGTGTCGGTGCTCACTTGAGCCGACGTGGTGTTTTCTTATTACTTTCTTTCAGATGCTTATCTCATATTGATGATATATATTGCATGTGGTTGTGATTCCGCCATTGGCCAAGTGCTAGCTCCCGCTTGAAGATGCTTTATACATTACTTGTGTATATTCATGTATTGTACCCGTTTGGGGCCAGTTTTTACAAAGGAAACTCTGCCGATATTTTCGGTAAAATTTCGTGTTTTAAAATGTGTTAATGTGACTTCATTTTACTAAATTCACATTTTTAAGTTAAGTTTTCCTTCACTCTATTTCTTTAAATGGTTTAGATTTCTAGGCTTTGGCTTACTTAGATTATGTTACGCCTCTAGACGTTTCGTAATTTAAGTGCCAGTCACGTTCCACATATCCGGGTCATGAAAAAGTTGGTATCAGAGCGATAGGTTTTACTTTTCTGAGTGTAGGATGACCATTGGTAGATGGAGTAGGTGACTTAAGCAGAGTGACGTAGCATGTGTATGTTCCGCAGCATACTTACGATACGGTACTCCGCCTAAGTGACCTTAAGATATTTATTTGCTTGTATTTCCTTCCTTGATTTCCATATATCCTCTTGATTCGATTGCAATGTTCCTATCAATCCTGCATCTTGTTCCAGCCACTATGCCGCCGAAGATTACGAGGGCCCGAAGGCTGCTGCCCGGGGATGAGATTAGAGTAGACTAGTTTGAGATGAGGACCGATCAGGGCGGTACGCCTACCCCTCACGGACAGAGTGATCCACCTTCTACAGGTAAGATAGCTAGGCTGGAGTCGAGTATTCAGGACATATGACAGATGGGTGGATTGTTAGTTGAGGCTAGCCGAGCTCCGAGAGCCGATGATGTCTCTCCTACTGCGGGGACTGTGATTGTACCTGCTGCTCAGGCGACTGTTCCTGTTGTTATCGAGATTATTTCTGTATCCTTGCAGGAGTTTATGAGGCTGAAGCCTCCAGTTTTTATTGGCATAGATGTAGCGGAGGATCCACGGACATTTCTCGACAGGATGGATAGGATTTGTCTTTCACAGAGATGTTCTGACGAGAGATGGGTCGAGCTTGCGAGTTTTCGTCTAGAGGGTCTTGCTCAGACGTGGTGCGAGTCAGTTGAGAGAGGCCGAACTATAGGTCTACCTCCTATGACTTGGGATGAGTTCACAGCTGTAATTCTTGCTCGTTTCCTTCCTGAGAGCGTTCGAGATGCTCGAGCCTGTAGTTTCGAGTCTTTGTGCAAGACTCCTGGGATGACAGTGTCCGAGTACGACATTCAGTTTACTCAGCTGTCCCGATATGCTCCTTACCTGGTGGAAACTGAAGAGAAACGGATAAAGAGGTTTGTGCAGGGACTGAACACGCAGTTATTTCTTGCTATTGGCGCCCAGCATTTTGACACTTATGCAGCTGCGATGGATGTAGCCTTACTGTTAGAGGAACGCATTTATGAGACTTCGGTCGTTTCTGGACCAAAGCATATTTGTACCGGTATGCCAGCTCAGAGGCTGTTAGGTAGACGTCGTGACAAGTATTATTCAGTATTTTCTTTCGATGCACGTATTTCTTTTGTTGTTTGAACCTGTATCTATCCACTTTGTACCGAGTTTGGACCGAGATTCGTCCTTGCTTGATCTGTCGCTAATTGTTATTACTCCAGTAGGCGAGTCTTTTGTCGCTCAATATGTTTTTCGTTCGTGTTTGTTTTGTTCATATCGGAGATAGAGATTCTTCTGTCAATTTGATTCTTCTCGATATGTTTGACTTCGAAGTTCTTCTGGGCATAGATTGGTTAACAACGTGTTATGCGTCCGTGGACTTCCACAAGAAGTCAGTCAGATTTAGTTTTTCTGGGTGATCCAGTTCTTGTTATTCAGGGTGACCTTAGCGCCACCTTTCCCAGTTTGTTTTCTTCTCTTTGCGCTAGTCAGCTTTTGAGAAAAGGATGTCAGGGATTCTTGGCGTATGTTTGTGATATTAGAGCCACAAAGGTCCCGCTGGACCAGGTCCCGATTGTGAGTGAGATTTCCGATGTCTTTCCTGACGAGTTGCATGGATTGCCGCCAGAGCGCGATATTGAGTTCTTCTTTGACATGATTCCCTGCACGGAGCCTTTTTCTATACCGCCATATCGGATGGACCCGACGGAGCTTAGAGAGCTGAAAGATCGGTTGCAAGATTTTTTGGATTAAGGGCTTGTTCGTCCGAGTGCGTCACCTTGGGGAGCTCCTGTCCTGTTCGTAAAAATGAAAGACGGCAGTTTGTGTTTGTGCATCGATTTTTTTCAGTTGAATCGGGTTACTGTGCGGAATAGATATCCCTACCTCACATTGACGATTTGTTTGATCAGCTCTAGGGTGCGGGGCATTTCTCGAAGATTGACTTGCGGTCAGGTTATCACCAGTTGCGGGTTCGAAAGGATGAAATTCCGAAGACTGCTTTTCGCACACGTTACGGGCATTATGAGTTCTTGGTGATATTGTTCGGGCTCACTAATTCCCCAGCAGCATTTATGGACTTGATGAACCGCAAATTCAGGCCGTTTCTTGATCAGTTTATCATCGTGTTCATTGATAACATCCTAGTATACTCCCGGAGCCGTAAGAAGCCTGGGCAGCATTTGAGGATTTCGTCGCAGAATTTGAGAGAGCACCAGCTATTCGCTAAATTCTCCAAGTGCCTTCTGGCTTGACTGTGTCGATTTCTTGGGTCACGTAGTTACAAGAGATGGTATACGTATGGAACCGAAGAAGATTGAGACCGTTCAACACTGGCCCAGACCTGTATCAGTGACAGAGGTTCGCAGCTTTCTGGGTTTGGCCGGATTCTATCGATATTTCGTATAGGATTTTCTCATATCTGCACCGTTGACCGGGTTGACCCGGAAGGGGGTTCCTTTTCTTTGGACCGAGGCATGAGAGCAGAGCTTTTAGTAGTTGATGATTCATTTGACGACTGTGCTAGTATTATCTTTACCTTCAGGATCAGGCGGTTTTGTTGTTTATTGCAATGCTTCTCGGCATTTGAAGAAGCACGAGCAGAATTATCCCACTCATGACTTAGAGATGGCTGCGGTGGTTTTTGCACTCAAGATCTAAAGACACTACTTATACGGCGAGTCGTGCAAGATATTCACAAACCACAAGAGCTTAAAGTATATTTTTCAGAAGCAAGATCTAATTTGAGACAGTGCCGTTAGATGGAGCTAGTGAAAGACTATGACTGCGAGGTTCTTTATCATCCAGAAAAGGTGAATGTTGTGGCAGATGCTTTGAGTCGGAGGCCCGAAGGTAGCTTATCTTGGTTGAGAGCAGTTCAGAGACAGTCGACGGCAGATTGGAAGATTCTATATGATAGCCAAGTACAGTTCGAGTCTACGTCGACCGGGGGACAACTTGCCCATGTCTGTGCACATCCACAGTTACTTAATCGCATCAGTGAGGCACAGTCCGATGACGTTCGTTTGTCAGAGGTCATGGAGCAGGTTCGACAGGGCAGAAATTCAGAGTTTGTGATTGATGATCAGAGAGTACTATAATTTGGGACTCGACTGGGAGTGTCAGATTCCAAGAGACTGAGACGCGAGATTTTTGAGGAGGCGCATTAGTCAGCATATAGTGTTCATCTGGGTTCTACCAATATGTACTATGATTTGAGAGATGTTTACTGGTGGGAAAGGATGAAGAGAGATGTCATAGACTTTGTTTCGAGATGCCTGAATTGTCAGCAAGTGAAGGCCGAGCACAAGAGGCCAGCAGGAGAGTTGCAGCCTTTGCCCATTCCGAAGTGGAAGTGGGAACAAATCTCTATGGACTTCATTGTGGGTCTACCCAGCACCAGTCGAGGGTATGACTCTATTTGGGTGATAGTAGACGGATTGATGAAAGCGGCTCACTTTCTGCCAGTGAAGAACACTTTTGGATTTTCTCAGTATGCCCAGATATACATTGATGAGATTGTGCGACTACATGGAGTTCCGACTTGTATTGTGTCCGACCAGGACACTCAGTTCACCAGACGACTATGGCAGAAACTCCATGAGGCTTCGGGCGCCAAATTGAGTTTTAGTATGGCTTCCATCTGCAGACCGACGGTCAGTCAGAGCGGACTATTCAGACTCTTGAGGATATGCTCCGAGCTTGCATTCTATATTTTGTGGCAGTTAGGATTGCCACTTGCCCTTGATAGAGTTTTCCTATAATAATAGCTTTCAGGAAAAGATTCAGATGGCACCTTTCGAGGCGTTATATGGGAGGAAATGTCGATCGCCCGTTTGTTGGACAGAGTTCAGCGAGAGCAGTATTTTGGGACCACAGGTTGTGCAGGAGACGACAGAGAAGATCCAGTTGATTCGGGATAGGATGAGAGCGGCCCAGAGCAAGCAGAAATCTATTGCTGATAGATGCCGTCGCAGACTTGAGTTCGCTGAAGATGATCATGTTTTCTTAAGGGTTCTCCTATGAAGGGCGTGATAAGATTCAGAAAGAAAGGAAGGCTTAGTTACAGATATGTGGGTCCCTTAGAGATTCTCGAGCGTGTCGGCACAGTTGCTTATCGTTTGCTCTTCCACCCAGCTTCCGAGATATTCACCCCATGTTTCATGTATCGATGCTCCGTAGGTACCTTCATGACATCTCTCACGCGATACAGCATCAGACGATCCAGCTGGAGCCCAATCTTTCTTTCACCGAGCAGCCGATAGTCATTCTAGATCGGCAGGTGGGGAAACTGAGGTCTGAGGTCTTACCTTCCGTAAAGGTTTTTTGGCATGGCCCGAGCAGTGAAGAGGCCACGTGGGAAGCCGTAGACGAGATGAGGAAGAAATATTCCCATCTCTTCGAAGGTACACGTAGTTAAATTTTAAATTCGGGAACCGAAATTCTTTAAGGGGGAAAGATTGTAATGCTTTAGAAAATCGTTTAGGTTAATTATATGTTAATTAACATTTTAACATGTGCTTTACTACTAAATCAAGTTATAATTATTTTCCTTATAGACTCAAATATAACTATTTTAACTATGTAAATGGTTGTTTTATTGGTATTTATTAATTATCTATTTAATCACTAGTTCACCTAATTATTTTCCTTAATTATTAATTTCGAAAATTATTTTAACTTGCACATTGCACACTAACCAAGTGTTAATCAAAGTTAGGATAGATTAATTCATGTTTTCATAACCATGGTAACTTAAACAAGTTATATAGCATGTTCTAGATTTTGTAGGAGGAAATATACGAGAATAGAAAATGGGGGAAAAATAGAAATAAGAGGTATGGTGCATTAATGAGATATGGAGGGGTTTTCCTTGACATGGCTCACACACACCCACACCTCACACTCTCTTTTTCCTCCCCCAAACAGCAGCCGAAATCTGCAGCCCTCCCTCCTCAAGTTCTTCCAAATTCTCCACCTCAAAACTCTACAAAAAATTCATTCAAATATCCAAATAAATCAATACAAATCCTAGCTAAAATCTTCACAAAATTTCTTGTTCTAAGCTAGCTTGATTCTTGGGTCAAGTCTTTATATTTGATAGCTTGTTTGGATTTCTTTCTCAACCATTTTGAGGTATAACCTTATTCAAATTGTTACTTTGTTCAAATTTGTTCTAAATCTAATGTTAATTATGTGCTATATGGTTTTAATTGAAAGTTGAAGTTTTAAATAGAATGGTTTGGGATTAAGTTAATGTTTACATCACTAATTTATGGTAGCATGTGTAGATTTACATCTTAAGACCTTGGAAAATCTAATTTAGTAGTTAATTTGTCAATCGTTACTTTTAATTGTCCTAATTAATTGTGCATGCAAACTAATTTCATAATTAGTGTGTAAATATGTGAGATTAAAATATAGTTAATAATTGTGTGGCCTAATTAAGATTTTAAGTGAACATTGTGGCCGCTAGATTTGCTAAAATATCTAGATTTGCACTAAATTGTTAATTGTTGCTTACTAGGTTTTTGGCATAAATAGATTTTAATTAAGTTTGAGGCTTGATGATCTACAACCTAATTTATATATTATATAATGTGATGTGAGTGCGCGGATGGTACGATTGGGTTCTAGGTTTGGGGATTTCTACGCATAGCGACCCCTAGTAGTGGTTGTAGCGACGTCGTGTGCGTTTTGTGCACCAAGTGCACACAAGTCTAACTTGTGGACGCTAATTCTTTCGTATCGTTTATCTACGTGTCTCCTCAGAGTATCTAGCTTTATGTGTTGCATTATGTAATCCTAGAATCGGTTGCTGGGACGACGGATGTGACAAGAAAAAGAAAGGCTGTGATTGGATCAGTTTAGCCGAGGCATCCCGGTGAGTAGATGTATACATCTATAGGAAAATCGTCTGGATGGCGCGAGGCGCCCGATAGTTAGGATTATTAGTAGTTCTTATATTTATATGCGTAGTCTCCAAATCATTCATATCATGGCATTGCATCTTTTTACATATGATATTATTACATAGAACACTTGCACCATTACCATTGGTTCATGCCGCACGTTCACTATTCATGTGAACACACACGCCATTGGTAATTGCTATGTCACGGACACTATAGAACTTGCTTAAATCGGTATCTGTGCATTTGTATCATGTATTATATGTAGATTTTAGTTGTATACTCATGTCATCAGGATTGATATATAGGTTGTTAGTTATATACCTCATCGCACCATCATTCATACATTGCTTCTAGTCGTACATCGCATGGTATATTATCGATTTCATAGACATCCACTATTTCCGACATGTTCATATATTGTGATTCTTCTTGGAGATTTCAGTGTTTATGAGATTTATGGATTTTGGGGAAAACCGCAAGAATGTTATAAACCTATTATCGTTTTAAAAATGTAAGTTGCAGTTTTCTCGTGTTATGATGTATGGCGTCCACCATGAGTTTTCTCGGTTCTTGAGCTGTATCATACACCCGATTCGAGGAGAGGGATGCACCGTCTGCGGGTACAAGGTGGACCCGGTGAGGTACCCCGGGGCAAGATGGACGTATTGAGAAGGCGTTGAGCCCAGCAGGAGAGCATTACCTACCGGTTATTATTGACTCGGCGGTTATCCGGAGGATACCGACCGGAGTTATGGGATGTGACAGATTTGAGAGCTGATCTGAGAGACGGCTATTGAGATATTGAGACATCGAGAAATTGAGATATACATATGTTGTGTCGATTCTTGACACGGATTTTCTGTCGATTTCATTAATGATACTCCAGTTTTATTATACAAAAGTTTTACAAAAATAAGAATACAGATTTTCCTATACCAGACATATTCAGGTTTTGCGTTTGATTATGCATTCATATCGCATTCATACTGGTGCATCGCATCATGATTGTATATGTAGGTTGTGAAGCATTTGTGTGCATGTCTACGATAGCCTTGTTAGATATTACTTACTATTCATGAGTTGGCAACTCACCCCTGTTTTGTCACAGTATCTTGTAGGTCTGACCCGTCAGCAATGTAGCGGCGGGCGTACTTCCTCTTTTGGTTCATTTGCATTGACTTGCGGTTTGCTCGTAGGTGGGTTGCGAGGATATTTTATTCCCACTTTGTGTATTATTATTGTATCTAGTATACTCCATCTACCATATCTATTGTTTTCCACTAGTTGTCTATAGGACTTAAATGGTGAGCTTGATCAATCGAAAATATTGCATTTTTAACACATCAATTTCCCTACCATTTGCACTCAACTAGAGGTGTTCGGTATGAATATAACACATATTAGCAAAACAGCTGTAAAATACCAAATTACCTGTGCTTTACTTTAAAACCGACATTTTGAGGGAAATTGAGTGTTTATCATTACATCGCATTATGTTTGTACAGCGCACCACTTGTCTCGAGAATCTATGCAGGAAATTCCAGGAAAAGAGCCAAAATAGTTAAAAGTGCTGAGAAAAATACGCCAAGTCAAAGACTTAAGATCTGGCAGTGATCAAGGAGGAATTATGAGATTCAACATGTCACAAAATGTACCTAAAGCCAACAGAAAGCAAGACAGGAAATTTCATGTACAGGGACCACTAATGGGCCGCGGATCCGCGGCCATAACCCCATTCCCGTCGCGGATCCGTGGCAATCTGGTGACGTCAGCTCCTCATACTTTCTCCACGTGGCTCCTGTAACGGCCTCAGCTTCCAGAAGATTACAGAAACACCACGTGGTTTCATCCAGAAGGCTCGGCCTAACAACCTAGCTCTATAATATTCCCTCCAACAAACTTCTTCTAGAAGCCTCTCTCGAACAAACTTTTGGAGGGAAATTTGAAATTTGAATTATAGATCTAAGGTTAAGATGGCTATAAAAGGAAAACTAGATCTAGGGTTTTGGGTTGTTCATTAACCATTACATACACAAGTTGAGTGACACAACTTGTGCATTCAAACCCTAACCCTAATCCAATCAAATCCAAAGCCAAATTCAAGATTACCGAGTACAATTCAAGAAAGAAGCCTTCAACCTTTTAGGAGCGAAGCCGATTTTCATCTGAGCAAATGGTCCAAGACGATCCACGACTCACGAAGACGAGCGAAGCCAAATCGACGATCGAGTTCTTTCCTCATTGTAGATCTTGAGAGAATAGTAACAAAATTGTTGATAAATAAAAGGTGAAATTCTTTATCTTGCTTTCTTTACATTCTTGCATCATGATTAGATCTCGATTTGTGATTGTGTTCTTTGATATGATGTTTGAGTAAAACTCCACTCGTTAAGGAGTCGAGAGAATCAATAGATGATGATGTTACAAATCTTGAAACGATTCTTAAGTCCTATGAGTTTTGTAAACTTTAGCAAATTGAAGAATCAACGACCTAGTTTCGAGCGATGCTTTCTTGATTGTGTTCGCTCTTAATTAGGGATCCACGATCGATTCTTGAATTTACTAGAGGCTAGAATGTGAATGAAATCAACAAAAGGACAAGGGATAGATGATGAAACCCTAGTTTCCGCAAGAAATCCCTAATTATCGTTGATCATCATCGATCTAGCATCAAATCATCGATGGATAAAAAAACGTAATCAATAGTTTTCATCACGTCTATAGATTCGATCGATTCCTACGAGCCTCACTTCGATTCTTGATTATTGGATTGGATATCATCAATTCTTAATTCTTGATTTTTAAATGTTTTCTTGATTTTAGATTTAGATCTAGATAATTCTTGAACTTCAATTTTATAAATCTTGAATTGAATTGTCTTTTCTTTTCTTTTTAATTTTCAATTCATCTACTTCAAATTCGAACGGATCTCACTTTCCCTATGGACGATCCGCAGTCGCTAACGCGCTACATATGACACCGTTATTGATTGCGGTCAAAAATTTCTTTGGCTGTGATTTCTACACATTTTCTACCTACACACCGAGATTTCATTCAATCAAATGGCGCCGTTGCCGGGGATAGTGCGCTAATTCGTTAGTTTTTGAAATTTGAGTTGAAAAGTTTATTCCATCATAATTTTGAGATCAAAATTCGCACAAACACTAAACGATTCGTTGTGATTTGTTGCAAGGAAATCTGGAGTCTGCTGTGCAATTGGAAAAATATTTGGAATATTCCAGAGGATTCAGGGACTGAACAGAAGCAGCACCAAGAATTTTTATGCATGTTTTTCTCTACCAGACCGCGGATCCGCGGCCTAAGGAGCTTCTCGCGGCGGAACCGCGGCGGAACTGTTCATTCGCTGCACGGAAATTTTTCTGTAAAATCCTGACTTTCTTATCTCTTCCTCAATCTGCTCCAATAACAAATTTGCTGCAGGTTTCTTTGTAAATAATTCGCAGCGCCGCAAAAAGCAATAAAAAGTGTGCTTGTTTTGATTCCTGGTTGTTTGCATATTAATATGGAATTTAAGGGGCACGGCCAAATTCAAATTAGGTGAGGAGTTCATTACCCTTCCTAAGCCCCGAAAATCACAAAATTGCATCTGCATTACCCTCATTAACTAAAAGAAATCTAGACTTGACTCTAAGGACCGTTGCGCTCACTTAGGACTGGAGAAGGTCGTGAGTAATCTATTGCTTATCCGCGTTTCTTTTGTGGTGTCTAAGGCAAGTGTGTCTAAGGCAAGTGGTTACTTAATTAGGCCCACTACTTACGTAGTGGAGAACCTCCCACTTACCTGGCACTTACCTTGCCATAGGAGAGACAAAGAGGCAGTAGAGGATTAATCCTGCGATTTGTCTTCTGGCAGTTAGGAGTGGTCTAGAGACTTGACCTAGGTGACCACAAGACTTAGGGTTTTTCTTGTGCATTTGTTGTGATTTGCATCATTTTTTTCAAAAAATCCGTATCTTTTTCAAAACAAACACCAACCAATCTTTCCCCTAATTATTACCAACGCTGCCACTTGTGCTACAACCATTTAGCACATGTTAGGCTGGACACGGGATTCCATTTCCCGTTTTGTCCGCGTTTCTTTTATCGACCCCAGAGTCGGTAATTCTTCGTCTTCTTCCCCACCACCCACCATGACCGCGATGGACGGATTTCCATCAAACTTTAACACCACTCTACCACCGCCCGCAGGTGCGCAGAATCCTCCACGCATTTATCTCCAAGAGAGATACTATCCTGCACGTGTTCCCCTTCCCACCTGTCTTTCTATACCATCTGCCAACGGGGAAAATTTTGAAATCAACCCCCAATTCATCAAACTGTTACCCAAATTTCACGGTCTTGATTCTGAAAACCCATACATGTTTTTCACCAAATTCGAAAACGTATGTGCTTTGATGGGAAATTCACAACTGTCTTTGGATACTCTGCTTTTACGTCTTCTCCCATTCACTTTGTGCGATTTAGCCGAGAAGTGGCTTTACAACACACCCGCACATTCTATTTCAACATGGGACGAATTCGTTGCAGCATTCCTTAAGAAATTTTATCCCAATCATAAGACCGCCCGTGTTCGGAGCGAAATCATCAAATTTACCCAACTTCCCAATGAACTATTTTGGAAATGTTTTGAACGGTTCAAGGATCTTCTTATCCAATGTCCTCATCATGGAATCTCCAGATGGGATTTGTGTCGAATTATCTATGAGGGTATTGATCTCACTACTAGACAGATGCTTGAAACTATGTGTCATTGCCAATTCCTATCTAAAGATGATGGTGAAGCTTGGAAATACCTAGAAGATTTAGCTCAAAACACATCACAATGGGAAAGTGTTAGACCACCACCGCCTAGGGAAGATGTCAATCAGCTCGATTTTTCCGTCATAATGAAAGCCGAAATGGCCGCAATACAAAGGAAACTCGACGCTATAGAAAGCAAAATCTCTTCAGCCTCCCTAAACCAATACACACTTCCTAAAACCGTGTGTGGCTGCTGTTCAAACCCTTCACATTTGACGGAAGAATATCCTTTGAATGTACTGTAGGACTACGGTAGCGCCCCGGTCGTATTTCCGAGGCCAAAATGCGGAAACGAAATTTTTTCTTAACTTGAAAACTGGCGCTATCGTATGCTTAAAACCCGGATCGAACCATTAACCTACAACTAGCTATCTAGAGAGAGGGTTGGAAAGCTATACCGATTGATCCATGTCCTTCGGTCTTTGGCCACCATCCCAAGCTCCTCGCGGCATCTCCGGTCTTGATCTCCTCGTCGGAAAGGGAACCACATCTAAGAGTCTTTTTACGGGCTCTCGCTTCATCCGAAGCAACTCGGGCACGAAGTGTGCTAGCCGACGTGTCCAAGGTGTTGTAGAGAATGTTTGTGATCACTTTATCTCTTGCATCCATTGCTTTGGATGGAGGTTAGAGGTGTTGCTATTAATGGAGATTTGAGCTAAAGGAGGAAGAAGAAGAAGAAGCTCTCTTTTTCCTTTTGTGATGTGTGTTATGATAAAATGAGAGAGTGTAACAATAATATGAGAGCTCACCACACTCATGGCAGCCTCTTTCTCACTCTTCTTATCATATCAACATAAAACCATCATATAATGTGACATTAGCACATAAAAAGAGACCATGAGTCACTAATGTGTCCATGTCACATTAAATGCATGTCATGATGAATTCTAGCTCATTATTTCCAAATGCAAAACATTAATCCAAATGTTTGCAACAATAAAAAGATACGGCAACATCTAAAGTAAACTCGTGATGGATCACAAGGATACCCCTCACCTGTATATACATACCTGTACCCGCATTCCGACTGAATGCGAATGCGATGAGACTAACGTAATCCAACAATTCTAATACTAGGATCCGGCTTAAACCAAAGCCCACTAGTATGATCCGCCCGATCATGATCCGTGCAATACCGCACATATATGATCGAACCCTGCCATATATCATACGGCCTCTACAACGTTTTGCCCGAAACTTGAGAAACTGTCTGTGGGGGACTCTAAAGACTAGTCAATATTTTGGTTGTGGATTTAACCACTAGCACGTCAGAGGTACTAGCTGTACGTAGTGGGCAACTAGGTATTGACCAAAAGGGAGGTCGATGAGCGAACTCATCCTGACACCCTACTGAGCCTGTCAGTGACAATATCCGTACAGTCCGGTCCGTTCGTCTATGAGTATCGCATGTCGGGCCTAGGGGGCTGGTAAAAGTCAGACCCCCAAAAGCGGTACAAGTCGTGTCGGAGTGTATCCCAGAACACCCTAAGATTCTACTGGAATACCTACGAGTAAATCTCCTGCCTCGGCCGAGGGCTTTGTGTAATGGCTCTCCTTGACACAGTGCGATCTCACCCCCAATACCGGGAGAGACGAAACCCCTGCCGATACGCTCACTTGCCTCCATGTGGCTCGGGACTGTACCCAACTAAAACCTGTTTGCACGACTCCTTTGAGCCGCAGTAGGGTAGTAATCAAAGTACAGTGAGAACTCACACGAGACAAATGATGATCTCAGGTCGATGAACTAACCTGTACACATGTCACCAGGGAACTGCTATCTGACGTCAGGTATAATACCAACTAGCATGTTCCCGGCGAGTCCTGTCCGGTGTACTCATAACCCAATGAGCACCTGTATACATCTTAGGTGAACCAACTGACACCAATGGCTTGTGAGACCGGCCACCGCCCCTCGTCGGGGTCTCGACTGTATACACTAGTCTACTAACGGTGTATCGACGCCCAGTCTCGAAACTCCCACGACTAGGGACCACTTTAAGGATGTGCTTGTAGACCCCAGCTCCCACGTATATGATCGCCATCATACTGCTGGTCGTCAAGCATGAATCCTAAGGGCTCTATAAACGTGCAATGGTGATCTGTACCATCACCTATAGCAGCACACGATGATAAAGATAAACCAGATAGTATACTATTTTCTATCAACGTGTAATAGTGAACTGTACACGATGATAAAGATAAACCAGATAGTATACAAAGCTCTCGAGAAAGACTGTCCTACCGGTATACGTCCTCCCTCAATCATTGCAATCACGTGTCTACGATTCAATAATTGACTCTGAGGGCACTATATCCAACAAGTACCGTTTCAAGGTCACACTAATGCTGCATTTCAGCAAAAATCTGGAAACGATCCTTCTTCTTCCTCATATAATCAAGATTGGAGGAATCACCCTAATTTTTCTTGGATCCAACACCAACCTCAATACACGGATCGAAATCAAAACAATTTTCAAAGGGCTCTTCCACCACAACAGTAACCACTTCAATTGAGTCAGCACCCCTACCAATCACAAAATTTCCAAAATCCGGCCAACACTTTTGCACCACATGAAAACTCTTTGCAATAGGCCGGTACTGATGATACCTCTGCACTAGTACAAACCTTGGTTACTTTCATGAAACAATCCATCCAAGAGTCGGCAAGTTTTCAATCTTCCGTCGATAATATGATGAAGATCATTCTCACTCAAAATGTGAATATTAAATCGATGGAAGCACAAATTTAACGAATAACAGCCGAAATATGTGCTGGAGAGAAAGGGAATCTTCCATCTAAACTCCTACCTGATCCTGGACCTTTACATTACACTAATGTGGATGCATTTACAACGTTGAGATCTGGAAAAGTGCTAGACAATCATGTGGGTGAACAAATTGATAATGATGAATTGATCATTAACACCTCGGCTTCCACTTCCACTTCCATTCCCACTTCTACCTCTTGTCCTATTTCGTCTAATGTACCTTCTTCTTCCGAGCCTATTCTCCGTTTTTCCAAAGGCTCGAACCCTCCACCCACCTCACCTTTTCCACCCCCACAAACTTCTCAACAAATGTTGGACCCAACACTTATTGATAGAGCTCCATTTACTGAAAGGTTGAGGCCCAACAAACATGATGCACAAAGGGAGAAGCTTGTGGACATGTTTAAGGAAGTTAACATCAACATCCCTCTCCTAGATGCTATCCAACAAGTTCCGTCTTATGCAAAAATTCTTAAGAACTTGTGCACTAGGAAGAGGAAGACTCAAGTGTCAAAAAAAGTGTTCATGTCAAGCACTGTAGACACATTAATCTGAGGAAACGTAAGGACCCTGGCTGTCCTACTATTTCTATTTCTATTGGGGATAAACACATTAATCGTTCTTTACTTGACCTTGGCGCTGGTGTTAACTTTCTTCCTTACTCGGTCTACGAGCAACTAAGTATCGGAGTGTTAAAGCCCTCGAGCATAACTTTACAAATGGCCGACCGATCTATCGCCAAACCTAGGGGTGAACTTGAGGATGTGTTAATAAAAATCGGGGAATTTGTATTCCCTATGGACTTTATTGTTCTTGATACACAGCCTGTAGCGAACCCACGGAACCAAATTTCGGTGATTCTAGGTCATCCCTTTTTGGCTACTTCCAACGCTGTAATCAACTGTAAAAACGGCTCTATGAACCTATCTTTTGGGAATAGGTCAATTGAGCTCAACATTTACAAGTTGGGAAGTCAACCCTCCGATCCTCATGCTCGAGTCTGTTCTGTCGAATTAATGGATGTCGACAGCAGCGAATTTGATCAGCTTCATGATACAGATCCAGACTTCCTTTATATGTTGTTGTTTGACCCAGATATGTATCATATACATACGGACCCTTCTTTTGAGTTGTCCGGGTCAACATCTAACGTCGATTATGCACCTTTTCTGGAGTCTGAGTATCAACCCGCACTTTTTGATGACATTATTCTTCGGGATATCGATGAAAGCTTCGCTGACAGACTTGCATTCTTAGAAAACACGGGTGTTGAGATGAATCATCTCCAAAACAAAGAAATTGAACCTCCACCCCTCTTCTTGACAGTCATGAGAATGCGAGTAATCCATCACATTCACTGTATCGTCTCTCCAAAATGAGACGCACACACATTCTATTCCACCACTTACCCTTTCCCTACTTCTTCTTCCACCAACCTATGCACTACATTGATAAAATATTCGAATGGTTGGTGTTGACCTTCGGTCTTTGCAAAGCTCGACATCGACCAATGATTTTGACCCCCTCATGTGATTTTCAAAAGCTTAACATTGTTTAACTCAAGTTTGGGGGGGTATAGTCTGGCTCCTGAAATGAAATTTTTTACAAAATGATGAGCCAAAAAAAAAATAAGTTTGGGGGAGAATCTTCACTTAAATATTTTGCCCCCGTTAATAAATGTCCTCCCAAGCTTACAGGTTTCTGAGATTTAGCGAATGGCAACAATAAGGACACTGTTGAAAACAAGTTTGGGGGAGGTTTGTGCTTATTTACGCATCATTTGCATCATACTTTGCATAAGCACAAAACATTTTTAAAAACTTTTAAAAATTTAAAAATTTTCAAAAAAATAAAAAATTTTGAACATAAATAAGATAATAAAAGATTAGATAGTGAAAAATTACATCCAAAAGATTGGAAAAATTTAAGAAAACCAAGAAAATTAGAAGTTTTCTTAAACGAACTAGTAATAAGTAGTTATGAGCCGTTGTCCCAAGGATTAGTAAGATGAAAGAAGTCACTAATCTGAGGATAAAAATAAGTCTGAAAAATAGTTCCTATTCTGGAAGCCAAACATTTTGAACGTTGATACCCTACTATACGCACTTACACACGTCTTGAAACTCGGGATAGTAGAGCATACCTTGAAATGCTCTTGTCTAAAAGTCAAAGTATGAAGGAAATAAAAAAATGAATAAAAAAATATAAAATGGTGAGAAAAATGAACACTTGTTTTGTTATCGGTAAGGCAGCAATAAAAAAATATAGCGAGGGTGCCTCTTCACCTAGTGCCTTAGACCAACTGGTCTGGGAGTCACTGCTAAGCCTTAGGTGGTGCAAGACGAGAAAAAACACCTAATAAGCAAGCACATGAGTAATCGGTCGGTTAGTACCTCAAGAAGTATTAACGGTCGCATGAAAGTGTGTGAGCAAATTCATCTAAATATTCATTAACTAAAAGGTACTGAGCCAGATGGACAAGAGTATGATAGTTTGAATTGAATTCTCCGGGTGTAGGGATGTTCTTTACACACACGTAGGGTTATATGATCGATGTTTGGAAGAAAGATACGAATGAAGAATAAAGACGAAGTTTTCTTGATGGATGATGTGATTTCTAACATCTTTTCATGACTATTAAGATAGGGCTCATGACAACCGAAAAGCTAGCATAGTTGGAAACTCTAATTTTCAAAGTCTTTCTTTTACAATTCTTATCTTTAAATGTAACTTTCATGGTCTTCCTTTTATTATTGGATTTTGTGGGTGCAATCCGCTGAAAACCCTCAGGAGACAACACTCCTCCTACTAGGGACACCTAGAGCTTTAAAGGCTTGTTGCACGTGCTCAGTGCAATCGTGTTACCTATGAATGTGTGCTAGTTAGTTTTTCTCTTTCATTATTTTCTCCTTCTCTTTTTAATAAAACAGTTCGCTCGAGACGACCGAAAATAAGTTTGGGGGAATTTGATCAGTCGAAAATATTGTATTTTTAACACATCAATTTCCCTACCATTTGCACTCATCTAGAGGTGTTCGGTATGAATATAGCACATATTAGCAAAACAGCCGTAAAATACCAAATTACTTGTGCTTTACTTTAAAACCGACATTTTGAAAGAAATTGAGTGTTTATCATTGCATCGCATTATCTTTGTACAGCGCACCACTTGTCTCGAGAATCTGTGCAGGAAATTCCAGGAAAAGAGCCAAAACAGTTAAAAGTACTGAGAAAAATACGCCAAGTCAAAGACTTAAGATCTGGCAGTGATCAAGGAGGAATTATGAGATTCAACATGTTAGAAAATGTACCTAAAGCCAACAGAAAGCAACACAGGAAATTTCATGTACAGGGACCACTAATGGGCCGCGGATCCGCGGCCATAACCCCATTCTCGCCGCGGATCCGCGACAATCTGGTGGCGTCGGCTCCTCATACTTTCTCCACGTGGCTCCTGTAACGGCCTCAGCTTCCAGAAGATTACAGAAACACCACGTGGCTTCATCCAGAAGGCTCGGCCTAACAACCTAGCTCTATAATATTCCCTCCAACAAACTTCTTCTAGAAGCCTCTCTCTAACAAACTTTTGGAGGGAAATTTGAAATTTGAATTCTAGATCTAAGGTTAAGATGGCTATAAAAGGAAACCTAGATCTAGGGTTTTGGGTTGTTCATTAACCATTACACACACAAGTTGAGTGACACAACTTGTGCATTCAAACCCTAACCCTAATCCAATCAAATCCAAAGCCAAATTCAAGAATACCGAGTACAATTCAAGCAAGAAGCCTTCAACCTTTTAGGAGCGAAGCCGATCTTCATCCGAGCAAGTGGTCCAAGACGATCCGCGACTCACGAAGGCGAGCGAAGCCAAATCAACGATCGAGTTCTTTCCTCATTGTAGATCTTGAGAGAATTGTAACAAAATTGTTGATAAATAAAAGGAGAAATTCTTTATCTTGCTTTCTTTATATTCTTGCATCATGATTAGATCTCAATTTGTGATTGTGTTCTTTGATTTAATGTTTGAGTAAAACTCCGCTTGTGAAAGAGTCAAGAGAATCAATAGATGATGATGTTACAAATCTTGAAACGATTCTTAAGTCCTATGAGTTTTGTAAACTTTAGCAAATTGAAGAATCTACGACCTAGTTTCGAGCGATGCTTTCTTGATTGTGTTCGCTCTTAATTAGGGATCCACGATCGATTCTTGAATTTACTAGAGGCTAGAATGTGAATGAAATCAACGAAAGGACAAGGGATAGATGATGAAACCCTAGTTTCCGCAAGAAATCCCTAATTCTCATTGATCATCATCGATCTAGCATCAAATCATCGATGGATAAGAAAACGTAATCAATAGTTTTCATCACGTTTATAGATTCGATCGATTCCTACGAGCCTCACTTCGATTCTTAATTATTGGATTGGATATCATCAATTCTTAATTCTTGATTTTTAAATGTTTTCTTGATTTTAGATTTAGATCTAGATAATTCTTGAACTTCAATTTTATAAATCTTGAATTGAATTGTCTTTTCTTTTCTTTTAAATTTTCAATTCATCTAATTCAAATTCGAACGGATCTCACATTCCCTGTGGACGATCCGCACTCGCTAACGCGTTACATACGACACCGTTATTGATTGCGGTCAAAAATTTCTTTGGTTGTGATTTCTACACATTTTCTACCTACACACCGAGATTTCATTCAATTAGTGCTCACTTGAGCCGACGTGGTGTTTTCTTATTTCTTGCTTTCAGATGCTTATCTCATATTGATGATATATATATTGCATGTGGTTGTGATTCCGCCATTGACGAAGAGCTAGCTCCCGCTTGGGGATGCTTTATTCATTACTTGTGTATATTCATGTGTTGTACCCATTTGGGGCCAATTTTTTCAAAGGAAACTCTGCCGAAATTTTCGGGAAAATTTGGTGTTTTAAAATATTTTAATGTGACTTCATTTTACTAAAATCAAATTTTTAAGTTAAGTTTTCCTTCACTCTATTTCTTTAAATGGTTTAGATTTCTGGGTTTTGGCTTACTTAGATTACGTTACACCTCTAGACGTTTCGTAATTTAAGTGCCAGTCACGTTCCACATATCCGGATCGTGACAGAAAAGTAACCATGGGTTACTAATAAGCCATGCCGCCAAAAATGCAATAAACACCTCATCCTCCACCTCAATAACCTTTTTGTTAGTTATATGTATGGCCTAGAGGCCATTACTATACATAGGATATATATTGTAGTGGATGCTTGGACATATATAGGGAGGACTTTCTTGCTCGACATGATAGTATGCTATCTGGTTGCTCTTTACCTTAACGTGTACACTGATTGTCCCTCTGTTACATGTTGGTAAAGCCCTTAGGATGTGTACTTGACTACCCGGACTATGATGTGGATCATACTAGTGGGGACATGGTAGTCCATAAGTACATCCTTCAAGGTCCCTAGTCGTGGGTGTATCGAGACAGGGCATCGATATACCAGAGTAGACTAGCGTATACCTTCTCGACCCATACAGATGGGCGATGGATGATCCCATATCCATTGGTGTTTGACATCAGAGATGATATACGGGTGCTCAGTGGAGACTGGGTACACTGGACGGACTCGTCGAGAACTCCCAGATGGTATTATACCTTACGTCAGATGGAAGTTCTCTGGTGACACTGGTACAGAGTAGTCTGTTGACCCGAGATCATCATAGAGTCTTGCGTGGTTCCCACTGTGCTTTGATTTCCACCTTACCACGTCCAAGAGGGCGTGCAAAACGGTGGTTTTTGGGTACAGTCCCGAATCACATGGAGGCAATGAGCGATAGGAGGGGATTCGTCTCTCCCGGTATAGGGAGTTGATGTTGCACTGTGTTCGATTGGCTATAACAGGAAATCCCTGGCCAGGGTTGCTGAGATTTACTGGTAAGTGTTACCAGTAGTATCTCGAATTGTTATAGACCTCATATCGACACGACTTATCGAGCTATTGGGGTCTGACGTTTACCACCCCTAGGCGAGATATGCGACATATCAGACGATCAGACCGGACTGTACGGTAAGTGTTACTGGTTGGATTCACAGGAGTGTGAGCGGGCTTGCTCGTCGATCTTCTGATCGCTCAATACCCGGGTGGCCGTTACGTTTAGCAGACCGCTTGCGGCTTGTGGGTGTTTGATATGATCATCACCTACTGCCGGCGTATTGACGAGTCTTTAGAGTCCTACACAGAGGTTTCCTGGCTCAAGCGAAACGAAATAGGAGCGCATATGAGATATGTGCGGGACCGAGAATAATGCGTGTATGAGATACCGTATTCTATTCTCGCGATGAATGTATCGAAAGGTTGTATGCGATATAACCTAGTTATGGAATCAAGGATTGATTCGGTAAGCCGATACATATGATACTAGTCGGTTATATGCGATATGACCGGATCGTTAAATCAAGTGTTGATTTAATGATTTAATGCATAATTATATATTTGATATATTACTTTGCATTAACTAGTATCGGTTCACTTTAAATGGATTTTTTCACTTGGATTGTGCACATTGTATATATGATATACTTTTGTACACAAGTTTGTATCATGTTTGATGATACATGCTCACTAGGGTTTGTGTAAAGATTAATCCATGGTTGTGTAATGGTTAGGGTTTTCATTTTCTTATTAATTTATTTATTTATTTCATTTATTTTATTTTGGAAAAGATAATGAAAGAAAATGGTGGCTTAATTTGTTTGATATTGAAGCTTCATGAAGCTTTGACTAAGTGATCATTTTGTCTCATGCTTAACCCTAACCATTCCACATAACCCTAGTTCATTCTCTACACTTGACCATGGTTGGTTTATGATAAGTATTCATTTTATTTTCTTTTTGAAAAAAACTTATCATAATATTATCTTCATCTTCTTCTTCTTCTTCACTTGAAGAAAACCTTGCTTCATCAATGGTGACTTGATGAAAAGAGTGAGAAATCCAATTCTAAAGTGAACCCACCTCCTATTTCTTCATCCTCTACCTCTTGCCAAATAGTATAGGGTGTTTTCTTCACAAGTTTCATGACTTTGTGAAGTGGGAGCTTGATCTTGTGATGCCTTGACGTAGATCATCTTCGGCATCGAAGTCGACGACCAAGCCCGCCCATTTCTCCGATGAAGCCGACGCTAGAGCCCAGGTTTCCATTTGGACAGCGAGGAGACTTCATTGCGGAGCTATGGAGGTGGAGGACCGGATCTACAAAGGTTGTATTTCCGTTCTTTTAGTTAAATTGTTAACTAGTTGCATGTGTTCGCCTATATATCTAGTTAACGATCCGTATTAGGGTTTTTCGGAACTTGTTAAATTTGAAATTGGCATGGTTGATGTCTTGTGAGACCTCATTAGAGTGCCTAGGAACCCTACAGTGGTATCAGAGCCTAGCTAGAGCCTTAGGCGATGCGTAGACGAAATTTGAAACCCGATCGACCCGAAACCCTAACCCGACAATGCTCTCTGGACTTTTTTCAAAATCTGTGATTTTTCCAAATTAAAAATGCTTAAAAAATTCAGCAGGGTATTATATGAATTACCATGAAAAACGAGCCTCTAATTCCTCTACTTGGCCGCGGAACAGCGGCGTTTACCCCCTTTTAGCGGCGGTTCCGCGGCACATTTATGGAATTAGCGACGGTTCTTTGCATAGTAATTCATATCTCTGTTGTTTATATTTTCTGGGCATTTTTAATACTGATTATAGAGTTGAGTGTTCTGGGGTTGATTTGGGGACTCGATGAATCGATCGGATTATTTAACTTTGTCTATTTGGCTTTCCGGATAAATTTTAGAATATGTTAAAAAGTTCGACCGGATATAAATACCCACCTTTTTCCCTGTCGGGAAATTTCCAAGTGTTGGATCTTTCCGTAGTTTAACGACGTTCTAAGTAGTGGAAGTAACGCGATGGTCCCTCTAGAAGACAACAAACCTTAACTCGATTATGTGACCGTCTTGAACTGCCCTTTGAACCTTCGGGTTTGGGGCAGTACGCCGTGCCACATGTGAGGCGTTGGCTTGACCCTTCTACGGCTGGACCATTGGTACTGAGGCACGAACTGAATGTTTTTATACTTGTTTCATGTGTTGATCTGTATCGAGAAAACTTGGGTGTTCGACTGTTCGATCGGAAAGTTTAACACTTTCTATCTTATCCGGAATGTGATACAATAATTGGAATTCACAAGAAGTTATGAGATAACTGAATGAATGTTATAAACATAACAGTTTAGTCTCACTTGATCGGTTGCCACGGAATTTTGATGTGATCAAAAGTCCGTCGCAATCACGTAGCGTACGCAGATACTCGCCGGGTAAGCTTAATAGACAGCCTCACTCCATAGCCCCGACCAAGTGACTGTAGAAGAACCCCGTCGCCGAAAGCATCCGTCCGGGTGCTCGCGGTAGCGGTGTTCCGCCTTGGTGCACTTCGTCGCCGGCGTCGGGGGTGCGGCCGCCTACTAAAGTTTGCGACGAGCATTCGATCAGAATGTCGGGAATCTTGCTGAATTGCCCGACTTGATATTGAAAAGAGTTTTCGATAATGAGACTAAAATGAGGGGTTTATAATTGTTAGGCATGCGATGTCTAAGGAATTCATTTGATTAGGCATGCGATGTCTATGAAGGTTGCGGATACCAACTGTTGTAGTTTTACACTTTCTTTTCTGTGACCGTAAGTGTAATATGTGATATCTCCGGTTTCGTTGCTATATGTCAACGACAATTGGGATACGCATGTTTACTTACGTTGATGACATGTGATGTTATGTGTTGCTGGATATGTTATATTGGATCGTCGTGATTGATTAGCCGGGGGTTTTTATGTGAGATGAGTGTTTTCATTTTCATTCATGTAAAAACTTGTATGTAATATTCTTTTATTGGGGCACTTCCAAGTTGCGGAAGTTGTCACCCTTTGTATATTATTTACTTTTCCGCACTAGGATAGACCCAAGGAGGGGAGCACAAGTAACCGGGTTCTGGAGTCCAGTGGGAGACCAACTCGAGGAGTCGAGTCCGGGTCTCTTAACTCTAGAATTGGTAGGGTTGCTTGCCGCTCTCGTAGGGGTCTAGGGGTGTGGGTTTGTCTATTCATCGCGACCGTGGAATCCGTGTTTTATACTGGCTCGTATTGAAAATACGGACGTCCTAGTATATCCAATATTTCATATATTTCTTCTGCTGCGATATCTGTGATGTGATCATGTGATATGTTCTGTTATGGATACTTTATATAGTATATATGATATATTATATAGGCGTTACTTATGTTTTACACCCGCGCTAGCCCTGCTCCGCTCTGCCGTTAGTTACCTAACCTAACGGTGCACGAGGGGACATCAAGGCGAATGCGGATGGCATAAGTGTACGTCGTATTTATCTGTGATGTTTAGATACTTAAATGATGGGACTTCATTAATGTGATTAATGAAATAAAAAGAAACCTAAGATGTTGTAGAATCGAATTTCAAAAATAAAAGGGGTAGCTACAGTTCTTGTTTTGCACAGCGGTATATGTGATATATCCTGCACCTTATTCGATGAGGAAAGGACCGAGATCCCTTCACCGGGAGTGACTCCTTTAGCAAAAACTGGCAGATGCTACACACTCGGTTTGTCTTTTGATTGCTTTTAAGAGTTTTTGCTTTGCACAGTGATATATATGATATATCCCGCACCTCATTCGACGAGGAAAGGACCGACGATCCCTTCACCGGGAGTGACTCCTTTAGCAAAACTAGAAAAGCCTAAAAAACACTCCATTTTAAAATCATTTGATTCTACAGCGATATCAAGTTCATTACGCAATAGGTTTTCAGAAAAACCTGTCGTAGCCCTCCGTCATTTCAGATAAGTCCTGTTTAGTATTCGTGCTGCGTTTGTTGACCTTGTCAAGGCGCAGTGTGCGGTAGCTAACCAGTATTTATCTGTTTATGCATATGATGCAGATTGGGTTAGGGTAGTCGTGCGGCCTTGTTGACCTTGTCAAGGGTCGTGCGGGTGAGTTTGATTCAATCAAGAAATGACGGGTTGAACTTGACTTGCGGTCTATGGTTTGTTGACCTTGTCAAGGTCATAGATCGTTCGGGGCAAAATATTATCGGGAATTTCAAGTGTTGAAATTTGCAATGAGATTGCATACCTTCTATGAAATAGTTGGATCCCGATACCCGCTGCGAGTAATTGTTACTCCTGGGAGAGTTTTACACATTACAATTAGCCGATCAAGTAGGTGTCTAGAAAGGTGTTAACGAGGTTACGCCTCTTGGAAAATGAGGTTTACATTAATTAGGTTCGTGCGAAAGCACGGGGGACCTCCCTCAAAGTACCGACACTAGCCTGGCTGAAAGATTGGCGAACTTGTAGTGTGTAATTAATCCCGGCTAGTCTTTCCTTTTAAGGTTTGAAGGAAGATTTGATAAAAAGCAGTGGGAGCCATCCTGATTAGATAAAATAAAAACCAATCTATTCTTGCAAGAGTGCACGCTGAGTGTTTTCTTCTCTCTCTCTCCAGGTAGCGACCATGTCACGCCTTAATCAAGATAATAATACGGATTATTGACCGAACCCGCTTGTTATACTGAGCTGGGGAACGTTGGTCCTGCTCCAACTTATAATTGTTATAAGACAGAGCAGGAAATTGGGGATTACCAGAATTCCCGTGCCGCCCAAACGAAGAGAGTGCATGATGATGCATCATCTTCGGGTGTGTTCATTACAGAGAACTGTTTCTCAGTATCCTTTACGTCCTGGGTATGTGATACCAGATCAGGATCCCAGATATGTAATCTGTTACATAGGGCTACAGAAAGGTAGAGGACTGAGAACGGGTGATAAGTTTCATGAGGCAGAAAACGGGGCAAGAGTTGCAGCCAAGTCTGTTGGTCACTGTCACCCTGTATTACCAATACATTGATTCTGAACGAATGTTATTAGATACCGAACCCGATATACAAAATCATATCTGTCTCTTTATTAGTAAGGAAACGATATAATTTTGTATTGATGGATAATATTTTGAACATTTCCTATATCAAAAGTTGATCGGTTCAGGCACGTTATCTAAAAGCATTAATGTTCTAAATCAAACTACAGTTCTTTAGTATATGGAACACACACAAGAGGAAGAGTTCAGAAATGAACGAATCCTTCTTGAGGCATTGTAGACTAGGTCATATCAATGCGACCCGACTAGCTGAAGTTACTTGTAGATGCATATTTAAATCAGTTTGAATTTACATCTTGTGAAACTTGCCAGTCATGTCACAGAGATAAGATGACCATAGCTCTGTTTGCTGGAAACAGAGAAAGAGTTAGTAAACTCTTGGGATGATACATGTTGATGTATGTAAGGTCCCCTGTCTACACATGCCAAGACCGGTTCCTTGTACTTCGTTACATTCTCTGATAATCTCTTTAGATTCAGACATATGTTCCTGTTGAAATACAAGTCCGAACCTTTTGAGATATTCACAGAATATAAGTTAGAAGTAGAGAACCAATACGGGTATAAGTATTATGTCCTTTGATGAGATCAAGGAGGAGAATATTTGAGCATGGAATTCCTGGACTATTCTAAAGTAGAATGGGATTCTCTCTCAGCATTACTCCTCCATATACACCATAGCATGATGGTATATCGGGGCGGAGCAATCACACCCTATATGATAAGGTGTGCTCTATGATGAATAATACTGAGTTACCTATTTCCTTTTTGGGAGTTATGCACTTGAGAAGCTGCATACCTATTGAATAGGGTTCAAATCAAATCAGTTGCCTACCACTTCATATTTGATATGATAAGGGAAGAGCCCATCTCTTAAGTTAGTTAAGATTTGGGGTTGTCCAGCCTATGTCTGAAAAGCAAAATCCGGACAAGCTCGAGGCAAGGTCAGTTATGTAAAACTGGAAATGTTCCAGCTATACAAACTGCAGCTGATGATTTGAAAGAACCAAAGGATTCAATAGTTACCAACGAACCTCAGCCTCTCCGCCGATCTAGTAGGGTTTTCTCACACACCTGAGAGATACTTCGGTTTCTCTATGACAGTGGGAGCGAGGATTGCATCATGAGATGATGACCCAACTAGTTTCGAGCAAGCCATCAGGAGTGGGACTCTGTAAGAATGGCTGGATGCTTAGCGATCTGAGATGGAATCCATGTACACCAACAAAGTATGGACTTTGGTTGCTATATCTGAAGGGTTAAATCCCCATCAGGAGCAAGTATATCTTGAGAAGATTACTTGGTGTAGATGGAAAAGTTGAGACTTTCAAAGCTAGACTTGTTAAAGCTTTTCGTCATCGACCAGGCGTGGATAATGATGAAACCTTTTCAAGTGGCTATGCTTAAGTCCATCCAGATCCTACTTGCCACGGCTACATACCATGACTACGATATCTGGCGGTTGGGTGTCATGACATCTTTTCTAAATGATGTTTTAGAAGAGGGCGTCTATAAGTACACAGCCAGAGGGCTTCGTAGACAGTGGGAGCAGCGGAAACGTGTGCAAGATGTTTTATGTGATAAAGCAGGCATCGCGGAGTTGGAACATCTGTTTTGATGTAGTAGTCAAAGAGTTTGATATCATCAAAATGGTAGATGAACCTTGTATAAACAAAAAGGTAGTAGGGAGTATGGTGATGATCCTCATAGAGTACGTGGATGACATACTCTTGATAAGAAAGGAGTTTCCTATGCTACGCTCGGTCAATCTCCGCTTATCACAATGATTCTCCATAAAGGATCAAAGTGATACCTCCTAAATCTTGGGTTTGGATCTATGAGATAGATCTAATTGGATGTTAGGATTCTTACTAGTTGTAGTGAGATGGTATCAATCGATCCTGGGGGGAATCACTGGAAGGGTTCCAGGGTGATAAAGACGACTGAATGTCAGTCGCAGGCATTGTCTTTACCCTTAATAAAGGGACAGTATGTTGGAAGAGTTCCAAGCTAGATACCGAGGCATACTAGACGATAAAGGCTGGATACATCGCTACTTAAGATGCTACCAAAGAGGCAGTCTGGGTGTATATTAGTTCCTGAGATGAACTTAGTTCCTCCCATTGTGAGACAATGGAGTTGTGGCTTATGCCAAGGAACGAAGGTCCCATCAGTGATCCAGACATATTGTAAGGCAGTATCACCTGATCATGGAGATGGTTGATCTCCAGGGTGATCGAGGTTAAGAGAGTAGACTCAGAGGAAAGCACGGCGGATCCACTCACAAAGGCCTTTTCCCAGAGAGAGACTATTATGGGATGGTTGAGTATGAGATACTACAACCACTGCTATCAGATGGCCCTAGTGCAAGTGGGAGATTGTTAGTTATATGTATGCCCTAGAGGCCATTACTATACATAGGATGTATATTGTAGTGGATGCTTGGACATATATAGGGAGGACTTTCTTGGTCGACATGATAGTATGCTATCTGGTTGCTCTTTACCTTAACGTGTACACTGATTGTCCCTCTGTTACATGTTGGTAAAGCCCTTAGGATGTGTACTTGACTACCTGGACTATGATGCGGATCATACTAGTGGGGACATGGTAGTCCATAAGTACATCCTTCAAGGTCCCTAGTCATGGGTGTATCGAGACAGGGCATCGATATACCAGAGTAGACTAGCGTATACCTTCTCGACCCATACAGATGGGCGATGGATGATCCCATATCCATTGGTGTTTGACATCAGAGATGATATACGGGTGCTCAGTGGAGACTGGGTACACTGGACGGACTCGCCGAGAACTCCCAGATGGTATTATACCTTACGTCAGATGGCAGTTCTCTGGTGACTCTGGTACAGAGTAGTCTGTTGACCCGAGATCTTCATAGAGTCTTGTGTGGTTCCTACTGTTCTTTGATTTCCACCTTACCACGTCCAAGAGGGTGTGCAAAATGGTGGTTTTTGGGTACAGTCCCGAATCACATAGAGGCAATGAGCGATAGGAGGGGATTCGTCTCTCCCGGTATAGGGAGTTGATGTTGCGCTGTGTTCGATTGGCTATAACAGGAAATCCCTGGCCAGGGTTGCTGAGATTTACTGGTAAGTGTTACCAGTAGTATCTCGAATTGTTATAGACCTCATATCGACACGACTTATCGAGCTATTGGGGTCTGACGTTTACCACCGCTAGGCGGGATATGCGACATATCAGACGATCAGACCGGACTGTACGGTAAGTGTTACTGGTTGGATTCACAGGAGTGTGAGCGGGCTTGCTCATCGATCTTCTGATCGCTCAATACCCGGGTGGCCGTTATGTTTAGCAGACCGCTTGCGGCTTGTGGGTGTTTGATATGATCATCACCTACTGCTGGCGTATTGACGAGTCTTTAGAGTCCTACACAGAGGTTTCCTGGCTCAAGCGAAACGAAATATGAGCGCATATGAGATATGTGCTGGACCGAGAATAATGCGTGTATGAGATACCGTATTCTATTCTCGCGATGAATGTATCGAAAGGTTGTATGCGATATAACCTAGTTATCGAATCAAGGATTGATTCGGTAAGCCGATACATATGATACTAGTCGGTTATATGCGATATGACCGGATCGTTAAATCAAGTGTTGATTTAATGATTTAATGCATAATTATATATTTGATATATTACTTTGCATTAACTAGTATTGGTTCACTTTAAATGGATTTTCTCACTTGGATTGTGCACATTGTATATATGATATACTTTTGTACACAAGTTTGTATCATGTTTGATGATACATGCTCACTAGGGTTTGTGTAAAGATTAAACCATGGTTGTGTAATGGTTAGGGTTTTCATTTTCTTATTCATTTATTTATTTATTTCATTTATTTTATTTTGGAAATGATAATGAAAGAAAATGGTGGCTTATTTTGTTTGATATTGAAGCTTCATGAAGCTTTGACTAAGTGACCATTTTGTCTCATGCTTAACCCTAACCATTCCACATAACCCTAGTTCATTCTCTACACTTGACCATGGTTGGTTTATGATAAGTATTCATTTTATTTTCGTTTTGTAAAAAACTTATCATAATATTATCTTCATCTTCTTCTTCTTCTTCACTTGAAGAAAACCTTGCTTCATCAATGGTGACTTGATGAAAAGAGTGAGAAATCCAATTCTAAAGTGAACCCACCTCCTATGTCTTCATCCTCTACCTCTTGCCAAGTAGTATAGGGTGTTTTCTTCACAAGTTTCATGACATGGTGAAGTGGGAGCTTGATCTTGTGATGCCTCGACGTAGATCATCTTCGGCATCGAAGTCGACGACCAAGCCCGTCCATTTCTCCGATGAAGCCGACGCTAGAGCCCGGGTTTCCATTTAGACAGTGAGGAGACTTCATTGCGGAGCTATGGAGGTGGAGGACCGGATCTACAAAGGTTGTATTTCCATTCTTTTAGTTAAATTGTTAACTAGTTGCATGTGTTCGCCTATATATCTAGTTAACGATCCGTATTAGGGTTTCTCGGCACTTGTTAAATTTGAAATTGGCATGGTTGATGCCTTGTAAGACCTCATTAGAGTGCCTAGGAACCCTACACTTTTAATCCAAGAAGGGTTACACCATAATGAGGTGTAATCTTCTAACAGTAATCTTGTAAGAAATTATGAGAATACCCCTCATTTGTATATACATACCCGCATCCGTATTCCGAAGAATACGAATACAATAAGATGAAAATAATCCAACAATATAATACTAGGATCCGGCTTAAACCAAAGCCCACTAGTATTATCCGTCCGAACATCATCCGTGCACAAGTACACGTATGTGATCGAACCCTGGCATAAAATCATACGGCCTCTACATCGTTTCTCCCGAAGCAGGGATACCCTCTGTATGGGACTCTAAACACTCATCAATATGCTGGAAATGGGTTTAACCATAGGCACGTCACCGGCACTAGCTGTACGTAACCGCTACCTAGGTATTGAGCGAAAGGGAGACCGACGAGCAAACTCATCCTGAAACCCCTACTGAACCTGACAGTTACAATATCCGTACAGTCCGATCCGTTCGTCTATGAGTATCGCATATCGAGTCTAGAAGGTGGATAAAGTCAGACCCCTAATAACGCGACATTTAGTGTCGGTATGAAGCCCATCACCAACTGAGAAACTACTGATCCAAATCAGTAATTCTCGACTACCTTGGCCAAAGATTTCTGGTGATGGTCACCCATGCACAACGTGACATCTACCCCAATACCGGGAGAGACGTATCCCCTGACGATCCGCTCACTGCCTCCATGTGGCTCGGGACTGTTATTCATACCAGAATATTGCATTTTATACCGCCCATTCTTACGCTCGTTTGTTTATAGGCAGGTGCTTTTGATCCATGTTTGCTACCTATTTACAGGCCACAGTTTTCTAGTCCAAAATAACGCAATTGACACAAAATCTCCACTGTTACGCCAAAATACAGAACATCTGTTGACAGCAGATAAAAGCCAGGTTCCGGTCATCCGTATCCGTCCAGAGCCGCGCACGGGTTCCTGAGACAAGACATATGACAGTGGTCATTCGTGTCTCGGACAAGCACAGAGCACGAGAGGGGCAGCACAAGAATCAATGGGTGCGCGGAGCTCGAGGGAGAAAGGTCAAATCAATCAAAAGTGTAGCTATGTTTGGACTGTGCAGATCCGAAGCAATTGTGGAAGCAATTTGCAATTTGGTATATGTAGAACAACATAGGACAGAATAACAGACAAAGCCACAAAATGCGACATGTCAAATCATCTAAATGACCGCGGTTCCGCGGCATAAGCGCGCTTAGGCCGCGGAACCGCGGCCGTATAGGCTCCTCAGATGATTATTTTTCAGGGGTAGGTTTGTCTTTTCCAGTAGGGTCAGAATGTTGCCCTAGATTTCCAGCTCCCTGCCGATAAATACCCCAGTTCTGAGCCAAGCCAAGGAGTTCATTCTTAAGCCTTTTTTTGTTAGTTTTTAGTCTTCTACTTCTTCTTCTTCATTCTTTCCTCCATGAAAATGTAGTGAGAGCATTGAGTGGATGTTAAATGAAGATGAGGGTTTTTGTATCATTCTTTTTGCTTAGCTTCCCCCTTGAGCTCTCTACCTTAACTTGATCTTGCAAGCTCTTAAGTGAGCTTGCGAGTTTATGCTTTGGTCATTGATCTCAAGGGGTTGTATCATTTTGTTCTCTCTTTTGTGCTTCATTTCACATGAGTTCTTTACCCTTCTCTTGATCTTGCAACCTCTTGATTGAGCTTGCAAGTTTAAGGGTTGGCTATTGATCCCATGGCTTGTCTTGAGTTCTATGGTTCTTAGTGTTATTTTCTTGCTTATCTCTTTCTTGCATTTTTCATTCTTGTCTTTTATTACTTGCAATTTATTACCATGCACTTTAATTACTTGCTTGTAATCTTTTCTTTTCTTTGTTTATCTTTTTGTTCTCTCTTTTTGGTTCGTTTTGTGAATGGTTGTAATTATTGTTGTTAAGAATAAATACGATATTGTAAGTTAATGTTTCTTTACTCATTTCCTTTTCCCGTTATTTTCCATTGAACTCCGCCCAAACGATACGCAAGCGCTCCGTTAGGCACCCTACCCTACCAAGGTAACGGTGATTTCTAACCGCAACCGGTTGCGTTCAGTTTGGCCGGAGGCGAAAGCAAGAGACAAGAACGGAAGGACAAGGGTAAATAAGCCGGATTCCACGAATACCGTGCTTAAATCCTCTAATCCACGTTGTTGCCAATTGCTCTAGCTTCAATTGGTCAAGACTCGGCTCAAAGGTTTTGAGTGCGGATTTCTTTAGCTTACACTTTCGTAACTTTTTCTTAACAACTTTATACTTGCATATAAAACACTTAGGATAGAATTGAACAAACATATATACATTCTTTATTGACTTGTCTAAAACAAGAACGGACATACAACCATCTCCCTGTGGATCGACCCGTGCTCAACCGGCTAGCTGCAAAGCGACACCGTCCTGATCGCGGTTATAACTTTAGAACTTTGAACATCCGACACGCCAAAAGCGTGCGATCAAATGGCGCCGTTGCCGGGGAAACGGTAACGTATTTTCTTTCTTGTTATTCGGGTTAATATTCTTTTTGTATATATTTATAAAAAAAATCTTTTTGTTATTTTTGATAGTTTTTGTGAGCAAGTCTGCAGATTTTTGCGGATTTGCGAACTGCGATTATGGGGAGCAAAGTGTACGTTCAAGGCTAAGGTGATTGCAAAGTACAGTGCCAAAGATTCGGGTAGTTTGACCCGCGCAAGCGAACTTTTCAAGCTTACCGGATTTGATTCAACGGGGGTTTCCTAACCCAAAACTTAACGGTACGTACTTTACTAACACCTTCTTCTCAAATCCGACGCATCCAATATACTATTCTTTGCAGGATTCTTTGCAAGTTCGCTAGCAAACGCTAAAAATTGACTAACCCGTATTTGTTGCAGTGCCGTGCTTAAACTAAAAAACGATTGTTTGATTCTTTATAGAATTTTTATTGAATTGCGCATTGCATACATTAATACGGACTTAAGGGCAAGCGAACCCCACAACATACGGTAAAGGATTTCATCACCTTTTCCATGGCCCACAAATCACGAACTTGAGTATAACGTTTACCTACACAAACTTTAAAAGAAACTAGACTTTAAGCCTTAAGAACTTCGCGCTCACTAGGAGAAGTTAACTGTGTTTAGAACCTCGCTTAACGGTATATTGTTTACGGGGTGTCTAGGAAAGTGTTAACGGCGAAACCGCCAAAAGAGAAAGGGTTATTTAATTAAGGAACTTCGCGAAGGCGTTGGAAAACCTCCCCTTATCTCTGCACTTACCTGGCCTCGTGATCAGTGTATCTTGAGCCCGTTTCTCGACACAGTTTTACTTCGACAATCAAGTTCTGGAACAGGTCTAGTTGACATAGGTGAACCCTATAACGATTAGGTGTGTGGTATTTTTGTGTCGTGATTGTTTTTGTCCAGATTCTTTTTGTGTGTATATTTCATTCTTTTGTTAATAACTAAAAAAATAAAAAAATCACATTCATTTTCCCCTCCTTTTCTCTGCCTTTCTTTCTTTCTCTCTTCATATCATGGGTACCCCACCCCGCAAAACTCTTGCCGAACTTTGGTACCCACAACCAGACATTACTTCTTACGGTTCTTGCTTTGGCCGAACGTCGAACGATCCCTCCATGCCCAAAATCTCTTTGAAAGATTGGATAGACGCGTCTAGGACAAACACTTGCCCTTCGCAATCCACTTTGTATCAACCTTTTCAACCTCTCCCACCCTCTTATGTTGATACCCCTTTTGCAAGTCGTCCTTTGTCCATCGCTGAACATATTGAACAATCCTGTAGCCGATCTTTCACTCCTTTCACCACTACAGATTCCTGGGATCAACAATTCCATTCACCTTCTTATCCAAATGTTGATCCTGTTCCTGTCCAGCCATTCAATTCCTACCAGTCCTACCCGACTTTTGCACCTTCCCTAGACATTGCTTCTGAACCGCCATTTGGGAGTTTTCAGTATCCAAACAACTTTGAATCTTTTACTGAACCCCTTCACAACCCATGTCTAGTCTGGAACAGTCTTTGGAAGACTTTAGGGTAGCGTCGTACCAACAGATGATAGATTTGAATGCGTCCATGGCCGCCCTCATACAACCTAGTGACCCGGTAGCTAGTTTTCAACTAGCTCCAAATTTTCCAATGTATGAAGAGACGGTAGGACAGGTTGAGAATTTGAGTGGAGAAAGTGAGATGTACCCCCTTCCGAATCAAGCCTACCCGTTTCAACTCGAATCCCACAACTCCGGTTTTGAATGTCTATCTAGTGTTCCAAACGATTCATTGATTAAAGATAGAACTGATAATGAGTTGTGTGACCTTGTAGTGTTTGATTTGCCCGATTGTGAAGGGTCCCTTTCGAGTGAAACCACACCCAATCCTTTTGACCTCTACACCTCCACTCTAGAACCTGAATTGATTAATATCCATGCTTTTGTTGAGGTGTCTGAGAATATTGATTTTCACTTGATTGAGGATATTGACGCCGGGAATATTTTGGATGATGAACCCGTCGATTTGGATGAGTTTCTCTCTCCAATTCATCATCCCGAGTCATTAAATGTTTTTCCCGAACTTCATATGCGTCTTGATTTTGATGATAACTGCATGGATGAGCTAATTTTTGAGGAGAACATTGAGGAAATTTTTGAGGATGAACCAGTTTTAATTGATGAGTCGGATTTTCCAATTTATCCTGTCCCTTCCATTGACTGTGTACCCCCTCCCGAACCTTTACCTGATACCCCTCCTCGATCACTTTCCTCTACCCTTTCTATCGTTCTGACCTTGCAAGTAACTGTATCACTTCCATTTCCATTGTCTGGTTTACCAAGTTCGGCGTACCCATGGTTTCTCACGAATCTTGAGGGATTTGACCCAATTTCTCGCCATATTGACAGATTAGTACAATCCATCTTTTCACATCGATCATTACAGATTGTACTCATTTATTCAATCCATTTCCACCCTCAAGTTCGTATTCCACTTCTTTCTCCCATCCGCCATTCTTCTTCTCATATACCTAGACCGTATACCACTTCTATCTCCATACGGTCTCGCGTATTCTCCCTCTCTTTTCTCTACGCCTTCTTCCACCAACCTGTACATTATAGCGATAAAATGTTTGAATGGTTGGTGCTCACTTTTGGCCTGTGTAAGGCCTTGTATAGATTGATACTATTCTCTTTCCCCCTTAATCCTGAACTTCAACGCTTAACAGTGGAAACACTGTTTTACTTAAGTTTGGGGGGGACTCTTTTTTGTATATATTTTTGGTTTTCTTTTGTTTTGTATATAATTTGTTTTTAGGGAGAGCGCCGACAATTTTGACCCTCTTGGTGTAGCCTGACAGTGAGGGCACTGTCAAGTTTAAGTTTGGGGGTGAGCTCGGTAAGCTTTCTACCTTCGCATTCATTTGTATATTTTGCGTTTGCATACCTATTCAAAAATCCATAAAAATCAGAAAATTTTCTAAAAACATAAAAACTTTTATGTCAAGTTAGCTAGTGGGAGAACTCTGATTCAACATTTCGACGGTTTTGTTTGATAAGATAAGAATAACTAAATCTTATTTTTAGATTTTGAAAATCTGAAAGATAACTCTCCTTTGAAGTTAACTATAGCTGATATACGTCTTGACATCACACTACACGTGTCGTGAGTTTTGGAAATTAGATGATAAGTCTTTTATGTCTAAAAACTTTTAAATGGATAAATGATTTTCTGAGAATCAAATAGGTTTGTTCTGAAATAAGTAATATCAAGAATAGTTTATGAAGTAAAGTGAATATGAAGGAATGTCATTGATGCCTTAATTGGAACTAAGTCTGAAGAATAACCCATCTGAAACTTGATTGGAATGATTACACACCTAACCCACTAAAACACGTCTTTTATCCAAAAAAAATAACTGAACTGCCGGTTATATCTCCGTTCGCATTGAATCATCATGATTTTCATGCTAAATTGTCTTTTGTTTTTGGGCCTAGGTAACTTAAGTAATTAAGTCCGCTGGGGTGTCTCTACACCTAATGCCCTAAAGCCAACTGGTTTGGGTGCATTGGCCCAAAGCTCGTTAAGAAGCCTAGAAAGTCCATATTAAAACAAAGTCAAGCAAGTGTTCTCTCCGAGTTAAAATTCCTAACGGTTCTTTGTTTGAGAATAATCTTGACAAAAGACAGGATTTTATAAAAAAATATTTCTAGCGGAGATATGAAGGTTTTATTCTATGATAAAGACTATTGCACATTCACAGAGGTGTGTATGAAATGAAAACAAGAAAAAGGTGGAGTGAAAAATAAGACCTAGTTTCCTGTTAAGGAAGATAGAAATTCTGAAGTTGAAACCTTACTGGAAAACGAAACTTGAAAAATGCTTAACTCTTTATAAAACTTATGTGATCCTTTTAAATTTTTTATCTAGGCTTTATTGTATGACATGATGACTTTATTCGACCCTTCTGGAACTTAACGATACTATCTGCACTGCACGTAAAGACATATAAAATCTTAAGTTAAATAAGAAGCGAGATGTGAAAAATAAAGGTTCGATAGTCTAGACTTAGGATAATAGAATTGTTATTTTCTGAAACAAAACTTTAGGGTTTGAATCATAGTAATTTTGCAAAACTAGCTTGACCGGATTTTGTGGATAGTATCCGCTGAAAACCCTCAGGAGACAACACTCCTCCTACTAGGGACACCTAGAGGTTTAACGTCTTTTTGCACGTGCTCAGTGCAATCGCGTTCCCTGCGAAAGTGCGGTTAGAACTTTTTGTGAATAATTGGTTTTGCTCGGGACGAGCAAAAGTTAAGTTTGGGGGTATTTATTCATACCAGAATATTGCATTTTATACCGCCCATTCTTACGCTCGTTTGTTTATAGGCAGGTGCTTTTGATCCATGTTTGCTACATATTTACAGGCCACAGTTTTCTAGTCCAAAATAACGCAATTGACACAAAATCTCCACTGTTACGCCAAAATACAGAACATCTGTTGACAGCAGATAAAAGCCAGGTTCCGGTCATCCGTATCCGTCCAGTGCCGCGCACTGGTTCCTGAGACAAGACATATGACAGTGGTCATTCGTGTCTCGGACAAGCACAGAGCACAAGAGGGGCAGCACAAGAATCAATGGGTGCGCGGAGCTCGAGGGAGAAAGGTCAAATCAATCAAAAGTGTAGCTATGTTTGGACTGTGCAGATCCGAAGCAATTGTGGAAGCAATTTGCAATTTGGTATATGTAGAACAACATAGGACAGAATAACAGACAAAGCCACAAAATGCGACATGTCAAATCATCTAAATGGCCGCGGTTCCGCGGCATAAGCGCGCTTAGGCCGCGGAACCGCGGCCGTATAGGCTCCTCAAATGATTATTTTTCAGGGGTAGGTTTGTCTTTTCCAGTAGGGTCAGAATGTTGCCCTAGATTTCCAGCTCCCTGCCTATAAATACCCCAGTTCTGAGCCAAGCCAAGGAGTTCATTCTTAAGCCTTTTTTTGTTAGTTTTTAGTCTTCTACTTCTTCTTCTTCATTCTTTCCTCCATGAAAATGTAGTGAGAGTATTGAGTGGATGTTAAATTAAGATGAGGGTTTTTGTATCATTCTTTTTGCTTAGCTTCCCCCTTGAGCTCTCTACCTTAACTTGATCTTGCAACCTCTTAAGTGAGCTTGCAAGTTTATGCTTTGGTCATTGATCTCAAGGGGTTGTATCATTTTGTTCTCTCTTTTGTACTTCATTTCACATGAGTTCTTTACCCTTCTCTTGATCTTGCAACCTCTTGATTGAGCTTGCAAGTTTAAGGGTTGGCTATTGATCCCATGGCTTGTCTTGAGTTCTATGGTTCTTAGTGTTATTTTCTTGCTTATCTCTTTCTTGCATTTTTCATTCTTGTCTTTTATTACTTGCATTTTATTACCATGCACTTTAATTACTTGCTTGTAATCTTTTCTTTTCTTTGTTTATCTTTTTGTTCTCTCTTTTTGGTTCGTTTTGTGAATGGTTGTAATTATTGTTGTTAAGAATAAATACGATATTGTAAGTTAATGTTTCTTTGCTCATTTCCTTTTCCCGTTATTTTCCATTGAACTCCGCCAAAACGATACGCAAGCGCTCCGTTAGGCACCCTACCCTACCAAGGTAACGGTGATTTCTAACCGCAACCGGTTGCGTTCAGTTTGGCCGGAGGCGAAAACAAGAGACAAGAACGGAAGGACAAGGGTAAATAAGCCGGATTCCACGAATACCGTGCTTAAATCCCCTAATCCACGTTGTTGCCAATTGCTCTAGCTTCAATTGGTCAAGACTCGGCTCAAAGGTTTTGAGTGCGGATTTCTTTAGCTTACACTTTCGTAACTTTTTCTTAACAACTTTATACTTGCATATAAAACACGTAGGATAGAATTGAACAAACATATATACATTCTTTATTGACTTGTCTAAAACAAGAACGGACATACAACCATCTCCTTGTGGATCGACCCGTGCTCCACCGGCTAGCTGCAAAGCGACACCGTCCTGATCGCGGTTATAACTTTAGAACTTTGAACATCCGACACGCCAAAAGCGTGCGATCAACTGTACCCAACTAAAACCTGTTTGCACGATTCCTTTGAACTGTGGTAGGATAGTAATCAAAGTACAGTAGGAACTCACACGAGAAAAATGACTATCTCAGGTCGATAGACTAACCTATACACATGCCACCTGGGAACTGCTATCTGAAAATGGGTATAATACCAACTAGCATGTTTCCGGCGAGTCCGTCCGGTGTACTCATAACCCAATGAGCACCTGTATACTATCTTAGGTGAATAAACTGACACCAATGGCTTGTGAGACCGGTCACCGCCCCTCGTCAGGGTCTCGATCGGTATACACTAGTCTACTCTGGAGTATCGATACCCAGTCTCGAAACTCCCACGACTAACGACATTTAAGGATGTGCTTATAGACCATCCATCTCCCACATATATGATCGCCATCATAATGCTGGTAGTCAAGCAAGAATCCTATGGGCTCTATCAACATGTAATAGTGATCTGTAATGCCACCTAATTCTGTACATGATGATAAAAACAAATCAGATAGCATGCTATCATCTTGAGTAAGACTGTTCTACCAGTATAGGTCCTCCCTCAATCATCATAATCACCTACCTGCGACTATGATAATTTCCTTGAGGGAACTATAGCCAACAGTCAAGTTAACGGACTAACCTGTACACATTTTACCTGGGAACTGCAACCTGACGATATATATAATACCAACTAGAAGTTCCCAACGAGTTCGTTCAGTGTAACTCATAACCCAATGAGCACATGTATACTAACTCCAGTACGACATACTAATGGCTGTGGGACAGACCGTCTCCCCTGCTGGGATGAGATACGTATACACTAGTCTACTCTGAAGTATCGATGCCCCGTCTAGATAATCCTACGACTAGAGACCTGTATAAGGATGTGCTTATAGACTACCCAGCCCCTACTAGTATGAATGACATCACAACGTTGGTAGTCAAGCAAAGATCCTAAGGGCTCTACCAATATGTATAAGCGATATGCTAAAAGAAACACATGTACATATTGAGGTAGAATCAAACCAAGTAGTATACTACCATTTTGAGCAAGACTGTTATTATATCTGTGTATATCTCAAGCTTCCAAAATGTAATATACAAACCAGTACTATACAATAATGGTCTCTAGGGCATATATCACCAACAGATTTTATCTTAACATGTGTATATGTTTTACTTGTTATTTCATATCGCTAATACTTATTGATAAAACCTTTAGGATCCTTACTTGACTACCGGCGTTGTGATGACAATCATACTTATGGGAGCTAGGTAGTCGATAAGCACATCTTTAAAAGTCCCTAGTTGTGAGAGTATTGATACTGGGTATCGATATTCCTGAGTTGACTAGTGTATACATTTCTAGATCCTGATAAGGGGCAGTGATTGGTCTCATAGCCATTGGTGTGTTTCACCTAAAATTGTATACATGTGCTCACCAGGGATGAGTACACTGGACGAACTCGCCGAGAACTGGCTAGATGGTACTATATCAATCGTCAGATTATATGCATGTGCTCACTTAGGATTTAGCCGCATTATTGAATCAAGTATTGATTTAATAATGATCTAGTATTATATTATTGGATTATTCTATCTCTTTGTATTCGTATTTTTTGTAGTATGAATACAGGTATATATATACGGTTTATGTATTCTTGTATTTATACAAGAATGCTTCTAGAAGAGGTCACCTCATTATGTGTTTTTCTATTTATTAGAAATAGAAAATGAGGTGGAGAGATGAGGTGGCTTTTAAGCATGCACTACTACAAAGAAGGGTTGCTCCTACGGATATATCCGTAGGGGCAACCCACTGCCCCTACGGATATATACGTAGGGGCGAAAAAATACCCCGTAGGTGCAAAAGCCGCAGGTGCAAGTTGAGGCCCTGAACTTGCCCCTACGGTTAAATTATTGCCCCTACGGATATGTGTGTAGGTCTATTTGCCCCTACGTATTAAGCCGTAGGGTATGAGATTTTATATTATTTACGGTTTATTTTAATAAATTACTTGGCCCTACGGGTATATCCGTAGGGGCCTCTACTACCCCCTACGGATATATGCGTAGGTACGTTTCCGTAGGGGCATAAATTCAGGATTCCTGATATTTTGCCCCTACAGATAACGCCGTAGGGGAGAGTCAGTGGCCCCTACGGATATATCCGTAGGGGCTTTCCCAACCCCCTGGCACTGAGATCTGGGGGAAATATCAGTTACTGCTGATATTTGGCCCCTACGGATATATCCATAGGGGTAACATGTGTGCCTACGGATTAATCCGTAGGTACATATTGTCTGTAATTTTTTTTAAAAAATGGGCTGCTTGATTTTTTCCCGCCCTGTGCACAATAATATATACATCAATCAAATCATATATTGCAGTATTCATAATCACATCTCACGCATATATATAATATACAAAAGAAACACAAAAACTGAATATGATATAAATACAAACCAATATCAATATCGTTTCAAAATGTAGTACAATGTGTATGATATAAATAAATACATGTTTCAAAAAAAAAAGAACCAAAATCTACCCTAGCTCGGTCCAGCTCCACCTCTGAATAACGATAGAATAACGCGCGCCTGCTCCTCGGTCAATAAACTCTGCAATTCGTCGCGAGCGGGAGTCTGAGTGGGCGGTGGAGCTACAGGAGCTGTCTGCGGAACCGCAGCCGATGTAGTGGCTTGCGGAGCCGCAGCCGAAGGAGATGCGTGTGGAGGCTCGGCCGATCTATCCTGTCGCGTCTGGATATAACGTGTGTAAGAAGCGTGTAAGAACTGTTTATTATTCGAATTCATATCATTATTAAGTTATTTCGAAACCCTGTTTGGATATCTAGTTTGGAAAAGCATTGTTTATTTCAATTACATATGTATGTATGATTAATCAAACTTAAGTCTAAAACCAAATAAGCTCAAGCTACGTACTAATTATGGATATGTTGATATGTATATAATATGAAATGATATTTTACTATAAAGTAGTATACATACCAGCATCTCCTTCAACTCCTGAACGCTGGCCCTCAAGCTATCCAGTTCATGATGGACATGCCGGTCACTGGAGACGGAGGAAGTAACCGCCGGGGTGGAGTCCAACCTCATATGGGCCCTGCTAGGGCCCAATCCCCGGCCTCTCCCAACCTCCGTGGTGCCCTCCGTGTGCGGCGTCCAGAACTGGGGTCAGCAGCCTCGGATCGTTCTGTCCGGTAAAATCGTTCCCCAGGCCTGGGCCTGCTCAACCACCCGCTCCTACACCCACATTCGAATTCTTATCATTATCGAGTTATTTCGAAACCCCATTTGGATATCTAGTTTGGAAAACTGTAGTTTATTTTAATTAGATATGTACATGTATGATTAATAAAACATAAGTCTACAACCAAATAAGCTCAGGCTATGTACTGATATTGGATATATTGATATCTATAATATGACATTATATTTTACTATTAAGTAGTATACATACCAGCATCTCATTCAACTCCTGAACGGTGGCCTTCAAGCTCTCATGTTCCTGCTGGATACGTCGCTCACTGGAGACGGAGGAAGTAACCACCGGGGTGGAGTCCAACCTCATATGGGCCCTGCTAGAGCCCAGTCCTCGGCCTCTCTCCCAACCTCCGTGGTGCCGTCCGTGTGCGGCGTCCAGGACTGGGGTCAGCAGCCTCGAATGTTGCCTTCCCCCTAACAACTGTCAGAACATTATATTTAGCACATACTGGTCTATAAAATTGACAAGAAATACCAAAATCAACAAATTCAAAGCCTTACCTACAGAGATTGAAGATGTGCTCCTCTGGTATCTGCATGTATCAAAATTTGAATAATATTAATTAATTTCAGTACATACATACTAACAAGGTAAACTCGCATATAGCGCTGCTTACACATATGACAGGGAGTGAACAAGCTCTTGTAGATCATCAGGCGCAAATCTGATCTCATCAAGCAGCGCATGATAATGAGTTGGACGACTAAGAACAAAAGGAATGTGTGTATATTTATGATATAGCATTCTAAATCAATATACATGCCCTATATAATATATAAACATACCTGGAGGAACGGGAGTGGCCTCTGTCCCTGATATGGACGCATCACCAACAACTAGACAATCAATCATTGACAATATAAGTAATTTTGACATAAAGAGGCATGGATATCTATAATATTACATTCAAAATGAATATTAGAGAGCGCACCTGCAGTGAGAAGTGATAAAAGTATCACCCAACTAGGGTGTAATTTACAGAATCAGTTGAGACTCTTAAAAGTCATAGAAGAACCCGACCTGCACAAATCTGATGTATGATTTCCATTGGACACTAAGAAGTCTCTAAAGGGAAAAGCCTATGTGAAAGCCATCATTAGTTCATATCAGAAGATTGATGCTGAAACAGAGAACGAGGAATGTCATTTTTTTCTTCTTCCGTCACATTACTGTCTTCTCCTTGTGCCACAAGACAGTAATGTGGCAGAAGGAGAAGACAGTAATGTGGCGGAAGAAGAAAAAAATGACATTCCTCGTTCTCTGTTTCAGCATCAATCTTCTGATATGAACTAATGATGGCTTTCACATAGGCTTTTCCCTTTAGAGACTTCTTAGTGTCCAATGGAAAGCATACATCAGATTTGTGCAGGTCGGGTTCTTCTATGACTTTTAAGAGTCTCAACTGATTCTGTAAATTACACCCTAGTTGGGTGATACTTTTACCACTTCTCACTGCAGGTGCGCTCTCTAATATCCATTTTGAATATCGATAATATTACATTCAAAATGGATATTAGAGAGCGCACCTGCAGTGAGAAGTGGTAAAAGTACCACCCAACTAGAGTGTAATTTACAGAATCAGTTGAGACTCTTGAAAGTCATAGAAGAACCCGACCTGCACAAATCTGATGTATGCTTTTCATTGGACACTAAGAAGTCTCTAAAGGGAAAAGCCTATGTGAAAGCCATCATTAGTTCATATCAGAAGATTGATGCTGAAACAGAGAACGAGGAATGTCATTTTTTTCTTCTTCTGCCACATTACTGTCTTCTCCTTCTTCTTCTGCCACATTATTGTCTTCTCCTTCTTATTATGTGCGCGTGCAAATTCAATGACTATATTGAGAATATGGATTAATAGTGGGTTGGAAAAGTATTTCTCAAATGGCTTTTGCGTCTAAAAACCATAAACTACTAAGTAATGGCATACATAATTTTTTAGTATAAAGGTTGTTATTTTAAGTGCGCGTGCAAATTCAATGAAAGTTAGATTTGAGGATACCCATGTATGAGTTGTATTCTATATATGTGTGTTTCGATTTATGATTTCGCTTAAGTGTAGGGTTGTTTTTACTTAAATTTCAAACGTATATACATGCATACTGTCTTCTCCTTCTTCTTCTGCCACATTACTGTCTTCTCCTTCTTCTTCTGCCACATTACTGTCTTCTCCTTCTTATTATGTACAGTACTTCCACAGAATACATGTTGTCATTTCTAAATGGAAGTTTCTCAGTGCCACCATAGTAGCAGAAGATGGAATTGTTTATCGCCACTAGATTATGCTAAGCCTCGGATAGATTAGGCAAACATGATCTAGAAGAATATAATTAGCAGAGGAAATATGCAAATAAACATGCATGCAAGCTGACATTAAAAGATTAATATAACAGAGATGTCTACTAATGATTTGTAAGATGTTATCGCAGGTAGGACAACTGCCAATTCTATGGCTTGTGGCCACCAGCGACTGCTTTCTCACCACAGTAAAAATAATGAGGGACTATAACATATCATGAATTCGATATGCACCGTGATTTCATAGCATATGTCTATTAACCTATAATGTATAAGTTCTCGGCGTTGATTGCAGAGGTGCATACAGTCTGAACTAGTAAATATACGTAAGAAGGAAAAAGAAGAAACGATTCATAAATATGGTTGGGCCAGAAACAGACTTAGTCACTGAATGACATATAACTGATATTCCTTGATGTAGAAATCAATACACCTTTGATAACAAACTCATTCTTTTTTGGGAGATATATGAATAACTGATTCTGACCCTCAGCATTCCATTGAACACATGGAAATCCATCGTATCTCATATCCAGCCACCTCACTTCACCGATCCTATGATCGCCCTCTGGAGGACGCACAGCCCTAGCCGCAGCCCCAGCCCAAACCCTAGCCTTAGGTGGTGGTGATGAATGTGAATCCTCATGTGATTTTGCATATTATTGCAAGAGCGTTAATGGGTTTTCAAGATTTGTACGTAGTCAAGAGCAATTGTGAGCAAGGAAAGTAAAAATAGTTTTGGAATTTTATCAAACGGTTGGTGAGCAAACTAGCAAAACGTTTTGAATGAAAATATAATGTAAAATAATTTCGAGAATCAAAAGTGATAGGCTTTGTTAATGATATGGGAGAGAAGCTTGCTTTTTCTTTTTTGTGAGAAATATTTTAGGTTTTTTTTCCTTATTTCTGTTACATCCTGACCGAAGAACTTTCACAATTGTTAAAATTCAGCATTTTGGTCAGTCCTCTCCTTTATTGATATGCATGTGATGTGAGGGTTGGATTTAACACAGCAACCATTGTTCATCAATATATATTACCAAATAAAGCTCTTTATTGTTGATTATGTTGGTTTCATCCTATTCTTGCCTCAATTTGGTGTAATTTGAAATGGCCCACGATTCTAGGGTTTGATATGGGATGGCAATAGAAAAGAGAATTTGTTCTCAAGTTATGATCGAATACCATAATAAATTGGGAGTTGGTTAGGATTGTGAAATTGTGAAAGTAGTTGCATTTTTTTCAAGTATGATCTTGTGAAAATCGGATGAAATATTTAACATCATTTTGTTGTTATTTAGGATTAGCACCCTCTAAAGGATTTTAAGTTAAGATAATGGATATGGATCTTTTGTCAGGATAAAGAAGATCTGCACATGCATAAATACTAGTATAAGATAATTCAAAATTTGGGACAACGGATACATACCGCTAAAAGATATAAATCGAAAACCCAAACAATATTTTGTGATAAACTTAAGTGTTCTTGCAAACTAATACAAATCTTGTTAAAAATTTGATAAATTGACCTTCCCCTTCCCCAGCCCTAGCCCCAGCCCGCAGCCCCAGCCGCACCCCCAATAAAAAATTTGATAAATTGACCTTTCCCCTTCCCCGACCCCGACCCTAACCCTACCCCGACCCCGACCCCGACCCCGCAGCCCAGCCCCTGCCCCAACCCTAACCCGACCCCGACTGCGACCGCGACCCCAGCCCAACCCCAACACGCGCGCCATGAACCTTAAGCCCAAAATAATCCAATAAATTCTTTAACTTACCTCGAGATTTACTCACCTGAACGGCTGCTGGGGCAGGGGCGACGATCTGAACGGCGGTGGCGACGACCTTAACCGCGGTGGCGACGAGAACTCCAGTGGCGACGAAACCGGCGGTGGCGACGAGGAGAACAACCTTGGCGGCGACGGCGTGGCGCATTGGGGGCTTATTTTCGCGCCCGATCGAGAGAGAGAGGGAAATGAGCGTAGGCGATCGATCTGGGATTTTATTAAATCGATATTTACTTGCCCCTACGGATATATCCGTAGGTCCTTTGTTTGCGGCTCCGTAGGGGCAAACACCTAATTAAGAATTAATATTTTTATTCTTGGACATCTTTGCCCGTAGGGGCAACCTTTTAGCCCTACGGATATATCCGTAGGGCCAAGTTATTTCTGCCCCTACGGATGAAACTATTCGTAGGGGCAACCCCCTATTTTACTAGTGATGGTGAGAGGCATAGCTATTGTTTTTGTTTATTGATTTGTGAAAACTATTCAAGCGTGGATAATTATTTTATTGTAAAAAGAAAATGCTTGATAGTTTTTTCCTTAACCATTCTTCTCTCATTCTCACTTTGGCATACTCTCTCCTCTCTTGCGTTCTCTCTTCTTCCTAAAACCCTAACCCTTCTCATGAGTAGAGAATCATAGGTTTTTTGAGATAAACAAATGCAATTAACACTCTCTAAATCATCTACGCATTCTGAATTAGTATACTAGAGTTTTTAATTACTTCTATTAAAAGTTGAAGCTTGAACCACAACCTCTCGGGTGGATCGTCTTTGACGCGATGAGACCGACGACCAAGCTCGATCCCGATGGATTAGGAGCTTAAGGAGAGGATTAAAAAGAACCGAGGGACTCGATCTCAATCACTATCCTAGCATATTAGATCCTATGAGATTTTTTACTAGCTAGGGTTTATGGTAGTTCTTGGGGTTTAGTGTCGATGTTGCATGCCTAAAGCTTGTTTTTTGAAAATTCCGCCTCTCTACAAAGCCCGTAGAGTGTGCAATATCGACTAACAGAAAGTGTAGTTCTAGATACCGATCATAACTCATGTGTTGAAGAACAAAAAATTCTACATGCAATAAAACTACAATTCAATGCATCTTAATTTTCGAATTTTGATTCATTATGATCTTTTTAGATAAACTAGGTACCATATGCATGTATAAACTATACGTGAATGGATGAGAAAGGCTTTATATTTTAATTACATTTGTATGGATAAATATGAACATGATTATCTTTTACAAATGCGAATATCGTCATGCCTGGCAAGTGCAATGTCAATTTTTTGGGTCTACTATATTTACATATGAATGGAACATGGGTTCATTTATAAATCAATATACATGCATTTATTTTTTGAATTAGATTTATAACAACCAGCTTATATTTCCCTTCATATTGTATCAATTACCTAAGCCATAGATGTTTTTTTTAACTTAGGCTTCCTCATGATCCTTTGTTTTTATTTGCATGTGTTGCATTCTATTAATCAATTTAACTACATGTGACATGAATAAATATTTGTTTTTGTTTTGTCATAAAATGTTCTAATAACCATCATTATTTAGTTGGTATCAAACTCCAGATTAGTACATGCAAAATCCTAGTAAATAATCATGTGAATTGACCCTTTTAAAATTATTATTTCTTATATATATTATATAGTGTTGTAATTAAATTTTAGGTTCAAAAAGAGATACAGTGATATGCTAGGATTTGGCTTGAAGGCTATAATACAAATATCTAACTTGATTATTTATTGCCGAATTAGAATACATCCGTATGCACGTGAAAAAACCTAGTACTTAAAATACAAGATGCGTTTTGAAGGCTAAGACCTCCGTTTTCTCAAATCATAAAAGCATTCCGAAATCCGTCTTAGCTGATCTAAAGCCGGCTCTAGACGAAGCTACGGGGGGAAACAGGGAGGCAGACAAAGCAAGAGGGGGTCAGTCCGCTAAGTCCAGCCAGTCTAAGCAATTCTGCAGTAGCTTTACTTGCTCCTTTGGAGGACCAAGAAACCACCCGACCTCAGGACTGAAGCCAAAAATCAAAGAAATCCTAATATATTTTGTCCTTTTTATCTTATTTTGGAACAGACTTTGAAAGAATATGACATTTAAGACAACCCTAACAGTTAACAATGCATTTGATTCTCTTTGGAACACAGTGTCAATATAGAAAATATGGATGTTGAATTGGCTTCGTGTTTAAGTATTTTTTCTCGTAAAAAAAAATCATTGACAATTCATCATTTCAGTCTCTGATAGAGATCTTAATTAATTTAATTAAGCATCAATGAATATATTGAATAATAGCATAACAGTCTGATTTTGATCAGAGCAGTACATGAAGAAGATGAAGATAATCTTATCTTTCTTGCTAAATAATGATTATGTCAAAATGGAGGAGTCTTTTAATGAATTTCGATGGAATCAGATGAACAAAAAACGATCCAAAACAATGCAAATTGAAAGCTCAGTGAAGGTATTGAATTTTATACTAATTTTCTTACATCTTTTGAGAAAACTTGTTGCAAATGTCGAAACGTCAGTGCTCCATGAGGTATGATAAGATATCGATTTTAGAGGTTTTATTGCAGTTAGTTTTTAATGGTCCGTATAAGTATGCATCTTTGCATATCTTAATATTTTTATCTTATTAAAAAGAAAGATTTAATATTCCCCACAACTTATACTAAGAAGACACATTTCTAAATCACATAAACAAAGAGTTATATGCTCCAGGGATTATCTGTGGATTTTTTTTTTCGGTGAACGGCTTAAGAAATCAACATCGACTTTTTTTTTTAGATAATCGATCGGCATTCATCTTGTTCTTCATGACCTCATACATGCTTTAATGTGCTGTGGATATTTTTGCATGTTGATCAAAAATCTAAAAATGTAAACAGTTTTATAGTCGAAAACCATTAATTTTGCAACCATCATATGCAAGAGCATAAAGTATCAAAAACGCATGAAGATTGGCCTATACATCCATTAGGCAATGGAAATCAAGATGAACAATGTTGATTATCCGAAAAAAACTGTTGATACCGACATTCTCAGAATATTATGGAGAAAAAACATTTTGGGGACCATTTTTCTCTTTTAAAAAACACAAAAGGTTAGATGTATCAGAAGGCTTTTATGGCATCATTGGGCCGACCCATATCTAGTTGTCGACCACGTGAAGGTGGGACTCTACCCAGTGCAATTAGCAATGAAAGCATAGAAAAGGCAAATATATTTCTTCATCTTTCGGCTGGCCCTTTTGCCTTTCCAGTTCAGAGATCCCTCATGCTGCATGTGAGAGGCTTGTTGTGACACCAAACATTGCAAGGTCATCATAATGTTTTGGTTCATTTTCAACATGGGTCCAGAAAAAGGGAAAAAAAATAATTCAGGTACTAGACTACCACTTCTTAGCACGTTGCAAAAGTTTTATGTGCTAATAAGAAAAATTGCATAAAACCCATGTGCGATTGGCATAAAACTGTCATCTGCTTTTAAAACATATGCTTTGCCAGTCTAGGTTTAACGACATCGTTAGTATCGCTGAATTGAAATTATTATTGCAAAGATATAGTTGTAGTCCAATCATTTTTGGGTCAATGTTTCAATAATGGGCTGCAATCACTAATTTTAACAAGGGATGCTTTGGAGAATGATATTGATGATGCTCAATAGTGGCGATGTCCAAGATCAGGACACGTGGCAGATGACGTGTCCCAGAACTCAGAAGAAATGGCCTACAGGGGCCGACCAGGCCATCCCTGTACCCGACCTGTAAGCACAAGCTGGCTCTCCTCAGAGCGCCTGAAAATTGGCCTTCTCGGCCTCTCGGCTCGCCTGAGCTGCCACAAGACCAAGACTCCTCTGCCCTCCCGCTCGTTCCCGAGCTCCCCTGCCGAGGCCATCTTCCTCGGTCCCTCCGACCGACCAACTCCACCACTCACAAGCATAACCGACGCTCCGCAAATCTCGCCATGCTCAGATTCTCCGCCAGCAACATCCCACGTTCCACGCCATCACGATCCCCATTAACGGGAGATCCGCTCATTACGCGGGTGTGTCGTCGGGAGCGTAACTGCCGGCGAGATTCTCGCGCCTGCTGCTGCGTGCTGCCGCCACTATATAAACCCCCATCACAGAGGGGTCAAGTAAGCTATTTTTTTACTCCACTTAGCCGTTACTCTGCTCGGATCTCGTGCTAACTTGATCGTCGGAGGGTCCTCGGTGGTACCAAACCACCCCGGGACTTCCTTGCAGGTACTCGGCACTAAACTCCTCAAATCACCAATCTTCTCAAAACCCATTGAGACTAACACGCAACAGGAGATCATCTCCAAGATCCACCGGGAGATCGATGGAAGACAACATCTGATGGTGACCCGAAAATGATCTCCATCAGTTGGCACCGTCTATGAGAAACTAAATTCCACATAAAACAAAGTTGGCCTTCCGATCTTCATCCACATGACAAGTGACCGCCCTGAAGATCCAGGTACTAGCCGCCGCCTCCCCCTCACCGAAGGCGCGGATGAACCTCCCCCGGCGACCATCATTAACGCCCTCGCCAGCTGAATAGATCGGCTACAGTCCCTCGTGGAGCTGCTCTTCCGCGTCCAAACGGCCGGGCCAGGGCCCCAGATCGCCGCTCCTCCGCCTCCAGAAGGCTCTGCCCTCATCGGCACAGCTGACCACCGGTAGGCTACGACCCCTGGCCACAGATCTCACGGGCCGATACTCCCTGAGGCCCGCTGGGCGCCCCACGGCTCCACACCAAGATCCATCGCCAGAGCGCCTCGCCTCGAGCCTCCTCGCGACCCTTACCCCCTGAGGAGATGTCGGTCACCTCGCCTGTCCACAGGCATGATCAACACCCCCTCCCTCGACGGGGTCGCACAGAAGGGGCTCGCTACGACGGCTCGAGGGCCACCTTGCCCGGGGATCTGAGGAACCTCATCGAGAGGAATCGGGGCTGCGCCCAGACGCAAGTCTCCCACAGCAGAGGCCAAGAATCACAGGGCACCGAGTCCTCGGGGTACCATGGCCGACTCGACGCCCTCGAAAAGAAGATCGAGGGCATGCCTCGCGGTGGGTTTTACCTGGCCGGTGGCTTCCCCACCCGCAACGCCAGGGATCAAAGCCCTTGCAAAGAGGCAACCGCGCAGCTTCACTGTCCGGTTATCCTTAGAAGGCCTCCTAAGGCCCCTCCAACGCTAAGGATCAAATTCCTCCGTAGAGGCAGCCGAGCGGCTTCCGTGCTCGGCTATCCCTGGCCGGTAGCTTCCATACTCGCAACGCCAGGGATGAAAGCCTTTGCCAAGAGGCAACCGCGCAGCTTCACTGCCCGGTTATCCTTAGCATGGCTTCCTACAGCCCCTCCAACGCTAAGGATCAAAGTCCTCCTTAGAGGCAGCCCAACAGCTACCCTGCTCGGCTATCTCCGGCTAGTAGCTCCCTACCCATGACGCCAGTGATCGAAGCCCTCGCAAGAGGCATCCGCGTAGCTTCATTGCCCGGATATCCTGAGCAGGCCTCATACGGCCCCTCCAACGCTAAGGATCCAAGTCCTCCTTAGAGGCAGCTCAGCAGCTACCCTGCTCGGCTATTCCCGGCTGGTAGCTTCCTACCACGACCGACAGGGATCAAAAGCCCTTTCAGAGGCTGTCGAGCCCGACCCTCGCTCGACTATCCTTCAGGACAAAAGCCCTCGCCAAGAGGCACTGGGCAGTAACCCTGCCTGGCCAAGGGTCCTTGGTAGGCTTCTTACAGCCCCTCCCGCGCTAAGGACCAAAGTCCTCCCAAAGACAGTCGAGCCCTTGCTCGGCTATCCCCGGCTGATAGCTTCCTACCACAACCGACAGGGATTAAAGTCGTCGTCAAGAGGCACTGGGTTGTAACCCTGCTCGGGCCCCGTCCAGAAGGCTCAAAGCCCTCGCAAGAGGCAACCGAGCAGCTACCCTGGTCGGTCATCTCCGGCTGGTAGCTCCCTACCCATGACGCCAGGGATCGAAGCCCTCGTAAGAGACATCCGAGCGGCTACCCCGCTCGGTCATCCCAGGCTGGTAGTTGCCTACCCACGACGCTAGAGATCAAAGCCCTCGCCAAGAGGCAACCGCGCAGCTTCACTACCCGGTCAACCTTAGTGGGCTTCTTACAGCCCCTCCAATGCTAAGGATCAAAGTCCTCCTTAGAGGTAGCCCAGCAGCTACCCTGCTCGGCTATCTCTGGCTAGTATCTACCTACCTATGACGCCAGGGATCGAAGCCCTCGCAAGAGGCATCTGAGCGGCTACCCCGCTCGGTCATCCCAAGCTGGTAGTTGCCTACCCACGACACCAGCGACCAAAGCCCTCGCCAAGAGGCAACCGCGCAGCTTTACTGCCCGGTCATCCTTAGTGGGCTTCTTACAGCCCCTCCAACACTAAGGATCCAAAGTCCTCCCAGAGTCAGTCGAGTCCGTCGCTCGCTCGACTATCCCCTGCTAATGGTCGTTGCTCGCAACACCAGAAGTCAAAGGCCCTCGCCAAGGGGCAACCGAGCAGCTTCCCATTCATACACATTCATGCTCATTCATCCCCTGGGCCCATTCATGTTCGGCACAAATACGGCGGACAGCTCTTTGCCCATCACATGCAGAGGATCCGTGGCCCCAACAAGGGGCATCAGGTCTATCCAAGTCTGAGCGATCCCCCCTCAACTTCGGGGCCATGGAGATGCCTCCTTCTCAGCAGCGCTTGGCACGCTTGGCAATTGATCGAAATCAACTCGACGAACGACCGCTAGATAGATAGCCGACCTGATATGGAAGCCCAACAGTGCAAGCCCGCTAGACAGATAGCCGACCTGATATGGAAGCCCAACAGTGCAAGCAGAGATATTTTATAAGCATTCTTCACAAGAAGAAGATGAAGTGCAAACCGATGAAACCAAAGAAAGAAAGTTTTATTAACAAAGGCAAAGTCTTTACAAAGGGTATTTTGAGCTCCCTTATTGTTTGGATTTCTCGTTGTGTCGGTAAGAAAATTTGTAGAAATCACAACAAAAAATTATTTGACCGCAATCAATAACGGTGTCGGATGTAGCGTGTTAGTAAGTGCAGATCGTCCACAGGGAAAGTGTAATCGTTCGTGTTTCGAATTAGATGAGTTGAAATTTTAAAGAAAAGAAAACAAACAATTCATGATTTGTAAATTGAATTTCAAGAATTAGAAAAATCTAGTCTAAATCAAGAAACATTAAAATCAAGAATTGAGAATTTGTGATGATTTCCAAATCAAATATCAAGAATCGAAGTGAGGCTCGTAGGAATCGATCGGATCTATAGATGTGATGAAATCTAGCGATTATGTATTCTTATCCATCGATGAATTGATACTAGATCGATGTTCATCTACGAGAATTAGGGATTTCTTGTGAAAATAGGGTTTCATCTTCTATCCCTTGTTCCTTCGTCGATATCATTCACATTCTAACCTCTAGTAAATTCAAGAATTGATAGTGGATCCCTAATTTCGAGCGATCACAATCAAGAAAGCATTGCAACGAAACTAGGTCGTCGATTCTTCAATTTGCTAGGGTTTACTAAACTCGTAGGACTTAAGAATCGTTTTAAGATTTGTTACATCATCATTCTATTGATCGTCTCGACTCCTTTACGAGCGGAGTTTTACTCAAACATCGCAATAAGAACCACAACCACAAATTGAGATCGAATCATGATGCAAGAATTTAAAGAAAGCAAGATTAAAGAATTTCACCTTTTATTTATCAACAATGCCGTTACAAATCGCTCAAGAACTACAAGAGGAAGAACTCGATCGTCGATTTAGCTTCGCTCGTCTTCTTGAGTCGCGGATCGTCTTGGATCACTTGCTCGATTAAAGATCGGCTCCGCTCCTAAAAGGTTGAAGGCTTCTCACTTGAATGGTACTCGGGATCTTGAATTTGGCTTTGGATTTTGGATTTAGGAGGCACAAGTTGTGTCACTCAACTTGTGTGTGAAAGAGGAAGAGATGAAGAACAACCTTTAACCTTAGATCTAAGCTCCTTTTTATAGGCTTTCATAACCCTAGATCTAGGATTCAAAATTTGAATTTCCCTCCAAGTTTGTTATAGGGAAAGGCTTCTAGAGGGAGTTAGTTGGAGGGATGCTTCTAGAACTAGCTTGTTAGAAGGTTGATTAGCTTAATCATGATTAGCTTAATTTAATGATCCTCGCTGATCTGTTAGAAGCTTCGAGGGTAATCTGGAATTTGACATGTCTTGATGAGGTGTACACACTGAGAGAGAGAGAGATTCTGAAGCAAAACAGGGGAGCTGACGTGGCAAGGCCGCCGCGGATCCGCGGCACTACCCTGCTTAGGCCGCGGATCCGCGGCCTAATAGAAGCTTCAGTGCGCACATTTTATGGTACTGCTTTGTGACATCTTCTTGGTATTTTCTCTGATATATTGAATCTCAGAATTCCTTCTAGATTACTACCAAATCTCAAGTCCTTGAGTTGGCGTATTCTTTAACAGCACTGTTATACAAATTTGACCTTTCTCCTGGAATTTCCTGCACAGACTTCGAAACAAGTGTTGCGCTACACAAGAATGATGCGATGCCATGATAAACAGTTAACTTCCCTAAAAATGCCGGTTTTAGAGTATAACACATGTAATCTGGTATTTCAGGGATGTTTTGCTAATATGTGCAATATGAATACCGAACAATTCTAGATGAATGCAAAAGATAGGGAAATTGCCGTGTTAAAAATGCAGTATTTTCGACTGATCAAATTCCCCCAAACTTATTTTCGGTCGTCTCGAGCGAACTGTTTTATTAAAAAGAGAAGGAGAAAATAAAGAAAGAGAAAAACTATCTAGCATACTTTTGTTGGCAACACGATTGCACTGAGCACGTGCAACAAGCCTTTAAACTTCTAGGTGTCCCTAGTAGGAGGAGTGTTGTCTCCTGAGGGTTTTCAGCGGATTGCACCCAAAAACTCCAATAATAAAAGGAAGATCGTGAATATTACATTTAAAGACAAGAATTGTAAAAGAAAGACTCTGAAAATTAGGGTTTCCAACTAAGCTAGCTTTTAAGTTGTCATGAACCCTATCTTAATAGTCATGAAAAGACGTCGGAAATCACGTCCTCCCTAAATAAAACATCGTCTTATTCTTTATTCCTATCTTTCTTCCAAACATCGATCATATAACCCTACGCGTGTGTAAAGACATCCCTACACCCGGAGAATTCAATTCAAGCTATCATACTCTTGTCCATCCACCTCAGTACTTTTTAATTAATGAATATTTAGGATTGCTCACACACTTTCATGCGACCGTATATACTTCTTGAGGTACTAACCGACCGATTACTAATGTGCTTGCTTATTAGGTGTTTTTCCTTGTCTTGCACCACCTAAGGCTTAGCAGTGACTCCCAGACCAGTTGGCCTTAGGGCACTAGGTGAAGAGGCACCCTCACTATATTTTTTTATTGCTGCCTTGGCGATAACAAAACCAGTGTTCATTTTTCTCACCATTTTATATTTTATTCAAATTTTTATTTTTTTATTTCCTTCATACATCGGCTTTTAGACAAGAGCATTTCAAAGTATGCTCTATTATCCCGAGCTTCAAGATATGTGTAGGTGCGTATAGTAGGGTATCAACGTTCAAAATGTTTGGCTTCCAGCATAGGAACTATTTTTCAGACTTATTTTTATCCTCAGATTAGTGACTTCTTTCATCTTACTAACCCTTGGGACAACGGCTCATAACTACTTATTACTAGTTCGTATAAGAAAACTTCTAATTTTCTTGGTTTTCTTAAATTTTTCTAATCTCATGGATGTAATTTTTCACTATCTAATCTTTTATTATCTTATTTTTGTACAAAACTGTTTTTATAGTTTTGAAATTTTTAAATTTTTTTATAGGTTTTCAAAATTGTTTTGTGCTTATGCAAATGATATGCAAATGATGCAAAAATAAGCACAAACCTCCCCCAAACTTGTTTTCAACAGTGTCCTCACTGTTGCCAATCGCTATATCTCGAAAAACCTGTAAGCTTGGGAAGAAATTTATTAATAGAGGTAAAATATTTAAATGAAGATCCTCCCCTAAACTTACTTTTGGCTCAAAATTTTGTAAAAATTTTCTTTTCAAGAGCCAGAAAAAATGCCCCCCCCCCCAAACTTGAGTTATGCAATGTTAATCTTTGAAAATCACATGAGGGGGTCAAAAATCAGTGGTCGATACCAAGCTTTGCAAAAACCGAAAGTTAACACCAACCATTCAAAAATTTTATCAATGCAGTGCTCTAGTTGGTGGAAGAAGAAGTGGGGAAAGGGTAAGTGGTGGAATAGAATGTGTGTGCGTCTCATTTTGGAGAGACGATGCAGTGAATGTGATGGATTACTCGCATCCTTTTTACAGTTCAGAAGAAGGTATGGAGGTTCAATTTCATTGATTGGGAGATGATTCATCTCAACACCCGTGTCATTTAAAAATTCGAGTTCATCAGCGAGGATCTTCTCAAAAGTTCCATCAGTACCCCAAAGAATAATGTCATCACAAAGTGCGGAGTGATCTTCAGACTCCAAAAACGGTTCATAATCAGTGTTAGTTGTTGACCCGGACAACTCGGTGGAAGAGTCCGTATGTGTATGATACATAGTTGGGTCAAACAATAACGTATGAAAAGAGTCAAGATCAGTATCAAGAGGATCATCAAATTCGCTGTTGTCGACATCCATTAAGTCGACAGAACAGACCTGAACAGTAGGTTCAGAGGGTACACTTCCCAACTTGTAAATGTTCAGCTCAATTGACCTATTCTCGAAGGATAGGGTCATAGAACCATTACGACAGTTGATGATAGCGTTGGAAGTGGCCAAAAAGGGGCGACCTAAAATCACCGGAATTTGATTCCGTGGGTTCGCTACAGGCTGTGTATCAATTACAATAAAGTCCACAGGAAATACAAATTCCCCGATTTTTATTAACACATCCTCCAGTTCACCCCTAGCTTTGGTGATTGATCGGTCAGCCATCTGGAGAGTTATGCTCGAGGACTTTAACACTCCGATACCTAGTTGCTCATAAACCGAGTATGGAAGCAAGTTAACACTAGAGCCAAGGTCAAGTAGAGCACGTTTGATGTGTTTCCCCCCAATAGAAATAGAAATAGTAGGACAGCCAGGGTCCTTACGTTTCCTCGGTACTTGTTGGGGGAAAGCTGTGTCTACTGTCTTTGCCATGAATATCTTCCTGGGCACTTGAGTCTTCCTCTTCCTAGTGCATAAGTTCTTAAGAGTTTTTGCATAGGACGAAACTTGTTGGATAGCATCTAGGAGAGGGATGTTGATGTTAACTTGCTTAAACATGTCCATAATTTTCTCCATATGTGGACTCGATCTGTTAGCCCTTAACCGATTAGGATAAGGTGCTTTAGTAATAAGTGTAAGTCCGTGTTGCCCATCCCGGTGCTTACGGGAGGCGGAAAACATAATAAAAAACGGATTTTTAATGACTTAGGCAACATGGACTATGCTTGTGAGGATCTTTGCTAAACTAAAACTAGCTAAAGTAATCTAACAACTAACAAAGTTGTAGAAAGGTTATACCTTTGGTCTTTAGTCCTTCTCTCCTTGCTCCTAGGTATGGTAGAAAGAGTTCACCTTGCTTGTCTTCTCCCGTCAAAGAAAGATCCACTTGAAAGCCACCACCTTTAGCTTCAACTCCAAGCTAGGAGTAACTAGAGTGCAAGAAATGCTAAGACTTGAACCCTAGAAGTGAGAAGAGAAGATCAAGAGAGGGTTTTTCTCAAGCTTTTTGTTTCTCAACACATGAGAGGGAGAGAGCTTGAGGGAGAGGATGAGCAAGAGAGAGAAAAGATATGATAGAATGAAATAATAGTGAGCCATTCTCACTAATATGTGAGGATAATTTTAATTAGATAATTAGCTTGAAAATTGTCATGATAAATCATGACTTGACCATTATCATTTCAATTTTTGCAAAGATCAAAGAGCATCTTCCAAATGAAATGATTATGGTCAAGTTGTCAACATGGTCAACAAGTCAATGAAGTCAAATTGTCAACAACAACCATGCACAATAATTAAGCTAATTATCAATTAATAATAATCCACACAAAAACAATAGGGTTAATAAAATGACAAAAGCCATTAACCCTAAACAAGGTCCTCTCCCCCAATCTCAAGCAACTGTGCATACGCACCCGCATTCGTGATCCGAGGAACACGAACACAACGAGAAAAACCAATCTCAAATCATATACTAGGATCCGGCTTAAACCAAAGCCCGCTAGTATAAACTGTCCGGACAGCAAACGTGCACAAGTGCGCGGATGCGAACGAACCCTGTCGCAAAACCATGCGACCTCTACTCGTTTTGCCTAAAGGCGAATAGCTCTCTGTGTGGGACTCTAAAGACTCGACACTACGCTGGCAGTGGGTTTAACCACAGACCGCAAGCGGCACTAGCTGTACGTAACGGTCCCCAGGTAGATGTCGATAAGAAGACTGACGAGGTGAACCCCATCTGCACTCCTACTGAGCCTGTATGTGACAGTCTCCGTACAGTCCGGTCTGTTCGTCTGATACATCGCATGGCGGGCCTAGGGGGGCGGTGAACGTCAGTCCCCTAATAGCGGTACAAGTCGTGTCGGAGTGTAGCCCAGAACACCCTGAGATAACACTGGAAACCTACCAGTATATCTCGCTTGCCCTGGCCAGGGACTACTCGTGTAATGGCTCTCCTAGACACAGCGCGATGTCAACCCCCAATACCGGGAGAGACGAATCCTGTCTAACCGTCACTGCCTCCAAGTGCTTCGGGACTGCACCCAAAAACTACCTGTTTGCACAGCTCCTTTGAGCCGTGGTAGGGTAGTAATCAAAGTGCAGTGGGAACACACTCGAGGCGAAGTGACAGTGTCAAGTCAGCGGACTAAGCTGTACTCATGTCACCTGGGAACTGATAACTGACGATAGGTATATTACCAACCAACAGTTCCCGACGAGTCCTGTCCAGTGTACTCGTAACCTAACGAGAACCCGCATACTATCCCAAGTACGACGTACTAACGGCTGTGGGACAGACCGTCTCCCACACTGGGATGAGAAGCGCATACGCTAGTCTACTCCGGAGTATCGATGCCCTGTCTCGATAGTCCAACGACCAGGGACCTGTATAAGGATGTGCTTATAGATTACCCAGCTCCCACGAGTGCGAGCGCCATCACAACGCTGGTAATCAAGCAAAGATCCTAAGGGCTCTACTAATATGTATACCAGCAATATGCTAAAAGAAACACATGCACATATTAAAGCAGAGACAAACCAAGTAGCATACTACCATTTCGAGCAAGATTGTATATACAACTGTGAATATCCCAAGCTTCCATTAAGTAATATACAAGCTAGTATGATACAGTAATGGCCTCTAGGGCATATACACTAACAATCTCCCACTTGCACTAAGGCCATGTACTGGCGTATCGAAGACCTATCATCTCGATCAGCCGCTCGAACTGAGTCTGGGGCAAGGCCTTGGTGAATGGATCTGCTGTGTTATCCTCTGATGCAACTCTCCGGACCTCGATCTCCTGGCGATCCACGATCTCCCTGATCAGGTGATACCGCCTTAAGATGTGTCTGGATTTCTGATGGGACCTGGGTTCCTTCGCTAAAGCTATAGCCCCGTTGTTGTCGCAATACAGAGGTATTGGGTCAACAATGGACGGAACCACCTGAAGTTCTTTCAAGAACTTCCTCATCCAGACAGCTTCTTTTGCGGCATCAGATGCAGCGATGTATTCCGCTTCCATAGTCGAGTCAGCAACGGTTTCCTGTTTGGAGCTCTTCCAACACACCGCCCCTCCATTGAGGGTAAAGACAAAACCCGACATGGACTTGGAATCATCCTTGTCACTCTGGAAGCTGGAGTCAGCAAAGGCCTCAATCTGCAGGTCTTTTCCGCCATACACCAAGAACATCTCCTTAGTCCTTCTCAGGTACTTGAGAATGTTCTTTACTGCTATCCAATGTTTCTCCCCTGGGTTTGACTGATACCTGCTTACCACACTCAGTGCATAAGCCACATCCGGTCTGGTACATAACATCGCATACATTATAGAGCCTACCGCAGAAGCGTAGGGTATAATAGACATGCGATCCCTCTCCAAATCAGTCTTGGGAGACATCTCTTTTGAGAGGGTGATCCCGTGACAAGCCGGTAGATTACCGCGCTTGGAATCTTCCATACTGAATCTCTTCAGTATGGTGTCGATGTACCTGGACTGCGAGAGTCCTAATATCCTCTTGGATCTGTCACGGTAGATCCGGATACCCAGAATGTAGGAGGCATCACCCAGGTCTTTCATGGAGAACCTGTGTGACAAGAACCCCTTGACAGATTGTAGCATAGGAATGTCATTTCCTATTAAGAGAATGTCATCCACGTATAAAACGAGGAATACTACAGTTCTCGCTACAAATCTACAATAGATGCATGGTTCATCTGGATTTTTGATAAAGCCAAATTCTTTGACCGTCTCATCAAAACAGATGTTCCAACTCCGCGATGCCTGCTTGAGTCCATAAATGGACTTGAGCAACTTGCACACCTTTCCGCTGCTCCCACCCTGAATGAAACCCTCTGGCTGATCCATATAGACACACTCTTCTAAATGACCATTTAGAAAAGCTGTCTTTACGTCCATCTGCCAAATCTCATAATCGTGGAAAGCAGCAATGGCAAGAAGGATCCGAATGGATTTCAGCATAGCTACTGGAGAAAAGGTTTCGTCATAGTCCAAACCAGGTCGCTGACGAAAACCCTTTGCTACCAGTCTAGCTTTATAGGTCTCAACCTGTCCATCTACACCAATCTTCCTTTTGAAGATCCACTTGCATCCTACGGGTTTTACCCCGTCTGGAGCAATGTCCAACGTCCATACTTTGTTGGTGTACATGGACTCCATCTCGGTCCGCATTGCATCCAGCCATTTTACCGAGTCGACGCTCTGAATGGCTTGCTGGAAGCTAGTAGGCTCATCACAATCTAGGATGCAGTCTTCTCTATCCCCGTCAATGAGAAAACCGTAGTATCTCTCGGGCGGATGAGACTGCCTACTGCTCCTGCGGAGCGGCATAGGAATGTCCTGTTCTTTTGAACTTTCTGGTTCCACTAAACTTTCAGTAATAGTTTGTGGTTCTGGAATTTCTTCCAGTTCTATTGCGCTCCCACTCATTTCTTTTTCTATGAACTGATGTTCTAGAAAGTGGGCATGACGAGAAACAAGGACTTTTTGTTCCTCTTCGCAATAGAAGTAATATCCCTTTGAGTTCTTTGGATATCCCACAAACTTGCACTGTACTGAGCGTGCCTCGAGCTTGTCCGCATGCTGCTTTTTTACAAAAGCTGGACATCCCCATGTCTTAATGTGATTAAGATAGGGTTTCTTCCCACTCCATAACTCATATGGTGTGGTAGGCACAGTCTTAGTGGGAACACGGTTCAAAAGATATGCAGCTGTTTCCAGCGCATACCCCCAGAATGATCGCGGTAACTCAGCGTTACTCATCATGGACCGTACCATATCCAATAGGGTTCGGTTCCGTCTCTCCGATACACCGTTATGTTGCGGAGTGTATGGAGGAGTAAGCTGAGAGAGAATTCCATTCTCTTTTAAGTAATTCAGGAATTCGGCACTTAAGTATTCTCCTCCTCGATCCGATCTTAGGATCTTGATACTTTTGCCGGTCTGTTTTTCTACTTCACTCTTATATTCCTGGAATTTTTCAAAAGCCTCGGATTTATGTTTCATTAAGAAGACATAACCGTACCTTGAAAAATCATCCGTAAAAGTTATGAAGTAAGAAAAACCGCTTCGCGCATGTGTAGACATTGGACCGCACACGTCGCTGTGTACGAGTCCCAAGAGCTCGCTCGCTCTTTCTCCGTGTCCAGAAAACGGAGCCTTTGTCATCTTTCCTTTGAGACAGGATTGACAAGTTGCATATGATTGATATTCGAACGAATCTAAATATCCTTCAGTATGTAACTTAGTCAATCTTCTCTCGTTGATGTGACCCAGTCTACAATGCCATAAGAAAGTTTTATTAATTTCTGGAGACTTTCTTTTGTGTGTATTCTGGATATTGAAAACCTGTGGTTGGTTTAAAACGTATATACCGTTGTTCAATGTACCTGACCCAATCAACACTTGATTAAGGTGAATGTTCACTACATTACTTACAAATGCAAATTCATAACCTTCTTTAGATAATAAAGATACAGAAATGATATTACAGGTTGCATTTGGTACATAATAACAACTACGCAAAACCAAAAAGTGTCCATCTGATAATCCCAGGTGATAGTCCCCCACGGCCTCAGCATCCATGCTAGCACCGTTCGCAACTCTGAGGGTCATGTCACCTGCCTTCAAAACTCTACGCTTTCTCAACGCCTGCAAAGAATTACAGATATGAGATCCCGATCCGGTATCCAATACCCAGGAAGTAGAGTTTATAGATAGACAGTTTTCAATAACATACACACCTGAAGCTGAAGCTGCAACTCGCTTCAAATCCTGTGTTCTGGCTTTCCAAGCCTTGCAATCTTGTTTCCAGTGACCACTTTTGTGACAATAGAAGCATTCTTCCTTACCCACCAGCTTCCCCGCTACTTTTGTTGCTTTACCCTTTCCCTTCGTATCCACTTTACCGACACCGCCTCTTGGTTTGGCGGGGGCTTTCTTCTTCTTGCCCTTGGCTTTCGCCCTGGACCTAGAAGAGGAAGATCCTCCTACAAACAAAGTGGATGTCTCCCTACCCTTCTGTAGGGTGCCCTCAGCAGTCCTCAACATGTTCAGAAGTTCGGCCAGTTCGACCTCCTTTCCTTGCATGTTGAAGTTGAGAATGAACTGGGCGTAAGTGGAAGGAAGGGACTGGAGAATTAGATCAGTATAGAGTTCATTCTCCAACGTGGTCCCAAGGTCCGCGAGCTCCTCTATATAGCCGATCATCTTAAGCACGTGGTCCGCTACCGATGATCCGACGGCCAACCTTGCCGAAAAGAGCTTCTTCGACACTTCGTATCTTGCGATACGAGACTGCTCTCCATACAGTTCTTTTGTATGGAGAAATATGGACTCTAGGTCCATATTCTCGTGCCTCCTCTGATGGTCGTTGTCCATCGAGGCTAATACGAGGCATTTGGCCCTCGCGCAATCTATCTCCCATGTCTTACGGATTTCTACATCCGCGACGCTGGAGGTGGGACCTGGGACGGGGGGAGCTTTGGTGGTAAGTATATACCCCAGCTTGTCATAAGTGATAGCCATCTTGACATTCCTGAGCCAATCTTTGTAGTTTGGCCCTGTCAATATGTTTTTATCTAATAGTAACTTAAGTCCGGTCATCTTGAATGGTCGCTGCAATTAGGAGAGAGAAAAGAAACACTTTAGCATGATGCTCTTGCAAGTTTAGAGTGGTTTTTAATTTGTCTAAACTGGATGGCTCCCACTGTCTCTCGAATCCCTTCTCAAACCATAAAGAAAAGGATTAGCCGGGATCATTCTCACCGTACAATACTTGCTTAACCGTTCAGCCAGGCCAGTGTCGGTACTTCGAGGGAGGTTTTCCAACGCTTTCGCGAAGTTCCTTAATTAAGTAACCTCTTTTCCCTGTGGGCGTAGCCCCGCTAACACCTTTCTAGGCACCTACTAGGTTTATAGCATTGATCGTTAAGTGAGAGTTTTCCCGAGGAGTAGCATATACTCACAGTAGGATCGGGATCCAAATATCATCGCGTGATAAAACCGAAGGAATCCTACCAGAATTATCACACTCCAAATGGTATGCAACGCTAGCAAGTTTCAGTACTTATGAAACTCCCGATGTGGATTTTTGCCCCATGCTCTTATGACCTTGACTTTGGCCAAAATATCATAAGTCACATGTCAAGTTCTACCCGTCATTCTCCTGGTTAATTTGGACCCACCCGTACCTACCCTTGGCTTTGGCCAAAATGGCAGCACGACTGTCCCAAACCAACGCATCTATCTATGCTGCACATGAATACCCAAACGCTACCAATCACTATGCCTTGACTTTGGCCAAAATACATAGCTTGAATACTTTTGACCATTCATGTGGAATGACGGAGGGCTACGGATGGTTTTGGCGAAACCGTGAACGTAGTGAACTTGATATAATCGATGGAACGAGATAGCTTTTAAAAGGAGTGGTTCAAGCTCCGCGTTTAAAAGTTTTAGTTTTGAAAAGAACCGAGTGGTTTTCAAAGTGTTCCAATCGACTTTTACTTGGTTTATTTCTTGCATTAGTTCTTTTAATGCGTCCCATCATTTAATCCTACCATTGCAGAAAACAACCAAAATATGACGTACGCTTATGCCATTCGCATTCGCCACGGGGCCCCGTCATCACCCGTTAGGTTACTTAACTAACGACAGAGCGGGGGCTGGGCTAGCGCGGCTGTAAAACATAAGCAACGCCTAAATAGTTATTATATATAAATATATCGCAATGATAGACATTACAGATCACAGATGAATACATTGGATATACTAGAAATCCGCAATGCGTTCGAGCCTGCAACGCAAAGCGGATTACACGGTCGCGGTGAATAGCCAATACCCCACCCAAGACCCCTACGGGTGCGGCAAACTACCCGCCAAGCACCCGAAGCGAAGCAACCTCCCTCACCACCGTGAGTAGGCCACTCGGCACTTCGAGTACCCGGTAGTTTGTGCACCCCCTCCATGGGTCTATCCTAGGAGCAAAAACAGTAAAAAGAATTATACAATGACGGCTACAACCCCGACCCGGTTGTGCGGCCATACAAAGAATATTATTACATCAATTTACATGTTACAAATGAATGAAAGAAAAACAACGCTCATCTCACATCCAACCCGGCTATTCACCCGCGACAATCCAATCCATTCATATCCACAAACCAACAACAAACACAGATCATGTATAACCCCGACTAATCGTCTTATAGCGATTAGCCGACGTTCAATACATGCAAGCATTACAGATATAACCGATGTAGTTAAAGCGTAGTGAAGTTCCGAAAAAATACGGATTTATAGGCCCGCAAAAGCAAATTTTAGTTCTGGAAAATCTGGGCATATAATATATATCCTAAAAATCCCAAAACCAATACAGAAAGACACTGCACGAAAAACGATGCAGTGAAGACATCAAACCGCGGCGCTTCCGCGGCACGAGCCTACCTCGTGCGGCGGAAGCGCGGCGGTTTGGATGATTCTCTGTCTCGTTTTTCGTAGGTGTTTTTAAAAAACCCTGAGATGAATTTACAAATATAAAGTTTTCTATTTTGAGCAGAAAAAATTTCAACAGAAACTAGGGTTTTTCAAAGTTCGGTTTTTGGATTTTTCGGTTTCGAAACTTCGCTACACTTTACTACCTAGCTAGTTTGAGTTTAGTTAGGCTCTGATACCACTGTAAGTCCGTGTTGCCCATCCCGGTGCTTACGGGAGGCGGAAAACATAATAAAAAACGGATTTTTAATGACTTAGGCAACATGGACTATGCTTGTGAGGATCTTTGCTAAACTAAAACTAGCTAAAGTAATCTAACAACTAACAAAGTTGTAGAAAGGTTATACCTTTGGTCTTTAGTCCTTCTCTCCTTGCTCCTAGGTATGGTAGAAAGAGTTCACCTTGCTTGTCTTCTCCCGTCAAAGAAAGATCCACTTGAAAGCCACCACCTTTAGCTTCAACTCCAAGCTAGGAGTAACTAGAGTGCAAGAAATGCTAAGACTTGAACCCTAGAAGTGAGAAGAGAAGATCAAGAGAGGGTTTTTCTCAAGCTTTTTGTTTCTCAACACATGAGAGGGAGAGAGCTTGAGGGAGAGGATGAGCAAGAGAGAGAAAAGATATGATAGAATGAAATAATAGTGAGCCATTCTCACTAATATGTGAGGATAATTTTAATTAGATAATTAGCTTGAAAATTGTCATGATAAATCATGACTTGACCATTATCATTTCAATTTTTGCAAAGATCAAAGAGCATCTTCCAAATGAAATGATTATGGTCAAGTTGTCAACATGGTCAACAAGTCAATGAAGTCAAATTGTCAACAACAACCATGCACAATAATTAAGCTAATTATCAATTAATAATAATCCACACAAAAACAATAGGGTTAATAAAATGACAAAAGCCATTAACCCTAAACAAGGTCCTCTCCCCCAATCTCAAGCAACTGTGCATACGCACCCGCATTCGTGATCCGAGGAACACGAACACAACGAGAAAAACCAATCTCAAATCATATACTAGGATCCGGCTTAAACCAAAGCCCGCTAGTATAAACTGTCCGGACAGCAAACGTGCACAAGTGCGCGGATGCGAACGAACCCTGTCGCAAAACCATGCGACCTCTACTCGTTTTGCCTAAAGGCGAATAGCTCTCTGTGTGGGACTCTAAAGACTCGACACTACGCTGGCAGTGGGTTTAACCACAGACCGCAAGCGGCACTAGCTGTACGTAACGGTCCCCAGGTAGATGTCGATAAGAAGACTGACGAGGTGAACCCCATCTGCACTCCTACTGAGCCTGTATGTGACAGTCTCCGTACAGTCCGGTCTGTTCGTCTGATACATCGCATGGCGGGCCTAGGGGGGCGGTGAACGTCAGTCCCCTAATAGCGGTACAAGTCGTGTCGGAGTGTAGCCCAGAACACCCTGAGATAACACTGGAAACCTACCAGTATATCTCGCTTGCCCTGGCCAGGGACTACTCGTGTAATGGCTCTCCTAGACACAGCGCGATGTCAACCCCCAATACCGGGAGAGACGAATCCTGTCTAACCGTCACTGCCTCCAAGTGCTTCGGGACTGCACCCAAAAACTACCTGTTTGCACAGCTCCTTTGAGCCGTGGTAGGGTAGTAATCAAAGTGCAGTGGGAACACACTCGAGGCGAAGTGACAGTGTCAAGTCAGCGGACTAAGCTGTACTCATGTCACCTGGGAACTGATAACTGACGATAGGTATATTACCAACCAACAGTTCCCGACGAGTCCTGTCCAGTGTACTCGTAACCTAACGAGCACCCGCATACTATCCCAAGTACGACGTACTAACGGCTGTGGGACAGACCGTCTCCCACACTGGGATGAGAAGCGCATACGCTAGTCTACTCCGGAGTATCGATGCCCTGTCTCGATAGTCCAACGACCAGGGACCTGTATAAGGATGTGCTTATAGATTACCCAGCTCCCACGAGTGCGAGCGCCATCACAACGCTGGTAATCAAGCAAAGATCCTAAGGGCTCTACTAATATGTATACCAGCAATATGCTAAAAGAAACACATGCACATATTAAAGCAGAGACAAACCAAGTAGCATACTACCATTTCGAGCAAGATTGTATATACAACTGTGAATATCCCAAGCTTCCATTAAGTAATATACAAGCTAGTATGATACAGTAATGGCCTCTAGGGCATATACACTAACAATAAGCGCTGGGTCCATCATAAGAGAAGGAAGTGTGTGTGGCCCCGATCCCAGAATAGAAGTGGGGATCGTCAGTGGTAGACTAGAAGAAATGGGCTGAGATGGCGAGCCTTGTGGGAAACGAAGAATAGGCTCGCAAGAAGGTGGTGGGGTAGAAGAACTGGTGTCAGAATTAGAAGTAGAAGTGGAAGGAAAGGTCTCAGCCGGGGTATCATTGATAGATTTTTCAGTGTCATCAATCTCTTCCCCAACGTGATTATCAAGCACTCTTCCAGATCTCAACGTGATTGCATTCACATGATGTGAATAGCCATGATTGGGCAAAGGTTGAGCTGGAAATTTCCCTTTCTCTCTTGCACTCATTTCGGCTTTTAATTGTGCAATTTGTGCTTCAATCGATTTGATATTCTAATTTTGAGAGATAATGATCTTCATCACATTCTCGACGGAAGATTGCAAACTTGCCGTCCCTTGGATAGATTGTTTCATGAAAGTATCCAAGGTTTGTGCTAGTGCAGAGGTATTATCTGTACCGGTCAATTGCAAAGAGTTTTCATGTGGTACAAAAGTGTTGGCCGGATTTTGGAAGTTTTGTGATTGGTAGGGGTGCTGACTCAATTGAAGTGGTGGTTGCTGTTGTGGTGGAGGGATCCTTTGGAAATTGTTTTGGGTTGGAACTGTGTCTTGAGATTGTGATTGGTTCCAAGCAAAATTAGGGTGATTCCTCCAATCCTGATTATATGTGGAAGAAAATGGATCGTTCCTAGATCGTTGTTGGAAAGCAGAATTGATATGCTCATGACCTTGAAACGGAGAATTTCGTGGACATTCTTCCGTCAAATGTGAAGGATCAGAACAACATCCACATACAGTTTTGGAGAGTGACATTTGATTTAGGGTGGCAGCTAAATTTTTTTTCCATATTGTCGAATTTCTTGTGTAAAGCTGAAATTTCAGCTCTAACTCCTATGGAAATATCATTGCCATCCCTAGACAATTGACTCACACCCTCCCACTGTAAAGATTTTTCAGCGAAATCTTCTAGGAATTTCCAGGCTTCCCCATCATCTTTAGTCATGAAGTTGCCTTGACACATGGATTCAAGAGTCTGTCTTGTGTTAGGATTTATGCCCTCATGAATGATTCTGCACTGTTCTCATCTAGGGATTCCGTGATGTGGACATTGGACTAACAGATCCTGGAAGCGTTCAAGACATTTTGAAAATGGTTCATTTGGAAGCTGGGTGAATTGATTTATTTCGCTACGGACTCGAGCTGTCTTATGATGTGGGTAGAATTTCTTAAGGAATGCTTTGTCGAATTCTCCCCAGTTTGAGATGGAATGTGCGGTAGTGTTATACAGCCACTTCTTGGCTATATCGCACAAGGTGAATGGGAGAAGACGTAGATGCATAGCATCCATAGAAAGCTGTGAGGTACCCATCATTGCGCATACATTTTCAAATTTGGTGATAAAGGCATATGCGTCTTCAGACTCGAGACCGTGAAATTTTGGTAGAAGGTTGATGTATTAGGGTTTAATTTCAAAATTTTCCCCGTTGGCTGGTGGAATAGAAAGACAAGTGGAAAGGGGACCTCGAATAGGATAGCACCTCTCTTGGAGAGAGATACGGGGTGGATTCTGCGCACCAACGGACGGCGGCAGAGTAGTAGTAAAGAAGTTCGATGGAGAATCGTCCATCGAAGTGGGTGTGGTGGTGGGTAAAGAAAAGGTAAATGTAGAAATACCGACTTTAGGGTCGATCGAAGGGAACGTGGACTAAACGGGCACTAGAACCTTGGTCCAGCCTATCTTGCACTAAAAAGGGTTAGTACAAGTGGCAGCGTGACTTATAATTAGGGGAAATGAATGAATGTGGTGTTTGTTTTGAAAATATACGGATTTTTGAAAAAATGATGCGATCACAACAAATGCAACAAGCAACCCTAAAATCTAGTGGTCACCTAGGTCAAAGCTCTAGACCGCTCCTAACTGCCAAAAGACAAGTCGCAGGATAAATCCTCCACTGTCTCTTTGTCTCTCCTGTGGCCAGGTAAGTGCCAGGTAAGTGGGAGGTTCTCCACTACGTAAGTAGTGTGCCTAATTAAGTAACCACTAGCTTTCGACACACTTGTCTTAGACACCACAAAAGAAACGCGGATAAGCAATGAATTACCCACGGCCTTCTCTTGTCCTAAGTGAGCGCGACGGTCTTTAGAGTCAACTCTAGATATTTTTTAGTTAATGAGGGTAATGCGGATGCAAGTTTGTGATTTTTGGGACTTAGGAAGGGTAATGAACTCCCCACCTAATCTGGATTTGGCCGTGCCCCTTAATATCCGTATTAATATGCAAACAACCAAGAAATCAAAAACACGCACAATTTATTTTGCTTTTGCGGTGCTGCGATTTATTTGCAAAGAAACCTACAGCAAATTGTTAATTGGAGCAGATGAGGAAGGAGATAAGAAAGTCTAGAAGTATACCTGCAATTTTTGAACAGTGAGGAAGTCAACCTGCGACGGATCCGCCGCAGATGCTTGCTAATGCCGCCGAAGCGTGGTCCTATGTTGGGATCACTGCACCAAAAGTTTCCAGTGAGCTTCTGTTCACTTCCTCAGCTTTCTGGAATGATCTGAAAAAAATTTCTCAAGCTCCACAGGTTCCAGATTTTCTCGCAACAAATCACAACAACACGTTTCGGGTTTGTGCGAATTTAGATGTAAAAATATAAATGGAATAAACTTTTCAACTCAAATTTCAAAATAACGAACAATTAGTGCACTATCCCCGGCAACGGCGCCATTTGATTGTTTGAATTTCTCGTTGTGTCGGTATGAAAATTTGTAGAAATCACAACCAAAAATTATTTGACCGCAATCAATAACGGTGTCGGATGTAGCGCGTTAGTAAGTGAGGATCATCCACAGGGAAAGTGTAATCGTTCGTGTTTCGAATTAGATGAGTTGAAACTTTAAAGAAAAGAAAACAAACAATTCATGATTTGTAAATTGAATTTCAAGAATTAGAAAAATCTAGTCTAAATCAAGAATTGAGAATTTGTGATGATTTCTAAATCAAATATCAAGAATCGAAGTGAGGCTCATAGGAATCGATCGGATCTATAAATGTGATGAAATCTAGCGATTACATATTCTTATCCATCGATGAATTGATACTAGATCGATGATCATCTGCGAGAATTAGGGATTTCTTATGGAATTAGGGATTTCTTATGAAACTAGGGTTTCATCTTCTTTCCCTTGTTCCTTCGTCGATATCATTCACATTCTAGCCTCTAGTAAATTCAAGAATTGATCGTGGATCCCTAATTTTGAGCGATCACAATCAAGAAAGCATCGCAACAAAACTGGGTCGTCGATTCTTCAATTTGCTAGGGTTTACTAAACTCGTAGAACTTAAGAATCGTTTTAAGATTTGTTACATCATCATTCTATTGATCGTCTCGACTCCTTTACGAGCGGAGTTTTACTCAAACATCACAACAAGAACCACAACCACAAATTGAGATCGAATCATGATGCAAGAATTTAAAGAAAACAAGATTAAAGAATTTCACTTTTTATTTATCAACAATTCTGTTACAAATCGCTCAAGAACTACAAGAGGAAGAACTCGATCGTCAATTTGGCTTCGCCCGTCTCCTTGAGTCGCGGATCGGCTTGGATCACTTGTTCGATTGAAGATCGGCTCCGCTCCTAAAATGTTGAAGGCTTCTCGCTTGAATGGTACTCGGGATCTTGAATTTGGCTTTGGATTTTGGATTTAGGAGGCACAAGTTGTGTCACTCAACTTGTGGGTGAAAGAGGGAACAAATAATGAACAACCATTAACCTTAGATCTAGGCTCCTTTTTATAGGCTTTCATAACCCTAGATCTTGGGTTCAAAATTTGAATTTCTCTCCAAAAGTTTGTTATAAGGAGAGGCTTCTAGAGGGAATTAGTTGGAGGGATGCTTCTAGAACTAGGTTGTTAGAAGGTTGATTAGCTTAATCATGATTATCTTGATTTAATGATCCTCACTGATCTGGCAGAAACTTCGAGGGTAATCTGGAATTTGACATGTCTTGATGAGGTGTACACACTAAGAGAGAGATTCTGAAGCAAAACAGGGGAGCTGACGTGGCAAGGCCGCCGCGGATCCGCGGCACTAGCCTGCTTAGGCCGCGGATCCACGGCCCAGTAGAAGCTTCAGTGCGCACATTTTATGGTGATGCTTTGTGACATCTTCTTGGTATTTCTCTGATATATTGAATCTCAGAATTCCTTCTAGATTACTACCAGATCTCAAGTCCTTGAGTTGGCGTATTCTTTAACAGCACCGTTATACAAATTTGACCTTTCTCCTCGAATTTCCTGCACAGACTTCGAAACAAGTGTTGCACTACACAAGAATGATGCGATGCCATGATAAACAGTCAATTTCCCTAAAAATGCCGGTTTTAGAGTATAACACATGTAATCTGGTATTTCAGGGATGTTTTGCTAATATGTGCAATATGAATACCGAACACTTCTAGATGAATGCAAAAGATAGGGAAATTACCGTGTTAAAAATGCAGTATTTTTGACTGATCACTCCCCAGCCTTACAAACTGCCCGGAGGCTTACAAAAATTCCAGAAGCGACAAAATAAAAGGAGGAAGACGGGGGCTTTAGGCCTCGGGGCCAGGCGTGACCTCGGGGTCCTCGACATCCACTACGAGACGAGCAAGGTCCTCGGTCACCTCCTCATCAGGAATCTCTTCCCCCTGCTCATCGGCGTCCGCAAGGGGGTATTCGGCCCGGAGGTCTTCGTCGGTGAACTCCGGTACCCGGGCCTTAATGGCGTCGAGGGTCTCGTGCTAGATGCGAGTTGTGGCCACGGCCAAGTCATCATAGAAGTCCTTCGACTTCTTATAGCCCTCAACCGCCTTCGCCGCCAAGAGGTCGGCCAACTTCGTCGCTCTCAGGTCGGCCGACTTCGCCGTCTCAGCCGCCGCCCCCAGCTCCTTCCGGAGGGTCTTCACCGTCCTCTTCAGGTTGCCGGTGAGCACCTGAGCATCCTCAAGCTTGGCCTAGGCAGCCATGTCGTCCTCGCGGTATCAGGCAACCTCCCGTATCCCGGCCTCCACCTCGCCCTTCAGGGTGGCAACCCTCGCCATCACCACCTCCAGCTCCTGCTTGGAGCTCTCTTCCAGCGAGGCAAGCTGGCCCGCAGCCTTCATCGCCGGGGCTATCACCTCGGCCTCCATGCGCAAGGAAAGGGCAACGTGCTGGAGAACCTGAAAAATTAGAAAGAGATCAGAAAGGCGAAGGAGACACCGAATCTCGCAAAAAACCAAACACTTACCTGCACGGATTCCTGGGCGATGGACGCCATCTGGGCCCTGAAGGTCCCCTCGGGGACCTTACCCCCCGCCAATTTCTCTATTTCATGAAGCAGGCTATCTGCGACGGATAGCCCCGAGGCCACCGCGAACTGGAGGCCCCCCTCCTCCACCATGATCGGCGAGGGCGGGCCCTGGGACGACCTCTGGGAACCCCTTTTGAGCAGCTCTGATGGAGAGCCGATCTCCTCCTCTGAGACCGGGTCCTCCAGAATCTGAGCCCGCTTCCGGCCCGACGCTCTGGTAGGCCCTGGGGCGGGATCCGCCAATGAATGCTCACGGGACACGACCACCGGAGGAGAAGGAGCCGGGGCGGGCTTCAAGCGAGAAGAGCCGCCGCCTCCGGACTTCGTGACCCACCTCGGCTGGCACATGGAGGCTCGGAGCTCGTCCATATCCATGGGTCCTGTACAAAACCAAATGCAAAGAAGTCAGTGACCCAAGCAATATACAAGCCAAAAATCAAGCCTAACTTACCGACGAACTCAACGGGGCTGAACCCGGCCCAACTCAGGACCCTCTCAGACAGCAGCACATCGAATCGGGGGATGGGCTCCCACGACGCCACTCTCACCGCGGCAGGGTCATTGGACTGGTTCCCCGACAAGCATTTTTCCCTCGACCGCTTGGTAGTCACGGGCCAGTCCTCGCCCTCGGGAGGGGAAACGAAGAAGAACTTCTTCTTCCAGTCGTGAATGGAAGAAGGCAGGGCCACAACCCCTATCCCGGCGGCGCCCCCCTGTCGCTTTCTAAAAGAGAGGTAGACCTACCGCGGGTCGCCCGCTCGACCCCCATGATGATTTTTGAAAACGAGGGAAGAATCAAGGAGGGAGAGGCTGAAGGGAACCGCCTGTATCTTCAGGAGGATCAGGAACCCGAGGAGAATCATCCATGAGTTCGGCACTAACTGGCCAGGGGCAAACTCGAAGAAGTTCAGCGCTTCGACGACCTCGGGAGAGAAGGGCAGGCGCATTCCATCCCACACCCCTAGACCCCTACGAGAGCGGCAAGCAACCCTGCCAATTCTAGGGTTAGGAGACCCGGACTCGACTCCTCGAGTTGGTCTCCCACTGGACCCCAGAACCCGGTTACTCGTGCTCCCCTCCTTGGGTCTATCCTAATGCGGAAAAGTAAATAATATACAAAAGGTGACATCTTCCGCTACCTGGAAGTGCCCCAAATAAAAGAATATTACATACAAGTTTTTACATGAATGGAAAAAAACACTCATCTCACATAAAAACCCCCGGCTATTCGAATACGACGATCCAATATAACATATCCAGCAACACATAACATCACATGTCATCAACGTAAGTAAGTATGCATACCCCAATTGTCTTTGACATATAGCAATGAAACCGGCGATATAAACATACTACACTTACGGTCACAGAAAAGAAAGTGTAAAACTATAACAATTGGAATCCGCAACTTCTTTAGACATCACATGCCTAATCAAATGAAATACTTAGACATCACATGCCTAACAGATATAAATCCCGCATTTTAATCTCATTATCGAAAACTCTTTTCAATATTATGTGGGACTAAACTGCTAGATTTATAACATTCATTCAGTTATCTCATAACTGTTTGTGAATTCCAATTATTGTATCACATTCCAGATAAACAGAAAATGTTAAACTTTCCGATTGAACAGTCGAATACCCAAGTTTTCCCGATACAGCTCAACACATGAAATAAGTCTAACAACATTCAATTCGTGCCTCAGTACCGACGGTCCAGCCGTAGAAGGGTCAAGCCAACGCCTCACATGTGGCACGCCGTACTCCCCATAACCCGAAGGTTCAAAGGGCAGTTCAAGACGGTCACATAATCGAGTTAAGGTTTGTTGTCTTCTAGAGGGTCCATCGCGTTACTTGCACTACTTAGAACGTCGTTAAACTACGGAAAAATCCAACACTTGGAAATTTCCCGACAGGGGAAAACTTGGGTATTTATATCCGGTCGAACTCTTTAACATATTCTAAAAATTATCCGGAAAAACACAAAGACGAAATTTGATACCCCGATCGAAACACCGAATCCCCAAAGCAACCCCAGAAAATTCAACTCTTGAATAATTATTAAAAACACCCAGAAAAATCACCACTGGAAAGTAAGGATTACTGTGTAAAATCCTTTAAATGATTAGGCCGTACGACCGCGGATCCGCCGCATGAGCCATGCTCATGCCGCGGATCCGCGCTTGAATAGTGGAATTACACTCACGAATTTCACAGCAAACCTTATAATTTCCTGCTTATTTTTCTACATATTTTTAATATTGAAAAATCCCACTTTTTGGAAAAAGTCCAGAGAGCAAGATAAGTTTAGGGTTTCGGGTTCGTTCGGGCTTCAAATCGCGTCTAGACTTCGCCTAAGGCTCTAGCTAGGCTCTGATACCAGTGAAAGGTTCCTAGACACCCTATAGAGGTCTCACAAGGCATCGAACATGCCAATTTTAAATTTTATGGTGCCGAGAAACCCTAGTTAACGGATCGTTGCTAGATGTCTAGGCGAAAAACAAATCTAGTTAACAAATTAACTAAAGTTCGGATGCTACAACCTTTGTAGATCCGGTTATCCTCTTCCTTGGCTCCACGAAAGCATCCTCTCGCTGTCCATCTCGATTCCCAAACTCGAACGTTGGCTTCATCGGAGAAACGGGCAAGCTAGGTCGTCGGCTTTGTGTCAGAGACGATCTACTTCGAGGTTGCATTAGTTCAAGCTCCGACTTCACAAAGTTGTGAAACTTGTGAAGAAAACACCCAAAACAACTTGGCAAGAGGTAGAGGGTGAAGAAATAAGAGGTGGGTTCACTTTAGAATTGGATTTATCTCACTTTAGCTCAAGTTGCCATTGTTGCACCTTAAGCTTTTCTTGAAGAAGAAGATGAAGGTCAAGAAAGAATGATAAGTCCTCTCTTTTAAAAATGAAACTAATATGAATACTTATCATATCTTGACCATGGTCAAGTGTAGAGAATAAACTAAGGTTAGAAAGAATGGTTAGGGTTAAGGATGAGATAAGGATGGTGGACTTTGTCAAAACTTCAAGAAACTTCAACAAGAGACAAAGAAAGCCACCATTCTCATCTAAACCTCTTTTAAATAAATAAGCAAATAAATAAATAAAAAGGCAAAACCCTAATCATCTCTTAACCATGGTTTAATTCTTCACACTTAACTTAATGAGCAAGTATCATCAAACATGATACAAAGATGTGCACTAAAGTATATCACATATACAACATGTACATCAAGTGAGAAAATCCATTTAAAGTGAGCCAATACTAGTTAATGCAAAGTAATATATCAAATATATAATTATACATTAAATCATTAAATCAACATTTGATTCAATGATCCGGTCATGTCGCACATAACCGACTAGTATTCAATGTATCGATTTATCGAATCAATGATTCGATAACTAGGTCATATCGAATATAACCAATCGAAACATATATCGTGAGAATGAAATGCGGTATCACATAGACGCATTATTCTCGGTCCTGCACATATCTCATATGCGCTCCTATTTCGTTTCGCTTGAGCTAGGAAACCTCTGTGTAGGACTCTAAAGACTCGTCAATACGCCGGTAGCAGATGATGATCATATCAAGCACCCACAAGACGCAAGCGGTCTGCTAAACGTAACGGCCACCCGGGTATTGAGCGATCAGAAGATCGACGAGCTAGCCCGCTCACACTCCTGTGAATCCAACCAGTAACACTTACCGTACAGTCCGGTCTTTTCGTCTGATACGTCGCATATCAAGTCTAGGGGTGGTATACGTCAGACCCCAATACTCGATAAGTCGTGCCGATGTGAGGCTCATAACGGGTCGAGAAACTACTGGTAACACTTACCAGCAAATCTCTGATCAACCCTGGCCAGGGACTTCCCTGTTACGGCCAATCGAGCACAGCGCAACATCAACCCCCAATACCGGGAGAGACGAAACCCCTCCTATCGCTCATTGCCTCCATGTGACTAGGGACTGTGCCCAAAGACCACCGTTTTGCACGCCCTCATGGACGTGGTAAGGTGGAGATCAAAGCACAGTGGGAATCACATAAGACTCTATGACGATCTCGGGTCTACAGACTAACCTGTACAAGTGTCACCTGAGAACTGCCATCTGACGTGAGGTATAATACCATATGGGAGTTCTCGGCGAGTCCGTCCAGTGTACCCAGTCTCCACTGAGCACCCGTATACCATCTCTGATGTCAAACACCAATGGATATGGGATCATCCATCGCCCATCTCATGGGTCAAGAAGCGTATACGCTAGTCTACTCTGGTATATCGATGCCCCGTCTCGATACACCCACGACTAGGGACCTTGAAGGATGTACTTATGGACTACCATGTCCCCACTAGTATGATCTGCATCACAGTCCAGGTAGTCAAGTACATATCCTAAGGGCTTTACCAACATGTAACTATAAGACAGTATAAAGAGACTAGTGTACATGTTAAGATAAAGATCAACCAGATAGCATACTATCATGTCGAGCAAGAAAGTCATCTCTATATATATCCAAGCATCCAATATAATATACATAATCTGTACAATACTGGCCTCTAGGGCATACATACAACTAACACTAGTGACCCTGGAGCACCACCTGAGACATCGGGACTACCCCACCGGCCGGGGCCGGCGACCCCTTTGGCGAATTCCGACGACGCCGGCTTTGTAGGGAGGTGCTGGGGTTTGACTTTTGTAGGTCGTTGTCTGCTGTTGGTTAGGGGTGTTTGGTACTGTTTACTTTTTTAGTAATTGCAATATGAAAAATCTGGAATCGTTTACCTATAATCTTGTGTTTTGAATCCGCGTGTTACATAACCCGAGACGAATCGTGATCTGATGCAGCTGCTGTACTTAGTTTGGTTTAGTAGTGACGCAACGCACGTTAGTCACTAGACGGAGACTTATGAGTTAGTTTAGTGTTGGCGCATCGTTTAAAGTGTAGTTTTACGTTATATTAGTCGATTCTGAGATGTTTGCTCTATTTGTGTGTTTGTGAATTTATAGCGTCGCAAGCGGGGACTTCGGACGCTGCGAACAAGGGGAAGCAGGTGGTCGGATTTTCATAGCTGGGGACCCTTTGTGAGTAGATTTAACATCTACGGGGAAATCTCCCGTATGGCGTTATGCGTCGGGGTGATATGATAGGATAGCTGCATGTTATTGCATATTGGTTAATTTCATATGAATGTCATTGCATAGTAGTATCTGTTGTACCTTTAGATATAACACATTACTGACGGTTCATGTTGCACGAGCACTAAATTCTATGCTACACCCACATCGTCAGTAATTGCCATGACACGCACAAACCACCTACATACGTGATATGGTAGTGGATAGGGATAGTGGAGGTAGTAACTCTTATTCCTTTGTGCATAGCAGATATTGTTGACACCTATATACGTGTTATTATGTTTGACATGGATAGTTAAGATAGTAACTCTTAATTCATTTCACGTTTACCTTACTATAGCTACTTGTACATCTTGCATACATATTGACATGTACACCCACATAGTCTATTACAGCTATATGTATATCATGCACACATATTGACATGTACACCCGCATGTTTTCGGTATAGTTGTATGTACCCCAAGTGGTATTGTTTGATAGGTGATATTGAGTTGTTGATCATTGCGCTTATAAAATGCAACATACATACTTGCTTACATGTAGATACTTAAACCTTTCAACACTTACATGTACACCACATATGATGCTGCACTTGTTTTTCGGAGGATTTTGGGAACCGCGAGATATATTTTAAAAATGGATTCATTTAAAAGAGCGGATTTCCCTTGATATGCTCATATTGTTGTTTTATGTTGCATATATCAGTTTTTCATGGATATACGCATTGAGATATGGATTTCATATGATTTATGGATTTGAGAACCGTGGGGGTATTTCAAGAAAACTATGTATTGTTTGATAACCCGGTTTCTCTTGATATGATATTTCAGTGTGTCCACCATGTGATTTCTCGGTTCTGAGATTTGGCTTGTGATACCCGATTCGAGGAGTGGAAGGCACCGTCTGCGGGTATATGGTGGACCCGGTATAGTACCCCAGGGCGAGTGGTGATTTCGTGGTGTAGACGAAAAGCCTGGCGGTGGGACCACTACCTACCGGTGATAGTATTTAGACTCGGCGGTTATCGTGGGGATACCAACTGGAGTGAGGTATGACATATCGTCAGGGCCAGTCGTGGTGACAGTGCCTGAGTTATGGGGATTTACGTGTCAATACTAGACACGGGTTTTCATGATGTTTCGGGTGTCGATGTTAGACACTCAGGTTCCATGAGACTTACATGTGAGGGCCGATCTGAGGATGCAGTGCCTGAGGATTTGGGATTTGATGTGTCAGTGAGGGACACTGGTGTTTTTCCATGCTGATGATTTTGCATGAGATTTTATATTATATCATCCCAAACTCAGGATTTTGTTGTTATGCATTTCTTCATGTAGTTGCAGTACCCTGATGATGTACCTTTACATGATTGTTGCATATTCACTTATCGTACTTATGCTATCGGATTACATGTGATAGATAAATCACTATTCGTGCATACTTGCGATTATAGTATGATGTTATTTACTATTCACGAGTTGGTAACTCACCCCCGTTGTGCCACAGGGTTTTGCAGGACTTTCCCTCTGAGTAGTCGCGGCTGGACGTCTTATCATCTCTACTTTTACGGATACCGCTACGTTAGGCAGTGAGGCCTTTGCTTTTAGGTGGGTTTGCGGTTATCTTCTTGTACATTGTATATCTTTTTGTTGGATCTAGTATTCTCCATCTACCACTGTTTTTATATGACTTGGAGACGACTTATGAGGATTCGGTATTGTATTATTTTGGTGACTTAGGTGCCGTGCTCGTGGGAGCCGGTTTTGTTTTGGGAAAGTTTACTTCTTATTGCAGTCTTTTATTTGATATTTTTCGCTTCGACGTCGTATACATGTTGTAGTGATTGTCTCCGCCGTTGGGCATGATTTTGCTCTCGTTTGGGATGCTTTATATATTATCTGTGTTGTACCCGTTTTAGGGGCTAGTTTTTACAAAGGAGGTGCTGCCAAAATTTTTAAGAACGAGAACTAAAACTTAAAGATTTTTACTTGAAAATTTCCAAATGTTAAAACTATGGTTTTCTCCGTTGATCCAGATTTGGGTGGTTTAGATTTCTGGGTTTCGGCTTACTTGAATTGCGTACTCCTGTAGACGTTACGTAGTTTAAGTGCCGGTTACGGGCCAAACTTTGGGTCGTGACATTTATGTTAGCTTTCGAGACCCAATCCGAGGAGTTGGATGAACCGTTTCGGGTACATGGTCGACCCGGTATGGTACCCCAGGGCGATAGTGTTTTTATGGGGATGACAATGAGCCTGGCAGGGGCGGACTACCTACCTGTGATGTCTGACGCTGTTAGTGTATATGCCCTAGAGGCCATTACTGTATCATACTAGTTTGTATATTACTTAATGGAAGCTTGGGATATTCACAGTTGTATATACAATCTTGCTCGAAATGGTAGTATGCTACTTGGTTTGTCTCTGCTTTAATATGTGCATGTGTTTCTTTTAGCATATTGCTGGTATACATATTAGTAGAGCCCTTAAGATCTTTGCTTGATTACCAGCGTTGTGATGGCGCTCGCACTCGTGGGAGCTGGGTAATCTATAAGCACATCCTTATACAGGTCCCTGGTCGTTGGACTATCGAGACAGGGCATCGATACTCCGGAGTAGACTAGCGTATGCGCTTCTCATCCCAGTGTGGAAGACGGTCTGTCCCACAGCCGTTAGTACGTCGTACTTGGGATAGTATGCGGGTGCTCGTTAGGTTACGAGTACACTGGACATGACTCGTCGGGAACTGTTGGTTGGTAATATACCTATCGTCAGTTATCAGTTCCCAGGTGACATGAGTACAGCTTAGTCCGCTGACTTGACACTGTCACTTTGCCTCGAGTGTGTTCCCACTGCACTTTGATTACTACCCTACCACGGCTCAAAGGAGCTGTGCAAACAGGTAGTTTTTGGGTGCAGTCCCGAAGCACTTGGAGGCAGTGACGGTTAGACAGGATTCGTCTCTCCCGGTATTGGGGGTTGACATCGCGCTGTGTCTAGGAGAGCCATTACATAAGTAGTCCCTGGCCAGGGCAAGCGAGATATACTGGTAGGTTTCCAGTGTTTTCTCAGGGTGTTCTGGGCTACACTCCGACACGACTTGTACCGCTATTAGGGGACTGACGTTCACCGCCCCCCTAGGCCCGCCATGCGATGTATCAGACGAACAGACCGGACTGTACGGAGACTGTCACATACAGGCTCAGTAGGAGTGCAGATGGGGTTCACCTCGTCAGTCTTCTTATCGACATCTACCTGGGGACCGTTACGTACAGCTAGTGCCGCTTGCGGTCTGTGGTTAAACCCACTGCCAGCGTAGTGTCGAGTCTTTAGAGTCCCACACAGAGAGCTATTCGCCTTTAGGCAAAACGAGTAGAGGTCGCATGGTTTTGCGACAGGGTTCGTTCGCATCCGCGCACTTGTGCACGTTTGCTGTCCGGACAGTTTATACTAGCGGGCTTTGGTTTAAGCCGGATCCTAGTATATGATTTGAGATTGGTTTTTCTCAGGGTATTCGTGTTCCTCGGATCACGAATGCGGGTGCGTATGCACAGTTGCTTGAGATTGGGGGAGAGGACCTTGTTTTGGGTTAATGGCATTTGTCATTTTATTAACCCTATTGTTTTTGTGTTGATTATTGTTAATTGATAATTAGCTTAATTATTGTGCATGGTTGTTGTTGACAATTTGACTTCATTGACTTGTTGACCATTTTGACAACTTGACCATAATCATTTCATTTGGAAGATGCTCTTTGATCTTTGCAAAAATGAAATGATAATGGTCAATTCATGATTTATCATGACAATTTTCAAGCTAATTATCTAATTAAAATTATCCTCACATATTAGTGAGAATGGCTCACTAATATTCTCATTCTCTCATTCTATTTCTCTCTCTTGCTCATCCTCTCCCTCAAGCTCTCTCCCTCTCATGAGTTGAGAAACAAAAAAGCTTGAGAAAAACCCTCTCTTGATCTTCTCTACTCACTTCTAGGGTTCAAGTCTTAGCATTTCTTGCACTCTAGTTACTCCTAGCTTGGAGTTGAAGCTAAAGGTGGTGGCTTTCGGGTGGATCCTTCTTTGACGGGAGAAGACAAGCAAGGTGATCCTTTTCTACCATACCTAGGAGCAAGGAGAGAAGGACTAAAGACCAAAGGTATAACCTTTCTACAACTTAGTTAGTTGTTAGTTTACTTTAGCTAGTTTTCGTTTAGCAAAGATCCTTACAAGCAAAGTCCATGTTGCCTAAGTCTTTAAAAATCCGTTTTTTATTATGTTTTCCGCCTCCCGTAAGCACCGGGATGGGCAACACGGACTTACAGTGGTATCAGAGCCTAACTAAACCTAAACTAGCTAAGTAGTTAAGTGTAACGAAGTTTCGAAACCGGAAAATCGAAAAACCAAACTCGAAAAACCCTAGTTTCTGTTAATTTTTTTTCTGGTCAAAATAAAAAACTTTATACTTCAAAAATTATCTCAGGGTTTTGTGTGAAATACCACCAAAGACGAACCAGAGAGGAGTCTAGAGGACCGCGCTTCCGCGGCATAAGGAAGCTCTTGCCGCGGAAGCGCGGCCGTCTTGTCACCTCTCTGCATCGTTTTTGGTGCAGTATGTTTCTGTGTTGGTTTTGGGTTTTTTAGGATATATTATATGTGCCCAGATTTTCCAGAACTAAAATTTACTTTTGGGGGCCTATAAATCCGTATTTTTCGGAACTTCACTACACTTTAACTACATCGGTTATATCTGTAATGCTTGCATGTATTGAACGTCGGCTAATCGCTATAAGACGATTAGACGGGGTTATACATGATCTGTGATTGTTATTGGTTTGTGGATATGAATGGATTGGATTGTCGCGGGTGAATGGCCGGGGTGGATGTGAGATGAGCGTTGTTTTTTCTTTCATTCATTTGTAACATGTAAATTGATGTAATAATATTCTTTGTATGGCCGCACAACCGGGTCGGGGTTGTAGCCGTCATTGTATAATTCTTTTTACTGTTTTTGCTCCTAGGATAGACCCATGGAGGGGGTGCACAAACTACCGGGTATCTCGAAGTGCCGAGTGGCCTACTCACGGTGGTGAGGGAGGTTGCTTCGCTTCGGGTGCTTGGAGGGTAGTTTGCCGCACCCGTAGGGGTCTTGGGTGGGGTATTGGCTGTTCACCGCGACCGTGTAATCCGCTTTGCGTTGCAGGCTCGAACGCATTGCGGATTCCTAGTATATCCAATGTATTCATCTGTGATCTGTAATGTCTATCATTTCTATATATATTTATATATAATAACTATTTAGGCGTTGCTTATGTTTTACAGCCGCGCTAGCCCAGCCCCCGCTCTGTCGTTAGTTAAGTAACCTAACGGGTGATGACGGGGCCCCGTGGCGAATGCGAATGGCATAAGCGTACGTCATATTTTGGTTGTTTTCTGCAATGGTAGGATTAAATGATGGGACGCATTAAAAGAACTAATGCAAGAAATAAACCAAGTAAAAGTCGATTGGAACACTTTGAAAACCACTCGGTTCTTTTCAAAACTAAAACTTTTAAACGCGGAGCTTGAACCACTCCTTTTAAAAGCTATCTCGTTCCATCGATTATATCAAGTTCACTACGTTCACGGTTTCGCCAAAACCATCCGTAGCCCTCCGTCATTCCACATGAATGGTCAAAAGTATTCAAGCTATGTATTTTGGCCAAAGTCAAGGCATAGTGATTGGTAGCGTTTGGGTATTCATGTGCAGCATAGATAGATGCGTTGGTTTGGGACAGTCGTGCTGCCATTTTGGCCAAAGCCAAGGGTAGGTACGGGTGGGTCCAAATTAACCAGGAGAATGACGGGTAGAACTTGACATGTGACTTATGATATTTTGGCCAAAGTCAAGGTCATAAGAACATGGGGCAAAAATCCACATCGGGAGTTTCATAAGTACTGAAACTTGCTAGCGTTGCATACCATTTGGAGTGTGATGATTCTGGTAGGATTCCTTCGGTTTTATCACGCGATGATATTTGGATCCCGATCCTACTGTGAGTATATGCTACTCCTCGGGAAAACTCTCACTTAACGATCAATGCTATAAACCTAGTAGGTGCCTAGAAAGGTGTTAGCGGAGCTACGCCCACAGGGAAAAGAGGTTACTTAATTAAGGAACTTCGCGAAAGCGTTGGAAAACCTCCCTCGAAGTACCGACACTGGCCTGGCTGAACGGTTAAGCAAGTATTGTACGGTGAGAATGATCCCGGCTAATCCTTTTCTTTATGGTTTGAGAAGGGATTCGAGAGACAGTGGGAGCCATCCAGTTTAGACAAACTAAAAACCACTCTAAACTTGCAAGAGCATCATGCTAAAGTGTTTCTTTTCTCTCTCCTAATTGCAGCGACCATTCAAGATGACCGGACTTAAGTTACTATTAGATAAAAACATATTGACAGGGCCAAACTACAAAGATTGGCTCAGGAATGTCAAGATGGCTATCACTTATGACAAGCTGGGGTATATACTTACCACCAAAGCTCCCCCTGTCCCAGGTCCCACCTCCAGCGTCGCGGATGTTGAAATCCGTAAGACATGGGAGATAGATTGCGCGAGGGCCAGATGCCTCGTACTAGCCTCGATGAACAACGACCATCAGAGGAGGCACGAGAATATGGACCTAGAGTCCATATTTCTCCATACAAAAGAACTGTATGGAGAGCAGTCTCGTATCGCAAGATACGAAGTGTCGAAGAAGCTCTTTTCGGCAAGGTTGGCCGTCGGATCATCGGTAGCGGACCACGTGCTTAAGATGATCGGCTACATAGAGGAGCTCGCGGACCTTGGGACCACGTTGGAGAATGAACTCTATACTGATCTGATTCTCCAGTCCCTTCCTTCCACTTACGCCCAGTTCATTCTTAACTTCAACATGCAAGGAAAGGAGGTTGAACTTGCCGAGCTTCTGAACATGTTAAGGACTGCTGAGGGCACCCTACAGAAGGGTAGGGAGACATCCACTTTGTTTGTAGGAGGATCTTCCTCTTCTAGGTCCAGGGCGAAAGCCAAGGGCAAGAAGAAGAAAGCCCCCGCCAAACCAAGAGGCGGTGTCGGTAAAGTGGATACGAAGGGAAAGGGTAAAGCAACAAAGGTAGCGGGGAAGCTGGTGGGGAAGGAAGAATGCTTCTATTGTCACAAAAGTGGTCACTGGAAACAAGATTGCAAGGCTTGGAAAGCCAGAACACAGGATTTGAAGCGAGTTGCAGCTTCAGCTTCAGGTGTGTATGTTATTGAAAACTGTCTATCAATAAACTCTACATCCTGGGTATTGGATACCGGATCAGGATCTCATATCTGTAATTCTTTGCAGGCGTTGAGAAAGCGTAGAGTTTTGAAGGCAGGTGACATGACCCTCAGAGTTGCGAACGGTGCTAGCATGGATGCAGAGGCCGTGGGGGACTATCACCTGGGATTATCAGATGGACACTTTTTGGTTTTGCGTAGTTGTTATTATGTACCAAATGCAACCTGTAATATCATTTCTGTATCTTTATTATCTAAAGAAGGTTATGAATTTGCATTTGTAAGTAATGTAGTGAACATTCACCTTAATCAAGTGTTGATTGGGTCAGGTACATTGAACAACGGTATTTACGTTTTAAACCAACCACAGGTTTTCAATATCCAGAATACACACAAAAGAAAGTCTCCAGAAATTAATAAAACTTTCTTATGGCATTGTAGACTGGGTCACATCAACGAGAGAAGATTGACTAAGTTACATACTGAAGGATATTTAGATTCGTTCGAATATCAATCGTATGCAACTTGTCAATCCTGTCTCAAAGGAAAGATGACAAAGGCTCCGTTTTCTGGACACGGAGAAAGAGCGAGCGAGCTCTTGGGACTCGTACACAGCGACGTGTGCGGTCCAATGTCTACACATGCGCGAAGCGGTTTTTCTTACTTCATAACTTTTACGGATGATTTTTCAAGGTACGGTTATGTCTTCTTAATGAAACATAAATCCGAGGCTTTTGAAAAATTCCAGGAATATAAGAGTGAAGTAGAAAAACAGACCGGCAAAAGTATCAAGATCCTAAGATCGGATCGAGGAGGAGAATACTTAAGTGCCGAATTCCTGAATTACTTAAAAGAGAATGGAATTCTCTCTCAGCTTACTCCTCCATACACTCCGCAACATAACGGTGTATCGGAGAGACGGAACCGAACCCTATTGGATATGGTACGGTCCATGATGAGTAACGCTGAGTTACCGCGATCGTTCTGGGGGTATGCGCTAGAAACAGCTGCATATCTTTTGAACCGTGTTCCCACTAAGACTGTGCCTACCACACCATATGAGTTATGGAGTGGGAAGAAACCCTATCTTAATCACATTAAGACATGGGGATGTCCAGCTTTTGTAAAAAAGCAGCATGCGGACAAGCTCGAGGCACGCTCAGTACAGTGCAAGTTTGTGGGATATCCAAAGAACTCCAAGGGATATTACTTCTATTACGAAGAGGAACAAAAAGTCCTTGTTTCTCGCCATGCCCACTTTCTAGAACATCAGTTCATAGAAAAAGAATTAAGTGGGAGCGCAATAGAACTGGAAGAAATTCCAGAACCACAAACTATTACTGAAAGTTTAGTGGAACCAGAAGGTTCAAAAGAACAGGACATTCCTACGCCGCTCCGCAGGAGTAGTAGGCAGTCTCATCCGCCCGAGAGGTACTACGGTTTCCTCATTGACGGGGATAGAGAGGACTGCATCCTAGATTGTGATGAGCCTACTAGCTTCCAGCAAGCCATTCAGAGCGTCGACTCGGTAAAATGGCTGGATGCAATGCGGACCGAGATGGAGTCCACGTACACCAACAAAGTATGGACGTTGGACATTGCTCCAGACGGGGTAAAACCCGTAGGATGCAAGTGGATCTTCAAAAGGAAGATTGGTGTAGATGGACAGGTTGAGACCTATAAAGCTAGACTGGTAGCAAAGGGTTTTCGTCAGCGACCTGGTTTGGACTATGACGAAACCTTTTCTCCAGTAGCTATGCTGAAATCCATTCGGATCCTTCTTGCCATCGCTGCTTTCCATGATTATGAGATTTGGCAGATGGACGTAAAGACAGCTTTTCTAAATGGTCATTTAGAGGAGTGTGTCTATATGGACCAGCCAGAGGGTTTCATTCAGGGTGGGAGCAGCGGAAAGGTGTGCAAGTTGCTCAAGTCCATTTATGGACTCAAGCAGGCATCGCGGAGTTGGAACATCTGTTTTGATGAGACGGTCAAAGAATTTGGCTTTATCAAAAATCCAGATGAACCATGCATCTATTGTAGATTTGTAGCGAGAACTGTAGTATTCCTCGTTTTATACGTGGATGACATTCTCTTAATAGGAAATGACATTCCTATGCTACAATCTGTCAAGGGGTTCTTGTCACACAGGTTCTCCATGAAAGACCTGGGTGATGCCTCATACATTCTGGGTATCCGGATCTACCGTGACAGATCCAAGAGGATATTAGGACTCTCGCAGTCCAGGTACATCGACACCATACTGAAGAGATTCAGTATGGAAGATTCCAAGCGCGGTAATCTACCGGCTTGTCACGGGATCACCCTCTCCAAAGAGATGTCTCCCAAGACTGATTTGGAGAGGGATCGCATGTCTATTATACCCTACGCTTCTGCGGTAGGCTCTATAATGTATGCGATGTTGTGTACCAGACCGGATGTGGCTTATGCACTGAGTGTGGTAAGCAGGTATCAGTCAAACCCTGGGGAGAAACATTGGATAGCAGTAAAGAACATTCTCAAGTACCTGAGAAGGACTAAGGAGATGTTCTTGGTGTATGGCGGAAAAGACCTGCAGATTGAGGCCTTTGCTGACTCCAGCTTCCAGAGTGACAAGGATGATTCCAAGTCCATGTCGGGTTTTGTCTTTACCCTCAATGGAGGGGCGGTGTGTTGGAAGAGCTCCAAACAGGAAACCGTTGCTGACTCGACTATGGAAGCGGAATACATCGCTGCATCTGATGCCGCAAAAGAAGCTGTCTGGATGAGGAAGTTCTTGAAAGAACTTCAGGTGGTTCCGTCCATTGTTGACCCAATACCTCTGTATTGCGACAACAACGGGGCTATAGCTTTAGCGAAGGAACCCAGGTCCCATCAGAAATCCAGACACATCTTAAGGCGGTATCACCTGATCAGGGAGATCGTAGATCGCCAGGAGATCGAGGTCCGGAGAGTTGCATCAGAGGATAACACAGCAGATCCATTCACGAAGGCCCTACCCCAGACTCAGTTCGAGCGGCTGATCGAGATGATAGGTCTTCGATACGCCAGTACATGGCCTTAGTGCAAGTGGGAGATTGTTAGTGTATATGCCCTAGAGGCTATTACTGTATCATACTAGTTTGTATATTACTTAATGGAAGCTTGGGATATTCACAGTTGTATATACAATCTTGCTCGAAATGGTAGTATGCTACTTGGTTTGTCTCTGCTTTAATATGTGCATGTGTTTCTTTTAGCATATTGCTGGTATACATATTAGTAGAGCCCTTAGGATCTTTGCTTGATTACCAGCGTTGTGATGGCGCTCGCACTCGTGGGAGCTGGGTAATCTATAAGCACATCCTTATACAGGTCCCTGGTCGTTGGACTATCGAGACAGGGCATCGATACTCCGGAGTAGACTAGCGTATGCGCTTCTCATCCCAGTGTGGGAGACGGTCTGTCCCACAGCCGTTAGTACGTCGTACTTGGGATAGTATGCGGGTGCTCGTTAGGTTACGAGTACACTGGACAGGACTCGTCGGGAACTGTTGGTTGGTAATATACCTATCGTCAGTTATCAGTTCCCAGGTGACATGAGTACAGCTTAGTCCGCTGACTTGACACTGTCACTTCGCCTCGAGTGTGTTCCCACTGCACTTTGATTACTACCCTACCACGGCTCAAAGGAGCTGTGCAAACAGGTAGTTTTTGGGTGCAGTCCCGAATCACTTGGAGGCAGTGACGGTTAGACAGGATTCGTCTCTCCCGGTATTGGGGGTTGACATCGCGCTGTGTCTAGGAGAGCCATTACACAAGTAGTCCCTGGCCAGGGCAAGCGAGATATACTGGTAGGTTTCCAGTGTTATCTCAGGGTGTTCTGGGCTACACTCCGACACGACTTGTACCGCTATTAGGGGACTGACGTTCACCGCCCCCCTAGGCCCGCCATGCGATGTATCAGACGAACAGACCGGACTGTACGGAGACTGTCACATACAGGCTCAGTAGGAGTGCAGATGGGGTTCACCTCGTCAGTCTTCTTATCGACATCTACCTGGGGACCGTTACGTACAGCTAGTGCCGCTTGCGGTCTGTGGTTAAACCCACTGCCAGCGTAGTGTCGAGTCTTTAGAGTCCCACACAGAGAGCTATTCGCCTTTAGGCAAAACGAGTAGAGGTCGCATGGTTTTGCGACAGGGTTCGTTCGCATCCGCGCACTTGTGCACGTTTGCTGTCCGGACAGTTTATACTAGCGGGCTTTGGTTTAAGCCGGATCCTAGTATATGATTTGAGATTGGTTTTTCTCAGGGTATTCGTGTTCCTCGGATCACGAATGCGGGTGCGTATGCACAGTTGCTTGAGATTGGGGGAGAGGACCTTGTTTTGGGTTAATGGCATTTGTCATTTTATTAACCCTATTGTTTTTGTGTGGATTATTGTTAATTGATAATTAGCTTAATTATTGTGCATGGTTGTTGTTGACAATTTGACTTCATTGACTTGTTGACCATGTTGACAACTTGACCATAATCATTTCATTTGGAAGATGCTCTTTGATCTTTGCAAAAATGAAATGATAATGGTCAATTCATGATTTATCATGACAATTTTCAAGCTAATTATCTAATTAAAATTATCCTCACATATTAGTGAGAATGGCTCACTAATATTCTCATTCTCTCATTCTATTTCTCTCTCTTGCTCATCCTCTCCCTCAAGCTCTCTCCCTCTCATGAGTTGAGAAACAAAAAAGCTTGAGAAAAACCCTCTCTTGATCTTCTCTACTCACTTCTAGGGTTCAAGTCTTAGCATTTCTTGCACTCTAGTTACTCCTAGCTTGGAGTTGAAGCTAAAGGTGGTGGCTTTCGGGTGGATCCTTCTTTGACGGGAGAAGACAAGCAAGGTGATCCTTTTCTACCATACCTAGGAGCAAGGAGAGAAGGACTAAAGACCAAAGGTATAACCTTTCTACAACTTAGTTAGTTGTTAGTTTACTTTAGCTAGTTTTCGTTTAGCAAAGATCCTCACAAGCAAAGTCCATGTTGCCTAAGTCTTTAAAAATCCGTTTTTTATTATGTTTTCCACCTCCCGTAAGCACCGGGATGGGCAACACGGACTTACAGACGCGGCGGATATCCGGAGGATACCGACGTGGTCGTGAGATTTAATGATATGGGCCGATCCGGACTGATGGAGCCCGAGATATTGAGTGTAACAACCGAGTCCAGTTATACCAAGTTCAGTTACCGTATGTGTTGTTTGTGGTAATTATTTCATTCATCATGTTTGGTTGCAAAATGGTAATTTACTTTATATTCGACCCGTTTACTTGAGCTCGTTGCTTCCTAGTTTCTAGATTACCCTAACATTACATATTGTTGCATATAACAATGTAGGTCACTTAAAATAATTTAAAAATGCTTGACATGGCCTGCTCGATACCCCTAATCTTGTGTTAGCGTCCTTACATAGTGTTCTTGTCCCGTTTAGTGAAACAGACATATTTGGACGACTACGCGCGCGTACGTGCGTCCGTTCTTGGGGGCATGCTTTTTCTTTACATAGTCCTTCATTTTATATTTTGGAACTTGCTAATATTTTTCATTTTTCAAATCCAAATTTTTGGACCCGACCCGGGTGCTTTTTTGAAATGTTTTACATCCCGCTAAAATTCAATTGTTTGAATTTTAAAGTTTATATCTAAATATTTTTCAATTCACTATATCTTTTAAAAACGATTTTTAAAATCTTTTAAAAATTAACTCCCTAACTGCGCAGATCTTCTATCCCTCTCTATTCTTTCATGAGCCAATCAACTTACTCCATTTCTTCGAGTGGTGCCCACGCGCCCTCTCTCATTCTCTTTCTCCTTTCTTTTTTCTTCTCTCTCTCTCTCTTCCTCTCTCACCCCCGCTAGCGTCCAACTTTAACTCTCCTCTTCTTTCTCTCTCCTCTCCTTTCTGTCTATCTCTCCCTTCTCGCGCCCGCCTCTCTCTCCTCTCGTGGTGTGCGAGAATCCCGTCACCTCCCCCACGTTCTCGTCACCTTCCTTCTACATCTTCTTCTTCTTCTGTTCTCTTTCCATGCAACCTTGTCTCGAGCCCATGAGAGAAAACCCTAACCCTATTTTTCCCCGCTCATAAACCCTCGTCGACCCACTCTGCATCCCCCTCGTCACCCTCATCTCCTTCCTCTCCTCTCCTTCCCCTCCAAACCCAGAAACTCTGCTGCACCGCGAACCTAGCACTACCACCACCTCGTCGCCGACCATCTCTCATCTCCGTCGCCCTCTCGCCATCTCTCCCCTCTATTTTTCTCCCTTTCACGAATCCGACAACAAACCTTAGTAGAAACCCTAGCATCCGAACCTTTCCCTGCAACCTAGAAACTTGCTGCCTTGCCGTCGTTCTCACTGGCGATCCCTGCCGTCGACTTCTCACCTTGCAACCACATCCTAACCTTCTCCCAACCCCAGTGAGCTACCCTTCTCTCTCTCATTCTTCTCTTCTTCTTCTTTCATTCTTCTTTCTTTTAATGTTCTTTTCTATTTTTGTAAAGAGTCCTCTGTAGATCGTCGGAGCTCCGTCGACGCCTCGCCGACGACGCTGTCACCCCTCTGCAATCCAGTAAGTAAGTTTCCTCCATCAATCTCCTCTGTTCTCTTTCATTCTTCTTGATTATTCTTTCATGCATTCTCTTTTAATCTAAATGTTCACTGTGTTTCTTGATTGCCGGGATCCGACTGTGCCGTCGACGATTTCGACGACCCGGCGAGGACCTCTGACCCGTGTGATTCCACCGTTCGTCATTTGGACTCATTCCGTGTACCGTGCACGCGTCATGACTTTTCCTGCCGACACGTGACGTTCCGTTTACCGCTACGCGATCCGTCGAGGAAAGTAAAACTTGCTACATGCTACTTAATATATTATATATACATTGGATGGCACATTAAACCTGTAGTTTAACTTTAATACCATGATTTCCCTTTTTCATGTTCGATGTCACGTTATATCATTTTAGTTTCAAACTTGAAACCTACCCGTTGCATTTACTTTATTAAACCTATTAACCACGTTTATATTTTAATCACATCATGAATAATTACCTAGTTTATGGTACCCTTTTCTAGAGTTATACTCCATCGGACATCCGTGCACATCTTTAACCGGTTTTAGTTATAATTGCATCCATTGAACATATTATACATGTCATTGCATCCATAGATTACTTGATTCTTATTAACCTGATTTTAACATCCATAATTGTCATACTGTATTCATATAATGTTGAAACCATCTCTTTAACACAAACTGATAACCGTATAGCTAAGTAGTATAATCTGCACATATTGCTCAACCTATTACATGTGCCAATGTATTGTGTTGTTGATATCCATGCTTGTTTATTTATAACCATGATTATGTTAGTCGATTATGATCACCCACATGATATCTTTTACACCCTGACATGACTTGCTACACACATATTACTTGACCCGACATAGTACCGTACACTACTTGACCTGACCTGATGTACTATGGCTTGACCTGTTACATGATCTTGTGTCTAATGCCAACGAACCTGACATGTAGTCCTTACGGACCGTTTCTGTTGTCTATCCAGACAAACCTGCACCTACCTTTTCCTGTGTTGGCATTAGTTCTTGGTTGCTTAAATACATGACTTAAACATATAACCTGGGGGTATGGGGAAATCAATGATGAAACCTGACTTGTAACTCGACAGTGTGCTACCTTACTGATCAGTTTTAGAGGCTGGGCTGGCCTTGGGATGATGCTGCTGACATCATCCATCGTTATCCATTACCTTTTAGAGGCTAGGCCAGCATTGGGATGATGCCATGGATATCATTCATCTTTACCCTTTTCCTTTAGTGCATAGCTGCATGTCTCGGTTTCAGCCCGAGAATCTTCACCGTGATCCCGGGCATGCACGGGATACTATTGAGTTACATCGATGATTCATCAGACTGATTTCAAAGACTTGAGAGTAGATAACCCAATAGACCAGTTTAGTTTACTCACTGCACACTACCCTTCATTGCCCTGATTTATATTGCTGTTACACCCGCTTTACCATTTATGATTATACTAGTATGTCGTGTTACCCTGTTTGTATTTCATCGCTTGATGACATGACGCGCTGACGTCTGGGTTTTGCATGGCCCAGATTCCGTACCTTTGCTGCAGTCCGAGCACGAGTACTTCAGCCAGCAGGCTGAGATGTGAGGATTCAGTAGTAGTTAGTTATTTTACCTTTCAGCATTTTATTCCTGATGTGAGCCCGCATTATGGGACATACATTCCAGTTATTCTTGTATTGGATCATTTGCTTCCGCATCATTATTATTCTTGACTCATTTTATTTTGTCTTATGGATATGTATTAGATAGTTTTATTTTTGTTCTTGATATCTCTACAGCCGTAATGTGACTGTGGATGGATACTTCCTACCCATAGGTAGCATGGTTGGCTATGTCACGTGCCTATCTTAGTGTACTCTGGGAAGCGGGGCGTGACATGGTTCTTTTGGTATCAGAGACATAGGTTAATCGGGTTGATTCTTTTGTAGTTGGGTATTGTACCCAATACACTAATCAGAATACTCGTGATTAGGAAACATGTCCTGCCACCTTTCCGTTTTACTATTCTTGAATCTAACCTCCTCCTGATTATACTTTTGCGATGTGCAAACCTCCTTTGCATATCGACTCGAAAACCTGGTTTCCTTTGTTTATCTCTAGAGCTTAGGCGACTTGAGTGGAGTTATGTGATTGTGACTATGATACCGCGGCATAGTTACAATGCGGTACTCTATTTAAGTAACTTGGAGATCTAGCCTTGCCTTATATCCTTGATCTATATGTTGAATCTGTTATCGTACTAATACTCTTTGGTGTTTGGTTGCAGTATCATGGAAGCCAGGAATATACAACCGTACCAGAGGTGTATGGATGACGCTACTTTGCTTGGAGTAATTCGTAACTTGCTTGAGGACCACAAGCAGCAGACCGAGCTGAAGCCGGCGTTTGCACCAAATCAAACGTCCGTACGTAGAAGTTTTCCGGTGAACCGACGCAGTGTGGCACCAATGAAGAAAACAATCGTTGCTGGTCGGAGAGGGAGCATGATCTGTGAATTTTGTCGTTTGCCTGGGCATGTGCAAAGGGAGTGTCGGAGAAAGCGTGGACTCTGTTTGGTCTGTGGATCAGCGGATCACACTATCCATGTTTGTCCGTCGAAACTTCATAAGGAAGAGAATGTTCGGAGGCCAATGTTACCCAAGAAAAAGGGAAGGATGTTGTGCGACTTCTGCCAACGACCGGATCATTATCGAAAAGATTTTCGTAAGAGGGTTGGACTTTGTCTGATTTGTGGATCAGGGATCACACCATTGATAATTGTCCGTCAAGGCTAAGATTGAAGGAAGAACCTCGGGAGCCACCACAAGAGCAGTTTCCAAATCAGGAGCAGTTAATTCGGGGAGTTAATCTGGCTCAGGCTTTTCCCTTGTTGGCTGAAAAGGCAAAACCTTCAGAGGAAGTCGTTTCAGGTACCCTATTTGTTCATGGTTTTCTCGCATTAGCGTTATCCAATTCTAGTGCATCCCATTGATTTATGTCGTCCAAGTTTATTTCTTTACACTCGATGACTTCCACGACCCTGTTTAATTATGCGACATACACACTGGGAATGGGTAAATCATAACTAGTAGAGGGTGTAAGGATGGTTTCGTCGTTGTTTGTGGACGGGAGCTATTGCAGAGGTCTTGGAAGTTGTTACTGGTAGATTTGATGTAGTCTTGGGAATGGAATTTCTCGGAACTTTCCATGCTCACATTGAGTGTGGAGTGAAGAAACAGAATTTCCAGATTCCCGGACATCCAGAAGTTGTCTGAAGGAAGCAGTTCTATCGGGCCAGTTGAGTTTAGGGCTAGGCCGACAAACAGTATTTTCCATCGTTGGAGGTTGATAAAGATGAAGCGCCAGTCTCAGAGGCATATTATCCAATGGCACCAGTGGAGTTGGAAGAAGTTAAGAAGCAGGTTACTGAATTACTTGAGAAGGGTTGGATTCGCAGCAGTAACTCGCCTTGGGGAGCTCCAGTTCTTCTAGTTAAGAAGAAAGATGGCACGATGAGGATGTGCATCGATTATCGAGAATTAAACCGGGTGACTATTAAAAATAAGTACCCGATCTCTCGCATTGGCGAACTATTTGAGCAGCTTAGTGGCGTGAGGGTATTCTCGAAGCTGGATTTGCGATCCGGGTATTATCAGGTCCGAGTAAAAAAAGAAGATATTTGCAAGACTGCGTTCCGAACTCAGTATGGACATTACGAGTATTAGTGATGCCCTTCGGAGTAACGAATGCACCGGCAATATTTGTGGACTTGATGAACCGAATCTTATCACCTTTCTTGGACCAGTTTATTGTGGTATTCATTGATGATATTCTGGTCTACTCGAAGAGTATTGAAGAGCATGCTAAACATTTGATGATCGCACTGCAAACGTTGAGACAAGAGAAATTATGCGAAGATGAGCAAGTGCGAGTTTTGGCTGGAAGAAGTAAAGTTTTTGGGGCATGTTGTGTCTGGCGATGGAATCGCCGTCGATCTCGAAAAGATTGCAGCAGTTCGAGATTGGCCGATTCCGAAGAATGTTGCAGAGATAAGAAGTTTTCTTGGACTCGCCGTGTATTACAGAAGATTTGTGGAGAACTTTGCTCGTCTGGCGGAGCCGTTGACCAAGCTTACGCGCAAGGAGGTACCTTTTGTGTGGACGGATAGGTGTGCATTAAATTTTGAAGCGTTGAAGCAGATAACTTTTCCTATTCTGACCGTGCCAGACAGTTCCGGAAGATTGGTGATTCACAGCGACGCATCTGGGAAAGGATTGGGATGTGTTTTAATGCAGCATGGGAAGGTTGTAGCGTACGAGACAGTTGAAGACCCATGAGAAGAATTACCCAACTCATGACTTGGAGCTTGCGGCTGTGATCTTCGCTTTAAAGATTTGGAGACACTACCTTTTAGGCGAAAGGGGCCGAGGTGTTCACTGATCAAAAGAGCTTGAAGTATGCGTTCACGCAGAAGGAGCTTGATATGAAGGCAGCGTAGATGGTTGGAGCTGATGGCTGACTACGATCTTGATTTTATGTACCATCCGGGGAAAAATTAATTTTGTGCCGGATGCGCTCAGTCGGTTACCTGCAATTCAGAGGTTAATTGCAAGGAAGGAACTCATTGAAGACTTTCGAAGATTTGATTTGGAGGTTGTGCTACCGCATTCTTCGGGACGATTGATGCAGCTGCAAGTACATTCGTCGTTAATCGAGAATATTAAAGCAGCGCAATCGCAGGACCTTAGATTGCAAAGGTTTCGAGAACAGGTTGAGGCTGGACTTCGAACAGATTTATTGATCCATGAAGATGGTTCGCTGAGATAAGGTAGCCGGTTGTGTGTTGCCAAAGGGAGATATTCGTGAAGAACTTATGAAGGAGGCGCACAGCTCAGCTTATTCCGTACATTCAGGAGGCACGAAGATGTACCGAGACATACGACAGCATTTCTGGTGGGAAGGCATGAAACGGGAGATTGCTCGCTTTGTGGCAAAATGCTTGGTGTGTCAGCAAGTTAAGGCTGAACATCAAAGGGTTGCTGGTTTATTGTAACCACTTTCGATTCCTCAAGGGAAGTGGGAACATATAACCATGGCTTTCGTGACAGCTCTATCGCCGAGTCCAAAGGGCAACGATGCAGTTTGGGTGATTGTTGATCGTTTGACCAAGGCAGCTCATTTCATTCCTTTTCGGGTTGGTCAATCAACAGAAACTTTGGCAGAACGGTACATGCATGAGATTGTAAGATTGTATGGGGTACCGGTGAACATTGTGTCCGACCGTGACACTCGGTTCTTATCACACTTTTAGAGGAGCTTACAGGAAAGTTTGGGGACTCGATTGAAGTTTAGCACAGCTTATCATCCTCAAACAGATGGCCAGTCGGAGAGAACGATCCAAACTCTTGAAGTATGTTGAGAGCTTGCATATTGGACTTCAAGGGTTCATGGGAGGATCATCTACTTTTAGTGGAGTTTTCTTACAACAACAATTTCCAGGAAACTATTTAGATAGCTCCATTTGAAGCTTTGTATGGTCGCAAGGGTCGTTCATCTGTCTATTGGGACGATGTCGGTGAACGAAGATTGTTGGGACCAGATTTGGTTGTGCAGACAGTGAGAAAGTTAACACTATCAGGAATCATATGAAAGCAGCACAAGACCGACAGAAGAGTTGGGCAGATACGTCGAGAAGACCTATAGAGTCCGCCGTGGGTGATTTCGTATTCTTTAAGATATCACCGACTAGAGGGGTAATTCGTTTCGGAAGTCGAGGAAAGCTCAGTCCTCGATTCGTTAGACCCTTTAAAATTTTGGAGCGTGTTGGTGAGGTAGCGTATCGTTTGGCATTACCGCAGTCCTTGGCGAATGTGCATGATGTGTTTCACGTATCTCAACTCCGTAAGTATGTTCGGGATGAAACACACATAATGGATCATTCGGAGCTGACTGTATGAGAAGACTTGACTTTTGAGGAGCGACTGATTGCGATTGTGGATCGAAGGGAAAAGGTTCTTAAGAACAAAGTTATCCCCTTGTACTTGTTCCTTGGGGTAGTCGCTCACATGGAGAGTCAACGCGGGAACGAGAAGATTAAATCCGGCAGAAGTTTCCTCATCTTTACTTGTAGTTTGACCGATTGTTTATCCTTTCTTGTTTTGGAATTTCGAGGACGAAATTCTTTTTGTAGTTGGCTATAATGTAACAACCGAGTCCAGTTATACCAAGTTCAGTTACCGTATGTGTTGTTTGTGGTAATTATTTCATTCATCAAGTTTGGTTGCAAAATGGTAATTTACTTTATATTCAACCCGTTTACTTGAGCTCGTTGCTTCCTAGTTTCTAGATTACCCCAACATTACATATTGTTGCATATAACAATCTAGGTCACTTAAAATAATTTAAAAATGCTTGACATGGCTTGCTCGATACCCCTAACCCTGTGTTAGCGTCCTTACATCGTGTTCTCGTCCCGTTCAGTGAAACGGACGTGTTTGGACGACTACGCGCACGTACGTGCGTCCGTTTTTGGGGACATGCTTTTTCTTTACATAATCCTTCATTTTAAATTTTGAAACTTGCTAATATTTTCAATTTTCAAATCCAAATTTTTGGACCCGACCCGGGCGCTTTTCTGAAATGTTTTACATCCCGCTAAAATTCAATTGTTTGAATTTTAAAGTTTATATCTAAATATTTTTCAGTTCACTATATCTTTTAAAAACCATTTTTAAAATCTTTTAATAAATAACTCCCTTACTGCGCAGATCTTCTATCCCTCTCTATTCTTTCATGAGCCAATCACCTTACTCCATTTCCTCGAGTGGTCCCCACGCGCCCTCTCTCATTCTCTTTCTCCTTTCCTTTTTCTTCTTCTTCTCTCTCTCTCTTCCTCTCTCACCCCCGCTAGCGTCCAACTTTATCTCTCCTTTTCTTTCTTTCTCCTCTCCTTTCTCTCTATCTCTCGCTTCTCGCGCCCGTCTCTCTCTCCTCTCGCGGTGCGTGAGAATCCCGTCACCTCCCCCACGTTCTCATCACCTTCCTTCTACATCTTCTTCTTCTTCTGTTCTCTTTCCATGCAACCTCGTCTCGAGCCCATGAGAGAAAACCCTAACCCTATTTTTCCCCGCTCATAAACCCTCGTCGACCCACTCTGCATCCCCCTCGTCACCCTCATTTCCTTCCTCTCCTCTCCTTCCCTCCAAACCCAGAAACTCCACTGCACCGCGAACCCAGCACCATCACCTCCTCGTCGCCGACCATCTCTCATCGCCGTCGCCCTCTCTCCATCTCTCCCCTCTATTTTTCTCCCCTTCATGAATCCAACAACAAACCCTAGCAGAAACCCTAGCACCCGAACCTTTCCCTGCAACCTAGAAACTTGCTGCTTTGCCGTCGTTCTCGCCGGCGAATCCTGCCATCGACTTTTCACCTTGCAACCACATCCTAACCTTCTCCCAACCCCAGTGAGCTACCCTTCTCTCTCTCATTCTTCTCTTCTTCTTCTTTCATTCTTCTTTCTTTTAATGTTCTTTTCTGTTTTTGTAAAGAGTCCTCTGTAGATCTTCGGAGCTCCGTCGACGCCTCGCCGACGACGCTGTCACCCCTCTGCAATCCAGTAAGTAAGTTTCCTCCATCAATCTCCTCTGTTCTCTTTCATTCTTCTTGATTATTCTTTCATGCATTCTCTTTCAATCTAAATGTTCACTACGTTTCTTGATTGCCGGGATCCGACCGTGCCGTCGACGATTTCGACGACCCAGCGAGGACCTCTGACCCGTGTGATTCCACTGTTCGTCGTTTGGACTCATTCCGTGTACCATGCATGCGTCGCGACTTTTCCCGCCGACGCGTGACGTTCCGTTTACCACTACGTGATCCGTCGAGGCAAGTAAAACTTGCTACATGCTACTTAATATATTATATATACATGGATGGCACATTAAACCTGTAGTTTAACTTTAATACCATGATTTCCCTTTTTCATGTTTGATGTCACGTTATATCATTTTATTTTCAGACTTGAAACCTACCCGTTGCATTTACTTTATTAAACCTATTAACCACGTTTATATTTTAATCACATCATGAATAATTACATAGTTTATGGTACCCTTTTCTCTATTTATACTCTATCGGACATCCTTGCACATCTTTAACCGGTTTTAGTTATAATTTTATCCATTGAACATATTATACATGTCGTTGCATCCCTAAATTACTTGATGCTTATTAACCTGATTTTAACATCCATAATTGTCATACTGTATTCATATAATGTTGAAACCATCTCTTTAACACAAATTGATAACCGTACAGCTAAGTAGTTTAATCTACACATATTGCTTAACCTATTACATGTGCCAATGTATTGTGTTGTTGATACCCATACTTTTTTATTTATAACCATAATTATGTTAGTCGATTATGATCACCCACATGATATCTTTTACATCCTGACATGACTTGCTACACACATATTACTTGACCCGACATGGTACCGTACACTACTTGACTTGACCTGATGTACCATGGCTTGACCTGTTACCTGATCTTGTGTCTAATTCCAACGAACCTGACATGTAGTCCTTACGGACCGTTTCTGTTGTCTATCCAGACAAACTTGCACCTACCTTTTTCTGTGTTGGCATTAGTTCTTGATTGCTTAAATACTTGACTTAAACATATAACCTGGGGGTATGGGGAAATCAATGATGAAACCTGACTTATAACTCGACAGTGTGTTACCTTTACTGATCAGTTTTAGAGGCTGGGCCGGCCTTGGGATGATGCTGCTGACATCATCCATCGTTATCCATTACCTTTTAGAGGCCAGGCCAGCCTTGGGATGATGCCATGGACATCATTCATCTTTACCCTTTTCCTTTAGTGCCTAGCGGCATGTCTCGGTTTCAGCCTGAGAATCTTCACCGTGATCCCGGGCACGCACGGGATACTATTGAGTTACATCGATGATTCATCAGAATGATTTCAAAGACTTGAGAGTGATAACCCAATAGACCAGTTTAGTTTACTCACTGCACACTACCCTTCATTGCCCTGATTTATATTGCTGTTACACCTGCTTTACCATTTATGATTATACTTGTATGTCGTGTTACCCTGTTTGTATTTCATTGCTTGATGACATGACGCGCTGATGCATGGCCCAGATTCCGTACCTTTGCTGCAGTCCGAGCAGGAGTACTTCAGCCAGCAGGCTGAGCAGTGAGGATTCAGTAGTAGTTAGTTCTTTTACTTTTCAGCATTTTATTCCTGATGTGAGCCCGCATTATGGGACATACATTCCAGTTATTCTTGTATTGGATCTTTTGCTTCTGCATTATTATTATTCTTGACTCATTTTATTTTAGCTTATGGACATGTATTAGATAGTTTTATTTTTGTTCTTGATATCTCTACAGCCGTAATGTGACTGTGGATGGATACTTCCTACCCACAGGTAGCATGGTTGGCTATGTCACGTGCCCATCTTAGCGTACTCTGGGAAGCGGGGCGTGACATTGAGATATTGAGATGTTGAGACATCAAGATATGGGGATATGTATATATTATGTCGATGCTTGACACGGATTTTCTGTTTATTTCATTGATGATACTTCAGCTTATTGCACAAATGTTTTTCTAAGATAAGAACAAAGATTTTCTCATACCATACTTTTTCAAGTTTCGTGTTTGATCATGCATTCGTGTTGCATCCATGTTAGTTCATCGTATCATATCGATATGCGTAGATTGAGACGAATTCGCGTGCATACTTACGAAAGCCTTATTAGATGTTACTTACTACTCACGAGTTGACAACTCACCCCCGTTGTGCCATAGTAACTTGAAGGTCCAACCTGTCAGTATTGTAGCGGTGGGCGTGCTTTTCTTAGCTTCTTTTTCTTGGACTTGCGACTTTGCTCGTAGGTGGGTTGCGAGGATCACTTTTGTCCCCACTTGTACTATTATTTGTATATAGAATTCTCCATCTACCACTTCTACCATTGTATATGCGACCGTGAGATTTGTATTTATGCTGTTTCTCTAGGGTCGAGCTCAGTTGAGCCGAAATGATGCTTTATTACTTCTGTGTTTTATATGCTTTTTGCTCGATGATATTACATATAGTGCGTGTGGTTGTGATTTCGCCTTGGGTGAAGAGATAGCTCCTGCTTGGGGATGCCGTTATTCATTTATATGTATTTTCATGTGTTGTACCTGTTTGGGAATCAGTATTTACAAAGGAGACTCTGCCGAAATTTTCGGGAAAATATGATATTGGTTTTAAAATGTTTAATGCGTCTTATTTGTTAAAATCGCTTTCTTTAAATAAGATTCCTTCACTCTATTTCTTTAAGTGGTTTTGTAACATTTCAGGAAAATAAAATATTATTTTTGGGAATTTTTATAATTAAATAATAATTATTATGAATATTTTAATAATGCGGTATAATTAAATACCGATAAAGTGGAAAATATTTGGAAAATTATAGAAATTACTAAAAAGAGGGTGCTTTGAGTAATTTATGCAAATTATGAAGTTTTATGATTTATTATATACCATTTTAGTGCTAATCGCGATTAAATATCGCTAATCGGGCATTAAGCGTGTTTTGTGCACATGACATGCACCATACCATTTTTACACTTGTGTTATACTTTGCTACATAGCTTTCTTGTTTTGTTTTGGTTTTTATTTAGTAAAGAGAGAATAAAAAGAAAAGGAAAGAATAAAAAGGGTATCATGATGATTTGGAGAGAGAGAGGGGACATAATGATGATATGAGGCCATGCTTGGAGAGAGAGAGGGTGAGGGGTCAAACCATAGTCATGGCTCATCTTATCACTTCATCATCTTCATCTTTCTTCTTCTTCTTCCTCACCCAAGACAGCACCTCATCTCCCCCTCCTCTTCAACGCTCATAACATCATCAAAAACAACCCAAAAACCCATCCCCACTTCACAAAAAACATGCACAAGCTCACAAGCTACACCTTGGACAAAGAAAGTTTGCATTTTGGTTCTCTAGGGGATTCATGAGTGCCAAATGAGGTATATCTTTCACATTAAGTGTAGTGTTCCCTTTGTTTTAGTCTCTATTCAAGTTTAAATTCAATTTTTGTGTAGTTTTGTGCACTTTAGAAATTCCTAGAGAGGGTTAGGGTTTAAGTTGAGTTGTGTGGTGAACTTGAGTGTATTTAGTAACCTTAAAACCCCCATGGTGTTCGAAACCCAGAACTTACACAAGATAAAACCTGAAAAACCCAAAACAGAACTTTAAATGTCGATTTGTGAACTCTTAGGGTGTGCAGGGAAATCTGGGATGACCTGGGAATTTTACAAGAAAAATAAACAACTCCAGTGACCAATTTAAGACCATAGAAGACCACCCTATGAGTACGAGGCCGTTTCACCATGGGAAAACCGGTCTCTCCGGAATTTAGGGGCTAGGGGCCGGCCACATGGGTGAGTTGGGTACCCAGGTTGATTCTGTAGTTCACAGGACCCCTATACATGACCCCAGTATTGTTTGCTTACCTTGTTTTCACCTTAAACAAAATCTGGGACCATTTTATTGGGTTGCTACTTTGAATTCTTTAATGTTTATGAACCTAAGTTTTGGTATTTGGTTTTTTATCGATCACTTGGCATTTGTACGTCTATATCGTGGGTTATTTGGTTGAATTGCAAGATGTAGACCATAGGTATTGACCTATGGGTGATTCGTGCGACATTTTGGTTTCGTGTGTCATTTTGATTTTGAATTGGATTATAATGCGATATGATACATTATAATGTGTAGGTGCCCTCACGAGGACTTCGATACGACAAGCAAGCACGTGGCGACGTCGGCATCGATGAGCGAAGATCAAGTGAGTAGATTTATATCTACGGAGGAAGTCGGATGGATGGCGTATAGCACCCCCGCAAAATTATGAGAAACGATGTGATGTGATATAGATATACTTTTACATATTAGTGTGTGATATGAACCTTAGCAAGAAAAGTTTTACAAGATTAGGGGTTAATGTTAGCGAGAATTGAAGAAAGGACTTTAGTCGATTTCTTAGTCACGAAGCCCTAGAGTAATGATTTGCATACACGCACATACACATACTCAAATACATTTACTTCCTTGATAGTATTGGGGACATATATATATATATATTGGTATTCATATGCTTGGACGATGAGGATGTTCTATGATACTTGGGAAAGAGTCGATATGATTGGGCATGATGCCATGAGATATTTAATATGTGACCGAGATATGTCATGATGTTATAGCGGATCGTTGGACGATGATACCATGTGGATGATGATATATATATGATAGTTGACATATGATCGAGATATGAGATGAGATATGTTATGATAGTTATAATGGATCACTTAGGCGATGTATACTTCTATATGATAATATGTGTTGATGACATCGGATTGTATGAGACTTTAGATCAGTAGCCAGATCATGATATTGTTGATGATATTAGAAGTGTACTAGACTTAGATCAGTACCCCATGCTCACGATATGTGATGATGTGGAAACCAGATGAATAATGAGATAAATGTGATATTTGACCCGTACCCTAATTTGAGATGTCGTATGATGGATTTACCGTACGAGCTATTGATGATAGATCCACACTCTTGACTCGAGGATGTCATATTAGATGGTGTATCGTATGGGATACTATTGAGGCGGGATCTCGACTATTATGTAGATATATATACATATCGGCTCAGATGTAGGTGGTTTCCTTACCCTTTTCGATTAGCCTGTTCGCTCAGTCCTGTAGTTTAATGTAAATGTTAGACTAGATTCGATTCATACCTATTTCAAAGCTAACGAATCGTGGGTATTTTAAAAGACAGGATAAGGGATTCTACGGATATTTCAAGGATGTATCTTTTCTTAAAAACACCGTAGCCCTTATTTTCAAAAACACCACGATTCGTTTTATTTCAAATGGCAAAACAGTATGATACATGTATATCGATGTAGATTCCTTAGTGTTATGTTATTATTCATGTTCCGCATATTATAGTTGCATTTACTATTCATTGCCATCTATTATGTTGTTATCGTTTCATTGCTTGTTTATTGTGTACTTAGTGATTATGAAACCATGCTGTCAGGACACCAGCACCATTACCGATGATGCGTATGCTCCACATACACCTGCTTGCCGGCTCACACACATCATTATCGGTAATTGCCATGTCACGTACACTTAGAGATTATTATTTCATTGACATAACTTGCTAGCGGATAGTTGCAACGTGTTATAGCTTCATATGCTAGTTTAACTATTGCATTCATACATGATCGTAGTTGCATTCATATATACTCATTGGTCATGTAGCATTACAGAGATTTATGCCGATATTAATTGTTTACTTACTCTTGATTCTTGAATTTCGGATTTCCATGAGATTTTTGGATTTGGGGGAAAACCGCAAGAATATATATAAACTTCTCTCTCTCTCCCTCTTTTTAAAATGCAAGTTGCGGTTTTCTCATGATGTATGAGTCGTCCACCATGAGTTTTCATGGTTGCTGTTGGATTTCGAGACCCGTTGCGAGGAGAGGATGAACCGTCTCGGGTACATGGTGAGCCCCGTAAGGTACCCCGGGGCAATAAGCTCGAGTTGTAGACGATGAGCCTGGCAGAGGAGCACTACTTACTGGTGATTTTACCTGGCGCGGCTAATCTGGAGGATACCATCCGTGGTCGTGTGATTTGATGATATGGGTCGATCCAGACTGACGGAGCCCTAGATATTAAGATATTGAGAGATTGGGATTTGAGACACTGAGATTTTGAGATTTGAGATACTGAGATACTGAGATTTAGGTTTTGTGTCGATGCTTGACACTGATTTCTCTGTTGATTTCATGATATATTCTGTTTCCATTCGTCATGCATTCATACATCATATATCTGATATGTTGCTATCTGAGGTACTGACACGAGCATGTAGTATTACACTTATACATAGATGGACCAGGATATTTATCTAAGGATATTACTTGATATGACCTAGGATAGCGTCATACATGCGATTTCTACTCGTAGATGTTTTCTACTCACGAGTTGGCAACTCACCCCTGTTGTGCCACAATTCCTTGTAGGTTCTGCCGTACAGGTTTCGTTGCGTCTTTACTAGCACATTGTTCCTTCCGGGTGATTGCCTTGGTAAGTGGTTTTTTTGCATCAGGACCACCATTGTGTATTTGTTATTTGAGTTGTATCTAGAAAAACTCCATCAACCAGACTTGTATATTTGATAGACATAGAAGACCTGTGTATATTATTTTGACCTTAGCGTCGCGTGTTGTATTATTATGGTTTTCTTGTTGATTTTGAGTTTCCTTTTGAGCTTTGATCCTCACCTTTGGCGTTGTATATTATATTGCATTGTGTGGTTTTGTCCGTCGATTGACGAAGAGCTAGCTCCCGCTTGGGGTTGCCTTTATTCATTATATATGTTTTATCAGGTTTTGTACCCGTTTGGGGTCAGTTTTTACAAAGGAAACTCTGCTGAAATTTTCAGAAAAGACTAGAGATTTTAAAAATACATACTTCATCTTATGTTGTTAAACTTCTTGCTTTAAATTGGTTTTTATTCACTCTACTGCTTTACCTGGTTTTGATTTCTGGGTTTTGGCTTACTTAGATTACGTACACCTCGAGACGTTTCGTAATTTTAGTGCCAGTCACGCTCGGTACTTTTCGGGTCGTGACAAAGTTGGCATCAGAGCGTTAGGTTTTACCTTCGGAGTATAGGATTACCCTTGGTTGATGGAGTAGGTGACTCAAGTAGAGTGATGTACCGTGTGTATGTTCCGCGGCATACTTACCATACGATACTCCGCTTAAGAAGCCTTAGGATGCACATTTCTTTGTACAGTATTATATTTATTCCTATGATCTATCCTCATCGGTACCAGTTTATGGTTTTGTTATCTTGGTTGTACGGGCATGGAGAGCAACGGCTAGAGTTGCAGTCAGCACGAGCTCGTCACGGACGAAGATTGACCAGGGCGTGATTCCAGGGATATACGATTGCATAGAGGCATCATTTTATTGTGTTTTCGCGCCTTGAGCATTTGATGGATCGCCTTTACGAGATTTCTCGGACGTGCAGATTAGCACCACCGGATTAGGCTACCGCCAGAGGCCAGCCAGATTGTAATGACCGTCAAAGCACAGATTATTTTGATGATTGAGGCACTGTTCAGCGTGTGGACGAATGAGCCAGCGACTTCGGCAAATGAAAAGATTTCGCCCAGATGTTGAAATTAATGCCACACGAGTTATACTTCGAGATACGATAGAAGATCGCTAGTCACCAAAGATGAAGGACTAGGACATGTGATTCATTGCCTACCCCAATGCGAGGTCATCAGATTGATTGATTCCAGCTAGAGACGACTTCACGCTGATACGTTGAGAGTCGATACAGACGATCGAATGTCAGGAACCCATTTTCCAAGTTTAAAGTATTCAGAAAATAATGCAAGTAATTCTATGGACCCTCTAGAAGAATGAAACCCTAACTCGACATAATGAACATGGAACGCCGATGAACCTTAGGGTTTGCGGCAGTTCAGCGGTGCCATTAGTGAGGCTTGGGTTTGCCTATCTACGGTTGGTTCATAGGTGCGGTGGCATATATTCGATGCTATTAAACTGTACCCAAGATGTTGAGCTCTTGGGGGATTATGGAACGTCGACGAATCGATTGGAAGGTTTGACATCATTCGGATATTATGTGATGGGATACATTGCTTGGGAGACTCCAGATATGAGTATAGCCGTTGGAGCGCAGTTCATGTAGCCACGAGGAAATGAGTCCGAATTAGTCGACATTGGAGAAAAGTTGAGTAAGAGGTTCGTATGATATCGTGACGAGAGGACGTTCCACTCCGCTGACATCACAGATGTGATATGCATGCAGAGGCGTTGTAAATGGATATATCTTCCAGGAGGAGTCGTGATGAGTATGCAGCCGTTACGGAACAAGAAAGTGATATAGTAAAAGATGACAGCCTTCGTACAGTTCGGCATAGGCGAGATCGGAAGAGACCCTGAGCATGTTCTTTCTAGGACACTTCTGCAATGAGATTTGCACCGAGGATCAGATGTGTGACGTATATTCAGAGAACCAGAGGCCGACGCCAGAGACGTGCTGCTTGATGAGTGGTCATGCTAATTGGCCGTGAGAGGACCAGAGGAGTACTAGAGCGGATCGTTTCCGTTAGTACACCGGACCGGGCCGACGAGCCAATGGATTGCGAGATCGGTAATTCACAGAGAAATGAGGACCCAGAGACAGAAGAAGCCAGACCGTGAGCAGGAGGCAGCGGATGTTCTTGCTTTGCTAGTTTTGAATGTACCGACACTTTCCGACGTTCTAGGAGGCGTACCTTAGTGTCTTTCGTTGCGATTTGCATTGTGTTCCGAGTATCACGCTTTTATTACTTGGATTTGAGTTTTGATGATTGGGCTTTATGGTATTGTTTTCATGCACCATGGCTACACCTACTGGGTATTTACGTTTTTGTGTATAGTTATTGCACTTGAGATATGTTTTTATACACCATTGTGTTGATTTATGATTTGTGCGTATTTATTGCACTTGATATCGGTTTATTCCTTGGTTGCATATGTTTATGATTTCGTGGATTTCCTATGGTTGATTTGATTTTTGTGCATATGGTATGCACTCGATTTGGTTTTTTCACTCGGTATATCTTACATGTGCTTGCAGTGCATTGATACGTGTTTTGTGCATTCAGTTGCACGCGTTCATGATTTTATACACCTTGGCACACTCGATGTTGCTTTTTATACGCATTTGAGTTATTGATGCATCTCCGTGCACTTGTTGCACCCGATTTGTATTTTGTGCACTGGATGCACTGTATTTGTATTGTGTGCACTGGATGCACTGTATTTAGTATTTCGGGCACTGGATGCACTGGATTTGGTATTTTGTGCACTGGATGTTAGTTATATGTATGCCCTAGAGGCCATTACTGTACATAGGATGTATATTGTAGTGGATGCTGGGACATATATAGGGAGGACTTTCTTGCTCGACATGATAGTATGCTATCTGGTTACTCTTTACCTTAACGTGTATACTGATTGTCTCTCTGTTACATGTTGGTAAAGCCCTTAGGATGTGTACTTGACTATCTGGACTATGATGCGGATCATACTAGTGGGGACATGGTAGTCCATAAGTACATCTTTCAAGGTCTCTAGTCGTGGGTGTATCGAGACGGGGCATCGATATACCAGAGTAGACTAGCGTATACCTTCTCGACCCATAGAGATGGGCGATGGATGATCCCATATCCATTGGTGTTTGACATCAGAGATGATATACGGGTGCTCAGTAGAGACTGGGTACACTGGACGGACTCGTCGAGAACTCCCAGATGGTATTATACCTTACGTCAGATGGCAGTTCTCTGGTGACACTGGTACAGAGTAGTCTGTTGACCCGAGATCGTCATAGAGTCTTGTGTGATTCCCACTGTGCTTTGATTTCCACCTTACCACGTCCAAGAGGGCATGCAAAACGGTGGTTTTTGGGTACAGTCCCGAATCACATGGAGGCAATGAGCGATAGGAGGGGATTCGTCTCTCCCGGTATAGGGAGTTGATGTTGCGCTTTGTTCGATTGGCTATAACCGGAAATCCCTGGACAGGGTTGCTGAGATTTACTGGTAAGTGTTACCAGTAGTTTCTCGAACTGTTATAGACCTCATATCGACACGACTTATCGAGCTATTGGGGTCTGACGTTTACCACCCTAGGCGAGATATGCGACATATCAGACGACGAGACCGGACTGTACGGTAAGTGTTACTGGTTGGATTCACAGGAGTGTGAGCGGGCTTGCTCGTCGATCTTCTGATCGATCAATACCCGGGTGGCCGTTACGTTTAGCAGACCGCTTGCGGCTTGTGGGTGTTTGATATGATCATCACCTGCTGCCGGCGTATTGACGAGTCTTTAGAGCCCTACATAGAGGTTTTCTGGCTCAAGCGAAACGAAATAGGAGCGCATATGATATATGTGCGGGACCGAGAATAATGTGTGCATGTGATACCGTATTCTATTCTCGCGATGAATGTATCGATTGGTTGTATGCGATATAACCTAGTTATCGAATCGGGGATTGATTCGATAAGTCGATACATTGGATATTAGTCGGTCATATGCGATGTGACCGGATCGTTAAATCAAGTGTTGATTTAATGATTTAATGTATAATTATATATTTGATATATTACTTTACATTAACTAGTATTAGTTCACTTAAGATGGATTTTCTCACTTGATGTGCACATTGTATATATGATATAGTTTTGTGCACTAGTTTGTATCATGTTTGATGATACATGCAAACTTGGGTGTGTATGATTAAACCATGGTTATGTTAATGGTTAGGCTTCTGATTTACTTATTTATTTATTCTCTTAATTCCTTTTTCGGCAAAAAGAGAAATGGTGGCTTGCTTTGTTTTGTAGTTGAAGCTTCATGAAGCTTTGAAAAAGTCTACCATTTTTGTTTCATGCTAAACCTAACCATTCACCTAACCTTAGTTTATTCTCTACACTTAACCATGGTTGCTAATATGATAAGAATGACTTATTTTCTATTTTCCAATAATTCTTATCATATTATCATCTTCTTCTTCTTCTTCTTCAAGAAGAAAGAAGCTTGCTAGCTTCAATGGTGAAATGAGAAAATGAGTGAGAAATCCAATTCTAAAGTGAACCCACTTCCTATTTCTTCATCCTCTACCACTTGCCAAGTAGTATAGGGTGTTTTCTTCACAAGTTTCATGACTTGGTGAAGTTGGAGCTTGATCTTGTGTTGCCTCGACGTAGATCATCTTCGGCATCGAAGTCGACGACCTAGCCCGATCATTTCTCCAATGAAATCAACACTAGAGTCCGGGATCCGATGATCGCAGTGGAGGGACATCATCACGGAGCTAAGGAAGTGAAGGATCGGATCTACAAAGGTTGTATTTTCAGTTTACTCATAGTTAAGTTGTTAACTAGGTATCGTTTTCGCCTTAATCTCTAGTTAACAATCTAGTTTAGGGTTTCTCGGCACCGGAATAATTTGAAATTGGCATGGTTGATGCTTTGTGAGACCTCTTGAGTGTGCCTAGGAACCCTTCACTGGATGCACTGTATCTGATATTTCGTGCACTGGGTGTACCGGATTCGTATTTCGAGCATTTGTTGCACCAGCTAGGTATTTTGTGCATTGACTGCATCAGACATATACTCCGTACCTTGGTTGCACCCGATATATGTCTTGAGCATTTTGTGTTACCAGATTTGTGTTTTGTGCGTGTCTGCACTTGATGTTCGTTTTCATGCATGTTACTGCACTAGATACTTTTCACGGATTGACGCGCTTGGGTTGGATTTTGCGCATATTAGGCGCTTGATATTAGATTTCGTGATTTCGTGCATGTTGGATGCACATTATTTAGATTTTATTCGTGCATGATGGATGCACCTGATTTGGATTTTCGCGCATGTTGGGGGCATGATATGAGATACGATTTTGGTGCACACCAGATGCACTAAATCGGACTTCTTTGTGCATATCAGATGCACATGATATTGTTGTCATGCACACCCGTTGCACTAGAAAGATGCTTTCGTGCACACCCATTGCACTTAGATGTTGGTTCTGTGCACATGTATGTATAGGGTTCCTAGGCACTCCCAAGAGGTCTCACAAGACATCGAACATGCCAATTTCAATTTTTACGGTGCCTACAAACCCTAAACTACGGATCGTCGGCTAGATGTCTAGGCGAAAAGATAACTAGTTAACACTTAACTAATGAGAAAACGGAAATACAACCTTTGTAGATCCGGTGCTCCACCTCCATAGCTCCGCAACGAAGTCCTCTCCGCTGTCCAAGTCAAATCCGGGCTCTAGGATCGGCTTCGTCGGAGAATGGGCAAGCTAGGTCGTCGATGTCCATGCCGAAGATGATCTACGTTGAGGCATCGCTAAATCAAGCTCCGACTTCACCAAGTCATAAAACTTATGAAGTAAACACACTCTACTACTTGGCAAGAGGTAGAGGATGAAGAAATAGGAGTTGGGTTAACTTTAGAATTGGATTTCTCACTTGTTTGCTCAATTCACCATTGATGGAGATGAAGCTTTTCTTCTTGAAGTCAAGGAAGAAGAAGAAGAAGCTTATGATAAGTTAATTAGAAAAAGAAAAGAAAAATCAAAACTTATCATAACTAAACCATGGTAAAGTGTAGAGATTGAACTAGGGTTAAAACAAATGGTTAGGTTAAGCATGAGATAAGAATGGTGGACAAAGTCAAAGGTTCATGAATCTTCAACTACAATCCAAAACAAGCCACCATTCTTCTCATTTCATTTTCCAAAAAGAAAATAAATAAATAAATAAATAAATAGATATGAAAAACAAAACCCTAACCATTTGAATAACCATGGTTTAATCTTTACACAAACACAAGTTAGCATGCATCATTAAACATGATACATACAAGTGCACAAAAACATATCGCATATGCAATGCGCACGAACCAAGTGAGAAAATCCGTCTAAAGTGAACCGATACTAGTTAATGCAAAGTAATATATCAAATATATAATTATACATTAAATCATTAAATCAACACTTGATTCAATGATCCGGTCATGCGCACATAACCGACTGGTATCATTAGTAACATCTTATCGAATCAACACTTGATCCGATAACCCGGCTATATCGCATATAACCGATCAATGTCACATCGCGAGAATCGAATACAGTATCACATACTCGTATTATTCTCGGTCCCGCACATATCTCATATGCGCTCCTATTTCGTTTCGCTTGAGCCAGGAAACCTCTGTGTAGGACTCTAAAGACTCGTCAATACGCCGGCAGCAGATGATGATCATATCAAACACCCACAAGCCGCAAGCGGTCTGCTAAACGTAACGGCCACCCGGGTATTGAGCGATCTGAAGATCGACGAGCAAGCCCGCTCACACTCCAGTGAATCCGACCAGTAACACTACCGTACAGTCCGGTCTGATCGTCTGATATGTCGCATATCTCGCCTAGGGGTGGTAAACGTCAGACCCCAATAGCTCAATAAGTCGTGTCGATATGAGGTCTATAACTATTCAAGAAACTACTGGTAACACTTACCAGTAAATCTCAGCAACCCTGGCCAGGGATTTCCTGTTATAGCCAATCGAACACAGCGCAACATCAACTCCCTATACCGGGAGAGACGAATCCCCTCCTATCGCTCATTGCCTTCATGTGACTCGGGACTGTACCCAAAAACCACCGTTTTGCACGCCCTCTTGGACGTGGTAAGATGTAAATCAAAGCACAGTGGGAACCACACAAGACTCTATGACGATCTCGGGTCAACAGACTACTCTGTACCAGTGTCACCAGAGAACTGCCATCTGACGTGAGGTATAATACCATCTGGGAGTTCTCGGCGAGTCCGTCCAGTGTACCCAGTCTCTACTGAGCACCCGTATATCATCTCTGATGTCAAACACCAATGGATATGGGATCATCCATCGCCCATCTGTATGGGTCGAGAAGGTACACGCTAGTCTACTCTGGTATATCGATGCCCCGTCTCGATACACCCACGACTAGGGACTTTGAAGGATGTACTTATGGACTACCATGTCCCCACTAGTATGATCCGCATCATAGTCCAGGTAGTCAAGTACAGATCCTTAGGGCTTTACCAACATGTAACAGAGAGACAATCAGCATACACGTTAAGGTAACGTTCAACCAGATAGCATACTATCATGTCGAGCAAGAAAGTCCTCCCTATATATGTCCCAGCATCCACTACAATATACATCCTATGTACAGTAATGGCCTCTAGGGCATACATATAACTAACAGTATGGCACATTCATGGATTTTGATTTCCGTGCGCACCAGACGCACGAAGCATTCATATGCACATTTCGGGATTGATTCTTATGGAGCAGTACGTTTTTATGATATTTACTAATTGTTTTCGTACTGAGCAGGACTAGTCAGAGGATAGTACCTGGATATGTTTTGCATGCATTGATAGCTATCGAAGGGATTTCCAAAAAGGGGCTATAGTCTCAGTATTTACCTACGTGTCTGAGATGACACGAAACATTTTATAAAGAAAACCCTTCTAAATTATTTCAGAACGGCGGGACGTACATTTTAAACAAAGGATAAGTACATATATAGTTATTTTCTTACAATAGACGTCCGCCACTGTGCAGCGATACGCACATCGCACAACAACATGAAAGGTTTGGCATGCATTTCCTTCTGATGTTTACATGTATAGTTTTGATGTTTACATGTATGGTTTTGATGTATATCATGATTGGTTTCGATTTGGGATTTGACATTGATGTCTTCGCCATGACTCCAATGATTGCGGGATGCTTGACGGAGTTTTGATTTGGAGTTATCTGCTCATTGTTCATACGCGTGCATTGTGCTATGATGCGCTTTATGTATTGATGATTTCGGAGCCCCGACGACTTGGACTTTTTACTAAAATGTTTTAGTATTTGAAAGGTTTAAATTTAAATTCGGGGACCGAATTTTTTTAAGGGGGGAAGATTGTAACATTTCAGGAAAGTAAAATATTATTTTTGGGAATTTTTATAATTAAATAATAATTATTATGAATATTTTAATAATGCGGTATAATTAAATACCGATAAAGTGGAAAATAATTGGAAAATTATAGAAATTACTAAAAAGAGGATGCTTTGTGTAATTTATGCAAATTATGAAGTTTTATGATTTATTATATATCATTTTAGTGCTAATCGTGATTAAATATCGCTAATCGGGCATTAAGCGTGTTTTGTGCACATGACATGCACCATACCATTTTTACACTTGTGTTACATTTTCCTACATGGCTTTCTTGTTTTGTTTTGGTTTTTATTTAGTAAAGAGAGAAGAAAAAGAAAAGGAAAGAAAAAAAAGGGTATCATGATGATTTGGAGAGCGATAGGGGGCATAATGATGATATGAGGCCTTGCTTGGAGAGAGAGAGGGTGAGGGGTCAAACCATAGTCATGTCTCATCTTATCACTTCATCATCTTCATCTTTCTTCTTCTTCTTCCTCACCCAAGGCATCACCTCATCTTCCCCTCCTTTTCAACCCTCATAACATCATCAAAAACAACCCAAAACCCCATCCCCACTTCACAAAAAACATGCACAAGCTCACAAGCTACACCTTGGACCAAGAAAGTTTGCATTTTGGTGCTTTAGGGGATTCTTGAGTGCCAAATGAGGTATATCTTTCACATTAAATGTAGCGTTCCCTTTGTTTTAGCCTCTATTCAAGTTTAAATTCAATTTTTGTGTAGTTTTGTGCACTTTGGATATTCCTAGAGAGGGTTAGGGTTTAAGTTGAGTTGTGTGGTGAACTTGAGTGTATTTAGTGACCTTAAAACCCTATGGTGTTAGAAACCCAGAACTTACACAAGATAAAACCTAAAAAACCCAAAACAGAACTTTAAATGTCGATTTGTGAACTATTAGGGTGTGCAGGGAAATCTAGGATGACCTGGGAATTTTACTAGAAAAATATCCAACTCCAGTGACCAATTTAAGACCATAGAAGACAACCCTGTGAGTACGAGGCCGTTTCACCATGGAAAAAGCGCTCTCGCCGGAATTTAGGGGGTAGGGACCGGCCACATGGGTGAGTTGGGTACCCAGGTTGATCCTGTAGTTCATAGGACTCCTATACATGACCCCAGTATTGTTTGCTTACCTTGCTTTCACCTTAAACAAAATCTGGGACCATTTTATTGGGTTGCTGCTTTGAATTCTTTAATGTTTATGAATCTAAGTTTTGGTATTTGGTTTTGTATCGATCACTAGGCGTTTGTACGCCTATATCGGGAGTTATTTGGTTGAATTGCGAGATGTAGACCATAGGTTTTGACCTATGGGTGATTCGTGCGACATTTTGGTTTCATGTGTCGTTTTTGTTTTGAATTGGATTATAATGCGATACGATACGTTATAATGTGTAGGTGCCTTCACGAGGACTTCGATACGACCAGCTAGCACGTGGCGACGTCGGCATCAACGAGCGAAGATCAGATGGGTAGATTTATATCTACGGGGGAAAATCGGGTGGATGGCGTATAGCACCCCCGCAAAATTGTGAGAAACGATGTGATGTGATATAGATATACTTTTACATATTAGTGTGTGATATGAACCTTAGCAAGAAAAGCTTTAGGAGATTTGGGGTCAGTATTAGCGAGAATTGAAAAAAGGACTTTAGTCGATTTCTTAGTCATGAAACCCTAGAGTAAAGATTTGCATACACGCACATACACATACTCGCATACATTTACTTCTTTGTGCGTATTGGGGACATATATATTGGTATTCATATGCTTGGATGATGAGGATGTTATATGATACTTGGGAATGAGTCGATATGATCGGGCATGATGCCATGAGATATTTAATATGTGACCGAGATATGTCATGATGTTATAGCGGATCGTTGGACGACGATACCATGTGGATGATATATATATATGATAGTTGACATATGATCGAGATATGAGATGAGATAGGTTATGATAGTTATAATGGATCACTTGGGCGATGTATACTTCTAAATGATAATATGTGTTGATGACATCGGATTGTATGAGACTTTAGATCAGTAGCCAGATCGTGATATTGTTGATGATATTAGTAGTGTACTAGACTTAGATCAGTACCCTCTGCTCATGATATGTGATGATGTGGATACCAGATGAATAATGAGATAAATGTGAATTTTGACCCGTACCCTAATTTGGGATGCCGTATGATGGATTTACCGTACGAGCTATTGATGATAGATCCGCACTCTTGACTCGAGGATGTCATATTAGATGGTATATCGTATGTGATACTATTAAGGCGGGATCCCGACTATTATGTAGATATATATACATATCGGCTCAGATGTAGGTGGTTTCCTTACCCTTTTCGATTAGCCTGTTCGCTCAGTCCTATAGTTTATTGTAAATGTTAGACTAGATTCGATTCATATCTATTTAAAAGCTAACGAATTGTGGGTATTTTAAAAGATAGGACAAGGGATTCTACGGATATTTCAAAGATTGTATCTTTTCTTAAAAACACCGTAACCCTTATTTTCAAAAACACCACGATTCGTATTATTTCAAATGGCAAAACAGTATGACATATGTATATCGATGTAGATTCCTTAGTGTTACATTATCATTCATATTCCGCATATTATAGTTGCATTTACTATTCATTGCCATCTATTATGTTGTTATCGTTTCATTTCATGTTTATTGTGTACTTATGATTATGAAATCAGGCTGTCAGGACACCAACACCATTACCGATGATGCGTATGCTCCACATACACCTGCTTGTCGGCTCACGCATATCATCATCGGTAATTGCCATGTCACGTACACTTAGAGAATATTATTTTATTGACATAACTTGCTAGCGGATAGTTGCAATGTGTTATAGCTTCATATGCTAGTTTAACTATTGCATTCATTGTATGATAGCAGTTGCATTCATATATACTCATTGGTCATGGAGCGTTACAGAGATTTATGCCGATATTAATTGTTTACTTACTCTTGATTCTTGGATTTCGGATTTCCATGAGATTTTTGGATTTGGGGGAAAACCGCAAGAATATATATAAACTTCTCTCTCTCTCCCTCTTTTTAAAATGCAAGTTGCGGTTTTCTCATGATGTATGAGTCGCCCACCATGAGTTTTCATGATTGCTGTTGGATTTCGAGACCCGTTGCGAGGAGAGGATGAACCGTCTCGGGTATATAGTGGGCATAGTAAGGTATCCGGGGCAATAAGCTCGAGTTGTAGACGATGAGCCTGGCAGGGGAGCACTACCTACCGTTGATTTTACCTGGCGCGGCGGATATCCGGAGGATACCGTCCGTGGTCGTGTGATTTGATGATATGGGTCGATCCGGACTGACGGAGCCCGGGATATTGAGATATTGGGATTTGAGACACTGAGATTTTGAGATTTGAGATACTGAGATACTGAGATTTACGTTTTGTGTCGATGCTTGACACTGATTTCTCTGTTGATTTCATGATATATTCTGTTTCCATTCATCATGCATTCATACATCATATATCTGATATGTTGCTATCTGAGATACTGACACGAGCATGTAGTATTACACTTATACATAGATGGACCAGGATATTTATCTGAGGATATTACTTGATATGACCTAGGATAGCGTCATACATGCGATTTCTACTCGTAGATGTTTTCTACTCAACAGTTGGAAACTCACCTCCGTTGTGCCACAGTTCCTTGCAGGTTCTGCTATACAGGTTTCGTTGCGGCTTTACTGGCACATTGTTCCTTCCGGGTGATTGCCTTGGTAGGTGGTTTCTTTTGCATCAGGACCACCATTGTGTATTTGTTATTTGAGTTGTATCTAGAAAAACTCCATCAACCAAACTTGTATATTTGATAGACATAGAAGACCTGTGTATATTATTTCGAACTTAGAGTCGTGCGTTGTATTATTATGGTTTTCTTGATGATTTTGAGTTTCCTTTTGAGCTTTGATCCTCGCCCTTGGCGTTGTATATTATATTGCATTGTGTGGTTTTGTCCGTCGATTGACGAAGAGCTAGCTCCCGCTTGGGGATGTCTTTATTCATTATATATGTTTTATCAGGTTTTGTACCCGTTTGGGGTCAGTTTATACAAAGAAAACTCTGCTGAAATTTTTAGAAAAGACTAGAGATTTTAAAAATACAGACTTTGGCTTATGTTGTTAAACTTCTTGCTTTAAATTGGTTTTCCTTCACTCTACCGCTTTACCTGATTTTGATTTCTGGGTTTTGGCCAACTTAGATTACATACGCCCCGAGACGTTTCGTAATTTAAGTGCCAGTCACGCTCGGTACTTTTCGGGACGTGACAGGTTTAGATTTCTGGGCTTTGGCTTACATAGATTACGTACGCCTTGAGATGTTTTGTAATTTAAGTACCAGTCATGTTCCCTACTTTCGGGTCGTGACAGCAGTTTAGTTTTATTTGTACATTTGATATTGCGGGGCGAGCGTCCGACATGTGGACTGCTGTCACTGCCAGTTTGTATATTATTTGTCTGGGGCACGACTGGGTTGAGGTCGATGTCACCCTTGTACATTTTTTTTCTTTTCTGTACTAGGCTTACCCCGCGGTGGAGTGCACGAATAGCCGGGTTCTAGAGGGTAACGGGTCCGCATCTCATGGCGTTGAGACAGAGGGGGCCTTACTCTAGAATTGGCGGGTTACTCACCGCACTCGTAGGGGGTAAGTTGTATGTATGCCCTAGAGGCCAGTATTGTACATATGATGTATATTATATTGGATGCTTGGACATATATAGAGAGGAATTTCTTGCTCGATATGATAGTATGCTATATGGTTGCTCTTTATCTTAACATGTATACTGGTCTCTTGATACTGTCTTATGGTTACATGTTGGTAAAGCCCTTAGGATGTGTACTTGACTACCAGGACTATGATGCAGATCACACTAGTGGGGCCATGGTAGTCTATAAGTACATCCTTTAATGTCCCTAGTCGTGGGTGTATCGAGAAAATGCATCGATATACCAGAGTAGACTAGCGTATACGCTTCTCGACCCATGATATGGGCGATGGATGATCCCATATCCATTGGTGTCTGACATCAGAGATGGTATACGGGTGCTCAGTGGAGACTGGGTACACTGGACGGACTCGCCGAGAACTCCCAGATGGTATTATACCTCATGTCAGATGGCTGTTCTTTGGTGACACTTGTACAGGTTGGTCTGTAGATCCGAGATTGTCATAGAGTCTTGTGTGATTCCCACTATGCTTTGATTTCCACCTTACTAAGTCTAAGAGGGCATGCAAAGTGGTTTTTGGGTACAGTCCCAAGTCATATGGAGGCAATGAGCGATAGGAGGGGTTTCGTCTCTCCTGGTATTGGGAGTTGATGTTGTGCTGTGCTCGATTGGCCATAACAGGGAAGTCCCTGGCCAGGGCTGATTTAGAGATTTATTGGTAAGTCTTACCGGTAGTTTCTCGACCCGTTATGAGCCTCACATCGGCATGACTTATCGGTTATTGGGTTCTGACGTTTACCACCCCTAGACTTGATATGCGACATATCAGACGAGGAGACCGGATTGTACGACAAGTGTTACCGTCAGGCTTTTGCAGGAGTTGGAGCAGGCTTGCTTGCTGATCTTCTGATCGCTCAATACCCGGGTAGCCGTTACGTCCAGCTAGTACCGCTGATGGCTTGTGGGTGCTTGATGTGATCATCACCTACTGCCAGTGTATTGACGGGTCTTTAGAGTCCTACATAGAGGTTTTACTGGCTCAGGAAAAACGAAATAGGGGCACATATGTGATATGTGCGGGACTGAGAATAATGCGTGTATGTGATACCGTATTCTATTCTCGCGATTTTTGTATCGGTCGGTTATATGAGATATAGCCGAGTTATCGAATCAAGTGTTGATTCGATATGTCGATACATTGGATGTTAGTCGGTTGTATGTGATATAACCGGATTATTAAATCAAGTGTTGATTTGATAATTTAGTGTATAATTGTATATTTGATATACTAATTTACTTTAACTAACATTTGCTCACTTAAGCATTTATTTTCTCACAAGTGTACACTTAATATATATATGATATATATTAAAATGTATATTTTTTGTATCATGGTTGTTGATACAACTTACATGGGTGTATGAGACTTACACCATACTAATTGTGATAATGGGTTTTAATATTTAAAGTAATTCTAAAATTAGTGGAATATTAGCTTGATGCATGAAGCTAGTGGAAGCTTGTGGATGCATTGACTAAGTCCACTAGTTTTGTTTTACTTAAGATATTTAGTAACCTAACCATTACAATTAGCCATGGTCATGTCTCTACATGAGTTAGTATATGATACACACTCACCCATGGTTCATTCTCTCACCTCATAAGTTCATTCTCATTTGCTTGAGCTCATCTTCTTCCTCCTTGAGATAAGCTTGCTAGGTTTTCAAAGGAGAGAAAAATATTGTGAGAAAAATAATTCTAAAGTGAGCCCTCTTCCTATTTCCCCATCCTCTACTAGATTAGCACTTTAGTATAGGGTGTTCTTCACTAATCCTTTAGTTAGTCTAGTAGCTTTAGTTAGTATCCCTCGACGTAGATCATCTTCGGCCTCGAAGACTTCAAGCAAGATCGCCATTTTCACCTCGAGAAGCCATGCTAGAGTCCGGGAGTGCCTTGATCGCAGCGAAGGGACTACAATAAGGAGCTATTGATGTGAAGGACCGATCTACAAAGGTTGTATTTCTATTTCACTTTGTGGTAAAAAGCTTACTTTCTTTTTGTTACTCGAGCTTTTCTAGTTTGATTCCTAGGATTAATTCGTTAGCACCCTCTAAAATTTTAAATATGGCATGTGTGATGCTATCAAACCCTAGTAGAGGTGCTACGGAATCCTTTCATGGTATCAGAGCCTAACTAGAAACCTACACCGTGTTAAGATAATACGAAACCGAAAAACTCCGCAAAAAATATGGTTTTAGAAACCCTAAAAATGCTCTCTGGAAATTTTTTGAAAATTGGGTTAAAAATTATTTTAGCAACTACAGAGTGGCATTTAAGATGTTTTAAGAACACAGGTGAAATACGAGTGGGGGGGGCTCGGATTCGAGCCGGCGACCAATGCCTCTTTTCCGGCGACGCCGGTCAACAGTGTTCCCCTCCTCCTCGTATTGCACCAGTGCTCTTTTACTCTTGTTCTAGGGTTTATGGTATTGTTTGGACAGTCTAAAATTGCATGTGATGTTAATTGTGTTATGGACTCTTTGCATAGTATTTCGTATTCGTATATTTTAGCATTGTATTGGTAACTTTGACGACGTTAAAAGGGTCGAACGAATTATCAAACAATGGTATTTTCCAGGTTGAACGTACTCAATAAATAATGCATGTATTCTTATGGACCCTCTAGAAGAATGAAACCCTAACTCGAGATGTGACCACAAAACTGCAACTAAACCTTAGGGTTTACCGTAGTTAGTGGCGCCACAAATGAGGCTTGGGTTTGCCCTTCTACGGCTGGTCCATTAAATACTGTGGCATAGATTTTGGGTAATGTTTAACGGTGCTCAAGTGTTGAGCTTGCTAGGAAATACGGGTGTTCGGTGATTCGATCGAAGGGTTTAACATCTCCTAGTAGTATGTGATACTTCTTCTGCGACCGTAAGCGTAAAATGCGTATTGCCGATTTCGTTGCTATATGTTAACGGCAATTTGGGTGCACATACTTGCTTACATTGATGTGTTGCTGGATATGTTATATTGGATCGTCGCGTTTTGAATAGCCGGGTTTTTTTAATGTGAGATGAGAGTTTTTATTTTCATTCATGTAAAATTAAATGTATGTAATATTCTTTTATTGGGGCATTTCCGGGTTGAGGTTGATGTCACCATTGATGTATATTATTTACTTTTCCGCATTAGGATAGACCCAAGGAGGAGAATACAAGTAACCGGGTTCTAGAGTCCAGTGGGAGACCAACTCGAGGAGTCGAGTCCGGGTCTCCTAACTTTAGAATTGGTAGGGTTTCTTGCTGCTCTCGTAGGGGTCTAGGGGTGTGGGTTTGGCTATTCATCACGACCATGGAATCCGTGTTTTATAGAGGCTCAAAATAAAACACGGACCTCCTAGTATATCCATTATTTCATATGTTTCTTCTGCTGCGATATATGTGATGTGATCATTTGATATGTTGAGATGGATACTGTATATAGTATATATGATATATTATATAGACATTGCTTATGTTTTACACCCGCGCTAGTTCTGCCCCGCTCTGCCGTTAGTTACCTAACCTAACGGTGCATGACGGGATATCGAGGCGAATGCGGACGGCATAAGTGTACGTTGTATTTATCTGTGATGTTTAGGTGAGTTAAATGATGGGAATTCATTAATGTGATTAATGAAAGAAAAGAAAAAGATGTTGTAGAATCAAATTTTTCAAAAAGGATAGCTACAGTTTTGCTTTGCATTGTGATATATATGATATATCCCGCACCTTATTCGACGAGGAAAGAGCCGAGATCCCTTCACCGGGAATGACCTCTTTAGCAAAACTGGTAGATGCTAAAACAATCGGTTTGTCTTTTGATAGCTTTTGGAGTTTTGCTTTGCATAGTGATATAAATGATATATCCCGCACCTTATTCGATAAGGAAAGAGCCGAGATCCCTTCAACGGGAATGGCCTCTTTAGCAAAACTAATGAAAGCCTCAAAAACACCCATTTTCAAAATTCACTTGTTTCTACAATGATATCAAGTTCATTACGCAATAGGTTTTCAGAAAAACCTGTCGTAGCCCTCTGTCATTTCAGGTAAGTCTTACTTAGTAATCGTGCTACGTTTGTTGACCTCCGTCTAGGCGTAGTGTACGGTAGCTAACTTGTGTTTATCTGCTTATGCATATGATGCAGATTGGATTAGGGTAGTCGTACGACCTTGTTGACCTCCGTCAAGGGTCGTGCGGGTGGGTTTGATTCAATCAAGAAATGACGGTTGAACTTGACTTGCACCCTATGGTTTGTTGACCTCCGTCAAGGTCATAGGATGCTTGGGGCAAAATATTATCGGGAATTTCAACAGTTGAAATTTGCAATGAGATTCCATACCTTCTATGAGATAGTTGGATCCCGATACCCACTGCGAGTAATTGTTACTCCTAGGAGAATTTTACACAGGACAATTAGCCGATCAAGTAGGTATCTAGAAAGGTGTCAACGGGGTTATGCCTCTGGGAAAACAAGGTTTATTTTAATTAGGTCCGTGCGAAAGCACGGGGAACCTCCCTCAAAGTACCGACACTGGCCTGGCTGAAAGATTTGCGAAATTATAGGGTGTAATTAATCCCGGCTAGTCTTTCCTTTTAGGGTTTGAAGGAAGATTTGATAAAAACAGTAGGAGCCATCCTGATTAGATAAAATAATAACCAATCTGATCTTTCAAGAGCATACGCTAAAGTGTTTTCTTCTCTCTCTCTTCAGGTAGCGACCATATCATGCCTTAATCAAGATAATAATATGGATGTATTCACCGAACCTGCATGTTATACTGTGCCGGGGAACGTTGGTTCCATTCTTTCTTATAAAAGTTATAAGACTGAACAGGATATAGAGGAATACCAGGATTCCCATGCCACCCGAATGAAGAATGTACATGTTGATGTATTTTCTTCGGGTGTTCATTACAGAGAACTATTTCTCCATTTGCTCTACGTCCTGAGTATTAGATACCGGGTCAGGATCCCATATATGTAATCGGTTACATGGGCTGAGAAAAGGAAGAGAACTTGGAGAAGGTGATAAACACATAAGGGTTGGAAATGGTGCAATTGTTGCAGCTAAAACCGTCGGGGAATATCACCATATATTACTAACTGGAAATACATTGATCCTAAACGAATGCTATTACATGCCGAACCTGATATGCAACATTATATCGGTTTCATTATTAAGTAAAGAATGATATAATTTTGTATTACAGGATAATGTTATGAACATTTTCTTGAACCAAAAGTTGGTTGGATCAGGCACGTTGTGCAATGGCATTTATGTTCTAAATCAATCAACAGTTCTGAGCATAACAAACACACATAAGAGGAAGAGTTCAGAACTGAACGAATCCTTCATGTGGCATTATAGACTAGGTCACATCAATACGACACGGCTAGCTAAGTTGCATAAGGATGGATATTTGAATCCTTTCGAATTTTCATCTTATGACACTTGCCAGTCATTTCTCAAAGGCAAGATAACCAAAACTCCGTTTACGGGACACAGAAAAAGAGTTACTGAACTCTTGAGATTGATACATAGTGAAGTATGCGGTCCCATGTCTACACATGCTAGGGATGGTTCTTTGTACTTCATTACATTCACTGATGATCTCTCTAGATTCGGATATGTGTTCCTGATGAAACATAAGTCAGAAGCTTTTGAAAAATTTAGAGAATATAAACAAGAAGTCGAGAACCAAACCGGGAAAAATATTAAAATCCTTCGATCTGATCGAGGAGGTGAGTACTTGAGCAATGAATTCCTGGACTTCCTAAAAGATAATGGGATTCTCTCTCAGCTAACTCCTCCATATACACCACAACACAATGGTGTATCGGAACGGAGGAACCACAACCTATTAGATATGGTGCGCTCTGTGATGAGCATAGCTGAGTTACCTATTTCCTTCTGGTGGTATGCACTGGAGAGCGCGGCATACCTACTAAATAGAGTTCCTACCAAATCCGTGCCTACCACCCCATATGAGATATGGGAGGAGAAGAGACCATATCTTAATTTTATTAAGATATGGGGTTGCCCGGCCTATGTCAAAAGACAAAAACCGGACAAACTCGAGTCAAGGTCTGTTTTGTGTAAGTTTGTTGGATATCCCAAGCATTCGCGAGGGTATATCTTCTACCACAGTGAGGAACAAAGGGTGTTTGTTGCTCAACACGCCACCATTTTAGAAAAGGGATTTCTTTAAAAAGAGATTAGTGGCTCTGAGGTAGAACTGGAAAAGGTTCCAGCTGTACAAACCACAATAGAATATTTGGTGGAACCAGAGGATTCGGTAGTTCTCGATGAACCCCAGCCACTCCGCCGATCTAGTAGGGTTCCTCACCCACCAGAGAGATACTACGGTTTTCTCATGGATGGTGGAAGCGAGGATTGCATCATGGAGAATGATGACCCAACTAGCTTCGAGCAGGCCATCACGAGTGGTGACTCAGTGAAATGGCTGGATGCATTGCGGTCCGAGATGGAATCCATGTACACCAATAAATTATGGGCTTTGGAAGATTCTCCTGAAGGGGTAAAACCCATTGGGAGCAAGTGGATCTTCAAGAAAAAACTTGGTGTTGATGGGAAAGTGGAGACTTTCAAAGCTAGACTAGTTACAAAGGGTTTTCGTCAACGACCAGGTGTCGATTATGACGAAACTTTTTCTCCAGTGGCTATGCTTAAATCCATCCGGATCATGCTTGCCATTGCTGCATATCATGACTACGAAATCTGGCAAATAGATGTTAAGAGCGCCTTTCTAAATGGTGATTTAGAAGAGAGTGTGTACATGACTCATCCAGAGGGCTTCGTAGCTAGTGGGAGCAGCGGGATGGTGTGCAAGCTGCTTAAATCCATTTATGGATTAAAGCAAGTATCTCCGAGTTGGAACATCTGCTTTGATGTCGTTATCAAAGAGTTTGATTTCGACAAAAACGTAGATGAACCTTGTATATACAAGAAGGTGGTAGAGAGTAAGGTTGTCTTCCCCGTATTTATGTGGACGACATACTCTTGATAGGAAATGATATTCCTATGCTGCAATCGGTCAAGCTCTTCTTATTACGAAGATTCTCAATGAAAGATCTAGGGGATGCCTCCTACATCTGGGGATTAAGATCTATAGAGATAGATCTAAACAGGTACTGGGATTGTCCCAATCCAGATACATTGACACCATACTAAAGAGGTTTAGTATGGAAGAATCCAAGCGTGGGTTTGTACCCACGATCTCTGGACTCACTCTCTCCAAAGAGATGTCTCCCAAAACTGATTTGGAGAGAGCTCGCATGCAAGGGATACCCTATGCTTCGGCAGTAGGCTCTATCATGTACGCGATGCTATGTACCAGACCCAATGTAGCACACTCACTAAGTGTAGTGAGTAGGTATCAAGAAGATCCTGGAGAGAGTCACTGGACAGCTGTGAAGAGCATTCTCAAGTACTTCCGAAGGACTAAAGAGATGCTCTTGGTGTATGGTAACGGAGAACTCCAAGTGGAGTACTTTACCGATTCGAGCTTCCAAAGTGATAAGGACGACTTTAAGTTGCACTCGGGATTTGTATTTACCCTCTACGGAGGGGCGGTATCGTCACGACCTAAGTTTGGCCCGTACCGGCACTTAAACTACGTAACGTCAACAGGCGTACGTAACTCAAGTAAGCCGAAAACCCAGAAATCTAAACAACCCAAAACTGGATCAACGGAGAAAACATGGTTTAAAACATTTAGAAAATCATAAGTAAAATCTCTAATTCTAGTTTTCTTTCTTGAAAATTTCGGCAGCACCTCCTTTGTAAAAACTAGCCCCGAAAACGGGTACAACACAGATAATATAAAAAGCGTTCCAAATGGGAGAAAAATCACGCCCAACGGCGGAGACAATCACCACAACAAGTATACGACGCCGAAGCGAAGAATATAAAGGAAACTGTATAAAGAGGTAAACTTCCCAACATAACCGGCTCCCACGAGCACGGCACCCAAAGTCTCCAAAATAATACAACACTGAATCCTCACAAGTCGTCTCTAAGTCATATACAACAGTGGTAGATGGAGAATACTAGATCATGTTAGGTTTACCTAGCACCCTATGAGAGGTTTGGAAGTATCACATGTCACAAAGATCAAATTTTTATGGTGCTAAGTACGCATACAAAGGATCTATCCTAGAAAATTAGGGTTTCAAAAACTTTAACCAACTTCATATGTAACAAAGGCTAGGGTTTTGAGACTACAACCTTTGTAGCTCCCTTTTGTAGACTCCTTGGTCACTTGAGAGTTGGAAAACGATTCGCTTGAAGTCTTCTAACGTCCACGACGATCCACCCAAAGCTCCTTTGTCCAAGCTAGCAACTTCACTTTAACAAGAGGTTGAAATGAAGCTAACACTCTAAACAAGTGGGCTAGACTTGTGTAGAATGGTGTTGTGGTTCTCTTTCTCACTTCAAAATCCTATCTTTTTGAGTATTTTGCTCACTTGAAAAGCCTAGAGAGCAAGAGATCAAGGTTGAAGAAGATGATGGCTATTTTAAGAAGAAGAGAAGATAAACTCCAATGAGAAAAATGAAAAATATAAGTATATATATTTTCCACTTCTCATTTCAAACCATGGTTAATGATAAAGCTATTATTGTATTTGAGTTTAAAACACCAAAGGAAAAATAACCAAGGGTTAAAAAGTAGGTGAGCATGGTAAGATGAAGAAGAGTGTGGAAACATTCTATGAATTAACCTTTTTTCTTTTTCCTTTTGTTTTAACACAAATGCAATAATAATCCATATAAAAACCCATGGTGTGAGTCTTATATTGCCACCATTCTCAATGTATAAACAACCATGATAGAATGATGTATGTATGCATGTGTGCATGCACATCCATATGTGCATGAACAAGAATGAATGCATACATCCAAATGAAACAAGATAGGATTTCTAGTGAGAAGCTAATGGTTAAATGATAAATCAACACTTGATTTATCAACCCGGTCATATCATATATGACCCAACCAAAAGCAAGCCGCCCAATTAATATACGGTATCTCATACGCGCATTTTAACCGGGTCCATGCGCATATCGCATACGCGCACCACAACGTTTCGCCTGGACTAGGTAACTTCTTTGTGGGACTCTAAGACTCGTCAATACGCCGGCAGTGGGTGATGATCATATCAAGCACCCCAAGCCGCAAGCGGTCAGCTAAACGTAAGGGCCACCCGGGTATTGAGCGATCAGAAGGAAACAAGTGAACTTGCTACAACTCCCGTCGAGCCAACCGTCAACACTACCGTACAGTCCGGTCTCTTCATCAGATATGCTGCATATCGAGTCTAGGGATGGTAAAGCCGACCCCAATAACTCAATAAGTCGTGCCGGTGAATGGTCTATAACAGATCGAGAAACTACTGATAACACTTATCAGTAAATCTCAGCAGCCCTGGCCAGGGACTTACTGATATAACCAGTCGAGCACAGCACAGCATCAACTCCCAATACCGGGAGAGACGAAACCCCTCCTATCGCTCATCGCCTTCGTGTGTCTCGGGACTGTACCCAACGGCCACCTGTTTGCACGACTCAGTAGAGCCGTGGTAGGGTGGTAATCAAAGTACAGTGGGAGAGCACACAAGACTCTATGACGATCTTGGGTCTACAGACTAACCTGTACCAGTGTCACCTGAGAACTGCTATCCGACGATAGATATAATTCCATATAGGAGTTCTCAGTGAGTTCGTCCAGTGTACCCAGTCACCACTGAGCACCCGTATACGATCTCGATGTCAAACATCGATGAATGTGGGAACATCCATCGCCCATCACATGGGTCTAGTATCATATACGCTAGTCCACTCTGGTATATCGATGCCCCGTCTCGATACACCTTCGACTAAGGACATTCCAGGATATGCTTATAAACTACAGATGTCCCACTAATATGATCTCCATCATAATCACAGTAGTCAAGCCGATATCCTCAGGGCTTTATCAGCATGTATGAATGAATAAATGCATGATCAAACCAACATGTCAGATAAAGAAGAACCAGATAGCATACTATCATGTCGAGCAAGAATGTACACTGAATATATATATACATGTACAGATACATCCACTATCATATAATGGCCTCTAGGGCATACATATATTCAACAATCTCCCACTTACACTAAGGCCAGTTATTGGCGTATCTCATACCCAACATCTCAAAAATTCGCTCATGCTGTGGCTGAGGGAGGGCCTTGGTGAATGGATCCGCGGTGTTATTCTTTGTGTCTACTCTCTTAATCTCGATCTCGCGGCGATCTACAATCTCCCGGATAAAATGAAAACGCCTCAGGATGTGTCTGGACCGCTGATGGGACCTGGGCTCCTTGGCTAACGCCATAGCCCTATTATTATCATAATACAACGGTATTAGATCAATAATGGTTGGAACTACTCCTAGCTCCGAGACGAACTTCCTCATCCAGACGGCTTCCTTGGCGGCATCATTCGCAGCAATGTACTCAGCTTCCATCGTAGAGTCTGCAACGGTATCCTGTTTGGAACTCTTCCAACATACGGCCCCTCCATTGAGGGTAAATACAAACCCTGAGATAGATTTGATGTCGTCCTTATCGCTCTGGAAGCTCGAATCGGTAAAGGCCTCCATTTGGAGATCTCCATTACCATACACCAAGAACAATTCTTTAGTCCTTTGTAAGTACTTAAGAATGTTCTTCACAGCTGTCCAGTGGTTCTCCCCTGGGTTGGATTGATACCTGCTTACAACATTAAGTGCATAAGCTACATCTGGGCGTGTACATAACATCACATACATTATAGATCCTACTGCCGAAGCATAGGGTATAATGCTCTTGCGAGCTCTCTCTTCATCGGTCTTTGGATAAGAATCCTTGGAGAGTGACTCCATGACAAGCGGGTAAGGTACCCCGCTTGGAGTCTTCCATACTAAACCTTTTTAGGATGGTGTTGATGTAGCTGGTTTGGGACAATCCCAATAACTTTTTGGATCTATCCCTATAGATCCTTATGCCCAGGATGTATGTGGCATCACCTAGGTCCTTCATGGAGAACCTTAGTGATAAGAAAGATTTGACCGACTGTAGCATAGGAATATCATTTCCTATCAGAAGAATGTCATCCACGTACAATACGAGAAAAGTGACAGCTCTTCCTACAGCCTTCTTATAAACACAAGGTTCATCTGGATTTTTGATGAAATCAAACTCTTTGATAATATCATCGAAACAGATGTTCCAACTCCTAGATGCCTGATTTAACCCATATATGGATTTAAGCAATTTACATGCTTTTCCGCTGCTCCCACTGTCAATGAAGCCCTCTGGCTGATCCATATAAACGCATTCTTCTAAATCTCCATTTAGAAATGCTGTTTTAACGTCCATCTGCCAGATTTCATAGTCGTAGTGAGTAGCAATAGCAAGTAGGATCCGAATGGTTTAAGAATGGCTACGGGCGAAAAAGTTTCGTCATAGTCCAAACCTCATCTTTGACGAAAACCTTTCGCCACAAGTCTTGCCTTATAGGTCTCTACCTGCCCATCTACACCAATCTTTCTTTTAAAGATCCATTTGCATCCCACAGGTTTTACCCCAAGGGGTACAACGTCCAAAGTCCATACTTTGTTGGTGTACATAGGCTCCATTTCGGATCTCATGGCATCCAGCCACTTCACAGAGTCTCCACTCGTGATAGCTTGCTGAAAACTGGTAGGATCATCATCCATGATGCAGTCTTCCCCGTTACCATCAATGAGGAAACCGTAGTACCTCTGTGGTGGGCGAGAAGTCCTACCAGACCTTCGGAGTGGCTGAGGTTCTTCAGTTTCTATTGCAACAGCCGGTTCAACCAAGTCGTCATTTGTAGTTTGTGTCTCTAGAACCTCTTCTAGATCCACCACATTGCCATCATCTTTATCTGTGAAAAACTCTTTTTCCAAGAATCTGGCATGCTGAGAAACAAACACCTTTTGTTCCTCCTTGTGGTAGAATAGATATCCATATGAATTCTTTGGATATCCCACAAAGTTATACATGATCGATCGTGTCTCGAGTTTGTCCGGATTCTGCTTTTTAACATAGGCCGGGCAACCCCAAATCTTAATTCTCTTAAGAGATGGTCTCTTCCCATGCCATATCTCATATGGCGTGGTAGACACGGTTTTGGTTGGAATCCTGTTCAGTAGAAACGTTGCAGTCTCCAATGCATGCCCCCAAAATGAGACGGGTAACTCAGCATCACTCATCATGGATCGGACCATATCTAATAGGGTCCTATTCCGTCGTTCAGACACACCATTGTGCTGTGGTGTGCAAGGAGGAGTGAGCTGAGAGAGAATCCCATTCTCTTTTAGGAAGTTTGCAAATTCTGTACTAAGGTATTCCCCACCTCGATCTGATCGAAGTATCTTGATACTCAAGCCGGTTTGTTTTTCTACTTCTTGTTTATATTCAATGAATTTCTCGAAAGCTTCGGACTTGTGCTTTAATAAAAATACATGACCGAATCTTGAGAAATCGTCAGTGAAAGTAATGAAGTATGAAAAACCGCCTCTAGCCTGTGTAGACATTGGCCCGCATAAATCACTATGTATGAGGCCTAGGAGCTCAGTAGCTTTTTCTCCGTGTCCGGTGAACGGAGTTTTGGTCATTTTACCCTTGATACAAGACTGGCAAGTCGCATAAGATTTATATTCAAAAGAGTTTAAATATCCATATTTGTGTAACTTGTTTAGTCTTGTTTCGTTAATATGACTAAGTCTACAGTGCCAAAGAAAAGTTTCATTTAATTCTGAAAGTTTTCTTTTATTAGTGCGTTGTATACTGAAAACTGTGTGTTGATTTAGGACGTATATCCCGTTATTAAGTGTACTATACCCAACCAACATTTGATTCAGGTGAATGTTCATAACATTGTTCTGCAATATAAAGCTATATCCTTCATTGTCTAACAAAGAAACTGATATTATATTACATAGCATACTTGGTACAAAATAACATGGGTTCAAAACCAATATACACCCAGATGGCAACCCCAAGTGATACTCTCCCACTGCGACTGTATGTACATTAGAACCATTTCCAACGTGGAGAGTATGGTCACCTGTCTTCAAAACTTTGCTATTTCTCAGTCCCTGCATAGAATTGCAAATGTGAGAACCTGAACCGGTATCTAATACCCAGGAAGCAGAGTTTATTGAAAAACAGTTTTCTGCCACAAACACACCTGAAGCGGAAGCATCCCCATGCTTCTTCTTGAGGTTCAAGTACTCTGTACAGTTGCGCTTCCAATGTCCTGCTTTGTGGCAATGAAAACATTCACCTTTCCCCGAGTCTCCAGGTTTGGACTTTTCCTTTCCCTTCACCATTTTAACTCCACCCTTAGGATTGGTGGGCTTCTTCTTTTTCTTTCCTTTGGACTTAGCCTTAGGGTGAGAAGAAGATGAATGCCCAATAGTCATAACGGGAGTTTTCATCGATTTTATAGTGCTCTCTGCACTCCTTAACATATTAAGGAGTTCAGGTAGCTCCTTCTCCATGCCGTGCATGTTGAAGTTAACTATGAACTGAGTAAAGGTGGAGGGGAGGGACTGCAGAATAATATCTGTATATTGTTCATTGTCCATTGTCCATCCTAGGTCCTCAAGCTCTTCTATAAGAGCTATCATCTTCAGAACATGGTCTCCTACCGGTGTGCCAAGGGCCATTCGCATCTGAAACAATTTCTTCGATGCTTCGTATCGTAATACGCGGGATTGCTCTCTATACAACTCCTTTGTATGGAGGAATATGGTTTGAATGCCTATATTCTCGTGCTGCTTTTGATGTGTATTGTCCATCGATGCAAGCGTGAGGCATTTGGCCATGGCACAGTCAGCATCCCATGTCTTGCGGACTTCAATGTTCGCAACTGAGGATTTTGGACCTGGGGTGGGCGGGGCTGAAGCCGTGAGGACATATGATACTTTATCATAAGTCAAGACTATTTTCAGATTCCTCAGCCAGTCTTTATAATTGGTCCCATTCAGTTTGTTTTTATCTAGTAAAAGCATGAGTCCAGTCATTGGTATTTGCCATTAAGAGAGAGAAAAGAATACACTTAGCGAAAGCTCTTGCATAGATCAGATTGGTTATTATCTTGTCTAATCGATGTCTCCCACTGCTTTAATCAAGTTTTTCTTTTAAACCTTAAAAAGAAAACTAGCCAGGATTAATTACAGTCTACAACTTCGCTAACCGTTCAGCCAGGCCAGTGTCGGTACTTGAGGGAGGTTCCCCGTGCTTTCGCACGGACCTAATTAAATTAAACCTCATTTTCCCAGAGACGTAGCCCCGTTAACACCTTTCTAGACACCTAATGAGTTAGCTAATTATAAACTGCAAAACTCTCCTGGGAGCAACTATTGCCCACAGTGGGATCGGGATCCAACCATCATATGGAAGGTATGCAATCTCATTGCAAATCTCAACACTTGAAATTCCCGATATAATTTTTACCCCTAGTACCTATGACCTTGGCTATGGTCAACAAATCACAAGCACTAGTCAAGTTCAGCCCGTCATTTCTTGATTAATTAGACCCGTTTACATGACCCTTGGCTAAGGTCAACAAAGTCATATACCCGTCCTAATTAATCTGCATCATATGCATTGTAGGAAGACATCACTTAGCTACCGTACACTACGCCTTGGCTAAGGTCAACAAACGTAGCACGAATACTAAGTACTCTACTTCCTAAAATGACGGAGGGTTGCGAATGATTTTTAAGAAAATTTTTAACGCTTTGAACTTGATATCGTCGTAGAATCAAAAAGTTTTCAAAAGGAGTGGCTTGTGCTCCGCAGTTTTTGAAATACAGCTTTTTCATAAAGAGCCGAGTGGTTTTCAAATCCGATTCTACAACATCTTTTTAGGTTTATTTTCTTTACATTAATCATATTAATGTAATCCCATCATTTAATTCCTTAAACCAATCACAGAAAAGAAACGAAAATAACACGTACGCTTATGCCATCCGCATTCGCCGCAATGTTCCGTTATGCACCGTTAGGTTACTTAACTAACGGCATACCGGGACGGGACTAGCGCGGGTGTAAAACATAAGCAACGTCTACTATATATCATATATATAATATGTCATTCGTCTCAGATGTCTCAGAACACAGGCAGCAGAAACATATATATAATGTGGGATATACTAGGACGTCCGTATTTAGTATTTAGCCAACAATAGAAAATACGGATTCCACAGTCGCGATGAATAGCCAAGCCCACACCCCTAGACCCCTACGAGAGCGGCAAGCGACCCTACCAATCCTGGAGTTTAGGAGACCCGGTCTCGACTCCTCGAGATGGCCTCACACTGAACCCCAGAACCCGGTCACTTGTGCTCCCCTCCTTGGGTCTATCCTAATGCGGAAAAGTAAATAATATACAACACTGGTGACACAACCTCAACCCGGAAGTGCCCCAAATAAAAGAATATTACATTACATTTGAATTTACATGAATGAAAATATAAAACTCTCATCTCACATAAAACCCCCCGGCTATTCGATCGCGACAATCCTGCACATCATATCTCAGCAACACATAATATCATATATCATCAACGTAAGTAAGTATGCGTACCCCGATTGTCGTTGATGTAGAGAAACGAAACCGGCGATATCGAACATACTACACTTACGGTCATAGAAAAGAAAGTGTAAAACTACAATATTTGGAATCCACATTCTCTTTAGACATCATAAATGCGAAATATCACATACTTCGTATTTCATGCCTAAACTATATGAATTCCACATATTGTATCACATTCCAGATAAATAGACAGTATTAAAGTTTTCGACCGAATGATCAAATACCCAAAATTCCCTAATGCTCAACACTTGAGCGGAGTTCAAAAAATCCGGAGTGTGACACAGTAGTAGCGGTCCAGCCGTAGAAGGGTCAAGCCAACCCCTCACATGTGGCATGCCATACTGCCCCAAACCCTAAGGTTCAAAGGGCAGTTCAAGACGGTCACATAATCGAGTTAAGGTTTGTTGTCTTCTAGAGGGTCCACCACAAAACTTGCACATGTATCCAAAAGATTTAAAACCCCGTGAAAAGTGAGCAAACGACACTCGTTCGAACAATTCAATACTTTCTAGTTATCCGGAAAGGCCACGAAATGAAAATTCCGATCGAATCGTCGAGTCCAAAACCATCTCCAGAATATTCAGTACTAGATTCAGATTAAACATACCCAAAAATGTACACAAGCAATTATAAGCATTACTGTATAAAAATAAAAAAATATAGCCTCTGTACGGCCGCGGAGCCGCGGCCCAAGCAAGCTTTGGCCGCGGTTCCGCGGTGGATTTAACTGTTCATGGGCTCGTATTTTACAGTTATGCTTATATTTACCTGCTGAATTTTTTAAGGATTTTTAATTCTGAAATACAACAGATTTCGAAAAATGTCCAGAGAGGGTCCCGAAATGTCGTATTTTGGTTCGATCGGAGTTTTTACTTCGTAAAAGTGTCGCCTAATGTTCTAGGTCGGCTCTGATACCAATGTTAGGTTTACCTAGCACCCTATGAGAGGTTTGGAAGCATCACATGTCACAAAGATCAAATTTTTATGGTGCTAAGTAAGCATACAAAGGATTTATCCTAGAAAATTAGGGTTTCAAAAACTTTAACCAACTTCATATGTAACAAAGGCTAGGTTTTTGAGACTACAACCTTTGTAGCTCCCTTTTGTAGACTCCTTGGTCACTTGAAAGTTGGAAAACGATTAGCTTGAAGTCTTCTAACGTCCACGACGATCCACCCGAAGCTCCTTTGTCCAAGCTAGCAACTTCACTTTAACAAGAGGTTGAAATGAAGCTAACAATCTAAACAAGTGGGCTAGATTTGTGTAGAATGGTGTTGTGGTTCTCTTTCTCACTTCAAAATCCTATCTTTTTGAGTATTTTGCTCACTTGAAAAGTCTAGAGAGCAAGAGATCAAGGTTGAAGAAGATGATGGCTATTTTAAGAAGAAGAGAAGATAAACTCTAATGAGAAAATTGAAAAATATAAGTATATATATTTTCCACTTCTCATTTCAAACCATGGTTAATGATAAAGATATTATTGTATTTGAGTTTAAAACAACAAAGGAAAAATAACCAAGGGTTAAAAAGTAGGTGAGCATGGTAAGATGAAGAAGAATGTGGAAACATTCTATGATTTAACCCTTTTTCTTTTTCCTTTTGTTTTAACACAAATGCAATAATAATCCATATAAAAAGCCATGGTGTGAGTCTTATATTGCCACCATTCTCAATGTATAAACAACCATGATAGAATGATGTATGTATGCATGTGTGCATGCACATCCATATATGCATGAACAAGAATGAATGCATACATCCAAAAGAAACAAGATAGGATTTCTAGTGAGAAGCTAATGGTTAAATGATAAATCAATACTTGATTTATCAACCCGGTCATATCACATACGACCCGACCAAAAGCAAGCCGCCCAATTAATATACGGTATCTCATACGCGCATTTTAACCGGGTCCATGCGCATATCGGATACGCGCACCCCAACGTTTCGCCTGGACTAGGTAACTTCTTTGTGGGACTCTAAGACTCGTCAATACGCTGGCAGTGGGTGATGATCATATCAAGCACCCCCAAGCCGCAAGCGGTCAACTAAACGTAACGGCCACCCGGGTATTGAGCGATCAGAAGAAAACAAGCGAACCTGCTACAACTCCCGTCGAGCCAACCGTCAACACTACCGTACAGTCCGGTCTCTTCATCAGATATGCTGCATATCGAGTCTAGGGATGGTAACGTCGACCCCAATAACTCAATAAGTCATGCCGGTGAATGGTCTATAACAGATCGAGAAACTACTGATAACACTTATCAGTAAATCTCAGCAGCCCTGGCCAGGGACTTACTGATATAACCAGTCGAGCACAGCACAGCATCAACTCCCAATACCGGGAGAGACGAAACCCCTCCTATCGCTCATCGCCTTCGTGTGTCTCGGGATTGTACCCAACGGCCACCTGTTTGCACGACTCAGTAGAGCCGTGGTAGGGTGGTAATCAAAGTACAGTGGGAGAGCACACAAGACTCTATGATGATCTCGGGTCTACAGACTAACCTGTACCAGTGTCACCTGAGAACTGCTATCCGACGATAGATATAATTCCATATAGGAGTTCTCAGTGAGTTCGTCCAGTGTACCCAGTCAACACTGAGCACCCGTATACGATCTCGATGTCAAACATCGATGAATGTGGGAACATCCATCGCCCATCACATAGGTCTAGTATCATATACGCTAGTTTACTCTGGTATATCGATGCCCCGTCTCGATACACCTCCGACTAAGGACATTCCAGGATATGCTTATAAACTACAGATGTCCCACTAGTATGATCTCCATCATAATCACAGTAGTCAAGCCGATATCCTCAGGGATTTATCAGCATGTATGAATGAATAAAAGCATGATCAAATCAACATGTCAGATAAAGAAGAACCAGATAGCATACTATCATGTCGAGCAAGAATGTACACTGAATATATATATATATATATATATACATGTACAGATACATCCACTATCATATAATGGCCTCTAGGGCATACATATATCCAACAGATCAAACAAAAAGAAATACAATGTACAGGAAGATAACCGAAAACCCACCTAAAAGCAAAGGCCTCACTGCCTAACATAGCGGTATCTGCAAAAGTAGTGATGATAAGATGCCCAGCCGTGACTACTCAGAGGGAAAGTCCTGCAAAACACTGTGGCACAACGGGGGTGAGTTGCCAACTCGTGAATATTAAATAACATCATACTGTAATCGCAGGTATGCACGAACAGCGATCTATCTATCACATGTAATCCGATAGTATAAGTATGATAAGTGAATATGCAACAATTATGTAAAGGTACATCATCAGGGTACTACAACTACATGAAGAAATGCATATCAACATAATCCTGAGTGTGTGGGATGATATAATAAAATCTCATGCAAAATCATCAGCATGGTAAAACACCAGTGTCCATCACTGACACATCAAATCCCAAATCCTCAGGCACCGCATCTACAGATCGGTCTTCACATCCTGTAAATCTCATGGAACCTGAGTGTCTAACACCGACACCCGAAACATCATGAAAGCATTTACCTGTAAGTATATATATAAGGATATCAACCACGTATGTCCACCGACGATACGTAAAAACCATGGAAACCTGAGTGTCTAACACCGACACTCGAAACACCATGAAACCCGTGTCTAACATTGACACGTAAATCCTCATAACTCAGGCGCTATCACCATGACTGGCCCTGATGATATGTCATACCTCACTCAGGTCGGTATCCCCACGATAACTGCCGAGTACAAATACAGTCACCGATAGGTAGTGGTCACACCGCCAGGCTTATCGTCTACACCACGAAAGCACCACTCGCCCCGGGACACCATACCGGGTCCACCATGTACCCGCAGACGGCGCCTCCCGCTCCTCGAATCGGGTATCACAAGCCAAATCTCAGAACCGAGAAATCACATGGTGGACGCACTGAAATATCATATCAAGAGAAACCGGGTTTTCAAACAATACATTGTTTCTTGAAAATACCCCCACGGTTCTCAAATCCATAAATCGTATGAAATCCATATCTCAATGTGTAAAATCCATATAAAACTGATATATGCAACATAAAACATCAATATGAGCATATAAAGGGACAACCGTTTTTTAAATGAATCCAGCTTTTAAAATATATTTTGCGGTTCCCCAAATCCTCCAAAAACAAATACAGCATCATATGAGGTGTAGCAAGGTTTAAGTATCTACATGTAAGAAAGTGTTTATGATGCATTTCATAAGCTCAATGACCAACAACACGATACCACATATCAAAACAATACCACTTGGGTTACATACAACTATAGCGAAAATATGCTGTGTACATGTCAATATGAGTGCATGATATACATGTAACAATAATAGACTATGTGGGTGTACATGTCAATATGTATGCAAGATGTACAATATAGCTATAGTAAGGTATACGTGAAATGGAATAAGGGTTACTACCTCAACTATTCCTTCCCAATGCAATGTCACGTATGTAAGTATCAACAATATCTCATATGCACAATGGAATAAGAGTTACTACTCCAATCATTCCTATCCACTACCATATCACGTATGTAGGTGTCAACAATATATCATATACACAATGGGATAAGGGTTACTACCTCAACTATCCCTATCCACTACCGTATCACGTATGTAGGTGGTTTATGCGTGTCATGGCAATCACTGACGATGTGGGTGTAGAATAATATTTAGTGCTTGTGCAACATGAACCGTCAGTAATGTGTTATATCTAAAGGTACGAGTCAGGTACAACAGATAATGTTATGCAATGACATTCATATGAAAATAACTAATATGCAAATACTATGCAGCTAACATATCATATTCGCTCCGACGCATAACGCCATACGGGCGATTTCCCCGTAGATGTTAAATCTACTCACCACTGGTCTCCAGCTATGAAAATCTGACCACCTGCTTCCCCTTGTTCGCAGCATCCGAAGTCCCCGCTTGCGACGCTATAATTTCACAAACACAAGAAATAGTGCGAATATCTCAGAATCGATCAATATAACGCAAAACTACATATTCAAAAACACACCAACACACTAAACTAACTCGCGAGTGTACGTCTAGTGGCTAACGTGCGTCACGATACCACAAAACCCAACTGAGTACAGCAGCCGCACAAGCTCACGACTCGTGTCACAAAACGTATCAAGCGGACTCAAAACACTAGATTATAGGTAATCGATCCCAGATTTTGCATACTGAATTTACTAAAAAAGTAAACAGTACCAAACACCCCTAGCCAACAACAGACAACTATCCACAGAAGACCAACCCCATCCCCCTCCTACTAAACCGGTGTCGCCGCATCGCGCCTTAGGGGTCGCTGGCCACGGCCGGTGAGGTGGCCCCCTTGTCTCAGGTGGTGTCTCAGGTTCACTAGTACATCTCTAGAATTTTGTTTTGACAAACACTAAAAACTCCAGGTCACAACAGGTATAGAAGTTCTAAAAAGACTTTAAAAACCAGATATCGCACTAATCGATATAAAAAGCGTGCTACGCTACAACCAACGAGCAAAACAACATACAAAATTCTAATTAACAGTATAGGGGTTATACCTAACAATCTTTCTCACAAGATTCAAGCTTTCCCTTGCTCCAAGTTATCCAAGAAGCAAGAACAAGGATTTTTGGTAAGTTTTGTGATATGTTTGGGATTTTGAGGATTTAGTGTGCTAGAATGATGCAAGAATGGAAAAGAAATGAGCAAGGGGCAGTAGAGGGAGAGGGATCTCGGCCAATGGAGTGAGGTGGGAGTTTGGTGAGGGTTTCCTAGCAATTACCAACCTTAAATGCCATTAAATGCATTCATACTCAAACATGCACACATGCATGCATCTACAATTCTATTTCTTTTCTTTTCTTTAAACCCTTAATCCTAGTCCACACAAATTTCTAGATATGGTGAGAAGGTTTTGGATTAACTCAACTTAATTTAAAGAAAAGACCGCTTAAAGAGAAATTTCCCAAAATGTGAATACCGCATTAAAATAACATTAAAAATTGGGAAAAATTCTATCTGAACCAAAATGTCCCATATACCCCCAAAGCTTGCGCACTAGCTTTATTTTAGCTAAACTAGGTGCTGTCAAGTCTATATGGTCGTTTGAACACAGTCGGGTTTAAACGAAAAATACCGATAATTTAACCCTAAAACGGAAAAATTCTCATAACGATTTCTAAAACGTTACAATCTCCCCCCTTATAGAAATTCGGTCCACGAATTAAAATTAACTGCTAAGCGTACCTTCAAAGAGATGAGGGAATTTCTTCTGCATCTCGCTCTCGGCCTCCCAAGTGATCTCCTCACTAATAGGGCTACGTTATAGAACCTTCACAGACGGCAAGACTTTTGACCGAAGTTTCTTCACCTGCCGATCCAAAATAACTACCGGCTGCTCGGTGAACGAAAGATCGCGCTGAAGCTGAACGGTCTCATGCTGAATCATGTGAGAAGGATCATGAAGATATCTACGAAGCATCGACACATGGAAAACGGGGTGAACATCCGGAAAACTAGGTGGGTGCGCCAAACGATAAGCAACAGAACCCACTCGCTCAAGGATCTCGAAAGGACCTACAAATCTGGGACTGAGCTTCCCCCTCTTCCCAAATCGCATAATGCCCTTCATCGGAGAAATCCTCAGGAATACATGAACCCCCACTGCGAACTCAAGTCTGTGACGACGACGGTTGGCATAAGACTTTTGCCTGCACTGGGCTGCTCTCATCCTGTCCTGAATCAGCTGGATCTTCTCCGTAGTCTCCTGAATTAGCTGGGGTCCCAAAACCAGACTCTCACTAAGCTCGGTCCAACAGACTGGCGATCGACACTTCCTACCATATAGAGCCTCAAAAGGTGCCATCTGAAAAGTCTCCTGAAAGCTGTTTTTGTAGTAGAACTCAATCAACGGCAAGTGAAGATCCCAGCTGCCACCAAAATCAAGCACACATGCACGGAGCATATCATCCAGAGTCTGAATAGTTCGCTCCGTTTGACCATCAGTCTGTGGATGAAAAGCGGTGCTAAAACTCAACCGTGTACCCAAAGATTCCTGAAGCTTCTGCCAAAGACGGCTAGTAAACTGGGTGCCTCTGTCGGATACTATGCATGTGGGAACACCGTGAAAACGCACAATCTCATCTATATATAATTGAGCGTACTGAGCATAACCGAAAGTGGTCTTCACTGGAAGGAAGTGAGCCGCTTTAGTCAACCGGTCAACAATCCCCCAAATGGAGTCATACCCCCTACTGGTCCTGGGTAGACCCACAATGAAGTCCATGGAAATCTGCTCCCATTTCCACTCCGGAATGGGTAAAGGCTGCAGCTCTCCTGCCGGTCTCCGATGCTCAGCCTTGACTTGCTGACAAGTCAGGCACCTCGAAACGAAGTCCGAAATATCGTGTTTCATCCCTTCCCACCAGTAAAAGTCTCTTATCACGGTACGTCTTTGTGGAACCTGGATGAACGCTAAAGGCTGACTGATGTACCTGCTCTAGGATCTCGCATCTCAACCCATTAGCATCTGGTACACACAAGTGAGTCCCGCATCGTAGCACACCCTGGACATCAATCATGAACTCCGAAATGGTACCCTGTCGAATAAGCTCAAGAATCTCGGACAAACGGGCATCACTGGGTTGCTCCTCACGGATACTTTCAAATAACTGTGGACGGACGCATACATGAGCAAACTGTCCCTCAGTGGAAGAAAACTCAAACTGCACTCTACCATCACACAAGAGCTGCCAATCTGCAAACTACTGATGCTGAACTGCGCTCAACTGGGACAAGCTACCCCCGAGCCTACGACTCAAAGCATCAGCTACCACATTTGCCTTGCCCGGGTGATAAAGGATCTCACAATCATAATCCTTCACTAGCTCCATCCATCGGCGCTGTCTCAGGTTTAGATCCCGCTGCTGGAAAATATACTTCAAACTCTTGTGATCCGTGAAGATCTGACACGACTCTCCGTATAAGTAGTGTCTCCAAATCTTCAACACAAAGACTACCACGGCCATCTCAAGATCGTAAGTAGGGTAATTCTGCTCCTACTTCTTCAGCTGCCTAGAATCATACACAATCACCCTATCATGCTGCATCAAAACACAGTCGAGCCCCACTCGAGAAGCATCACAATAAACAACATAGCCATCCGATCCAGAAGGTAAAGAAAGAACTGGTGCTGTCGTCAACCGAGTCTTCAACTGCTGAAAACTCTGCTCGCACGCATCAGTCCAGAGAAAAGGAACTCCCTTCCGGGTCAGTCCAGTCAGTGGTGCAGCGATACTCGAGAAATCCTGCACAAAGCGGCGATAATAACCAGCTAAGCCCAAAAAGCTGCGGATCTCAGTCACCGATACAAGTCTGGGCCAAAGCTGTACAGCCTCGATCTTCCTCGGGTCCACAAGAATACCATCACCCGTCACCACATGACCCAGGAAGTCAACTCCATCAAGCCAGAATGTGCACTTTGAGAATTTAGCATACAGCTGGCGCTCTCTCAATATCTGCAAAGCAATCTTCAAGTGCTGCTCATGCTCCTCACGACTCCTAGAGTAGACCAGTATGTCATCAATAAACACTATAATAAACTGGTCGAGGAACGGCCTCAAAATCCGGTTCATCAGATCCATGAACGCTGCTGGCGCATTAGTGAGTCCGAACGACATCACCAAAAACTCATAATGCCCATAGCGCGTACGAAAAGCGGTCTTCGGAATGTCATCATTCCGAACCCGCAACTGATGATAACCCGAACGTAAATTAATCTTTGAAAAATGTTTCGCACCCTGGAGCTGATCAAATAAATCTTCAATGCGGGGTAAAGGATACCTTTTCCGCACCGTAACTCGGTTCAACTGACGATAATCCACACATATCCTCAAACTGCCGTCCTTCTTCTTGACGAACAGAACAGGAGCTTCCCACGGCGAAACACTCGGACGCACAAGTCCCAAATCAAGCAACTCTTGCAATTAATCATTAAGCTCTCTAAGCTCTGCCGAAGCCATCCGATAAGGCGGTATAGAAATAGGCTCCGTGCCCGGAATCAGATCAATGCAGAACTCAATATCGCGCTCTGGCGGCAACCCAGGTAACTCATCGGGAAAGACATCGGGAAACTCTCGCATGGTAGAAACCTGGTCCAACTTCTCCACTGTGGCCCCAGTTTCATGAATGAAAGCCAAGAATCCCCGACATCCCCTCCTCAAAAGACGACTGGCGCACAGAACAGAAATCAAACTGTGAGGGTTGGCACCACAGTCCCCCTGCATAACAAATACCGACTCGCCGGGAAAACAAAATCTAACTGTCTTCTCGTGGCATTCCATGGACGCATAGTAAGTAGCTAGCCAGTCCATTCCCAACAGAACGTCGAAGTCCAACATCTCAAGAAGGATCAAGTCGATGGACAGATCTCTGTCTCCTAAATGGACAACACAGGATCGGAACACATGTCGCGCAACAAACAACTCTCCCACAGGAGTAGTCACGACAAGTGGCTGATCCAGCAAACACGACTCTCGGTCTAACCTCGGCACAAGTGCGTAGAAACATACGAATGCGTAGATCCCGGATCAAAAAGAACATGTGCATCAAAAGAACATACAAAAAGGGTACCTGAAACCACAGCATTGGACGCCTGAGCGTCCTGGTGAATCAAGGCAAAAACCCTAGCCTGTCCTCTACCGGCTACTGGCTGTACCCTGCCTCTGCCACCTCGTCCTCTCGGCACAAAACCACCACGACCACGACCACTCTGAGCAGGAGTCTAACGTGGCGCAACAACTGGAATAAGAGGCAACTCTCTCTGAGGCGGAGAAGGTGGTAGGGTAACCTGCGGTACTGCTGGCCCTCTCTGACGCACGACGGTACAATCCCGAGCAAGGTGATGTAGACTACCATACCTGAAGAATCCATAAGACGGTCGCTGGCCCTCCTGGGAATAAGAACTGAATAACTGGCCACGTCCAACGTCTCTGCTACTCCCCGAGTCTAAAGGAACTCTACCTCGACGTGCAAACCTCTGTCTCCGTGCTGGTACATCCGTATGAGTCCTCTTCGGTTCCGGAACAACCGATGACTCAGCTAGACGCTCCTCCACCAATAGAGCTGCATTGACAGCTGCCGCATACGTGTCGCAATGCTGAATGCTGATGGCTAGGAACAATTGGGTAAGTAGGCCTCGAACAAACCTCTTCACCATCATCTCCTCAGTCGCCACTAGGTACGGAGCATACAATGACAGCTCGGTAAACAGCACATCATACTCAGACACCGTCATCTCCGGAGTCTGACGTAACGACTCAGATTTGCGCGCTCGCGCATCCCTGACACTTAGTGGAAGAAAACAGGTGAGAAATACCGTCACAAACTCAGCCCTGGTAATAGGAGCAAGACCAGCGGCTCTGCCCTTCTCTAAAGACTCACACCACTTCTGCGCCAGACCCTCCAGACGAAAACTGGCAAACTCCACCCATCTCTCATCGGAGCATCGGAGTGAACGACAAATCCTGGCCATCCGGTCGATGAACGACTGTGGATCCTCAGTAACATCTATGCCAGTAAACACCGGAGGCCTCAGCCTCATAAAATCTGTCAACGACACACCAATAACCTCCGGAGCTACTACTGCAACTACCAGAACAGTAGGTACCATCGTGGTCCCTGCAGCGGGTGGAACAACTGCCTGCCCCTGCGCTCGGATGGTCTCTACTAAAGTCCCCACTATTTGGCGCAGATCCTGCATACCAGCTCCAATCAAAGCAATATGCTTCGGTACAACAGGCGTACCGCCCCGGTCAGTCCTCGCATCAGACGAGTCAACTCTGACCTCGGCCTTCGCGGCCTCTCTCTGTGCCTTCATAGTCTTTGGCGGCATATGGGCAAGAAACTGAAACAAGATTCGATAAGGAAATGAAAATCGAATCACAAAGATGTTTATCATTATGGAAGAATATCAATCAATAAGTCCTAAGGTCACTTAGGCGGAGTATCGTGTCGTAAGTATGCCGCGGAACATACACACGCTACGTCACTCTGCTTAAGCTACCTACTCCATCATACCAAGGTCATTCTATACTCCGAAAGGTAAAACCTAACGCTCTGATACTAACTTTGTCACGACCCAAGTTTGGCCCGTAACCGGCACTTAAACTACGTAATGTCAACAGGCGTACGCAACTCAAGTAAGCCGAAAACCCAGAAATCTAAACCACCCAAAACTGGATCAACGGAGAAAACATAGTTTAAAACATTTAGAAAATCACAAGTAAAATCTCTAAATCTAGTTTTCTTTCTTGAAAATTTCGGCAGCACCTCCTTTGTAAAAACTAGCCCCGAAAACGGGTAGAACACAGATAATATAAAAAGCGTCCCAAATGGGAGCAAAATCACGCCCAACGGTGGAGACAATCACCACAACAAGTATACGACGCCGAAGCGAAGAAAATAAAGGAAACTGTATAAAGAGGTAAACTTCCCAACATAACCGGCTCCCACGAGCACGGCACCCAAACACTCCAAAATAATACAACACTGAATCCTCACAAGTCCTCTCTAAGTCATATATAACAGTGGTAGATGGAGAATACCAGATCCAACAAAAAGATATACAATGTACAAGTAGATAACCGCAAATCCACCTAAAAGCAAAGGCCTTACTACCTAATGTAGCGGTATCCGCAAAAGTAGTGATGACAAGATGCCCTGCCGCGACTACACAGAGGGAAAGTCATGCAAAACACTATGGCACAACGGGGATGAGTTGCCAACTTGTGAATAGTAAATAACATCATTCTGTAATCGCAGGTATGCACGAACAGCGATCTATCTATCACATGTAATCCGATAGCCTAAGTATGATAAGTGAATATGCAACAATCACGTAAAGGTACACCATCACGGTACTACAACTACATGAAGCAATGAATATCAACATAATCCTGTGTGTGTAGGATGATATAATAAAATCTCATGCAAAATCATCAGCATGGAAAAACACCAGTGTCCCTCACTAACACATCAAATCCCAAATCCTCAGGCACCGCATTCACAGATCGGCCCTCACATCCTGTAAGTCTCATGGAACCTGAGTGTCTAACATCGACACCCGAAACATCATGAAAGCATATACCTGTAAGTATATATATATATAAGGATATCAACTACGTATGTCTACCGACGATACGTAAAATCCATGGAAACCTGAGTGTCTAACACCGACACTCGAAACACCATGAAACCCGTGTCTAACATCGACATGTAAATCCTAATAACTCAGGCACTGTCACCATGACTGGCCCTGACGATATGTCATACCTCACTCCGGTCGGTATCCCCACGATAACCGCCGAGTTCAAATATAGTCACCGGTAGGTAGTGGTCCCACCGCCAGGCTTATCGTCTACACCACGAAATCACCACTCGCCCCGGGTTACCATACCGGGTCCACCATGTACATGCAGACGGTGCCTCCCGCTCCTCGAATCGGGTATCACAAGCCAAATCTCAGAACCAAGAAATCACATGGTGGACGCACTGAAATATCATATCTAGAGAAACCGGGTTTTCAAAAAATACATAGTTTCTTGAAAATACCCCCACAGTTCTCAAATCCATAAATCGTATGAAATCCATATCTCAATGCGTAAAATCCATATAAAACTGATATATGCAACATAAAACATCAATATGAGCATATAAAGGGAAAACCGCTTTTTAAATGAATCCATCTTTTAAAATATATCTTGCGGTTCCCAAAATCCTCCAAAAACAAATAGAGCATCATATGAGGTGTACATGTAAGTGTAGCAAGGTTTAAGTATCTACATGTAAGCAAGTGGTTATGATGCATTTCATAAGCTCAATGACCAACAACTCGATACCACATATCAAAACAATACCACTTGGGGTACATACAACTATAGCGAAAATATGTTGTGCACATGTCATTATGAGTGCATGATATACATGTAACCATAATAGAATATGTGGGTGTACATGTCAATATGTATGCAAGATGTATAATATAGCTATAGTAAGGTATACGTGAAATGGAATAAGGGTTACTACCTCAACTATTCCTGCCCAATGCAATGTCACATATGTAAGTATCAACAATATCTCATATGCACAATGGAATAAGAGTTACTACTCCAATCATTCCTATCCACTACCATATACGTATGTAGGTGTCAACAATATATCATATGCACAATGGGATAAGGGATACTACCTCAACTATCCCTATCTACTACCGTATCACGTATGTAGGTGGTTTGTGTGTGTCGTGGCAATTACTGACAATGTGGGTGTAGCATAATATTTAGTGCTCGTGCAACATGAACCGTCAGTAATGTGTTATATCTAAAGGTACGAGTCACGTACAACAGATAATGCTATGCAATGAAATTCATATGAAAATAACTAATATGCAAATACTATGCAGCTAACATATCATATTCGCCCCGACGCATAACGCCATACAGGCGATTTCCCCGTAGATGTTAAATCTATTCACCAATGGTCTCTAGCTATGAAAATCCGACCACCTGTTTCACCTTGTTCGCAGCGTCCGAAGTCCCCACTTGCGACGGTATAATTTCACAAACACAAGAAATAGTGCGAATATCTCAGAATCGATCAATATAACGCAAAACTACGTTCTCAAAAATGCACCAACACACTAAACTAACTCGCGAGTGTACGTCTAGTGGCTAACGTGCGTCACGATACCTGATTGGTAGAGTTTTTGTGTGCTAAGTTTGTTAATTACCGCAATCAAAACGGTTTCGCTTGTAGCTAGCCGGTTGAGTATGGGTCGTCCGCAGGGAGATGGGAATCTTTTTCTATGTGCTTTAACGAGTTAAATCCAAAAGTCCAGATTTGTTTGTGATTAACTAAGTGTTAAAATGATATGTAAAGAGAGCTTGTTAGGGTTAAGATTAGGTTAGTTTGAGTTAGGAGTCGCTCACTTCTTTCGTTGCCACTCTTAATATCGGTGTTACGGTAATCGGCAACAACGGGGATTAGCACGACTAGGAAAGAACTTGCAAGTATAAGCTAGGCTTTCCAACGCATAAGTTCTTCCTTTTGGTGCTTGTCCGTCCGTTCTTGGCTCTTAGCCTTAACCTCCGGTTAATTCAACCACAACCGGTCTCACTACGGAATCACCGCTATCATGTAGGATAGGGTGTCGTAGGGAGCGGATTGTTGTTCAATTAACGTGAGTTCGATTTAAGATGTTAGGCAAGGAAAGAGTGAGAGAGATTTCCTTCTCTCAAACATCCCTTATCCTACCCTAACAAGTATGGAAACTACTCACCCATTACAAGAAGAACGAAAAATAAAACAAAGGAGGAAGATAGAAAGAAAGAGGTTAGAAGATTACAACTAGCTATTTGCGACCTCACCTCGGCAAGGATCAAGCGTAAGCATTATGTATGTTTAAGGATAAAGGAAAAGAGAACAAGAAAGAAACAAACACAAATAACAACAACTAAGTTAACAAATGAAAATTACAAGCAATAATAATTTAACTAAAGAACAAGACAAGCATGATAAGTAAAAAGAACTCCTTTATTCATTCTTCACTCACAAAAGCTCACTACAAGTTTTTTAATGGAGAAGAGATGAGAGGAGGAAGAAGAACAACAACTAAAACCTAAAATCTAAATACAAGATTATGGACCCTTGGCTTCACAAGGTTCTGGGCTATTTATAGGATGTAAAATGAAAACCTAGGGCAACATTCAGAACTAAAATGGAATGACCAATCTGCCCCCGAAATACGACAGCCTGAAGAGGCCGTACGGCCGCGGTTCCGCGGCCTAGACCCCCTATTGGCCGCGGAACCGCGGCCATATAGATGAGTTGGGTCCTCCAATTTTGTGTGCTCCCTTGGTGTTTTATGTCCTTTAGTCTGGTATATGTGTTTTCAGATAATCTTTTCACATTGCTTCCAGAACTTTAGTAGATCCAAAGGTGATTGGATGTGTATCTTTTATCTTGATTTTCTTGAGCTCCGCGTAGATTTCTTGGATCTTGTGTTGCCATTGAGCCTTGTGCATGAAAATGACATTGATTTGCCATTTTGTCTCTTAAACTGGTGTGTGGCAACATACGGATAGAGAGCGGAGACCCGTGTTTTATCTGTGGTTGGAAGGAACCCGGATTTTTTCGTACTTTTCTATGAATTTCATCGTTTAGAGCCGAAAACCTGTATCCTGCAATTGACTAGCAAACACGGCTCAAGAGTACCTACCGATAAGCAATATGATAAAAATTGGGCGGTATAAAAATGCAAAAATCTGATATGAACAAATACCCCCAAACTTATCATTTGCTCGTTCCGAGCAAAGCCAATTTATTCACAAAAAATTTCCTAACCTCACTTTCGCAGGGAACGCGATTGCACTGAGCATGTGCAACAAGCCGTTAAACCTCTAGGTGTCCCTAGTAGGAGGAGTGTTGTCTCCTGAGGGTTTTCAGCGGATACTACCCACAAAATCCGGTCAAGCTAGTTTTGCAAAATTACTATGATTCAAACCCTAAAGTTTTGTTTCAGAAAATAACAATTCTATTATCCTAAGTCTAGACTATCGAACCTTTATTTTTCACACCTCGCTTCTTATTTAACTACAGATTTTATATGTCTTTACGTGCAGTGCAAATAGTGTCGTTAAGTTTCCAGAAGGATCGATTTAAGTCATCATGTCACACAATAAAGCCCAGATAAAAATTTTGAAAGGATCATATAAGTTTTATAAAGAGTTAAGCATTTTTCAAGTTTCGTTTCCCAGTAAAGTTTCAACTTCAGAATTTCTATCTTCCTTAACAGGAAACTAGGTCTTATTTTTCACTCCACCTTTTTCTTGTTTTCATTTCATACACACCTCTGTGAACGTGCAATAGTCTTTATCATAGAATAAAACCTTCATATCTCCGCTAAATTTTTTAAAAAAAAAACCTGTCTTTTATCAAGATTATTCTCACACAAAGAACCGTTAGGAATTTTAACTCGGAGAGAACACTTGCTTGACTTTGTTTTAATCTGGACTTTCTAGGCTTCTTAGCGAGCTTTGGGCCAATGCACCCAAACCAGTTGGCTTTAGGGCATTAGGTGTAGAAACACCCCAGCGGACTTAATTACTCAAGTTACCTAGGTCCAAAAACAAAAGACAATTTGGCGTAAAAATCATGATGATTCAATACGAACGGAGATATAACCGGCAGTTCAATTATTTTTTTGGATAAAAGACGTGTTTAGTGGGTTCGGTGTGTAATCATTCCAATCAAGTTCCAGATGGGTTATTTTTCAGAATTAGTTCCAATTAAGGCATCATTAATATCCCTTCATATTCACTTCACTTCATAAACTATTCTTGATATTACTTATTTCAGAACAAACCTATTTGATCCTCAGAAAATCATTTATCCATTTAAAAGTTTATAGACATAAAAGACTTGTCATCTAATTTTCAAAACTCACGACACGTGTAGTGTGATGTAAAGACGTATATCAGCTATAGTTAACTTCAAAAGAGAGTTATCTTTCAGGTTTTCAAAATCTAAAAATAAGATTTAGTTATTCTTATCTTATCAAACAAAACCGTCGAAATATTGAATCAAAGTTCTCCCACTAGCTAACTTGACAAAACGTTTTTATATTTTTTGGAAAATTTTCGATTTTTGTGGGTTTTATGGGTTTTAATATGCAGATGCAAAATATACATATGAATGCGAAAGTTAGAAATGCGTACCGAGCGTACCCCCAAACTTAAACTGGACAGTGTCCTCACTGTCATTGCATGAAGAGATCATTTGAAGGGTCAAAATTGTCGGTTAGATATACACAAAATTTTTTTATGTTTTTTTAAATGTTTTTAAAGAGTAAAGATAAAGAAAAAGAATATCCACAAATAAATACAAAAAGGTATATACATACCCCCAAACTTATTTGGAACAGTGTCCACTGTTCTTGGCTGGATAACCGAAGTTTGGTGGTAGGCAGAGAAAGATTATGCAGGGTAAACCGGCTCCTGTAAGACCAGGAGCTCCTCTGTTGGTTCGGCACTAAGGTACGGTTTTAGTCGGTGTCCATTTACTTTGAAAAATGAACCGTCCTTTGGATTCTCCAAATCCACAGCGCCATGCGGATACACATTCCGCACAAAATACGGCCCTTTCCAACGAGATCTGAGCTTTCCTGGATGGAAGTGTAGCCGGGTGTCGTAAAGCAATACCTGTTGACCAGGTACGAAGGTCTTGCGCAAGAGGTGTTTATCGTGAAACACCTTCGTTCTGTTCTTAACGACAACCGCGTTGTCGTAAGCCTCATCCCTAAGCTCGCTTAATTCGTTCAACTGCAGCTTCCGATGGCTGCCCGCATCTTCGAGAGACAGATTCAGCTCCTTTATCGCCTAAAATGCGCGATGCTCTATTTCAACGGGGAGGTGGCAAGCCTTTCCGTACACAAGCCGATAGGGAGACATGCCAAGATCGGTCTTATAAGCTGTTCGAAATGCCCAAAGGGCATCAGTAAGTTTCAGCGACCAATCTTTTCGGTTCTTGGAGGCCGTCTTCTCCAGTATCTGCTTGATTTGCCGATTTGAAACTTTGGCCTGCCCACAGGTTTGGGGGTGGTAGGGCATGGATAGCTTATGATTAATGGAATATTTCCGCATCAAGGCTTCGAAAGTCTTATTGCAGAAATGAGTTCCATTGTCACTAATGATCGCTCGTGGGTGCCCAAACCGGGAGAAAATGTTTTCTTTAAGAAACCTAACGACAACCTTGTTGTCGTTAGTCTGGGTTGGCACAGCCTCGACCCACGTAGAGACGTAATCAACAGCGAGAAGGATGTACAAGTTCCCGAAAGAGCTGGGAAACGGCCGCATGAAATCTATCCCCCAAACGTCGAAAATCTCCACAGCCAAGATCGGTTGGAGCGGCATCTCGTTCCTCCGGGATATCCGGCCTAAGTGTTCGCACCGGGAGCAAGTCTTGCAATAGTTATGAGCATCTTTGAAGAGTTGTGGCCAGTAGAAACCACATTGCAAGATCTTCTCAGCTGTCTTTCTGGGGCCAAAATGCCCGCCACATGCTTGATCGTGGCAAAATGACAGCACACTCTTGAATTCCTCGTCAGGGACACACCGACGAATAATCTGGTCGGGACAGTACTTGAACAGATAGGGTTCGTCCCAGTAAAAGTGTTTTACTTGGGATAAGAAGTGAAGTCTGTCCTGACTTGACCATTCAGTCGGTAGTAATCCTGCGGCCAAATAGTTCACAATATCTGCGAACCAGGGTTCGCAAGATACTGTCAAGAGCTGTTCATCCGGGAAAACGTCGTTGATCGGAATTGGAAGCGAAGGCGAAGAAGGAAGTCGTGAGAGATGGTCGGCAACTACGTTTTCACATCCTCGTTTGTCCTTAATGACAAGGTCAAACTCTTGAAGCAAGAGGATCCAACGTATTAGCCGAGATTTTGCATCTTTCTTAGCAAAAAGATGGCGCAGAGCAGAATGGTCTGTGTAGACAATGACTGGAGAGCCGATGAGGTAGGGCCTGAACTTTTCTAAAGCAAATACAACAGCCAAGAATTCCTTCTCAGTTGTTGTATAATTGAGTTGGGCATCGTTCAGGGTTCGGCTCGCATAATAGATTACGTGCGGCATCTTGTTGATGTGTTGTCCAAGGACAGCACCAATGGCAAAGTCGGCTGCATCGCACATAATCTCAAATGGGTGCGTCAAGTCAGGTGAAGAAAGAACGGGAGCAGAAGTGAGTGAGCTTTTTAGTGACTCGAACGCAGTCACACAGCTCGAGTCGAAGTCGAATGGCGTGTCCTTGGCCAGCAAAAGAGTCAAGGGCCTAGCAATCTTGCTAAAGTCCTTGATGAACCGTCTATAGAAACCGGCATGGCCAAGGAAGGCTCGGATGTCTCGGACGCATCTGGGAGGAGGGAGATTGGAAATGACCTCAATCTTCACTTTGTCAACCTCTATGCCATTTTGCGAGATGATGTGTCCTAAGACAATACCTTCGTGCACCATGAAGTGGCACTTCTTCCAATTAAAAGTGAGGTTCTTGTCCTTACATCGGGTAAGGACAGCGTCGAGATGCAGCAAACACTCGTTGAAGGAATCGCCGAAGATAGAGAAATCGTCCATGAAGATCTCCAGAAATTTTTCCACCATGTCTTAGAAGATTCCCATCATACACCGCTGGAAGGTAGCGGGCGCATTGCATAACCCAAAGGGCATGCGACGATATGCAAACGTGCCGAAAGGACAAGTGAATGTGGTCTTATCCTGGTCTTTTTCGGCGATGGGAATTTGATTATAGCCGGAGTAGCCATCAAGAAAGCAGTAGTACTCGTGTCCGGCCAATCGTTCAAGCATTTGGTCAATGAAAGGTAGCGGAAAGTGGTCCTTCCGCGTTGCGGCGTTAAGTTTTCTGTAATCGATGCATACTCGCCACCCAGTTTGGGTGCGAGTAGGGATTAACTCGTTCGCCTCGTTAGTGATGACCGTTATGCCTGATTTCTTGAGGACAACGTAAATGGGGCTAACCCACTGGCTATCAGAGATAGGGTAAATGATACCACTATCCAGACATTTTACGATCTCCTTCTTCACAGCCTCCTTCATGACTGGCTTGAGTCGCCTATGAGGATCTCTGGCTGGTTTGGCATCATCCATCAGATGAATGTGATGTTCAACGATCAGGGGACTAATCACCTTGATGTCCGCTATGGACCAGCCAAAAGCATGCCTATTTGTAGGGTTCCTGGGCACCCTAATGAGGTCTCACAAGGCATCAACCATGCCAATTTCAAATTTAAACGGTGCCGAGAAACCCTAGAACGGATCGTTGGCTAGATTTCTAGGCGAAACAATGAACTAGTCAACACTTAACTACAAGTAAATGGAAATACAACCTTTGTAGATCCGGTGCTCCACCTCCATAGCTCCGCAACGAAGTCCCCTCGCTGTCCAAATGAATTCCCGGGCTCTAGCGTCGGCTTCGTCGGAGAAATGGTGAGCTAGGTCGTCGATGTCCATGCCGAAGATGATCTACGTCGAGGCATCGCTAGATCAAGCTCCACCTTCACCAAGCGATGAAAACTTGTGAAGGAAACACCCTATACTACTTGGCAAGAGGTAGAGGATGAAGAAATAGGACGTGGGTAGACTTTAGATTTGGATTTCTCACTCTTTTTCATCACTTGCCATTGATGGAGGCAATCTTTCTTCACTTGAAGAAATGAAGAAGAAGAAGAATAATGTTATGATGAGAATAATAAAAATGAAAAGTAAAAAGAATACTTATCATAATGTAACCATGGTATAGTGTAGAGAATTGATTAGGGTTAAGTGGAATGGTTAGGGTTAAGCATGAGACAAAATGGTTACAAAGTCAAAGTGTTCATGAAACTTCATGAACAAAACAAAACAAGCCACCATTTTCTCATTTGCTTTTCTTTTTCCAAAAGAATAAATAAATGAATAAAATGAATAAGGAAATAGTAAACCCTAACCATTTCATTAACCAAGGTTTAATTCTTTACACTTAACCAAAAAGGCATGTATCATCAAACATGATACAAGCAAGTAAACAAAATCATATCGCATATGCAATGCGCACAACCGAGTGAGAAAATCCATTTAAAGTGAACCGATACTAGTTAATGCAAAATAATATATCAAATATATAATTATGCATTAAATAATTAAATCAACACTTGATTCAATGATCCGGTCATGTCGCACACAACCGACTAGTATACAATGTATCGGCTTATCGAATCAATCCTTGATTCGATAACTAGGTTATATCGCATACAACCATTCGACACATTCATCGCGAGAATGGAATACGGTATCACATACACGTATTATTCTCGGTCCCGCACATATCTCATATGCGCTCCTATTTCGTTTCGCTTGAACCAGGAAACCTCTGTATAGGACTCTAAAGACTCGTCAATACGCCGGCAGCAGGTGATGATCATATCAAGCACCCACAAGCTGCAAGCGGTCTGCTAAACGTAACGGCCACCCGGGTATTGAGCGATCTAAAGATCGACGAGCAAGCCCGCTCACACTCCAGTGAATCCAACCAGTAACAGTACCGTACAGTCCGGTCTGATCGTCTGATATGTCGCACATCTCGCCTAGGGGTGGTAAACGTCAGACCCCAATAGCTCGATAAGTCGTGTCGATATGAGGTCTATAACTTTTCGAGAAACTACAGGCAACACTTACCAGTAAATCTCAGCAACCCTGGCCAGGGATTTCCTGTTATAGCCAATCGAACACAGCGCAACATCAACTCCCTATATCGGGAGAGACGAATCCCCTCCTATCGCTCATTGCCTCCATGTGACTCGGGACTGTACCCAAAAACCACCGTTTTGCTCGCCCTCTTGGACATGGTAAGATGGAAATCAAAGCACAGTGGGAACCACACAAGACTCTATGACGATCTCGGGTCAACAGACTACTCTGTACCAGTGTCACCAGAGAACTGCCATCTGACGTGAGGTATAATACCATCTGGGAGTTCTCGGCGAGTCCGTCCAGTGTACCCAGTGTCTACTGAACACCCGTATATCATCTCTGATGTCAAACACCAATGGATATGGGATCATCCATCGCCCATCTGTATGGGTCGAGAAGGTATACGCTAGTTTACTCTGGTATATCGATGCCCCGTCTCGATACACCCACGACTAGGGACTTTGAAGGATGTACTTATGGACTACCTTGTCCCCACTAGTATGATCCGCATCATAGTCCAGGTAGTCAAGTACACATCCTAGTGGATTTACCAACATGTAACAGAGAGACGATCAATGTACACGTTAAGGTAAAGAGTAACCAGATAGCATACTATCATGTCGAGCAAGAAAGTCCTCCCTATATATGTCCCAGCATCCACTACAATATACATCCAATGTACAGTAATGGCCTCTAGGGCATACATATAACTAACAATCTCCCACTTGCACTAGGGCCATCTGATAGCAGTGGTTGTAGTATCTCATACTCAACCATCCAATAAAAATCTCTCTCTGGGAACAGGCCTTTGTGAGTGGATCCGCTGTGTTTTTCCTCTGAGTCTACTCTCCTAACCTCGATCCCTTGGAGATCAAGCATCTCCATGATCAGGTGACACTGCCTTAGAATATGTCTGGATTACTGATGGGACCGGCGTTCCTTGGCATAAGCCATAACTCCATTGTCACACAATGGGAGGAACTAAGTTCATCTCATGAACTAATAAACACCCAGACTGTCTCTTTGGTAGCATCTTAAGTAGCGATGTATCCAGCCTTTATCGTCTAGTATGCCACGGTATCTAGCTTGGAACTTTTCCAACATACCGTCCCTCCACCGAGGGTGAAGACAATGCCTGCGACTGACTTTCGGTCGTCTTTATCACCCTGGAACCCTTCCAGTGATTCTCTCCAGGATCGATTGATACCATCTCACTAGAACCAGTGAGAATCCTAACATCCAATTAGATCTATCTCATAGATCCAAAAACCCAGGATTTAGGGGGTATCACTTTGATCCTATATGGAGAATCATTGTGATAAGCGGAGATTGACCGAGCATAGCATAGGAAACTCCTTCCCTATCAAGAGTATGTCATCCACGTACTCTACGAGGATCGTCACCATACTCCCTACTACCTTTTTGTTTATACAAGGTTCATCTACCATTTTGATGATGTCAACTTCTTTGACTAATCCATCAAAACAGATGTTCCAACTCCGCGATGCCTGCTTTATCCTATAAAGCATCTTGCACACGTTTCCGCTGCTCCCACTGTCTACGAGGCCCTCTGGCTGTGTACTTATAGACGCTTTCTTCTAAAACATCATTTAGAAAAGCTGTCATGACACCCAACCACCAGATATCGTAGTCATGGTATGTAGCCGTGGCAAGTAGGATCTGGATGGATTTAAGCATAGCTACTTGAAAAGGTTTCATCATTATCCACAGCTGGTCAATGATGCAAACTTTTAACAAGTCTAGCTTTGAAAGTCTCAACTTTTCGATGTACACCAAGTAATCTTCTCAAGATATACTTGCTCCTGATGGAGATTTAACCCTTCAGATATAGCAACCAAATTCCATACTTTGTTGGTGTATAAGGATTCCATCTCAGATCGCTAAACATCGAGCCATTCTTACAGAGTCTTATTCTCGATGGCCTGCTCGAAGCTAGTTGGGTCATCATCTCATGATGCAATCCTCGCTCCCACTGTCATAGAGAAACAGAAGTATCTCTCAGGTGGGTGAGGAACCCTACTAGATCGGCGGAGAGGCTGAGGTTCATTGGAATCTACTGAATCCTTTGGTTCTATCAAATCATCAGCTGCAGTTTGTATAGCTGGAACCTTTCCAGTTCTACATTACAGACCTTGCCTCGAGCTTGTCCGGATTTTGCTTTTCAGACATAGGCCGGACAACCCCAAATCTTAACCATCTTAAGATATGGGCTCTTCCCTTTCCATATCACATATGAAGCGGTAGGCAACTGATCTGATTTGAACCCTATTCAATAGGTATGCTGCTTCTCAAGTGCATAACTCCCAAAAGGAAAAAGGTAACTCAGTAGTACTCATCATAGAGCACACCTTATCAAATAGGGTGTATCTGCTCTGCCCCGATATACCATCGTGCTATGGTGTATACGGAGGAGTAATGCTGAGAGAGAATCTCATTCTCCTTTAGAAAAGTCCAGAAATTCCGTGCTCAAGTATTCTCCTCCTTGATCACATCAAAGGACATAATACTTATACTCGTATTTTGGTTCTCTACTTCTAAATCATATTCTGTGAATATCTCAAAAGGTTCGGACTTGTGTTTCAACAGGAACATATGTCTGAATCTTGAGAGATTATCAGAGAATGTAATGAAGTACAAAGAACCGGTCTTGGCATGTGTAGACAGGGGACCTACATACATCAACATGTATCATTCTAAGAGTTCACTAACTCTTTCTCTGTTTCCAATAAACAGAGCTGTGGTCATTTTATCTTTGTGACATGACTGGCGAGTTTCATAAGATGTAAATTCAAACTGATTTAAATATGCATCTACATGTAACTTCAGCTAGTCGGGTCACATTGATATGACCTAGTCTACAATGCCTCAAGAAGGATTTGTTCATTTCTGAACTCATCCTCTTATGTGTGTTCCGTATACTAAAGAACTGTAGTTTGATTTAGAACATTAATGCTTTTAGATAACGTGCCTGAACCGATCAACTTTTGATATAGGAAATGTTCAAAACATTATCCAACAATACAAAATTATATCCTTTCTTTACTAATAAAGACACCGATATGATTTTGTATATCAGGTTCGGTATCTAATAACATTCGTTCAGAATCAATGTACTGATAATACAGGGTGACAGTGACCAACAGACTTGGCTGAAACACTTGCCCCGTTTTCTGCCTCATGAAACTTATCACCCGTTCTCAGTTCTTTGCCTATCTGTAGCCCATGTAACAGATTACATATCTGGGATCCTGATCCGGTATCACATACCCAGGACGTAAAGAATACTGAGTAACAGTTCTGTATAATGAACACACCCGAAGGAGATGCATCATATGCACTTTCTTCGTTTGGGCGGCACGGGAATTCTGGTAATCCCCAATTTCCTGCTCTGTCTTATAACAATTATAAGTTGGAGCGGGACCAACGTTCCCCAGCTCAGTATAACAAGCGGGTTCGGTCAATATTCCGTATTATTATCTTGATTAGGGCGTGATATGGTTGCTACCTGGAGAGAGAGAGAGAAGAAAACACTCAGCGTGAGCTCTTGCAAGAATAGATCGGTTTTTATTTTATCTAATCAGGATGGCTCCCACTGTTTTTTATCAAATCTTCCTTCAAACCCTAAAAGGAAAGACTAGCCGGGATTAATTACACACTACAAGTTCGCCAATCTTTCAGCCAGGACAGTGTCGGTACTTTGAGGGAGGTCCCCCCGTGCTTTCGCACGAACCTAATTAGTGTAAACCTCGTTTTCCCAGAGGCGTAACCCCGTTGACACCTTTCTAGACACCTACTTGATCAGCTAATTGTAATGTATAAAACTCTCCCAGGAGTAACTCTTACTCGCAGCGGGTATCGGGATCCAACTATCTCATAGAAGGTATGCAATCTCATTGCAAATTTCAACACTTGAAATTCCCGATAATATTTTGCCCCGAACGATCTATGACCTTGACAAGGTCAACAAACCATAGACCGCAAGTCAAGTTCAACCCGTCATTTCTTGATTGAATCAAACCCACCCGCACGACCCTTGAAAAGGTCAACAAGGCCGCACGACTACCCTAACCCAATCTGCATCATATGCATAAGCAGATAAATACTGGTTAGCTACCGCACACTGCGCCTTGACAAGGTCAACAAACGCAGCACGAATACTAAACAGGATTTATCTGAAATGATGGAGGGCTACGACAGGTTTTTCTGAAAACCTATTGCATAATGAACTTGATATCGCTGTAGAATCAAATGATTTTAAAATGGAGTGTTTTTGAGGCTTTTCTAGTTTTGCTAAAGGAGTCACTCCTGGTGAAGGGATCGTCGGTCCTTTCCTCGTCGAATGAGGTGCGGGATATATCATATATATCGCTGTGCAAAGCAAAAACTCTTAAAAGCAATCAAAAGACAAACCGAGTGTGTACCATCTGCCAGTTATTGCTAAAGGAGTCACTCCCGGTGAAGGGATCTTGGTCCTTTCCTTATCGAATAAGGTGCAGGATATATCACATATACCGCTGTGCAAAGCAAGAACTGTAGCTACCTGTTTTATTTTGAAATTCAATTCTACAACATCTTAGGTTTCTTTTATTTCATTAATCACATTAATGAAGTCCCATTAATTAAGTACCTAAACATCACAGATAAATACGACGTACACTTATGCCATCCGCATTCACCTCGATGTCCCCTCGTGCACCGTTAGGTTAGGTAACTAACGACAGAACGGGGCAGGGCTAGCGCGGGTGTAAAACATAAGTAACGTCTATATAATATATCATATATACTATATGTAAGTCCATATTGCGACCCCCGGTGCTTACGGGGAGGCGGAAACGGTATAAAAAACGAATTTTTATCGCAAGAGGCAACATGGACTAAACAAGGTCGGGATCGTTGTCTAAACTAAAACTAGTATACAAGCTAAAGAGAGTTAGCTACTATGGAAGATGGTTATACCTAAACTTGAACTCCTTCTTCTTCAAACCTTGTAGAGGTTGATGGTTCTCTTTTCGTCGCCTTCTCCCGTCGAAGATGGATCCACCTCGAAGGCTCGACCTTTAGGCTCTTCCTCGATCTTTGAGTGAACTAGGGTTTCCGGCTTGCTAAACCTTCATCCTAGAATGAGTAAAGAGTGATTAGGGTTTTCTTTTCTTTCTAAAGAGAATGATTCTCAACACATGAGAAGGTTTCTCTTTTCTAGAGGAAGAAGAAGATGAAGTGAGGAGAGAGAGAGGTTATGATAGAATGAGCTCTCATTTCCTTTCTTGCAACCATAATGCAAAAAGAAAATGAATTATCAAATAATAATAATCAAAATGAAAAGGTTGATGGAAAGTTTTAGAATGACTAATATCATTACAAGCATTAAATGAAAATGCAAGAATCAAGAGCATCTTTCTCTTGTAATGATAATGGTCAAATGTTCAACCATGGTCAACAAGTCAACCATGGTCAACAAGTCAACAAAAAAACTAACCATGACACAATTTCATTTTATTATATATTATTAAATGATATAATACAAATCCATTAGGGTTTGGAAAAATACAACTGTCAACTGTGCATACGCACCCGTTCCGAAACCCTAATGAAAAATCATCTTCCTCCTCCTCAAAAAGAACTGTGCATACACACCTGCATTCTTGTTCCGAGGAACATGAATACTGAGAGATAAAAGCAACCCCAAATACTATACCAGTATCCGGCTCAAACCAGAGCCCGCTGGTAAAATCCGTCCGGACTCCAAACGTGCACAAGTGCGCGGATGAGAACGAACCTTGTCGCAAAACCATACGACCTCTACTCTGTTTTGCCCAGAGGCGAATACCCTCTGCGTGGGACTCTAAAGACTCGACACTACGCTGGCAGTGGGTTTAACCACAGACCGCAAGCGGCACTAGCTGTGCGTAACGGTCCCCAGGTAGATGCCGACAAGAAGGCTGACGAGGTGAAACCCCATCTGAACTCCTACTGAGTCTGAATGTGACATTCTCCGTACAGTCCGGTCTGTTCGTCTGATACATCGCATGGCGGGCCTAGGGGCGGTAAAACGTCAGTCCCCCAATAGCGGTACAAGTCGTGTCGGAGTGAAGCCCAAAACACCCTGAGATAACACTGGAAACCTACCAGTATATCTCGCTTGCCCTGGCCAGGGACTACTCGTGTAATGGCTCTCCTAGACACAGCGCGATGTCAACCCCCAATACCGGGAGAGACGAATCCTGTCTAACCGTCACTGCCTCCAAGTGCTTCGGGACTGCACCCAACCACCACCTGTTTGCACGACTTCTTTGAGCCGTGGTAGGGTAGTGATCAAAGTGCAGTGGGAACACACTCGAGGCGAAGTGTCAGTGTCAAGTCAGCGGACTAAGCTGTACTCATGTCACCTGGGAACTGATAACTGACGATAGGTATAATACCAACCTGTCAGTTCCCGACGAGTCCTGTCCAGTGTACTCGTAACCCAACGAGCACCCGTATACTATCTCCAGTACGACGTACTGATGGCTGTGGGACAGACCATCTCCCACACTGGGATGAGAAGCGCATACGCTAGTCTACTCCGGAGTATCGATGCCCTGTCTCGATAGTCCTACGACTAGGGACCTGTATAAGGATGTGCCTATAGATTACTCAGCCCCCACTAGTGTGACTGCCATCACAACGCTGGTAATCAAGCAAAGATCCTAAGGGCTCCACTAATGCGTATAAGTGATATACTGAAATAAACACAAGTACACATTGAAGTAGAAACAAACCAAGTAGCATACTACTATATTGAGCAAGATTGTTTATACAAGGTGAATATCCCAAGCTTCCATCAAGTAATATACAAACTAGTATGATACAGTAATGGCCTCTAGGGCATATACACTAACAATCTCCCACTTGCACTAAGGCCATGTACTGGCGTATCGAAGACCTATCATCTCGATCAGCCGATCGAACTGAGTCTGGGGTAGGGCCTTGGTGAATGGATCTGCAGTGTTCTCTTCTGAAGCAACCCTCCGAACCTCGATCTCCTTGCGATCCACGATCTCCCTGATCAGGTGATACCGCCTCAAGATGTGCCTGGATCTCTGATGGGACCTGGGTTCCTTTGCTAAAGCTATAGCCCCGTTGTTGTCGCAATACAGAGGTACTGGGTCAACAATGGACGGAACCACCTGAAGTTCTTTTAAGAACTTCCTTATCCAGACAGCTTCTTTTGCGGCATCAGATGCAGCGATGTATTCCGCTTCCATAGTCGAGTCTGCAACGGTTTCCTGTTTGGAACTCTTCCAACACACCGCCCCTCCATTGAGGGTAAAGACAAAACCCGACATGGACTTGGAATCATCCTTGTCACTCTGGAAGCTGGAGTCAGCAAAGGCCTCAATCTGGAGGTCTTTTCCGCCATACACCAAGAACATCTCCTTAGTCCTCCTCAGGTACTTGAGAATGTTCTTTACCGCTATCCAATGTTTCTCCCCAGGGTTTGACTGATACCGGCTTACTACACTCAGTGCATAAGCTACATCCGGTCTGGTACACAACATCGCATACATTATAGAGCCTACCGCAGAAGCGTAGGGTATAATAGACATGCGATCCCTCTCCAAATCAGTCTTGGGAGACATCTCTTTAGAGAGGGTGATCCCGTGACAAGCCGGTAAGTTACCGCGCTTGGAATCTTCCATACTGAATCTTTTCAGTACGGTGTCGATGTACCTGGACTGTGAAAGTCCTAATATCCTTTTGGATCTATCACGATGGATCCGGATCCCCAGGATGTAAGAGGCATCACCCAGGTCTTTCATGGAGAACCTGTGTGACAAGAAACCCTTGACAGATTGTAGCATAGGAATGTTATTTCCTATCAAGAGAATGTCATCCACGTATAAAACAAGGAATACCACAGTTCTCGCTACAAATCTACTATAGATGCATGGTTCATCTGGATTTTTGATAAAGTCAAATTCCTTGACCGTCTCATCAAAACAGATGTTCCAACTCCGCGATGCCTGCTTTAGTCCATAGATGGACTTAAGCAACTTGCACACCTTTCCGCTGCTCCCACTCTGAATGAAACCCTCTGGCTGATCCATATAGACACACTCCTCTAAATTTCCATTTAGAAAAGCGGTCTTTACGTCCATCTGCCAAATCTCATAATCGTGGAAGGCAGCAATGGCAAGAAGGATCCGAATGGATTTCAGCATAGCCACTGGAGAAAATGTTTCGTCATAGTCCAAGCCAGGTCTTTGACGGAAACCCTTTGCTACAAGTCTAGCTTTATAGGTCTCAACCTGTCCATCTACACCAATCTTCCTTTTGAAGATCCACTTGCATCCTACGGGTTTTACCCCGTCTGGAGCAATGTCCAACGTCCATACTTGGTTGGTGTACATGGACTCCATTTCTGTCCGCATTGCATCCAGCCATTTTACCGAGTCAATGCTCTGAACGGCCTGCTGGAAGCTAGTAGGCTCATCATAGTCTATGATGCAATCCTCTCTATCCCCGTCTATGAGAAAACCGTAGTATCTCTCGGGCGGATGAGACTGCCTACTACTCCTGCGGAGCGGCGTAGGAATGTCCTGTTCATTTGAACCCTCTGGTTCCACTAAGCTTTCAGTAATAGTCTGTGGTTCTGGAATTTCTTCCAGTTCTACTGCGCTCCCACTTAATTCTTTTTCTAAGAACTGATGTTCTAGAAAGTGGGCATGACGAGAAACAAGAACTTTTTGTTCCTCTTCGTAGTAGAAGAGATATCCCTTGGAATTCTTTGGATATCCCACAAACTTACACAGTACTGAGCGCGCCTCGAGCTTGTCCGCATGCTGCTTTTTAACAAAAGCTGGACTTCCCCAAGTCTTAATGTGACTGAGATGGGGTCTCTTCCCACACCACATCTCATATGGTGTAGTAGGCACAGTCTTAGTAGGAACTCGGTTCAAAAGGTACGTAGCTGATTCTAGCGCATACCCCCAGAATGATCGCGGTAACTCAGCGTTACTCATCATGGACCGTACCATATCCAATAGGGTCCGGTTCCGTCTTTCCGATACACCGTTGTGTTGCGGAGTGTATGGAGGAGTAAGCTGAGAGAGAATCCCATTCTCTTTTAAATAATTCAGGAACTCGGCACTTAAGTATTCTCCACCTCGATCCGATCTTAGAATCTTGATACTTTTGCCGGTTTGTTTTTCTACTTCATTCTTAAATTCCTGGAATTTTTCAAAAGCTTCGGACTTATGTTTCATTAAGAAGACATAACCGTATCTTGAAAAATCATCCGTAAAAGTAATGAAGTAAGAATAACCGCTTCGCGCATGTGTAGACATTGGACCGCACACGTCGCTGTGTACGAGTCCCAAGAGCTCGCTCGCTCTTACTCCGTGTCCAGTGAACGGAGTCTTTGTCATCTTTCCTTTGAGACAGGATTGACAAGTGGCATACGATTGATATTCGAACGGATCCAAATATCCTTCTGTATGTAACTTAGTCAACCTTCTCTCATTGATGTGACCCAGTCTACAATGCCATAAGAAAGTCTGATTAATATCTGGTGACTTTCTTTTGTGTGTATTCTGGACATTGAAAATCTGTGGTTGGTTTAATACGTATATACCATTGCTCAATGTACCTGACCCAATCAGAACTTGATTAAGGTGAATGTTAACAACATTACTTACAAACGCAAATTCATAACCTTCTTTAGAAACCAAAGATACAGAAATGATATTACAAGTTGCGTTGGGTACAAAAAAGCAATTACGCAAAACCAAAACATGCCCATCTGACATTCCCAGGTGATAGTCCCCCACGGCTTTAGCATCCATGCTAGCTCCGTTCGCAACTCTGAGGGTCATGTCACCTGCCTTCAAAACCCTACGGTTTCTCAACGCCTGCAAAGAATTACAGATATGAGATCCTGATCCGGTATCCAATACCCAGGAAGTAGAGTTTATAGAAAGACAGTTTTCAATAACATACACACCTGAAGCTGAAGCCGCAACCTGCTTCAGTTCCTGTGTTCTGGCTTTCCAAGCCCTGCAATCTTTCTTCCAGTGTCCACTCTTGTGACAATAGAAGCATTCCTCTTTACCAACAAGCTTCCCCGCTATCTTTGTTGCCTTTTCCTTTCCCTTCGCACCCACTTTACTAACACCGCCTCTTGGTTTGGCGGGGGCTTTCTTCTTCTTTCCCTTGGCTTTCGCCTTGGACCTAGAAGAAGAAGATCCTCCTACAAACAAAGTGGATGTATCCCTACCCTTCTGTAGGGTGCCCTCTGCGCTCCTCAGCAGGTTGAGGAGTTCTAAAAGTTCAACTTCCTTTTCTTGCAAGTTGAAATTCAGTATGAACTGGGCATAAGTGGATGGAAGGGACTGGAGAATTATATTTGTATAAAGTTCACTGTCCAACGTGGTCCCAAGTTCCGCGAGCTCCTCAGTGTAGCCAATCATCTTAAGCACGTGGTCCGCTACCGATGATCCGACGGCCAACTTAGTCGAAAATAACTTCTTCGACACTTCGTATCTTGCGATACGAGACTGCTCTCCATACAGTTCTTTTGTATGAAGAAATATGGATTCCAAATCCATATTCTCGTGCCTCCTCTGATGGTCATTGTCCATCGAGGCAAGTACGAGGCATCTGGCCTTCGCGCTGTCAATCTCCCAAGTCTTACGGATTTCCTTATCCGCGACGCTGGAGGTGGGATCTGGGACGGGGGGAGCTTTGGTGGTAAGAAGATACCCCAGCTTGTCGTAAGAGATTGCCAATTTGACATTCCTGAGCCAATCTTTGTAGTTTGGCCCTGTCAATATGTTTTTATCTAGAAGTAACTTAAGTCCAGTCATTTCGATTTGGTCGCTGCAGGGGGAGAGAAGAAACACTTAGCACGATGCTCTTGCAAGTTTAGAATGGTTTTTAATTTGTCTAAACAGGATGGCTCCCACTGTCTCTCGAATCCCTCCTCAAACCACAAAGGAAGAATTAGCCGGGATCAATCCCACCGTACAATACTTGCTTAACCGTTCAGCCAGGCCAGTGTCGGTACTTCGAGGGAGGTTTTCCAACGCTTTCGCGAAGTTCCTTAATTTAAGAACCTCTTTTCCCTGGGGGCGTAGCCCCGCTAACACCTTTCTAGGCACCTACTAGGTTTATAGCATTGATCGTTTAGTGAGAAATTTCCCGAGGAGTAGCATATACTCACAGTAGGATCGGGATCCAAATATCATCGCGTGACGAAAATGAAGGAATCCTACCATAATCATCACACTCCAAATGGTATGCAAATCTAGCAAGTTTCAGTACTTATGAAACTCCCGATGTGGATTTTTGCCCCATGCTCTTATGACCTTGACTTTGGCCAAAATATCATAAGTCACATGTCAAGTTCTTCCCGTCACTTTCCAGGTTAATTTGGATCCACCCGTACATACCCTTGACTTTGGCCAAAATGGCAGCACGACTGTCCCAAACCAACGCATCTATCTATGCTACACATGAACACCCAATAGCTACCAATCACTGTGCCTTGACTTTGGCCAAAATACACAGCTTGAATACTATTGCCTATTCATGCGAAACGACGGAGGGCTACGAATGGTTTTGGTAAAATCGTGAACGTAGTGAACTTGATATAATCGATGGAACGAGATAGCTTTTATAAGGAGTGGCTCAAGCTCTGCATTTAAAAGTTAGTTTTGAAAAGAACCGAGTGGTTTTTCAAAAGTGTTCCATCGACTTAAACTTGGTTTATTATCTTGCATTAGTTCTTTTAATGCGTGATATTCTTGCATTAGTTCTTTTAATGCGTCCCATCATTTAGTTCCTACCATTGCAGAAAACAACCAAAATATGACGTACGCTTATGCCATTCGCATTCGCCACGGGGTCCCGTCATCACTCGTTAGGTTACTTAACTAACGACAGAGCGGGGGCTGGGCTAGCGCGGCTGTAAAATATAAGCAACGCCTAAATAGAAAGCAATGATAGACATTACAGATCACAGATGAATACATTGGATATACTAGCAATCCGCAATCCTTTCGAGCCTGAAACGAAAAGCGGATAACACGGTCGCGGTGAATAGCCAAATACCCCACCCAAGACCCCTACGGGTGCGGCAAACTACCCGCCAAGTACTCGGCAGTTTGTGCACCCCTCCATGGGTCTATCCTAGGAGCAAAAACAGTAAGAAGAATTATACAATGACGGCTACAACCCCGACCCGGTTGTGCGGCCAAACAAATAATAATTATTACATCAATTTACATTTACAATGAATGAAAGAAAAACAAAAGCTCATCTCACATCCACCCCGGCTATTCATCCGCGACAGTCCAACACATTCATATACACATTCCAGCACATTACAGATCATGTATAACCCCGACTAATCGACCTATAGCGATTAGCCGACGTTCAATACATGCAAACATCACAGATATAACCATCATAGTCAAAGTGCAGTGAAGTTCGGAAAAAAAATACGGAATTATAGGACCCCAAAAGGAAATTTCTTTTCTGGAAAATCTGGGAACATATAATATATTTTAAAAATCCCAAAACCAACACACAAACACACTGCACGAAAAACGATGCAGAGAAGACAATAACTTGCGGCGGTTCCGCGGCGGCTAAGAAGGATCACGCGGCGGAAGGGCGGCAGTTTAGACGAATCACTGTATCGTTTTTCTTGGGTGTTCACACAAAACCCTGAGCCGAATTTACAAGTATAAAGTTTTTCATTTTGACCAGAAAAAATTTCAACAGAAACTCAGGTTTTTGTAAAGTTTGGTTTTTGGATTTTTCCGGACCGAACTTCGTTACACTTCACTACCAAGCTAGTTTAAGTTTAGTTAGGCTCTGATACCACTGTAAGTCCATATTGCGACCCCCGGTGCTTACGGGGAGGCGGAAACGGTATAAAAAACGAATTTTTATCGCAAGAGGCAACATGGACTAAACAAGGTCGGGATCGTTGTCTAAACTAAAACTAGTATACAAGCTAAAGAGAGTTAGCTACTATGGAAGATGGTTATACCTAAACTTGAACTCCTTCTTCTTCAAACCTTGTAGAGGTTGATGGTTCTCTTTTCGTCGCCTTCTCCCGTCGAAGATGGATCCACCTCGAAGGCTCGACCTTTGGGCTCTTCCTCGATCTTTGAGTGAACTAGGGTTTCCGGCTTGCTAAACCTTCATCCTAGAATGAGTAGAGAGTGATTAGGGTTTGCTTTTCTTTCTAAAGAGAATGATTCTCAACACATGAGAAGGTTTCTCTTTTCTAGAGGAAGAAGAAGATGAAGTGAGGAGAGAGAGAGGTTATGATAGAATGAGCTCTCATTTCCTTTCTTGCAACCATAATGCAAAAAGAAAATGAATTATCAAATAATAATAATCAAAATGAAAAAGTTGATGGAAAGTTTTAGAATGACTAATATCATTACAAGCATTAAATGAAAATGCAAGAATCAAGAGCATCTTTCTCTTGTAATGATAATGGTCAAATGTTCAACCATGGTCAACAAGTCAACCATGGTCAACAAGTCAACAAAAAAACTAACCATGACACAATTTCATTTTATTATATATTATTAAATGATATAATACAAATCCATTAGGGTTTGGAAAAATACAACTGTCAACTGTGCATACGCACCCGTTCCGAAACCCTAATGAAAAATCATCTTCCTCCTCCTCAAAAAGAACTGTGCATACACACCTGCATTCTTGTTCCGAGGAACATGAATACTGAGAGATAAAAGCAACCCCAAATACTATACCAGTATCCGGCTCAAACCAGAGCCCGCTGGTAAAATCCGTCCGGACTCCAAACGTGCACAAGTGCGCGGATGAGAACGAACCCTGTCGCAAAACCATGCGACCTCTACTCTGTTTTGCCCAGAGGCGAATACCCTCTGTGTGGGACTCTAAAGACTCGACACTACGCTGGCAGTGGGTTTAACCACAGACCGCAAGCGGCACTAGCTGTGCGTAACGGTCCCCAGGTAGATGCCGACAAGAAGGCTGACGAGGTGAAACCCCATCTGAACTCCTACTGAGTCTGAATGTGACATTCTCCGTACAGTCCGGTCTGTTCGTCTGATACATCGCATGGCGGGCCTAGGGGGCGGTAAAACGTCAGTCCCCCAATAGCGGTACAAGTCGTGTCGGAGTGAAGCCCAAAACACCCTGAGATAACACTGGAAACCTACCAGTATATCTCGCTTGCCCTGGCCAGGGACTACTCGTGTAATGGCTCTCCTAGACACAGCGCGATGTCAACCCCCAATACCGGGAGAGACGAATCCTTTCTAACCGTCACTGCCTTCAAGTGCTTCGGGACTGCACCCAACCACCACCTGTTTGCACGACTCCTTTGAGCCGTGGTAGGGTAGTGATCAAAGTGCAGTGGGAACACACTCGAGGCGAAGTGTCAGTGTCAAGTCAGCGGACTAAGCTGTACTCATGTGACCTGGGAACTGATAACTGACGATAGGTATAATACCAACCTGTCAGTTCCCGACGAGTCCTGTCCAGTGTACTCGTAACCCAACGAGCACCCGTATACTATCTCCAGTACGACGTACTGATGGCTGTGGGACAGACCATCTCCCACACTGGGATGAGAAGCGCATACGCTAGTCTACTCCGGAGTATCGATGCCCTGTCTCGATAGTCCTACGACTAGGGACCTGTATAAGGATGTGCCTATAGATTACCCAGCCCCCACTAGTGTGACTGCCATCACAACGCTGGTAATCAAGCAAAGATCCTAAGGGCTCCACTAATGCGTATAATTGATATACTGAAATAAACACAAGTACACATTGAAGTAGAAACAAACCAAGTAGCATACTACTATATTGAGCAAGATTGTTTATACAAGGTGAATATCCCAAGCTTCCATCAAGTAATATACAAACTAGTATGATACAGTAATGGCCTCTAGGGCATATACACTAACACTATATACTGTATCGATCACAGAACTTCACATGATCACATCACAGATATAGCAGCAGAAGAAACATATGAAATATTGGATATACTAGGACGTCCGTGTTTTCAATACGAGCCAGTATAAAACACGGATTCCACGGTCGTGATGAATAGCCAAACCCACACCCCAAGACCCCTACGAGAGCGGCAAGCAACCCTACCAATTCTAGAGTTAGGAGACCCGGACTCGACTCCTCGAGTTGGTCTCCCACTGGACTCCAGAACCCGGTTACTTGTGCCCTCCTCCTTGGGTCTATCCTAGTGCAGAAAAGTAAATAATATACATCAACGGTGACAACTTCCGCAACCTGGAAGCGCCCCAATAAAAGAATATTACATACAAGTTTTTACATGAATGAAAATGAAAAACACTCATCTCACATAAAAACCCCCGGCTATTCAAACACGACGATCCAATATAACATATCCAGCAACACATAACATCATATGTCATCAACGTAAGTAAATATGCGCATCCCAATTGTCGTTGACATATAGCAACGAAACCGGCGATATCACATATTACACTTACGGTCACAGAAAAGAAAGTGTAAAACTACAACAGTTGGAATCCGCAACCACCTCAGACATCGCATGCCTGACCAAATGAATTACTTAGACATCGCATGCCTAACAATTATAAACCCCGCATTTTAGTCTCATTATCGAAAACACTTTTCAATACCAAGTCGGGTAATTCAACAAGATTCCCGACATCCTGATCGAATGCTCGTCGCAAACTTCAGTAGACGGCTGCACCCCTGATACCGTCGACGAAGTGCACCAAGGCGGAACACCGCTACCGCGAGCACCCGAACGGATGCTTTCGGCGACGGGGTTCTCCTACAGTCACTTGGTCGGGGCTATGGAGTGAGGCTGTCTATTAAGTTTACCCGGTGAGTATCCGCGTACGCTACGTGATTGCGACGGACTTTTGATCACATCAAAATTCCGTGGCAACCGATCAAGTGAGACTAAACCGCTAGATTTATAACATTCATTCAGTTATCTCATAACTTATTGTGAATTCCAATTATTGTATCACATTCCAGATAATTAGAAAATGTTAAACTTTCCGACCGAACATTCAAACACCCAAGTTTTCCCGATACAGCTCAACCCATGAAATAAGTTCAAAGACATTCACTTCGTGCCTCAGTACCAACGGTCCAGCCGTAGAAGGGTCAAGCCAACGCCTCACATGTGGCACGCCGTACTGCCCCAAACCCGAAGGTTCAAAGGGCAGTTCAAGACGGTCACATAATCGAGTTAAGGTTTGTTGTCTTCTAGAGGGACCATCGCGTTACTTGCACTACTTAGAACGTCGTTAAACTACGGAAAAATCCAACACTTGGAAATTTCCCGACAGGGGAAAAATTGGGTATTTATACCCGGTCGAACTTTTTAACATATTCAAAATTATCCGGAAAAACACATAGACAAAATTTGACAATCCGATCGAATAATCGAATCCCCAAAACAAACCCAGAATGCTCAACTGTGGAGTAAATGTTAAAATATCCCAGAAAATACAGCACTAAGAATTAGGAATTACTGTGCAGATTGTAAAAGCTGACGTGGCTACTTGGCCGCGGAACCGCCGCAAGAGCCATGCTCTTGCCGTGGTTCCGCCGCACTATGTACGATTTAGCCGATCGAATTGCACAGTAATTCTTAAAAACACCTGCTGATTTTTCTGCATATTTTTAATATTGAAAAATCCAGATTTTTAAAAAATGGACAGAGAGCACTTTGAGAGTTAGGTTTTCGGTTCGTTCGGATTTCAAACGCCGTCTAGACTTCGCCTAAGGCTCTAGCTAGGCTCTGATACCACTGTAGGGTTCCTGGGCACCCTAATGAGGTCTCACAAGGCATCAACCATGCCAATTTCAAATTTAAACGGTGCCGAGAAACCCTAGAACGGATCGTTGGCTAGATTTCTAGACGAAACAATGAACTAGTCAACACTTAACTACAAGTAAACGGAAATACAACCTTTGTAGATCCCGTGCTCCACCTCCATAGCTCCGCAACGAAGTCCCCTCACTGTCCAAATGAATTCCCGGGCTCTAGCGTCGGCTTCGTCGGAGAAATGGTGAGCTAGGTCGTCGATGTCCATGCCGAAGATGATCTACGTCGAGGCATCGCTAGATCAATCTCCACCTTCACCAAGCGATGAAAACTTGTGAAGGAAACACCCTATACTACTTGGCAAGAGGTAGAGGATGAAGAAATAGGAAGTGGGTAGACTTTAGATTTGGATTTCTCACTCTTTTTCATCACTTGCCATTGATGGAGGCAAGCTTTCTTCACTTGAAGAAATGAAGAAGAAGAAGAATAATGTTATGATGAGAATAATAAAAATGAAAAGTAAAAAGAATACTTATCATAATGTAACCATGGTATAGTGTAGAGAATTGATTAGGGTTAAGTGGAATGGTTAGGGTTAAGCAAGAGACAAAATGGTTACAAAGTCAAAGTGTTCATGAAACTTCATGAACAAAACAAAACAAGCCACCATTTTCTCATTTACTTTTCTTTTTCCAAAAGAATAAATAAATGAATAAAATGAATAAGGAAATAGTAAACCCTAACCATTTCATTAACCAAGGTTTAATTCTTTACACTTAACCAAAAATGCATGTATCATCAAACATGATACAAGCAAGTGCGCAAAATCATATCGCATATGCAATGCGCACAACCGAGTGAGAAAATCCATTTAAAGTGAACCGATACTAGTTAATGCAAAGTAATATATCAAATATATAATTATGCATTAAATAATTAAATCAACACTTGATTCAATGATCCGGTCATGTCGCACACAACCGACTAGTATACAATGTATCGGCTTATCGAATCAATCCTTGATTCGATAACTAGGTTATATCGCATACAACCATTCGACACGTTCATCGCGAGAATGGAATACGGTATCACATACACGTATTATTATCGGTCCCGCACATATCTCATATGCGCTCCTATTTCGTTTCGCTTGAACCAGGAAACCTCTGTGTTGGACTCTAAAGACTCGTCAATACGCCGGCAGCAGGTGATGATCATATCAAGCACCCACAAGCCGCAAGCGGTCTGCTAAACGTAACGGCCACCCGGGTATTGAGCGATCTGAAGATCGACGAGCAAGCCCGCTCACACTCCAGTGAATCCAACCAGTAACACTACCGTACAGTCCGGTCTGATCGTCTGATATGTCGCACATCTCGCCTAGGGGTGGTAAACGTCAGACCCCAATAGCTTGATAAGTCATGTCGATATGAGGTCTATAACTTTTCAAGAAACTACAGGCAACACTTATGAGTAAATCTCAGCAACCCTGGCCAGGGATTTCCTGTTATAGCCAATCGAACACAGCGCAACATCAACTCCCTATACCGGGAGAGACGAATCCCCTCCTATCGCTCATTGCCTCCATGTGACTCGGGACTGTACCCAAAAACCACCGTTTTGCACGCTCTCTTGGACGTGGTAAGATGGAAATCAAAGCACAGTGGGAACCACACAAGACTCTATGACGATCTCGGGTCAACAGACTACTCTGTACCAGTGTCACCAGAGAACTGCCATCTGACGTGAGGTATAATACCATCTGGGAGTTCTCGGCGAGTCCGTCCAGTGTACCCAGTCTCTACTGAGCACCCGTATATCATCTCTGATGTCAAACACCAATGGATATGGGATCATCCATCGCACATCTGTATGGGTCGAGAAGGTATACGCTAGTCTACTCTGGTATATCGATGCCCCGTCTCGATACACCCACGACTAGGGACTTTGAAGGATGTACTTATGGACTACCTTGTCCCCACTAGTATGATCCGCATCATAGTCCAGGTAGTCAAGTACACATCCTAGGGGATTTACCAACATGTAACAGAGAGACGATCAATGTACACGTTAAGGTAAAGAGTAACCAGATAGCATACTATCATGTCGAGCAAGAAAGTCCTCCCTATATATGTCCCAGCATCGACTACAATATACATCCAATGTACAGTAATGGCCTCTAAGGCATACATATAACTAACACTATTGCTGTGAAAGACCGCAAGAAGGGCTTTCTCTTTCTCTGGAGCTAGAGAAGCCGAGATGAGAACAGGGAGGGTCTCGTTCTCACCCAAGTAAGCGTACTTAAGGTGAGACGGCAAAGGCTTGAGTTCGAGCGTTGGAGGTGGGACGATTGAAGGCAAGATTGGTGAAGAGGTCTCGAACTCAAAGGACTCCAGCAAAGGTTCAAAACGAGTGTAAGCGACCGAGTTGGATGGTTCAGGTAACTCATCTGGAAATTCGAAGGTTTCAAACTCGGGTGGTGAGTGGCTAAGATCGTTCGAGAAAGTGAAACACTCGTAGTCATTGTCGGGTACAGAAACAGCAGCAGGTTCGAAGAGGAACGCACTAGTGGCGTTAAGGTTATCGTGATCGAACAAAAACTCCTCGAATTCACACTCTTCAGGGGTGATCTCCTGGATTGAGCAAACGTCCAGTATATGAGCATTAGGTTCGGAGGGCTGATTCCCCAACCTAAAAATGTTGAGTTCAATTGTCATATTTCCAAAAGATAGGTTCATCGAACCATTGCGACAATTGATCAAAGCATTTGAGATTGCAAGGAATGGGCTACTGAGTATCACCGGAATTTGATTCCGGGGGTTAGCTACAGGCTGTGTGTTTAATACAATAAAGTCAACAGGGAATATGAAATCCCCGACTTTGATTAACACATCCTCTAGCTCACCTCTAGGATGGGTGATCGATCAGTCGGCCATTTGGAGAGTACAGTGTGTGGGTTTCAGCTCTCCTATGCCTAATTGCTCGTATACTGAGTACGGAAGCAGGTTAACACTAGCACCAAGATCTAATAGTGTGTGGTTGATGTTCTTATCCCCAATGGTAATAGAAATCGTAGGACAGCCAGGGTCCTTCCGTTTTTGTGGTAAAGATTGGGTAAGAGCATCACTCACAGCACTAGCCAAGAAAACTTTCTTGGGTACCTGAGACTTCCTCTTTTTCGTGCACAAGTCCTTTAAGATTTTCGCGTAGGACGGGACTTGTTGGACAGCATCTAAAAGAGGAATGTTAATGTTAACCTGCTTAAATAACTCCAGAATCTTCTCCATTTGTGGATTTTATTTTTTGGACCTCAACCGGTTTGGAAATGGAACGTTTTTAAAAGTGGTTGAGTCCAATGCTTGTGGAGGAGATTGTGGAGTTGGAACGGATCCCAGAGCTGGTGTTTTCGTGGAGTGAGAAATGGGTCCGTTCAGAGCAGAAGAAGAAGAAGAAGAGCCTTTTGAAGAATGAAGAATAGGCTCAGAAGACGAGGAATGAGAAGATGAAGAAGAAGAAGAAGAAGCGGCCGGGGTGTCATCGTCGATTCGTGTGCCAATGTTGTTTTGCAGCATCCTTCCCGATCTCAATGTGGTCACGGCACTCACATTATGGTTCTGTTGTTCAAGAGCAACATGTACATTATGTGGGTGACCGGGATTAGGGAGTGGCTGGGACGGGAGCTTCCCCTTCTCTCGCTCGCTTAAGACCGCATTCAGCTGTGCTATCTGGGCTTCGATGGTTTTGATGCTTTGCCCGTGAGCGGCAGTGTGTTGCACCAAGGACTGAATGGAAGACTGGATGTTGGCGGTGGATTGAGTTGATTGTTTAACGAACGCCTCCAGACTTCGTTCGAGCGAGGAACCTTATCGTTGTTTGACGGAACAAAGTTGTTTTGGGGAAAAGAATTGTTGGGTGCAAAGTTGTTCGTCTGATTTTGAAAAGGTTGGGGTTGGAAGGGCTGCTGAAATTGATGTTGAGTTTGTTGTTGTGCTTGTTGTTACGGCGGAGGGGGCCTTTGGAAATTGTTGCCTTGGAATTGATGCTGATTCTGATTCCAGGCGAAATTGGGGTGGTTCCTCCAACCGGAATTGTACGTGGAAGAGTATGGATTATTTCTTGGTCTTTGCTGAAATGCAGCATTAACCTGATCCTGTCCTTGAGATGGTGGATTGTAAGGACACTCTTCGGTTAAGTTAGAAGGATCAGAACAACAAGCGCAAATGGTACGAAGGGGAAGAACAGGGGCAGGAGCAGGAGAAGAAAATTTGCTCTCTATCGCTTCAAGTTTTCTCGTTATTGCAGCCATTTCAGCTTTCATCGCAATAGAGACATCAAGTTGGTGAATTCCTACCCTAGACTGACCGGTAGAAGTGGAGGTAGTAGAAGAAGAAGTCGGTCTGGTGCTCTCCCATTGTAGCGTTTGCTCCGCAAGGTCGTCGAAGAATTGCCACGTTTCCTCGTCAGATTTCGATAGGAAGTGGCCCTGACAAATGGTTTCCAACAACTGCTTGGTTATTGGGTTCAGGCCCTCGTATAAGGTTTGGCGAAATTGCCATTTCTCGATACCATGGTGAGGACACTTAACAAGAAGGTCTTTATACCGGTCAAAGCACTTCCAGAAGGGTTCAGAAGGAAGCTGAGAGAATTGGTTGATTTCATTACGGATCATTGCGGTTTTATGATTCGGATAAAATTTCTTGAGAAACGCTTTAACAAACTCGTCCCAACTGGTTATGGAGTGGGAAGCGGTGCTATACAGCCATTTTTCAGCAAGATCGCATAAAGTGAATGGAATGACCCGTAGCCGTATAGCATCGTCCGACAGCTGGGTGGTTTTCATTATGGCACAAGCGTTTTGAAATTTGTTGATGAAGATATAGGCATCTTCAGATTCAAGCCCATGAAATCGCGGAAGCATGTTAATGAAGTGGGGCTTAATTTCAAAGTTATCCCCATTGGCCGGTGGAAGAGAAAGACAGGTGGAAAGTGCAGAACGGGTGGGATAGAAATGATCCTGGAGCGCGATTCGCTGCGGCGCTACAACAGGCGGTGGTGGTGGGTTATTTGCCTCCATAGGAGGTGGAGTCAAACCTGGGGTAGTCAAAGAGATGTTTGGATTAAATCCTGACATCATGGAAGAAGAGGTTGGTGATGGCGAAGGTGAAGATGTATGAACATAATTCCGGTCAACGTCGGAGTTGGCCGGCAAAGGTAAGGGTGAAAGAGGTGTGGATGGAGTTTCGACGTCTGAGTCGATCGCGTAGTCGGTAGAGACTAACGTAACGCGGACTAGGCGGGCGCTAGTGTCCCGAGTCTAAGTGGACATACACTAAACGAGTTTAGTATAGTCAAAGCGGAGAAGGTGAGGGTAAGAAAACGTCAATGGAGAAATACGATGGGTGGTGGGTGAAAAATAGATTTTGGCGACAAAGGGCAAGTTTTTATAAAAGTTTTTGATTTTTTCCTTTTTTTTTAGAAAGAGCTTTACAGAAATATGTACGGACTCAAGGCTTCAAGCAATCACAAACAAGATATGCACAATCACACCTAGATTTAGGGTCACCTAGGTCAGCTAGACAGCTCCTAACTGTTCCAAAGGGCTAGAAACAGGACCTCAAATCGCCTCTTCTCCAACAATTGCGGCCAGGTAAGTGCCAGGTAAGTGAGAGGCTCCCCACTACGAAAGTAGTGGTCCTAATTAATTAATCACTTGCCTTCGACACGCTTGCCTAGACACCGCAAAAGTCAGGATAGGATAAACGGCCAATGCCTGTAACTAGTCCTCTGTCCTATTGAGCGCGAAGTCCTTAGGGCTGAGTCTAGTATTTTTTAATTAACAATGGTCAATGCATATGCTTTTTTTGATTTCTGGGGTCCTGGGAAGGGTGATGAAATCCCCACCCAATCTGAATTGGTTTCAAGCCCCTTAAAGTCCGTATTAATAAATGCAAAGCAGTAACAAATCAACTGCAAACAATTTTTATTTTAGCGCGGCGCAAAGAATCCTGCACAAAAACAGTTTATTTGAAGGGGGAAAAGAATTTGCGCAAAGAATGCTGCAGAAAACACAGTTCAGTGGAGTCCAGAGGAGTTGGGGAGAGAAGAGAAGAACTCACAAAAAATTTGGCACCCTGAAGGCTCCAAATGGCCGCGGTTCCGCGGCCAAACACGTGCTCAGGCCGCGGTTCCGCGGCTATGTAGAGGGATTGGGTCTTCAATTTTTTTGTGTGTGCTGGTCTGAGACTCTTTTGCTTGTCTGGATTTACTGAATCTCTATTTGCTCACTGTATGTGCTCCAGATTTTACAGTAGACCGTTGGCTTCGTCTTGATCCGTAGTGGTGTAACCGCGAGATATGGGTCTAACTTCCCACGTCTTTGGCACTGAACTCGAACTTCGTATTATCCTGCACACTTGCACAAAAACTAATCAAAAATAACAAGATGGTTTTTTTTTACAATGTATATTTTTTTTTGTTTTGTTTTTCGGTTAGATTTATATTCACAAATTAATCCGAAATTACACAAAGAAATAAACTATCGTCTCCCCGGCAACGGCGCCATTTGATTGGTAGAGTTTTTGCGTGCTAAGTTTGTTAATTACCGCAATCAAAACGGTTTCACTTGTATCTAGCCGGTTGAGTACGGGTCGTTCGCAGGGAGATGGGAATCTTTTTCTATGTGCTTTAACGAGTTAAGTCCAAAAGTCCAGATTTGTTTGTGATTAACTAAGTCTTAAAATGATATGTAAAGAGAACTTGTTAGGGTTAGGATTAGGTTAGTTTGAGTTAGGAGTCGCTCACTTCTTTCGTTGCCACTCTTAATATCGGTGTTACGGTAATCGGCAACAACGGGGATTAGCACGACTAGGAAGGAACTTGCGAGTATAAGCTAGGCTTTCCAACGCATAAGTTCTTCCTTTTGGTGCTTGTCCGTCCGTTCTTGGCTCTTAGCCTTAACCTCCGGTTAATTCAACCATAACCGGTCTCACTACGGAATCACCGCTATCATGTAGGATAGGGTGCCGTAGGAAGTGGATTGTGGTTCAATTAACGGGAGTTCGATTTAAGATGTTGGGCAAGGAAAGAGTGAGAGAGATTTCCTTCTCTCAAACTTCCCTTATCCTACCCTAACAAGTATGGAAACTACTCCCCAATTACAAGAAGAACGAAAAATAAAACAAAGGAGGAAGATAAAAAGAAAGAGGTTAGAAGATTACAACTAGCTATTTGCGACCTCACCTCGGCAAGGATCAAGCGTAAGTATCATGGTTGTTTAAAGATATAGGAAAAGAGAACAAGAAAGAAACAAACACAAATAACAACAACTAAGTTAACAAATGAAAATTACAAGCAATAATAATTTAACTAAAGAACAAGACAAGCATGATAAGTAAAAAGAACTCCTTTATTCATTCTTCACTCACAAAAGCTCACTACAAGTTTTTTAATGGAGAAGAGATGAGAGGAGGAAGAACAACAACAACTAAAACCTAAAATCTAAATACAAGATTATGGACCCTTGGCTTCACAAGGTTCTGGGCAATTTATAGGCTGGAAAATGAAAACCTAGGGCAACATTCAGAACTAAAATGGAATGACCAATCTGCCCCCGAAATACGACAGCCTGAAGAGGCCGTACGGCCGCGGTTCCACGGCCTAGACCCCCTATTGGCCGCGGAACTGCGGCCATACAGATGAGTTGGGTCCTCCAATTTTGTGTGCTCCCCTGGTGTTTTATGTCCTTTAGTCTGGTATATGTGTTTTCTGATAATCTTTTCATATTGCTTCCAGAACTTTAGTAGATCAAAAGGTGATTGGATGTGTATCTTTTATCATGATTTTCTTGAGCTCCGCGTAGATTTCTTGGATCTTGTGTTGCCATTGAGCCTTGTGCATGAAAATGACATTGATTTGCCATTTTGTCTTTTAAACTGGTGTGTGGCAACATAAGGATAGAGAGCGGAGACCCGTGTTTTATCTGTGGTTGGCAGGAACCAGGATTTTGTCGTACTTTTCCATGAATTTCATCGTTTAGAGCGAGAACCTGTATCCTGCAATTGACTAGCAAACACGGCTCAAGAGTACCTACCGATAAGCAATATGATAAAAATTGGGCGGTATAAAAATGCAAAAATCTGATATGAACAATACCACAAAACCCAACTGAGTACAGCAGCAGCACAAGCTCAGGACTCGTGTCGCAAAACGTATCACGCGGACTCAAAACACTAGATTATAGGTAATCGATCCCAGATTTTGCATACTGAATTTACTAAAAAAGTAAACAGTACCAAACACCTCTAGCCAACAGCAGACAACTATCCACAGAAGACCAACCCCATCCCCCTCCTACTAAACCGGCGTCGCCGGATCGCGCCTTAGGGGTCACCGGCCCCGGCCGGTGAGGTGGCCCCCGTGTCTCAGGTGGTGTTTCAGGTTCACTAGTACATCTCTAGAATTTTGTTTTGACAAACACTAAAAACTCCAGGTCACAACAGGTATAGAAGTTCTAAAAAGACTTTAAAAACCCGATATCGCACTAATCGATATAAAAAGCGTGCTACGCTACAACCAACGAGCAAAACAACATACAAACTCCTAATTAGCAGTGTAGGGGTTATACTTAACAATCTTGCTCACAAGATTCAAGCTTTCCTTTGCTCCAAGTGATCCAAGAACCAAGAACAAGGATTTTTGGTAAGTTTTGTGATATGTTTGGGATTTTGTGGATATAGTGTGCTAGAATGATGCAAGAATGGAAAAGAAATGAGCAAAGGGTAGTAGAAAGAGAGGGATCTCGGCCAAGGGAGTGAGGTGGGAGTTTGGTGAGGGTTTCCTAGCAATTACCAACCTTAAATGCCATTAAATTCATTCATACTCAAACATGCACACATGCATGCATCTACAATTCTATTTCTTTTCTTTTCTTTAAACCCTTAATTCTAGTCTACACAAAATCTAGATATGGCAAAAAGGTTTTGGATTAACTCAACTTAATTTAAAGAAAAGATCGCTTAAAGAGAAATTTCCGAAAATGTGAATACCGCATTAAAATAACATTAAAAATTGGGAAAAATTCTATCTGAACCAAAACGTCCCATATACCCCCAAAGCTTGCGCACTAGCTTTATTTTAGCTAAACTAGGTGCTGGCAAGCCTATATGGTCGTTTGAACACAGTCGGGTTAAAACGGAAAATACCGACAATTTAACCCTAAAACGGAAAAATTCTCATAACGATTTCTAAAACGTTACAGGTATGCTGGAAGAGTTCCAAGCAGAAAACAGTGGCAGAATCGATGATGGAGGCTGAATTCATCGCTACCAACGATACTGCAAAAGAGGCTGTCTGGATCAAGATGTTCATAACTGAACTTGTAGTGGTTCCATCCATTAAGGATCCAATACCTTTGTATTGTGATAACAATGGAGCGGTGGCTTTGGCCAAGGAACCTAGGTCCCATCAGCGATCTAGGGATATTCTGAGGCAGTATCACCTGATCCGGGAGATAGTTGATCGCCGGGAGATCGAGGTCAGGAGGCAGTATCACCTGTTCCGGGAGATAGTTGATCGCCGGGAGATAGTTGATCGCCGGGAGGGTTGACACGAAGAATAACACAGCGGATCCACTTACGAAGGCCATACCCTAGATACAGTTCGAGAGACTCTTCGGGATGCTTGGTATGCGATACTGCAGCAGCTGGCCCTAGTGCAAGTGGGAGATTGTTAGTTGTATATATGCCCTAGAGTCCAGTATTATACATATGATGTATATTATATTAGATGCTTGAACATATATAGAGAGGACTTTCTTGCTCAATATGATAGTATGCTATCTAGTTGTTCTTTAGCTTAACATGTATACTGGTACCTTAATACTGTCTTATGGTTACATGTTGGTAAGGCCCTTAGGATGTGTACTTGACAACCAGGACTATGATGCAGATCATAATAGTGGGGCCATGGTATTCCATAAGTACATCCTTTAATATCCCTAGTCGTGGGTGTATCGAGAAAGGTCATCGATATACCAGAGTAGACTAGCGTATACACTTCTCGACCTATGAGATGGGTGGTGGATGATCCCATTTCCATTGGTGTTTGCCATCAGAGATGGTATACGGGTGCTCAGTGGAGACTGGGTACACTGAACGGACTCGCCGAGAACACCCATATGGTATTATACCTCATATCAGATGGCAGTTCTCTGGTGACACTTGTACAGGTTAGTCTGTAGACCCGAGATCGTCATAGAGTCTTGTGTGATTCTCACTGTGCTTTGATTTCCACCGTACCACGTCCAAGCGTGCATGCAAAACGGTGGTTCTTGGGTACAGTCCCAAGTCACATAGAGTCAATGAACGATAGAAGGGGTTTCGTCTCTCCCGGTATTGGGAGTTGATGTTGCGCTGTGCTCGATTGGCCATAACAGGGAAGTCCCTGGCCAGGGCCGATTTAGAGATTTACTGGTAAGTGCTGTAAGTCCACGTTGCTCACCCCGGTTCTTACGGGGAGGCGGAAACGGCGAAAAACAATTTTTGGCACAAAGCCAACATGGACTAAAAGCCGGATCTTTGCTAAACTAGAAACTAGCAAACAACTAGAGGCGTTAACTACTATGCCGTAGAAATTATACCTCACGAAACCGGTCCTTCGGGTCTTCTCTCCGCTGTCCGACTCATCTATCCACACTCCGAGGGTCGATCCGGATCTTGGTCACCTCCGCGGCCTTCTTGAGTCGAAGACGATCCACCCGAGAGATGTATACCGAGCTCCAACTCGAGCCGAGGCAACTAGGGTAACAAGATCACTAGTCTTGAAATCCTAGGTTATGTAGAAGAGGTTGATGGAAGTGTTTGTCTTTGTGAATTCTTTTTCTCTCAACACATGAGATCAAAAGAATATTTCAAGAGGAGGAAGATGAAGGAGAACTAGCAACCATTGAGCTCTTTTCTTTCTTCTCACTTCCAAGAGAGAGAATGAGAAAAGAATAATGAAATTATCAACCAAAGAAAAAAGGCACCATGGTTGCAATAATACTAAACATCATCATTACTAATCTTATACTGATAAAGTTGATGGCTACATTGACATGACCATTTTCATAATCCAAAAAGAAAAAGAAAACCAAAGAAGAGTGTAAACCTCTCATGAAGGTCAAGGTCAACTTTGGTCAACGGGTCAACAAAGTCAAGAGTGGTCAAGATGGTCAAATGGTCAAAACAATTAGCCATCACAAAATTATCACTAAAAGGATTAGTAAATGATGTCTCCGGCTCATAATGGTTTTGAACGAACGAATTGTCAAAAACCCTAATGAGCCTGCCACATAACGGTTTTGGCCGAACCAACTGCCAAAACCCTAATGAGGCACCTCTTCCTTCATCGCTCCTGAAAACTGTGCATACACACTCGCATCCGCATTCCGTAGAATGCGAATGCACAGAAGAAAAAACAAATCCATCCGTGCGATACTAGGATCCGGCTTAAACCAAAGCCCACTAGTATTGCCTGCCCGAGCAGTATACGCACACAAGTGCACGTAAGTGATCGCAGCCCTGCCGTAAAACCATACGGCTTCTACACGTTTCGCTCAGTGCATGGAAACTCTCTGTGTGGGACTCTAAAGACTCGACACTACGCTGGCAGTGGGTTTAACCACAGACCGCAAGCGGCACTAGCTGTACGTGACGGTCCCCAGGTAGATGTCGATAAGAAGGCCGATGAGGTAAACCCATCCGAACTCCTACTGAGCCTGTATGTGACAATCTCCGTACAATCCGGTCTATTTGTCTAAGAACATCGCATGGCGGGCCTAGGGGGCGGTAAACGTCAGTCCCCTACTAGCGGTACAAGTCGTGTCGGAGTGTAGCCCAGAACACCTGAGATAACACTGGAAATCTACCAGTCTATCTCGCATGCCCTGGCCAGGGACTTTGTGTAATGGCTCTCCTAGACACAGCGCGATATCAACCCCCAATACCGGGAGAGACGAACCCTGTCTAACCGTCACTGCCTCCAAGTGCTTCGGGACTGCACCCAAAAACTACCTGTTTGCACGACTCCTTTGAGCCGTGGTAGGATAGTAATCAAAGTACAGTGGGAACACAGTCGAGGCGAAGTGACGGTGTCAAGTCAACGGACTAAGCTGTACTCATGTCACCTGGGAACTGATAACTGACGATAGGTATAATACCAACCAACAGTTCCCTACGAGTCCTGTCCAGTGTACTCGTAACCTAACGAGCACCCGCATACTATCTCCAGTACGACGTACTGATGGCTGTGGGACAGACCACCTCCCGTGCTGGGATGAGAAGCGTATACGCTAGTCTACCCCGGAGTATCGATGCCTCGTCTCGATAATCCTACGACTAGGGACCTGTAAAAGGATGTGCTTGTAGATTACCCAGCCCCCACTAGTGTGACTGCCATCACAACGCTGGTAATCAAGCAAAGATCCTAAGGGCTCTATTAATATGTATAAGCGATATGCTAAAAGAAACACATGCACATATTGAAGTAGAAACAGCACATATTGAAGTAGAAACAAACCAAGTAGCATACTACCATTTTGAGCAAGATTGTCTATACAACTTTGAATATCCCAAGCTTCCATTAAGTAATAAACAAGCTAGTATGATACAGTAATGGCCTCTAGGGCATATACACTAACAATCTCCCACTTGCACTAGGGCCATGTACTGGCGTATCGAAGACCTATCATCTCGATCAGCCGGTCGAACTGAGTCTGGGGTATGGCCTTCGTGAATGGATCTGCAGTGTTATCTTCTGAATTTACTCTTTTCACCCCGATCTCCCGGCGATCAGCGATCTCCCTGATCAGGTGGTACCGCCTCAAAATGTGCCTGGACTTCTGATGGGACCTGGGTTCCTTCGCTAAAGCTATAGCGCCGTTGTTGTCGCAAAACAGCGGTATTGGATCAACAATGGTAGGAACAACTTGAAGCTTCATGAGGAACTTCTTCATCCAGACAGCTTCCTTTACGGCACGCAAGCAGTTATGTACTCCGCTTCCATAGTTGAGTCAGCAACGGTTTCCTGCTTGGAACTCTTCCAGCAAACCGCCTCTCTATTGAGGGTAAAGACATAACCCGACATGGACTTGGAGTCATCCTTGTCGCTCTGGAAGCTGGAGTCAGCAAAGGCCTCGATCTGGAGGTCTGTTCCGCTATACATCAAGAACATCTCCTTAGTCCTTCTCAGGTACTTGAGAATGTTCTTTACCGCTATCCAGTGTTTCTCCCCTGGGTCCGACTGATACCGGCTTACAACGCTCAATGCGTATGCTACATCTAGTCTGGTACATAACATCGCATACATTATAGAGCCTACCGCAGAAGCGTAGGGTATGATAGACATGCGATCCCTTTCCAAATCAGTCTTGGGAGACATCTTTTTGGAGAGGGTGATCCCGTGACAAGCCGGTAAATTACCGCGCTTGGAATCTTCCATACTGAATCTTTTCAGTATGGTGTCAATGTATTTGGACTGTGAAAGTCCCAACATCCTCTTAGATCTATCACGATAGATCTGGATCCCCAGAATGTAGTTGGCATCGCCCAGGTCCTTCATGGAGAACCTCTGCGACAAGAATCCTTTGACTGACTGTAGCATAGGAATATCATTTCCTATTAGGAGAATGTCATCCACGTACAAGACGAAGAATACCACAGTTCTCCCTACAATCTTACTGTAAATGCATGGTTCATTTGGGTTTTTGATAAAGTCGAATTCTTTGACAGTATCATCGAAGCAGATGTTCCAACTCCGCGATGCCTGCTTTAGTCCATAGATAGACTTTAGCAACTTGCACACTTTACCGCTGCTCCCACTCTGAATGAATCCGTCCGGCTGATCCATATAGATGCACTCTTCTAAATTTCCATTTAGAAAAGCCGTCTTTACGTCCATCTGCCAGATTTCATAATCGTGGAAGGCAGCAATGGGAAGAAGGATCCGAATGGATTTCAGCATAGCCACTGGAGAAAAGGTCTCGTCATAGTCCAAACCAGGTCTTTGACGAAAACCATTTGCAACAAGTCTAGCTTTATAGGTCACAACCTTCCCATCTACACCAATCTTCTTTCTGAAGAACTATTTGCAGCCTACGGGTTTTACCCCTTCTGGAGAAAAGTCCAAAGTCCAAACTTTGTTGGTGTACATGGACTCCATCTCGGTCCGCATTGCATCCAGCCATTTTACCGAGTCACCGCTCTGAATGGCTTGGTGGAAGCTAGTAGGCTCACCATAATCCATTGTGCAATCCTCTCTATCCCCGTCTATGAGAAAACCGTAGTATCTCTCGGGCGGATGAGACTGCCTACTACTCCTGCGGAGTGGCGCTGGGATGTCCGGTTCTCTTAAAACTTCTGGTTCTTCCAAGCTTTCAGTAATAGCTTGTGGTTCTGGAATTTCTTCCAGTTCTATTGCGCTCCCACTTATCTGATTTTCTAAAAATTCAGTTTCTAAGAAGTGGGCATGCTGAGAAACAAAAACCTTTTGTTCCTCTGTGGAATAGAAAAGATACCCTATGGAGTTCTTTGGGTATCCCACAAACTTACACAGTACTGAGCGTGCCTCGAGCTTGTCCGCATGCTGCTTTTTTACAAAAGCTGGACATCCTCATGTCTTAAGATACTTAAGACAGGGTTTCTTCCCACTCCACATCTGATATGGGGTGGTAGGCACAGTCTTGGTTGGAGCCTTGTTCAAGAGATATGCAGCTGATTCTAGTGCATAACCCCAGAAAGATCGCGGTAACTCAGCCTTACTCATCATGGAACGAACCATATCCAATAGGGTTCGATTCCGCCTTTCCGATAAACCGTTGTGTTATGGTGTGTATGGAGGAGTAAGCTGAGTGAGAATTCCATTCCCTTTTAAGTAGCCCAGAAACTCGGCACTCAAGTATTCACCACCTTGATCATATCTCAGTGTCTTGATACTTTTTCCTGTTAGTTTTTCAACTTCATTCTTGTATTCCTGAAATTTCTCAAAGGCCTCGGATTTGTGCTTCATCAAGAAGACATGCCTATACCTAGAGAAATCATCTCTGAAAGTAATGAAGTATGAATAACCACTTCACGCATGTGTAGACATTGGACCACACACATCACTGTGTATGAGTCCTAAGAGCTCGCTTGCTCTTTCTCCGTGTCCAGTGAACGGAGTCTTGGTCATCTTTCCCATGAGACAAGATTCATAAGTGGCATAAGACTGATACTCGAACGGATTCATGAATCCCTCTTTATGTTACTTTGTCAACCGTGTCTCATTAATATTACCCAGTCTACAATGCCATAAGAAAGCCTGATTTGTTTCCGGAGACTTTCTTTTAAGTGTGTTCTGGACACTGAAGATCTGAGCTTGATTCAATACGTATATCCCGTTTTGTAATGTACCTGACCCAATCAGAACTTGATTTAGGTGGATGTTAACTACATTGCTTACAAAAGTAAAATCATATCGTTCCTTAGAAAGTAAGGATACAGATATGATATTATAAGTCGCACCTGGTACATAAAAACAGTTACGCAGAATCAATATCTGCCCAGTTGTCAGTCCAAGATGATATTTCCCTACGGATTCAGCGTACATGCTCATTCCGTTAGCAACCCTGAGAGTCATACCACCTATCTTGATAACCCTATGGTTTCTCAGAGCCTGTAATGAATTACAGATGTGAGATTCTGATCCGGTATCCAATACCCAGGAAGTAGGGTAACTGACATACAGTTCTCTATCACAAACACACCCGAAGCCGAAGCCACAACATGCTTCGAATCCTGGCTACTGGCTATGCTAGCCCTGCAATCCTTCTACCAATGTTCATTCCTCTAACAATAGGAATGTCCCTCTTTTACTGCATCCAGTCCCGAAACTTTTGCCCTTCCCTTTCCTTTTACTTCCCTGGTTTCTTTCAGGGTAGAAGGTAGAGACTGTAGAATCAAGTCATCATCTGACCCGTTCTTCAACGTGGTCTTCAGGTCCGTGAGCTCAAAATAGCTGGTCTCTGTAAGGACGTTGCCCCGTACAGATGACCTGATAGCCAACCTCGCTGGAAGCAATTCGTTCGAGGTCTCATATCTTGCGATACGAGATTGCTCTCCATATAAATCTTTGTTATGGAGGAAGATAGAAACTAAGTCCATCTTCTCGTGCTGCCTCTGGTATCCACCATCAACTGAGGCTAACATGAGGCACTTGGCTTTCGCACAGTCCTTTTCCAATGTCTTGCGGATATGAATATCCGTGACAGGGAAAACTGGACCTGAAACGGTAGGGGTTGGATCAGTCAAGAGGTGTTCCAACTTGTCATGGGCAATGGACATCTGGACAGACCTTTGCCAGTCATAACAGTCAGATTTAGTCATTTTATTATCTAGATGTAACCTATGTCTAGTCACTGGGTCGCTGCAATTAAGAGAGAGAGAAGAAAACACTTTAGCATGATGCTCTTGTAAGTTTAGATTGGTTTTTAATTTATCTAAACAGGATAGCTCCCACTGTCTCTCGTATCCCTCCTCAAACCATAAAGGAAGAATTAGTCGGGATCAATCTCACCGTACAATTCTTGCTTAACCGTTCAGCCAGGCCGGTGTCGGTACTTCGACGGAGGTTTTCCAACGCTTTCGCGAAGTTCCTTAATTAAGTAACCTCTTTTCCCTGTGAGCGTAGCCCCGCTAACACCTTTCTAGACACCTACTTGGTTTATAGCATTGATCGTTAAGTGAGAAAGTTCCGGAGGAGTAGCATATACTCACAGTAGGATCGGGATCGAAATATCATCGCGTGACAAAACTGAAGGAATTCTACCAGAATCATCACACTCCAAATGGTATGCAACGCTAGCAAGTTTCAGTTCTTTTGAAACTCCCGATGTGGATTTTTGCCCCATGCTCTTATAACCTTGACGAAGGTCAACAAATCACAAGTCACATGTCAAGTTCTACCCGTCATTGTCCAGGTTAATTTGAACCCACCCGTATATACCCTTGACGAAGGTCAACAAGGTAATACAACTGTCCCAAACCAACGCATCTATCTATGCTACATATGAACACCCAACGGCTACCAATCACTTTGCCTTGACGAAGGTCAACAAACATAGCTTGAATACTATTGAATATTCATACGAAACGACGGAGGGCTACGAATGGTTTTGGCGAAACCGTGAACGTAGTGAACTTGATATAATCGAAGGAACCTTGATAGCTTTTAAAAGGAGTGGTTTAAGCTCCGCATTTAAAAGTTGGTTTTTGAAAAGAACCGAGTGGTTTTGATGTTAGTTATATGTATGCCCTAGAGGCCATTACTGTACATTGGATTTATATTGTAGTGGATGCTGCGACATATATATGAAGGACTTTCTTGCTCGACATGATAGTACGCTATCTGGTTGCACTTTATCTTAACATGTATACTTTCTGTCTCTCTGATTACATGTTGATAAAGCCTATAGGATGTGTGCTCGACTTCCAGGACTATGATGTAGATCATACTAGTGGGGCCTGGGTAGTCCAAGAGTACATCCTTGAATTGTTCCTAGTCGTGGGAATATCGAGACGGGGCATCGATATTCCAGAGTAGACTAGCGCATATCTTCTCGACCCATGCGATGGGCGATGGATGATCCCATATCCATTGGTGTTTGACATCGAAGATGGTATGCGGGTGCTCAGTGGAGACTGGGTACACTGAACGGACTCGCCGAGAACTCCCAAATGGTATTATACCTCACGTCAGATGGCAGTTCTCTGGTGACGCTGGTACAGCTTAGTCTGTTGACCCGAGATCGTCATAGAGTCTTGTGTGTCTCCCACTGTGCTTTGATTTCCACCCTACCACGGCTCTACTGAGTCGTGCAAACAGGTGGTTTTTGGGTACAGTCCCGATTCACATGGAGGCAATGAGCGATAGGAGGGGATTCGTCTCTCCCGGTATTGGGGGTTGATGTTGTGCTATGCTCGACTGGCCATAACAGAAAATCCCTGGCCAGGGTTGCAGTGATATACTGGTAAGAGTTATCAGTAGTTTCACGAATGTTATGGACCCTACGTCGGCATGACTTATCGAGCTATTGGGGTTTGACGTTTACCACCCCTAGGCGATATATGCGACATATCAGACGAACAGACCGGACTATACGGTAGTGTTACTGGTCGGATTCGCAGGAGTGTGAGCGGGCTTGCTCGTCGATCTTCTGATCGCTCAATATCCGGGTGGCCGTTACGTTTAGCAGACCGCTTGCGGCTTGTGGGTGTTTGATATGATCATCATCTGCTGCCGGCGTATTGACGAGTCTTTAGAGTCCTACACAGAGGTTTCCTGGCTCAAGCGAAACGAAATAGGAGCGCATATGAGATATGTGCGGGTTCGAGAATAATGCGTGTATGTGTTACCGTATTCCATTCTCGCGATCTATGTATCGATTGGTTATATGCGATATAACCTAGTTATCAAATCAAGGATTGATTCGATAAGCCGATACATAGGATACTGGCCGGTTATATGCGACATGACCGGATCATCGAATCAAGTGTTGATTTAATGATTTAATGTATAATTATATATTTGATATATTACTTTGCATTAACTAGTATTGGTTCACTTTAAAAGGATTTTCTCACTTGAATTGTGCAAGTTGTATATGTGATATATTTCTTTGTGCACATGATTGTATCATGTTTGATGATACATTCTTGTTTGGTTTTGTGTAAAGTATTAAATCATGGTTAGTTAGTGATTAGGGTTTCATCTTTTTCATTTATCTTTTTATTTTATTTATTTCAAAAGAAAAAGAAAATGAGAAATGAAAGGTGGCTATTCTTGTTTTTAGTTGAAGATTCATGTAGCATTGTTTTAGTCACCATTCTTGTCTCATACCTAACCCTAACCACTCATCTAACCTAAGTTAAGTCTCTACACTAAACCATGGTCAAAGATATGATAAGTATTGTATTTTCTTTTCTATTTTATTTGAAGTGATCATAGATCATATCTTCTTCTTCTTCTTCATCTTCTTCAACATTGAAGAAAGCTTGCTACTTCAATGGCAAGTCATGAAGTCTAGTGAGAAATCCAAAACCAAAGTTTACCCACTTCCTATTTCTTCATCCTTTACCTCTTGCCAAGTAGTATAGGGTGTTTCCTTCATAAGTTTTTCCGACTAGGTGAAGGTGGAGCTTGATCTAGCGATGCCTCGACGTAGATCATCTTCGGCATGGACATCGACGACCTAGCTCGCTTATTCTTCGACGAAGCCGACGCTAGAGCCCGGGAGTTCACTTGGACAGCGAAGGCACTTCGTTGCGGAGCTATGGAGGTGGACAAACGGATCTACAAAGGTTGTATTTCCGTATCTCTTAGTTAATTGTTAACTAGTTAGCTTTTTCGACTAGTTTTCTAGCAAACGATCCGTAGTCGGGTCTATCGGCACCTAGAATTTTATAAATTGGCATGTTTGATCATTTGTGAGACTTCACTAGAGTGCCTAGGAACCCTACAGTGGTATCAGAGCCTAGCTAGAGCCTTAGGCGATGCGTAGACGGAGTTAGAAGTCCGATCGACCCGAAACCCCGACTTTAAAATGCTCTCTGGACATTTTTGTAAAATGTGGATTTTTGCAAATTAAAAATATGAAGAAAAACTAGCAGGTAAATCTAAGAATTACGATGCAAAAATTACCTAATGATCTTTCTAAAGTGCGGTGTAACCGCGGCATTAGCGTGCTAATGCGGCCCTTCCGCCGCACTTTTGTCTTATCTGCCATTGAATTTTGCACAGTAACTCCTATTTTTTAGTGCTGGTTTTCCTGGGAATTTTTAATCTGAAATCAAGAGTTGAGTATTTTGGGTTGTATTGGGAGTTCATACATTCGATCGGATTGTCAAACTTTGTCTATGTGTCGTTCCGGATAATTTTTTGAATATGTTAAAAAGTTCGACCGGATATAAATACCCAATTTTTCCCCTGTCGGGAAATTTCCAAGTGTTGGATATTTCTGTAGTTTAATCACGTTCTAAGTAGTGCAAGTAACACGATGGTCCCTCTAGAAGACAACAAACCTTAACTCGATTATGTGACCGTCTTGAACTACCCTTTGAACCTTCGGGTTTGGGGCAGTACGGCGTGCCACATGTGAGGCGTTGGCTTGACCCTTCTACGGCTGGACCGTTGGTACTGAGGCACGAACTGAATGTTTTTAGACTTGTTTCATGTGTTGATCTGTATCGGGAAAACTTGGGTGTTTGATTGTTCGATCGGAAAGTTTAACATTTTCTATTTATCCGGAATGTGATACAATAATTGGAATTCACAAGAAGTTATGAGATAACTGAATGAATGTTATAAACATAGCACTTTAGTCTCACTTGATCGGTTGCCACGGAATTTTGATGCGATCAAAAGTCCGTCGCAATCACGTAGCGTACGCGGATACTCGCCGGGTAAACTTAATAGACAGCCTCACTCCATAGCCCCGACCAAGTGACTGTAGGAGAACCCCGTCGCCGAAAGCATCCGTTCGGGTGCTCGCGGCAGCGGTGTTCCGCCTTGGTGCACTTCGTCGACGGTATCGGGGGTGCGGCCGCCTACTGAAGTTTGCGACGAGTATTCGATCAAAATGTCGGGAATCCTGTTGAATTGCCCAACGTGGTATTGAAAAGTGTTTTCGATAATGAGACTAAAATGCGGGGTTTATAATTGTTAGGCATGCGATGTCTAAGTAATTCATTTGGTCAGGCATGCGATGTCTGAGGTTGTTGCGGATTCCAACTGTTGTAGTTTTACACTTTCTTTTCTGTGACCGTAAGTGTAATATGTGATATCGCCGGTTTCGTTGCTATATGTCAACGACAATTGGGATGCGCATATTTACTTACGTTGATGACATGTGATGTTATGTGTTGCTGGATATGTTATATTGGATCGTCGTGTTTGAATAGCCGGGGGGTTTTTATGTGAGATGAGTGTTTTTCATTTTCATTCATGTAAAAACCTTGTATGTAATATTCTTTTATTGGGGCACTTCCAGGTTGCGGAAGTAGTCACCGTTTGTATATTATTTACTTTTCTGCACTAGGATAGACCCAAGGAGGGGAGCACAAGTAACCGGGTTCTGGGGTCCAGTGGGAGACCAACTCGAGGAGTCGAGTCCGGGTCTCCTAACCCTAGAATTGGTAGGGTTGCTTGCCGCTCTCGTAGGGGTCTTGGGGTGTGGGATTGGCTATTCATCACGACCGTGGAATCCGTGTTTTATACTGGCTCGTATTGAAAACACGGACGTCCTAGTATATCCAATATTTCATATGTTTCTTCTGCTGTGATTTATCTGTGATCATGTGATGTTCTGTGACAGGTATTATATATAGTATATATGATATATTATATAGACGTTGCTTATGTTTTACACCCGCGCTAGCCCTGCCTCGCTCTGGCGTTAGTTACCTAACCTAACGGTGCAGACGGGACATCGAGGCGAATGCGGATGGAATAAGTGTACGTCATATCTATCTGTGATGTTTAGGTAACTTAAAATGATGGGATATTCATTAATGAGATTAATGAAAGAAAATAAACCTAATTGATGTTGTGGAATCGAATTTCAAAATAAAACAGGTAGCTACAGTTCTTGCTTTGCATCGCGGTGTTCATTATAGAACATCCTGCACCTTATTCGATGAGGAAAGGACCGAGATCCCTTCACCGGAAGTGACTCCTTTAGCAATAACTGGCAGATGCTACAACCCTCGGTTTGTCATTTGATCGCTTCTATAGTTTCCGCTTTGCACAGTGATATATATGATATATCCCGCACCTCATTCGACGAGGAAAGGGCCGACGATCCCTTCACCGGGAGTGACCCCTTTAGCAAAACTAGAAAAGCTTCAAAAACATTCCATTTAAAAAACCATTTGATTCCGCAACGAGATCAAGTTCAAAGCGTTAAAGGTTTTCACAAAAACCATTCGCAACCCTCCGTCATTTTAGGAAGTAGAGTACTTAGTATTCGTGCTGTGTTTGTTGACCATAGTCAAGGCACAGTGTACGGTAGCTAAGTGATGTCTTCCTACACCGCATATGATGCGATTAGTTAGGACAGTCGCGTGACTTTGTTGACCTTAGTTAAGGGTCATGTGGGTGGGTCTAATTAATCACGAAATGACGGGTAGAACTTGACTAGTACTTATGATTTGTTGACCATAGTTAAGGTCATAGGTGCTAGGGGTAAAAACCTATATCGGGAGTTTCAAGTGTTGAAACTTGCAATGAGATTGCATACCTTCTATGTGATAGTTGGATCCCGATACCCACTGCGAGTAATTGTTACTTCTGGGAGAGTTTTGCACTTTGCAATTAGCCGATCAAGTAGGTGTCTAGAAAGGTGTCAACGGGGTTACGCCTCTGGGAAAACGAGGTTTACTGTAATTAGGTCCGTGCGAAAGCACGGGGAACCTCCCTCAAAGTACCGACACTGGCCTGGCTGAAAGATTGGCGAACTTGTAGAGTGTAATTAATCCCGGCTAGTCTTTCCTTTTAGGGTTTGAAGGAAGATTTGATAAAAACAGTGGGAGCCATCCTGATTAGATAAAATATATAACCAATCTGATCTTGCAAGAGCGCACGCAGAGTGTTTTCTTCTCTCTCTCTCCTGGTAGCGACCATATCACGCCTTAATCAAGATAATAATACGGAATATTGACCGAACCCGCTTGTTATACTAAGCTGGGGAACGTTGGTCCCGCTCCAACTTATAATTGTTATAAGACAGAGCAGGAAATTGGGGAATACCAGAATTCCTATGCCGCCCAAACGAAGAAAGTGCATATGATGCATCTCCTTCGGGTGTGTTCATTACAAAGAACTGTTTCTCAGTATCCTCTGCATCCTGGGTATATGATACCAGATCAGGATCCCAGATATGTAATATGTTACATAGGGCTACAAAAAGGTAGAAAAACTGAGAACGGGTGATAAGTTTCATGAGGCAGAAAACGGGGCAAGTGTTGCAGCCAAGTCTGTTGGTCACTGTCACCCTGTATTACCAGTACATTGATTCTGAACAAATGCTATTAGATACCGAACCTGATATACAAAATCATATCAGTATCTTTATTAGTAAAGAAAGGATATAATTTTGTATTGATGGATAATGTTTTGAACATTTCCTATATCAAAAGTTGATCGGTTCAGGCAAGTTATCTAAAAGCATTAACGTTCTAAATCAAACTACAGTTCCTCGTATACAGAACACACACAAGAGGAAGAGTTCAGAAATGAACGAATCATTCTTGAGGCATTGTAGACTAGGTCACATCAATGCGACCCGACTGGCTGAAGTTACATTTTAGATGCATATTTAAATCAGTTTGAATTTACATCTTGTGAAACTTGCCAGTCATGTCACAAAGATTAGATGACCATAGCTCTGTTTATTAGAAACAGAGAAAGAGTTAGTAAACTCTTGGGACTGATACATAATGATGTATGTAAAGTCTCCAGTCTACACATGCCAGGACTGGTTCTTTGTACTTCATTATATTCTCTGATAATCTCTTAAGATTCAGTCGTATGTTCCTGCTGAAACATAAGTCCGAAGCTTTTGAGGTATTCACACAATATAAATTAGAAGTAGAGAACCAATAACCGGGTATAAGTATTATGTCCTTTGATGAGATCAAGGAGGAGAATACTTGTGCATGGAATTCCTGGATTATTCTAAAGGAGAATGAGATTCTCTCTCAGCATTACTCCTCCAAATAACCATAGCACATTGGTGTGTCAGGGCGGAGCAATCACACCCTATATGATAAGGTGTGCTCTATGATGAGTACTACTGAGTTACCTGTTTCCTTTTTGGGAGTTATGCGCTTAAGAAGCTGCATACCTATTGAATTAGGTTTGAATCAAATCAGTGCCTACCACTCCATATGAGATATGGAAAGGGAAGAGCCTATATCTTAAGATAGTTAAGATTTGGGGTTGTCCGGCCTATGTCAAAAGCAAAATCCGGACAAGCTCGAGGCAAGATCTGTTCTGTTGAACTGGAAAGGTTCCAGCTATACAAAACTGCAGTTGATGATTTGACAGAACCAGAGGATTCAATAGTTTCCGACGAACCTCAGCCTCTCCGCCGATCTAGTAGGGTTCCTCATCCGCCTGAGAGATACCTCGGTTTCTCGATGACAGTGGGAGCAAGGATTGCATCATGAGATGATGACCCAACTAGTTTCGACCAGGCCATCGAGAGTAGGGACTCTGTAAGAATGGCTGGATGCTTAGCGATCTGAGATGGAATCCATGTACACCAGCAAAGTATGGACTTTAGCTGCTATATCTGAAGGGTTAAATCCCCATCAGGAGCAAGTATTTCTTGAGAAGATTACTTGGTGTAGATGGAAAAGTTGAGACTTTCAAAGCTAGACTTATTAAAGGTTTTCGTCATCGACCAGGTGTGGATAATGATGAAACCTTTTTCCAGTAGCTATGCTTAAGTCTATCTAGATCCTACTTACCACGGCTACATACCATGACTACGATATCTGGCGGTTGGGTGCCATGACTGCTTTTCTAAATACCGATTTAGAAGAGAACGTCTATAAGAACACAGCCAGAGGTCTTCGTAGTCAGTGGGAGCAGCGGAAACGTGTGCAAGATGCCATATAGGATAAAGCAGGCATCGCAGAGATGGAACGTCTGTTCTGATGTGATAGTCAAAGTGTTTGACTTCATCAAAATGGTAGACGAACCTTGTATATACAAAAGGGTAGTAGAGAGTAAGGTGGTCATCTTCGTATTGTACGTAGACAACATACTCTTGATAGGAAAAGAGTTTCCTATACTACGATCGATCAATCTCCTATTATCACAATGATTCTCCAAATAGGATAAAGATGATACCTCCTAAATCCTGAGATTTGGACCTATGAGATAGATCTAAAGGGATATTAGGGTTCTCACTAGGTATAGTGAGATTGTATCAATCGATCCTGGGGAGAATCACTGGAAGTGTTCCAGGGTGATAAAGACGACTGAATGTCAGTCACAGGCACTGTCTTTACCCTCAGTAAAGGGACGGTATGTTGGAAGAGTTCCAAGCTAGATACCGTGGCAAACTAGACGATAAAGGCTGGTAACATCGCTATTAATGATACTGCCAAAGAGGCAGTTTGGGTGTATATTGGTTCATAGGATGAACTAGGTTCCTACCATTGTGTGACAATGGAACTGTGGCTTTGGCCCTGGAACCCTGGTCCCATCAGTGACCCAGACAAATTCTGAGGCAGCATCACCCGATCATGGAGATAGTTGATCTCCAGGGTGATCGAGGTTAGGAGAGAAGACTCAGAGGACAACACGGCGGATCCACTCACGAAGGCCTTTTTCCCAAAGAGAGACTTTTAGGGGATGGTTGAGTATGTGATACTGCAACCACTGCTACAGATGGCCCTAGTGCAAGTGGGAGATTGTTAGTTATATGTATGCCCTAGAGGCCATTACTGTACATTGGATGTATATTGTAGTGGATCCTGGGACATATATAGGAAGGACTTTCTTGCTCGACATGATAGTACGCTATCTGGTTACACTTTATCTTAACATGTATACTTTCTGTCTCTCTGATTACATGTTGATAAAGCCCATAGGATGTGTGCTCGACTTCCAGGACTATGATGTAGATCATACTAGTGGGGCCTGGGTAGTCCAAGAGTACATCCTTGAATTGTTCCTAGTCGTGGGAATATCGAGACGGGGCATCGATATTCCAGAGTAGACTAGCGCATATCTTCTCGACCCATGCGATGGGCGATGGATGATCCCATATCCATTGGTGTTTGACATCGAAGATGGTATGCGGGTGCTCAGTGGAGACTGGGTACACTGAACGGACTCGCCGAGAACTCCCAAATGGTATTATACCTCACGTCAGATGGCAGTTCTCTGGTGACGCTGGTACAGCTTAGTCTGTTGACCCGAGATCGTCATAGAGTCTTGTGTGTCTCCCACTGTGCTTTGATTTCCACCCTACCACGGCTCTACTGAGTCGTGCAAACAGGTGGTTTTTGGGTACAGTCCCGATTCACATGGAGGCAATGAGCGATAGGAGGGGATTCGTCTCTCCCGGTATTGGGGGTTGATGTTGTGCTATGCTCGACTGGCCATAACAGGAAATCCCTGGCCAGGGTTGCAGTGATATACTGGTAAGAGTTATCAGTAGTTTCATGAATGTTATGGACCCTACGTCGGCATGACTTATCGAGCTATTGGGGTCTGACGTTTACCACCCCTAGGCGATATATGCGACATATCAGACGAACAGACCGGACTATACGGTAGTGTTACTGGTCGGATTCGCAGGAGTGTGAGCGGGCTTGCTCGTCGATCTTCTGATCGCTCAATACCCGGGTGGCCGTTACGTTTAGCAGACCGCTTGCGGCTTGTGGGTGTTTGATATGATCATCATCTGCCGCCGGCGTATTGACGAGTCTTTAGAGTCCTACACAGAGGTTTCCTGGCTCAAGCGAAACGAAATAGGAGCGCATATGAGATATGTGCGGGACCGAGAATAATGCGTGTATGTGTTACCGTATTCCATTCTCGCGATCTATGTATCGATTGGTTATATGCGATATAACATAGTTATCGAATCAAGGATTGATTCGATAAGCCGATACATAGGATACTGGCCGGTTATATGCGACATGACCGGATCATTGAATCAAGTGTTGATTTAATAATTTAATGTATAATTATATATTTGATATATTACTTTGCATTAACTAGTATTGGTTCACTTTAAAAGGATTTTCTCACTTGAATTGTGCAAGTTGTATATGTGATATATTTCTTTGTGCACATGATTGTATCATGTTTGATGATACATTCTTGTTTGGTTTTGTGTAAAGTATTAAATCATGGTTAGTTAGTGATTAGGGTTTCATCTTTTTCATTTATCTTTTTATTTTATATATTTCAAAAGAAAAAGAAAATGAGAAATGAATGGTGGCTATTCTTGTTTTTAGTTGAAGATTCATGTAGCATTGTTTTAGTCACCATTCTTGTCTCATACCTAACCCTAACCACTCATCTAACCTAAGTTAAGTCTCTACACTAAACCATGGTCAAAGATATGATAAGTATTGCATTTTCTTTTCTATTTTATTTGAAGTGATCATATCTTCTTCTTCTTCATCATCTTCTTCAACATTGAAGAAAGCTTGCTACTTCAATGGCAAGTCATGAAGTCTAGTGAGAAATCCAAAACTAAAGTTTACCCACTTCCTATTTCTTCAACCTCTACCTCTTGCCAAGTAGTATAGGGTGTTTCCTTCACAAGTTTTTCCGACTAGGTGAAGGTGGAGCTTGATCTAGCGATGCCTCGACGTAGATCATCTTCGGCATGGACATCGACGACCTAGCTCGCTTATTCTTCGACGAAGCCGACGCTAGAGCCCGGGAGTTCACTTGGACAGCGAAGGCACTTCGTTGCGGAGCTATGGAGGTGGACAAACGGATCTACAAAGGTTGTATTTCCGTATCTCTTAGTTAATTGTTAACTAGTTAGCTTTTTCGCCTAGTTTTCTAGCAAACAATCCGTAGTCGGGTCTCTCGGCACCTAGAATTTTATAAATTGGCATGTTTGATCACTTGTGAGACTTCACTAGAGTGTCTAGGAACCCTACATTTGAAAGTGTTCCAACGACTTTAACTTGGTTTATTTTCTTGCATTAATTCCAATGCGTCCCATCATTTAATCCTACCATTGCAGAAAACAACGAAAATATGACGTACGCTTATGCCATCCGCATTCGCCACGGGGTCCCGTCATCACCCGTTAGGTTACTTAACTAACGACAGAGCGGGGGCTGGACTAGCGCGGATGCAAAACATAAGAAACGCCTAAGTAGATATCATATAGATATATATAAACAGTCGTCACAAGCAATGATAGCCATTCCAGATCACAGATGAATACATTAGATATACTAGAAATCCGCAATTCGTGCGAGCCTGTAACGAAGAACGGATTACACGGTCACAATGAATAGCCAAACCCCACCCTAGACCCCTACGAGTGCGGCAAACTACCCACCAAGTATCCGAAGTGAAGCAACCTCCCTCAACGACGTGAGTAGGCCACTCGGCACTTCGAGATACCCGGTAGTTTGTGCACCCCACTTTAGGTCTATCCTAGGAGCAAAAACAGTAAAAAGAAATTATACAATGACGGCTACAACCCCGACCCGGTTGTGCGGCCAAAAAAATAATATTACATCAATTTACATATTACAAGAATTGAAAGAATAAGAAAAGTCTCATCTCACAACCCCCCGGCTATTCATCTGCGACAATCCAACGAATTCATATACACATACCTTCAACATTACAGATCACAGATATGTATAACCCCCACTAATCGACGTATAGCGATTAGCAGACGTTCAATACATATATCACATCACAGATAATATCCATTAGCCAAAGTCTACAGAATATCGATCAAAATACGGATTTGTAACCACCCCAAAAGTCAATTTGTTCTCTGGAAAATCTGGGTAGAAACAACATGTATTAAAAATCCCAAAACACCCAAATAAAAACACTGCATAAAACCCGGTCCACGGCCGAGTCAACTCGGCCGCGGATCCGTGGCAGGAAGCATGTTCTTGCCGCGGATCCGCGGCGCTTTGACCGAGCCACTGGATCATTTTTCTGCTGTGTTTTTACAAAACCCTGAGACGATTTTTCATGTATGTCAAATTACTTTTTGAGCAGTATAAAAAATCGACAGAAAGTGGATTTTTTCCCGGACGTGTTTTGTGATTTTTTTCCGATCGATATTCTAAATACTTTGCTAACTTGCTAGTTTACGTTTAGCTAGGATCTGATACCACTGTAAGTCCACGTTGCTCACCCCGGTTCTTACGGGGAGGCGGAAACGGCGAAAAACAATTTTTGGCGCAAAGGCAACATAGACTAAAAGCCGGATCTATGCTAAACTAGAAACTAGCAAATAACTAGAGGCGTTAACTACTATGCCGTAGAAATTATACCTCACGAAACCGGTCCTTCGGGTCTTCTCTCCGCTGTCCGGCTCATCCATCCACGCTCCGAGGGTCGATCCGGATCTTGGTCACCTCCGCTGCCTTCTTGAGTCGAAGACGATCCACCCGAGAGATGTACACCGAGCTTCACCTCGAGCCGAGGCAACTAGGGCAACAAGATCGCTAGTCTTGAAGTCCTAGGTTATGTAGAAGAGGTTAATGGAAGTGTTTGTCTTTGTGGATTCTTTTTCTCTCAACACATGAGATCAAAAGAATATTTCAAGAGGAGGAAGATGAAGGAGAACTAGCAACCATGGAGCTCTTTTCTTTCTTCTCACTTCCAAGAGAGAGAATGAGAAAAGAATAATGAAATTATCAACCAAAGAAAAAAGGCACCATGGTTGCAATAATACTAAACATCATCATTACTAATCCTATAATGATAAAGTTGATGGCTACATTGACATGACCATTTTCATAATCCAAAAAGAAAAAGAAAACCAAAAAAGAGTGTAGACCTCTCATGAAGGTCAAGGTCAACTTTGGTCAACGGGTCAACAAAGTCAAGAGTGGTCAAGGTGGTCAAATGGTCAAAGCAATTAGCCATCACAAAATTATCACTAAAAGGATTAGTAAATAATATCTCCGGCTCATAATGGTTTTGACCGAACGAATTGTCAAAACCCTAATGAGCCTGCCACATAACGGTTTTGGCCGAACCAACTGCCAAAACCCTAATGAGGCACCTCCTCCTTCATCGCTCCTCAAAACTGTGCATACACACCCGCATCCGCATTCCGTAGAATGCGAATGCACAGAAGACAACAAATCCATCCGTGCAATACTAGGATCCGGCTTCAACCAAAGCCCACTAGTATTGCCTGCCCGAACAACATACGCATACAAGTGCACGTAAGTGATCGCAGCCCTGCCGTAAAACCATACGGCTTCTACATGTTTCGCTCAGTGCAGGGAAACTCTCTGTGTGGGGACTCTAAAGACTCGACACTACGCTGGCAGTGGGTTTAACCACAGACCGTAAGCGGCACTAGCTGTACGTGACGGTCCCCAGGTAGATGTCGATAAGAAGGCTGATGAGGTAAATCCATCAGAACTCCTACTGAGCCTGTATGTGACAATCTCCGTACAGTCCGGTCTGTTCGTCTAAGAACATCGCATGGCGGGCCTAGGGGGCGGTAAACGTCAGTCCCCTACTAGCGGTACAAGTCGTGTCGGAGTGTAGCCCAGAACACCTGAGATAACACTGGAAACCTACCAGTCTATCTCCCTTGCCCTGGACAGGGACTTTGTGTAATGGCTCTCCTAGACACAGCGTGATATCAACCCCCAATACCGGGATAGATGAATCCTGTCTAACCGTCACTGCCTCCAAGTGCTTCAGGACTGCACCCAAAAACTACCTGTTTGCACGACTCCTTTGAGCCGTGGTAGGGTAGTAATCAAAGTACAGTGGGAACAAACTCGAGGCGAAGTGACAGTGTCAAGTCAACGGACTAAGCTGTACTCATGTCACCTGGGAATTGATAACTAACGATATAATACCAACCAACAGTTCCCTACGAGTCCTGTCCAGTGTACTCATAACCTAACGAGCACCCGCATACTATCTCTAGTACGACGTACTGATGGCTGTGGGACAGACCACCTCCCGTGCCGGGATGAGAAGCGTATACGCTAGTCAACTCCGTAGTATCGATGCCCCATCTCGATAATCCTACGACTAGGGACCTGTAAAAGGATGTGCTTGTAGATTACCCAGCCCCCACTAGTGTGACTGCCATCACATCGCTGGTAATCAAGCAAAAATCATACGGGCTCTACTTGTTAGCTGTATGTATGCCCTAGAGGCCAGTATTGTACAAATGATGTATATTATATTGGATGCTTGGACATATATAGAGATGACTTTCTTGCTCGATATGATAGTATGCTATCTGGTTACTCTTTATCTTAACATGTATACTAGTCTTTTTATACAGTCTTATAGTTACATGTTGGTAAAGCCCTTAGGATGTGTACTTGACTACCTGGACAATGTTGCGGATCATACTAGTGGGGACATGGTAGTCCATAAGTACATCCTTCAAGGTCCTTAGTCGTGGGTGTATCGAGACGGGGCATCGATATACCAGTGTAGACTAGCGTATACGCTTCTCGACCCATGAGTTGGACGATGGATGATCCCATATCCATTGGTGTTTGACATCAGAGATGGTATACGGGTGCTCAGTGGAGACTGGGTACACTGGATGGACCCGCCGAGAACTCCCAGATGGTATTATACCTCACGTCATATGGCAGTTCTCAGGTGACACTTGTACAGGTTAGTCTGTGGATCCGAGATCGTCATAGAGACTTGTGTGATTCCCACTGTGCTTTGATTTCCACCTTACCACGTCCACAAGGGCATGCAAAACGGTGGTTTTTGGGTACAGTCCCGAGTCACATGGAGGCAATGAGCGACAGGAGGGGTTTCGTCTCTCCCGATATTGGGGGTTGATGTTGCGCTGTGCTCGATTGGCCGTAACAGGGAAGTCCATGGCCATGGTTGTTTTAGAGATTTGCTGGTAAGTGTTACCAGTAGTTTCTCGACCCGTTATGGGCCTTACATCGGCACGACTTATCGGTTATTGGGGTCTTACGTTTACCACCCCTAGACTTGATATGCGACATATCAGACGAAGAGACCGGACTGCACAGTAGTGTTGCCGGTTGGCTCGACGGGAGTTGTAGCAGGTTCGCTTGTTCTCTTCTGATCGTTCAATACCCGGGTGGCCGTTACGTTTAGCTGACCGCTTGCGGCTTGGGGTGATTGATATGATCATCACTCCCTGCCGGCGTATTGACGAGTCTTAGAGTCCCACAAAGGAGTTACCTAGTCCAGGCGAAAAGTTGTGGTGCGCGTATGCGATATGCGCATGGACCCGGTTAAAATGCGCGTATAGGATACCGTATATTGATTGGGCGGCTTACTTTTGGTGGGGTCGTATGTGATATGACCAGATTGATAAATCAAGTGTTGATTTATCATTTAACCATTAGCTTCTCACTTGAAATCCTTTCTTGCGTTTGATGGATGTATGCATGCATGTATGCTTTCTTTATAGATTCATGCTCATATGGATGTACATATACACATACATACATACATACATCCCTCATGGTTGTACATACATGAAAATGGTGGCAATATAAGACTCACACCATGGTTTGATTTATATATAAATTATTATTGCATTTGATTTAAAAACAGAAGAAAAGAAAAGGATAATTCATGGATGCTTTCTACACTCTTCTTGACCTAACCATGCTCACCCACCATTTAACCATGCATTACTTTTCCTTTTGGTTTTTAACTCAAGTTCAATAATTGTTCAACCTTGGTTTGAGATGAGAGATAAAAAATATATAAAGATATATTTTCTACTTTTCAATGAGAGGTTTTCTTATCTCATATTCTAAAAGGCCACCATCTTCTTCCTCCTTCATGCTTTGCTCTCTAAATTTATCTAGTGAGCAAATTATTCTCAAGATAGGATTTTGAAGTGAGAAAAGCCACCACAACATCATTCTACACAAGTCTTGCCCACTTGTTTAGAGTGTTAGCTTCGATTTTCATTCTTGATCTTGCGAAGTTGCTAGCTTGGACAAAGCGGACTCCGGGTGGATCATCGGTGACCTAGAGGAGTTCAAGCGGAGCTTTTCCAAACCCCAAGTAGCCAAGGAGTCTAGCGCAGGGAGCTACAAAGGTTGTACTCTCAAAACCCTAGCTTTTCTTTCATGAGATGATATGAAAATTTTGAAACCCTAATTATTTTAGGAACGATTCTTTGTTTGTTAACTTAGCACCCTAAAAATTCAATCTTTGGTACATGTAATGCTTCCAAACCCTTCATGAGGTGCTGGGTTAAAACATTGGTATCAGAGCCGACCTAGAACATTAGGTGACACTTCTACGAAGTAAAAACTCCGATCGAACCAAAATACGGCGTTACGGGACCCTCTCTGGACATTTTTTAAAACCTGGTTATTTTCAGAATTAAAAATATGTAAAAAAATTCAGCAGGTAAATATAAGAATTACTAAACGATGCAGTGAACAATCATTCTTGCCGCGGAAACGCGGCCTAAGCTTCCTTGGGCCGCGATTCCGCGGCTGTACACACCAATCACTACATGATTTTTATACAGTAATGCTTGCTTCTGGTTGTATATTTTTTTGGGTATTTTTAATCTGAATTTTGTGCTGTTTGTTCTGGAGATGGTTTTGGACTCGCCAATTCGATCGGAATTTTGATTTCGTGTCTTTTCCGGATAAATTAGAAAGTATTGAAGTGTTCGAACGAGTATCATTTGCTCACTATTCACGGGGTTTAAATATTTTGGAGATACGTGCAAGTTTTTTTTGTGGTGGACCCTCTAGAAGACAACAAACCTTAACTCGATTATGTGTCCGTCTTGAACTGCCCTTTGAACCTTAGGGTTTGGGGCAGTACGGCGTACCACATGTGAGGTGTTGGCTTGACCCTTCTACGGCTGGACCGCCACTACTGTGTCACACTCCGGGTTTTTGAACTCCGCTCAAGTGTTGAGCTTTAGGGAATCTTGGGTATTTGATCGTTCATTCGAAAACTTTAATACTATCTATTTATCTGGAATGTGATACAATATGTGGAATTCATATAGTTTAGGCATGAAATATGAAGTATGTGATATTTCGCATTTATGATGTCTAAAGAGAATGTGGATTCCAAATATTGTAGTTTTACACTTTCTTTTCTGTGACCGTAAGTGTAGTATGTTCGATATCGCCGGTTTCGTTGCTACATATCGATGACAATTGGGGTACGCATACTTACTTACGTTGATGATATGTGATATTATGTGTTGCTGAGATATGATGTGCAGGATTGTCGCGATCGAATAGCCGGTTTTTTTTTATATGAGATTAGAGTTTTATATTTTCATTCATGTAAATTCAAATGTAATGTAATATTCTTTTATTTGGGGCACTTCCGGGTTGAGGTTGATGCCACCAGTATTGTATATTATCTACTTTTCCGCATTAGGATGGACCCAAGTAGGGGAGCACAGGTGACCGGGTTCTCGGGTTCAGTGGGAGGCCATCTCGAGGAGTCGAGACCGGGTCTCCTAAACTCCAGAATTAGTAGGGTCGCTTGCCGCTCTCGTAGGAGTCCAGGGTGTGGGTTTGGCTATTCATCGCGACTGTGGAATCCGTATTTTCTATTGTTGGCTAAATACTAAAAACGGACGTCCTAGTATATCCCACATTATATCTATGTTTCTGCTGCGATATCTGTGATGTGATCATTTGATATGTTGTGATGGATACAGTATATAGTATATATGATATATTATATAGATGTTACTTATGTTTTGCACCCGCACTAGCCTTGCCCTGCTCTGTCGTTAGTTACCTAACCTAACGGTGCATGAAAGGACATCGAGGCAAATGAGGATGGCATAAGTGTACGTCGTATTTATCTGTGATGTTTAGGTGACTTAAATGATGGGACTTCATTAATGTGATTAATGAAAGAAAAGAAACCTAAAAGATGTTGTAGAATCAAATTTTTAAATAGAAGGGTAGCTACAGTTTTGCTTTGCATAGCGGTATATATGATATACCCTGCACCTTATTCGATGAGGAAAGAGCCGAAATCCCTTCACCGGGAGTGACCTCTTTAGCAAAACTGGCAGATGCTACAAAACTCGGTTTGACTTTTGACTGCTTTTGGAATTTCTCTTTGCATAATGATATATATGATATGTCCTGCACCTTATTCGATGAGGAAAGAGCCGAGATCCCTTCACCAGGAGTGACCTCTTTAGCAAAACTAATAAAAGCCTCAAAATCACTCCATTTCAAAACTTCACTTGATTCTACAACGATATCAAGTTCATTACACAATAGGTTTTCAGAAAAACCTGTCGTAGCCCTCCGTCATTTCAGATAAGAACTGTTTAGTATTCATGCTACGTTTGTTGGCCTTTGTCAAGGCGTAGTGTGCGGTAGCTGAATAATGCTTATCTGCTTATGCATATGATGCAGATTGATTCAGGGTAGTCGTACGACCTTGTTGGCCTTTGTCAAAGGTCATGCGGGTGGGTTTGATTCAATCAAGAAATGACGGGTTGAACTTGACTAGCATCCTATGATTTGTTGGCCTTTGTCAAGGTCATGGGGGTTAGGGGAAAAATATTATCGGGAATTTCAAGTGTTGAAATTTGCAATGAGATTGCATACCTTCTATGAGATAGTTGGATCCCGATACCCACTGCGAGTAATTGTTACTCCTGGAAGAGTTTTACACAGGACAATTAGCCGATCAAGTAGGTGTCTAGAAAGGTGTCAACGGGGTTACGCCTCTGGGAAAATGAGGTTTACTTTAATTAGGTCCGTGCGAAAGCACGGGGAACCTCCGTCAAAGTACCGACACTGGCCTGGCTGAAAAATTGGCGAAGTTGTAGGGTGTAATTAATCCCGGCTAGTCTTTCCTTTTAGGGTTTGAAGGAAGATTTGATAAAAACAGTGGGAGCCATCCTGATTAGATAAGATAATAACCAATCTGATCTTGCAAGAGCATACGCTAAAGTGTTTTCTACTCTCTCTCTCCAGGTAGCGACCATATCATGTATTAATCAAGATAATAATATGAATGTATTGACCGAACCCGCAAGTTATACTGTGCTGGGGAACGTTGGTTCCGTTCTTTCTTATAAGAGTTATAGGAATGAACAGGATATAGGGGAATACCAGGATTCCCATGCCACCCGAATGAAGAAAGTACATGTTGATGCATTTTCTTCGGGTGTGTTCGTTACAGAGAACTGTTTCTCCATTTGCCCTACGTCCTGGGTACTAGATACCGGGTCAGGATCCCATATATGTAATCAGTTACATAGGCTTAGAAAAGGTAGAGAACTTGGAGAAGGTGATAAAGACATAAGAGTTGGAAATGGTGCAATTGTTGCAGCTGAGACTGTCGGGGAATATCACCTTGCATTACCAACTGGTAATACATTAGTTCTGAACGAATGCTATTACATACCGAACCTGATATGCAACATTATATCGGTTTCTTTGTTGAGTAAAGAGGGATATAATTTTGTATTACAGGATAATGTTATGAACATTTTCCGTAACCAAAAGTTGGTTGGATCAGGCACGTTGTGCAATGGCATTTATGTTCTAAATCAATCAACAGTTCTGAGTATAACAAACACACACAAGAGGAAAAGTTCAGAACTGAACGAATCCTTCTTGTGGCATTGTAGACTGGGTCACATCAATGCGACAAGACTAGCTAAGTTACATAAGGCTGGATATTTGAATCCGTTTGAATTATCATCTTATGACACTTGCCAGTCATGTCTCAAAGGCAAGATGACCAAAACTCCGTTTACAGGACACGGAGAAAGAGTTACCGAACTCTTGGGACTGATACATAGTGATGTATGCGGTCCCATGTCTACACATGCCGGGGATGGTTCTTCGTACTTCATTACATTCACTGACGATCTCTCTAGATTCGGATATGTGTTCCTGACGAAACACAAATCAGAAGCTTTTGAGAAATTTAGAGAATATAAACTAGAAGTCGAGAACCAAACTGGGAAAAGTATTAAAATCCTTCGATCTGATCGAGGAGGTGAATACTTGAGCAATGAATTCCTGGACTTCCTGAAAGAGAATGAGATTCTCTCTCAGCTGACTCCTCCATATACACTACAGCACAACGGTGTATCAGAACGGAGGAACCGAGATATGGTGCGCTCTATGATGAGCACCGCTGAGTTACCTATTTCCTTCTGGGGATATGCGCTGGAAACAGCAGCATACCTATTGAATCAAGTTCCATCTAAATCTGTACCTACCACACCATATGAGATATGGAGTGGGAAGAGACCATGTCTTAAACGAGTTAAGATATGGGGTTGTCCGGCCTATGTCAAGAGGCAAAATCCGGACAAACTCGAGGCGCGGTCAGTTTTATGCAAGTTTGTGGGATATCCCAAACATTCACATGGATATGTTTTCTACCATGTTGAGGAACAAAAAATGTTTGTTTCTCGACATGCCACCTTTTTAGAAAAGGAATTTCTTGCAAAAGAAATTAGTAGCAACAAGGTAGAACTGGAAGAAATTCCGGCTACACAAACTCAAACTGAAGATTTAGTGGAACCAGAGGATTCGGTAAATCCCAATGAACCCCAGCCACTCCGCCGATCTAGTAGGGTTCCTCGCCCACCTGAGAGATACTATGGTTTTCTCATGGATGGTGGGAGCGAGGATTGCATCATGGAGGATGACGACCCAACTAGCTTCGAGCAGGCCATCACGAGTGGGGACTCAGTGAAATGGCTAGATGCAATGCGGTCCGAGATGGAATCCTTGTACACCAACAAAGTATGGACTTTAGAAGATGCTCCTGAAGGGGTAAAACCCATTGGGAACAAGTGGATCTTCAAGAAAAAACTTGGTGTAGATGGGAAAGTGGAGACTTTCAAAGCTAGACTTGTTGCAAAGGGTTTTCGTCAAAGACAAGGTGTGGACTATGACGAAACCTTTTCTCCAGTAGCTATGCTTAAATCCATCCGGATCATGCTTGCCATCGCTGCATATCATGACTACGAAATCTGGCAAATGGATGTTAAGACCGCCTTTCTAAACGGTGATTTAGAAGAGTGCGTGTACATGACTCAGCCAGAGGGCTTCGTAGATAGTGGGAGCAGCGGGAAGGTGTGCAAGCTGCTTAACTCCATTTATGGATTAAAGCAAGCATCGCGGAGTTGGAACATCTGCTTTGACGTCGTTATCAAAGAGTTTGATTTCGTAAAAAACGTAGATTAACCTTGTATCTACAAGAAGGTGGCAGAGAGTAAGGTTGTCTTCCTCGTATTGTACGTGGACGACATAGTCTTGATCGAAAATGATATTCCTATGCTGCAATCGGTCAAGCTCTTCTTATCACAAAGATTCTCAATGAAAGATCTAGGTGATGACTCCTGCATATTGGGAATCAGGATCTATAGAGATAGATCCAAACGGATATTTGGATTGTCCCAATCCAGGTACATTGACACCATACTAAAGAGGTTTAGTATGGAAGAATCCAAGCGTGGAAACTTACCCACGATCTCTGGAGTCACTCTCTCCAAAGAGATGTCTCCCAAGAATGATTTGGAGAGAGCTCGCATGCAAGGGATACCCTATGCTTCGGCTGTAGGCTCTATCATGTACGCGATGCTATGTACCAGACCCGATGTAGCATACTCACTAAGTGTAGTGAGCAGGTATCAAGCTGATCCTGGAGAGAGTCACTGGACAGCTGTGAAGAGCATTCTCAAGTACTTGCGAAGGACTAAAGAGATGCTCTTGGTGTATGGTAACGGAGAACTCCAAGTGGAGTCCATTACAGATTCGAGCTTCCAGAGTGATAAGGACGACTCTAAGTCGCAGTCAGGATTTTTCTTTACCCTTTACGGAGGGACGGTTAGCTGGAAGAGTTCCAAGCAGGAAACCGTGGCAGACTCGACGATGGAGGCTGAATACATCGCTGCCAACGATGCTGCCAAAGAGGCTGTCTGGATCAAGAAGTTCATTACTGAACTTGGAGTGGTTCCATCCATTGAGCATCCAATACATTTGTATTGCGATAACAATGGAGCGGTGGCTTTGGCCAAGGAACCTAGGTCCCATCAGCGTTCCATGCATATTCTGAGGCGGTATCACCTGATCCGGGAGATAGTTGTTCGCCGGGAGATCGAGGTCAGGAGGGTTGACACGAAGAACAACACAGCGGATCCACTCACGAAGGCCATTCCCCAGATATAGTTTGAGAGACTCTTCGGGATGCTCGGTATGCGATACTACAGCAGCTGGCCCTAGTGCAAGTGGGAGATTGTTAGTTGTATGTATGCCCTAGAGGCCAGTATTGTACAGATGATGTATATTATATTGGATGCTTGGACATATATAGAGATGACTTTCTTGCTCGATATGATAGTATGCTATCTGGTTACTCTTTATCTTAACATGTATACTAGTCTCTTTATACTGTCTTTAGTTACATGTTGGTAAAGCCCTTAGGATGTGTACTTGACTACCTGGACTATGATGCGGATCATACTAGTGGGGACGTGGTAGTCCATAAGTACATCCTTCAAGGTCCCTAGTCGTGGGTGTATCAAGACGGGGCATCGATATACCAGTGTAGACTAGCGTATACGCTTCTCGACCCATGAGTTGGACGATGGATGATCCCATATCTATTGGTGTTTGACATCAGAGATGGTATACGGGTGCTCATTGGAGACTGGGTACACTGGATGGACTTGCCGAGAACACCCAGATGGTATTATACCTCACGTCATATGGCAGTTCTCAGGTGACTCTTGTGCAGGTTAGTCTGTGGATCCGAGATCGTCATAGAGTCTTGTGTGATTCCCACTGTGCTTTGATTTCCACCTTACCACGTCCACAAGGGCATGCAAAATGGTGGTTTTTGGGTACAGTCCCTAGTCACATGGAGGCAATGAGCGACAGGAGGGGTTTCGTGTCTCCCGGTATTGGGGGTTGATGTTGCGCTGTGCTCGATTGGCCGTAACAGGGAAGTCCATGGCCAGGGCTGTTTTAGAGATTTGCTGGTAAATGTTACCAGTAGTTTCTCGACCCGTTATGGGCCTTACATCGGCACGACTTATCGGTTATTAGGGTCTTACATTTACCACCCATAGACTTGATATGCGACATATCAGACGAAGAGACCGGACTGCACAGTAGTGTTGCTGGTTGGCTCGACGGGAGTTGTAGCAGGTTCGCTTGTTCTCTTCTGATCGTTCAATACCCGGGTGGCCGTTATGCTTAGCTGACCGCTTGTGGCTTGGAGTGCTTGATATGATCATCACTCCCTGCCGGCGTATTGACGAGTCTTAGAGTCCCACAAAGGAGTTACCTAGTCCAGGCGAAAAGTTGTGGTGCGCGTATGCGATATGCGCATGGACCCGGTTAAAATGCGCGTATAGGATACCGTGTATTGATTGGGCGGCTTACTTTTGGTGGGGTCGTATGTGATATGACCGGATTGATAAATCAAGTGTTGATTTATCATTTAACCATTAGCTTCTTACTTGAAATTCTTTCTTGAGTTTGATGGATGTATGCATGCATGTATGCTTTCTTTATAGATTCATGCTCATATGGATGTACATATACACATACATACATACATACATACATCCCTCATGGTTGTACATACATGAAAATGGTGGCAATATAAGACTCACTCCATGGTTTGATTTATATATAAATTATTATTGCATTTGATTTAAAAACAAAAGAAAAGAAAAGGATAATTCATGGATGCTTTCTACACTCTTCTTGACCTAACCATGATCACCCACCATTTAACCATGCATTACTTTTCCTTTTGGTTTTTAACTCAAGTTCAATAATTGTTCAACCATGGTTTGAGATGAGAGATAAAAAATATATAAAGATATTTTTTCTATTTTTCAATGAGAGGTTTTCTTATCTCATATTCTAAAAGGCCACCATCTTCTTCCTCCTTCATGCTTTGCTCTCTAGATTTATCTAGTGAGCAAATTATTCATCAAGATAGGATTTTGAAGTGAGAAAAGCTACCACAACATCATTCTACATAAGTCTTGCCCACTTGTTTAGAGTGTTATCTTCGATTTTCATTCTTGATCTTGCGAAGTTGCTAGCTTGGACAAAGCGGACTCCGGGTGGATCATCGGTGACCTAGAAAAGTTCAAGCGGAGCTTTTCCAAACCCCAAGTAGCCAAGGAGTCTAGCGTAGGGAGCTACAAAGGTTGTACTCTCAAAACCCTAGCTTTTCTTTCATGAGATGATATGCAAATTTTGAAACCCTAATTATTCTAGGAACGATTCTTTGTTTGTTAACTTAGCACCCTAAAAATTCAATCTTTGGTACATGTGATGCTTCCAAACCCTTCATGAGGTGCTGGGTTAACCCAACACTACTAATATGTATAAGCGATATGCTAAAAGAAACACATGCACATACTGAAGTAGAAACAAACCAAGTAGCATACTACCATTTTGAGCAAGATTGTCTATACAATTGTGTATATCCCAAGCTTCCATTAAGTAATATACAAGCTAGTATGATACAGTAATGGCCTCTAGGGCATATACACTAACAAGTGTTACCAATAGTTTCTCGACCCGTTATGAGCCTCACATCGGCATGACTTATCGGTTATTGGGGTCTGACGTTTACTACACCTAGACTTGATATGCGACATATCAGATGAGGAGACCGGACTGTACGGCAAGCGTTACCGTCAGGATTTTGCAGGAGTTGGAGCGGGATTGCTTGCTGATTTTCTGATCACTCAATACCAGGGTAGCCGTTACGTCCAGATAGTACCGCAGACGGCTTGTGGGTGCTTGATGTGATCATCGCCTACTGCCGGCGTATTGATGGGTCTTTAGAGTCCTACATAGAGGTTTTACTGGCTCAGGCAAAACGAAATAGGGGCACATATGTGATATGTGCGGGACCGAGAATAATGCGTGTATGTGATACCGTATTCTATTCTCGCGATTTTTGTATCGGTCGGTTATATGAGATATAGCCGATTTATCGAATCAAGTGTTGATTCGATAAGTCGATACATTGGATATTAGTCGGTTGTATGTGATATAGCCGGATTATTAAATCAAGTGTTGATTTGATAATTTAGTGTATAATTGTATATTTGATATACTAATTTACATTAACTAACATTTGCTCACTTAAGCATTTATTTTCTCACATGTGTACACTTAATATATATGTGATATATAATAAATTGTATTTTGTTTTGTATCATGGTTGTTGATACAACTTACATGGGTGTATGAGACTTACACCATACTAATTGTGATAATGTGTTTTAATATTTAAAGTAATTCTAAAATTAGTGGAATATTAGCTTGATGCATGAAGCTAGTGGAAGCTTGTGGATGCATTGACTAAGTCCACTAGTTTTGTTTTACATAAGATATTTATTAACCTAACCATTAAAATTAGCCATGGTTATGTCTCTACATGAGTTAGTATATGATACACACTCACCCATGGTTCATTCTCTCACCTCACAAGTTCATTCTCATTTGCATGAGCTCATCTTCTTCTTCCTTGAGATAAGCTTGCTATGTTTTCAAAAGAGAGAAAAATATTGTAAGAAAAATAATTCTAAAGTGAGCCCACTTCCTATTTCCTCATCCTCTACTAGATTAGCACTTTAGTATAGGGTGTTTGCTTCACTAATCCTTTAGTTAGTGTAGTAGCTTGAGTTAGTATCCCTCGACGTAGATCATCTTCGGCCTCGAAGACTTCAAGCAAGATCGCCCTTTTCACCTCGAGAAGCTATGCTAGAGTCTGGGAGTGCCTTGATCGCAGTGAAGGGACTACAACAAGGAGCTATTGAAGTGAAGGACCGATCTACAGAAGTTGTATTTCTATTTCACTTAGTGGTAAAAAAATTACTATCTTTTTGTTACTCTAGCTTTTCTAGTTTGATTCCTAGGATTAATTCGTTAGCACCCTCTAAAATTTTCAATATGGCATGTGTGATGCTACCAAACCCTAGTAGAGGTGCTACAGAATCCTTTCAATAGGTTGACCTGCGGAGGGGTGCTCAAGTTACCGGATTCCTTGATGTGCTGGGTGGCCCACTCACTTTGATGATTGGGGTTGCCTCACTTCTGGGATTGGCAGGTAACTTGCCGCGCTCGTAGGGGTCTAGGTTTTCATTGCACATGCTATCCACACGACCAGGGGAACGTCGGGTTTCACTTGCGGCTCAAAGGACACCCAGGGCTCCCAGATTATCCGTTTGTTCTGTGATGCTTATCGCTATTCTGTGATGTTGCTTATATCATGCTTGGGACGATTGTTATATATATTTATATATATACTAGTAGATGTTGTATATGTTTTGCACCCACGCTAGTCCAGCCCCCGCTCTGTCATTAGTTAATTAATCTAACGGGTGATGACGGGACCCAATGGCGAATGCGGATGGCATATACGAACATTTTATTTTTCGTTCTTTTCTGGTGTGATATATTAATTGATGGGACTGCGTTGATTCTGATCTATGCAAAGAAAGCAGACCTATATATATATATATATTTAATGTTGTTGGAACCAAGATTTAAAAAAAAAACAGACATTACATACGATTCTTTTGCTTTGCACAGTGGTAATCGGTTATGAATATCCAGCACCTCATTCGACGAGGCAAGAGCCGAGATCCCTTCATCGGGGCAAAAGTTTGCGTCAGCGTAATAACTTTACTATAGTCGTTTCTTTTGTTTTACATCATGGTATTTGATTTAGAATATCATGCACCTCATTCGATGAGGAAAGAGCCGAGATCTATTCATAGGGAGTGGCATCTTTAGCAAAAGTTTGCGCTACTATATATTTGAAAAGCTATCCGGTTCGTTCAACGATATAAAGTTCATTAAGTTAAAGGTTTTTCGCCAAAAATCATCTGTAGCCCTCCGTCATTTCGGATAAATAGCATATAGTATTCATGCGGTGCTTGTTGGCCAAAGTCAAGGCATCGTGAATGGTAACTATAAGTTAATTATCCGTAGCATAGATAGATGCATTGGTTTAGGACAGTCGTACCGTTTTGTTGGCCAAATCAAGGGTGTGTGCGTGTGGGTCTAAATCAATTTGGATAATGACGGGTAGAACTTGACTTGCGTGTTATGATTTGTTGGCCAAAGTCAAGGTCATTAGAGCTTGGGGCAAAAACTACATCGGAAGTTTCAAACATACAGGAAACTTTCCAGGCATGCGCATACCTTCTGGAGTGTGGTCACTTGAGTGGCTCCAACAAGTTATCATGCGATGATAGTTGGATTCCGATTCACACTGATTAGTAGGTGGTACTCCTCGGGTGATTTTTGATGATCCCGACTAATTCTCCTTTTGGGTTTGGAATAGAATTCGAGGAAACGGTGGGAACCATCCTGATTGGATAAAGTGATTAACCATTCTAATCTAGGTTAGAGTGCACGCTGAGTATTTATTTTCTCTCTCTCATTTGCAGCAACCATGACCTGACCTTAAACTAAAACTCATGAACCAAGATAACCGAACCTTCTTAAAACGGCTTTTGGATTGTCATTTGGTCGTATAAATCATTGCTACTCCTTCTTTCCTTTTGTATTTCTCCAGAACACTACGTATCACTACGAAGATCCACATTTCTTGGTTATTCTATCGTATAGTTACATACAAACTTGAAGGAACTTGTTCTAGTTCGAGGATGTATTTTGGTTCCGGAGAAATTGAATATGAATATTCGGTTGTCTTTTCTTTTTATCTTCTTTCTGGTTGCAAAAGCTCCTAGTGTTAGGAGAGTACACCTATTACGCTTATTGGATAGTCTTCTTCCAAACAATAGGTAGGTGCCAAAAGGTGTGAAAGGAAGAAAACCAATTATCCTGAGTGTGGTGTATAGAACGTAATAAGTGAAGACAAATAAAGAGATTAGAATAAGTGTAACACCTTGAAAAGTCGTTTTGGTGTTTTCCCGAAAATCGGTGAAAATTTGGTATTTTTCCCGTAAATCGTCATTATTGTTATTTTCCAGTATATGCCTAATTATACCTAATTTGGATAGGTAATTCATAGTTTTTAGTAGCTAATGAGTTACATATAAATTTCCGGCCATTTAAATTTTTTTCCCTGTTTTTCTATTTTTAATATTATTTTAAGCTGTTAAAAATACATTAATTTAGCGATAAATACAAATTTGAATGGGCTAATTTTATTCTATAGAACCATGAAAACTAAAATCTAGTTAGTAATATAAATTTTTAGTATTTTATTTCAAGTTCTATTTGGTTATAATCAATGGAAATTAAAATATAATTAATTTAAACTAAAACTTGCAATTTTGAGCTTGTGGGGGGTCCTTTTGCATCGAATTTTTTTGTAAAATCTCTCACACTCATTCCTCACTCCTTTGGCCAGCCCCACCACTGCTGGAACAGCCATTTCCCCCCTCCTTTTTACTTTAACACATGTGAGGGAAATTGATTTGAAAAGGGAATAAAATATATTAATTTGGGTATGGGTTTAAAGTGAAATGAGAGGGGTTGACTTGGACATTTTTTTCCACAACACCCACACCTTCCCCATTCTCCTCCTCTGGCCGAGAGTGCCCTGCAGGAATACCCTCCATTTCCCTATCTCTTTTCATCATCAAAATTTCATCAAAATTCCATTAAAATCCAATTTAAACTTCACAATTTCAAGCCAATTCTTCATCCATTCTCCTTAGCCTTTCTTGCATGGATCTTTGATGCTAGGAGGCCATCTTTGGAGGCAAATCTTCTTGCTAGATCTCTAGATATTGAGGTATAATCTTGACCCGTTTGAATTCTTATGGTTAAATTCTTTTAATTAAATTGTTTTAGTGTTAAAATTATAGCTAATTTCTAATTTAGTCTTTTAAAGTGAATGGTTTGAGTTAAACTAGGGTTTTAAAAACCATTATTAAGTTAATTAATTCTATTTTGCTATCTAGTTGTTTTGCTAACCTAATCTAAGAGGTTAATTTGCTTAAGTGGGTTTTAATTGATGATAATCTAGTGTTTTTCATGTATAGTTTGATTTGGAATTGCTAATTATGAAAAAATCACGAAAAGGTTTGTGTATGGAAAATGGAAATTTGAAGCATTGCTTGTGGGCTATTTGAGTGTTGTAGATTGCTTGTAGTGTGGATTAGTTGATCATGCTAGATTGTAGTTTTTTTGTCGCAAATCCGCGATGTTTGCGTTAATTTTCAATGTTAGCACTTACTAGGTTTTTATAAAAATTTATGTGATGAATTATTTGTGATATCTTGATTATATTTTTGGCATCTCCTACGACTTGTAGGGTATGTGAATGCGGATTTTTGGTTTTATCGGGCGCTCCAAAACGACGATTCTAGTTAGGGTTTTTGTGATTTTTGTGTGTGTTCCGCGCACCTTGTGCACGTTGTGCCTAGCTTGTGAATCTTGATCTTTTCGTATGATGTTTTCCGTCGTTTCATGATATCTAACCTTATGTTTTGTATGGGGCAAATTCCAGGATCGGTCGCGGAGACTTCGGACGCGGCACGAAAAGAGAAAGCGGTGATTGGATCGAGCTAGCTGGGGATTTCCGGTGAGTAGATGTATACATCTATGGGGAGAATCGTTTGGATGGCGCGAGGCGCTCGATAATTTAGAATTTCTAGTAATACCAGCCTGTTGCATGTAGTTCCTAGTTACCTACTTTACGGCATTGCATGACCTGTATATCTATATTTGTAATAAATTCATCATATAGAAACCATCGAAACCATTAAATGAGATATGCGACACATTAAATAATTGGCTTGCTTAATTCATTATATTTAATTGTGCAACTTCATTTCATAGGACACTTGCACCATTACCAGGGTTTTATGCAGCATGAGCACTATTCATGCAGACACACACGCCTTGGTAATTGTTATGCCACAAACACTAGATAACTAATTTAAACCGGAAATCTAGAATAATTTCACCATATAGAACGTGTAAACCTGTACTAATACATTAAATTTCTCAAGATAAACATGAAGGAGAGCTAGCCACATATACATACATCATCGCATCACATTTCATACATAGTTTCGGTTCGTACATTGCATAGTATACACTATCATATTATAGACATCCATCACATCGATATGGTTACACATTGTGATTTTTCTTGAGAATTCAGTATTTATGAGATTTCTGGATTTTGGGGGAAAACCGCAAGAATTTATAAACTTATTACCTTTTTTAAAAGTATGAAAGTTGCGGTTTTCTAGTGATCTATGAGTCGTCCACCATGAGTTTTCAGTATTGCTGTTGGATTTCGAGACCCGATTCGAGGAGTTGGATGAACCGTCTCGGGTACATGGTGGGCCCGGTATGGTACGCCGGGGTAAGAAGCTCGAGTTGTATTCGATGAGCCTGGCAGGGGAGCACTACCTACCGGTGATTTTTGGCACGGCGGATATCCAGAGGATACCGACCGTGGCAGTGAGACGTTGAGATGTTGATATTTTGAGATGGACCTGCCGGACGGCTGGGGCCGGGATATTGGTTACAGATACTTTCGGACATTGAGATATGTATTTGAGGTGCCGATGCTGGGCACGGATTTCTGTTGATTTCATATGACATTTCTTCAGATATTTCACAGAAAGTTTCCTAAGAAAAAAATAATGATTTCCTCATATCAGCATATTCAGATCTTGTGTTACATTGCAGTCATGTCGTATACATGCTAGTACTTCATACTATAGCAATATTGTAGAATTGTGACACTTTGCGTACATGCTTGCGATAGTTTTTATAGATGATACATATTACCTACGAGTTGGCAACTCACCCCCATTGTGCCACAGACTTTTTGGAGGTCCGATCCGTCAGCACTGTACCGACGGACGCACATCCTTCTTTTGCGTGGATTTGAGGATTTTTGCTCATAGGTGGGTTATAGGTTTATTTTATTTTCCACCTTGTACATTCATTGTATCTAGTGTACTCCATCTACTGTATCATCTACCAGTACTGTTGTATATTGACTTAGAGGCAAGACAGTGAGATTTGTGGGCATGCATATTGTTCTTTGGGTCGTGCTCACTTGAGCCGACATGTTGCTTATTACTTATGCCTTTTTATGCTTATGTTGGACATTGCTGATTTATATTGCGTGGGATTTGTGTCAGCCTTGGGGTGAAGAGCTAGCTCCCGCTTGGGGATGCCGTATTTCATGTTATTCATATATATTCCTGTTGTACCCGTTTTGGGGGCCAGTATTTACAAAGGAGACTCTGCCGAAATTTTCTGAAAATTTGATATTGCTTTTAAAAATGCTTGATATGACTTATTTGATAAATTCGCTTTCAATTGATTGGTTTTTCCTTCACTCTACTGCTTATTGGGTTTTGATTTCTGGGCTTTGGCTTACTTAGATTGCGTCTGCCTTGAGACGTTCGTAATTTAAGTGGCAGTCACGTTCCGTACCTTTCAGGTCGTGACAAAGTTGGTATCAGAGCGATAGGTTTTACCTTTCAGAGTGTAGGATGACCCTTGGTAGATGGAGTAAGTGACTTAAGAAGGGTAACGTAGAATTTGTATGTCCGTGGCATACTTGCGATACGGTACTCCGCCTAGGTGACTTTAGGATATACTTGCTTGAAATTCCTTCTTCAATTGCGTGTATCCTATGATTCTATTGCACTGTTCTTATTATCCTGTCTCCTGTACCAGCTACTATGCCGCCACAGGCCACGAGGACCCAGTGGGGTGCCGCCAGAGACGAGATCAGGGCAGGTCCGACCGAGACAGGGACCGACCAGGACGGTACGCCCATCCTTCAGGAGTAGGTTGATTCACTTTCTACAGACCCTATCGCTAGGCCGGATGCCAGTTTACAAGACATACGCCAGATGATCGGATCCTTGATAGAGATCAATCGAGCGCAGAGATCGGATATTACTCCCCCTACGGTCGTTTCGAGACCGAGTCGGGTTCGCACTGATATGTTATCACCTAGGAGTGTTCGCAGTGGCCGTAGCGGATTCTTTAGGGGCCAGTTGTATCGCCTTCACCCATATGGTCAGCAGCCATTGTTAGGATGTTTTCGGTGTGGTAGCCTGCATCATCGTATCAGAGACTGTATGGCGAGACGACATGGCGCGGCGACAGTTCCACGCGTGATTTTACCACCTTCACCACCTCCTCAGAGAGCTCTACTTCCTGCCCCCGGTGGTGCTCCACGTCAGTTAGACGCCCCCAGAGGCCGTCGACACGGTGGTCCTATTCAGAGAGGACGAGGAGGCCAAGGCCGAGGCCGAGCACAGCCAGCTATTGGTGGAGGACAGGCCCGAGTGTTCGCTTTGACCCCGCAGGATGCGCAGGCATCCAATACTGTTGTGACAGGTACCTTACCAGTATGTTCTTTCGATGCGCGAGTATTATTCGACCAAGTTTCCACACGTTCGTATATATCTACACACTTTGCACCGATGTTGGGCCGTGAGTCGTCGTCGTTAGATCAGCCTCTAGTTGTTATTACTCCGGTAGGCGAGTCGTTTATCGCTCGTTTTGTGTTTCGATTGTGTTCCGTTCGTATTGGGGAGATGGATTCGTCGGTTGATTTGATTCTCCTTGATATGTTGGACTTTGATGTGCTTCTGGGCATGGACTGGCTGGCCACTTGTTATGCATCTGTGGACTGCCATGAGAAGGCAGTCAGATTTAGCTTTCCGGAAGAGCCAGTCCTTGTTATTCAGGGAGACTGCAGCGTCACCCTTCCCAGCTTGATTTCGTCTCTTCGTGCTGGTCAGCTCTTGCGGAAGGGACGTCAGGGATTCTTAGCGTATATTTGTGATACTCGAGCTGTAGAGTTTCCTTTGGACCGGGTCCCGATTGTCTGTGAGTTCCCTGATGTTTTCCCTGACGAGCTGCCTGGATTACCTCCTGAGCGCGATGTCGAGTTCTGCATTGACTTGATTCCCGGCTCGGGGCCTATTTCTATACTGCCTTATCGGATGGCCCCGGCGGAGCTTAGAGAGATGAAGGATCAGTTGCAGGATTTGTTAGATAAAGGGCTTATTCGACCTAGTGTGTCTCCGTGGGGTGCTCCTATCCTGTTCGTCAAGAAGAAGGACGGCAGTTTACGCTTGTGCATTGATTACCGCCAGCTGAACAGGTTTACCGTATAGAACAGATATCCCTTACCACGTATCGATGATTTGTTTGATCAGCTTCAGGGTGCGGGATACTTTTTGAGGATTGACTTACGATCGGGTTACCATCAGTTGCTGGTGCGGCAGGAGGATATTCCGTGGACGGCTTTTCGTACACGTTACGGGCACTATGAGTTTTTGGTGATGTCGTTCGGACTCACCAATGCACCAGCCGCGTGGGTTTGATGAACCACATTTTCAGGCCGTATCTAGATCTGTTCATCATCGTGTTTATTGACGACATTTTGGTGTATTCCCGGAGCCGAGAGGAGCACGAGCAGCACCTGAGGATCACGTTGCAGACTTTGAGGGAGCATCAGCTGTTCGCGAAATTTTCCAAGTGCACATTTTGGCTCGACAGCGTTGATTTCTTGGGTCACATGATTACGAGAGATGGCATATGTGCGGACCCGAAGAAGATCGAGGCCGTTCAGCATTGGCCCAGACGGACATCAGTTACAGAGATCCGCAGCTTCCTAGGCCTGGCTGGCTACTACCATCGATTTGTTTAGGACTTCTCCCGTATTGCAGCACCGTTGACCGGGTTGACCCGGAAAGGAGTTCCTTTTGATTGGACCGAGGCGTGTGAGCATAGCTTCCAGCAGTTGAAGACTCGTCTGACTACTGCACCAGTGTTGTCATTGTCTTCGGGATCGGGCGGATTTGTGGTTTATTGCGACGCTTCTCGAGTGAGATTAGGTTGCGTGTTGATGCAGCACGACAGGGTTATTGCGTATGCTTCTCGGCAGCCGAAGACACATGAACAGAACTATCCTACGCATGATTTAGAGATGGCTGCAGTAGTGTTTGCACTCAAGATCTGGAGACATTACCTATACGGCGAGTCATGCCAGATATTTACGGACCACAAGAGCTTGAAGTACATATTTCAGCAGCGAGACCTGAATTTGAGACAACGCCGTTGGATGGAGCTGGTGAAAGACCATGATTGCGAGATCCTTTACCATCCAGGCAAGGCGAACATGGTGGCAGATGCTTTGAGTCGGAGGCCCGGAGGTAGTTTATCCTGTTTGAGCGCCGTGCAGGGGCAGTCGTCAGCAGATTGGCAGATTCTATGCGACAGCCGAGTGCAGTTCGAGTTCACTCCGACAGAGGGACAGCTTGCGCATGTTCGTGCACGTCCGCAGTTGCTTGACCGTATTCGGGAGGCACAGCCCAGTGATGACCGTCTTTCAGAGATCATAGAGCAGGTTCGGCAGGGCAGAGTTTCCGAGTTCATGATCGATGATCAGGGGGTACTGCGATTTGGGACTCGATTGTGCGTACCAGATTCTGAGGGACTGCGGCGTGAGATTCTTGAGGAGGAACATAGATCGATGTATAGCTTTCATCTCGGTTCCACCAAGATGTACCATGACTTGCGAGATGTTTACCGCTGGGACGGAATGAAGAGGGACGTCACAGATTTCGTGTCGAGATGCCTGACTTGTCAGCAAGTTAAGGCCGAGCACCAGAGGCCCACGGGAGAGTTGCAGCTTTTGCCCATTCCGGAGTAGAAATGGGAGCAGATTTCTATGGACTTCATTGTGGGTCTATCCAGGACCAGTCGAGGGTATGACTCCATTTGGGTGATCGTGGATCGTTTGACGAAAGCGGCTCACTTCCTGCCAGTGAAGACCACTTTCAGTTTTGCTCAGTATGCCAAATTTACATCGACGAGATCGTACGGCTGCATGGCGTCCTGACCTGTATCATGTCCGACCGAGGCACCCAGTTTACCAGCCGACTATGGCAGAGACTTCAGGAGGCGTTGGTGTTGGAGTTAGTGCCCTCAGAGTCAATTATTGGATCACAGGCACGTGATTGCAATGATTGAGGGAGGACCTATCCCGGTAGGACAGTCTTACTCGAGATGATAGTATGCTATCTGGTTTATCTTTATCATCGTGTACTGCTTTAGGTGACCTGTCATGTCGCTATTGCACGTTGATAGAGGCCCTAGGATTCTTGCTTGACGACCAGCAGTATGATGGCGATCATATACGTGGGAGCTGGTAGTCTATAAGCACATCCTTAAAAGGTCCCTAGTCGTAGGAGTTTCGAGACTGGGCATCGATACTCCGTTAGTAGACTAGTGTATACAGTCGAGACCCCGACGAGGGGCGGTGGCCGGTCTCACAAGCCACTGGTGTCAGTTGGTTCACATAAGATGTATACAGGTGCTCATTGGGTTATGAGTACACCGGACAGGACTCGCCGGGAACCTGCTAGTTGGTCTTATACCAGACGTCAGATAGCAGTTCCCAGGTGACATGTGTACAGGTTAGTTCATCGACCTGAGATCGTCATTTGTCTCGTGTGAGTTCCCACTGTACTTTGATTACTACCCTACCACGGCTCAAAGGAGTCGTGCAAACAGGTTTTAGTTGGGTACAGTCCCGAGCCACATGGAGGCAGTGAGCGGATCTGCAGGGGTTCTTCTCTCCCGGTATTGGGGGTGAGGTCGCGCTGTGTCTAGGAGAGCCATTACGCAAAGCCCTCGGCCGAGGCAGGAGATTTACTGGTAGGTATTCCAGTAGTATCTCAGGGCGTTCTGGGCTACGCTCCGACACGACTTGTACCGCCTTTGGGGGTCTGACTTTTACCAATCCCCTAGGCCCGCCATGCGATACTCATAGACGAACGGACCGGACTGTACGGATATTGTCACTGTCAGGCTCAGTTGGGTGTCGGGGTGAGCTTCCTCATCGACGTCCCTTTTAGTCAATAGCTGGTGGCCCGTCATGTATTGGCTTATACCTCTGACGTGCCAGTGGTTAAATCCACAGCCATAGTATTGACGAGTCTTTAGAGTCCACCACACTTTCAGTTACTCAGCTTTCGGGCGAAACGCTGTAGAGGCCGTATGGAGATATGGCAGGGTCCGATCAGATACGTGCGGTATTGCACGGATCAGGATCAGACAGTTTGTACTAGTCGCCGTACAGTTATATGGCAGGGTTCGATCAGATACGTGCGGTATTGCACGGATCAGGATCGAACGGATTTTACTAGCCGGCTTTGGCTTAAGCCGGTCCTAGTCTAGTACAGTGTAGATTTTGTCTCTTTGCATTTGTATCCGGGCCGAATACAGATGCGGGTGTGTATGCACAGTATCGGGGTTTTCCTGTAATTTATTACGGGACCAGATTTCTGGAGTTGCCAGTTTGCATTCCGTTCCGGCCGGTTTTCCTTTGTTCTTTCCCGGCCGGACTTTTCCGATGGAGGGGGTTATTTGCAGTTTTGCAAATAACACTTTGTGGAGGGGTTTCTTTGCATATTGTTTGATTATGATAGATTTCTTTTCTTTCTTCCATGCTTGCTTTAATGGTGAGATGAAAAGTTATGGGTTGAATAGGAAAAGAGGTATGGTTGATGTTTTCTTGTCTTAGATGTAGTCACCACTTCCTTGCTCCTACACTCACCTCCCTTCTTGTTTTATGTTATGATATTCATTCCTCCACCATCTTATTCTCACTTGAAGATGATAAGTTTCTCATTAGAAAAGAAGAAGAAGAAAAAGAAAGAGAGAAAGAAAAAGAATGAGAGAGTTCATCTTAGTTTTGTGAGGAATTCTTCATCTCCTTCTTCTTCTTGTTTCGGAAAAATGAAAGCACCATTTTTCCTAACCCCAATCCTCCATCATGGCAACTACAAACCCCAAGTGAGACAACCATCTTCTACACTACATTCTACAGCATATCTTGAGCATGTCGAGTTGCCGGCTTCATGCTCGAGTTGCCTCGGTATTGAGGCGGGAGCCCGTAAAAGACGAAGGCGATGTGGTGCCCCTTCCGGCGAGGAGGCGACGATGTGGAGCCAAGACTTTCCGCGGGAGATCGGGATGATGAAGAGAAGACCGGAGGACTCGGATCACTCGGTATACTTCTCACCCTATCTCTTGTTTGCTAGCGTAGGTTAATGGTTATCGATCCGGGTTTTCTTTGTCCGCGGTAGCGCCGGTTTCCGAGCAAGGAAAATTTTTTATTCCGCAATTTGGCCTCGAGTAAGACGGCCGGGGCGCTGCCGTGGCGCAACATGGTATCAGAGCCACGCCATTAACCTTACATAGCTTCGTTTGATGTGTTTGCATTTCCGATCGACCAAAATTTCCAAAAACCGTATTTTTTGTTCACATCAGTTTCTGTTGAAATATTTTGGTCTCGAAAAATTTTTCAGGTTGTAAAATATTGATGTACTGGAAAATCTAAGAGCTCTGTAAAAATTCGATGAAGTGACTCCACAGTTGGAGCGCGGAACCGCCGCGAAAACCCCCTTTGTGCGGCCCTTCCGCCGCGCACTATTCACATCACTTCACCATTTTTTTACAGAGGCCTTCTGGGCTTAAAATATGGGCTTTGGAATATTAAAGTTGGGCCAATTGTTTCTGTGAGTGCTACAGTTTTCTTTGGGGCCCACTTGTTAATTGTTTGATTGATCGGAAAATTTTAAACACATTATTTCACAGTATTTACATTATTTTCTGCGACCGTGAATGTCACTCGTTCGGTAAATCCGGTCTGACTGCTATAGCCCGGTTAGACGGATTTGCGAACGTGACTTTCACGTTGATGTTCTTTGTTTATGCTGTGATGTTGCGGATCGGTCGTGGGGGATAGCCTGGATGCAATGCTAGTACAGTTTTGTTGTATTATGTACATTTGATATTGCGGGGCGAGCGTCCGACATGTGGACTGCCGTCACTGCCTGTTTGTATTATTCTTTTGGGGCACGACCTGGTTGCGGTCGATGTACCCGGTGTATGTATATTTTACTTTCTGTACTAGGGTTGCCCCGCGGTGGGGTGCACGGATAGCCGGGTTCTGGAGGGCAACGGGCCCGCATCTCAGGGCATTGAGACGGAGGGGGCTTCAGTCCAGGATTGGCGGGCTATTCGCCGCACTCGTAGGGGGTATAGGTTGACCCAGGAGGGGTGCCCAAGTTACCGGATTCCGTGAAGTGCTGGGTGGTCCATTCACGGTGATGGAGGGGGCTGCCTCGCTTCAGGTTTTGGCGGGTGACTTGCCGCGCCCGTAGGGGTCTAGGATTTCATTGCACAGGCTATCCACACGACCAGGGGAACGTCGGGTTTCAGCAGCGGCTCTGTGAAACCCGGGGCTTCCAGATATCTGTATTGTTCTGTGATGCTGTTCATTTCTGTGATGTTGCCTTTTATTCACGCCTTGAGCGAAATACTATATATTGGTATATATATATTAGTAGATGTTGTATATGTTTTTCATCCGCGCTAGTCCAGTCCCCGCTCTGCCGTTAGTTAGCTAACCTAACGGGTGATGACGGGACCCAGTGGCGAATGCGGATGGCATATATGTACGTCAGTATATTTTCGTTCTTTGTGGTGTGATCAATTGATGGGACTGCATTGATTCGGATCAATGCAAGTTTAAACAAACCTATTCTGATGTTGTTGGAACATTTTTCAAAAAAAAAAAAAAAGCTGTTATTGCAAGGACGTTCACTTTTGTTTTGCATCGTGGTATTCATTTGGAATATCCTGCTCCTCAGTCGACGAGGCAAGGGCCGAGATCCCTTCACCGGGAGTGACCCCTTGGACAGAAGTTTGCGTCAGGGCATTAACTTCACTATAGCCGATTACTTTTGCTTTGCATCGTGGTATTCAGTTGGAATATCCTGCACCTCATTCTACGGGGAAAGAGCCGAGATCCCTTCACCGGGAGTGACCTCTTTAGTAAAGGTTTTCGTCACTATATTTTTATAAAAGTTATCCAGTTCCTTCAACGATATCGAGTTCATTACGTTAAAGGTTTTCGCCAGAAACCATTCGTAGCCCTCCGTCATTTCGGATTAGTATTGCTTAGTATTCGCGCTACGTTTGTCGTTGCTATTCGCCGAGGCGTAGTGTGCGGTAGCTCTGTAATGCTTTCTGTCGCATGGATATGTGGATTGGTTAGGACAGTCGTGCGACTTTGTTGATTATTCGTCAAGGGTCGCGCGGGTGGGTTTAACGCAATCAAGATAATGACGGGTTGAACTTGACTAGGACCTTTTGATTTGTTGATTATTCGTCAAGGTCACTTGGGTCATAGGGGTAAAAATCATATCGGGAGTTTCAAAAGAACTGAAACTTGCCAAGCATGCGCATACCTTCTGGAGTGTGGTGACTTGAGTGGATTCCGTCAAGTTATCATGCGATGATAGTTGGATCCCGATTCCCACTGATGAGTTGGTTTACTCCTCGGGTGATCCCGACTAATTCTTCTTTTAGGTTTGGAGGAGAATTTGAGATACAGTGGGAGGTTTCCAGATTAGATAAAGTGGTAACCATTCTGATCTAGGTTAGAGTGCACGCTGAGTGTTTCTTCTCTCTCTCTCTGGCAGCGACCATTGACCCGACCCTGGACTATGACTCAGTGACCAAGTTGACCGAACCTTCTTAACACTGGCTTTTTGGATTGTCAGAGTTGCAGACCTCATTGCCACTCCTACTTTTACCCTTTTCTCCAGGACACCCCGTATTACTACGAACGTCCACTTCCATTGGACAAAACCATCGTATGGTTATATACGAACTCGAAGGATTTCGAGGATGGTTTCTGGTTCTGGAGAAAACGGATAGGACTATTCAGTTGTCTTTTCTTTTCACCTTCTCTCAGGTTGCGAGTACTCCTTGGTTTAGGAGATAGTACACCTATTACGCAGATTGGATAGTCTTCTTCCAAACCTTAGGCTGGTGCCGAACGGTGGGGAATGAAGGAAACCAATTAGCATAACGATGGTGTGCAGAAGGTATTAAGTTAAGACAAAGCAAGGGATTAGTAGCAGGGCAAAGTAAAACGCGACTGATATTCACAACCAAACCAAGTATTTCTTCGCCAATCCTAAATCACCTTTGTATTTCTCCAGGACACTCCGTATCACTACGAAGATCCACAGTTTATTGGATACTCCATCGTATGGTTATATACGAACTCGAAAGGAACTAGTTCCAGTTCGGGGATGGATTCTGGTTCAGGAGAAATAGGAATAAAGTACATTCAGGTGTCTTTTATCTTCACCTTCTCTCGCGTTGCGAGTGCTCCTAGGATTAGGACAGTACACCCTTTATGCTTTTTGGATAGTCTTCTTCCAAACCATAGGCTGGTGCCGAACGGTAGGGAAGGAAGAAAACCAATTGGCCTAAAGGGGTGTGCAGACGGTAATGACTAAAGACATATAAAGGGATTTGGACAGATGGCAAAGAGATATACGGTTACAGTTGTGAATCTGGATAATGGTAGAGGCATTACTAGGAATACCAGGATACCCCATCGAAACATTTCAATGTTTCAGTTTCACTGTGTACTGTTAAAAGAAAACTGATTTCCCGATTGGACACTTGCTCCAGGGTATGTATTTACCAGGTTTGATTCTCACATCTGTATGGTTTTACAGATGATGAGTGGGAGTAAGTTATTGGGAATTGGGTGATCGTCCTCATTATATCGGGATTCGTTGTAATCGGTGATATTTGAGGAGATCACCTGGGCTGTTTGCCGGTCGGCAAATATTTGGTTTTGAATATCCGCTGTTGTGCACCAATTTCAAATTGATATATCTGTACGTCTATTTTCATAGAGTGAGATATACCTTTTGATATTATGTCGATGACATTTACCTATATCAGTGGATGGTTAGGTAAGGAGCATTAAACAGCGGTGTAATTCTTCTTAACCATAAGTACAGTTTTTAACCTACGACACACAGTGAAAGAGTTGTTAGACTCAGCGGACTTATACAGAGTATTGTATGTTGTCCAGTGTCCATTAGGACAGAGGGGTTGGTCCTCATACTATATTCTGTTTACTTTTAACTTCTCTAGTTCTTAAACATGTGCTTCGTGGAAACACAGGGTCTGAGTTTTGAGGAGTTATTGGTATAAGAATAAAGTAGAGAACCAGGTATTGCAAGTATCAGGATTCTTCAAAGAGATCGAAGATGTAGATACTTGTGTATGGTATTCAGTTGATAGTAATGATGAAGACAGATTGCTTCTCTTTCAGGATACTCATAATTGGAAGCATTCCTAAGTTGAGTAACGCTGATTGGCCTCTCTCCATTTAGTTGACATGCACTGGAGACAGTTGCATGATTTGAATCTGGTTCAAATAAATCAGTACCTCTGGTTCTATATTGGATATAGAACAGTTCATATCTTAACGATGTTAAGGTACGGGGAGTTGTCCGGCTTATGCTTAAAACCAGACACTGGACATCTCAAGGCACGTTTCTGTAATGGCTGTTTGTGGGTTGACCCAGGCTATGACGAGGGTTGACTTTCTACCATCTGGAAGATCAATAGAAATATTGTTCTAGACTCGCCACAGTTTTATTAAAAATGGATTTTTTCAAAAACAGCAGTGGGAGTATGGTAGAACTGGAAGTGATTCCAGAACCGCAAACGATTACTGAAGATTTGATAAGGAACCTAAAGATTCAATCTGATTTGACATTCCATTAGCCACTCCGCAGATAAGGTGGGTAACTTCAGGCACCCGAGAGGTACTCCGGTAGCCTCAAGGACGGTGACAGGGAAGTTCTTGTTTACCCACACTTGCCATTGTTGTTGTTCCAGGCTGCGAGACCCGGCAGGAGGATGAGTATAGCGTCGTTCTAAACTAGCTTTAGAAGTGCACGTCTATATGACTCTGCCAGAGGGTTGTCGTAGTCAGTGGGAGCAGCGGAAGCATTGGTGGACATCAGGCTTATGTCTATTTATAGACTAAAGCAGATGTAGCGGAGATAGATCATCTGTTTCTGATGTGACAGTCATGGGTTTGACGTCATCAGAATAGGGGATGGATCTGTTGAAAAGGTAATAGGAAGTGATATTCCTATACTACGATCGGTTATACTTTGGTCGTCACACAGTGTTTTCTCCACATGGGACTTGGACATTATATCAGACATATTGGTTACTAGATCTATGGTTTTAGATCTAGATTTGGGTGGTTTCCCAATCAGGGTACTTTGACAGCATTCTAAGAGTATTTAGAATGGACGACTCCTGGCATGGTAGTGTACCTGCAGGTAATGGAGTCACCCTCTCTAAAGGTGTCTTACAGACTAAAGGGGAGAGGGATACGCATGATTGACAGATCACTTGCTTAGGCAATTGAGTCAATCATGAGATGTCAAGTACCACACCAGATGTTGTTCTTGCAGTAGGTGCAATAAGTTGATATTAATCCAATCCTGGAAAAACAGTCGGAAGCAGTTTTAGAACATAAGTGAATGTTCTAGGGATATGATAACGGCTGCCTCCTTTAGGAGACGGTTATCACTCCAAGCTTCCAAGGTGACATGGACGACAAGGAGGTTGTCAGAGTTATAGTTCTCCCTCTGATGAGGGGCAGTATTTTGGACAGGTGGTCCAAGGCAATACTGAGGGAGGCATGGCGCAATAGACTGATTAAGTTCAGTTGCTGATACAGTCTAAGAAGTTTGGATTTGGAGTTCATTTATGAACTAGGTCCCATCAGACATCCAGACATTCTAAGACAGGTATTGCTCATTTCGGGAGATGGCTTTCTCCGCGAACATGAGATATAGAGAGACGTAGAAAGAAACATCTGAGCGGATCCACTCACTGAGGCTATTCCTCGAACGCAAAAGTTTCACAAACGAGCTTTGTGAGACTGACTAGTAGAGGAGTTGGGTGCTCGGTATCACACGGGCTGTGAGTATGCGACATCGCAATAATTAGCCTTGAGTGCAAGTGGGAGATTGTTGGAGTTAGTGCCCTCAGAGTCAATTATTGGATCACAGGCACGTGATTGCAATGATTGAGGGAGGACCTATCCCGGTAGGACAGTCTTACTCGAGATGATAGTATGCTATCTGGTTTATCTTTATCATCGTGTACTGCTTTAGGTGACCTGTCATGTCGCTATTGCACGTTGATAGAGGCCCTAGGATTCTTGCTTGACGACCAGCAGTATGATGGCGATCATATACGTGGGAGCTGGTAGTCTATAAGCACATCCTTAAAAGGTCCCTAGTCGTAGGAGTTTCGAGACTGGGCATCGATACTCCGTTAGTAGACTAGTGTATACAGTCGAGACCCCGACGAGGGGCGGTGGCCGGTCTCACAAGCCACTGGTGTCAGTTGGTTCACATAAGATGTATACAGGTGCTCATTGGGTTATGAGTACACCGGACAGGACTCGCCGGGAACCTGCTAGTTGGTCTTATACCAGACGTCAGATAGCAGTTCCCAGGTGACATGTGTACAGGTTAGTTCATCGACCTGAGATCGTCATTTGTCTCGTGTGAGTTCCCACTGTACTTTGATTACTACCCTACCACGGCTCAAAGGAGTCGTGCAAACAGGTTTTAGTTGGGTACAGTCCCGAGCCACATGGAGGCAGTGAGCGGATCTGCAGGGGTTCGTCTCTCCCGGTATTGGGGGTGAGGTCGCGCTGTGTCTAGGAGAGCCATTACGCAAAGCCCTCGGCCGAGGCAGGAGATTTACTGGTAGGTATTCCAGTAGTATCTCAGGGCGTTCTGGGCTACGCTCCGACACGACTTGTACCGCCTTTGGGGGTCTGACTTTTACCAATCCCCTAGGCCCGCCATGCGATACTCATAGACGAACGGACCGGACTGTACGGATATTGTCACTGTCAGGCTCAGTTGGGTGTCGGGGTGAGCTTCCTCATCGACGTCCCTTTTGGTCAATAGCTGGTGGCCCGTCATGTATTGGCTTATACCTCTGACGTGCCAGTGGTTAAATCCACAGCCATAGTATTGACGAGTCTTTAGAGTCCACCACACTTTCAGTTACTCAGCTTTCGGGCGAAACGCTGTAGAGGCCGTATGGATATATGGCAGGGTCCGATCAGATACGTGCGGTATTGCACGGATCAGGATCAGACAGTTTGTACTAGTCGCCGTACAGTTATATGGCAGGGTTCGATCAGATACGTGCGGTATTGCACGGATCAGGATCGAACGGATTTTACTAGCCGGCTTTGGCTTAAGCCGGTCCTAGTCTAGTACAGTGTAGATTTTGTCTCTTTGCATTTGTATCCGGGCCGAATACAGATGCGGGTGTGTATGCACAGTATCGGGGTTTTCCTGTAATTTATTACGGGACCAGATTTCTGGAGTTGCCAGTTTGCATTCCGTTCCGGCCGGTTTTCCTTTGTTCTTTCCCGGCCGGACTTTTCCGATGGAGGGGGTTATTTGCAGTTTTGCAAATAACACTTTGTGGAGGGGTTTCTTTGCATATTGTTTGATTATGATAGATTTCTTTTCTTTCTTCCATGCTTGCTTTAATGGTGAGATGAAAGGTTATGGGTTGAATAGGAAAAGAGGTATGGTTGATGTTTTCTTGTCTTAGATGTAGTCACCACTTCCTTGCTCCTACACTCACCTCCCTTCTTGTTTTATGTTATGATATTCATTCCTCCACCATCTTATTCTCACTTGAAGATGATAAGTTTCTCATTAGAAAAGAAGAAGAAGAAAAAGAAAGAGAGAAAGAAAAAGAATGAGAGAGTTCATCTTAGTTTTGTGAGGAATTCTTCATCTCCTTCTTCTTCTTGTTTCGGAAAAATGAAAGCACCATTTTTCCTAACCCCAATCCTCCATCATGGCAACTACAAACCCCAAGTGAGACAACCATCTTCTACACTACATTCTACAGCATATCTTGAGCATGTCGAGTTGCCGGCTTCATGCTCGAGTTGCCTCGGTATTGAGGCGGGAGCCCGTAAAAGACGAAGGCGATGTGGTGCCCCTTCCGGCGAGAAGGCGACGATGTGGAGCCAAGACTTTCCGCGGGAGATCGGGATGATGAAGAGAAGACCGGAGGACTCGGATCACTCAGTATACTTCTCACCCTATCTCTTGTTTGCTAGCGTAGGTTAATGGTTATCGATCCGGGTTTTCTTTGTCCGCGGTAGCGCCGGTTTCCGAGCAAGGAAAATTTTTTATTCCGCAATTTGGCCTCGAGTAAGACGGCCGGGGCGCTGCCGTGGCGCAACAGTTGGGCACCCAATTGAGTTTCAGCACAGCATTTCATCCGCAGACCGACGGCCAGTCAGAGCGGACTATTCAGACTCTTGAGGACATGCTCCGAGCGTGCGTTTTAGACTTCGGAGGTAGCTGGGATCATCATTTACCCTTAGTGGAGTTCTCCTACAACAACAGCTTCCAGGACACTATTCAGATGGCACCTTTCGAGGCATTGTATGGGAGGTGATGCAGATCGCCCGTCTGTTGGACAGAGCTTAGCGAGAGCAATATATTGGGGCCACAACTTGTTGAGGAGACGACCGTGAAGATACAATTGATTCAAGACAGGATGAGAGCGGCCCAGAGCAGGCAGAAAACGTATGCGGGCAGACGCCGTCGTAGACTAGAGTTCGCAGTTGGCGATCATGTTTTTCTGAGGGTCTCTTTGATGAAGGGTGCGATGCGATTTGGGCGAAAAGGAAAGCTTAGTCACAGATTTGTGGATCCCTTCGAGATCTTCGAGCGTGTCGGCGCAGTTACGTATCTTTTTTGCTCTTCCACCCAGCTTTCCTGATGTTCACCCCGTCTTCCATGTTTCGATGCTCCGCAAGTACCTTCATGACCCTTCTCATACGATTCGGCACCCGACAGTCCAGCTAGAGCGCGATCTTTCTTTTGAAGAGCAGCCGGTGGACATCCTGGATCGGCAGGTGAAGAAATTGAGATCGAAAGTTATACCGACCGTCAAGGTCCTTTGGCGTGACCCGAGCGGCGAGGAGGTCACCTGGGAGACCGAGGACGAGATGGGGAAGAAATATCCCCATCTCTTTGAAGGTACGCGTAGCTAGATTTTTAAATTTGGGGACCGAATTTCTTTAAGGGGGGAAGATTGTAACGCCTTGAAAAGTCGTTTTGATGTTTTCCCGAAAATCGGTGAAAATTTGGTATTTTTTCCGTAAATCGTCATTATTGTTATTTTGCGGTATATGCCTAATTATACCTAATTTGGAAAGGTAATTGCTAGTTTTTAGTAGCTAATGAGTTGCTTATAAATTTCTGGTCATTTAAATTTTTTCCCTATTTTGCTATTTCTAATATTATTTTAAGCTGTTAAAAATACATTAATTTAGCGATAAATACAAATTTGAATGGGCTAATTTTAATCTATAGAACCATGACAACTAAAATATAGTTAGTAATATAAATTTTTAGTATTTTATTTCAAGTTCTATTTGGTTATAATCAATGGAAATTAAAATATAATTAATTTAAACTAAAACTTGCAATTTTGAGCTTGTGGGGGGTCTTTTGCATAGAATTTTTTGGTAAAATCTCTCACACTCATTCCTCACTCCTTTGGCCGGCCCCACCACTGCTGGAACAGCCATTTCCCCCCTCCTTTTTTACTTTAACTCATATGAGGGAAATTGATTTGAAAAGGGAATAAAATATATTAATTTGGGTATGGGTTTAAAGTGAAATGAGAGGGGTGGACTTGGACATTTTTTTCCACAACACCCACACCTTCCCCATTCTCCTCCTCTGGACAAGAGTGCCCTGCAAGAATCCCCTCCATTTCCACATATCTTTTCATCATCAAAATTTCATCAAAATTCCATCAAAATCCAATTTAAACTTCACAATTTCAAGCCAATTCTTCATCCATTCTCCTTAGCCTTTCTTGCATGGATCTTTGATGCTAGGAGGCCATCTTTGGAGGCAAATCTTCTTGCTAGATCTCTAGATATTGAGGTATAATCTTGACCCATTTGAATTCTTATGGTTAAATTCCTTTAATTAAATTGTTTTAGTGTTAAAATTATAGCTAATTTCTAATCTAGTCTTTTAAAGTAAATGGTTTGAGTTAAACTAGGGTTTTAGAAACCATTATTAAGTTAATTAATTCTATTTTGCTAACCTAATCTAAGAGGTTAATTTGCTTAAGTGGGTTTTAATTGATGATAATCTAGTGTTTTTCATGTATAGTTTGGTTTGGAATGGCTAATTATGAAAAAATCAAGAAAGGGTTTGTGTATGGAAAATGGAAATTTGAAGCATTGCTTGTGGGCTATTTGAGTGTTGTAGATTTCTTGTAGTGTGGATTAGTTGATCATGCTAGATTGTAGTCTTTTCGTCGCAAATTTGCGATATTTGCGTCAATTTTCAATGTTTGCGCTTACTAGGTTTTTATAAAAATTTATGTGATGAATTATTTGTGATATCTTGATTATATTTTTGGCATCTCCTATAACTTGTAGGGTATGTGAATGCGGATTTTTGGTTTTATCGGGTTTTAGTTTTGCCGGGAGCTCCAAAACGACGATTCTAGTTAGGGTTTTCGTGATTTTTCTGTGTGTTCCGCGCACCTAGTGCACGTTGTGCCTAGCTTGTGAACATTGATATTTTCGTATGGTGTTTTGCATCGTTTCATGATATGTAACCTTATGTTTTTTATGGTGCAAATTACAGGATCGGTCGCGGAGTCTTAGGACGTGACATGAAAAGGGAAAATGGTGATTGGATCGAGCTAGCTGGGGATTTCCGGTGAGTAGATGTATACATATACGGGGAGAATCGTTTTGATGGCGCGAGGCACCCGATAATTTAGAATTTCTAGTAATACCATCCTGTTAAATGTAGTTCCTAGTTACCTACTTTACGGCATTGCATGACCTGTATATCCATATTTGTATTAAATTCATTATATAGAAACCATCAAAACCATTAAATGAGATATGCGATACAGTAAATAATTGGCTTGCTTAATTCATTATATTTAATTGTGCAACTTCATTTCATGGGACACTTGCACCATTACCAGAGTTTTATGCAGCACGAGCACTATTCATGCGGACACACACGCCTTGGTAATTGCTAAGCCACAAACACTAGATAACTTGTTTAAACTGGAAATATAGAATAATTTCAGCATATAGGACGTGTAAACTTGTACTAATACATTAAATTCCTCAAGATAAACATGAAGGAGGGCTAGCCACATATACATACATCATCGCATCACATTTCATACATAGTTTCGGTTCGTACCTTGCATAGTATACACTATCATATTATAGACATCCATTATCATCGATTTTCTTACACATTGTGATTTTTCTTGAGAATTCAGTATTTATGAGATTTCTGGATTTTGGGGGAAAAACGCAAGAATTTATAAACTTATTTCCTTTTTTAAAAGTATGCAAGTTGCGGTTTTCTAGTAATGTATGAGTCTTCCACCATGAGTTTTCAGGATTGCTGTTGGATTTCGAGACCCGATTCGAGGAGTTGGATGAACCGTCTCTGGTACATGGTGGGCCCGGTATGGTACCCCGGGGCAAGAAGCTTGAGTTGTATTCGATGAGCCCGGCAGGGGAGCACTACCTACCGGTGATTTTTGGTGCGGCGGATATCCAGAGAATACCGACCGTGGCAGTGAGACGTTGAGATTTTGATATTTTGAGATGGACCAGCCGGACGGCTGGGGCCGGGATATTGTATACAGATACTTTGGGACATTGGGAAATGTATTTGAGGTGCCGATGCTGGGCACGGATTTCTGTTGATTTCATATGATATTTCCTCAGATATTTCACAGAAATTTTCCTAAGATAAAAATAATGATTTCCTCATATCAGCATATTCATATCTTGTGTTACATTGCACTCATGTCGCATACATGCTAGTACTTCATACTATAGCAATATTGTAGAATTATGACACTTTGCGTACATGCTTGCAATAGTCTTTATAGATGATACATATTACTCACAAGTTGGCAACTCACCCCCGTTGTGCCACAGACTTTTTGGAGGTCCGATCCGTCAGCACTGTACCGACGGACGCACATCCTCCTTTTGCATGGATTTGATGATTTTCGCTCGTAGGTGGGTTATAGGTTTATTTTGTCTTCCACCTTGTACATTCATTGTATCTAGTGTACTCCATCTACTGTATCATCTACCAGTACTGTTTTATATTGACTTAGAGGCGAGACAGTGAGATTTGTGGGCATGCATATTGTTCTTTGGGTCGTGCTCACTTGAGCCGACAAGCTGTTTATTACTTATGCCTTTTTATGCTTATGTTGCACATTGCTGATTTATATTGCGTGGGATTTGTGTCTGCCTTGGGGTGAAGAGCTAGCTCCCGCTTGGGGATGCCGTATTTCATGTTATTCATATATATTCTTGTTGTACCCGGTTTGGGGGCCAGTATTTACAAAGGATACTCTGCCGAAATTTTCGGAAAAATTGATATTGCTTTTAAAAAGGCTTGATATGACTTATTTGATAAATTCGCTTTCAATTGATTGGTTTTTCCTTCACTCTACTGCTTATTGGGTTTTGATTTCTGGGCTTTGTCTTACTTAGATTACGTCCGCCTTGAGACGTTCGTAATTTAAGTGGCAGTCACGTTCCGTACCTTTCGGGTAGTGACAATAAGAGCAAAGGAAATTTCGACTACTATCATTCACGTCAAAACCGTGTATACCCCTGCCACTCCTACATCCACTTTTGCATTTCTCCGGAACACTCCGTATCACTATGATGATCCACATTTATTGGCTATGCCATCATATAGTGTAGGATTACCTAGCATGACATCAAGTGTTCGGGAGGCATCATCTATGCCATTTTCAAAATTTTGCCTTGCTAAACAATCCTAACCCTAGAATCTTAACTAGAGATTTAGAAAATACAATGTGTAAAAAACATTACAACTAAGTGAACTAGGAATACAACCTTTGTAGACCGGTCCTTCACTTCAATAGCTCTGTGTAGTAGTCCCTTCACTCCAAGTAGTGATCTTCCGGACTCAAGAATGACTCCACAAGATGAAAGGAACGAGCTTGCATGAAGTATTCGAGGCCAAAGATGATCTACGTCAAGGAGACACTAACCCAAGCCACCTCTTCACTAATGTAGGATTCGTGAAGCTAACACCCTAAACTAAATGGCTAATCTAGTATAGGATGATGAAGTAGAATTTCTGCTCACTTTAGAATTAATTTTCTCACTTTTTTTCTTCTCCTCTCAAAAACCTAGTGAGCTAAGCTCTTGATGAAGATGAAGAAGCAAATAATGGATGAGAGAGTGAATAGCAACCATGGGTGAGAAAATATCATATACTAACTCATGTAGAGACATAACCATGGCTAATGAGAATGGTTGGGTGAATAAATATCTTAAGTAAAACAAAATTAGTGGACTAAGTCAATGGATCTCCAAGTTTCTACAAACTTCATGCCATGTGACTAATTTCCATATAATATGGATTTATTTTAAATAAATAAACCTCACATTATCATGAGCATGGTGTGAGTCTCATACACCCATGTAGTGTGTATCATCAAGCATAACACGAAAAGAAATAAAATTAATATATATATCACATATATATTAAATGCATAAGTGAGAAAAGAAATGCTTAAGTGAGCTAATATTAGTTAATGTAAATTAGTATATCAAATATATAATTATATATTAAATCATTAAATCAACACTTGATTTAATAATCCGGTTATATCTCATATGACCGACTAATATTATTTGTATCAATTTATCGAATCAACGCTTGATTTGATAACTCGACTATATCACATATAACCGACCGATATGAATAAATCGCGAGGATGGAATACGGTATCACATTCTCGTATTAATCTCGGTCCCACACATATCACATATGTGCTCCTACTTCGTTTTTCCTGAGCCAATAAAACCTCTGTGTAGGACTCTAAAGACTCGTTAATACGCCAGCGGTAGGTGATGATCATATCAGGCACCCACAAGCCGTCAGCGGTACTAGCTGGACGTAACGGCTACCCGGGTATTGAGAGATGAGAAGATCAACAAGAAAGCCTGCTCATACTCCTGTAAAGCCTGTCAGTAACAGTACCGTACAGTCCGGTCTTTTCGTTTGATATGTCGCATATCTAGTCTAGGGGTGGTAAACGTCAGACCGCAGTAACCGATGAGTCTGAAGGGTTATGCTAGTGCCCCGGCCAACTTCCGTAGCCAAATGCGGAACAAAAGTTTTATAGCGATACAAAACTGGGCGCTAGAATAAACACAAACCGTATCTTTACCATAAACCTAGTTAGCTATGTAGGGTTCTATCTACTATGATAGAAAGTATACCTAAAGGAAACAAGTCCTTCAGGTCTTCGATCCTCTTCTTAAGCTCCTTGATGGAAGTATGGATCGTGCTTGAACTTTGGCCTCCTTGCGTTAACGATGATCCACCCGAGAGCTCCAACCTTGAGCTAAACCTCTAACTTGAGGTAACTAGAATACTTAGCTTGCTAATCTAAGTAGAATAGAGTGAGTAGAGTGTGAATTAGAGCAGTTTATCTCACTAAACCGTTGATTCTCAACTCATGAGACACTGGGGTTAGAGAGGAAGAAGAAGAGAGCAAGCTTTAGGAGAGAGAATGTATTTGTGATAATGATAATAAAAAAAAATAGCTAGCTTATATATGACCTCAACCATGGCCTGAAAATATCTCACCAAAATATCTAGGAAAAAATATCTTCTCAAAATATCTAAGGTCAGCAAGTCAAGCCAAGTCAAAATGTCAACATAAGTATCCATGCTAAAAATTATCATTTATCAAAAATAACAAAGTCGTTTCTTTTTCTCATATGTGTTTTGACCAAGTCAATGGTCAAAACCCTAATGAGGTATCTCCTTCTATACCCCCTCTCATCCGTATATACATACCTACATCCGTGTTCCGAGAAACATGAATACAATGAGATGAAACTAATCCAATAATCAAATACTAGGATCCGGCTTAAACCAAAGCCCACTAGTATTTTCCGCTCGAACACCACACGTACACAAGTACAAGTATGTGATCGAACCCTGTCATAAAAGCATACGACCTCTACTCGTTTCTCCCGAAGCTGGAAAACCCTCTGTGTGGGACTTTAAAGACTCGACAGTACTATGGCAGTGGGTTTAACCACAAGCATGTCAGCGGCACTAGCTGTGCGTAACGGCTTGATCGCACGCTTTTGGCGTGTCGGATGTTCAAAGAATTAAAGTGTAACCGCGATCAGGACGGTGTCGCTTTGCAGCTAGCCGGTTGAGCACGGGTCGGTCCACAGGGAGATGGTGGTATCTTACCTTCTTGTCTTAGACGAGTCAATAAAGAATATGTATGTTTGTTTGATCTAACCTATGTGTTTATTTGCAGGTATAAAGTTGTTAAGAAGAAAATACGAGATTGTAAGCTAAAGAAATCCGTACTCGAAACCTTTGAGCCGAGTCTTGACCAATTGAAGCTCGAGCAATCGGCAACAACGTGGATTAGGGGATTTAAGCGCGGTATTCGTGGAATCCGGCTTATTTACCCTTGTCCTTCCGTTCTTGTCTCTTGCTTTCGCCTCCGGCCAAACTGAACGCAACCGGTCGCGGTTAGGAACCACCGTTACCTTGTCAGGGTACGGTGCCTAACGGAGCGCTTGCGTATGGTTTGGGCGGAGTTCAATGGAAAATAACGGGAAAAGGAAAAGAGCAAAGAAATGTTAACTTACAATATCATATGGATTCTTAACAACAACAATAATTACAACATTCACAAAATGAACAAAAGAGAACAAAAAGAAAAGAACAAAGAAAAGAAAAGATTACAAGTTATTAAGTGCATGAAATAAATTGCAAGTAATTAAAGACAAGGTAATAAAAAGCAAGTAATAAAAAGCGATAAAAAGAACAAGGAACTAGAACTCAAGCCAAGCATGTGATCAATAGCCAACCCTTAAACTTGCAAGCTCAATCAAGAGGTTGCAAGATCAAGAGAAGGGTAGAGAACGCATGTGAAGTGAAGAACTAGTCCCGTGAGAAAATACGACCCTTGAGATCAATAACTAACCCTTAACCATTCAAGCTCAATGAAGAGGTTGAATGATCAAGAGAAAGCAAGAATCTCAAGGGGGAGCGAAACTAACAAGAAAGATAAAAAACCCTCATCTTCATTAATCTTCCACTCAAAAAGCTCTCACTACAATTTTAATGGAGAAAGAATGAAGAAGAAGAAGAAGAAGAAGAACAAAACTACACAAAAAAAGAGGCTAAAGAAAAGCTCCCTTGGTTTGATCAGAACTGGGGTATTTATAGGAGGGGAATGGGAAACCTAGGGCAACCATCAGAACACACATGAAGAGACCAATCTACCCCCTAAAATTGATCACCAGAGGAGTCCGTACGGCCGCGTTTCCGCGGCCAATACCCCCTATTGGCCGCGGAAACGCGGCCATGTGGTGGAGTCAGGTCGTCAACTTTTGTGGCTTTCCCTGTTTTGATGTTTCCTCGTGTTTGAAAACTTCAAAATGAACAAAAGTCCTCCAGAATATCTGCAGATTCCAAGTCCAAGATTGCATTATCTTTTCTTTACTTTTGACTTTATCTCCCTCGAGCTCCGCGCACCCATTGATTCTTGTGCATCCCCCTCGTGCTCTGTGCTTGTCCCAGACACGAATGACTACTGTCACATGTCTTGTATCGGGAACTGGTACTCGGCACTGGACGAATATGGATGACCGGAACCCGGCTTTTATCTGCTGTCGACAGATGTTCTGCTTTTGGCGTAATTGTGGAGATTTTATCCTGATTTGCAATATTTGTACTGGAAACCTGTATTCTGTAAACATGTAACAAACACGGATTAAAAGCACCTACCTATAAACACACGAGCGTAAGAATGGGCGGTATAAAATGCAAATTCTGATATGAACAAATACCCCCAAACTTAACTTTTGCTCGTCCCGAGCAAAACCAATTATTCACAAAAATAAAATGATAACCGCACTTTCGCAGGGAACGCGATTGCACTGAGCATGTGCAACAAGCCGTTAAACCTCTAGGTGTCCCTTGTAGGAGGAGTGTTGTCTCCTGAGGGTTTTCAGCGGATACTACCCACAAAATCCCGTCAAGCTAGTTTTGTAAAATAACTAAGATTCAAACCCCTAAAGTTTTGTTTCAGAAAATAACAATTCTATTATCCTAAGTCTAGACTATCGAACCTTTATTTTTCACACCTCGTTTCTTATTTAACTACAGATTTTATATGTCTTTACGTGCAGTGCAAATAGTCTCGTTAAGTTCCCGAAAGGTCGAATAAAGTCATTATGTCACACAATAAAGCCCAGATAACTATTTTCAAAGGATCACATAAGTTTTATAAAGAGTTAAGCATTTTTCAAGTTTCGTTTTCCAGTAAAGTTTCAACTTCAGAATTTCTATCTTCCCTAACAGGAAACTAGGTCTTATTCTACACTCCACCTTTTTCTTGTTTTCATTTCATACACACCTCTGTGAACGTGCAATAGTCTTTATCATGGAGTAAAACCTTCATATCTCCGCTAAATTTTTTATGAAAGCCTGTCTTTTATCAAGATTATTCTCACACAAAGAACCGTTAGGAATTTTAACTCGGAGGGAACACTTGCTTGATTTTGTTTTAATCTGGACTTTCTAGGCTTCTTAGCGAGCTTTAGGCCAATGCACCCAAACCAGTTGGTTTTAGGGCATTAGGTGTAGAAACACCCCAGCGGACTTAATTACTCAAGTTACCTAGGTCCAAAAACAAAAGACAGTTTGGCGTGAAAATCATGATGATTCAATACGAACGGAGATATAACCGGTAGTTCAATTATTTTTTGGATAAAAGACGTGTTTAGTGGGTTCGGTGTGTAATCATTCCAATCAAGTTTCAGATGGGTTATTTTTCAGACTTAGTTCCAATTAAGGCATCAATAACATTCCTTCATATTCACTCACTTCATAAACTATTCTTGATATATTACTTATTTCAGAACAAACCTATTTGATCCTCAGAAAATCATTTATCTTATTTAAAAGTTTTTAAACATAAAAGACTTGTCATCTAATTTCCAAGACTCACAACACGTGTAGTGTGATGTAAAGACGTATATCAGCTATAGTTAACTTCAAAGGAGAGTTATCTTTCAGGTTTTCAAAATCTAAACATAAGATTTAGTTATTCCTATCTTTTCAAACAAAAACCGTCGAAATGTTGAATCAGAGTTTTTCCACTAGCTACTTGACAGAAAGGTTTTTATGTTTTTAGAAAATTTTCAATTTTTGTGGGTTTTTAATAGGGTATGCAAATGCAAAATATACAAATGAATGCGAAGGAAGAAAGCTTACCGAGCACACCCCCAAACTTAAACTTGACAGTGCCCTCACTGTCAGGCTATACTAAGAGGGTCAAAATTGCCGGCGCTCTCTAAAAACAAATTATATACAAAACAAAAAAGGAAAACAAAAAATATATACAAAAAAATGCCCCCCAAACTTAAGTAAAACAATGTTTCCACTGTTAAGCGTTGAAATTCAGGAATAGGGGGGAAAGAACAGTATCAAGCTATACAAGGCCTTACACAGGCCAAAAGTAAGCACCAACCATTCAAAGATTTTATCTCTGTAAAGCAGTGGCTGGTGAAAGAAGGCGTAGGGAAAAGAGAGAGAGAATACGCGAGACCGTATGGAGATAGAAGCGGGATACAGTCTCGGTATATCAGAAGAAGAATGGCGGAAGGGAAAAAGAAGCGGAGTACGAACTTGAGGGTGCAAATGGAGTGAATAGATTAGCACAATTTGTGATGAGTGATGTGTAAACAGCGATTGTGCTAATCTATTAACCCGTCGAGAGATTGGGTCAAATCCCTCAAGATTCGTGAGAAACCATGGGTACGCCGAACTTGATAAACCAGACACAGGGAGTGAAAATGATACGGGTTCTTGCAAGGTCGGAACGATGGAAAGGATGGAGGGAAGTGGTTGAGGAAGGGTATTGATTAAGGGTTCTGGAGGGTGTACACAGTCAGTGAAAGGAACAGGATGAATTGGAAAATCCGACTCATCATCTAGAACTGTTTCATCCTCAAAAATATTCTCAAAATTCTCTTCAAAGTTAAGCTCATCCATGCATATTTCATCAAAATCAAGACGCATATGAAGTTCGGGAAAAACAGTTAAAGACTCGGGATGATGAGTTGGAGAGAAAAAGTTATCTAAATCAATGGGTTCATCATCCAAAATATTCCCAGCGTCAATATCCTCAATCAAGTGAAAGTCAATTTTCTCAGACACCTCATCAAAAGCATGGATTTCAATTAATTCTGGTTCTAAGATATAAGTGTAGAGGTCAAAAGGATTGGGATTGGTTTCACTTGGAAGGGACCCTTCACAATCGGGTAAATCAAATACTACAAAGTCGCACAACTCATTAATCATTCCATCTTCAATTGATAAATCATGTGGGATACTCGATAGACTTGCAAAACAGGAGTTGTGGGATTCAATTTGGGACGGGTAGGTTCGATTTGGAAGGGGGTACATCTCACTCTCTCCACTCAAATTCACAGCCTGTCCTGCCGCCTCATCATACATTGAAAAAGTTGTAGCTAGTTGAAAACTAGCTACAGGGTCACTAGGTTGCATGAGGGCGGCCATGGACGCATTCAAATCCATAATCTGTTGGCTTGACGCTACCCTAAAGTCTTCCAATGACTGTTCCAGACTAGACATGGGTTGTGAAGGGGTTTCAGTAAAAAATTCAAAGTTGTTTGTATACTGAAAATTCCCAAAAGGCTGTGTAGAAGCAATGTCTAGGGAAGTTGGAAAAGTTGGGTAGGACTGGTAGGAATTGAATGGTTGGACAGGGGTTGGATCAACAGGTGGATAAGAAGGTGAATGAAATTGTTGATCCCGAGAATTTGAAGTGGTGAAAGGAGTGAAAGATCGGCTACGGGATTGTTCGATACGTTCAGCGATGGACAAAGGACGACTTGCAGAAGGGGTATCAAAATGAGCGGGTGCGGGAGGTTGAAAAGGTTGATACAAAGTGGAATGAGGAGTGCAAGTGTTTGTCCTAGACGCTGCTATGCGATCTTTCAGTGAAATTTTGGGCATGGAGGGGTCGTTCGATATTCGGCCAAAGCAAGAACCGTAAGAAGTAAAGTCTGGTTGTGGGTACCAAAGTTCGGCCAGTGTTTTGCGAGGTGGGGTACCCATGATATGAAGAGAGAGAAAGAAAGGCAGAGAAAAGAAGGGGAAAAAAGAATGTGATAATTTTTTTATTTTTGTTTAGTTTATATATTAACAAAGGAATAAAAAACAATATGGACAAAAACAATCACGACGCAAAAATACCACACACCTAATCGTTCTAGGGTTCACCTAGGTCAACTAGACCTGCTCCAGAACTTGATTGTCGAAGTAAAACTGTGTCGAGAAACAGGCTCAAGATACACTGATCATGAGGCCAGGTAAGTGCAGAGATAAGGGGAGGTTTTCCAACACTTTCGCGAAGTTCCTTAATTAAATAACCCTTTCTCTTTTGGCGGTTTCGCCGTTAACACTTTCCTAGACACCCCGTAAACAATATACCGTTAAGCAAGGTTCTAAACACAGTTAACTTCTCCTAATGAGCGCGAAGTCCTTAAGGCTTAAAGTCTAGTTTCTTTTAAATTTTGTGCGGGTAAACGTTATGCTCAAGTTCGTGATTTGTGGGCCACGGAAAAGGTGATGAAATCCTTTACCGTATCTTGTGGGGTTCGCTTGCCCTTAAGTCCGTATTAATGTATGTAATGCGCAATTCAAAAATTCTGTAAAGAATCAAACAATCTTTTTTTAGTTTAAGCACGGCACTGCAACAAATACGGGTTAGTCAATTTTTTTTTTAGTGTTTGCTAGCGAACTTGCAAAGAATCCTGCAAAGAATAGTATATTGGAAGCGTCGGATTTGAGAAGAAGGTGTTAGTAAAGTACGTACCGTTAAGTTTTGGGTTAGGAAACCCCCGTTGAATCAAATCCGGTAAGCTTGAAAAGTTCTCTTGCGCGGGTCAAACTACCCGGATCTTTGGCACTGTACTTTGCAATCACCTTAGACTTGAATGTACACTTTGCTCCCCACAATTGCAGTTTGCAAATCTGCAAAAATCTGCACTATTGCCCACAAAAATTATCAAAAATGACAAAATTTTTTTTTTTTAATAAATATATACAAAAAGAATATTAACCCGAATAACAAGAAAGAAAATACGCTACCGTCTCCCCGGCAACGGCGCCATTTGATCGCACGCTTTTGGCGTGTCGGATGTTCAAAGAATTAAAGTGTAACCGCTATCTGGACGGTGTCGCTTTGCAGCTAGCCGGTTGAGCACGGGTCGGTCCACAGGGAGATGGTGGTATCTTACCTTCTTGTCTTAGACGAGTCAATAAAGAATATGTATGTTTGTTTGATCTAACCTATGTGTTTATTTGCAGGTATAAAGTTGTTAAGAAGAAAATACGAGATTGTAAGCTAAAGAAATCCGTACTCGAAACCTTTGAGCCGAGTCTTGACCAATTGAAGCTCGAGCAATCGGCAACAACGTGGATTAGGGGATTTAAGCGCGGTATTCGTGGAATCCGGCTTATTTACCCTTGTCCTTCCATTCTTGTCTCTTGCTTTCGCCTCCGGCCAAACCGAACGCAACCAGTCGCGGTTAGGAACCACCGTTACCTTGTCAGGGTACGGTGCCTAACGGAGCGCTTGCGTATGGTTTGGGCGGAGTTCAATGGAAAATAACGGGAAAAGGATAAGAGCAAAGAAATGTTAACTTAAAATATCATATGGATTCTTAACAACAACAATAATTACAACATTCACAAAATGAACAAAAGAGAACAAAAAGAAAAGAACAAAGAAAAGAAAAGATTACAAGTTATTAAGTGCATGAAATAAATTGCAAGTAATTAAAGACAAGGTAATAAAAAGCAAGTAATAAAAAGCGATAAAAAGAACAAGGAACTAGAACTCAAGCCAAGCATGTGATCAATAGCCAACCCTTAAACTTGCAAGCTCAATCAAGAGGTTGCAAGATCAAGAGAAGGGTAGAGAACGCATGTGAAGTGAAGAACTAGTCCCGTGAGAAAATACGACCCTTGAGATCAATAACTAACCCTTAACCATTCAAGCTTAATGAAGAGGTTGAATGATCAAGAGAAAGCAAGAATCTCAAGGGGGAGCGAAACTAACAAGAAAGATAAAAAACCCTCATCTTCATTAATCTTCCACTCAAAAAGCTCTCACTACAATTTTAATGGAGAAAGAATGAAGAAGAAGAAGAAGAAGAAGAAGAAGAAGAACAAAACTACACAAAAAAAGAGGCTAAAGAAAAGCTCCCTTGGTTTGATCAGAACTGGGGTATTTATAGGAGGGGAATGGGAAACCTAGGGCAACCATCAGAACACACATGAAGAGACCAATCTACCCCCCAAAATTGATCACCAGAGGAGTCCGTACGGCCGCGTTTCCGCGGCCAATACCCCTTATTGGCCGCGGAAACGTGGCCATGTGGTGGAGTCAGGTCGTCAACTTTTGTGGCTTTCCCTGTTTTGATGTTTCCTCGTGTTTGAAAACTTCAAAATGAACAAAAGTCCTCCAGAATATCTGCAGATTCCAAGTCCAAGATTGCATTATCTTTTCTTTACTTTTGACTTTATCTCCCTCGAGCTCGGCGCACCCATTGATTCTTGTGCAGCCCCCTCGTGCTCTGTGCTTGTCCCAGACACGAATGACTACTGTCACATGTCTTGTATCGGGAACTGGTACTCGGCACTGGACGAATATGGATGACCGGAACCCGGCTTTTATCTGCTGTCGACAGATGTTCTGCTTTTGGCGTAACTGTGGAGATTTTATCCTGATTTGCAATATTTGTACTGGAAACCTGTATTCTGTAAACATGTAACAAACACGGATTAAAAGCACCTACCTATAAACACACGAGCGTAAGAATGGGCGGTATAAAATGCAATATTCTGATATGAACAAATACCCCCAAACTTAACTTTTGCTCGTCCCGAGCAAAACCAATTATTCACAAAAATAAAATGATAACCGCACTTTCGCAGGGAACGCGATTGCACTGAGCATGTGCAACAAGCCGTTAAACCTCTAGGTGTCCCTAGTAGGAGGAGTGTTGTCTCCTAAGGGTTTTCAGCGGATACTACCCACAAAATCCCGTCAAGCTAGTTTTGTAAAATAACTAAGATTCAAACCCCTAAAGTTTTGTTTCAGAAAATAACAATTCTATTATCCTAAGTCTAGACTATCGAACCTTTATTTTTCACACCTCGTTTCTTATTTAACTACAGATTTTATATGTCTTTACGTGCAGTGCAAATAGTGTCGTTAAGTTCCCGAAAGGTCGAATAAAGTCATTATGTCACACAATAAAGCCCAGATAACTATTTTCAAAGGATCACATAAGTTTTATAAAGAGTTAAGCATTTTTCAAGTTTCGTTTTCCAGTAAAGTTTCAACTTCAGAATTTCTATCTTCCCTAACAGGAAACTAGGTCTTATTCTACACTCCACCTTTTTCTTGTTTTCATTTCATACACACCTCTGTGAACATGCAATAGTCTTTATCATGGAGTAAAACCTTCATATCTCCGCTAAATTTTTTATGAAAGCCTGTCTTTTATCAAGATTATTCTCACACAAAGAACCGTTAGGAATTTTAACTCGGAGGGAACACTTGCTTGATTTTGTTTTAATCTGGACTTTCTAGGCTTCTTAGCGAGCTTTAGGCCAATGCACCCAAACCAGTTGGTTTTAGGGCATTAGGTGTAGAAACACCCCAGCGGACTTAATTACTCAAGTTACCTAGGTCCAAAAACAAAAGACAGTTTGGCGTGAAAATCATGATGATTCAATACGAACGGAGATATAACCGGTAGTTCAATTATTTTTTGGATAAAAGACGTGTTTAGTGGGTTCGGTGTGTAATCATTCCAATCAAGTTTCAGATGGGTTATTTTTCAGACTTAGTTCCAATTAAGGCATCAATAACATTCCTTCATATTCACTCACTTCATAAACTATTCTTGATATATTACTTATTTCAGAACAAACCTATTTGATCCTCAGAAAATCATTTATCTTATTTAAAAGTTTTTAAACATAAAAGACTTGTCATCTAATTTCCAAGACTCACAACACGTGTAGTGTGATGTAAAGACGTATATCAGCTATAGTTAACTTCAAAGGAGAGTTATCTTTCAGGTTTTCAAAATCTAAACATAAGATTTAGTTATTCCTATCTTTTCAAACAAAAACCGTCGAAATGTTGAATCAGAGTTTTTCCACTAGCTACTTGACAGAAAGGTTTTTATGTTTTTAGAAAATTTTCAATTTTTGTGGGTTTTTAATAGGGTATGCAAATGCAAAATATACAAATGAATGCGAAGGAAGAAAGCTTACCGAGCACACCCCCAAACTTAAACTTGACAGTGCCCTCACTGTCAGGCTATACTAAGAGGGTCAAAATTGCCGGCGCTCTCTAAAAACAAATTATATACAAAACAAAAAAGGAAAACAAAAAATATATACAAAAAAATGCCCCCCCAAACTTAAGTAAAACAATGTTTCCACTGTTAAGCGTTGAAATTCAGGAATAGGGGGGAAAGAACAGTATCAAGCTATACAAGGCCTTACACAGGCCAAAAGTGAGCACCAACCATTCAAAGATTTTATCTCTGTAAAGCAGTGGCTGGTGAAAGAAGGCGTAGGGAAAAGAGAGAGAGAATACGCGAGACCGTATGGAGATAGAAGCGGGATACGGTCTCGGTATATCAGAAGAAGAATGGCGGAAGGGAAAAAGAAGCGGAGTACGAACTTGAGGGTGCAAATGGAGTGAATAGATTAGCACAATTTGTGATGAGTGATGTGTAAACAGCGATTGTGCTAATCTATTAACCCGTCGAGAGATTGGGTCAAATCCCTCAAGATTCGTGAGAAACCATGGGTACGCCGAACTTGATAAACCAGACACAGGGAGTGAAAATGATACGGGTTCTTGCAAGGTCAGAACGATGGAAAGGATGGAGGGAAGTGGTTGAGGAAGGGTATTGATTAAGGGTTCTGGAGGGTGTATACAGTCAGTGAAAGGAACAGGATGAATTGGAAAATCCGACTCATCATCTAGAACTGTTTCATCCTCAAAAATATCCTCAAAATTCTCCTCAAAGTTAAGCTCATCCATGCATATTTCATCAAAATCAAGACGTATATGAAGTTCGGGAAAAACAGTTAAAGACTCGGGATGATGAGTTGGAGAGAAAAAGTTATCTAAATTAATGGGTTCATCATCCAAAATATTCCCAGCGTCAATATCCTCAATCAAGTGAAAGTCAATTTTCTCAGACACCTCATCAAAAGCATGGATTTCAATTAATTCTGGTTCTAAGATATAGGTGTAGAGGTCAAAAGGATTGGGATTGGTTTCACTTGGAAGGGACCCTTCACAATCGGGTAAATCAAATACTACAAAGTCGCACAACTCATTAATCATTCCATCTTCAATTGATAAATCATGTGGGATACTCGATAGACTTGCAAAACAGGAGTTGTGGGATTCAATTTGGGACGGGTAGGTTCGATTTGGAAGGGGGTACATCTCACTCTCTCCACTCAAATTCACAGCCTGTCCTGCCGCCTCATCATACATTGAAAAAGTTGGAGCTAGTTGAAAACTAGCTACAGGGTCACTAGGTTGCATGAGGGCGGCCATGGACGCATTCAAATCCATCATCTGTTGGCTTGACGCTACCCTAAAGTCTTCCAATGACTGTTCCAGACTAGACATGGGTTGTGAAGGGGTTTCAGTAAAAAATTCAAAGTTGTTTGTATACTGAAAATTCCCAAAAGGCTGTGTAGAAGCAATGTCTAGGGAAGTTGCAAAAGTTGGGTAGGACTGGTAGGAATTGAATGGTTGGACAGGGGTAGGATCAACGGGTGGATAAGAAGGTGAATGAAATTGTTGATCCCGAGAATTTGAAGTGGTGAAAGGAGTGAAAGATCGGCTACGGGATTGTTCGATACGTTCAGCGATGGACAAAGGACGACTTGCAGAAGGGGTATCAACATGAGCGGGTGCGGGAGGTTGAAAAGGTTGATACAAAGTGGAATGAGAAGTGCAAGTGTTTGTCCTAGACGCTGCTATGCGATCTTTCAGTGAAATTTTGGGCATGGAGGGGTCGTTCGATATTCGGCCAAAGCAAGAACCGTAAGAAGTAATGTCTGGTTGTGGGTACCAAAGTTCGGCCAGTGTTTTGCGAGGTGGGGTACCCATGATATGAAGAGAGAGAAAGAAAGGCAGAGAAAAGAAGGGGAAAAAAGAATGTGATAATTTTTTTTTTTTTTAGTTTATATATTAACAAAGGAATAAAAAACAATATGGACAAAAACAATCACGACGCAAAAATACCACACACCTAATCGTTCTAGGGTTCACCTAGGTCAACTAGACCTGCTCCAGAACTTGATTGTCGAAGTAAAACTGTGTCGAGAAACAGGCTCAAGATACACTGATTACGAGGCCAGGTAAGTGCAGAGATAAGGGGAGGTTTTCCAACGCTTTCGCGAAGTTCCTTAATTAAATAACCCTTTCTTTTTTGGCGGTTTCGCCGTTAACACTTTCCTAGACACCCCGTAAACAATATACCGTTAAGCAAGGTTCTAAACACAGTTAACTTCTCCTAATGAGCGCGAAGTCCTTAAGGCTTAAAGTCTAGTTTCTTTTAAATTTTGTGCGGGTAAACGTTATGCTCAAGTTCGTGATTTGTGGGCCACGGAAAAGGTGATGAAATCCTTTACCGTATCTTGTGGGGTTCGCTTGCCCTTAAGTCCGTATTAATGTATGCAATGCGCAATTCAAAAATTTTGTAAAGAATCAAACAATCGTTTTTTAGTTTAAGCACGGCACTGCAACAAATACGGGTTAGTCAATTTTTTTTAGCGTTTGCTAGCGAACTTGCAAAGAATCCTGCAAAGAATAGTATATTGGAAGCGTCGGATTTGAGAAGAAGGTGTTAGTAAAGTACGTAACGTTAAGTTTTGGGTTAGGAAACCCCCGTTGAATCAAATCCGGTAAGCTTGAAAAGTTCGCTTGCGCGGGTCAAACCACCCGGATCTTTGGCACTGTACTTTGCAATCACCTTAGACTTGAATGTACACTTTGCTCCCCACAATTGCAGTTTGCAAATCTGCAAAAATCTGCACTCTTGCCCACAAAAATTATCAAAAATGACAAAATTTATTTTTTTTAATAAATATATACAAAAAGAATATTAACCCGAATAACAAGAAAGAAAATACGCTACCGTCTCCCCGGCAACGGCGCCATTTGATCGCACGCTTTAGGCGTGTCGGATGTTCAAAGAATTAAAGTGTAACCGCGATCAGGACGGTGTCGCTTTGCAGCTAGCCGGTTGAGCACGGGTCGGTCCACAGGGAGATGGTGGTATCTTACCTTCTTTTCTTAGACGAGTCAATAAAGAATATGTATGTTTGTTTGATCTAACCTATGTGTTTATTTGCAGGTATAAAGTTGTTAAGAAGAAAATACGAGATTGTAAGCTAAAGAAATCCGTACTCGAAACCTTTGAGCCGAGTCTTGACCAATTGAAGCTCGAGCAATCGGCAACAACGTGGATTAGGGGATTTAAGCGCGGTATTCATGGAATCCGGCTTATTTACCCTTGTCCTTCCGTTCTTGTCTCTTGCTTTCGCCTCCGGCCAAACCGAACGCAACCGGTCGCGGTTAGGAACCACCGTTACCTTGTCAGGGTACGGTGCCTAACGGAACGCTTGCGTATGGTTTGGGCGGAGTTCAATGGAAAATAACGGGAAAAGGAAAAGAGCAAAGAAATGTTAACTTACAATATCATATGGATTCTTAACAACAACAATAATTACAACATTCACAAAATGAACAAAAGAGAACAAAAAGAAAAGAACAAAAAAAAGAAAAGATTACAAGTTATTAAGTGCATGAAATAAATTGCAAGTAATTAAAGACAAGGTAATAAAAAGCAAGTAATAAAAAGCGATAAAAAGAACAAGGAACTAGAACTCAAGCCAAGCATGTGATCAATAGCCAACCCTTAAACTTGCAAGCTCAATCAAGAGGTTGCAAGATCAAGAGAAGGGTAGAGAACGCATGTGAAGTGAAGAACTAGTCCCATGAGAAAATACGACCCTTGGGATCAATAACTAACCCTTAACCATTCAAGCTCAATGAAGAGGTTGAATGATAAAGAGAAAGCAAGAATCTCAAGGGGGAGCGAAACTAACAAGAAAGATAAAAAAAACCCTCATCTTCATTAATCTTCCACTCAAAAAGCTCTCACTACAATTTTAATGGAGAAAGAATGAAAAAGAAGAAGAAGAAGAACAAAACTACACAAAAAAAGAGGCTAAAGAAAAGCTCCCTTGGTTTGATCAGAACTGGGGTATTTATAGGAGGGGAATGGGAAACCTAGGGCAACCATCAGAACACACATGAAGAGACCAATCTACCCCCCAAAATTGATCACCAGAGGAGTCCGTACGGCCGCGTTTCCGCGGCCAATACCCCCTATTGGCCGCGGAAACGCGGCCATGTGGTGGAGTCAGGTCGTCAACTTTTGTGGCTTTCCCTGTTTTGATGTTTCCTCGTGTTTGAAAACTTCAAAATGAACAAAAGTCCTCCAGAATATCTGCAGATTCCAAGTCCAAGATTGCATTATCTTTTCTTTACTTTTGACTTTATCTCCCTCGAGCTCCGCGCACCCATTGATTCTTGTGCAGCCCCCTCGTGCTCTGTGCTTGTCCCAGACACGAATGACTACTGTCACATGTCTTGTATCGGGAACTGGTACTCGGCACTGGACGGATATGGATGACCGGAACCCGGCTTTTATCTGCTGTCGACAGATGTTCTGCTTTTGGCGTAACTGTGGAGATTTTATCCTGATTTGCAATATTTGTACTGGAAACCTGTATTCTGTAAACATGTAACAAACACGGATTAAAAGCACCTACCTATAAACACACGAGCGTAAGAATGGGCGGTATAAAATGCAATATTCTGATATGAACACGGCTACCCAGATATCTGTCGATAAGAAGGTCGACGAGCAAGCTCATCCAAACTCCTACTGAGCCTATCTGTGACAATCTCCATACAGTCCGGTCTGTTCATCTAAGAGTATCGCATTTCGGGCCTAGGGGGTGGTAAACGTCAGTCCCCTAATAGCCGTATAAGTCGTGTCAGAGTGTATCCCAGAACACGCTGAGAAACTATTGGAAAACCCTACCAGTAAATCTCACTTGCCCTGGCCAGGGACTTTATGTAATGGCTCTCCTAAATACAGTGCGATATCAACCCCCAATACCGGGAGAGACGAATCCTGTCTAACCGCCACTTCCTCCAAGTGCTTCAGGACTGCACCTAACTACTACCTGTTTGCACGACTCAATAGAGCCGTGGTAGGGTAGCAATCAAAGAACCGTGGGAACACACTTGAGGCGAAGTAGCAGTGTCAAGTCAACGGACTAAGCTGTACTCATGTCACCTGGGAACTGCTACCTAACGATAGGTATAATACCAACCAATAGTTCCCGACGGGTCCTGTCCAGTGTACTCGTAACCTAACGAGCACCTGCATATTATCTCCAGTATGACGTACTGATGGCTATGGGACAGACCATCTCCCCTGCTGGGATGAGAAGCATATGCACTAGTCTACTCTGGAGTATCGATGCCCTGTCTCGATAATCCTATGACTAGGGACCTATATAAGGATGTGCTTATAGACTATCCAGCCCCCACTAGTGTGATCGCCATCACAACGCTGGCTGTCAAGCAAAGATCCTAAGGGCTCCATCAATATGTATTAGCGATATGTTAAAAGAAACATATACACATATTAAGATAGATACAAACCAAGTAGCATACTGCAATATCGAGCAAGACTGTCGTCAATCCATGTATATATCACAAGCTTCCAAAATGTAATATAAAAACTAGTACTATACAATAATGGCCTCTAAGGCATACATATCCAACAATCTCCCACTTGCACTAAAGGCCAGTAATTGGTGTACCGCATACCCGATGTATGTACTAAGGCCAGCTGCTTGCGTACCGTATACCAAATAGCTCAAAAAGTCGCTCGAACTGTGTTTGAGGGACGACCTTTGTGAATGGATCCACCGTGTTTTCTTTAGTGTCCACTCTCCGTACCTCGATCTCCTAGTGATCAATGATCTCCCTGATCAGGTGATACCGCTTAAGACGTGCCTGGATTTCTAATGGGACCGTGGTTCCTTTGCTAAAGCTATAGCCCTATTGTTATCGCAATACAAAGGTATTGGGTCAACAATGTATGGAACTACGTGATGTTCACTAATGAACTTCATCATCCAAACTGCTTCTTTTGCGGCATCGCTTGCAGCAATGTATTCATCCTCCATCGTCGAGTCTACGACGGTATCCTATTTGGAACTCCTCCAACACACCGCCCTTCCGTTGAGGGTAAACACAAAACTCGAGACAGACTTGTTGTCGTCCTTGTCACTCTTGAAGCTTGAATCGGTAAAGGACTCGACCCTGAGGTCTCCATTACCATAAACCAGGAACACCTCCTTAGTCCTTCTCAGGTACTTGAGAATGTTCTTCACTGCCTTCCAGTGGTTCTCACCTGAGTCTGACTGATATCGGCTCACCACGCTTAGCGCATAAGCTACATATGGTCTTGTACATAGCATCACATACATTATAGATCCTACTACCGAAGCGTAGGGTATAGTGCTCATGCGAACCATCTCCTCGTCAGTCTTGGGAGACATCTTCTTGGAGAGGATGATTCCGTGCAATGCGGGTATATTACCGCGCTTGGAATCATCCATACTAAATCTCTTTAGTACGGTCTCTATGTACCTGGACTGCGAAAGTACTAATAATCTCTTAGATCTTGATCCCCAGAATGCACGAGGCATCACTCAGGTCCTTCATGAAGAACCGTTGTGACAAGAATAGCTTGACTGATTATAGCATAGGAATGTCATTTCCTATCAAAATAATGTCCATACAAGACTAGGAATACGACAGTTCGTCCTACAATCTTCTTATAAATACAATGCTCATCATCGTTCTTGATGAAGTCAAATTCCTTGACTGTTTCATCAAAACAGATGTTCCAGCTCCGCGATGCCTACTTTAATCCATAAATGGATTTGAGCAACTTGCACACCTTCCCGCTGCTCCCACTGTCTACGAAGCCTTCTGGATGATCCATATAAATGCTATCTTCCAAACCGCCATTCAGAAAAGCCATTTTTACGTCAATCTGCCAGATCTCATAGTCATGGAAGGCAGCAATGGCAAGTAGGATCTGAATGGATTTGAGCATAGCCACTGGTGAAAAAGTTTCGTCATAGTCGACACCAGGTCTTTGACGAAAACCTTTTGCAACGAGTCTAGCCTTATAGGTTTCCACCTGCCCATCTACACAAAGTTTCCTTTTGTAGATCCATTTGCATCCAATGGGTTTTACCGCAGGTGGAGCAATATCCAAGGTCCACACTTTATTGGTGTACATGGACTCCATTTTTTATTGCATATCATCCAACCACTTATCAGAGTCCCTACAGATAATGGCCTGCCTGAAACTGGTAGGATCATCTTCTTCCAAGATGCAATCCTCTCGATTCTCGTATATGAGAAAACCGTAGTATCTCTCCGGCGGATGAGAAATCCTACCATATTTGCGGAGTGGCTGAGGTTCGTCCGGTATAACTGAATCTAGCGGTTCCACCAAATCATCAGTTATAGTTTGTGTCTCTGGAATTTCATCCAGTTCTACCGTGCTGCCACTAATATTTTTAACAAGAAATTCTTTTTCCAAAAATGTGGCGTTCCTAGAAACAATAATCTTCTGTTCCTCTGCATGGTAGAATAGATACCAGTTTGAATCTTTTGGGTATCCCACAAACTTACACAAAACTGACTAAGTTTGTCTAGGTTCTGCTTTTTGACATAAGCTGGGCAACCCCAAATCTTAACACGTTTAAGATACAAACTCTTACCATTCCATATTTCATACGGAGTTTTAGGCACGGATTTGGATGGAACTTGATTCAAAAGATGTGCTACTGTTTGAGGTGCATATCCCCAGAATGAAAGAGGTAACTCAGCATTACTCATCATGGAGCGAACCATATCCCATAGGGTATGATTCCTCCGCTCTGATACACCGTTGTTCTGTGGTGTATACGGAGGAGTAAGTTGAGAGAGAATTCCTTTCTCTTTTAAGTATTCTAGGAATTCTGTGCTTAAGTACTCCCCTCCTCTATCCGATCGAGGATCTTGATACTTTTGCCAACCTGGTTCTCGACTTCGTTTCTGTTTCCTTTTGGGGGTTATGCACTTGAGAAGCATCATACCTATTGAATTGGGTTCGAATCAAATCAGTGCCTACTACTCCATATGAGATATGGTATGGGAAGAGCCCATCTCTTAAGCAAGTTAAGATTTGGGGTTGTCCGGCCTATGTCAAAAGCAAAATCCGGACAAGTTCGAGGCAAGGTCAGTTCTGTACAACTGGAAGGAGTTCCAGCTATACAAACTACAGCTGATGATTTGATAGAACCAAAGGGTTCAATAGTCCCCGACGAACCTCAGCCTCTCCGCCGATCTAGCAGGGTTCCTCATCCGCCTGAGAGATACTTCGGTTTCTCGATGACAGTGGGAGCGAGGATTGCATCATGAGATGATGACCCAACTAGTTTCGAGTAGGCCATCGAGAGTGATGACTGTAGGAATGGCTGGATGCTTAGCGATCTGAGATGAAATCCATGTACACCAACAGAGTATGGACTTTGGATGCTACATCTGAATGGTTAAATCCCCATCAGGAGCAAGTATATCATGAGAAGATTACTTGGTGTAGACGGAAATGTTGAGACTTTCGAAGCTAGACTTGTTAAAGGTTTTCGTCATCGACCAGGCGTGGATAATGATGAAACCTTTTTCTAGTGCCTGTGCTTAAGTCCATCCGGATCCTACTTGACATTGCTATATACCATGACTACGATATCTGGTGGTTGGGTGTCATGACTGCTTTTCTAAATATTGATTTAGAACAGAACGTCTATAAGAACACAGCCAGAGGGCTTCGTATACAGTGGGAGCAGCGGAAATGTGTGCAAGATGCTTTGTGTAATAAAGCAGGCATCGCGGAGTTGGAACATCTGTTTTGATGTGGTAGTCAAAGAGTTTGACTTCATCAAAATAGTAGATGAACCTTGTACATATAAAAAGGTAGTAGAGAGTAAGGTGGACATCCTCGTATTATACGTGGACAACATACTCTTGATAGGAAAAGAGTTTCCTATGCTACGCACGGTCAATCTCCTCTTATCATAAGGATTCTCCAAATAGGATAAAGGTGATACCTCCTTAATCCTGGGTTTTGGATGTATGAGATAGATCTAAATGGATATTAGGATTCTCACTAGGTGTAGTTAGATAGTATCAATCGATCCTGGGGAGAATCACTGTACACTTTCCAAGGTGGTAAGGTTGACTGAATGTCAGTCACAGGCATTGTCTTTACCCTCAGTGGAGGGGCGGTATGTTGGAAGAGTTCCAAGCTAGATACCGTGGTAGACTAAACGATAAAGGCTGGTGACATCGCTATCAAAGATACTACCAAAGAGGCAGTTTGGGTGTATATTAGTTCATGAGATGAACTAGGTTCCTACCATTGTATGACAATGGAAGTGTGGTTTTGACCCAGGAACCACGGTCCCATCAGTGACCCAGACATATTCCAAGGCAGTATCACCTGATCATGGAGATAGTTGATCTCCAGGGTGATCGAGGTTAGGAGAGTAGACTCAGAGGACAACACGGCGGATCCACTCACAAAGTCTTTTTCCCAGAGAGAGACTTATATGGGATGGTTGAGTATGAGATACTGCAACCACTGCTACAGATGGCCCTAGTGCAATTGGGAGATTGTTAGTTATATGTATGCCCTAGAAGCCATTACTGTACATGAGATGTATATTGTAGTGGATGCTGGGACATATATAGGTAGGACTTTCTTGCTTGACATGATACTACGCTATCTGGTTGCTCTTTATCTTAACATGTACACTTATTGACTCTCTGTTACATGTTGATAAAGCCCTTAGGATGTGTACTCGACTTGCAGGACTATGATGCAGATCATACTAGTGGGGCCTGGGTAGTCCATGAGTACATCCTTCAATGTTCCTAGTCGTGGGAATATCGAGACTGGGCATCGATATTCCAGGGTAGACTAGCGTATATCTTCTCGACCCATGTGATGGGCGGTGGATGTTCCCATATCCATTGGTGTTTACATCAGAGACGGTATGCGGGTGCTCAGTGGAGACTGGGTACACTGAACGGACTCGCCGAGAACTCCCAGATGGTATTATACCTCACGTCAGATGACAGTTCTCTGGGGACACTGGTACAGCTTAGTCTGTTGACCCGAGATCGTCATAGAGTCTTGTGTGTCTCCCACTGTGCTTTGATTTCCACCCTACCACGGCTCTACTGAGTCGTGCAAACAGGTGGTTTTTGGGTACAATCCCGATTCACATGGAGGCAATGATCGATAGGAGGGGATTCGTCTCTCCCGGTATTGGGGGTTGATGTTGCGCTATGCTCGACTTGCCATAACTGGAAATCCCTGGCCAGGGTTGCAGTGATTTACTGGTAAGTGTTATCAGTAGTTTCATGCTTGTTATAGACCTTACATCGGCATGACTTATCAAACTTTTGGGGTCTGACCTTTACCATCTCTAGGCGAGATATGCGACATATCAGACGAACAGACCGGACTGTGCGGTAAGTGTTACTGATTGGATTCACAGGAGTGTGAGCAGGCTTGCTCGTTGATCTTCTGATCTCTCAATACCCGGGTAGCCGTTACGTTTAGCAGACCGCTTGCGGCTTGTGGGTGATTGATATGATCACCGCCTACTGCCGACGTATTGACGAGTCTTTAGAGTCCTACACAGAGCTTTCCTGGCTCAAGCGAAACGAAATAGGAGCACTTATGAGATATGTACGGGACCGAGAATAATACCAGTATGTGATACTGTATTCTATTCTCGCGATTTGTATCATCGGACGGTTATATGAGATATAGCCGGGCTACCGAATCAAGTGTTGATTCGATACATTGATACACTAGATATTAGACGGTTATATGCGATATGACCGGATCATTAAATCATGTGTTGATTTAAAGATTTAATGTATAATTATATATTTGATATATTACTTTACATTAACTACTATTGGTTCACTTAAGAATGATTTTCTCACTTGATGTGCACAAGTTGTATATGTGATATATGTTTGTGCACTAGTTTGCATCATGATTGATGATACATGCAAACATGGGTGGGTGTGTGACATACACCATGTTAATTATAGTTTAGGTTTTTATTTATCTTAATTATTCAAAATGGTGGCTTCTTTTGTCATGGCTTGAAGCTTCATGAAGCTTCAAGCAACTTTGACAAAGTCCACTCATTTTGTCTTGATTAAGATATTCATTAACCAAACCATTATAATTAACTATGGTTTAGTCTCTACAAAGGTTAGCTCACCCATGGTTGCATTATGATAGACTTCACTTGATTATTCTTTTTAAGAATAATTCATTTTATCATCATTCTTTTCTTTCTTCTTCTTCTTCTTCAAGAAGAAGAAAAGCTTGCTAGAAAATTTTCAAGTGAAGAAAATGTAACATTTCGAAATAATTAAAATATTATTTTTAGGGAACATTTATAATTTAATATTATTTTATTGAATATTTTAATAATTCGGTATATTTAAATCCAAATAAATAGGGGAAAATTTTGGAAAAGTTATGGAAAATTCTAAAATATGGTAATTTAGAGAATTATGCCATTTCTAAGTTTAATTGATTAGTTATATGCTAATATAGTGTTAATCGCAATTAAAAATCGCTAATCGGTTTTTCTAGCTTTTGTGCAAAACATGCACATATCATCTTTTCTTACACTTGTGCATTTTTCCACCATGGTTTCTCATTTGGGTTTACTATTGAGTGAGAAGGAATTTATAGAAAAGAAAAAGAAAATAAAAGAGAAAGGGGAATATTATATGAGGTATGGTGAGAGTGAGAGAGGTATGGGCTTCTTTGACCAAGGACTTAACCATTTCCTTTGATCCCAACACTCATATTCTTCCCCTCTCCCTCAACTCCCTGCTGTTGCTGCTGCTCCTCACCTCCCTCCCCACTTCACCTCCTCAAAACATCTCAAAACATCACCAAAACCCTATATTCATTTCATTAAAAGTGTGCACAAGCTCAAGATCTACACATTGGACCAAGAAAGCAAGGATTTTGGCCACTAGGGGCAACTCAAGAAAATTCTTGAGTTGCCAAATAAGGTATTTTCTGGATCCTTAACTTAGTTTTAGAATTTCCTTTACCCCCAAGTTTAGATTGCATCGATATTGTGTGTGTGTTTGTGGACTTAAAGAAAACCTAGTTAGGGTTTGAGGAAATTGTGGTTGTAAGATGAAATTGAGCTTAGTAGAGGCCGCACAAACACCCTAGTGATGTTATTTTAGACCCAAACCTGAACTGGAAACCAGAATACGGATTTACGGAATCGATATCGGGGAAAACTGTAAATCTGGGAGTGTATTTTGTAATCTGCTATCACCTGGGGCATTCCGGAATAAAATTGATTGGACAGTGATATGAGCAGGCACCCTAGAACCACCACACAAGACCCCAGCCCCTACACCTTTTTCCAGGCCGCCAATTTATTCCCATTGGCCGCAAATTGCGGCCATACCTGCACCAAACTTGCTCGTTTTGGTTCTGTAGCCCCTACATGCATAGATTAGACCCCTGGTATGTGTAGATTTGTCTAATTTGACCTAGGGTGAAATCTGGGACCCTTTTCTCCAGTTGCTGTTTTGATCCTGTTTCTGTATTTCGTATTTTTAGTTCTGGAATTGTGTATCCGTGTTTTACCTCGACTATTTGGCGTTTATACGACGATATCGAGGTTTGATTGATGGTTTTGAAGGTGTGCCCATAGGTTCTAATCTATAGGCCCCTTATCGTATCGTTTTGGGTTTCGTGTGCCGGGTTAGCCTTGATTTGGTTTTAATACGCATATACGATACTTTGATGTGTAGGTACACCATGAAGACTTCGGGACGACAAGCAATGCGCGTGGTGACGTCGACAAATGAAGACGCAAGGTGAGTAGATTATATCTAAAGGGGGAAGTCGGGGGATGACGTATAGCACCCCCACAGTCCGTAGTTGATATACTATATATGATAGTTATAGTGTGTCATGGATATTGTGTTAGGTGTTTTATGGATAGTTTAGGCTTAGAAGTAAACTAGTGTAGTTCATAGCCACGAACCCTAGAATAGGTTTACACCCACACGCATACCCTTGCATATTCACTATACTTACACTGCGTTGATGATGATATTGGATGACTTTGGAAATGAGTCGATGATATTGGGCTTGGTGCCGTGAGATCGGTGATTTGATATGATTCGTATTTGGGATACGATATGTGATTCTTAGCGGACCTTTGGGCATGTGTTTTACCCCCGCATTCATAATTATATAGATGGTATCGATTTGTACTAGACTTAGATTCAGTATCCCAGATTATGTGTTATGATGATAAGAATACCAGGTACTTGATGAGATAATGTGATATTGACCCGTACCCAGCTATTGGGATGCCGTACGACGATTTACCGTACGAGCTTTATATTGATGATAGATCCGCACTCATGACTTGAGGATTGTCATATGATATACTGTATTTTACGCGATACTATTGAGGCGGGATCACTGACTATTATATTTATATATATATTTATATCGACTTAGATTTAGGTGGATTCCATACCCCTCCCGGTTGACTTGATACTTAGATCTGTGGTTTGCATAATAGATGTTAGACTAGACCCAAGTCATACCTATTACAAAAACCCCGATTTGCCTTATTTCAAATGGCAAGCTGCATTATTATTCGTTTACCATTTATTCTATGGCTCGCATTGCATTGCATGCTCATATGTTAATGATTCATATTCCTTGTGCACATGCATTTATATAGTTAGATGCTTATATTAGTGTTCTTGTTGCATGTATTATAATTCATGGATTTCGCACTGTGATATGGTTGCATATGATGATTCTGGATTGTTTTACTCCTGTGTATATATATCAGTGGTATGGGACGCTGAAATATATATGTATACCCATAAAGTATATATATATTAGTGGTATGGGACGCTGATATATATATACGCATTCTTAATATATCATCATGATGATCTATGCAGATTTACATATGCATTATGAGCTCGATGTGAGAGGAGCCTATGTGCTCGGATCCTATGAGCTCGATGTGAGAGGAGCCTATGTGCTCGGAGCCTATGAGCTCGATGTGAGAGGAGCCTATGTGCTCGGAGCCTATGAGCTCGATTGGAGAGGAGCCTATGTGCTCGGGGCCTTTATGGTCGATGGTATATTATATCTCCCCTACCCCACATTTATTGTATATGCATTGCATCACATATTAGTAGTACCTGATAGAGTACCTTCATGAATGCTGCATACATGTCGGATACATGATATATGGGTTTCATTTGATATTGAGATATATAGTTTGTGTCAATGCTCGACGTTGATTTTCTGATGATTTCATTCACGATATCTCCTGTTTTCATTTTACCGCATACATACATCATATTTTTGATATATTGTTACGTGAGGCACTGGTACGAGTACTTGGCACTACACTTATGTTCAGATGTTACATTGCCACATTACTATGCTTCAAACTTATTCATTTGAGGTTTATATTATATCTGATCGTTATGACTTAGGTTTATGTCAAGCTTCCAATTTCTGCTTGTAGATATTTTCCATTCACGAGTTGGCAACTCACCCCCGTTGTGCCACAGTTCTTGCAGGTTTTGCCGTACAGGTTCCATAGCGGCATTTCCGGCACATTGCTTCCTTTGCGGGTGATTTGCTTGGTAGGTGGGTTCTTTGCATCAGAACCACCCTTGTATATGTATTATTCTTTGTACTTAGAAATTCCATCAACCAAAACTTGTATATTGTTTCAGACTTAGACGCAAGTAATGTATTATTTCGACCTTAGAGTCGCGCTCAGTAGTATTACGATTTTCTTGCTTATTGGAGATTCTTTTGGGTTTGATCCTCACCCTTCGGCGTTGTATATTATATTGCTTGTGTGGGTTGTGCTCTTTGCTTAGGCGTAGTAAGTGTGTGATAAAATGCCACATTGGAAAATAATTTACAAAATATGTTTCTTTATTCTAAATGGTTTTAGATTTCTATGCTTTTGGCTTACTTGGATCAGATGGAGTCCTATAGACTTCATATGGTTCAAGGGCCAGTCACGTGCTCTTTTGGGTCGTGACAAAGTTGGTATCAGAGCTCTAGGTTAACCTTGGTTTGAGTCTAAGTTTGACTATGTGGAGCCTAGGGCGTCTATATATATACGGAACTTAGGGTTGACCTTATGGAACTTAGACTTAGTCGAGGGGGTATTAGACCCGAACTTTCGTCGCGTAGGATGACCCTTGGTTGATGGAATAGGTGACTAAAGTAGAGTGACGTACCGTGGGTATGTTCCGCGGCATACTTATGATATGCTACTCCACTTAAGGAACCTTAGGATGCATATATTTTCGAGATCAGTGATTCTCTTCATATCCATGATTATATATCCATTTGAGATCCCCGATTCTATTAGTTTCATGATCATACCTTCATTGATGTTGTTCCTTCTTATGATCATGTATCCACTCTGGATCTGTTGTTCTCTTTCTTGCTATTGATCTGCTCTCTTCGATACTCGATTGAGGTTCCTGTCGCCATGTTTGAGCGCAGTTTGGGCTGCTGCTAGGGTTACGGTCAGTGCGAGCTCGTCTAGTATGAGGGCCGGCCATTGTGTTTTCTGGTGACATGGAGACATCTCGAGTTAGTTTTGGTGATTGTGACCTCTTGTGGAGGCGAGTGCTTGATTTTACACCGAATGACCGGGCCATTATTAGAGCTGCCAGTTGAGAGAGGACTGTTGATGTACAGCATACCTCGGAGATTATGATGTTGCCTATCGTGCAGACAGATGAAACAACTGTTACTGAGATGGACAGGATGTCGCTTCCGGAGCTTACGAGCTAAAATCGCCGGAGCTTCCAGGCCGATATGAGACAGATGATAACTAGTCTACCCGATTTAGAGATGACCGCCAATGTATTGCCTTTCCTGGAGGATTGAGGCGCTATTCAGCGTACAGACGAATGAGCCAGTTTTCGCTGCAAATGACGAGATATCGCCCATATGATTGGAGCTACTGCAGCATGAGTATACACTTAGAGATATGATGGAAGGTTGCTAGTCACTAAGGATGAAGGACTAGGACGTGTGGTTCGTTCGCTTACCGACGCGAGGTCATCAGATAGGTTGCTTCCAGCTAGAGACGACTTCACGCGGAGACGTTGAGAGTCGACAGAGACGATCGAATGTCAGAAACCGGCTATTCCAAGTTTGAAGTATTCGGAAAGACATGCAGGCAATTCTATGGACCCTCTAGAAGAATGAAACCCTAACTCGACATAATGACCTTGTGAAAGCCTTTGAACCTTAGGGTTTGCGGCAGTTCTACGGCGCCATTAGTGAGGCTTGAGTTTGCCCTTCTACGGCTGGATCATTGATGCTGTGGTATGTACTTGATGCTGTTAAACTGTACATAAGATGTTGAGCTCTTAGGGGATTAAGAGGTTTTGACGAATCGATCGAATGGTTCGACTTCTTTCGGATGCTAGGTGGTGAGATGCATTTCTTGGGAGACTCCAGATACGAGGATAGCCATTGGAGCGCCGTCCATGCAGTCACGATGAGACGAGTCCGAAGCAGTCGACATTGAGGCAGAGTGAAGTAAAGAGTTCACAAGAGATTTCGACGAGATGACGTCCCACTCCGTTGACATCAGAGATGCGATACGCACGCAGAGGCGTTGTATATGGATACATCTTCCAGAAAGAGGCGCGATAAGTATGCAGCCGTTCCAGAATAAGAATTAGTTTCAGCAATGGATGATGACTTCCGGGCAATCCGGCAGGAATGAGATTTGAGAGAGTGACCTCGACAGGACCTTTCTGGAATACGATACGAGAAGACCTAGACCCAGGAGTGGTCATGTTGCGCAGACCCAGCAGGCCAGAGTTCGGCATCGTCGACGAGGTAGTTGACTAGGTTCGGATAAAGGACCTCACCCAGATGCGTTGTAATTGATCGAGGACGAAAGAGTATTGAGTATTCCTTCGATGGTTGGGACGTGTTCCCGAGGACCTGTTCGGCCAGACATCTTCTATAGAATAGTAAAGCTACAGAGTACGCGACTTCGAGTCCGTGCGAGAGACTTCGGATTGACCGTGGCCGAGAACAGTGCAGTGCGTAGATAGAATGGCGTGAAACTATAGTGGACGACGATAGAGACAAGTGGAACCAGAGGTTCGTGCGAGACGCTGACGAGCTGTCATTACTTCCCGTCAAGGCTAGAGACCTGATATGCTTACAAAGGCGTTAGGATGCGACCAATTTCGAGAAAATGTTGTGCAGGGGATACGGATGTCCATCGAGTGAGAAGAGATTATGCAAGAGAGCCAGCCTCCGTACAGTTCGGCATAGGCAAGATCGGAAGAAACCTTGAGCAGGATTCCTTCCAGGACATTGCTGCAATGATGTTTGCACCCAGGATCAGATGTGTTATGTGCATTCAGAGAGCCAGAGGCCGACGCCAGTGACATACTGCTTTACGAGTGGTCGTGAGGATTGACCGAGAGATGACCAGAGAAGTGCCAGAACGGAATCATCCCCGTTAGCACACCTGACAGGGCCGATGAGCCGATTGACTGTGAGGTAGGTAATCCGCAGAGAAGATAAGGACCCAGAGTCAGAGGACGCCAGACCATGAGCAAGTGGCAAGTAGATATCTTGCGCCGCTAGCATTGGATGCACCGACTCCTTCTCGACCTTGAAGGAGGAACTACCGAAGACGGTACTTATGATTTGGTTTCGATATACGATCTTGGTGCACGCCAGATACACTAAATCGAAAATCTTCGTGCATGTCAAATGCGCCTGATTTTGCTGTCAGGCACACTCGTTGCCTATGACAATGTTTCGTGCACACCAGTTGCACCTAGATGTTGTTTTGTTCACCTGTATGACACATACATGGATTTTGATTCCGTGCGCACCAGGCGCACCGGATATTCTTATATACATTTTTGGGGATTGATTTCTTAGAGAGCAGTACACCTTGATGATATTCGCTATGTATTGATGTTTTCGGAGCCCCGACAATTGGATTTTGCTGAAATGTTTTAGTACTGGGGGTTTAAATTTAAATTCGAGGACCAAATTTATTTAAGGGTGGTAGATTGTAACATTTCGAAATAATAAAAATATTATTTTTAGGGAACATTTATAATTTAATATTATTTTATTGAATATTTTAATAATTCGGTATATTTAAATCCAAATAAATAGGGGAAAATTTTGGAAAAGTTATGGAAAATTCTAAAATAGGGTAATTTAGAGAATTATGCCATTTCTAAGTTTAATTGATTAGTTATATGCTAATTTAGTGTTAATCGCAATTAAAAATCGCTAATCGGTTTTTCTAGCTTTTGTGCAAAACATGCACATATCATCTTTTCTTACACTTGTGCATTTTTCCACCATGGTTTCTCATTTGGGTTTACTATTGAGTGAGAAGGAATTTATAGAAAAGAAAAAGAAAAGAAAAGAGAAAGGGGAATATTATATGATGTATGGTGAGAGAGAGAGAGGTATGGGCTTCTTTGACCAAGGACTTAACCATTTCCTTTGATCCCAACACTCATTTTCTTCCCCTCTCCTTCAACTCCCTGCTGTTGCTGCTGCTCCTCACCTCCCTCCCCACTTCACCTCCTCAAAACATCTCAAAAACATCACCAAAACCCCATATTCATTTCATTAAAAGTGTGCACAAGCTCAAGATCTACACATTGGACCAAGGAAGCAAGGATTTTGGCCACTAGGGGCAACTCAAGAAAATTCTTGAGTTGCCAAATGAGGTATTTTCTGGAGCCTTAACTTAGTTTTAGCATTTCCTTTACCCCCATATTTAGATTGAATCGATATTGTGTGTGTGTTTATGGACTTAAAGAAAACCTAGTTAGGGTTTGAGGAAATTATGGTTGTAAGATGAAATTGAGCTTAGTAGAGGCCGCACAAACACCCTAGTGATGTTATTTTAGACCCAAACCTGAACTGGAAACCAGAATACGGATTTACGGAATCGATATCCGGGAAAACTGTAAATCTGGGAGTGTATTTTGTAATCCGCTATCACCCGAGGCATTCTGGAATAAAATTGATTGGACAGTGATATGAGCAGGCACCCTAGAACCACCACACAAGACCCCAGCCCCTACCCCTTTTTCCAGGCCGCCAATTTATTCCCATTGGCCGCAAATTGCGGCCATACCTGCACCAAACTTGCTCGTTTTGGTTCTGTATCCCCTACATGCATAGATTAGACCCCTGGTATGTGTAGATTTGTCTAATTTGACCTAGGGTGAAATCTGGGACCCTTTTCTCCAGTTGCTGTTTTGATCCTGTTTCTGTATTTCGTATTTTTAGTTCTGGAATTGTGTATCCGTGTTTTACCTCGACTATTTGGCGTTTATACGACGATATCGAGGTTTGATTGATGGTTTTGAAGGCGCGCCCATAGGTTCTAATCTATAGGCCCCTTATCGTATCGTTTTGGGTTTCGTGTGCCGGGTTAGCCTTGATTTGGTTTTAATACGCATATACGATACTTTGATGTGTAGGTACCCCATGAAGACTTCGGGACGACAAGCAATGCACGTGGTGACGTCGACAAATGAAGACGCAAGGTGAGTAGATTATATCTACAGGGGGAAGTCGGGGGATGACGTATAGCACCCCCGCAGTCCGTAGTTGATATACTATATATGATAGTTATAGTGTGTCATGGATATTGTGTTAGGTGTTTTATGGATAGTTTAGGCTTAGAAGTAAACTAGTGTAGTTCATAGCCACGAACCCTAGAATAAGTTTACACGCACACGCACACCCTTGCATATTCACTATACCTACACTGCGTTGATGATGATATTGGATGAATTTGGAGATGAGTCGATGATATTGGGCTTGGTGCCGTGAGATCGGTGATTTGATATATTCGTATTTGGGATACTATATGTGATTCTTAGCGGGCCTTTGGGCATGTGTTTTACCCCCGCATTCATAATTATATAGATGGTATCGATTTGTACTAGACTTAGATTCAGTATCCCAGATTATGTGTTATGATGATAAGAATACCAGGTACTTGATGAGATAATGTGATATTGACCCGTACCCAGCTATTGGGATGCCGTACGATGATTTACCGTACGAGCTTTATATTGATGATAGATCTGCACTCATGACTTGAGGATTGTCATATAATATACTGTATTGTACGCGATACTATTGAGGCGGGATCACTGACTATTATATGTATATATATATATTTATATCGACTTAGATTTAGGTGGATTCCATACCCCTCCCGGTTAACTTGATACTTAGATCTGTGGTTTGCATAATACATGTTAGACTAGACCCAAGTCATACCTATTACAAAAAACCCGATTTGTCTTATTTCAAATGGCAAGCTGCATTATTATTCATTTACCATTTATTCTACGGCTCGCATTGCATTGCATGCTCATATGTTAATGATTCATATTCCTTGTGCACATGCATTTACATAGTTAGATGCTTATATTCGTGTTCTTGTTGCATGTATTATAATTCATGGATTTCGCACTGTGATATGGTTGCATATGATGATTCTGGATTGTTTTACTCTTGCGTATATATATCAGTGGTATGGGACGCTGAAATATATATATATACCCATAGAGTATATATATATTAGTGGTATGGGACGCTGATATATATATACGCATACTTAATATATCATCATGATGATCTATGCAAATTTACATATGCATTATGAGCTCGATGTGAGAGGAGCCTATGTGCTCGAAGCCTATGAGCTCGATGTGAGAGGAGCCTATGTGCTCGGAGCCTATGAGCTCGATTAGAGAGGAGCCTATGTGCTCGGGGCATTTATGGTCGATGGTATATTATATCTCCCCTACCCCATATTTATTGTATATGCATTGCATCACATATTAGTAGTACCTGATAGAGTACCTTTATGAATGCTGCATACATGTCGGATACATGATATATGGGTTTCATTTGATATTGAGATATATAGTTTGTGTCAATGCTTGACGTTGATTTTCTGATGATTTCATTCACGATATCTCCTGTTTTCATTTTACCGCATACATACATCAAATTTGTGATATATTGTTACGTGAGACACTGGTACGAGTACTTGGCACAACACTTATGTTCAGATGTTACATTGCCACTTTACTATGCTTCAAACTTATTCATTTGAGGTTTATATTTTATTTGATCGTTATGACATAAGTTTATGTCATGTTTCCAATTTCTGCTTATAGATATTTTCTATTCACGAGTTGGCAACTCACCCCTGTTGTGCCACAGTTCTTGCAGGTTTTGCCGTACAGGTTCCATAGCGGCATTTCCGGCACATTGCTTCCTTTGCGGATGATTTGCTTGGTAGGTGGGTTCTTTGCATCAGAACCACCCTTGTATATGTATTATTCTTTGTATCTAGAAATTCCATCAACCAAAACTTGTATATTGTTTCAGACTTAGACGCAAGTGATGTATTATTTCGACCTTAGAGTCGCGCTCAGTAGTGTTATGATTTTCTTGCTTATTGGAGATTCTCTTGGGTTTGATCCTCGCCCTTCGGCGTTGTATATTATATTGCTTGTGTGGGTTGTGCTCTTTGCTTAGGCGTAGTAAGTGTGTGATAAAATGCCACATTGGAAAATAATTTACAAAATATGTTTCTTTACTCTAAATGGTTTTAGATTTCTGGGCTTTTGGCTTACTTGGATCAGATGGAGTCCTATAGACTTCATATGGTTCAAGGGCCAGTCACGTGCTCTTTTGGGTCGTGACAGAAAAAGAGTGAGAAATCCAAATCCAAAGTGAACCCACTTCCTATTTCATCATCCTCTACAACTTGCCATTTAGTTTAGGGTGTTCTCTTCATAAAGTTCTTGACCTAGTGAAGATGGAGCTTGAGTTTGAGTCTCCTCGATGTAAATCATCTTCGGCCTCGAAGTCAACGACCTAGCCCTCTCATTTCTCCGAAGAAACCATCGCTTGAGTCCGGGATCCCGATGATCACAGCGAAGGGACGTCAACACGGAGCTTTAGAAGTGAAGGACCGGATCTACAAAGGTTGTAATCCCTTTCACTTAGTGTTAAAAATGTTTAACTTGCTAGTTTTCGCATAATCTCTAGTATACGATCTTGGTTAAGGTTGTTCGGCACGACTATTTTTATTGAATCGGGCATGGTTGACACCTTGTAGAACCTTGTTAGAGTGCCTAGGAACCCTACAAGGGACATATCACCTGGTGCAACTATCCTACTTTTTCTCAGTCCTTGCAATAAATTACAGATATGAGATCCTGATCCGGTATCTAGTACCCACGAGGTAGGACTGACCGAAAATCAGTTCTCAATTACAAGAACACCTGAAGTATATGCATTAGTATGCTTTTTCTTCAATGGGGTCTCCTTGGAATCCAAACAATCCTTTTTCCCTTGCTCATACTTATGATCACCATTATAAGTTATAGTCAAAATGACGTTCCCCAGCCCCGAATAAGAATTCGGATCGGTCAAGCGGTACATTTTGTTATCTTGATTAGGGTGTGAAATGGTTGCTCCTGGAGAGAGAGAAAAGAAACACTCAGCGTGCGCTCTTACAAAATTAGATTGGTTATTAATTTATCTAACCAGGATGGCTCCCACTGTTTCCTCGAATTCTTCTTCAAACCTTCAAAGAAGAACTAGTCAGGATTAATCGCACGCCATAATAATTGCTTAACCTTTCAGCCGAGCCAGTCTTGGTATTTCGAAGGAGTTTTCCCAACGCTTTCGCGAAGTTCCTTAATTACATAACCTCTTTTCCCTGAAGGCTTTGCCCCACTAACACCTTTCTAGACATCTACTTGGTTTATAGCATTGATTGTTAAGTGAAATAATCTTCCGAGAGTAATCCAACTCATCAGTGGGATCGGGATCCAACTATCATTGTATAATGACCTAGATGGAATCCACTCTAGTCACTACACTCCAGAAGGTATGCTAAATATGCAAGTTTCCTGTATATTTGAAACTCCCGATGTAGTTTTTGCCCCTAGGACCCAGGTGACCTTGACATAGTCAACAAATCAAAGATTCATAGTCAAGTTCAACCCATCATTATCATGATTGCATTAAACCCACCCGCATAACCCTTGACACAGTCAACAAGGTTACACGACTGTCCTAACCAATCGCATTGTATGCTACAAATAAGCAATACTTAGCTACCGTTCACTGCGCCTTGACACAGTCAACAAACGCAGCACGAATACTAAGTATAACTTATGAGAAATGACGGAGGGCTACGACTAGGTTTTTGGCCAAAAAAAACGTTAACGTAATGAACTTGATATCGTTGAAGGAACCTGAGCAATTTTGAAAAGGAATGGTTTAAGCTCCGCCTTTTGAAAATTTCTGGTTTTGAAAAAACCAAGTAATCTATAGTATAGACTTTAGATCAAGAGGTCACTCCCCGCGAAGGGATCTCGACTCTTGCCTCGCAGAATAAGGTGCTGGATATTCATGACTGAATACCACTATGCAAAGTGAAAGAATAGAACTGTAGTTTTTCGAAATTTGTTCCAACAACATCTTTTAGGTTTATTTTCTTGCATTAATCAAAATTAATGCGGTCCGATCAATTAACCTATCACACTAGAAAAGAACGAAAATAAAATGTACATATATGCCATCTGCATTCGCCACGGGGCCTCGTCATCACCCGTTAGGTTACTTAAATAACGACAGAGTGGGGGCTGGACTAGCGTAGATGCAAAACATATACAACATCTATTAGAATATATATATATGTATATACAACATTCGTCCCAGGCATGATAATAATCAACATCACAGAATCTCAGCCAACAATATAGAATGGTGGATAATCTTGGAGCCTCGGGTTTCATTTGAGCCGCAAATAAAACCCGATGTTCCCGGTCGTTTGGATAGCCTGTGCAATGAAAACCAGGACCCCTATGAGCGCGGCAAGTTACCCGCCAACCCCAAAAGTGAGGCAGCCCTCTACAACAAAATGAATAGGCCACACAGCACTTCACGGAATCCGGGAACTTGGGCGCCCCTCCGTGAGTTAAACTATACCCCCTACGAGTGCAGCGAATAGCCCGCCAATTCTAGAATGATGCCCCCTCCGTCTCAACGCCATGAGATGCGGGCTTGTTGCCTTCTAGAACCCGGCTATTCATGCGCTCCACCGTGGAGTAATCCTAGTACAGAAAAAGAAAATAATATGTACAAATGGTGACATCGACCTCAACCCGTTCGTGCCACAAAATAATATACAACCCGGCAAAGACGGCAGTCCATATGTCAGACGCTCGCCCCGCAAAATGAATATACAAATGAATCATTAACAACACCACTAATATTGCACCACTTGCTATCTATCACGACTATCCAACCACAATCACAACATAAGCACAAAACATCAACGCAAATGTCATGTTCACAAACCCATCTAAAAAACATATAGGAATCAGACGAGTTTACCGATCAAGTGACATTCATGGTCGCAGATAAAAGTGAATGTACTGTAAACAATTAAATAGTATCAAATATAATGACTTCGAAACACTCCAAATTGCCTCGTAGAGAAAACAACAGAGAATCAAACTTGGCTAAAAAATAAACACCAGAAATCCAAACTACAAGTGACTAGAGCCCAGACCAAAACACGATGCATTCTTCCATGGAAAAACCGAGGAGGCCGGTTTTTGGGGGTGTTAGGGACGTCCAAAACATGGTCAAATTGCATCGTTTTTGTTCTGGGTACATCTCACAGTGTAAATATCACTCTGCAGTTGTTTAAAAAAAATTTTGACACCTTTTTAAAATCAATGGAAACTGCAGTCTGGGTTTTGATGTTACGGAGTCGTTTCGGTTTCGTTGTTTTAACAATGTTTAAAATTTCTAATCTATGGTTATGGGCTGGCTCTAATACCATGAAGGGTTACGCTAGCGCCCCGACCAACTTCCGTGGCCAATTGCGGAACAAAATTTTTATAGCGATACAAAACTGGGCGCTAGAATAAACACAAACCGGATCTTTACCATAAACCTAGTTAGCTAGTTGGGGTTCTACCTACTATGATATAAAGTTTACCTACAGGAAAAAATGTCCTTCGGGTCTTCGATCCTCTTCTTAAGCTCCTCGATGGAAGTATGGATCGTGCTTGAACTTTGGCCTCCTTGTGTCAACGATGATCCACCCGAGAGCTCCAACCTTGAGCTAAACCTCTAACTTGAGATAACTAGAATACTTAGCTTGCTAATCTAAGTAGACTAGAGTAAGTAGAGTGTGAATTATAGTAGCTTATCTCACTAAACCCTTGATTCTCAACTCATGAGGCACTAGGGTTAGAAAGGAAGAAGAAGAGAGCAAGCTTTAGGAGAGAGAATGTATTTGTGATAATGATAATAAAAATAGAATAGCTAGCTTATATACGACCTCAACCATGGCTTGAAAATAACTCACCAAAATATCTAGGAAAAAATATCTTCTCAAAATATCTATGGTCAACAAGTCAAGCCAAGTCAAAATGTAAACATAAGTATCCATGCTAAAAATTATCATTTATCAAAAATAACAAAGTCTTTTCTTTTTCCCGTTTGTGTTTTGACCAAGTTAATGGTCAAAACCCTAATGAGGTATCTCCTTCTATACCCCCTCTCATCCGTATATACATACCCGCATCCGTGTTCCGAGAAACACGAATACAATGAGATGAAGCTAATCTAATAATCAAATACTAGGATCCGGCTTAAACCAAAACCCACTAGTATTGTCCGCTCGAACACCACATGCGCACAAGCATACGTATGCGATCAAACCCTGTCGTAAAACCATACGACCTCTACTCGTTTCGCCCGAAGCTTGGAAACCCACTGTGTGAGACTCTAAAGACTCGACAGTACTCTGGCAGTGGGTTTAACCACAAGCACATCAACGGCACTAGCTGTGCGTAACGGCTACCCAGGTATCTGTCGATAAGAAGGTCGACGAGCAAACTCATCCAAACTCCTACTGAGCCTATCTGTGACAATCTCCGTACAGTCCGGTTTGTTCGTCTAAGAGTATCACATATCGGGCCTATGGGGGTGGTAAACATCAGTCCTATAATAGCGGTATAAGTCATGTCGGAGTATAGCCCAGAACAGCCTGAGAAAATACTGGAAAACCCTACCGGTAAATCTCACTTTCCTTAGCCAGGGACATTGTGTAATGGCTCTCCTAAACACAACGCGATAACAACCCCCAATATCGGGAGAGACGAATCCTGTCTAACCACCACTACTTCCATATGCTTCGGGACTGCACCCAACTACTACCTGTTTGCATGACTCAATAGAACCGTGGTAGGGTTGCAATCAAAGAACACTGGGAACACACTTGAGGCGAAATAGCAGTGTCAAGTCAATGGACTATGTTGTATTCATGTCACATGGGAACTGCTACCTGACGATAGGTATAATACCAACCAATAGTTCCCGACAAGTCCTGTCCAGTGTACTCGTAACCTAACGAGCACCTGCATACTATCTCCAGTACGACGTACTGATGGCTATGGGACAGACCATATCCCCTGCTGGGATGAGAAGCGTATGCACTAGTCTACTCTGGAGTATCGATGCCCTGTCTCGATAATCCTACCACTAGGGATCTGTATAAGGATGTGCTTATAGACTACCCAGCCCCCACTAGTGTGATCGCCATCACAATGCTGGCAGTCAAGCAAAGATCCTAAGGGCTCCATCAATATGTATTAGCGATATGTTAAAAGAAACATATGCATATATTAAGATAGATACAGACCAAATAGCATATTACAATATCGAGCAAGACTGTCGTCAATCCATGTATATATCCCAAGCTTCCAAAATGTAAATTACAAATTAGTACTATACAATAATGGCCTCTAGGGCAAACATATCCAACAAAGTCGTGCCGATGTGATTCTCATAACGGGTCGAGAAACTACTCTTATCAGTAAATCTCTCTATCAGCCCTGGCCATGGACTTCCTGTTATGGCCAATCGAGCACAGTGCAACATTAACCCCCAATACCGGGAGAGACGAATCCCCTCCTATCGCTCATTGCCTCCATGTGATTCGGGACTGTACCCAAAAGCCACCGTTTTGCACGTTCTCTTGAACGTGGTAAGGTGGAAATCAAAGCACAATGGGAATCATACAAGTCTCTATGACGATCTCGGGTCTACAGACTAACCTGTACCAGTGTCACCAGAGAACTGCTATCTGACGATCGGTATAATACCAAATAGGAGTTCTCGGCGAGTCCATTCAGTATACCCAGTCTCTACTGAGCACCCATATACCATCTTTGATGTCAAACACCAATGGATGTAGGATCATCCATCGCCCATCATATGGGTCAAGAAGCGTATACGCTAGTCTACTCTGGAGCATCGATGCCCTGTCTCGATACACCCTCGACTATGAACAATTATAGGATGTACTTGTGGACTACCCTGTCCCCACTAGTATGGTCTCCATCATAGTCCTAGTAGTCAAGTACACATCCTAAGGGTTTTATCAACATGTGAGAGCAAGACAGTATCACAATACAAGTCTACATGTTAAGATTAAGAGCAATCAGATAGCATACTATTATGTCGAGCAAGAAAGTTCTCTATATATATATCCAAGCATCCACTGTAATATACATCACATGTACCATAATGGCCTCTAGGGCATGCTTATAACTAACAATCTCCCACTTGCACTAAGCCCGGCTGTTGTGGTATCTCATACCTAACATCCCGAAGTGTCTCTCAAATTGTATATCAGGTATGGCCTTTGTGAGTGGATCCGCTGTGTTATCCTTCGTGTCAACTCTTCTGACCTCGATCTCCCGGCGATCAACTATCTCTCGGATCAGGTGATACTGCTTCAGAATATGCCTGGATCGCTGATCGGACCTAGGTTCCTTGGCTAAAGCCACTGCTCCATTGTTATCACAATACGAAGGTACTGGATGCTCGATGGACGGAGCCACACGAAGTTTGTTTATGAACTTCTTCATCCAGACAACCTCTTTGGCAGCATCGTTGGCAACGATGTATTTAGCCTCCATCGTCGAGTCTGCCACGGTTTCCTGTTTGGAACTCTTCCAACATACCGCCCCTCCATTGAGGGTAAAGAAAAATCCCGAGACCGACTTAGAGTCGTCCTTATCACTCTGGAAGCTCGAATCGGTAAAGGACTCCACTTGGAGTTCACTGTTACCATACACCAAGAACATCCCTTTAGTCCTTCTCAAGTACTTGAGAATGCTCTTCACAGCTGTGCGGTGACTCTTTCCTGGATCTGCTTGATACCTACTCACTACACATAGTGAGTATGCTACATCGGGTCTGGTATATAACATCACGTACATGATAGAGCCTACCGCCAAAGCATAGGGTATCCCTTGCATTCGAGCTCTTTCCAAATCAGTCTTGGGAGACATCTCTTTGGAGACAGTGAGTCCTATGATCGTGGGTAAATTCCTACGCTTGGATTCTTCCATACTAAACCTCTTTAGTATGGTGTCAATGTACCTGGATTGAGACAATCCCAGTATCCGTTTGGATCTATCTCTATAGATCTTAATTCCCAAGATATATGAGGTATCACCTAGATCTTTCATTGAGAATCTTCGTGATAAGAAGATCTTGACCGAGTGCAGCATAGGAACATCATTTCCTATCAAGAGTATGTCATCTACGTACAATACCAGGAAGACAACCTTACTCTCTGCCACATTCTTGTATATACAAGGTTCATCTACGTTTTTGATGAAGTCAAACTCTTTGACTACCACATCAAAACAGATGTTCCAACTCCATGAGGCCTGCTTTAACCTGTAGATGGATTTAAGCAGCTTGCACACCTTCCCGCTGCTCCCACTGTCCACGAAGCCCTTTGGCCGAGTCATGTACACACACTCTTCTAAATCACAATTTAGAAAGGCGGTCTTAACATACATTTGCCAGATTTCGTAGTCATGGTATGCAGCGATGGAAAGTAGGATCCGGATGGACTTAAGCATGGCCACTGGAGAAAAGGTTTCAAAATAATCCATACCTATTCGTTGACGAAAACCTTTTGCAACAAGTCTAGCTTTGAAAGTCTCAACTTTTCCATCTACACCAAGTTTCTTCTTAAAGATCCATTTGCTCCCAATAGGTTTTACCCTTTCGGTAGCAACTTCCAAAGTCCATACTTTTTGGTGTACATGGATTCCATCTCAGATCGCATTGCATCCAACCTATTCACAGAGTCCTCACTCATGATGGCCTGCTCGAAGCTAGTTAGGTCATTATCTTCCATGATGCAATCCTCGCTCCCATCATCAATGAGAAAACCATAGTATCTCTCAGGTGGATGAGGAACCCTACTAGATCGGCGGAGAGGCTGAGGTTCGTTGGGAACTATTGAATCCTCTGGTTCCAATAAATCATCAGTTGTAGTTTGTGCCGCTGGAACTTCTTCCAGCTCTACCTTTTCGCCACTAATTTCTTTTACAAGAAATTCCTTTTCTAAAAAGGTGGCATATTGAGAAACAAACACCTTTTGTTCCTCACCCTGGTAGAAGATATATCCATAGGAATCCTTTGGATATCCCACAAACTTACACAAAGCCGATCTTGCCTCGAGCTTGTCCGGATTTTGTTTTTTAACATAGGCCGGACAACCCCATATCTTAACTCGTTTAAGAGATGGTCTCTTCCCATTCCATATCTCATATGGAGTGGTAGGCACCGATTTGGTTGAAACTCTATTCAATAGGTATGCGGCCGTCTCCAGCGCATAACCCCAAAAGGAAATTGGTAACTCAGCAGTGCTCATCATAGAGCGCACCATATCCAATAGGGTGCGATTCCTCCGCTCCGATACACCGCTGTGTTTTGGTGTATACGGAGGAGTAAGCTGGGAGAGAATCCCATTCTCTTTTAGATAGTCACGGAATTCCGTGCTCAAGTATTCTCCTCACCGATCGGATCGTAGGATTTTAATACTTTTACCCGTCTGGTTCTCGACTTCATGCTTATATTCTTTGAATTTCTCAAAAGCTTCAGACTTGTGTTTCATCAGGAATACATGTATGTATCTTGAGAGATCGTCAGTGAATGTAATGAAGTACGAGGAACCATTCCTGGCATGTGTAGATATGGGACCGTATACATCACTATGTATCAGTCCTAAGAGTTCCGTAACTCTTTCTCCGTGTCCAGTAAACGGAGTTTTGGTCATCTTTCCTTTGAGACATGACTGACAAGTTTCATAAGTTGATAATTCGAACCGATTCAAATATCCATCCTTATGTAACTTAGCAAGTCGTGTCGCATTGATATGACCTAGTCTACAATGCCACAAGAAGGATTCGTTCATTTCTGAACTTTTCCTCTTGTGTGTGTTTTGTTCGTTAAGAACTGTGGTTTGATTTAGAATGTATATGCGCCATTATTTAACGATCCTGATCCAATCAACTTTTGATTCTGGAATATATTCATAACATTATCATGTACTACAAAATTATATCCTTCTTTATTTAATAAAGAAACTGATATAATATTGCATATCAGGATCGGTATGTAATATCATTCGTTCAGAATCAATGTATTACCATTTGGTAATACAAGGTGATATTCGCCAACTGCTTTGGCTGCAACATTTGCACCATTCCCTACTAGTACGGAATAATCACCTATTCCCAGTTCTCTACCCTTCCTTAGCCTATATAACATATTACATATGTGGGATCCAGATCCAGTATCTAATACCCAGGACGTAGAGTGTACTGAGAAATAGTTCCGGATGACTAACACACCCGAAGAAGATGCATCAAAATGCTCATTCTTCGTTTGGGTGGCATGGAAATCCAGATATTTTCCTATTTCCTGCTCGAACTTATAACAATTAAAAGTTGGAGCGGAACCAATGTTGCCCTGCACAGTATAACAAGTGGGTTCAGTCAATACATCCATTTAATTATCTTGATTAAGGCCTGACATGGTCGCTACCTGGAGAGAGAGAGAAGAAAACACTTAGCGTATGCTCTTACAAGATTAGATTGGTTTATTATCTTATCTATTCAGGATGGCTCCCACTGTTTTTATGAAATCTTCCTTCAAACCCTAAAAGGTAAGACTAGCTGGGATTAATTACACCTTACAAGTTTGCCAATCTTTCAGCCATGCCAGTGTTGGTAGTTTGAGGGAGGTTCCCCGTGCTTTCGCACGGACCTAATTAAAATACATCTCGTTTTCCCAGGGGCGTAACCCCGTTAACACCTTTCTAGACACCTACTTTATCGGCTAATTATCATGTGTAAAACTCTTCTAGGAGTAACTCTTACTCGCAGTGGGTATCGAGATCCAACTATCTTATAGAAGGTATGCAATCTCATTGCAAATTTCAACATTTGAAATTCCCGATAATAGTTTTTACCCCTAGTGACTTATGACCTTAACTATGGTCAACAAATCATAAGCACTAGTCAAGTTCTACCCATCATTTCTTGATTAATTAGACCCACCCACATGACCTTTAACATGGTCAACAAAGTCATATGACTGTCCTAATTAATCGCATCATATGCTATGTAGGAAATCATCACTGAGCTACCATACACCGCGCCTTAACTATGGTCAACAAACGCAGCACGAATACTAAGTACTCTACTTCCTAAAATGACGGAGGGTTACGACAGGTTTTTAGGAAACCTTTTGCGTAATGAACTTGATATCGTTGTAGAAACAAGTGATTTTGGAAAATGAGTGTTTTTAGGCTTTTTACTAGTTTTGCTAAATAGGTCACTCCCGGTGGAGGGATCTCGGCTCTTTCCTCATCGAATGAGGTGTTGGATATTCTACAAGGAATACTGCCATGCAAAGAAAAATCTAGAGCTATCCTTTTTGAAAATTTGATTCTACAACATTTTTTAGGTTTCTTTTTCTCTCATTAATCTCATTAATGAAGTCCCATCAATTATGCTTCCTAAGTATCACAAAAGAAACGAAAATACAACGTACGCTTATACCATCCGCATGTTAGTTGTATGCATGCCCTAGAGGTCAGTATTGTACAGATGATGTATATTATATTGGATGTTTAGACATATATAGAGAGGACTTTCTTGCTCGATATGATAGTATGCTATCGGGTTGCTCTTTATCTTAACATGTATACTTGTCTCTTGATACTGTCTTATAGTTACATGTTGGTAAAGCCCTTAGGATGTGTACTTGACTATCTGGACTATGATGCAGATCATACTAGTGGGGACAGAGTAGTCCATAAGTACATCCTTTAATATTCCTAGTCGTAGGTGTATCGAGACAGGGCATCGATATACCAGAGTAGACTAGCGTATACGCTTCTCGACCCAAGAGTTGGGCGATGGATGATCCCATATCCATTGGTGTTTGACATCAGAGATGGTATACGGGTGCTCAGTGGAGACTGAGTACACTAGACGGACTCGCCGAGAACTCCCAGATGGTATTATACCTCACGTCAGATAGAAGTTTTCTGGTGACACTTGTACAGGTTAGTCTGTAGACCCGAGATCGTCATAGAGTCTTGTGTGATTCCCACTGTGATTTGATTTCCACTTTACCACGTCCAACAGGGCGTGCAAAATGGTGGTTTTTGGGTACAGTCCCGAGTCACATGGAGGCGATGCGCGATAGGAGGGGTTTCGTCTCTCCCGGTATTGGGGGTTGATGTTGCGCTGTGCTCGATTCGCCATAATAGGAAAGTCCCTGGCCATGGATGATTTAGAGATTTGCTGGTAAGTGTTACCAGTAGTTTCTCGACCCGTTATGAGCCTCACGTCGGCACGACTTATCGGTTATTGGGGTCTGACGATTACCACCCCTAGACTTGATATGCGACATATCAGACGAGGAGACTGGATTGTACGGGAAGTGTTACCGGCAGGCTTTTACAGGAGTTGGAGCGGGTTTGCTTGCTGATCTTCTGATCGCTCAATACCCGGGTGGCCGTTACGTCCCGCTAGTACCGCTGACGGTTTGTGGGTGCTTGATGCGATCATCACCTACTGCCGGTGTATTTACGAGTCTTTAGAGTCCTACATAGAGGTTTTACTGGCTCAGGCAAAACGAAATAGGAACACGTATGTGATATGTGCGGGACCGAGAATAATGCATGTATCTGATACCGTATTCTATTCTCGCGACTTTTTGTATCGGTTGGTTATATGTGATATAGCCGGGTTATCGAATCAAGTGTTGATTTGATAAGTCGATACATTGGATGTTAGTCGGTTATATGAGATATAACCGGATTATTAAGTCAAGTGTTGATTTAATAATTTAGTGTATAATTGTATATATGATATACTAATTTACATTAACTAACATTTGTTCACTTAAGGATTTTTTTTCACATGTGCACAACTTTAATATATATGCGATATATATTAAAATTTGTTTTCTTTTTGTATCATGGTTGATGATACATCTTTCATGGGTGTATGAGACTTACACCATGCTATTTATTATGTTGGGTTTAATTTTTAAAAGTAATTACAAAATTCGTGGAAAATTAGAAAATGCATGAAGCTTGTGGAAGCTTGTAGATGCATTGACTAAAGTCCACTAAGGTTGTTTTTACTTTGGATTTTTGTTAACCTAACCATCACACTTAGCCATGATTAAGTCTCTACATGAGTTAGTATATGATACTCACTCACCCATGGTTAGCTCACTCACTTGATCATTATCCTCATCCTTTTTCTTTTGTTCATCATCTTCTTCTTTGAGCAAAAAGAAAAAGCTTGCTAGGGTTTTAAAAAGCGAGTGAAAGATTGTGAGAAATACAATTCTAAAGAGAACCTACTTCCTATTTCTCCATCCTCTACTAGACTAGCACTTTAGTATAGGGTGTTTGCTTCACTAATTCTCTAGTTAGTGAAGTAGTAGCTTGAGTTGATATTCCCTCGACGTAGATCATCTTCGGCCTCGAAGACTTCAAGCAAGGACGCTTTTTTCGCCTCGTGATGCCATGCAAGAGCCCGGGAGAACCATGATCGCAGCGAAGGGACTACAACAAGGAGCTTTAGAACTGAAGGACCGATCTACAAAGGTTGTATTTCGTATTCACTTAGTGGTAAATGTAATTTACTTGCATATGAAACCCTAATTATCTAGCAAAGATCTTGTTTAGGGTTATTCGACATGGCTAAAAATTTTAAACGTGCATGGTTGATGCATTGTAGAACCTTATTAGAGTGCCTAGTAACCCGACAGTTGTATCTGAGCCTAGCTAGATCATTAGGCGACGAGTATACGAAGTTAAAACTCCGAACGAACCCCGAAACGCCAAAATGAACCCCTCTCTGGACAATTTTTAAAAACTGTGATTTTTCAGAATTAAAAATGCTTAAATATACCAGCAGGAAAATATAAGCACCACTGTGAAACACGTGTCAATGATCCGTACAATCCGCCGCGGAATTACGGCAATACCTTTCTCCTGCCGCGGATCCGCGGCCGTACAGACATGTTGTTGATATGTTTTTCCTTGGTTATATCCGTAGGTGATTATGTATTTTTCTGGGTACTTTTAATCTGACTCAAGTGTTGAGTGTTCTGGGGTTTATTTTGTAATCGTTGATTCGATCGGAAAATTTAAATTCGTTATTGTTTTCCGGATAATTTAGAAAGTATTAAAATGTTCGAACGGATATCATTAACTCTATTTTTCCCGGCACGAAAAACTTTCAAGTGTTGAATTTTTCTTGAGTTTAAATCTTTCGAAAAAACGTGCATGTAACGCGATGGACTCTCTAGAAGAACACAAACCTTAACTCTATTATGTGACCGTCTTGAACTGCCTCTAAATCTTAGGGTTTGGGGCAGTACGGCGTGCCACATGTGAGGCGTTGGCTTGACCCTTCTACGGCTGGACCGTTGCTACTGTGACGTATTCTGGAATTTTTGAACTCCGCTCAAGTGTTGAACTATTAAGGAAATCTTGGGTATTTGATTATTCGATCGGAAATTTTAATACTGTCTATTTATCTGGAATGTGATACAATATGTGGAATTCATATAGTTAGGCAGGAAATGCGAAATATGTGATATTTCAGATTTACGATGTCTAAAGAGATTGTGGATTCCAAATGTTGTAGTTTTACACTTTCTTTTCTGCGACCGTAAGTCTAATATATGATATCGCCGGTTTCGTTGCTATATGTCAACGACAATTGGGATGCGCATATTTACTTACGTTGATGACATGTGATGTTATGTGTTGCTGGATATGTTATATTGGATCGTTGCGTTTTGAATAGCCGGGGGTTTTATGTGAGATGAGAGTTTTTTTTATTTTCATTCATGTAAAATTAAATGTATGTAATATTCTTTTATTGGGGCACTTCCGGGATGAGGTCGATGTCACCATCTGTATATTATTTACTTTTCCGCACTAGGATAGACCAAAGGAGGAGAGCACAAGTAACCGGGTTCTACAGTCCAGTGGGAGACCAACTCGAGGAGTCGAGTTCGGGTCTCCTAACTCTAGAATTGGAAGGGTTGCTTGCCGCTCTCGTAGGGGTCTAGGGGTGTGGGTTTGGCTATTCATCGCGACCGTGGAATCCGTGTTTTATAGAGGCTCAAAATAAAACACGGACGTCCTAATATATCCAATGTTTCATATGTTTCTTCTGTTGTGATATCTGTGATGTGATAATTCGATATGTTGTGATAAATACTGTATATAGTATATATGATATATTATATAGACGTTACTTATGTTTTACACCCGCACTAGCCCTGCCCCGCTCTGCCGTTAGTTACATAACCTAACGGTGCACGAGGGGATATCGATGCGAATGCGGATGGCATAAGTGTACGTCGTATTTATCTGTGATGTTTTGGTGACTTAAATGATGGGACTTCATTAATATGATTAATGAAAGAAAAGAAACCTAAAAGATGTTGTAGAATCAATTTTTTCAAAAAGGGTAGCTACAGTTTTTGCTTTGCATAGTGATATATATGATATATCCTGCACCTTATTCGATGAGAAAAGAGCCGGGATCCCTTCACCGGGAGTGACCTCTTTAGCAAAACTGGCAGATGCTACAACTCTCGGTTTGTCTTTTGATTGCTTTTGGAGTTTTGCTTTGCATAGTGATATATATGATATGTCCTGCACCTTATTCGATGAGGAAAGTGCCGAGATCCCTTCACCGGGAGTGACCTCTTTAGCAAAACTAATGAAAGCCTCAAAATCACTCCATTTCAAAATTCACTTGATTCTACAACGATATCAAGTTCATTACGCAATAGGTTTTTCTGAAAACCTGTCATAGCCCTCCGTCATTTCAGATAAGTTGTATATAGTATTCTTGCTGCATTTGTTGGCTTTCGTCAAGGTGTAGTGTGCGGTAGCTATATGCTGCTTATCTGCTGCATATGATGCGATTGAATTAGGGTAGCCGTACGGCTTTGTTGGCTTTCTTCAAGGGTCATGCTGGTGGGTTTAATTCAGTCAAGAAATGTACGGGTTGAACTTGACTAGCGCGCTATGGTTTTTTGGCTTTCGTCATGGTCATAGCACGTTAGGGGCAAAATATTATTAGGAATTTCAAGTGTTGAAATTTGCAATGAGATTGCATACCTTCTATGAGTTAGTTGGATCTCGATACCCACTGCGAGTAATTGTTACTCCTGGGAGAATTTTACACAGGACAATTAGCCGATCAAGTAGGTGTCTAGAAAGGAGTTAACGGGGTTACGCCTCTGGGAAAACGAAGTTTACTTTAATTAGGTCCGTGCGAAACCATGGGGAACCTCCGTCAAAGTACCGACACTGGCCTAGCTAAAAGATTGGCGAAATTGTAGGGTGTAATTAATCCCGGCTAGTATTTCCTTTTAGGGTTTGAAGGAAGATTTGATAAAAACAGTGGGAGCTATCCTGATTAGATAAAATAATAAGCAATCTAATCTTGCAAGAGCATACGCTAAAGTGTTTTCTTCTCTCTCTCTCCAGGTAGCGACCATATCATGCCTTAATAAAGATAATATTATGGATGTATTGACCGAACCCACATGTTATACTGTGCTGGGGAACATTGGTTCCGTTCTTTCTTATAAGAGTTATAGGACTGAACAGGATATAGGGGAATACCAGGATTCCCATACCACCCGTGTGAAGAAAGTACATGTTGATGCATTTTCTTCGGGTGTGTTCGTTACAGAGAACTGTTTCTCCATTTGCTCTACGTCCTGGGTATTAGATACCGGGTCAGGATCCCATATATGTAATCAGTTACATGGGCTTAGGAAAGGTAGAGAACTTGGAGAAGGTGATGAAGACATAAGGGTTGGAAATGGTGCAATTGTTGCAGCTAAAACCGTCGGGGAATATCACCTTGTAAAACCAACTGGTAATACATTGATTCTGAACGAATGCTATTACATGCCGAACCTGAAATGCAACATTATATCGGTTTCTTTACTATGTAAAGAGGGATATAATTTTGTGTTACAGGATAATGTTATGAACATTTTCCTTAACCAAAAGTTGGTTGGATCAGGCACGTTGTGCAATGGCATTTATGTTCTAAATCAATCAACAGTTCTGAGCATAACAAACACACACAATAGGATAAGTTCAGAATTGAACGAATCCTTCTTGTGGCATTGTAGACTCGGTCATATAAATGCGACACGGTTAGCTAAGTTGCATAAGGATGGATATTTGAAACCGTTCGAATTTTCATCTTATGACACTTGCCAGTCATGTCTCAAAGGCAAGATGACCAAAACTCCGTTTATGGGACACAGAGAAAGAGTTTCTGAACTCTTAGGACTGATACATAGCGATGTATGCGGTCCCATGTCTACACATGCTAGGGATGGTTCTTCGTACTTCATTACATTCACTGACGATCTCTCAAGATACGGACATGTGTTCTTGATAAAACACAAGTCTGAAGCTTTTGAGAAATTTAGAGAATATAAAAAAGAAGTCGAGAACCAAACCGGGAAAAGTATTAAAATCCTTCGATCTGATCGAGGTGGTGAATACTTGAGCAATGAATCCCTGGACTTCCTAAAAGAGAATGAGATTCTCTCTCAGTTGAATACTCTATATACATCACAGCACAACGGTGTATCAGAACGGAGGAACCGCACCCTATTAGATATGGTGCGCTCTATGATGAGCACAGCTGAGTTACCTATTTCCTTCTGGGGGTATGCGCTAGAAACAACCATACATCTATTGAATATGGCCCCCACCAAATCTGTGCCTACCACTCCATATGAGATATGGAAAGGGAAGAGACCATGCCTTAACTATGTAAAGATATGGGGTTGTCCAGCCTATGTTAAAGGACAAAATCCGGACAAACTCGAGACACGGTCTGTTCTATGCAAATTCGTAGGATATCCCAAGAATTCACAAGGGTATATCTTCTACCACACTGAGGAACAAAGGGTGTTTGTTTCTCGGCATGCCACCTTTTTAGAAAAGGAATTTCTTGCAAAAGAGATTAGTGGTCATGAGGTAGAACTGGAAGAGGTTCCAGCTACAAAAGTTGCAACAGAAGATCTGGTGGAACTTGGGGATTCGGTAGTTCCCGATGAACCCCAGCCACTCCGCCGATCTAGTAGGGTTCCTCACCCACCTGAGAGATACTACGGTTTTCTCATGGATGGTGGGAGCGAGGATTGCAACATGGAGGATGATGACCCAACTAGCTTCGAGCAGGCCATCACGAGTGGGGACTCAGTGAAATGGCTGGATGCAATGTGATCCGAGATGGAATCCATGTACACCAACAAAGTATGGACTTTGGAAGTTGCTCCTGAAGGGGTGAAACCCATTTGGAGCAAGTGGATCTTCAAGAAAAAACTTGGTGTAGATGGGAAAGTGGATACTTTCAAAGCTAGACTTGTTGCAAAGGCCTTTCGTCAAAGACCAGGTGTGGACTATGACAAAACCTTTTCTCCAGTAGCTATGCTTAAATCCATCCGGATCATACTTGCCATCGCTGCATATCATGACTACGAAATCTGGCAAATGGATGTTAAGACCGCCTTTCTAAACGGCGATTTAGAAGAGTGCGTGTACATGACTCAGCCAGAGGGCTTCGTAGATAGTGGGAGCAGCGGGAAGGTGTGCAAACTGCTTAAATCCATTTATGGATTAAAGCAAGCATCGAAGAGTTGGAACATCTGCTTTGACGTCGTTATCAAAGAGTTTGATTTCGTCAAAAACGTAGATGAACCTTGTATTTACAAGAAGGTGGCAGAGAGTAAGGTTGTCTTTCTCGTATTGTACGTGGACGACATACTCTTGATAGGAAATGATATTCCTATGCTGCAATCGGTCAAGCTCTTCTTATCATAAAGATTCTCAATGAAAGATCTAGGTGATGCCTTCTGCATTCTGGGAATTATGATCTATAGAGATAGATATAAAAGGATATTGGGATTGTCCCAATCCAGGTACATTGACACTATACTAAAGAGTTTTATTATGGAAAAGTCTAAACGTGGGTTTTTACCTACGATCTCAGGGCTCACTCTCTCCAAAGTGATGTCTCCCAAGACTGATTTGGAGAGAGCTCGCACACAAGGGAAGGGATACCCTATGTTTTGGCTGTAGGCTCTATCATGTACGCGATACTATGTACCAGACTCGATGTAGCATACTTACTAAGTGTAGTGAGTAGGTATCAAGCTGATCTTGGAGAGTGTCAATGGACAGTTATGAAGAGCATTCTCAAGTATTTGCGAAGGACTAAAGAGATGCTCTTGGTGCATGGTAACGGAGAACTCCAAGTGGAGTCCTTTACCGATTCGAGCTTCCAGAGTGATAAGGATGACTCTAAGTCGCACTCGGGATTTGTCTTTACCCTTTACGGAGGGGCGGTTAGCTGGAAGAGTTACAAGCAGGAAACCGTGGCAGATTCGACGATGGAGGCTGAATACATCGCTGCCAACGATGCTGCCAAAGAGGCTGTCTGGATCAAGAAGTTCATTAATGAACTTGGAGTGGTTCCATCCATTGAGCATCCAATACCTTTGTATTGCGATAACAATGGAGGGGTGTCTTTGGCTAAGGAACCCAGGTCTCATCAGCGATCCAGGCAAATTCTGAGGCGGTATCACCTGATCCGGGAGATAGTTGATCGCCGGGAGATCGAGGTCAGGAGGGTTGACACGAAGAACAACACTATGGATCCACTCACGAAGGCCATTCCTCATATACAGTTTGAGAGACTCTTCGGGATGCTAAGTATGCGATACTACTGCAGCTGGCCCTAGTGCAAGTGGGAGATTGTTAGTTGTATGTATGCCCTAGAGGCCAGTATTGTACAGATGATGTATATTATATTGGATGCTTGGACATATATAGAGAGGACTTTCTTGCTCCATATGATAGTATTGTAGGGTTCCTAGGCACACTTGTGCAGGTTCATAACGCATCAAACATGCACGAATAAAATTTTACATGTGCCGAACAACCCAAAGACAGGATCTTTGCTAGATTATCAGGGTTAAGCATACAAGATTACATCTTTTAAGCTAAGTGTGAGGGATTACAACCTTTGTAGTCCGCACCTTCGCTTCAGAAGCTCCGAGTAGAAGTTCCTTCGCCGCGATCCACGATCTCCCGGACTCAAGAGAGGCTCCACGACTCGAACGATCCATGCTAGCTTGAAGTGTTCCAAATCTCCGATGATCTATGTCGAAGTATCAATAACTCAAGCTTTCTCACTCTAAAGAGATGAACACACTAATCTCATGGGCTAGATGAGATGAGGATGAGAGAGTAGTATTTATGCTTTCTTTTTAAATCATTTTCTCATAATTTATCATCACAAAATGAATTTCAAGTGAGCTCAAAATCAAGAGAGAAGAAGATGATAATAGAAATGATAATTCCTTTTGTGATGAATAGAAAGAAAAGTATATGATTGATATATCAACCATGGTCAAGGATGAGTGGCTAATAGTTTGTAGAGAATAAACTAGAGTTAGGGTTTGGTTGGGTTAGCAATGAGTCATCAACAAATATCTTAACCATGACAAAAGAAAAAGCTTTTAGAAAGTGCAAGAAGCAACTAACCCTAATCAAACCCTAACCTCATTTAATCATCCTTAAACATGTTTAATAATAAATCATATCATGTCACAATAATATATATCACATATATATTATATATTTGCAACAAAAGAAAATAATACAATTAACATATATCGCATATATATTAATGTATCGTCCAGTGAGAAAATGAAATAATAAAGCAAGCCAATATTAGATAATGTAATAAAATATCATATATATTATTACACATTAAATCATCGAATCAACACTTGATCCGACGATCCGGCTATATCGAATATAACCGACTAATATATCATGTACCGATTCATCGAATCAACACTTGATCCGATGTCCCGGTTCAAAACTAAATATCGCGAGAATATAATACGGTATCTCATATCGCATTATCCTCGGTCCTGCACATATCACATATGTGCCTCTACTCCGTTTCGCCTGAGCCAAGAAACCTCTGTGTAGGACTCTAAAGAATCGTCAATACGCCGGTAGCAGGTGATGATCATATCAAACACCCACAAGCTGCAAGCGGTCAGCTAAACGTAACAGCCCCCCAGGTATTGAGTGATCAGAAGATCAACAAGCTAGCCTGTGCGTTCTTCTGTGAATCCAATCAGAAACACTCCCGTACAGTCCGGTCTGTTCGTCTGATATGTCGCATATCAAGTCTAGGGTTGGTAAACGTCATACCCAGTAACCGATAAGTCGTGTCGATGTGTGGCTCATAACGGGTCGAGAAACTACTAGTAACACTTACCGGTAAATCTCTATATCAGCCCTGGCCAGGGACTTCCAGTTATAGCTAATCGAACACAGCACAACATCAACTCCCTATACCGGGAGAGACGAATCCCCTCCTATCGCTCATTACCTCCATATGATTCGGGACTGTACCCAAAAGCCACCATTTTGCATGCCCACTTGGACGTGGTAAGGTGGAAATCAAAGCACAGTGGGAATCACACAAGGCACTATGACGATCTCGGGTCTACAGACTACCCTGTACCAGTGTCACCGGAGAACAGCCATCTGACGTGTGGTATATCACCATCTGGGAGTTCTCGGCGAGTCCGTCCAGTGTACCCAGTCTCTACTGAGCACCCGTACACCATCTCTGATGTCAAACACCGATGGATATGGGATCATCCATCACCCATCATATGGGTCAAGATGCGTATACGCTAGTCTACACTGGTGTATCGATGCCCTGTCTCGATATACCCTCGACTAGGAACAGTTATAGGATGTACTCATCGACTACCATGGCCCCACTAGTATGATCTCATCATAGTCCCAGTAGTCGAGTACAGATCCTAAGGGCTTTATCAACATGTGAGAGAAAAACAGTAAACCAATACAAGTCAACATGTTAAGATAAAGTGAAACCAAATAGCATACTATCATGACGAGCAAGAAAGTCATCTCTATATATATCCAAGCATCCATTATAATATACATCATATGTACAACAATGGCCTCTAGGGCATATACATAACTAACAATCTCCCACATGCACTAAGGCCAGCTGCTGTAGTATCTCATACCTAGCATCCCGAATAATCTCTCAAACTGTATCTGGGGAATAGCCTTCGTGAATGGATCCGCTGTGTTATCCTTCGTATCTACTCTCCTGACCTCGATCTCCCGGCGATCAACTATCTCCCTGATCAGGTGATACCGCCTCAGAATATGTCTGGACTTTTGACGGGATCTGGGTTCCTTGGCCAAAGCCACAGCTCCATTGTTATCGCAAAACAGAGGTATTGGATGCAATGGATGGAACCACACCAAGTTCACTAATGAACTTCTTGATCCAGATTGCCTCCTTGGCAGCATCGTTGGCAGCGATGTATTCAGCCTTCATCGTCGAGTCTGCAACGGTATCCTGTTTGGAACTCTTCCAACATACCGCCCCTCCATTGAGGGTAAAGACAAATCCCGAGTGCGACTTAGAGTCGTCCTTATCACTTTGGAAGCTGGAATCGGTAAAGGACTCCACCAGGAGTTCTCCGTTACCATACACCAAGAACATCTCCTTAGTCCTTCGAATGTATTTGAGAATGTTCTTCACAGCTGTCCAGTGACTCTCTCCAGGATCTGCTTGATACCGACTCACTACACTTAGTGAGTATGCTACATCGGGTCTGGTACATAGCATCGCATACATGTTAGAGCCTACTGCCGAAGCATAGGGTATCCCTTGCATGCGAGCTCTCTCCAAATCAGTCTTGGGAGACATCTCTTTGGAGAGAGTGAGTCTAGAGATCGTGGGTTGGTTCCCATGCTTGGATTCTTCCATACTAAACCTCTTTAGTATGGTGTCAATGTACCTGGATTGGGACAATCCCAGTATCCGTTTAGATCTATCTCTATAGATCATGATTCCCAATATGCAGGAGGCATCACCTAGATCTTTCATTGAGAATCTCTGTGATAAGAAGAGCTTGACGGATTGCAGCATAGGAATATCATTTCCTATCAAGAGTATGTCATCTACGTATAATACGAGGAAGACTACCTTACCCTCTGCTACCTTTTTATAGATACAAGGTTTATCTATATTTTTGACGAAGTCAAACTCTTTGACTACAACTGTTGGATATATGTATGCCCTAAAGGCCATTATGTGATAGTGGATGTATCTGTACATATATATATATATTCGGTATGCATTCTTGCTCGACATGATAGTATGCTATCTGGTTTTTCTTTATCTGACATGTTGATTTGATCATGCTTATTATTCACTCATACATGCTGATAAAGCCCTGAGGATATTGGCTTGACTGCTCTGATTATGATGGAGATCATACTAGTGGGACATCTGTAGTCTATAAGCATATCCTGGAAAGTCCCTAGTCGTAGGTATATCGAGATGGGGCATTGATATACCAGAGTAGACTAGCGTATATGATACTAGACCCATGTGATGGGCGATGGATGATCCCATATCCATTGGTGTTTGACATCAAGATCATATACGGGTGCTCAGTGGTGACTGGGTACACTGGACGGACTCGACGAGAACTCCTATATGGAATTATATCTATCGTCGGATAGCAGTTCTCAGGTGACACTTGTACAGGTTAGTCTGTAGACCCGAGATCGTCATAGAATCTTGTGTGTTCTCCCACTGTACTTTGATTGCCACCCTACCATGGCTCTACTGAGTCGTGCAAACAGGTGGCCGTTGGGTACAGTCCCGAGACACACGAAGATGATGAGCGATAGGAGGGGTTTCGTCTCTCCCGGTATTGGGAGTTGATGCTGTGCTGTGCCCGACTGGTTATAACAGCAAGTCCCTGGCCAGGGCTGCTGAGATTTGCTGATAAGTGTTATCAGTAGTTTCTCGATCTGTTATAGACCATTCACCGGCACGACTTATTGAGTTATTGGGGTCAACGTGACCATCCCTAGGCTCGATATGCAGCATATCTGACGAAGAGACCGGACTGTACGGTAGTGTTGCCGGTTGGCTCGACGGGAGTTGTAGCAGGTTCGCTTGTTTTCTTCTGATCGCTCAATACCCGGGTGGCCGTTACGTTTAGCTGACCGCTTGCGGCTTGGGGGTACCTGATATGATCATCACCTTCTGCCGGCGTATTGACGAGTCTTAGAGTCCCACAAAGGAGTTACCCAGTCCAGGCGAAACGTTGTGGTGCGCGTATGCGATATGCGCATGCACCCGATTGAAATGTGCGTATATGATACCGAACATTGATCGGGCGGCTTGCTTTTGGTGGGGTCATATGTGATATGGCCGGATTGATGAATCAAGTGTTGATTTATCATTTAACCATTAGTTTTCTCACTTAAAACCTTTCTAGTATGTGATGGATGTATGTAAGCATGCAGGTGTTTCTTTCTTTCATTCTAGTTTCATGCACATGTGGATGTGCATACATGCATACATACATACACCCATCCATCATGGTTGTTAGCATATGGAAATGGTAGCAATATAAGACTCACACCATGGATTAAATAATGGTTTATTATTTGATTTTGGATTTAAAAGAAAATGAAAAGGAAAGGATAATCATTCTAGCTTCTACATTCTTTCTTTGACCTAACCATGCTCAACTACCACTAACCTAGGGTTATCCTTCTCTTTATCATTTAAAACCCAAGTTAAATTAACTATCCATCATTTAATCATGGTTGAAAGCAAGAAGGAATAAAATATAAAAGGTTATATTTCATTTCTTTGCAACAAAGGGTTATCTTTTTACCTCTTGTAAAAAATAGCCACCATCTTCATCCTCCTTCATCTTTTTCCTCTCTAGTTTTTTCTAGTGAGTTAAACACAAATAAAGAAAGGTTTTTGAAGTGAGATCCTTAGCCACAACATCATTCTACTCAAGTCTAGCCAACTTGATTAGAGTGTTCTCTTTGCTTTTCCAAAGTTGCAAGCTTGGACGGGAAACTTCGGGTGGATCGTCGTGGACGAAAGAGGACTACAAGTGGACCTTCTTCCAACACCCTAGAGACTAAGGAGTCAAGCTAAAGGGGAGCTAGAAAGGTTGTAGCCTTCAAACCCTAATTTTTATTAGCTTAAAGTTTCGAAACCCTAATTTTCTAGGATCGATTCCTTTGCATGTTCGTTTAGCACCATAAAAATACATACTTTGAGACATGTGATGCTTCAAAACTCTTCATAGGATGCTACACAAACCTTTCATTGGTATAAGAGCCGACCTAGAACATTAGGCGACCTTTTTACGAAGTTAAAACTCCGATCGAACCGAAATACGGCTTTTTAGGGTGCTCTCTGGAAATTTTCTAAAAATTGACATTTTCAGAATTAAAAATATGTAAAAAATACAGCAGGAAAAAATAAGGATTACGGTACAAAAATTATTCAATGAACAGTGATTGTAGCCGCGGAAACGCGGCCTAAGCTTGCTTAGGCCGCGGTTCCACGGCCGTATGTATTAATTGATGGATAATTTTTTTACAGTAATTCAGGAATCTGCTTGTATAATTTTTTGGGTATTTTTAATCTGTATTTAGTTTTGAAAAATTCTGTAGATGATTTTGGACCCGTCGATTCGATCGGAATTTTGTTTTCGTGGTTTTTCCGGGTAAATTAGAAAGTATTGAAGTGTTTGAACGAGTATCATTTGCTCACTATTCACGGGGTTTAAATACTTTGGAGATACGTGCAAGTCTTTTTGTGGTGGTCCCTCTAGAAGACAACAATCCTTAACTCGATTATGTGACCGTCTTGAACTGCCCTTTGAACCTTAGGGTTTGGGGCAGTACGGCGTGCCACATGTGAGGCATTGGCTTGACCCTTCTACGGCTGGACCGCTACTACTATGTCACACTCCAGGTGTTTGAACTATGCTCAAGTGTTGGGCTTTAGTGAATCCTGGGTATTTGATCGTTCGTTCGAAAATTTCGATACTGTCTGTTTATCCGGAATGTGATACAATATGTGGAATTCATATAGTTTAGACATGAAATACGAAATATGTGATATTTCGCATTTATGATATCTAAAGAGAATGTGGATTCCAAATATTGTAGTTTTACACTTTCTTTTCTGTGACCGTAAGTGTAGTATGTCCGATATCGCCGGTTTCGTTGCTATACGTCAACGACAATTGGGGTATGCATACTTACTTACGTTGATGATATGAGATATTATGTGTTGCTGAGATATGATGTGCAGGATTGTCGCGATCGAATAGCCAGGGGTTTTTGTGAGATGAGAGTTTTATATTTTCATTCATGTAAATTCAAATGTAATGTAATATTCTTTTATTTAGGGCACTTCCGGGTTGAGGTTGTGTTACCAGTGTTGTATATTATTTACTTTTCCGCATTAGGATGGACCCAAGGAGGGGAGCACAGGTGACCGGGTTCTGGGGTTCAGTGGGAGGCCATCTCGAGGAGTCGAGACCGGGTCTCCTAAACTCCAGAATTGGCAGGGTCACTTGCCGCTCTCGTAGGGGTCCAGGGTGTGGGCTTGGCTATTCATCGCGACTGTGGAATCCGTATTTTCTATTCTGGCTAAATACTAAATACGGACGTCCTAGTATATCCCACGTTATATCTATATTTCTGCTGCCCGTGTTCTGTGATATCTGAGACGAATGACATATTATATATATGATATATAGTAGACGTTGCTTATGTTTTACACCCGCGCTAGTCCAGTCCCGGTATGCCGTTAGTTAAGTAACCTAACGGTGCATAACGGAACATTGCGGCGAATGCGGATGGCATAAGCGTACGTGTTATTTTCGTTTCTTTTCTGTGATTGGCTTAAGGACTTAAATGATGGGATTACATTAATGTGATTAATGTAAAGAAAATAAACCTAAAAAGATGTTGTATAATCGGATTTGAAAACTACTCGGCTATTTATGAAACAGCTATATTTCAAAACTGCGGAGCTTAAGCCACTCCTTTTGGAAACCGTTTGATTCTACAACGATATCAAGTTCAAAGCATTAAAGATTTTTTTAAAAATCATCCGCAACCCTCCGTCATTTTAGGAAGAAGAGTACTTAGTATTCGTGCTACATTTGTTGACCTTAGCCAAGGCGTAGTGTACGGTAGCTAAGTGATGTCTTCCTACAAACGCATATGATGCAGATTAATTAGGACGGGCATATGACTTTGTTGACCTTAGCCAAAGGTCATGTGAACAGGTCTAATTAATCAAGAAATGACGGGTTGAGCTTGACTAGTGCTCGTGATTTGTTGACCTTAGCCAAGGTCACGAGTATTAGGGGTAAAAACCACATCGGGAATTTCAATAGTTGAAATTTGCAATGAGATTGCATACCTTCCATATGATGGTTGGATCCCGATCCCACTGTGGGCAATAGTTGCACCTAGGAGAGTTTTACAGTTTACAATTAGCTAACTCATTAGGTGTCTAGAAAGGTGTTAACGGGGCTCCGCCTCTGGGAAAACGAGGTTTACTCTAATTAGGTCCGTGCGAAAGCACGGGGAACCTCTCTCAAGTACCGACACTGGCCTGGCTGAACGGTTAGCGAAGTTGTAGACTGTAATTAATCCTGCCTAGTTTTTCTTTTTAAGGTTTGAAATAAAAACTCGATAAAAGCAGTGGGAAACATCGGTTAGACAAGATAATAAACCAATCTAATCTATGCAAGAGCTTTCGCTGAGTGTATTCTTTTCTCTCTCTTAATGGCAGATACCCATGACTGGACTCAAGCTTTTACTAGATAAAAACAAACTGAATGGGACCAACTATAAAGACTGGCTGAGGAATCTGAAAATCGCCTTGACTTATGATAAAGTATCATATGTCCTCACGGCTTCAGCCCCGCCCGTCCCTGGTCCAAAATCCTCAGTTGCGGACATTGAAGTCCGCAAGACATGGGACGCTGACTGTGCCACGGCCACATGCCTCGCGCTTGCATTGATGGATAACACACATCAAAAGCAGCACGAGGACATGGACATTCACGGTATATTACTCCATACAAAGGAGTTGTATGGGGAGCAATCCCACGTATTACGATACGAAGCATCAAAGAAATTGTTTCAGATGCGAATGGCCCCTGGCACACCAGTAGGAGACCATGTTCTGAAGATGATAGCTCTTATAGAAGAGCTTGAGGACCTTGGATGGACGATGGACAATGAACAATATATAGATATTATTCTGCAGTCCCTCCCCTCCACCTTTGCTCAGTTCATAGTGAACTTCAACATGCATGGCATGGAGAAGGACCTCCCTGAACTCCTTAATATGTTAAGGAGTGCAGAGAGCACTATGAAGTCAGCAAAAACTCCCGTTATGACTATTGGACAGTCTTCCTCTTCTCGCCCGAAAGCCAAGGCCAAGGGAAAAAAAAGAAGAAACCCACTAATCCTAAGGGCGGAGTTAAAAAGGTGAAGGGAAAGGGAAAGTCCAAGGCTGGAGACTCGGGGAAGGGCGAATGTTTTCACTGCCACAAGACAGGACATTGGAAGCGCAATTGCACGGAGTACTTAAGTCTCAAGAAGAAGCATGGTGATGCTTCTGCTTCAGGTGCGTTTGTGACTGAAAACTGTTTTTCTATAAACTCTGCTTCCTGGGTATTAGATACCGGTTCAGGTTCTCACATTTGCAATTCTATGCAGGGGCTGAGAAATAGCAAGGTTTTGAGGACAGGTGACCATACTCTCCGCGTTGGAAATGGTTCCAATGTACATACAGTCGCAGTGGGAGAGTATCACTTGGGGTTTCCATCTGGATATATTTTGGTTTTAAATCCATGTTATTTTGTACCAAGTATGCTATGTAATATAATATCCGTTTCTTTGTTGGACAATGAAGGGTATAATTTTGTATTGCAGAACAATGTTATGAACATTAACCTGAATCAAATGTTGGTTGGGTATGGTACGCTTAACAACGGAATATATGTCCTAAATCAACACACAGTTTTCAGTATACAACACACTAATAAAAGAAAACTTTCAGAATTAAATGAAGCTTTTCTTTGGCACTGTAGACTTGGTCATATTAACGAAACAAGACTAAACAAGTTACACAAAGATGGATATTTAAATTCTTTTGAATATAAATCTTATGCGACTTGCCAGTCTTGTATCAAGGGTAAAATGACCAAAACTCCATTTACCGGACACGGAGAAAGAGCTACTCAGCTCCTGGGCCTCATACATAGTGATGTATGTGGGCCTATGTCTACACAGGCTAGAGGCGGTTTTTCATACTTCATTACCTTCACTGATGATTTCTCAAGATTCGGTCATGTATTTTTATTAAAACACAAGTCCGAAGCTTTTGAGAAATTCATTGAATATAAACAAGAAGTAGAAAAACAAACCGGCTTGAGTATCAAGATGCTTCGATCAGATCGAGGTGGTGAGTATCTCAGTGCATAATTTGCAAACTTCTTGAAAGAGAATGGGATTCTCTCTCAGCTCAATCCTCCTTACACACCACAGCACAACGGTGTGTCAGAACGAAGGAATAGGACCCTATTAGATATGGTCCGGTCCATGATGAGTGACGCTGAGTTACCCATCTCGTTTTGGGGGCATGCATTAGAGACTGCAGCGTTTCTGCTGAACAGGGTTCCAACCAAAGCCGTGTCCACCACACCATATGAGATATGGCATGGGAAGAGACCATCTCTTAAGAGAATTAAGATTTGGGGTTGCCCGGCCTATGTTAAAAAGCAGAATTCGGACAAACTCGAGACACGGTCGGTCATGTGTAACTTTGTGGGATATCCAAAGAATTCTTATGGATATCTATTCTACCACAAAGAGGAACAAAAAGTGTTCGTTTCTCAACATGCCACATTCTTGGAAAAAGAGTTTTTCACAGACAAAGATGATGGCAAGGTGGTGGATCTAGAAGAGGTTCTAGAGACACAAACTACAAATGACAATTTGGTTGAACCGGCTGTTGTAGCAGAAACTGAAGAACCTCGGCCACTCCGTAGGTCTGGTAGGACTTCTCGCCCACCGGAGAGGTACTACGGTTTCCTCATTGATGGTAACGGAGAAGATTGCATCATGGATGATGATGATCCTACCAGTTTTCAGCAAGCTATCACGAGTAAAGACTCTGTGAAGTGGCTGGATGCCATGAGATCCGATATGGAGTCTATGTACACCAACAAAGTGTGGACTTTGGACGTTGTACCCCCTGGGGTAAAACCTGTACGGTGTAAATGGATCTTTAAAAGAAAGATTGGTGTAGATGGACAGGTGGAGACCTATAAGGCAAGACTTGTGGCGAAGGGTTTTCGTCAAAGACCAGGTTTGGACTATGAAGAGACTTTTTCTCCCGTAGCCATGCTTAAATCCATTCGGATCCTACTTGCTATTGCTGCTCACTACGACTATGAAATCTGGCAGATGGACGTTAAAACCACATTTCTAAATAGAAATTTAGAAGAATGTGTTTATATGGATCAGCCAGAGGGTTTCATTGACAGTGGGAGCAGCGGGAAAGCATGTAAATTGCTTAAATCCATATATGGGTTAAAGCAGGCATCACGGAGTTGGAACATCTGTTTCGATGATGTCATCAAAGAGTTTGATTTCATCAAAAATCCAGATGAACCTTGTGTTTATAAGAAGGCTGTAGGGAGAGCTGTCACATTCCTCGTATTGTACGTGGACGACATTCTTCTGATAGGAAATGATATTCCTATGCTACAGTCGGTCAAATCTTTCTTATCACTAAGGTTCTCCATGAAGGACTTGGGTGATGCCACGTACATTCTGGGCATAAGGATCTATAGGGATAGATCCAAAAGGTTATTGGGATTGTCCCAAACCAGGTATATTGACACCATCCTAAAAAGGTTTAGTATGGAAGACTCCAAACGGGGTGCCTTACCCGCTTGCCATGGGGTCACTCTCTCCAAGGATTCTTGTCCAAAGACCGATGAAGAGAGAGCTCGCATGAGTATTATACTCTATGCTTCGGCAGTAGGATCTATAATGTATGCGATGTTATATACACGCCCAGATGTAGCTTACGCACTTAGTGTTGTAAGCAGGTATCAATCCAACCCAGGGGAGAATCACTGGACAGCAGTGAAGAACATTCTTAAGTACTTGCGAAGGACTAAAGAATTGTTCTTGTTGTATGGTAATGGAGATCTCCAAATGGAGGCCTTTACCGATTCGAGCTTCCAGAGCGATAAGGACGACAGCAAATCTATCTCTGGGTTTGTATTTACCCTCATTGGAGGGGCGGTGAGTTGGAAGAGTTCCAAACAAGATACCGTTGCAGACTCTACGATGGAAGCTGAGTACATTGCTGCAAATGATGCCGCCAAGGAAGCCGTCTGGATGAAGAAGTTCGTCTCGGAGCTAGGAGTAGTTCCAACCATTATTGATCCAATACCTTTGTATTATGACAATAATGGGGCTATGGCGTTAGCCAAGGAGCCCAGATCCCATCAGCGGTCCAGACACATCCTGAGGCGTTTTCATTTGATCCGGGAGATTGTTGATCGCCGCGAGATCGAGATTAGGAGGGTAGACACAAAGAGTAACGCCGCGGATCCATTCACCAAGGCCCTCCCTCAGCCGCAGCATGAGCGACTTTTTGAGACGTTGGGTATGAGATACGCCAATAACTGGCCTTAGTGCAAGTGGGAGATTGTTGGATATATGTATGCCCTAAAGGCCATTATGTGATAGTGGATGTATCTGTACATATATATATATATATTCAGTATGCATTCTTGCTCGACATGATAGTATGCTATCTGGTTTTTCTTTATCTGACATGTTGATTTGATCATGCTTATTATTCACTCATACATGCTGATAAAGCCCTGAGGATATTGGCTTGACTGCTCTGATTATGATGGAGATCATACTAGTGGGACATCTGTAGTCTATAAGCATATCCTGGAAAGTCCCTAGTCGTAGGTATATCGAGACGGAGCATTGATATACCAGAGTAGACTAGCGTATATGATACTAGACCCATGTGATGGGCGATGGATGATCCCATATCCATTGGTGTTTGACATCAAGATCATATACGAGTGCTCAGTGGTGACTGGGTACACTGGACGGACTCGACGAGAACTCCTATATGGAATTATATCTATCGTCGGATAGCAGTTCTCAGGTGACACTGGTACAGGTTAGTCTGTAGACCCGAGATCGTCATAGAGTCTTGTGTGTTCTCCCACTGTACTTTGATTGCCACCCTACCACGGCTCTACTGAGTCATGCAAACAGGTGGCCGTTGGGTACAGTCCCGAGACACACGAAGACGATGAGTGATAGGAGGGGTTTCGTCTCTCCCGGTATTGGGAGTTGATGCTGTGCTATGCCCGACTGGTTATAACAGCAAGTCCCTGGCCAGGGCTGCTGAGATTTGTTGATAAGTGTTATCAGTAGTTTCTCGATCTGTTATAGACCATTCACCGGCACGACTTATTGAGTTATTGGGGTCGACGTGACCATACCTAGGCTCGATATGCAGCATATCTGACGAAGAGACCGGACTGTACGGTAGTGTTGCCGGTTGGCTCGACGGGAGTTGTAGCAGGTTCGCTTGTTTTCTTCTGATCGCTCAATACCCGGGTGGCCGTTACGTTTAGCTGACCGCTTGCGGCTTGGGGGTACCTGATATGATCATCACCCTCTGCCGGCGTATTGATGAGTCTTAGAGTCCCACAAAGGAGTTACCCAGTCCACGCGAAACGTTGTGGTGCGCGTATGCGATATGCGTATGCACCCGATTGAAATGTGCGTATATGATACCGAACATTGATCGGGCGGCTTGCTTTTAGTGGGGTCATATGTGATATGGCCGGATTGATGAATCAAGTGTTGATTTATCATTTAACCATTAGTTTTCTCACTTAAAACCTTTCTAGTATGTGATGGATGTATGTAAGCATGCATGTGTTTCTTTCTTTCATTCTAGTTTCATGCACATGTGGATGTGCATACATGCATACATACATACACCCATCCATCATGGTTGTTAGCATATGGAAATGGTGGCAATATAAGACTCACACCATGGATTAAATAATGGATTATTATTTGATTTTGGATTTAAAAGAAAATGAAAAGGAAAGGATAATCATTCTAGCTTCTACATTCTTCCTTTGACCTAACCATGCTCAACTACCACTAACCTAGGGTTATCTTTCTCTTTATCATTTAAAACCCAAGTTAAATTAACTATCCATCATTTAATCATGGTTGAAAGCAAGAAGGAATAAAATATAAAAGGTTATATTTCATTTCTTTGCAACAAAGGGTTATCTTTTTACCTCTTGTTAAAAATAGCCACCATCTTCATCCTCCTTCATCTTTTTCCTCTCTAGTTTTTTCTAGTGAGTTAAACACAAATAAAGAAAGGTTTTTGAAGTGAGATCCTTAGCCACAACATCATTCTACTCAAGTCTAGCCAACTTGATTAGAGTGTTCTCTTTGCTTTTCCAAAGTTGCAAGCTTGGACGGGAAACTTCGGGTGGATCGTCGTGGACGAAAGAGGACTACAAGTGGACCTTCTTCCAACACCCTAGAGACTAAGGAGTCAAGCTAAAGCGGAGCTACAAAGGTTGTAGCCTTCAAACCCTAATTTTTATTAGCTTAAAGTTTCGAAACCCTAATTTTCTAGGATCGATTCCTTTGCATGTTCGTTTAGCACCATAAAAATACTTACTTTGAGACATGTGATGCTTCAAAACTCTTCATAGGGTGCTACACAAACCTTTCAACAACATCAAAACAGATGTTCCAACTCCGCGATGCTTGCTTTAACCCATAAATGGATTTAAGCAGCTTGCACACCTTTCCGCTGCTCCCACTATCTACGAAGCCCTCTGGCTGAGTCATGTACACGCACTCCTCTAAATCAACGTTTAGAAAGGTGGTCTTAACATCCATTTGCCAGATTTCGTAGTCATAGTATGCAGCAATGGAAAGTAAGATCCGGATAGACTTAAGCATAGCCACTGGAGAAAAGGTTTCGTCATAATCCACACCTGGTCGTTGACGAAAACCCTTTGCTACAAGTCTAGCTTTGAAAGTCTCAACTTTTCTATCTACACCAAATTTCCTTTTAAAAATCCACTTGCTCCCAATGGGTTTTACCCCTTCAGGAGCATTTTCCAAAATCCATACTTTATTGGTGTACATGGATTCCATCTAAGATTGCATTGCATCCAGCCATTTGACAGAGTCACCACTCATGATGGCATGCTCGAAACTAGTTGGGTCATCATCTTCCATGATGCAATCCTCGCTTCCACCATCAATGAGAAAACCATAGTATCTCTCAGGTGGACGAGAAACCCTACTAGATCGGCGGAGAGGCTGGGGTTCGTCGGGTACTACTGAGTCCTCTGTTTCCAATAAATCATCAGTTGTAGTCTGTGGTGCTGGAACCTCTTCCAGCTCTACCTCATTGCCACTAATTTATTTTGCAAGAAATTCCTTTTCTAAAAAGGTGGCATGTTTAGAAACAAACACCTTTTGTTCCTCAGTGTGGTAGAAGATATACCCTTGTGAGTTCTTGGGATATCCTACAAACTTACATAACACAGATCTTGCCTCGAGTTTGTCCGGATTTTGTCTTTTGACATAGGCTGGACAACCCCATATCTTAATATACTTAAGAGATGGTCTCTTCCCTTTCCATATCTCATATTGAGTGGTAGGCACTGATTTGGTAGGTACCATATTCAATAGGTGTATGGCTGTCTCAAGCGCATACCCCCAAAAGGAAATAGGTAACTCAGCATCGCTCATCATAGATCGCACCATATGTAATAGGGTCTGATTCCTTCGTTCCGATACACCGTTGTGCTGTGGTGTATAAGGAGGAGTAAGCTGAGAGAGAATCCCATTCTCTTTTAGATAATCTAGGAACTCACTGCTTAAGTATTCGCCTCCTCGATCAGATCGAAGAATCTTAATACTTTTGCCCGTTTGGTTCTCTACTTCGTGCTTATATTCTCTGAATTTCTCAAAAGCTTCAGACTTGTGTTTCATCAGAAACACATGTCCGTATCTAGAGAGATCGTCAGTGAATGTAATGAAGTAGGAAGAACCGTTCCTGGCATGCGTAGACATGGGACCACATACATCACTATGTATTAGTCCTAAGAGTTCAGTAACTCTTTCTCCGTGTCCACTAATCGGAGCTTTGGTCATTTTTCCTTTGAGACATGAATGGCAAGTATCATAAGATGATAATTCGAACGGATTCAAATAACCATCCTTATGTAACTTAGCCAGTCGTGTCGTATTGATATGACCAAGTCTACAATGCCACAAGTAGGATTCGTTCATATCTGAACTTTTCCTCTTGTGTGTGTTTTGTATATTCAGGACTTTATTCTGATTCAGAATGAATATGCCATTATGTAACGAGCCTGATGCAATGAACTTTTGATCTAGGAATATGTTCATAACATTATCGTTTACTACAAAATTATATCCTTCTTTACTTAATAAAGAAACTGATATAATATTGCACATCATGTTCGGTATATAATAGCACTCATTTAGAATCAGTGTATTACGACTTGGTAATACAAGGTGATATTCGCCAACTGCTTTGGCTACAATACTTGCACAGTTCCCTACTTGAACGGAATGATCACTTTTTCCCAGTTCTCTACCTTTTCGTAGCCCATGTAACAATTTACATATATGGGATCCTGATCCGGTATCCAATACCCAGGACGTAGGATGAACTGAGAAACAGTTCTCAATAACTAACACACCCGAAGAAGATGCATCAACATGCATGTTCATTTGGGCAGCGTGAGAATCCAGATATTCTCCTGTGTCCTGTTCTGTCTTATAACTCTTATAAGAAAGAACGGGTCCAACGTTCCCTTGCTCAGTACAATAATCGGGTTCAGTCAATACATCCATATTATTATCTTGATTATGGCCTGACATGGTCGCTACCAGGAGAGAGAGAAGAAAACACTTTAGCGTATGCTCTTGCAAGATTAGATTGGTTATTATCTTATCTAATCAGGATGTCTCCCACTGTTTTTATCAAATCTACCTTCAAACCCTAAAAGGTAAGATTAGCCGAGATTAATTACACCCTACAATTTCGTCAATCTTTCAGCCAGATCAGTGTCGGTACTTTGAGGGAGGTTCCCCGTGCTTTCGCACGGACCTAATTAAAGTAAACCTCGTTTTCCCAGAGGCGTAACCCCGTTAACACTTTTCTAGACACCTACTTGATCGGCTAATTGTCCTGTGTAAAACTCTCCCAGGAGTAACTCTTACTCGCAGTGGGTATCGGGATCCAACTATCTCATAGGAGGTACGCAATCTCATTGCAAATTTCAACGTTTGAAATTCCCGATAATATTTTGCCCCTAACATTCTATGACCTTGACGAAAGCCAACAAACTATAGTCCGCTAGTCAAGTTCAACCCGAACATTTCTTGATTGAATTAAACCCAGCCGTACGTCCCTTGACGAAAGCCAACAAAGCCGCACGTCTACCCTAACCCAATCTCATCATATGTAACAGATAAGTAATAATTAGCTACCGCACACTATGCCTTGACGAAAGCCAACAAACGTAGCACGAATACTAAGTATTACCTATCTGAAATGTCGGAGGGCTACGCAGGTTTTTTAGAAAACCCTAAGCGTAATGAACTTGATATCATCGTAGAATCGAGTAGTTTTTGAAAAGGAGTGTTTTTTTTAGGCTTTTATTAGTTTCGCTAAAGGGGTCACTCCCGGTGAAGGGATCGTCGGCCCTTTCCTCATCGAATAAGGTGCAGGATATATCATATATACCGCTGTGCAAAGCAAAACTCTAAAAGCAATCAAAAGACAAACCGCATTTTGTAGCATCTGCCAGTTTCGCTAAAGAGGTCACTCCCGGTGAAGGGATCTCGGCTCTTTCCTCATCGAATAAGGTGCAGGACATATCATATATATCACTGTGCAAAGCAAAACTGTAGCTACCCCTTTTATAAAGTTTTGATTCTACAACATCTTTAGGTTTCTTTTCTTTTTATTAATCTCATTAATAAAATCCCATCAGCTTATGCTTCCTAAGCATCACAGAAGAAACGAAAGCAGTAATATTTATATATCAGCATATATATATATAGTGTAAGCATTCGTCTCAGGCAGTAATATGATCTCATCACAGAACATTGCAGCAGAAGAACATATATGAAATATTGGATATTCTAGGACGTCCGTGTTTTCAATACGAGCCTGTATAAAAACACGGATTCCACGGTCTCGATGAATAGCCAAACCCACATCCCAAGACCCCTACGAGAGCGGCAAGTAACACTGCCAATTCTAGGGTTAGGAGACCCGGTCTCGACTCCTCGAGATGGCCTCCCACTGGACCCTAGAACCCGGTTACTTGTGATCCCCTCCTTGGGTCTACCTAATGCGGAAAAGTAAATAATATACAAGGGTGACATCAACCTCAACCTGGAAGTGCCCCAAATAAAAGAATATTACATTACCAATGAATTTTACATGAATGAAAATAAAAACTCTCATCTCACATAAAACCCCGGCTATTCTGAACGCGACGATCCAATATAACACATCACATCAACACATAATATCACATATCATCAACGTAAGTAAATATGCGCATCCCAATTGTCGTTGACATATAGCAACGAAACCGGCGATATCACATATTACACTTACGGTCACAGAAAAGAAATTGTAAAACTACAACATTTGGAATCCACAATCACTTTAGACATCGTAAATCCAAAATATCACATACTTCGCATTTCATGCCTAACTTTATGAATTCCACATATTGTGTCACATTCCAGATAAATAGACAGTATTAAACTTTCCGAACAGATAATCAAATACCCAAAATTTCCTAAATAGCTCAACACTTGAGCGGAGTTCAAATAATCCCAGAAAATGTCACAGTACCAGTGATGCAGCCGTAGAAGGGTCACGCCAACACCTCACATGTGGCACGCCGTACTGCCCCAAACTCGAAGGTTCAAAAGGCAGTTCAAGACGGTCACATAATCGAGTTAAGGTTTGTTGTCTTCTAGAGGGTCCACCGCTAAACTTGTACAATTTCTCCGAAAGATTTAAACCCGATAAAAATTCAACACTTGAAAGTTTGCCATGCCGGAATAAAGTGGGTTAATGATATCCGTTCAAATAGTTTAACAGTTTCTAAATATCCGGAAATAAAAACGAATTTAAATATTCCGATCGAATCTACGATTACAAAATAAACCCCAGATTAAACAACACTTGAATCACTTTTAAAAATACCCAGAAGCATCAAAAAGCACCTACGGATATTACCAAGAAGCCACGTGTCACAATCCCATAAATCGGCCGCGGAACCGCCGCGGGAAGCAGGTTCCCGCCGCGGTTCCGCCGCGGTTTAGTGGAGTTATGGGCCCGTGTTTCATGGTAATTCTTAGAATTCCCTGCTGATTTTTTTAGGTATTTTTAATTCAGAAAAATCCCAGATTTTGAAAAATTTCCAGAGAGGGGGTAAATTTTGTCGGTTCGGGTTTGATCGGAGTTTTAACTTCGTTAACACGTCGCCTAATGCTCTAGCGAGGCTCTGATACCACTGTAGGGTTCCTAGGCACACTTGTGAAGGTTCATAACGCATCAAACATGCACGAATAAAATTTTACATGTGCCGAACAACCCAAAGACAGGATCTTTGCTAGATTATCAGGGTTAAGCATACAAGATTACATCTTTTAAGCTAAGTGTGAGGGATTACAACCTTTGTAGTCCACTCCTTCGCTTCATAAGCTCCGAGTAGAAGTCCCTTCGCCGCGATCCATGATCTCCCGGACTCAAGAGAGGCTCCACGACTCGAACGATCCATGCTAGCTTGAAGTGTTCCAAATCTCCGATGATCTACGTCGAAGTATCAATAACTCAAGCTTTCTCACTCTAAAGAGATGAACACACTAATCTCATGGGCTAGATGAGATGAGGATGAGAAAGTAGTATTTATGCATTCTTTTTAAATCATTTTCTCATAATTTATCATCACAAAATGAATTTCAAGTGAGCTCAAAATCAAGAGAGAAGAAGATGATAATAGAAATGATAATTCCTTTTGTGATGAATAGAAAGAAAAGTATATGATTGATATATCAACCATGGTCAAGGATGAGTGGCTAATAGTTTGTAGAGAATAAACTAGAGTTAGGGTTTGGTTGGGTTAGCAATGAGTCATCAACAAATATCTTAACCATGACAAAAGAAAAAGCTTCTAGAAAGTGCAAGAAGCAACTAACCCTAATCAAACCCTAACCTCATTTAATCATCCTTAAACATGTTTAATAATAAATCATATCATGTCACAATAATATATATCACATATATATTATATATTTGCAACAAAAGAAAATAATACAATTAACATATATCGCATATATATCAATGTATCGTCCAGTGATAAAATGAAATAATAAAGCAAGCCAATATTAGATAATGTAATAATATATCATATATATTATTATACATTAAATCATCGAATCAACACCTGATCCGACGATCCGGCTATATCGAATATAACTGACTAATATATCATGTACCGATTCATCGAATCCACACTTGATCCGATTTCCCAGTTCATAACTAAATATCGCGAGAATATAATACGGTATCTCATATCGCATTATCCTCGGTCCTGCACATATCACATATGTGCCTCTACTCCGTTTCGCCTGAGCCAAGAAACCTCTGTGTAGGACTCTGAAGAATCGTCAATACGCCGGTAGCAGGTGATGATCATATCAAACACCCACAAGCTGCAAGCGGTCAGCTAAACGTAACAGCCACCCTGGTATTGAGCGGTCAGAAGATCAACAAGCTAGCCTGTGCGTTCTTCTGTGAATCCAATCAGGAACACTCCCGTACAGTCCGGTCTGTTCGTCTGATATGTCACATATCAAGTCTAGGGGTGGTAAACGTCAGACCCCAGTAACCGATAAGTCGTGTCGATATGTGGCTCATAACGGGTCGAGAAACTACTAGTAACACTTACCAGTAAATCTCTATATCAGCCCTGGCCAGGGACTTCCAGTTATAGCCAATCGAACACAGCACAACATCAACTCCCTATACCGGGAGAGACGAATCCCCTTCTATCGCTCATTGCCTCCATATGATTCGGGACTGTACCCAAAAGCCACCGTTTTGCACGCCCTCTTGGACGTAGCAAGGTGGAAATCAAAGCACAGTGGGAATCACACAAGATACTATGACGATCTCGGGTCTACAGACTACCCTATACCAGTGTCACTGGAGAACTGCCATCTGACGTGTGGTATATCACCATCTGGGAGTTCTCGGCGAGTCCGTCCGGTGTACCCAGTCTCTACTGAGCACCCGTACACCATCTCTGATGTCAAACACCGATGGATATGGGATCATCCATCGCCCATCATATGGGTCAAGATGCGTATACGCTAGTCTACACTGGTGTATCGATGCCCTGTCTTGATATACCCTCTACTAGGAACAGTTATAGGATGTACTCATCGACTACCATGGCCCCACTAGTATGATCTCATCATAGTCCCAGTAGTCGAGTACAGATCCTAAGGGCTTTATCAACATGTGAGAGAAAAACAGTAAACCAATACAAGTCAACATTTTAAGATAAAGTGAAACCAAATAGCATACTATCATGACGAGCAAGAAAGTCATCTCTATATATATCCAAGCATCCATTATAATATACATCATATGTACAACAATTGCCTCTAGGGCATATACATAACTAACAAGTATGCTATCTGGTTGCTATTTATCTTAACATGTATACTTGTCTCTTGATACTGTCTTATAGTTACATGTTGGTAAAGCCCTTAGGATGTGTACTTGACTATCTGGACTATGATGCAGATCATACTAGTGGGGACAGAGTAGTCCATAAGTACATCCTTTAATGATCCTAGTCGTAGGTGTATCGAGTTAGGGCATCGATATACCAGAGTAGACTAGCGTTTACGCTTCTCGACCCATGAGATGGGCGATGGATGATCCCATTTCCATTGGTGTTTGATATCAGAGATGGTATACGGGTGCTCAGTGGAGACTGGGTACACTGGACGGACTCGCCGGGAACTCCCAGATGGTATTATACCTCACGTCGGATGGCAGTTCTCTGGTGACACTTGTGCAGGTTAGTCTGTAGACCCGAGATCGTCATAGAGTCTTGTGTGATTTCCACTGTGCTTTGATTTCCACCTTATCATGTCCAAGTGGGCGTGCAAAACGGTGGTTTTTGGGTACAGTCCCGAGTCACATGGAGGCGATGAGTGATATGTGGGGTTTCGTCTCTCCCGGTATTGGGGGTTGATGTTGCGCTGTGCTCGATTGGCCATAACAGGGAAGTCCCTGGCCAGGGCAGATTTAGATATTTGCTGGTAAGTGTTACCAGTAGTTTCTCGACCCGTTATGAGCCTCACATCGGCACGACTTATCGGTTATTGGGGTATGACGATTACCACCCCTAGACTTGATATGCGACATATCAGACGAGGAGACCGGACTGTACAGGAAGTGTTACTAGCAGGCTTTTACAGGAGTTGGAGCGGGCTTGCTTACTGATCTTCTGATCACTCAATACCTGGGTGGCCATTATGTCCAGCTAGAACCGCTGACGGCTTATGGGTGCTTGATGTGATCATCATCTACTGCCGGTGTACTGACGAGTCTTTAGAGTCCTACATAGAGCTTTTACTGGCTCAGGCAAAATGAAATAGGAGCACGTATATGATATGTGCGGGACCGAGAATAATGCGTGTATGTGATACCGTATTCTATTCTCGTGACTTTTTGTATCGGTCGGTTATATGTGATATAGCCGGGTTATCGAATCAAGTGTTGATTAGATAAGTCGATACATTGGATGTTAGTCGGTTATATGAGATATAACCGGATTATTTAGTCATGTGTTGATTTAATAATTTAGTGTATAATTATATATATGATATACTAATTTACATTAACTAGCATTTGTTCACTTAAGGATTTTTCTCACATGTGCACAACTTTAATATATATGTGATATATATTAAAATGTGTTTACTTTTTGTATCATGGTTGATGATACATCTTTCATGGGTGTATGAGACTTACACCATGCTATTTGTTATGTTGGGTTTAATGTTTAAAAGTAATTACAAAATTAGTGGAAAATTAGAAAATGCATGAAGCTTATGGAAGCTTGTAGATGCATTGACTAAAGTCCACTAAGATTGTTTTTACTTTGGATTTTTGTTAACCTAACCATCATACTTAACCATGATTAAGTCTCTACATGAGTTAGTATATGATACTCACTCACCCATGGTTAGCTCACTCACTCGATCATTATCCTCGTCCTTTTTCTTTTGTTCATCTTCTTCTTCTTTGAGCAAAAAGAAAAAGGTTGCTAGGGTTTTAAAAAGAGAGTGAAAGATTGTGAGAAATAAAATACTAAAGAGAACCCACTTGCTATTTCTCCATCCTCTACTACACTAGCACTTTAGTATAGGGTGTTTGTTTCACTAATTCTCTAGTTAGTGAAGTAGTAGCTTGAGTTGATATTCCCTCGACGTAGATCATCTTCGGCCTCGAAGACTTTAAGCAAGGACTCTTCTTTCGCCTCGTGAAGCCATGTAACAGCCCGGGAGAACCATGATCGCAGCGAAGGGACTACAACAAGGAGCTTTAAAAGTGAAGGACAAATCTACAAAGGTTGTATTTCATATTCACTTACTGGTAAATGTAATTTACTTGCATATGAAACCCTAATTATCTAGCAAAGATCTTGTTTAGGGTTATTCGGCACGGCTAAAAATTTTAAATGGGCATGGTTGATGCATTGTAGAACCTTATTAGAGTGCCTAGTAACCCGACACCGCATTCTCCACAGTGTCCCGTTATGCACCGTTAGGTTACTTAACTAACGGCATAGCGGGGAGGGACTAGCATGGGTGCAAAAGATAAGCAACGTTTATTATATATCATATATACAATAATAAAGCATTCATCTCACGCATATAAACTGATCATATCACAGAATATCAGCAGCAAAAGATAACATATGAAATATTGGATATACTAGGAATTCCGTGTTTTAAATTAAGCCAGTATAAAACACGGATTCCATGGTCGCGATGAATAGCCAAACCCACATACTTAGACCCCTACGAGAGCAGCAAGCAACCCTACCAATTCTAGAGTTAGGAGACCCGGTCTCGACTCCTCGAGATGGTCTCCCACTAGACCCTAGAACCCGGTTACTTGTGCTCCCCTCCTTGGGTCTATCCTAATGCGGAAAAGTAAATAATATACAACAATGATGACATCATCCTCAACCCGGAAGTGCCCCAATAAAAGAATATTACATACAATGAATTTTACATGAATGAAAATAAAAACTCTCATCTCACATAAAACCCCCGGCTATTCAAAATACGACGATCCAATATAGCACATCACAGCAACACATAACATCACATGTCATCAACGTAAGTAAATATGTGTATCACAATTGTCGTTGACATATAACAACGAAAATGGTGATACACCACATATTACACTTACGGTCGCAGAAAAGAAAATATCAAACTACAACATTTGGAATCCATAATCACCTTAGACATCATAATCCATAAATATCACATACTTCGGATTTCATGCCTAACAATATGAATTCCAAATATTGTATCACATTCCATAAAAAACTAGACGATGTTAAATATTCCGATCGAATCAATAAACACATAAAATTTCCCAAAAATCTCAACACTTGAGCGCTGTTTAAAAATACTCAGAACATGCCACAGTACCTATGGACCAACCGTAGAAGGGTCAACCTTTGCCTCACCTATGGCACCGCGGAACTACTGCAAACCCTAGGATTTGGCGGCGGTTATTACGATCATTGAATCAAGTTAGGGTTTCGTTCTTCTAGAGAGTCCATCGCATCACTTGCATGATTTTTGAATGTTCTTTAATTTGGAAAAATCAAACTCTTGGAAAATTTCCAGCGAGGGTTAAAATGGGCATTTGATATTCGTTCAAACTTTTTAACGCCGTCTAAATAACCCGAAAGAAAGTTAGAATTATGACTATGAAACACTCTGAATTCCCTTTATAGAAAATTAACATCTTATGCAATTTTAGATAAAACAAGCAACACCGAAACACCAAAACCTAGAGACCAGAACACAGGACAAATACGAACCCCAGAAGCTTCAAATGGGTTGGCCAGCTCGGAAATTGTGGCCATGTAACCGGGTCAAATTCGGCCAAACGTGTTCGTTTTTGTCCAGTGTTCATGTTACATCTCATATAACATTCTGCAGTTGCTTAAAATTTTTTTCGACGACTTAAAAATATTATCAGAAACTGGGTTTTAGTTACGAGTGTTACGGAGTTGTTTCGGTTTCGTAATTCTATAAACTTCGTCTAAATCTCTAGCCTGGCTCTGATACCATTGTAGGATTACCTAGCACGATGGCAAGGATTCGGGAGGCATTGTCCATGCCATTTTCAAAATTTTGCCATGCTAAACAATCCTAACCCTAGAATATTAACAATAGATTTAGACAATACAATGTGTAAACAACTTTACAACTAAGTAAATTAGGAATACAACCTTTGTAGACCGGTCCTTCAATTAAATAGCTCCGTGTAATAGTCTCTTCGATCTAAGTAGTGATCTTCCGGACTCATGAATAACTCCTCATGATGAAAGGAACGAGCTTGCATGAAGTCTTTGAAGCCAAAGATGATCTACGTCGAGGAGACACTAACCCAAGCTACCTCTTCACTAATGTTGGATTAGTGAAGCTAACACCCTAAACTAAATGGCCAATCTAGTAGAGGATGATGAAGTACGATTTTTGCTCACTTTAGAATTAATTTTCTCACACTTTTTCTTCTCCTCTAAAAAACCTAGAGAGCTAAGCTCTTGATGAAGAAGAAGAAGCAAATAATGGATGAGAGAGTGAATGTCAACCATTGGTGAGAAAATATTATATACTAACTCATGTAGAGACATAACCATGGCTAATGAGAACGGTTGGGTTAATAAATATCTTAACCAAAACAAAATTAGTGGACTAAGTCAATGGATCTCTAAGCTTCTACAAGCTTCATGCCATGTGACTAATTTTCATATAATTTGGATTTACTTTAAATAAATAAACCTCACATTATCATGAGCATGGTGTGAGTCTCATACACCCATATAGTGTGTATCATCAAGCATGACACCAAAAGAAATACAATTAATATATATCACATATATATTAAATGCATAAGTGAGGAAAGAAATGCTTAAGTGACCTAATATTAGTTAATGTAAATTAGTATATCAAATATATAATTATACATTAAATCATTAAATCAACACTTGATTCAATAATCCGGTTATATCTCATATGACCGACTAATATTATTTGTATCAATTTATCGAATCAACACATGATTTGATAACCCGTTTATATCACATATAACTGACCGATACGAATAAATCGCGAGGTTAGAATACGGTATCACATACTCGTATTAATTTCGGTCCCGCACATTTCACATATGTGCTCCTACTTCAATTTCCTGAGCCAGTAAAACCTCTGTGTAGGACTCTAAAGACTCGTTAATACGCCGGTAGTAGGCGATGATCATATCAGGCACCCACAAGTCGTCAGTGGTACCAGCTGGACGTAACGGCTATCCGGGTATTGAGAGATCAGAAGGTCAACAAGAAAGCCTGCTCATACTCCTGTAAAGCCTGTCAGTAACATTACTGTACAGTTCGGTCTTTTCGTTTGATATGTCGCATATCTAGTCTAGGGGTGGCAAACGTCAAACCCCAGTAACCGATAAGTCATGCCGATGTGAGGCTCATAACGGGTCGAGAAACTACTCATAACACTTATCAGTAAATCTCTTTATCAGCCCTGGCCAGGGACTTCCTGTTATGGCCAATCGAGCATAGCGCAACATTAACCCCCAATACCGGGAGAGATGAATCCCCTCCTATCGCTCATTGCCTCCATGTGATTCGGGACTGTACCCAAAAGCCACCGTTTTGCACGTTCTCTTGAACGTGGTAAGGTGGAAATCAAAGCACAATGGGAATCACACAAGACTCTATGACGATCTCAGGTCTACAGACAAACCTGTACCAGTGTCACCAGAGAACTGCTATCTGACGATAGGTATAATACCAAATAGGAGTTCTCGGCGAGTCCATTCAGTATACCCAGTCTCTACTGAGCATCCATATACCATCTTTAATGTCAAATACCAATGGATGTGGGATTATCCATCGCCCATCATATGAGTCAAGAAGTGTATACGCTAGTCTACTCTGGAGTATCGATGCCCTGTCTCGATACATCCTCGACTAGGAACAATTATAGGATGTACTTATGGACTACCCTGGCCCCACTAGTATGATCTCCATCATAGTCCTAGTAGTCAAGTACACATCCTAAGGGCTTTATCAACATTTGAGAGCAAGGCAGTATCACAATACTAGTCTACATGTTAAAACAAAGAGCAACCAAATAGCATACTATCATGTCGAGCAAGAAAGTCCTCTCTATATATATCCAAGAATCCACTATAATATACATCACATGTACAATTATGGCCTCTAGGGCATACATATAACTAACATATAGTTACATACGAACTCGAAGGAACTTGTTCCAGATTCGAGGATGGTTTCCGGTTCAGGAGAAATAGAATATGTTTATTCAGTTGTTTTTTCTCTTTACCTTCTCCCAGGTTGCGAGGGCTCCTGGTTAGGAGTGTACACTTATTAAACTTTTTGGATAGTCTTCTTCCAAACCTTAGGCTGGTGCTGAAGGATAGAGAAGGAAGAAAACTAATTAGCCTAAAGGTAGTTGATCAGTCGAAAATATTGTATATTTTAGCCGGCAATTTCCCTAACATTTGCATACATTTAGAAGTGTTCGGCATTCATATTCTACATATTAGCAAATCTGTCACAAAATATGAGATTGCATGTATTAGACTTTTAAACCGACACTTTAAAGGAAATTAACCGCATTTCATGGCATCGCATCATTTATGTATTTGCGCAACACTTGTCTTGAGTCTGTGCAGGAAATACGGAAGAAAAGCAAAAGAGCTGATCAAAAATACGCCAACTAAATCACTTCAGATCTGGTAGCAATTCAGATGGAGAAATACAAATCAATATATATGATAAAGGCCCACAACTCAGGCCCAAGAAGCAACAGAAAGCACAAGCTCCAAAGCCCACAATCAGCCGCGGATCCGCGGCAGGAACCTACTTGGGCCGCGGAACCGCGGCTGTTTGGCCACGTCATCATATCAATTTCAGTGCAGAATTCTTTCTCTGGGCCCACAGTTCCTTCTGATACTCCAAATTCCAGAACTCTCTCGAAGCGACTGCCAAATCAGCAAAGATAATTAAGGAAGGCTAATCCTAATTAAGCTCCTAACTAATCCTCTTCTAGAAGCTCCCTCCTAACTAATCACACCTAGAAGCTTCTCCCCTAACTAACTTTTGGATGGAAATTTGAATTTCTTCAACAAACTTTTGGAGGGAAACTTAGAATTTGAAATCCTAGATCTAGGGTTTGGTTATCTATAAATAGAGCCTAGATCTAAGGGTTAAAAGGAATCATTCTTTAGTGGTTGAATCTTCATTAGTTAATTTTTAGATAATTCCCTCTTTCATCATCTTCTTCCACAAGTCTCGTGACAAGGCTTGTGCGAAACCCTAACCCTAATTCCACTCCAAATCCAAGATATTGAGTACCAAATCAAGCGAGAAGCCTTCAACCTTTTAGGAGCCGAGCCGATCTTCAATCGGGCAAGTGATCCAAGCCGATCCGCGATCCACGGAGACGAGCGAAGCCAAGTCGACGATCAAGTTCTTCCTCTTGTAGTTCTTGAGCGAATGTAACTAAATTGTTGATATAAATAAAAGGTGAAATTCTTTAATCTTGCTTTCTTTTAATTCTTGCATCATGATTAGATCTCAATTTGTAATTGTTGTTCTTGTTGTGATGTTTGAGTAAAACTCCGCTCGTGAAGGAGTCGAGACGATTGTAGAATGATGATGTAACAAATCTTAATACGATTTTTAAGTCCTACGAGTTTTGTAAACCCTAGCAAGTTCAAGAATCGATGACCTAGTTTCGTAGCGATACTTTCTTGATTGTGATCGCTCGAAATTAGGGATCTACGATCGTTTCTTGAATTTACTAGAGGCTAGAATGTGAATGATATCGACGAAAGAACAAGGGATAAGATGAAACCCTAGTTTCATAAGAAATTCCTAATTCTCGATCGATCATCATCGATCTAGTATCAATTCATCGAAGGATAAGAATACGTAATTGTAAGATTACATCACATCTATAGATCCGATCGATTCCTACGAGCCTCATTTCGATTCTTGAGATTTGGTTTGGAAAAATCAACAAACTATCAATTCTTGATTCTATCTTTTTCTTGTTATTAGATCTATATTTTCTCATTCTTGAACTTCAATTTTAAATCATGAATTGTTTTGTTTTCTTTTCATTAAAGTTTCAACTCATCTAATTCAAAAGACGAACGATTACACTTTCCCTGTGGACGATCCGCACTCACATACAAACTACATCCGACACCGTAGTTGATTGCGGTCAAATAATTTTTGGTTGTGATTTCTTTACAAAATTTTATACTACACAATCCGAAATCTATTCAATCAAATGGCGCCGTTGCCGGGGACATTTTGATTAGATACTCTTTTAAATAATAACCAAGAAATTCTATTCAATCAAATGGCGCCGTTGCCGGGGATAGTTCGCTAATAGTTCGTATTTTGAAATTTGAGTTGAAAATTTTATTCCATCTAAATTTTGTGATCAATATTCGTGCAAAGACTAATACGTGTTTTGTGGTTTGATTGCGAGGAAATCTGGAATCATTGGAGCTGTGGAAATTTTTTTTCTGAAACATCCAGAGAGCTGTGTAGATGAACAGAAGCTTGTGCACAAATTTTTGTGCACTGATCTCAACATACAGCGGCGGAAGCGCGGCATATACCCCTTACCTGCGGCGGATCCGCGGCAACCCTAGCTCCTCTCTGCACCAATTTTGCTCTGTGAGTCTCTCACTTTCTTATCTCCTCCTCTGTCTGCTCCAATTGACAATTTCTTGCAGGTTTCTTTGCAAATAAAATCGCAGCGCGCAAAAGCAAAATAAAAATTTGTGCGTGTTTTTGATTTTTGGTTGTTTGCATTTTAAAACGGAAATTAAGGGGCACGACCAAATCCAAATTAGGTGGGGATTTCATTACCCTTCCTAGGCCCCGAAAATCGCAAAACTTGCATCTGCATTTACCCTCATTAATTAAAAGAAATCTAGAGATGACTCTAAGGACCGTCGCGCTCAATTAGGACAAGAAAAGGCCGTGGGTAATTCATTGCTTATCCGTGTTTTCTTGTGGTGTCTAAGGCGAGTGTGTTTAAGGCTAGTGGTTTTTAATTAGGCCCACTACTTACGTAGTGGAGTACCTTCCCACTTACCTGGCACTTATCCGGCCACAGGGGGACAAAGAGGCAGTGGAGGATTCTATCCTGCGACTTGTCTTTTGGCAGTTAGGAGCGGTCTAGAGCCGGACCTAGGTGACCACTAGATTCTAGGGTTTTGTGTGTTGCATTTGTTGTGTTGCATCATATTTTCAAAAATCCGTATCAATTTTCAAAACAAACACCGCATACATCATTTCCCCTAATTATAAATTCACGCTGCCACTTGTACTAACCCTTTTTAGTGCAAGATAGGCTGGACACGGGTTTCTAGTTCCCGTTAGTCCGCGTTCCCCTCATCGACCCAAAGTCGGTATTTCTACATTTACCTTTTCTTTACCCACCACCACACCCACATCGATGGATCCACCTCCATCGAACTTCTTTTCCACTACTCTGCCGCCGTCCGTTGGTGCGCAGAATCCACCTCGCATCTCTCTCCAAGAGAGATGCTATCCTACACGAGGCCCACTTTCCACCTGTCTTTCCATTCCACCAGCCAACGGGGAAAATTTTCAAATAAAACCCCAATACATCAACCTTCTACCAAAATTTCACGGTTTCGAGTCTGAAGACGCATACGTGTTTATCACGAAATTTGAAAATGTATGCGCAATGATGGGTACCTCACAGTTGTCTGTGGATGCTTTCCGTCTACGTCTTCTCCCATTTACCTTGTGCGATTTAGCCGAGAAGTGGCTATATAACACTACCGCACATTCCATTTCAAATTGGGACGAATTCGTCAAAGCATTCCTTAAGAAATTTTACCCACATCACAAAACAGCTCGAGTCCGTAGCGAAATCTATCAATTCACCCAGCTTCCAAATGAAACATTTTCAAAATGTCTTGACCGTTTCAAGGATTTGTTAATCCAATGTCCACATCACGGCATCCCGAGATGGGAACTGTGCCGAATCATTTATGAGGGCATTACTCCTTACACAAGACAGACCCTTGAATCAATGTGTCAAGGCAACTTCATGACTAAAGATGATAGGGAAGCCTGGAACTTTCTAGAAGATTTCGCTGAAAAATCTTTACAGTGGGAGGGTGTGAGTCAATCGTCTAGGGATGGCAATGATATTTCCATAGGAGTTAGAGCTGACATTTCAGCTATGCAAAAGAAACTCGAGACTATGGAAAACAAATTTTTAGCCGCCCTAAGTCAAATATCACTCTCCAAAACTGTATGTGGATGCTGTTCTGATCCGTCTCACTTGACGGAAGAATGTCCATTTCAAGGTCCTGAGCATACAAATGCCGCATTTCAAAGACCTAGAAACAATCCATCTTCCTCCACATATGATCAGGGGTGGAGGAATAACCCTAACTTTGCTTGGAACCAATCACAATTTCAAAACACGGTTCCAAACCAAAATAATTTCCAAGGGGCCCCTCCACCACAACAGCACCCACAACTTCAATTGAGTCAGCACCCCTTTCAAGCACAAAATTTCCAAAATCCGGCCAACACTTTTGCACCACATGAAATTTTTTTGCAATTGACCGGTACAGATAATACCTCTGCACTAGCACAAACCTTGGATACTTTCATGAAACAATCCATCCAAGGGACGGCAAGTTTGCAATCTTCCGTCGAGAATGTAATGAAGATCATTATCTCTCAAAATGAGAACATCAAATCGATGGAAGAACAAATTGCACAACTAAAAGCCGAAATGAGTGCACGAGAGAAAGGGAAACTTCCAGCTCAACCTTTACCCAATTCTAGCTATTCACATCATGTGGATGAGATCACGTTGAGATCTGGAAGAGTGCTTGACACTCACGTTGGGGAAGAGTTTGATGATACTGATAAATTAATCAATAACACCCCGGCTGAGACCTTTCCTTACACACACACTTCTGACCCCAGTTCTTCTACCCCACCACCTTCTTCCGAGCCTATTCTTCGTTTCCCAAAAGGCTCGCCACTTCAGCCCACCTCTTTTACTCCTCCACGGACGATCCCCACTTCTATTATGGGATCGATTCCACAAACACTTCCTTCTCCTATGATGGACCCAGCGCTTATTGCTAAAGCACCTTATCCTAATCAGTTAAGGGCTAACACACCGAGTCCACATATGGAGAAGATTATGAACATTTTTAAGCAAGTAAACACCAACATCCCTCTTCTAGATGCCATCCAACAAGTTCCGTCCTATGCTAAAACTCTTAAGAACTTGTGCACTAGAAAAAGGAAGACTCAAGCGCCCAAAAAGATATTCATGGAAAAAACAATAGACACGGCTTTCCCCCAGCAATTACCGAGGAAACGCAAGGATCCAGGATATCCTACTATTTCCGTTTCTATTGGGGAAAAACACATTAACCGTGCTCTACTAGACCTTGGCGCTAGTGTTAACTTGCTTCCTTACTCAGTCTATGAGCAATTAGGTATCGGAGAGTTGAAGCCAACTAATTGCACTCTCCAGATGGCTGACCGATCAATCACCAAACCGAAGGGTGAACTGGAGGATGTGTTAATAAAAATCGGAGAATTTATATTCCCGGTAGATTTTATTGTAATTGATACACAACCTGTAGCGAACCCACGGAATCAAATTCCGGTGATTTTAGGTCGCCCCTTTTTGGCCACTTCCAATGCTATTATCAACTGTCGTAATGGCTCTATGACCCTATCTTTCGGGAATAGGTCAATAGAACTAAACATTTACAAGTTGGGAAGTATACCCTCCGAACCTACTGCTCAGGTCTGTTCTGTCGACTTAATGGATGTCGACAGCAGCGAATTTGATGATCCTCTTTATACTGATCTTGACTCTTTTCATACACATACGGACTCTTCCATCGAGATGTCCGGGTCAACAATTAACACAGATTATGAAATGTTCTTAGAGTCTGAAGATCACCCCGCACTTTGTGATGACATTATTCACCGGGGTATAGATGGAACTTTCGAGGAGATCTTCGCTGATGAACTCGCATTTTTGAATGACACGGGTGTTGAGATGAATCATGTCCCAATCACTGAAATTGAACCCCCACCCCTTCTTCTGAACTGTAAAAAGAATGCGAGTAATCCATCATATTCACTGCATCGTCTCTCCAAAATGAGACGCACACACACTCTCTTCCACCACTTAACCTTTCCCCACTTCTTCTTCTTCCACCAACCAGAGCACTGCATTGATAAAATTTTTGAATGGTTGGTGTTAACATTTGGTCTTTGCAAAGCTTGGCATCGACCTATGATTTTTGACCCCCACTTGTGATTTTAAAAGATTAACATTGCATAACTCAAGTTTGGAGGGGCACATTATCTGGCTCTTGAAAAAAATAATTTTTACAAAATTTTGAGCCAAAAATAAGTTTGGGGGAGGTTCTTCACTTAAATATTTTGCCCCCACTAATAAATTCCTCCCAAGCTTACAGTTTTTTTTTTCGAGCTTTAGCAGATGGCAACAGTGAGGACACTGTTGAAAACAAGTTTGGGGGAGGTTTGTGCTTATTTTCGCATCATTTGCATATCATTTGCATAAGCACAAAACATTTTTTGAAAACCGATAAAAATTTAAAAATTTTCAAAAAGTTAAAAATATTTTTGTATATAAATAAGATAATGAAAGTTTAGATAGTGAAAAATTACATCCATGAGATTAGAAAAATTTAAGAAAACTAAGAAAATTAGAAGTTTTCTTATACGAACTAGTAATAAGTAGTTATGAGCCGTTGTCCCAAGGGTTAGTAAGATGAAGGACGTCACTAATCTGAGGATAAAAATAAGTCTGAAAAATAGTTTCTATTCTGGAAGCCAAACATTTTGAACGTTGATACCCTGCTATTCGCACTTATACACGTCTTGAAGCCTGGGATAGTAGAGGATACCTTGAAATGCTCTTGTCTTAAAGCCGATGTATGAAGGAAATAAAAAGAAAAAAATGAATAAAGAAAATATAAAGTGGTGAGAAAAAAATGAACACTGGTTTTGTTATCACCAAGGGCAATAAAAAAAAATAGATAGCGAGGGTGCTTCTTCACCTAGTGCCCTAAGGCCAACAGGTCTGGGAGTCATTGCTATGCCTGAGGTGGTGCAAGACGAGGAAAATACACCAAATAAGCAAGCACATAAGTAATCGGTCGGTTAGTACCTCAAGAAGTATTAACGGTCGCATGAAAGTGTGTGAGCAATCTCATCTAAATATTCATTAATTAAAAAGTACTGAGGCTGATGGGCAAGAGTATGATAGCTTGAATTGAATTCTCCGGGTGTAGGGATGTCTTTACACACACGCAGGGTTATATGATCGATGTTTGGAAAATAGATAGGAATGAAGAATAAGACGATGTTTTATTGAGGGAGGACGTGATTTCTGACATCTTTTCATGATCATTAAGATAGGGCTCATGACAACCGAAAAGCTAGCTTAGTTGGAAACCCTAATTTTCAAAGTTTTTCTTTTACAATTCTTTTCTTTAAATGTAATATTCATGATCTTTCTTTTATTATTGGATTTTGTGGGTGCAATCCGCTGAAAACCCTCAGGAGACAACACTCCTCCTACTAGGGACACCTAGAGGTTTAAAGGCTTGTTGCACGTGCTCAGTGCAATCGTGTTGCCTATGAAAGTGTGCTAGTTAGTTTTTCTCTTTCTTTATTTTCTCCTTCTCTTTTTAATAAAACATTCGCTCGAGACGATCGAAATTAAGTTTGGGGGTATTTGATCAATCGAAAATATTGTATATTTTAGCCGGCTATTTCCCTAACATTTGCATACATTTAGAAGTGTTCGGCATTCATATTCTACATATTAGCAAATCTGTCACAAAATATGAGATTGCATGTATTAGACTTTTAAACCGACACTTTAAAGGAAATTAACCGCATTTCATGGCATCGCATCATTTCTGTATTTGCGCAACACTTGTCTTGAGTCTGTGCAGGAAATACGGAAGAAAAGCAAAAGAGCTGATCAAAAATACGCCAACTAAATCACTTTAGATCTGGTAGCAATTCAGATGGAGAAATACAAATCAATATATATGATAAAGGCCCACAACTCAGGCCCAAGAAGCAACAGAAAGCACAAGCTCCAAAGCCCACAATCAGCCGCGGATCCGCGGCAGGAACCTACTTGGGCCGCGGAACCGCGGCTGTTTGGCCACGTCATCATATCAATTTCAGTGCAGAATTCTTTCTCTGGGCCCACAGTTCCTTCTGATACTCCAAATTCCAGAACTCTCTCGAAGCGACTGCCAAATCAGCAAAGATAATTAAGGAAGGCTAATCCTAATTAAGCTCCTAACTAATCCTCTTCTAGAAGCTCCCTCCTAACTAATCACACCTAGAAGCTTCTCCCCTAACTAACTTTTGGAGGGAAATTTGAATTTCTTCAACAAACTTTTGGAGGGAAACTTAGAATTTGAAATCCTAGATCTAGGGTTTGGTTATCTATAAATAGAGCCTAGATCTAAGGGTTAAAAGGAATCATTCTTTAGTGGTTGAATCTTCATTAGTTAATTTTTAGATAATTCCCTCTTTCATCATCTTCTTCCACAAGTCTCGTGACAAGGCTTGTGCGAAACCCTAACCCTAATTCCACTCCAAATCCAAGATATTGAGTACCAAATCAAGCGAGAAGCCTTCAACCTTTTAGGAGCCGAGCCGATCTTCAATCTGGCAAGTGATCCAAGCCGATCCGCGATCCACGGAGACGAGCGAAGCCAAGTCGATGATCAAGTTCTTCCTCTTGTAGTTCTTGAGCGAATGTAACTAAATTGTTGATATAAATAAAAGGTGAAATTCTTTAATCTTGCTTTCTTTTAATTCTTGCATCATGATTAGATCTCAATTTGTAATTGTTGCTCTTGTTGTGATGTTTGAGTAAAACTCCGCTCGTGAAGGAGTCGAGACGATTGTAGAATGATGATGTAACAAATCTTAATACGATTTTTAAGTCCTACGAGTTTTGTATACCCTAGCAAGTTCAAGAATCGATGACCTAGTTTCGTAGCGATGCTTTCTTGATTGTGATCGCTCGAAATTAGGGATCTACGATTGTTTCTTGAATTTACTAGAGGCTAGAATATGAATGATATCGATGAATGAACAAGGGATAAGATGAAACCCTAGTTTCACAAGAAATCCCTAATTCTCGTTGATCATCATCGATCTAGTATCAATTCATCGAAGGATAAGAATACGTAATTCTAAGATTACATCACATCTATAGATCCGATCGATTCCTACGAGCCTCATTTCGATTCTTGATATTTGGTTTGGAAAAATCATCAAACGATCAATTCTTGATTCTATCTTTTAATGCTTTCTTAGATCTAGTTTTTTCTAATTCTTGAACTTTAATTACAAATCTTGAATTGTTTGTTTTCTTTTCATTAAAGTTTCAATTCATCTAATTCAAAAGACGAACGATTACACTTTCCCTGTGGACGATCCGCACTCACATACAAACTACATCCGACACCGTAGTTGATTGCGGTCAAATAATTTTTGGTTGTGATTTCTTTACAATTTTATACTACACATCAAGAATTCTATTCAATCAGTAGTAAACAGAAGGTAATAAGTAAAGACATATAAAGGGATTGGAGTGAGAGGCAAGGAAGTATACGGTTACTGCCATGAATCTGGATAGTGGAAGAGGCATTACTTGGGATACCCAGCTACCCCTTCGAAACATTTTCATGTTTCAGTTTTACTGTGCAATGTTAATTGAAAACTATTTTCCTAATTAGATTCTGACTCCAGGATATGTATTTACCAGATTTGATTCTCACATCTGTATGACATTACGGATGCTGAGTGGGAGTAAGATATTGGGAATTGGGTGATTATATCCTCATTATATCAGAATTCTTTGTAATTGGTGATATTTGAGGAAATCGCCTGGGTTTTGCCTGACGGCAAATATTTGGTTTTGAATATCCGTCATTATGCACCAATTTCAAATTGATATATCTGTACATTTATTTTGTAAAGTGAGATATAACTTTTTGAAATTATGTCTATGACATTTACCTATATTAGCTGATGGTTAGGTAAGGAGCATTAAAAAACGGTGTAATTCTTCTTAACTATAGTATAGTTTTCAACTTACGACGCACATGATATGAGTTATTAAACTCAGTAGACTTATACAGAGTATTGTTTGTTGTCGGTGTCCATTAGGACAAAGGGGTTCGTACTCATACTACATTCTGTTTACTCATGACTTCTCTTGTTTTAGACAAGTATTTCGTTGAAATACAAGATCCAGACTTTGAGAACTTATAGGTATAAGAATAAAGTAGAGAATCATATGTTGCAAGTATCAGGATTCTTCAAAGTGATTGAAGATATAGATACTTGTGTAAGGTATTCCGTTGATAGTCATGGTTTTGAGAACTTGCTTCTCTTTCGGGTTACTCATATCTCGATGCAATCCTTGATGAGTAATGCATCCTGGCCTCATTCTATTTGGTTGATATGCACCGGAGGCAACTGTATGATTTTTGAATCTGGTTCCAATTAAATTAGTGCTTTTGTTTCTATATGGTATATAGAATGGATTCATATCTTAACGATGTTAAAGTATATAGAGTTGTCCGGCTGATACTTAAAACCAGAATCTGGACAACTCTAGGCACGTTTCAGTAATGGCAGTTTGTGGGTTTTCCCGGGCATTAACGAGGGTTATCTTTTTACCATCTGAAAGATCAATAGTTATATTGTTCTTGACTCACCATCACTTTTAATAAAATGGATTCTTTTCAAAAAACATTAGTGGGAGTATGGTAGAACTGCAAGTGATACTAGAACCACAAACGATTACTGAAAATTTAATAGAACCTGAGAATTCAGTTGGTTTCTACGATCCATTAGCCACCCTGCTGATTTGGTGGGTAATCTCAGGCACCCGAGAAGTACTTCGGTCTCCTCAGAGACAGTGACATGGAGGTTCTTGTTTATCCAAACTTGACACTACTGCTATTCTAGACTATGAGATCTGGCAAGAGGATGAGTATAACGCCGTTCTAAACTAGCTTTAGAAATGTACGTGTATATGACTTTGCCAGAAAGTTGTTATAGTCAGTGGGAGCAGCGGTAGAGTAGTGACAAGTAGCTTATGTCTATTTATAGACTAAAGCAGGTACAGCGGATATACATCATCTAGTTTTGATGTGACAGTCATAGAGTTTGACTTCATCAGAACAACAGATGGATCTGGATTTAAGAAGGTAGTAGGGAGAGATGTCCTGGTATTTGGATGTGTAACATTTTGGAAAATTGTAAATAATTTAAATATATAAATAATGAGTTTATAAAAGTGATATCACATGCAACTTTTGGTGGAATTATATCCGTAAAAATGTAATTATTTTGGTAAATATGAAGAAAATGTGTGATATCATAAAAATGGAATTTTAATTGTTCTAAACATGACATGGGATGTTATTATAAGATAATGGTAGTTAAGTGTTATAAAAAGTATTGTGTTTCTTTTAAAAACATGGACTTAGATTTTTGCAAAAAGGATTTTTAATTAAAAAGGTATTATTATTAGGAATTCTTTTTGAGGTTGGGTAAATGTTTAGTTAGTTAAAACCTCACCCTCAACACACCCTCACCATGCTCACAATCCTCCACCTCCTCCTTCACAATTTACACCTCCACCTTCTCTCTTGATGCCTCCTCCTTCTCTCATAACACCTCATGCTTTCTCTACTCACAAACATAGTAATCTCTTTAGCTTCCTCAAACTGAACCATATGTTTCTTCAGCTCCAAAACAAAATTCCCCAAGTGTTCATCAATCCTAATGAAGAAAACCTTGACCCTTTAATCAAAGTTGTGCACATCATCAAGCTAGAACTCAACAAACCCTTGATACTTCCACTTACACTTCTTGAGTTGGATTTTATTGAACTATATCTCTATAGGTATACCTTCTTCTCCTCGGACTTGATCAATTCTGTTGTGCTCTGTTTTATTGTGCAGTAATACAAAACAGTTTGTTTTGTGATATTTAGCCTACTGAACTTGAATCTGGAACCATTAGGTAATACAACTAGAAAAACTAAAAAGACCATAGCATCATAAGACCACCAGGAGACTTCCCTCAAATCCCGAGACCCCATTTCCATGATTTGACCGGTGAAAACTTCCATTTTCCCGATGTCGCCGGGTCAATGGTGGGGTTTGGTATTGGTTTTTCTTCTGTAGCTCTATTAGTGTATGTTATAAGCTATGGTTTTTGGATATAGTGCCCTCAGAGTCAATTATTGGATCACAGGCACGTGATTGCAATTATTGAGGGAGGACCTATACCGGTAGGACAGTCTTACTCAAGATGATAGTATGCTATCTGGTTTATCTTTATCATCGTGTACTGCTTTAGGTGACCTTACGAGTCGCTATTACACGTTGATAGAGCCCCTAAGATTCTTGCTTGACTGCCAGCAGTATGAGGGCGATCATTTACGTAGGAGCTGGTGGTCTATAAGCACATCCTTAAAAGGTCCCTAGTCATGGGAGTTTCGAGACAGGGCATCGATACTCCATAGTAGACTAGTGTATACAGTCGAGACCCCGACGAGGGGTGGTGGCCGGTCTCACAAGCCACTGGTGTCAGTTGGTTCACCTAAGATGTATACAGGTGCTCATTGGGTTATGAGTACACCGGACAGGACTCGCCGGGAACCTGCTAGTTGGGATTATACCCGACGTCAGATAGCAGTTCCCTGGTGACATGTGTACAGGTTAGTTCATCGACCTAAGATCGTCATTTGTCTCGTGTGAGTTCCTACTGTGCTTTGATTACTACCCTACCACGGCTCAAAGGAGTCGTGCAAACAGGTTTTAGTTGGGTACAGTCCCGAGTCATATGGAGGCAGTGAGCGGATCTGCAGGGGTTCGTCTCTCCCGGTATTAGGGGTGAGGTCGCGCTGTGTCTAGGAGAGCCATTACATAAAGCCCTCGGCCGAGGCAGGAGATTTACTGGTAGGTATTCCAGTAGTATCTCAGGGTGTTCTAGGCTTCACTCCGACACGACTTGTACCGCTTTTGGGGGTCTGACTTTTACCAACCCCCTAGGCCCGCCATACGATACTCATAGACGAACGGACCGGACTGTACGGATATTGTCACTGACAGGCTCAGTAGGGTGTCAGGATGAGTTCGCTCATCGACGTCCCTTTTTGGTCAATAGCTGGTAGCCCATCACGTATGGCTAATACCTCTGACGTGCTAGTGGTTAAATCCACAGCCATAGTATTGACGAGTCTTTAGAGTCCACCACACACTCAGTTACTCAAGTTTCGGGCGAAACGCTGTAGAGGCCGTCTGGAGATATGGCAAGGTTCGATCAGTTACGTGCGGTATTGCACGGATCGTGATCGGACGAATTTTACTAGCGGGCTTTGGTTTAAGCCGGATCCTTGTATTAGACAGTGTAGATTTTGTCTCGTTGCATTTGTATTCAGTGGGAATACAAATGCGGCCATGTATATGCAGTCGCGGGGTTTTCCTGTAATTTATTACAGGATCAGTTTTCTGAAGTCGCCAGTTTGCATTCCGTTCCGGCCGGTTTTCCTTTGTTCCTTCGCGGCCGGACTTTCTGATGGATGGGGTTATTTGCAAATAACTTGTAGTGGAGGGGTTTCTTGCATATTGGTGGCATCATGATGGTTACTAGTATCATTAGATTCTATTTCCATCTATTTCTTGCATTAAATGAGATTAGAATGTGATTTGAGATGGTTATCATTTCCCTTGGGTGTGGTCACCATTCTATCTTTCCTATACTCACCTCCCTTCTTGTTTTTGCTCTCCATCTCATTCTCATCATATAGGGCCGGCCACATTTGATATGAGAGAGATAGATTTTCATTTTTGTGGTGGCACATATTTCTTCATCTCATTTTTCTTGTTTGGAAAAAATGAAAGCACCATTTTTCCTTAAACTCATTCCTCCATCACTAATGGCAACATAAACACTAATGAGACAAAGGTTCTACACTACAACCTACAGTACCCTTGGACACGTCGGCTAGCCAACTTCGCGCCTGAGTTGCCTCGGTCCAGAAGTGGGAGCCCGTAAAAGATATCGGCTACGTTGTGCCTTTTCAGACGAGGAGGTGACGGACGGAGATTCCGCGGGAGATCGGAGTGGAGACGAAGACCGGAAGACACGGATCGCTCGGTATACCTTCTACCCCATTCTCTTGATAGCTAGGATTTGGTTAATGGTTACGATCCGGGTTTTATTGTCCGCGGTAGCGCCAGTTTAAAAGTTAAGAAAAATTTTAATTCCGCATTTTGGCCTCGAGTAGACGGCCGGGGCGTTGCCGTGGCGCAACATGGTATCAGAGCCACGCCATTAACCTAGTCTAGCTTTGTCTAATGTGTTTACATTTCCGATCGAACAAAATTCCAAAAACCGCGTTTTCACGTGCATCAGTTTCTGTCGAAATTTTTTTAGCTCCAAAATTTTTTCAGGTTGTTGCAGAATGATGTACATGGAATTCTAAGAACACAGTAAAATTTTGGTAACTTGATCCTTCCATACGACCGCGGAACCGCGGCCATAACCCCTATTTGGCCACGATTCCGCCGCAGCATGTTGGCTTCACTTCACTAATTTTTTGCAGTGAGCTTTTGGGCTGAAAATAGAGGTTTTGGTATACTTTGTTTGGGCCCAGAATTTCTTTATGTACTACAGTAATGCTTTGGGGCCCACTTGGTAATATTTGATCGATTGAATGTTTCAAACACATTAGTTCACAGTATTTACATTATATCTGCGACCGTGAATGTCACTTGATCGGTAAATCATGTCTAACTGCTATAGCCCGGTTAGACGAATTTGCGAACGTGACATTCACGTTGATGTTCTGTGATTATGCTGTGTTGTTGCGGATCAGTCATGGGGATAGCCTGGTTGCAGTGGTAGTATAGTTTTGTTTATATATATACATTTGATATTGCGGGGCGAGCGTCCGACATGCGGACTGCCGTCACTTCCTTTTTGTATTATTCTTTTGGGGCACGACCGGGTCGAGGTCGATGTACCCATTGTATGTATATTTTACTTTCTGTACTAGGATTACACCGTGGAGGGGTGCACGGATAGCCGGGTTCTAGAGGGAAACAAGCCTGCATCTCATGGCGTTGAGACGGAGGGGGCTTTACTCCAGAATTGGCGGGCTATTCGCCGCACTCGTAGGGGGTACAGGTTGAACCAGGAGGGGTGCCCAAGTTACCAGATTCCGTGAAGTGCTGGGTGGTCCATTCACGCTGCTGAAAGGGGCTGCCTTGCTTCAGGTTTTGGCGGGTAACTTGCCGCGCTCGTAGGGGTCTAGGATTTTCATTGCACAGGCTATCCACACGACCAGGGGAACGTCAGGTTTCAGCAGCGGCTCTGTGAAACCCGGGGATCCCAGATATCTGTATTGTTCTGTGATGCTGATTACATTTCTGTGATGTTGCGTTTTATCACGCCTTTAGCGAAATATTATATATTGATATATACTAGTAGATGTTGTATATGTTTTGCATCCGCGCTAGTCCAGTCCCCGCTCTGTCGTTAGTTAAGTAACCTAACGGGTGATGACGGGACCCAGTGGCGAATGCGGATGGCATATACGTACATCATTATTTTCGTTCTTTATTGGTGTGATCAATTGATGGGACTGCGTTGATTCGGATCAATGCAAGCTAAACAAACCTATTCTGATGTTGTTGGAACATTTTTCAAAAAGCTGTTATTGCAAGGACGTTCTCTTTTGTTTTGCACAGTGGTATTCGGTTATGAATATCCAGCACCTCAGTCGACGAGGCAAGGGCCGAGATCCCTTCACCGGGAGTGACCCCTTGGACAGAAGTTTGCGTCCGAGCAATAACTTCACTATGGCCGATTACTTTTGCTTTGCATCGTGGTATTCAGTTGGAATATCCTGCACCTCATTCTACGGGGAAAGAGCCGAGATCCCTTCACCGGGAGTGACCTCTTTAGCAAAGGTTTTCGTCACTATATTTTTTATAAAAAGTTATCCGGTTCCTTCAACGATATCAAGTTGATTACGTTAAAGGTTTTTCGCCAAAAACCAGCCGCAGCCCTCCGTCATTTCAGATTAGTATTGCTTAGTATTAGTGCTACGTATGTCGTGCTCAGCCGAGGCGTAGTGTGCGGTGGCTCTGTAATGCTTTTTGTCTTATGGATATGTGATTGGTTAGGACAGTCGTACGATCATTTTGGCTCAGTCAAGGACTCGTGCGGGTGGGTCTAATGCAATCAAGAAAATGACGGGTTGAACTTGACTAGGATCCTTTGATATGTTGGCTCAGTCAAGGTCACTTGGGTCCTAGGGGTAAAAACACACATCGGGAGTTTCTAAAGAAACTGAAACTTGCCAGGCATGAGCATACCTTCAGGAGTGTGGTGACTTGAGTGGATTCCGTCAAGTTATCATGCGATGATAGTTGGATCCCGATTCCCACTGATGAGTTGCTTTACTCCTCGGGTGATCCCGACTAATTCTTCTTTCAGGTTTGGAGAAGAATTTAAGGTTACAGTGGGAGGTTTCCAGATTAGATAAAGTGATAACCATTCTTATCTAGTTTAGAGTGCACGCTGAGTGTTTCTTTTCTTTCTCTCTCTTTGGCAGCGACCATGGACCTGACCCTGGACTATGACTCAGTGACCAAAATTAACCGAACCTTCTTATAAGACTGGCTTTTGGATTGTCAGAGTTGCAAACCTCATTGCCACTCCTACTTTTACCCTTTTTTCCAGGACACCCCGTATTACTACGAATGTCCACTTCTATTGGACAAAACCATCGTATGGTTATATACGAACTCGAAGGAATTCGAGGATGGTTTCCGGTTCTGGAGAAAACGAATAGGACTATTAAGTTGTCCTTTCCTCTTACCTTCTTTCAGGTTGTGAGTACTCTTTGGTTTAGGAGATAGTACACCTATTATGCAAATTGGATAGTCTTCTTCCAAACCTTAGGCTGGTGCCGAACGGTGGGGAATGAAGAAAACCAATTAGCATAACGATGGCGTACAGAAGGTATTAAGTTAAGACAAAGAAAGGGATTAGTAAGAGGGCAAAGTAAATTGCGACTGCTATTCACGACCAAACCAAGTATTTCTTCGCCAATCGTAAATCACCTTTGTATTTCTCCAGGACACTCCGTATCACTACGAAGATCCACAGTTTATTTGGATATTCCATCGTATGGTTATATACGAACTCGAAAAGAACTTGTTCCGGTTCGGGGATGGATTCTGGTTCAGGAGAAATAGGAATAAGGTTTTATTCGGTTGTTTTTTATCTTCACCTTCTCTCGCATTGCGAGTGCCCTTAGGATTAGGACAGTACACCCATTATGCTTATTGGATAGTCTTCTTCCAAACCATAGGCTGGTGCTGAATGGTAGGGAAGGAAGAAAACCATTTGGCCTAAAGAGGTGTACAGAAGGTAATGACTAAAGACATATAAAGGGATTTGGACAGATGGCGAAGAGATATACGGTTACTGTTTTGAATCTGGATAATGGAAGAGGCATTACTAGGAATACCAGGATACCCCATCGAAACATTTCAATGTTTCAATTTCATTGTGTACTGTTAAAAGAAAACTGATTTCCCAATTAGACACTTGCTCCAGGGTATGTATTTACCAGGTTTGATTCTCACATCTGTATGGTTTTACAGATGATGAGTGGGAGTAAGTTATTGGGAATTAGGTGATCATCCTCATTATATCGGAATTCGTTATAATTGGTGATATTTGAGGAAGTCACCTGGGTTGTTTGCCGGACGGCAAATATTTGGTTTTGAGTATCCGTTGTTATGCACCAATTTCAAATTGATATATCTGTACGTCTATTTTTATAGAGTGAGACGTACCTTTTTGAAATTATGTCTATGACATTTACCTGTATCAGTGGATGGTTAGGTAAGGAGTATTGAACAGTGGTGTAATTCTTCTTAACCATAAGAATAGTTTTCAACCTACGACACACAGTGAATGAGTCATTAGACTCAAGGGACTTATACAGAGTATTGTATATTGTCCAGTGTCCATTAGGACAGAGGGGTTGGTCCTCGTACTATATTCTGTTTACTTATGACTTCTCTAGTTCTTAGACATGTGTTTCGTAGAAATGCAAGGTCTGAGTTTTGAGAAGTTATAGGTATATGAATAAAGTAGAGAACCAAGAGTTGCAAGTATCGGGATTCTTCAAGGTGATCGAAGATGTAGATACTTGTGAATGGTATTCAGTTGATAGTAATTATTAAGAGAACATGCTTCTCTTTCAGGTTACTCATAATTGGAAGTTCTCCTAAGTTGAGTAACGCTGATCGGCCTCCTTCTATTTAGTTGACATGCACTGGAGACAGCTGCATGATTTGAATCTGGTTCAATTAAATCAGTGCCTCTGGTCCTATATTGGATATAGAACAGTTCGTATCTTAACGATGTTAAGGTACGGGGAGTTGTCCGGCTTATGCTTAAAACCAGACTCTGGATAACTCAAGGCACGTTTCTGTAATGGCTGTTTGTGGGTTGACCTAGGCTATGACGAGGGTTGACTTTCTACCATTTGGAAGATCGATAGTGATATTGTTCTTGACTCGCCACAGTTTTAACAAAAATGGATTTTTTCAGAAAACAGTAGTGGGAGTATGGTAGAACCGGAAGTGATTCCAGAACCGCAAACGATTACTGAAGATTTGATAAGAACCTAAATATTCAATCTGGTTTGACATTCCATTGGCCACTCCGCAGATAAAGTGGGTAATCTCAGGCACCCGAGAGGTACTTCGGTATGCTCAAGGACGGTGGCAAGGAGGTTCTTGTTTACCCAGACTTGCCATTGCTGTTGTTCCAGACTGTGAGACCCGGCAGGAGGATGAGTATAGCATCATTCTAAACTGGCTTTAGAAGTGTACATATATATGACTCTGCCAGAGAGTTGTCGTAGTCAGTGGGAGCAACGGAAGCACAGTGGGCAAGAGGCTTATGTCTATTTATAGACTTAAGCAGATATAGCGGAGATAGATCATCTATTTCTGATGTGACAGTCATAGGTTTGACTTCATCAGAATAGGGGATGGATCTGTTAAGAAGGTAGTAGGGTGTAATGTCCTGGTATTAGGATGACATACACAGAGTAGGAAGTGATATTCCTATACTACGTTCGGTTATTCTTTGGTTGTCACACAGTGGTTTCTCCACATAGGACTTGGATATTATACATTCTGGTTACTGGATCTATGGTTTTAGATCTAGATTTGGGTGGTTTCCCAATCTGGGTACTTAGACAGCATTCTATAAGTATTTAGAATGGACGACTCCTGGCACGGTAGTGTACCTGCAGTTGATGGAGTCACCCTCTCTAAAGGTGTCTTATAGACTAAAGTAGAGAGGGATGTGCATGATTGGCAGATCACTTGCTTAGGCAATTGAGTCAATCATGAGATATCAAGTACCACACCAGATGTTGTTCTTGCAGTAAATGCAATAAGTTGATATTAATCCAATCCTGGAGAAACGATCGGAAGCAGTTTTAGGACATAAATGCGTGTTCTAAGGATTTGATAACGGCATTCTCCTTCGGGAGACAGATCATTCCAGGCTTCCAAGGTGACCTGGATGGCAGAGTGGCTGTCAGAGTTATAGTTTTCCCTCTGATGAGGGGCAGTATTTTAGACAGGTGGTCTAGGTGGATACTGAGGGAAAGTCATGGCGCAGGATACTGATTAAGTTCAGTTGATGATACAGTCTAAGAAGTTTGGATTTGGAGTTAATTTATGAACTAGGTCCCATCAGACATCCAGACATTCTAAGACGGGTATTGCTCATTTCGGGAGATGGCTTTCTCCGCGAACTTGAGATATAGAGAGACATAGAAAGAAACATCAAAGCGGATCCACTCACAGAGGCTATTCCTCGAACGCAATAGTTTCGCAAACGGGCTTTGTAAGACTGACTAGTAGAGGAGTTGGGTGTTCGGTATCACACGGGCTGTGAGTATGCGACATAGCAATAATTAGCCTTGAGTGCAAGTGGAAGATTATTGGATATAGTGCCCTCAGAGTCAATTATTGGATCACAGGCACGTGATTGCAATGATTGAGGGAGGACCTATACCGGTAGGACAGTCTTACTCAATATGATAGTATGCTATCTGGTTTATCTTTATCATCGTGTACTGCTTTAGGTGACCTTACGAGTCGCTATTACACGTTGATAGAGCCCCTAGGATTCTTGCTTGACTGCCAGCAGTATGAGGGCGATCATATACGTGGGAGCTGGTGGTCTATAAGCACATCCTTAAAAGGTCCCTAGTCGTGTGAGTTTCGAGACAGGGCATCGATACTCCATAGTAGACTAGTGTATACAGTTGAGACCCCGACGAGGGGCGCTGGCCGGTCTCACAAGCCACTGGTGTCAGTTGGTTCACCTAAGATGTATAATGGTGCTCATTGGGTTATGAGTACACCGGACAGGACTCGCCGGGAACCTGCTAGTTGGGATTATACCAGACGTCAGATAGCAGTTCCCTGGTGACATGTGTACAGGTTAGTTCATCGACCTGAGATCGTCATTTGTCTCGTGTGAGTTCCCACTGTGCTTTGATTACTACCTTACCACGGCTCAAAGGAGTCGTGCAAACAGGTTTTAGTTGGGTACAGTCCCGAGCCACATGGAGGCAGTGAGCGGATCTGCAGGGGTTCGTCTCTCCCGGTATTGGGGGTGAGGTCACGCTGTGTCTAGGAGAGCCATTACACAGAGCCCTCGGCCGAGGCAGGAGATCTACTGGTAGGTATTCCAGTAGTATCTCTGGGTGTTCTGGGCTTCACTCCGACACGACTTGTACCGCTTTTGGGGGTCTGACATTTACCAATCCCCTAGGCCCACCATGCGATACTCATAGACGAACGGACCGGACTGTACGGATATTGCCACTGACAGGCTCAGTAGGGTGTCAGGATGAGTTCGCTCATCGACGTCCCTTTTTGGTCAATAGCTGGTAGCCCGTCACGTATGGCTAATACCTCTGACGTGCTAGTGGTTAAATCCACAACCATAGTATTGATGAGTCTTTAGAGTCCACCACACACTCAGTTACTCAAGTTTCGGGAGAAACACTGTAGAGACCGTATGGAGATATGGCAGGGTTCGATCAGATACGTGCGGTATTGCACGGATCGTGATCAGACGGATTTTACTAGCGGGCTTTGGTTTAAGCCGAATCCTAGTATTAGACAGTGTAGATTTTGTCTTGTTGCATTTGTATTCAGTGGGAATACAAATGCGGGCATGTATATGCAGTCGCGGGGTTTTCCTGTAATTTATTACAGGATCAGTTTTCTGAAGTTGCCAGTTTGCATTCCGTTCCGGCCGGTTTTCCTTTGTTCCTTCGCTGCCGGACTTTCTGATGGAGGGGGTTATTTGCTAGTTTGCAAATAACTTGTAGTGGAGGGGTTTCTTGCATATTGGTGGCATCATGATGGTTACTAGTATCATTAGATTCTATTTCCATCTCTTTCTTGCATTAAATGAGATTAGAATGTGATTTGAGATGGTTATCATTTCCCTTAGGTGTGGTCACCATTCTATCTTTCCTACACTCACCTCCCTTCTTGTTTTTGCTCTCCATCTCATTCTCATCATATTGGGCCGGCCACATTTGATATGAGAGAGAGAGAGATTTTCATTTTTGTGGTGGCACATATTTCTTCATCTCATTTTTCTTGTTTGGAAAAAATGAAAGCACCATTTTTCCTTAACCTCATTCCTCCATCACCAATGGCAACATAAACCCTAATGAGACAATGGTTCTACACTACAACCTACAGTACCCTTGGACGCGTCGGCTAGCCAACTTCACGCCCGAGTTGCCTCGGTCCAGAGGTGGGAGCCCGTAAAAGATATCGGCTATGTGGTGCCTTTTCGGACGAGGAGGTGACGGACAGAGATTCCGCGGGAGATCGGAGTGGAGACGAAGACCGGAGGACACGGATCGCTCGGTATAGCTTCTACCCCATTCTCTTGATAGCTAGGATTCGGTTAATGGTTACGATCTTGGTTTTATTGTCCGCAGTAGCGCCAGTTTAAAAGTTAAGAAAAATTTTTATTCCGCATTTTGGCCTCGAGTAGACGGCCGGGGCGCTGCCGTGGCACAACAATGGTACTGTTTGATTTGTCCCAGTATTCATATAGAGAAATCTGGGAATGTTTTAGTAAGGGTTTTATCAAGTTTCCGACATTTCGACTTGAGTTTTTCGTATTTCTGTACTGCGACTGAAACATCGACGTTCGTACGTTAATTTCAGTGGCAATTTATCATTTCTGGAGTAAGTAAGCTATAGGTTCTAATCTATGGATGCTTAGCTGGTTGTTTGATTTTTATACGATATTTCCGCCAATATTTCATAATTATGATTATAGGTATGATTGCGAAGCTTTTCGAGACGGAGATGACGGATATAGCAACGTGGAATTCAGCGAGCTCGACAAGTTGTTGAGTAGATTTACATCTACGGGGGAAGTCGGGTGGATGGTGTATATGTAACACCTTAGAATGTATTTTGTAGCTAATAATATTTTAATGTGTGGTTTTTAATAAAAAGTTTACCAAATTGGGTTTTAATTATTTTATCCTATTTATTGAGTATTTTATTAGGATTTTTCTAGGCGCACACACACTTGTGCATGATAACTAGGGTTGTATTTTGGGCTTAACCATTTCTATAATCTAGTTTTAAGTTTTGTTTAGGTGTTATGGGTTTTAAGTGTTATGGTTGTTAAAATAAAAAAGGGTTTTTAAATTGTTTTTATTAATGGGTTGAATGTTGACTTTGGGAGAGAGAGGGCATGGGCAACATGGCTTGTGCCATGCCCATTTAATGAAGAGAGAGAGTGAGAATGGGAGGGATCTTTGTGTTTGCTCTCACTCTCACTCATTTCTCTCATTTCCACTCTTTTCTCTTGTTCTCTCAAACACACACACACACACACACTTACCTGCATCATCAGCCTAAGCAGCAGCCTTCAGTAGCAGCATCATCATCATCAGCAGCAGCAACAACATCATCATCAGCAGCAGCAGCAGCAGCAGCAGGAGCAACAGGCAGCAAGCTACAGCAGCTCTTCTCCACTTCTTCACCTACTTCTTGGGGGTCTTTAGGGTATAACTCTTAGACCCAATTCCCTTTATTGTTAGCTTGTGCGTAGTTTGGTGTCGGTTTGTGTTAATTGTGAGTTTAGTGCTAATTTATGGTGTTTTGTGAGATATTTTGGCTAAGTAGTGATTGTGTTAGTTAACCCTACTTATTTAAGTGTTGTTAGGGTCACTTTAACTGAGAATTTCCCTGGATTACACTAAAATACCATAGGGTTTGTGTTTTGCGCAAATTGGTGATTTTAAAGCGATATTTGTGAATTCTGAGATCTGCTTTTGGCCCGGACCCTACATAAAAAAATTGAGGAAACTGGAACATACTTGTTAGGTCTAGGATACACCACAAGAACACGAGCCCCTATCTCCAAACCCAGGCCGCAATTTTAATCATATTGGCCGCAAAGTGCGGCCATGAGGGAGTGTTAGGTCTTGGGATTTTGGGTAGGGTACTCTGCAGTGTATTTTAGTGTTTTGGCATGTCTAGTTTTGAAAGTTTTGGCCTGTAGGAAAATCTGGGACTATATATCGTATTTGGTGTCCGTTTGTTTGCGCGATACGCACGATACGTGAGTGGGTTCTGTGATCCAGCGTATCGCGGCTTGTCGCGATGGTTTTTGACGCGTACACACACGTTTCAGCGTATCGTGCACACGCGCGTTTAGTTCGCGACGCGAGTTTCTCGTTTTGGTTCAATATCGCGTTTCGCGGAATATTTGGCTGATATGTGATTTCCTTGTCTCATTTTCAGGTTTGCAGGCGGGGACTACGGACACTACTACAGGGGGAGCAGATGGTAGGATTCACCTAGCGTGGAGTGTAGGTGAGTAGATTTAACATCTACAAGAGAATCGCCCGCATGGCGTTATGCGTCTGGGCTAGGATTCTAATACCTGTCGCATATTCTACGTCATTGTTAGAATTGCGCCTTTACCATATTCCCTTGATATAGTTATACTGTGACTAGCAGCCGTAGGACACTGCACATATTATTGATGGTTCATGTTGCACGAGCACGGATTGTATGCTACACACACACCGTCAATAATTGCCATGTCACACACTAACCATTATAGATACTATTGCTTATCACACATGACATCTAGCTTATCGGTATACCTTTAGTGTATCATACCTTTAGTGATAGGTACATATACACCTTGCGATACAGCTACAGGTATACCTTGCACATATTGTACTTATACCGGGGGAAGGGGATATCCTACATGTTTTGCTTATACCCAGGGGGTATACGGCATCAGTTCTTATAGGTAGATACCTATACATTGCGACACCTGTATGTTACACACATATTCAGTTGCAGTCACATATTTACCTTTACTGATGTTACTTTGCTGTACCTTTTTGGTTTCGCATACATCTGGTTTCAGCTACATATTCTCATTTATATGCTCGCATTTCAGATATATCGCATATGTTTATTCCTGGATTGCGCATTATTATTTGGATTTTACATGATGTTTTCTGGATTTGGGAACCGCGGGAGTTCATGAAATTATGCATACATTAAAAAACCCGGTTTCCTTGATATGATATTTGCGCATCCACCATGGGTTTTATCGGTGCTGATTATTTATACCCCATGGGAGGAGGCGTAGAGGCCGCATGAGGGTACATGGTGGGGCCCGGAGGTACCCCGGGCGAGAACGGATCGCTGGATTTGTTAGATGGTGAGCCTGTCAAGGGAACCATACCGCCCGGTGATATTACCTTTTACTCGGAGGTTATCTTGGGGATACCGACCGGAGTCTTGTACGTATGCATACGTGAAAGGCGAGGGTCAGAGCTAGGCACTCGTGCTTTCGGGACAACGTATGATACGTACCTATCAGGATTTCTGTGTCGATGCTTGGCACATTGTTTTCATGATATTTCTTTTAATATCTTTGTATATATAACAGGGGATTAGCCGTTGTTATATATACCCTTACACCAATATTAGTGGAATGGGACGCTAATATATGTGTATTGCCCCCTTCATATTTATTTCTGCAAATATATATACCTTTAGGATGTTAGAAACTTATTTGAGATTCGACTTGGGATATAAGTGATTCATTAAGATTGGATATTGGATATGAAAGAGATTGTTGATTTGTACATTCGAGATATAGGAGATTACTCGATATTGTACATTGAGGTGATGTGAGACTTATATGATGTGAGAGCCCAACTTGGAGGCTGATTTGAGGATTTGGGATTTGAGTGTCTTGATGGATTGTGACTCTGCCACGATGTCAGGTTTCCGTGGAAATGACATATTCCACCCCATACCTCACACTTACCTATTTTATGCACAGTTTCATATATTGGTAGTACCTGTTAGTGTATCCTTATGATAGTTGCATATCTACTTTCTCATATCCCTATTGCATAGTTATTGCATACTATTATCATGTCATCATCGCTTCACACATTGATTGTCCCTACTAGTGTACTTCCCTTTATTCAGCATTTGCATGACATGTTATTACTGTAATCGTATATCTTAGATTCATGCTGTACGTGCATTCCTGCGATTACCTGCATATGTTATCTACTATTCACGAGTTGGCAACTCACCCCCGTTGTGCCACAGGTGTTTCAGGTTGTTCCCCAGAGTAGTCGAGGCAGGCTATTCAGCTTTTCAGCTATCATCTTTTGCTACAGATACCGCATCAGCTCACAGTACTATTTTTCTTAGGTGGGTTTTGGTGGTCATCTGTATTTTGTATTGTACATTCGTTGTATCTTGGACTCCCCATCTACTATTATGTTGTTGACTTAGAGACTTGGTGAGGACGTTACTGTATATTATTTGTGGGTTTGTTGTCTTTTATACACAGCTTTCTCTCTATTGTCTTTATTTCTTCGCTATAGCTTCATATTCTTGTGTTGCATTCATCTTGGTTAGTTTTTACAAAAAGGGGGTGTTGCTAAAATTTTAAAGAAATAAAGTAGAACTTTTGAAGAATTTGGGTTGCGATTTCAAATGTTTCAAAAACTTATATTATCTTTTCCGTATTTTCTAGGTTTAGATTTCTGGGTTTTGGCTTTCTTTTACTGTGTTACGTTTTTGGGCGTTGCGTAGTATTAGGGCCGTCACGGGCCAATTTTGGGTCGTGACAAAGTTGGTATCTGAGCGCTAGGTTTTACCTTTCGGAGTGTAGGATGACCCTAGTATGATGGAGTAGGTAGCTTAAGCAAAGTAACGTAGTGTGCGTATGTCTGCAGCATACCCACGATGCGGTACTTCGCCTAAAGTGACCTAAGTACAATTGTTGAAATTCCTTCCTTGATGATTCTTATCCTTGAGATTCGATTCCTTATTCTCATCGAATCTTATATCTATTTTTCTTAGCCTTGCCGCCGATGACTATGGGGACTCAGAGTGATGCAGCGAGGGCCGAGGTCAGAGTTGTCTCGGGTGAGACGAGTACTGACCAGGATGGCACTCTAGTTCCACAGGTGCAGACGGATCAGCCTACGGCCTATACTATTGATAGACTTTTGGTAGAGATGCAGGAATTCCGCCAGACTATGAGTTCATTGGTTGATGTCGTTCGGGAGCTACGACAGGAGGTTGTCACCCCTGTTACTCAGTTGTCACTTGCGATCAGCATGCAGCAGTCCGTCACCTACATAGCACCAGTGGTTGTAGCTCCAGTTGATGAGGCGTATATTCCAGAGGCTCAAAGAGTTCCAGGACAGTGGAGGACTCGTACCAGCGTACCAGCCCAGAGACAGAGGTTTGGTCGTCGGGACAGATTTCGTGGCCGTCGCGGGAGTAGCAGAGGCTTAGGACGAGGACAATCGTTCAGCTCTCATCCCCAGGATGGTCAGCAGTCAGCGCGTGGATGTTTCGATGCGGAAGCCTTCAGCATTTCGTCAGGGATTGTTCCCTAGCACCTCGTCAGAGTCGTATTCAGAGAGGCCGTGGACGTGGAAGATTCGCTCAGAGGGCTCAGTCTACCAGAGGAGTTCATCTAGCTGCGAGTAGAGGGCAGACACAGGAGTGTGCTTCTACTCATCGGGACGCGCAGACGTCTAATGTGGAGTTTTCAGGTACCCTTGATTTATATGTTCTTTTGATGTGTTCGTTGTTCTTTATGCTTATACCGTGGTTGGGTAGATTAGTCGTAGTTGTGCTAACTTCTGTCAGCGATTCTTTTGTTGCGCGACACGTATTCAATTGTGTGCCAATCGGATAGGAGATAGAGATTCGTCCATCATTTCGATCCTTCTAGAGATGTTGGATTTGACGTTCTCCTGGGCACGGACTGGTTAACTACGTGCTAGGTGTCTGTGGACTACCGTGAGGAAACAGTCAAGTTTGTTTTCCCGGCAAGTCTGTTCTTGTTGTGTAGGTGGATAGTTGTGGCGCTTCTCACAGCTTGAATTCAGCCTTTTTCGCTAGTCGGCTACTGAGGAGATGTCGTGGACTCTTGGTGTTCATTCGTGATACCGGAGCCACAGTTGGATTGTTGGACCGGGTTCCTGTCGTGCGAGAGTTTTTCCGACGTTGTTCCGGATAAGCCGGCGAAGCTTAGGGAGCTTAAGGATCAGCTGCAGAGTTTTGGTTTGGGGAGTTTTGTGCGTCTGAGTGTTTCGCTTTTGGGAGCTCCTATTTCTGTTCGTCAAGGAGAAAGACGGCAGTTTAGGGTTGTGTATCGACGGATCGTTAATTGAACCGGCTTACGGTGCGGATAGGTATTCTTTACCTCGCATTGACGATTTCTTCGATCAGCTCCAGAGTGCAAGACATTCTCTAAGTTTGCTTGGGATCAGGTCATCATTATTGCGATTCGGAGTGATGGCATTCCGAAGACTGCCTTGTGCGTGCGACGGGCTTTGTGTGTTTTTGTGAGTCGTTGGATTCACTGATGCCCTAGCAGCATTCGTAGATGTGATGAACCAGATTTCTTCAGGCCGTCCCTCGACCAGTTTTTGTTGTGTTATATACGACATTCTGGTCTATTTAATGTGTCTTGAGGGACAGTAGTAGCACTTCAGGATTTGTTATGCAAATACTGGGAGAGCACCAGCAGTTCGCCAAATTCTCGGAGTGTTTCTTCAGGCTTGTTTTGTGTTGACTCCTAGGTCTTATAGTCACGGGAGATGGTTTCGTATGGTTCCGAGGGAGATCGTGGCCGTACAGCTTAGGCCCAGACTTGTGTGCAGGACGGAGATCCGCAGATTGTTGGGCTTAGCAGGTTTTTACCGCCGTTTCATGCAGGATTGCTAGAGTAGTGCTGCACCGTTGACTGAATGGACCGGAAGGGAGGTTTCTTTTCTGTGGACTGAGGCATGTGTACGGAGTTTTCGGCAGTTGAAGATTCGGTTAAACAACTGCATCAGTTCTTTCTTGCTTTTGGTTCGGGCGATCTTGTTGTTTAACTGTAATGTTTCTCGAGTGGGCTCGAGTGTGTACTGAGGTGACACTATAGAGTCATCGATTTTGCTTCCCAACATTTGGAGGAAGTACGAGAAGGATATTCCACTCTGTTGGAGATAGTGCCCTCATAGTCAATTATTGTATCGCAGGTACGTGATTGCAATGATTGCGGAGGACCTATACCGGTAGGACAGTCTTACTCAAGATGATAGTATGCTATCTGGTTTGCCTTTATCAGTCGTGTACATGTTCAGGTGAATGATTACATGTTACACTTTGATAGAGCCCTTAGGATCTTGCTTTACTACCAACTGTATGATGGCGATCATATACGTGAGAGTTGGGTAGTTTATATGCATATCCTTAATTGTGGTCCATAGTCATGGGAGTTTCGAGACAGGGCATCGATACTCCGGAGTAGACTAGTGTATACAGTCGTGACCACGACGAGGGGCGGTGGCCGGTCTCACAAGCCACTGGTGTCAGTTGGATCACCTAAGATGTATACAGGTGCTCATTGGGTTATGAGTACACCGGACAGGACTCGCCGGGAATCTGCTAGTTGGTATTATACATATCGTCAGATAGCAGTTCCCTGGTGACATGTGTACAGGTTAGTTCATCGACCTGAGGTCGTCATTTGTCTCGTGTGAGTTCCCACTGTGCTTTGATTTCTACCCTACCACGGCTCAAAGGAGTCGTGCAAACAGGTAGTTTTTGGGTACAGTCCCGAGCCAAATGGAGGCACGTGAGCGGATCGGTAGGGGATTCGTCTTTCCCGGTATTGGGGGCGAGATCGTGCTGTGTCTAGGAGAGCCATTACACATAGCCTACGGCCGTGGCAGGAGATTTACTGGTAGGTACTCCAGTAGTATCTCAGGGTGTTATTGGGCTACACTCCGACACGACTTATACTGCTATTGGGGGTCTGACGTTACTAGCCCCCTAGGCAGATATGCGATACTCATAGACGAACAGACCGGACTGTATATACATTGTCACTGTTAGGCTAAGTACGGTTTCCGGATGAGTTCGCTCATCGGCCTCCCTTGAGGTCAGTCCATGGGCAGCCGTTACGCATTGCTAGTGCCGCTGACGGTTTATGGTTAAACCTACTGCCAGGGTACTGACGAGTCATTAGAGTTCCCCACAGACAGTTTCCAAAGTTCGGGCGAAACGTTGTAGAGGCCGTATGGTTTTATGGCAGGGTTCGGAAAATGCACGTGCGTTTACGCACGTGTCGGTTTTCGGGCAGATGATACCGGTCGGCTTTGGTTTAAGCCGGATCCGAGTATTATATTGAGTAGATATAATATCTTTGTCTCAGTGGTATTTGTATTCGGTCGTAATACAAATGCAGGTATATTTATACAGTTACGGGGTTATCCTGAAATTCGTTTCGGGATCACTTTTGGAAGTTGCCACTTTCCAGTTTTCTATCGCCCGTCTTTTAACATTCGGTTAAAGACGGATTTATCTTTTCTTGAGATGAGTGTAGATGCTTCGAGAAGTTTCTAGAAGAGGTGACTAGGATGGTGACTAGGTTCATGAACCTTAAGTTTGCATTAATGAATGGATGACTAGGTTTAGTGAGTCATTCATTTCATTAATGTGTTTTGTTTTGCCATAGATTTTTTCTCTTGATCTTTTCTTCTTGTGGTCACCTCTTCCCTCCTACACTCACCCCCTCTTGATATAAGTGGCCGGCCCCCTCTCCTCCTCCACTTACTCACTTGAGAAAATTATGGTTGTTTAAAAGAAAAGACTAAAGTTTTGGATTCATGGAAATTTCATAGTTCATTTCTCGTTCCATTTCATTTCCATTGGAGACTTCATTAACCGTTCGTCCATACCTTTGGACGGAACGAGACAAAGTCTTCTACTCATTCTCTAAATCAATCTTGGTCGTCTCTTTTAGCAAACTTGACGACCGAGTTGCCTCGAGTCAGAGGCGGGAGCCCATTTAAAGAATCGTTGACGTGGTGCTACCTGGACGAGCAGATCGGCGATCGAAGAGATCGGAGCTGCCGCAACGGAGCGTGGGATGATGGTTAAAGAACAAAGGACTCGGATCGTTCGGTATAACCTTTCTACACTCTTTACAGTTTGTTAGTTTAGCAATAATGGATGATCCGGGTTAAAGTATACGGTAGCGCCAGTTAAAAGTTTTTTGTTCCGCATTTGGCGTCTGTAGACGGCCGGGGCGCTAACGTAGACTTACAGTGGTATCAGAGCCTCACCATTTTGCTATACTAACTTGTGCTAACGCGTTTAAAATATCGATCGAACCGAATATCGAAAACCACAATTTTCAAGCTTCACAGTTTCTGTCGATTTTAAATGATGTCCTAAAATTATTCTACATATCACAGAAAGTTGTGCAGGGTTTTAGAAGCACACCGACCAAATTTGAGCACGTGATTCCACCAAACCGCCGCGGAATCGCGGCCAAACCCATGGTTTGGCCGCGCATCCGCGGCCAAACCCATGGTTTGGCCGCGCATCCGCGGCCGTTCTGTTGAATCAGTGCACCAAATTTGCACAGTGTCTTCTCTGTTGGAATTTGGGGTTTTTGGTATATATCTTTTGGGCCCAGATTTTGTTACTGTTCACCAGTTGTTCGTGGGGCCCACTTCGTGATATTTAGTCGATCGAAATTTAAACATGTTAGTTTACAGTGCTTACATTATATCTCCGACCGGGAATGTCATTTGATCGGTAAACCGCGTCTGATTGCTATAGTTCTTTTAGACGGGTTTGCGAACGTGACATTCGCGTTGATGTTCTGTGTTGTGCTTTGATGTTGCGGATTTGTCGTGGTGGATAGCAGTGTGCAATGATAGTGCAGTTTGGATTTATTTGTACATTTGATATTGCGGGGCGAGCGTCCAACATGTGGACTGCCGTCACTGCCTATTGTATAATATTCTTTTGGGGCACGACCAGGTTGCGGTCGATGTACCTGTTGTACTATTTTTCATTACTGTACTAGGTTTTGCCCCGCGACGGAGTGCACGGATAGCCGGGTTCTGAGGGGCAACGGGTCCGCATCTCATGGCTTTGAGAGGCGGAGGGGCCTCACTCTAGAATTGGCAGACTATTCGCCGCACTCGTAGGGGGTGCAGGTTGACCCAAGGAGGGGTGCCCAAGATTACCGGATTCCGTGAAGTGCTGGGTGGTCCATTCACTTTGCTGTAGGGGGCTGCCTCGCTTCAGGTTTTGGCGGGTAACTTGCCGCACCCGTAGGGGTCTAGGTTTCATTGCACAGGCTATCCACACGACCCGGGGAACCTCGGGTTTCAGCAGCGGCTCTGTGAAACTCGGGGATCCCAGATTATCTGTATTGTTCTGTGATGCTTATTACTTTTCTGTAATGTTGCATATTATCTCGCCTGAAGCAATTATTGTATATTGGTTTATATACTATTAGATGTTGTATATGTTTTTCACCCGCGCTAGTCCAGTCCCCGCTCTGTCGTTAGTTAAGTAACCTAACGGGTGATGACGGGACCTAGTGACGAATGCAGATGGCATATACGTACATTTTATTTTCGTTCTTTTCTGGTGTGATTGATTGATGGGACTGCGTTGATTCTGATCAATGCAAAGGAAAGCAAACCTATTTGGCAGTTGTTGGAACAATTTAAATAGTATTATTGCAAAGACGTTTCCTTTTGTTATGCATAGCGGTATTTAGTGGAATATCCTGGACCTCATTCGACGGGGCAAGGGCCGATATCCCTTCACCGGGACTGACCCCTTGGGCAGAAGTTTGCGTCAGGGTAATAACTTCACTATAGTCGATTACATGTTGCTTTGCACCGCGGTATTCAGTGGAATATCCTGCACCTCATTCCACGAGGAAAGAGCCGAGATCCCTTCACCGGGAGTGACCTCTTTAGCAAAAGGTTTTCGCCACTATATTTTAAAAAGCTATCAGGTTCCTTCAGCGATATCAAGTTCACTACGTTAAAGGTTTTTCGCCAAAAACCAGCCGTAGCCCTCCGTCACTTCTTTTGGGTATTCAGTAGTATTCAAGCTATGTATTTTGACCTAACGCCAAGGCATAGTGTTTGGTAGCTGCTGGGTATTCAATTGTTGCATAGATAGATGAGTTGGTTTGGGACAGCCGTTCTGCCATTTTGACCTAACGCCAAGGGCATGTGCGGGTGGGTTCAAATTAATAAGATAGTGACGGGTAGAACTTGGCATGTGACTTATGACATTTTGACCTAACGCCAAGGTTATAAGAGCATGGGGCAAAAATCATATCGGGAGTTTCTAAAGAAACTGAAACTTGCCAAGTATGCGCATACCTTCTGGAATATGAGTAACGTGGATGCATTCCATCACGTTATCATGCGATGAGAGTTGGATCCCGATTCCTACTGATGAGTTGGTTTACACTTCGGGTGATCCCGATTGATTCTTCTTTTAGGTTTGGAGGAGAATTTGACAAGACAGTGGGAGGTTTCCGGATTAGATAAATTGATAACCATTCTGATCTAGGTTAGAGTGCACGCAGAGTGTTTCTTTTCTCTCTCTCTTTGGCAGCGACCTTTGACCGACCCTAGACTATGACTCAGTGATCAAGTTGACCGAACTTTCTTAAAATACTGGCTTTTTGATTGTCTGAGTTGCATAAGTCATTGCCACTTCTTCTTTTACCCTTTGCATTTCTCAGAACACCCCGTATTACTACGGACATCCACTTCCATTGGATAGATCCATCGTATGGTTTTATACGAACTCGAAGGGACTTCTTCGAGGATAGATCCAGGTTCAGGAGAAATAGAATTGGTTTATTCAGTTGTCTTTTATTATCACCTTCTCTCAGGTTGCGAGGGCTCCTTGGTTTAGGAGAGTACACCTATTACGCATATTGGATAGTCTTCTTCCAAACCATAGGCAGGTGCCGAAAGGTAGGGAATGAAGAAAACCAATTAGCCTAAGTAGGGTGTGCAGAAGGCAATAACTAAAGACAAAATAAAGGGATTAGAAAGAGGGCAAAGTAAATTGCGACTGATATCATTCACGACCAAAACCGCGTACTTCATCGCCACTCCTATTTCACCTTTAAAAGAATAAGGTATTATTCAGATGTCTTTTATCATCACCTTCTCTCAAGATGTGAGTACTCCTTGGTTTAGGAGGGTACACCTATTATGCTCACTGGATAGTCTTCTTCCAAACCATAGGCTGGTGCCGAACGGTAGGGAAGGAAGAAAACCATTTAGCCTAACGATGGTGTGCAGAAGGTAACGACTAAAGACAAATAAAAGGATTTGGAGAGAAGGCAAAGAAATATACGGATAAAGTCATGAATTGGATTATGGAAGAGGCATTACTATGAATACCAGGATACCCCTACGAAATATTTTCATGTTTCAGTGCATTGTTAAAAGGAAACCGTTTTCCCGATTAGATACTTACTCCAGGGTATGTATTTACCAGGGTTCATTCTCATATCTTTATGGTTTTACAGATGATGAGTGGGAGTAAGTTATTGGGAATTAGGTGATTATCCTCATTATATTGGAATTCGTTGTAATTGGTGATATTTGAGGAAATCGCCAGGGTACAGTTTTCAACCTACGACGCACAGGTTTTGAGTTGCTTAAACTCAGCGGACTTATACAGAGTATTGTATGTTGTCCAGTGTCCATCAGGACAAAGGGGTAGGTCCTCGTACTATGTTCTGTTTACTTATGACTTCTCTATTTAGACAAGTGTTTCGTAGAAATACAAGGTCTAAGTTTTGAGAAGTTGTGGGTATAAGAATAAAGTAGAGAACCAGGTATCACAAGTATCGAGATTCTTCAAAGAGATCGAAGATGTAGATTCTTGTGATTGGTATTCAGATGATAGTAATGGTTTTGAGAAACATGTTTCTCTTTCAGGTTACTCATAATTGGATGGATTCCTAAGTTGAGTAATGCTGATTAGCCTCTTTCCATTAAGGTGATATGCACTAGAGACAGCTGCATGATTTGAATCTGGTTCCTATTGAATTAAGTGCCAAAGTTTCTATATTGGATATAGAATGGATCATACCTTATAAGATGTTAAGGTACGGGGAGTTGTCCAGCTTATGCTTAAAACCAGACTCTGGATAACTCAGGGCACGTTTCTGTAATGGCTGCTTGTGGGTTGACCCTGGCTATGACGAGGGTTGATATTCTACCATTTGGAAGATCAATAGTGATATTGTTCTTGACTCGCCACAGTTTTAGTAAAATAGACTTTTTCAGAAAACAATAGTGGGAGTATGGTAGAACTGGAAGTGATTCCAGAACCGCAAACGATTACGGAAAATTTATTAGGACCTATATATTCAATCAGGTTTGACATTCCATTAGCCACTCCGCAGATATGGTGGGTAACCTCAGACACCCGAGAGGTACTTCGGTAGCCTCAAGGACGGTGACAGAGAGGTTCTTATCTACCCAGACTTGACACTACTGTTGTTCCAGGCTATGAAACCCAGTAGGAGGGTTGTCGTAGTCAGTGGGAGCAGCAGAAGCATAGTGGGCAAGATGCTTATATCTATTTATAGACTTGAGCAGTTATAGCGGAGATAGATCATCTAATTTTGATGTAACAGTCATGGGTTTGACTTCAATCAGAATAGGGGATGGATCTGTTAAGAAGGTAGTAGGGTGTGATGTCATGGTATCTGGATGACATACACAGAGTAGGAAGTAAAATTCCCATACTACGATCGGTTGTACTGTGGTCGTCACACAGTTGTTTCTCCAGACAGGATATGGATATAATATTTGACCTTCTGGTTTCTGGATCTATGGTTTTAGATCTGGATTTGGGTAGTTTCCCAATGTGGGTACTTTGACAGATATTCTAATGTTTTTAGATTAGATGACTCCTAGCATGGTGGTGTACCTGCACGTGATGGAGTCACCCTCTCTAAAGGTGTCTTACAGACTAAAGGGGAGAGGGATGGGCATGATTGACAGATCACTTGCTTAGGCAACTGAGTCAATCATGAGATGTCAAGTACCACACCAGATATTGTTTTTGCACTTGATGCGATAAGTTTGTATTAATCCAATCCTGGAGAAACATAAGGAAGCAGTTTCTGAACATAAGTACATGTTCTACGGATTTGATGACGGCAGCCTCCTTCGGAAGACGATTATCATTCCAGGCTTCAAAGGTGACGGGGATGACAGAGTGATTGTCAGAGTTTTAGTTTTCCCTCTGACGAGGGACAGTATTATGGACAGGTGGTCCAAGAGGATACTGTGGGTGGCTTGGTGCAGGATACTGATTAGGTTCAGTGATCGATACAGTCTAAGAAGTTTGGATTTAGAGTTCATTTATGAACTAGGTCCCATCAGATATCCAGACATATTCTAAGACAGGTATTACTCAATTCGAGAGATGGCTTTCTCCACGAACTTGAGATTAAGAGAGATATAGAAAGAAACATCTAGGCGGATCCACTCACTGAGGCTATTTCTCGAACACAAAAGTTTTACAAACGGGTTTTGTGAAACTGATTAGTAGAGGAGTTGGATGTTCGGTTTCACACGGGCTGTGAGTAGTCGACATCGCAATAATTAGCCTTGAGTGCAAGTGGGAGATTGTTGGAGATAGTGCCCTCATAGTCAATTATTGTATCGCAGGTACGTGATTGCAATAATTGCGGAGGACCTATACCGGTAGGACAGTCTTACTCGAGATGATAGTATGCTATCTGGTTTGCCTTTATCAGTCGTGTACATGTTCAGGTGAATGATTACATGTTACACTTTGATAGAGCCCTTAGGATCTTGCTTTACTACCAACTGTATGATGGCGATCATATACGTGAGAGTTGGGTAGTTTATATGCATATCCTTAATTGTGGTCCCTAGTCGTGGGAGTTTCGAGACAGGGCATCGATACTCCGGAGTAGACTAGTGTATACAGTCAAGACCCCGACGAGGGGCGGTGGCCGGTCTCACAGGCCACTGGTGTCAGTTGGATCACCTAAGATGTATACAGGTGCTCATTGGGTTATGAGTACACCGGACAGGACTCGCCGGGAATCTGCTAGTTGGTATTATACATATCGTCAGATAGCAGTTGCCTTGTGACATGTGTACAGGTTAGTTCATCGACCTGAGGTCGTCATTTGTCTCGTGTGAGTTCCCACTGTGCTTTGATTTCTACCCTACCACGGCTCAAAAGAGTCGTGCAAACAGGTAGTTTTTGGGTACAGTCCCGAGCCATATGGAGGCACGTGAGCGGATCGGCAGGGGATTCGTCTCTCCCGGTATTGGGGGCGAGATCGTGCTGTGTCTAGGAGAGCCATTACACAGCCCACGGCCGTGGCAGGAGATTTACTGGTAGGTACTGCAGTAGTATCTCAGGGTGTTATTGGGCTACACTCCGACATGACTTATACTGCTATTGGAGGTCTGACGTTACTTGCCCCCTAGGCAGATATGCGATACTCATAGACGAATGGACCGGACTGTATATATATTGTCACTGTTAGGCTCAGTAGGATTTCCGGATGAGTTCGCTCATCGGCCTCCCTTGAGGTCAGTCCATGGGCAGCCGTTACGCATTGCTAGTGCCGCTGACGGTTTGTGGTTAAACCCACTGCCAGGGTACTGACAAGTCATTAGAGTTCCCCACAGACAGTTTCCTAAGTTCCGGTGAAACGTTGTTGAGGCCGTATGGTTTTATGGCAGGGTTCAGAAAATGCACGTGCATTTACGTACGTGTCGGTTTTCGGGCAGATGATACTGGTCGGCTTTGGTTTAAGCCGGATCCGAGTATTATATTGAGTAGATATAATATCTTTGTCTCAGTTGCATTTGTATTCGGTCGTAATAAAAATGCAGGTTTATTTATACAGTTACGGGGTTATCCTGAAATTCGTTTCGGGATCATTTATGGAAGTTGCTAGTTTCCAGTTTTCTATCGCCCGTCTTTTAACATTCGGTTAAAGACGGATTTATCTTTTCTTGAGTTGAGTGTAGATGCTTCGAGAAGTTTCTAGAAGAGGTGACTAGGATGGTGAGTAGGTTCATGAACCTTAAGTTTGCATTAATGAATGGATGACTAGGTTTAGTGAGTCATTCATTTCATTAATGTGTTTTGTTTTGCCATAGATTTTTTCTCTTGATCTTTTCTTCTTGTGGTCACCTCCTCCCTCCTACACTCATCCCCTCTTGATATAAGTGGCCGGCCCCCTCTCCTCCTCCACTTACTCACTTGAGAAAATTATGGTTGTTTAAAAGAAAAGACTAAAGTTTTGGATACACGGAAATTTCATAGTTCATTTCTCGTTCCATTTCATTTCCATTAGCAACTTCATTAACCGTTCGTCCATACCTTTGGACGGAACGAGACAAAGTCTTCTACTCATTCTCTATATCAATCTTGGTCGTCTCTTTTAGCAAACTTGACAACCGAGTTGCCTCGAGTCAGAGGCGGGAGCCCGTTTAAAGAATCGTTGACGTGGTGCTACCTGGACGAGCAGATCGGAGATCGAAGAGATCGGAGCAGCCGCAACGGAGCGTGGGATGATGGTTAAAGAATGAAGGACTCGGATTGTTCGGTATAACCTTTCTACACTCTTTACAGTTTGTTAGTTTAGCAATAATGGAAGATCCGGGTTAAAGTATACGATAGCGCCAGTTAAAAGTTTTTTGTTCCGCATTTGGCGTCTGTAGACGGCCGGGGCGCTAACGTAGACTTACACACTCATGATCCGGAGATGGCCGCGGTGGTTTTGTGTTGGAGATTTGGAGACACTACCTATTCGAGAGTCGTGTCAGATTTTCACGAACCACCAGAGCTAATGTACATCTTCCTGCAGCGGATTTGGATTGTTTTAATAGTCTTCTGGCGATTTACAGTTCTTGTGTGATCGTCGAGTACAGCTTTAGTTTGTCTCTACGGAGGGGACAGCTTGCTCATGTCCGCGCCCGACCACTTTCCTTAAATCGTTTTTGCGAGACACTGCCCGTCAATGCTCGTACGTTAGAGATGGTTGAGCTTATTCGGCTGGGTAATGATTCGAATTCCTTGATTTGTGACACGGTGTGCTAAGTTAGGGACGCGTGGGTGTACTGTTCATATCAGATTTTTGCATTTTCATACCGCCCAATTTTTGTCACATTGCATATCGGTAGATACTCTTGAGCCGTGTTTGCTAGTCAATTGCAGGATACAGGTTCTCGGTTCTAAAACGGTGAAATTCATGGAAAACACAACAAAATCCGGGTTCCTGCCAACCACTGAGAAAACACGGTCTCCGCTCGTCATCCGTATGTTTCCAGATACCAGTTTAGGAAGACAAAATGTCAAATCAATGTCACCCTCATGCACAAGGCTCAATGGTAGCACAAAATCCAAGAGATCTACGCGGTGCTCGAGGCAATCATGACAAAATCTTGACAAAAAGTCCACCTTTCCCTCAACAGAAATTCTGGAAAAATCGTGGAGTCAAATTGAGAAAATACACATACCAGAATAAAGGAGACAGAAAACCAGGGAAGCCCAAAAAATAGGAAAGCACAATTCAACTATAGGGCCGCGGATCCGCGGCCAAAGTGGGGTCCAGGCCGCGGATCCGCGGCCGTTCTGGCGCCAAGTCTGCAGGGCTTTGGGGGTTATTTTGGTCATTTCGTTTGGGTTCTGGTGGTTGCTCTAGGTTTTCATCTTTTGGCCTATAAATAGCCCAGAACTTTGTGAAGGAAAGGGTCCATTCTTGTATTTTCTTTTTCTAGGATTTAGTTCACTTGTTCTTCTTCTTCTCATCTCTTCTCCATTAAACTTGTAGTGAGCTTTGTGAGGGAGGAATGATAAATAAAGAAGATCATTTTATTATCATGCTTGTCTTGCTCTTTCTTTACTTGTTGTAATTTTAATTGTTAAAGTAGTTGTTGTTATTTCCTTGTTGTTTCTTTCTTCTCTCTTTTTCTTTATCATTCATACGACAATGATACTTACGCTCGATCCTCGCCAAAGTGAGGTCGCAAATAGTTAGTCGTATTCTTCTAATCTCCTTCTTTCTATCTTCCTCTTTTGTTTTGTTTTGTTTTTCCTTATCATGAAGTGTGAGTAGTTTTATACTTGTTAGGGTAGGATAAGGGAAGTTTGAGAGAAGGAAATCTCTCTCACTCTTTCCTTGCCCAACAACTTAAATCGACTCCCGTTAATTGAACCACAATCCGCTCCTTACGGCACCCTATCCTACATGATAGCGGTGATTCCGTAGTGAGACCGGTTGTGGTTGAATTAACCGGAGGTTATGGATAAGAGCCAAGAACGGACGGACAAGCACCAAAAGGAAGACTTATGCGTTGGAAAGCCTAGCTTATACTCGCAAAGTCCTTCCTAGTCGTGCTAATCCCCGTTGTTGCCGATTACCGTAACACCGATATTAAGAGGGGCAACGAAAGATGTGGAGACTCCTAACTCAAACTAACCTAATCCTAACCCTAACAAGCTCTTTTTAAATATCAACTTAACACTTAGATACTCACAAACAAAATCTGAACAACCGGACTTAACTCGTCGAAAAAGATTCCCATCTCCCTGCGGACGACCCGTACTCAACCGGCTAGCTACAAGCGAAACCGTCTTGATTGCGGTCTTTTAAACTAAACTTGAACACGCACATATTCTTTCAATCAAATGGCGCCGTTGCCGGGGAGACGGTAGTTTATTTCTTTGTGTAATTTCGGGTTAATTTGTAAGTATATAAAAAAAAACAAAAAAAATATACATTGTAAAAAAAAATCTATCTTGTTATTCTTGATTAGTTTTTGTGCAAGTGTGCAGGAAAATACGAAGCTCAAGATCGACGCCAAAGACGTTGGAAATACGGAGTTCAAGTACAGTGCCAAAGACGTGGGAAGATAGACCCACATTTCGCGGCTACACCGCGACGGACAAAAACGAAGCATCCGGTCTACTGTACAAATCTGGAGCTGTTTCAGTGAGCAAATCCAAATTCAGGACATCCAGACAACCAGAAGAGACACAGACCAGCATCTCCACAAAATTTCAAAGCCCAAGCCTACCATCTTGCCGCGGAACCGCGGCCTTAGCACCTATTTGGCCGCGGAACCGCGGCCATTTAGTGGCTTCAGGAGTGCATTTTCTTTCTGGTGAGTCTCTCTCTTCTCTACACTCCTCTGAACTCCACTGAACTGTGTTTTCTGCAGATTTCTTTGCGCAAACTCTTCTCCCCCTTCCAATAAACTGTTCTTGTGCAGGATTCTTTGCGCCGCAAAATAAAAATTGTTTGCAGTTGATTTGTTACTGCTTTGCATATCTTTAATACGGACTTAAGGGGCTTGAAACCAATCCAGATTGGGTGGGGATTTCATCACCCTTCCCAGGACCCCGGAAATCACTAAAGCATATGCATTGTCCATTGTAAATTAAAAAATACTAGACTTCAGCCCTAAGGACTTCGCGCTCATTAGAAGAAGATAAACCGTGTTTAGAACCTCGCTTAACCGTATATTGTTTACGGGGTGTCTAGGAAAGTGTTAAAGGAGAAACCGCCGAAAGAGAAAGGGTTATTTAATTAAGGAACTTCGCGAAAGCGTTGGACAACCTCCCCTTATCTCTGCACTTACCTGGCCTCGTGATCAGTGTATTTTTAAGCCTGTTTCTTGACACTGTTTAACTTCGACAATCAAGTTCAGGAGCAGGTCTAGTAGACCTAGGTTACCTTAGATCTAGGTGTGATTGTGCATATCTTGTTTGTGATTGCTTAAGCCGTATTTCCGTACATATTTCTGTAAAAATCTTTCGAAAAAAAAAAAGAAAAAAGAAAAAAATCAAAAACTTTTATAAAAACTTGCCCTTTTGTCACCAAATCCATTTTCACCCACCACCCATCGCCTTTCTCCATTGACGTTTTCTTACCCTCACCTTCTCCGCTTTGACTATACTAAACTCGTTTAGTGTATGTCCGCTTGGACTCGGGACACTAGCGCCCGTCTAGTCCGCGTTACGTTAGTCGCGACCGACTACGCGATCGACTCCGAAGTCGATACTCCGTCCACTCCTCTTTCACCCCTTCCTTTGCCGGCCAACTCCGACGTTGACCGGAATTCTGTTCATACATCTTCACCTTCACCTTCACCTTCACCTTCACCTTCACCTTCACCTTCACCAACCTCTTCTTCCGCGATGTCGGGATTTAATCCAAACATCTCTTTGACCACCTCTGGATTGGCTCCACCTCCTACGGAGACCAATATCCCACCACCTCCGCCTGTTGTAGCGCCGCAGCGAATTGCGCTCCAGGATCGTTTCTACCCTACCCGTTCTGCACTTCCCACCTGCCTTTCTCTTCCTCCGGCCAATGGGGACAACTTTGAAATTAAGCCCCATTTCATCAACATGCTTCCACGTTTTCATGGGCTTGAATCTGAAGATGCCTATATCTTCATCAACAAATTTCAAAATGTCTGTGCCATGATGAAAACCACCCAGCTGTCGGACGATGCTATACGTCTACGGGTCATTCCGTTCACTTTATGCGACCTCGCTGAAAAATGGCTGTATAGCACCGCTTCCCACTCAATCACCAGCTGGGACGAGTTTGTTATAGCGTTTCTGAAAAAATTCTATCCAAATCATAAGACCGCAAGAATTCGAAATGAAATCAACCAATTCTCCCAGCTTCCTTCTGAACCCTTCTGGAAGTGCTTTGACCGGTACAAAGACCTTCTTGTTCAGTGTCCTCACCACGGTATAGAGAAATGGCAGCTCTGCCAAACCTTATACGAGGGACTGAACCCAGCAACGAAGCAGTTGCTGGAAACCATCTGTCAGGGCCACTTCCTATCGAAATCTGACGAGGAAGCGTGGCAGTTCTTTGACGATCTTGCGGAGCAAACGCTACAGTGGGAGAGCACCAGACCGACTTTTTCTTCTTCTACCTCCACTTCTACCGGTCAGTCTAGGGTAGGAATCCACCAACTTGACGTCTCTATTGCGATGAAAGCTGAAATGGCTGCTATAACAAGAAAGCTTGAAGCGATAGAGAGCAAATTTTCTGCTCCTGCTCCTACCCCTGTTCTCCCCCTTCGTACCATCTGCGCTTGTTGTTCCGATCCTTCCCACTTGACCGAAAAGTGTCCTTACAATCCACCCTCGCAAGGACAGGATCAGGTTAATGCTGCCTTTCAGCAAAGACCGAGGAATGATCCATACTCTTCCACCTACAATCCCGGTTGGAGGAACCACCCCAATTTCGCCTGGAATCAGAATCAGAATCAATTCCAGGGCAACAATTTCCAAAGGGCCCCTCCACCGCAACAACAAGCGCAGCAACAAACTCAACACCAATATCAGCAGCCCTTCCAACCCCAGCCTTTCCAAAACCAGACGAACAACTTTGCACCCAACAACTCTTTTCCACCAAACAACTTTGTTCCGTCAAACAACGATAAGGTTTCCTCGCTCGAGCGAAGTCTGGAGGCGTTTGTTAAACAATCGACTCAATCCACCGCCAACATCAAGTCTTCGATTCAATCCTTAGTGCAACACACTGCCGCACACGGGCAAAGCATCAAGACCATCGAGGCCCAGATTGCACAGCTGAACGCGGCCTTGAGCGAGCGAGAGAAGGGGAAGCTCCCGTCCCAGCCACTTCCAAATCCCGATCACCCACATAATGCACATGTTGCTCTTGAACAACAAAACCATAATGTGAGTGCCGTGACTACACTGAGATCGGGAAGGATGCTGCAAAACAACATTGGCAAGCGAATCAACGATGACACCCCGGCCGCTTCTTCTTCTTCTGCTTCTTCTTCTTCTTCTTCGTCTTCTGAGCCTATTTTCCATTCTTCAACAGGCTCTCCTTCCTCTTCTTCTGCTCTGAGCAGACCCACTTCTCACTCCACGAAAACACCTGTCTGTGGAGGGTTTTCTTGGACGTAGCCGTATAGTGAGATAGTCACTTGGGAGGCTGCGAGCGACATTTGAGGATTTTAATCTTCTCTTTGAAAGTACGCGTATCGGTATAATTTTATATTCGGGGACGAATTTCTTTTAAGGGGGGGAGATTGTAACACCTTAGAATGTGTTTTGTAGCGGATTATATTTTAATGTGTGGTTTTTAATAAAAAGTTTACCAAATTGGGTTTTAATTATTTTATCCTATTTATTGAGTATTTTATTAGGATTTTTCTAGGCACACACACACTTGTGCATGATAACTAAGGTTGTATTTTGGGGTTAACCATTTCTATAATCTAGTTTTAAGATTTGTTTAGGTGTTATGGGTTTTAAGTGTTATGGTTGTTAAAATAAAAAAGGGTTTTTAAATTGTTTTTATTAATGGGTTGAATGTTGACTTTGGGGGAGAGAGGGCATGGGCAACATGGCTTGTGCCGTGCCCATTTAATGAAGAGAGAGGGTGAGAATGGGAGGGATCTTTGTGTTTGCTCTCACTCTCACTCATTTCTCTCATTTCCTCTCTTTTCTCTTGTTCTCTCAAACACACACACACACACACACACATACACACTTACCTGCATCATCAGCCGAAGCAGCAGCCTTCAGTAGCAGCAGCAGCATCATCATCAGCAGCAACAGCATCATCATCATCATCATCATCAGCAGCAGCAGGAGCAGCAGGCAGCAACCTACAGCAGCTCTTCTCTACTTCTTCACCTGCTTCTTGGGGGTCTTTAGGGTATAACTCTTAGACCCAATTCCCTTTATTGCTAGCTTGTGCGTAGTTTGGTGTCGGTTTGTGTTAATTGTGAGTTTAGTGCTAATTTATGGTGTTTTGTAAGATGTTGTGGCTAAGTGGTGATTGTGTTAGTTAACCCTACTTATTTAAGTGTTGTTAGGGTCACTTTAACTAAGAAGTTCCCTGGATTACACTAAAATACCATAGGGTTTGTGTTTTGCGCAAATTGGTGATTTTAAAGAGATATTTGTGACTTCTGAGATCTGCTTTTGGCCCGGACCCTACAGAACAAAATTAAGGAAACTGGAACATACTTGTTAGGTCTAGGATACACCACCAGAACACGAGCCCCTATCTCCAAACCCAGGCCGCAATTTTAATCATATTGGCCGCAAATTACGGCCATGAGGGGGTGTTAGGTCTTGGGATTTTGGGTAGGGTACTCTGCAGTGTATTTTAGTGTTTTGGCATATCTAGTTTTGAAAGTTTTGGCCTGTAGGAAAATCTGGGACTATATATCGTATTTGGTGTCCGTTTGTTTGCGCGATACGCACGATACGTGAGTGGGTTCTGTGATCCAGCATATCGCGGCGTGTCGCGATGGTTTTTGACGCGTACACACACGTTTCAGCGTATCGTGCACATGCGCGTTTAGTTCGCGACGCGAGTTTCTCGTTTTGGTTCGATATCGCGTTTCGCGGAATATTTGGCTTATATGTGATTTCCTTGTCTCATTTTCAGGTTTGCAAGCGGGGACTACAGACACTACTACAGGGGGAGCAGATGGTAGGATTCACCTAGCGTGGAGTGTAGGTGAGTAGATTTAATATCTACAGAGGACTCGCTCGCATGGCGTTATGCGTCTGGGCTAGGATTCTAATACCTGTCGCATATTCTACGTCATTGTTAGAATTGCGCCTTTACCATATTCCCTTGATATAGTTATACTGTGACTAGCAGCCGTATGACACTGCACATATTATTGACGGTTCATGTTGCACGAGCACGGATTGTATGCTACACACACACCGTCAATAATTGCCATGTCACACACTAACCATTATAGATACTATTGCTTATCACACATGACATCTAGGTTATCGGTATACCTATAGTGTATCATACCTTTAGTGATAGGTATATATACACCTTGGGATACAGCTACAGGTATACCTTGCACATATTGTACTTATACCGGGGGGATATCCTACATGTTTTGCTTATACCCAGGGGGGTATACGACATCAGTTCTTATAGGTAGATACCTATACATTGCGACACCTGTATGTTACACACATATTCAGTTGCAGTCACATATTTACCTTTACTGATGTTACTTAGCTGTACCTTTTTGGTTTCGCATACATCTGGTTTCAGCTACATATTCTCATTTATATGCTCGCATTTCAGATATATCGCATATGTTTATTCCTGGATTGCGCATTATTATTTGGATTTTACATGATATTTTCTGGATTTGGGAACCGCGGGAGTTCATGAAATTATGCATATATTGAAAAACCCGGTTTCCTTGATATGATATTTGCGCATCCACCATGGGTTTTATCGGTGCTGATTATTTATACCCCATGCGAGGAGGCGTAGAGGCCGCATGAGGATACATGGTGGGGCCCGGAGGTACCCCAGGGCGAGAACGGATTGCTGGATTTGTTAGATGGTGAGCCTGTCAGGGGAACCATACCGTCCGGTAATATTACCTTTTACTCGGCGGTTATCTTGGGGATACCGACCGGAGTCTTGTACGTATGCATACATGAAAGGCGAGGGTCAGAGCTAGGCACTCGTGCTTTCGGGACAGCGTATGATACGTACCTATCAGGATTTCTGTGTCGATGCTTAGCACATTGTTTTCATGATATTTCTTTTAATATCTTTGTATATATAACAGGGGATTAACCGTTGTTATATATACCCTTACACCAATATTAGTGGAATGGGACGCTAATATATGTGTATTGCCCCCATCATATTTATTTCTGCAAATATATATACCTTTAGGATGTTAGAAACTTATTTGAGATTCGACTTGGGATATAAGTGATTCATTGAGATTGGATATTGGATATGAAAGAGATTGTTGATTTGTACATTCAAGATATAGGAGATTACTCGATATTGTACATTGAGGTGACGTGAGACTTATATGATGTGAGAGCCCAACTTGGGGGCTGATTTTAGGATTTGGGATTTGAGTGTCTTGATTGATTGTGACCCTGCCACGATGTCAGGTTTCCGTGGAAATGACATATTCCACCCCATACCTCACACTTACCTATTTTATGCACAGTTTCATATATTGGTAGTACCTGTTAGTGTACCCTTATGATAGTTGCATATCTACTTTCTCATATCCCTATTGCATAGTTATTGTATACTATTATCATGTCATCATCGCTTCACACATTGATTGTACCTACTAGTGTACTTCCCTTTATTCAGTATTTGCATGACATGTTATTACTGTAATCGCATATCTTAGATTCATGCTGTACGTGCATTCCTGCGATTACCTGCATATGTTATCTACTATTCACGAGTTGGCAACTCACCCCCGTTGTGCCACAGGTGTTTCAGGTTGTTCCCCAGAGTAGTCGAGGTAGGCTATTCGGCTTTTCAGCTATCATCTTTTGCTACAGATACCGCATCAGCTTACAGTACTATTTTGCTTAGGTGGGTTTTGGTGGTCATCTGTATTTTGTATTGTACATTCGTTGTATCTTGTACTCTCCATCTACTATTATGTTTTTGACTTAGAGACTTGGTGACGACGTTACTGTATATTATTTATGGGTTTGTAGTCTTTTATATACAGCTTTCTCTCTATTGTCTTTATTTCTTCGCTATAGCCTCATATTCTTGTGTTGCATTCATCTTGGTTAGATTTTACAAAAAGGGGGTGTTGCTAAAATTTTAAAGAAATAAAGTAGAGCTTTTAAAGAATTTGGGTTGCGATTTCAAATGTTTCAAAAACTTATATTATCTTTTCCGTATTTTCTTGGTTTAGATTTCTGGGTTTTGGCTTTCTTTTACTGTGTTACATCGTTGGGCGTTGCGTAGTATTAGGGCCGTCACGGGCCAATTTTGGGTCGTGACAGTATAACGCCCCCGCAACCATTTAACTAGGATACTTATACTATTTAGTTAGTTGTTAATGTTTTGAGATGGGTTCGCATCTAGTATACTACACATGTTCATATACTTTCAAATATAGTTTTAGTGACATACGTACGTGATACTAGATCCGTACGATATGGAATTTGAGATAATGTGGGTTTTGTACGAAGGATCATACCGTACTTTTGATAACGAGATTAGCGTGTCGATTAACGACCAAGTTTCCTTTAGACTCGTAGAGTCACGTTTTATTTCAGTTTAGAACGTAATACTTGAGTGGGCTATACTCTTTTAAAAACATACTATTCGTTTCCCTTTTTAATGATAAAAGACAAGGATGCAGTGCCAATTTCCAAAACGAATATATGCTTCTAACCTAAGGCATCTTCTATATTTAAAAACCGATGATTCGTTCCAGTTCCAAAGATAATGGTATAGCTCATAGCAATTAGTTACATTTAATGGTTACGCTTATATATTTATCGATGTTATACGTTTCCATGATACGAACACTCTGATCGAATACTGCACAACTACCAATGAGTATTATGTTGCACGAGCACATACGCATATGTTACACTACACTTCATTGTTATTTCCATGTCACTGTAGGACTGCTATACTATGTGATGCGTATGTATATGTTGATATAACTAGGCTTTATACACTTATAGAATACTCGCACAAATACTAATGATTACCATGTTACATAAGCACAGACGCGTATGCTACACTACACATTATTAGTATTGCCATGACACAGTAGAATTGATACGTTTATTTGATTGTATGACTTATATATGTACTTTACCTTATTATCTGTTAAGCCTTGCGAATACCAGTACCATGGGTATTCATAGTTGATTCTTATGAGTTTTCAGGATTTTTACTTTTGATGATATATATCAGTGGTATGGGATGCTGTTATATATGTATATATATAATATATCATCAGAATGATCTTCGCAAGTATTCTTATTCTTTACTTGATATTTCTGGATATGATGAGTTGATGTCCACCATGAGCTTGATGTTTTCTGATTGTTTTATTCCGAACCGAGTGTGGGAGATATACGGTTTCGTACTTTCTACTTATCCGGGCTGAGTGGGGGAGTATACAGACGGATACATGGTAGACCCGGTAGAGACCGAGGGGCAGGATAACCGCATGTGAGGCGAGGAGCCTAGCGAGGATACTCGATACCGGAGATAGAGATGAGCACGACAAATATCCAGGGGATACTGACAGGGGCTCGATTTGGGAACGGCGGATATCCACAGGATACCGACCGGGGCCAAGAATATCGGGTGGCGATCATCTGTTGAGATGGTGTCGATGATATCTGCATTTGCGTGTCGGTGTTGGACATGAGAGATTTGAGGATTTACGTGTCGGTGATGGACAAGAGGGATTTCTGATTTCAGGCATCAATGCTGGACATCCAGATGTTGGTATATTTCTATCTTATGAGGTATATATTATGTTATGAGTTATCGTAGCTTACCAGAACTGATCCGGGGGACAGTACCTGCATATCTTTTTACTGGTAATTGCATACATAAAAAGGAATTCAAAACGAGCTATAGTCTCATTATTTTGACATGTCTGATATGGCAGTGGGATTTTTAAATTGTAAACCTCTTAACATTCTTCACCAAAACAGCAAGATCTATATCTTAAATAAGATACCTATTATATTTCGTACTCACTTCTGCCTTTATGCTGTGACATATGTATTCTGCAGCTATTTTAAAGAAGAGGTTGTACATATATATTTTCGGCTACTTATAGGCTTATACTTAGGTACAGGTCAATTGCATATGATATACTATATTTTTTGGTTCATGTGATAGATAGAGTTGCATTTATGATACATCCGCATATCATATATTATATTAGTGCAGGTTATGATAATATTATATTTATGACCTAGGTATCGTTGTGCGTTTCGATTTCTATCTTGTGATGTACTTTTATTCACTGAGTTGGCAACTCACACCCGTTGTGCCACAGTTTCTTGCATGTTTTACCGCTTGGAATATCAGCGGCTTGGCACATATTCCTTTCGAAGATTGCTTGGGTATGTGGGTTACTGTTGTATCGTACTCTCACTCGTATATTAATATATTCTTGTATCTAGTAAAACTCCATCAACTTAGAAAAGGTATATTGTGGACTTAGAAATGGGACTTAGACTTGTGTGTTGTGATGTCGCACTCGTTGGAGTCGACTATTTTATATTGTTGCTGTTGTTTCACTTTTCTTTTCTTCTCCATCGTGCGTCGTGTATTGTTTGCTTGATAGCTCCGCTATTTGGGCGTGGAAGCTAGCTTCCGTTGGAATGCTATTTTTATTATAATGTCTGTATCGGGTTTTATGCAGAATTTAAAAAGGAGGTGTTGTCGAATCTTTAAAACGTCATAGATGGTTTTCAAACATACTTAGTTAACCTCAAATGTTTATTTTAAAATGATTCCATCTAATGACTATATCAAACCTCACCTCTAATGTTTTTAAAAAGGGTTTAGATTTTGGGTTTCGGCTTACTTAGACTGCGTCGATATCTTTAGATGTCATGTGATTTAAGTGCTGGTCACATGCCGCAATTGGGTCATGATAAAGTTGGTATCAGAGTGTTTGGATTAACTTTTGTTCCAGTCTAGGTTTGGCTATAAGGGATCTAGGCATACATTTTTGTTATCTAGGATATACCTTATAGGACATAGACTTGACTTTGGGGGTTTTATACCCAAATTTTTGTTAAATAGGATGACCTTGGTTGATGGAGTAGGTACTAAGTAGTGTAACGTACCGTACATATGTTCTGCGGCATATTTACGATATGATACTTCGCCTAAGTTACCTTAGGATTTATATCTTGAGATCTTCCTTCTATTTGTTCCGTTGATCTATCCTCGTCGATACATGTTGATTGTTCCAGTCGCTATGTTTAAATGAGCTGAGAGGGCTACGATTAGAGATACGGTCAGGGCAGACTTGTCTGAGACAAGGACTGACAAGGGTGAAATTCCGGTGACTTGGGGACCTGTCGTTTATCCATATTTGATCCGGTTTCTAATGTTGAAGCGAATTTCTTCGGGATCCACACCAGAGGGTTGGGTGATTGCTGGATATAAGCCGGACTTGAGGCATGATGTTTTTCCCTCTTCGATAATCGTGGGGTTGTCTACTGTTCAGAAAGCGGTACTAATCATTGCTGAGGTTATTGAGGAGTTGCTTCCAGAGTTCAGGAAGTTGATAGTTGCGGATGTTTACAAGTGTAGATGGAACAAAGGATTCGTAGTCGTTCAAATGTGGGATGGTTAGGATTTTTAATCCGTTGTGGCGCTCTGATGTTGGGTCGGTGAAGTTGATTAGCTTAGTCCGATGAGTCTTGCTCAGACCTGATGCAAGTCGCTCGCGAAAGAGATCGTGTAGTAAGTTTTCCTCCGACGAATTGAAACGAGTTTTCGAAAGTGAGCTTAACCAGATTCTTCAACAAAATATCAGAGATGCCAGATTCGTGTTTTTGAGTTTTGTAAGACTCCGAACGTAGTCATAACCAAGTATGAATTGCAGTTCGCGTAACTAGCACGATATGCTCCTTAATTGTTTGATATTGGAGAGTAATGGAACAAGAGATTGGTGCGATGTTTCCGTTGTTCTTCACCGTCGATATTGAAGATTTGATGCATATGTAGCGGCGCGTACAACTACCCAATCAAAGGAAAATCTTGAGGAAATAGCAGTTGTTACGAAAAAGAAAGTGGATTCAGTAATGAGTGCTAGTTCCGGGCAGGCTGAGTAGATGAGATCTGCAGGAGAATTGATGGGCTCTTTCCAGAAGTTTATAATAAGTAAGATTGGACCTCGGATCAGTTGTTGATGCACACGCAGAGATTAGAGATCACCGTCATCAACATGTTGCGTTACGAGAGACTGGACTACTGGTCAAGAAGATATGGTTAGAGGTATCAACAGTAGGACTGATTGTGTCGTTGCTCCTCACCGGACGATTGTATAAAAGAGGCCATGACGTTAGAGATCCGCGAGAAGAACCAGAATTCAGAGACATAGAACGCTAGACCGGGGCAGTAGGCAAGTAGTAATCCTTGCTCTGCCAGTTTCGGTTGATTAAAACACCTTTCGACATTGAAGAAGATATACTTCGATGTCATTTGTTTTCGATTTACGTTTTTATGATCTGAATATTTCGTTTTCAAACGGTGAAAAGAGGACAACTCAACGTCCGTTATTTTGACATACGTATTTTGAGGATTTGGGGGTCACACAATGTTTTGTGCACACCAGGTGCACTCGATGAGATTTTCGTGCACAGTGATTACACTTTGATTTATATTTTGTACACACCAGGTGCACTTGTTTGAGATTTTTGTGCGAGGTGACAGCACTCGATTAGATTGTTGCGTACCCCGGATGCACTAAACTAATATTTTCATGAATATCAGTTGCACATGATCGAGAGATATATATATATATATATATATATATATATATACTCTAGGTATACTGGTATAATTTTGTGCACACAAGTTTCACATTTTGATGTTTTGTGCACCCCGAGGCACTTGAGATTTATTTTATGCACCCCGATGCACTTGATACTAATTTGTATACTTTTGTTCCATGCACAACTGATGCAATGGATATCGTTTCGTGCACACCTGTTGCACCAACGCTGTTTTGTTTTCATGCACACTTGTGGCATATGATTTGGATTTCTATGCAAAACGGTTATGGTTGATTTTATTTTCGGACACTGTATTTGATGTGGTATATTATGGATTTGAACTTATTTTCGCATGGTCGTATGCCATAGATATTGCACAACGACTATGGCAACGAGCGTGTATCGGATGTACACAGCTGATTTAATATTTGGAATTTTACATCATAACTGGTGTAATTCTCCGAGCAACCGCTGGAGTTACAATTATGTGAGTTTTATATCCTTTTGAGTTTTCACGCACACTATTGCGTTATGTTGCGTTTTAGCTCATGTAGGACCTTGGAGTTCCATTATATTGAGCGGATGATGTATTTTAAAATTTTGGAACCCGAAAAAATGTTTTGAAATGAGTTAGTTTATTGAGAAAAATGTTATATGATAGGAGTTAAATTTAAATTTGGGGACCGAATTTCTTTATGGGTAGAATATTGCAACATTTTAGAAAATTGTAAATAATTTAAATATAAAAATAATGAGTTTATAAAAGTGATATCACATGCAACTTTTGGTATCGGAATTATATCCGTAAAAATGTAATTATTTTGGTAAGTATGAAGAAAATGTGTGATATCATAAAAATGATATTTTAATTGTTCTAAACATGACATGAGATGTTATTATAAGTTAATGGTATTTAAGTCATATAAAAAGTTTTGTGTTTCTTTTAAAATCATGGATTTAAATTTTTACATGAAGGATTTTTAATCAAAAAGGTTTTATTATTAGGAATTCTTTTTGAGGTTGGGTAAGTGTTTAGTTAGTTAAAACCTCACCCTCAACACACACTTACCATGCTCACAATCCTCCACCTCCTCCTTCACACCACCTTCTCTCTTGACACCTCCTCCTTCTCTCATAACACCTCATGCTTTCTCTACTCACGAACATAGTAATCTCTTTAGCTTCCTCAAACTGAACCATATATTTCTTCAGCTCCAAAAAAAAAATCCCCAAGTGTTCATCAATCCTAATGAAGAAAACCTTGACCCTTTGATCAAAGTTGTGCACATCATCAATATAGAACTCAACAAACACTTGATACTTCCACTTACACTTCTTGAGCTGGATTTTATTGAACTATATCTCTATAGGTATACCTTCTTCTTCTCGTACTTGATCAATTCTGTTGTGCTCTGTTTTGTTGTGCAGTAATACAAAACTGTTTGTTTTGTGATATTTAGCCTACCGAAATTGAATCTGGAACCATTAGGTAATACCACGAGAAAAACTAATAAGACCATAGCATCATAAGACTACTAGGAGACTTCCCTCAAAGCCCGAGACCCCATTTCCAAGATTTGACCGGCGAAAACATCCATTTTCCCGATGTCGCCGGGTCATTGGGGGGTTTGGTATTGGTTTTTCTTCTGTAGCTCTATTAGTGTATGTTATAAGCTATGTATTGTTTGATTTGTCCCAGTATTCATACAGAGAAATCTGGGAATGTTTTAGTAAGGGTTTTATCAAGCTTCCGACATTTCAACTTGAGTTTTTCGTATTTCTGTACTGCGGCTGAAACATCGACGTTCGTACGTTAATTTGAGGGGCAATTTATCGTTTCTGGAGTAAGTAAGCTATAGGTTCTAACCTATGGATGCTTAGCTCGTTGTTTGATTTTTATATGATATTTCCGCCAATATTTCATAATTACGATTATAGGTACGATCGTGAAGGTTTTGGAGACGGAGATGACGGACATAGCAACGTGGACTTCAGCGAGCTCGACAAGTTGTTGAGTAGATTTACATCTACGGGGGAAGTCGGGTGGATGGTGTATAATACCCCCGCAACCATTTAACTAGGATACTTATACTATTTAGTTAGTTGTTAATGTTTTAAGATGGGTTCGCATCTAGTATACTACACATGTGCATATACTTTCAAATATAGTTTTAGTGACATACGTACGTGATACTAGATCCGTACGATATGGAATTTGAGATAATGTGGGTTTTGTACGAAGGATCATACCGTACTTTTGATAACGAGATTAGCGTGTCGATTAACGACCAAGTTTCCTTTAGACTCGTAGAGTCACGTTTTATTTCAGTTTAGAACGTAATACTTGAGTGGGCTATACTCTTTTAAAAACATACTATTCGTTTCCCTTTTTGTGATGCGTATGTAGATGTCGATATAAGTAGGCTTTATACACTTATAGAATACTCGCACAGATACTAATGATTACTATGTTGCACAAGCACAGACGCGTATGCTGTTAGGTCCACGTTACCTCTCCCGGTACTTTCGGGGATGCGGAAACGGTAAAACAAAAAATTTTCTAAACTTTGTAACATGGACCGTAAAAGCCGGATCTTTGCTAAACTAAACTAGCATACTTGCAAAGAAGAGTTAACTACTATGCAAAGTGGTTATACCTCAACTTGAACTCCTTCTCTTCTTGTTGTTCTTCTTCTTTCTTGCTCTTTGTAGTAGCTTGAATGGCTTTCCCTCCTCATCTCCTCTTTGCCGAAGATAGATCCACCTGAGGGCTTCATCCTTGGGCTCCTTTCTCGATCTTGAGAGAACTAAGGTATTCGGCTTGCTAGACCTTCTACCTTAGAGTGAGTAGAGTGTGCTTTGGGGTGTTATATCTTCAAAGAGATGATTCTCAACACATGAGATTTGCTCTCCTTGAACAAGAGGAGGAAGAAGATGAAGTGAGGAGAGAGAATCAAAAATGATAGAATGAGCTTTTTCTTTTCCTTTTTGCAACCATATCAAAAAGAAAAAAATTATCTAAATAATAATAATAATTCAAATGAGAATAGTTGATGGTTGTTTTGGAATGACCACTATCATACTTCATTAAATGAAATGTAAGCAAGAATCAAGGAGCATCCTTGCAAAGTAATGATGATGGTCAAACATTCAACCATGGTCAACAAGTCAACCATGGTCAACAAGTCAACAAAACCAACCATAACATAATTTCATTTAATTACTATTATTAATTGATATCTCACTAATTCATCAGGGTTTGAAAAAAAAAACGACTGTCAACTGTGCATGCGCACCCGTTCCGAAACCCTAATGAAAAACCTCTTCTTCCGCCTCAAACAACTGTGCATACACACCTGCATTCTTGTTCCGAGGAACATGAATACTGAGAGATAAAAGTAACCCCAAAACATATACCATATCCGGCTCAAACCAGAGCCCGCTGGCAATATCCGTCCGGACTCCAAACGTGCACAAGTGCGCGGATGAGAACGAACCCTGTCGCAAAACCATGCGACCTCTACTCTGTTTTGCCCAGAGGAGAATAGCCCTCTGTGTGGGACTCTAAAGACTCGACACTACGCTGGCAGTGGGTTTAACCACAGACCGCAAGCGGCACTAGCTGTGCGTAACGGTCCCCAGGTAGATGCCGATAAGAAGACTGACGAGGTTAAACCCATCTGAACTCCTACTGAGTCTGAATGTGACATTCTCCGTACAGTCCGGTCTGTTCGTCTGATACATCGCATGTCGGGCCTAGGGGGGCGGCAAGCGTCAGACCCCTAATAGCGGTACAAGTCGTGTTGGAGTGAAGCCCAGAACACCCTGAGATAGCACTGGAACCTACCAGTATATCTCGCTTGCCCTGGACAGGGACTACTTGTGTAATGGCTCTCCTAGACACAGCGCGATGTCAACCCCCAATACCGGGAGAGACGAATCCTGTCTAACCGTCACTGCCTCCAAGTGCTTCGGGACTGCTCCCAACTACTACCTGTTTGCACGACTCAGAAGAGCCGCGGTAGGGTAGTAATCAAAGAACAGTGGGAACACACTCGAGGCGAAGTGACAGTGTCAAGTCAGCGGACTAAGCTATACTCATGTCACCTGGGAACTGATAACTGACGATAGGTATAATACCAACCATCAGTTCCCTACGAGTCCTGTCCAGTGTACTCGTAACCTAACGAGCACCCGCATACTATCTCAAGTACGACGTACCGACGGCTGTGGGACAGACCATCTCCCGTGCTGGGATGAGAAGCGCATACGCTAGCCTACTCCGGAGTATCGATGCCCTATCTCGATACTCCCACGACTAGGGACGTGTATAAGGATGTGCTTGTAGATTACCCAGCCCCCACGAGTGTGATCGCCATCACAATGCCGGTAATCAAGCAAAGATCCTAAGGGCTCTACTAATGCGTATAGGTGATATAATAAACACATATGTACACATTAAAGCAGAGACAAACCAAGTAGCATACTACTATATTGAGCAAGATTGTCTGTACAACTGTGAATATCCCAAGCTTCCATCAAGTAATATACATACTAGTATGATACAGTAATGGCCTCTAGAACATATACACTAACAATCTCCCACTTGCACTAAGGCCATGTACTGGCGTATCGAAGACCTATCATCTCGATCAGCCGCTCGAACTGAGTATGGGGTAAAGCCTTTGTGAATGGGTCCGCAGTGTTGTCCTTTGTATCCACTCTCCGCACCTCGATCTCCTGTCGATCAATGATCTCCCTGATCAGGTGATACCGCCTTAAGATGTGCCTGGATTTCTGATGGGACCTTGGTTCCTTCGCTAAAGCTATAGCCCCATTGTTATCGCAATACAAAGGTATTGGGTCAACAATGGACGGAACCACCTGAAGTTCACAAATGAACTTCTTCATCCAGACCGCCTCTTTTGCGGCATCGCTTGCAACAATGTATTCAGCCTCCATCGTCGAGTCTGCGACGGTATCCTGCTTGGAACTCCTCCAACATACCGTCCCTCCGTTGAGGGTAAACACAAAACCCGAGACAGACTTGCTGTCATCTTTGTCACTCTGGAAGCTTGAATCGGCAAAGGACTCGACCCTAAGGTCTCCATTACCGTAAACCAGGAACATCTCCTTAGTCCTTCTCAGGTACTTGAGAATGTTCTTCACTGCTGTCCAGTGGTCCTCCCCTGGGTCTGACTGATACCGGCTTACCGTGCTCAACGCGTAAGCTACATCTGGTCTTGTACATAGCATCGCATACATTATAGATCCTACCGCCGAAGCGTAGGATATAGTGCTCATGCGAACCCTCTCCTCGTCAGTCTTAGGAGACATCTTCTTGGAGAGGGTAATTCCGTGCAATGCGGGTATGTTACCGCGCTTGGAACCCTCCATACTAAATCTCTTTAGTACGGTCTCTATGTACCTGGACTGCGAAAGTCCCAACAGTTTCTTGGATCTATCTCTATAGATCTTGATCCCCAGAATGTACGGGGCATCACCCAGGTCCTTCATGGAGAACCTTTGTGACAAAAATAGCTTGACCGATTGTAGCATAGGAATATCATTTCCTATCAAAAGAATGTCGTCTACGTACAAGACTAGGAACACGACAGTTCGTCCTACAATCTTCTTATATACACAGGGTTCATCTTCGTTCTTGATGAAATCAAATTCCTTGATTGCCTCATCAAAACAGATGTTCCAGCTCCGCGATGCCTGCTTTAATCCATAAATGGATTTAAGCAACTTGCACACCTTTCCGCTCCTCCCACTGTCTACGAAACCTTCTGGTTGATCCATGTAAACGCACTCTTCCAAACAACCGTTTAGGAAAGCCGTTTTAACATCCATCTGCCAGATTTCATAGTCATGGAAGGCAGCAATGGCAAGTAGGATCCGAATGGATTTGAGCATAGCCACCGGAGAAAAAGTTTCATCATAGTCCAAACCAGGTCTTTGACGAAAACCTTTTGCAACGAGTCTAGCTTTATAGGTTTCCACCTGCCCATCTACACCAAGTTTCCTTTTGTAGATCCATTTGCATCCAACGGGTTTTACCCCAGGTGGAGCAATATCCAAGGTCCACACTTTATTGGCGTGCATGGACTCCATTTCAGATTGCATTGCTTCCTGCCACTTATCAGAGTCCCTATTGATAATTGCCTGCCTGAAACTGGTAGGGTCATCTTCTTCCAAGATGCAATCCTCTCGATCCCCGTCTATGAGAAAACCGTAGTATCTCTCGGGCGAATGAGAAATCCTACCAGATCTGCGGAGTGGCTGAGGTTCGTCTGGGGTTATAGAATCTAGCGGTTCCTCCAAATTTTCAGTTACATTTTGTGGTCGCTGAATTTCTTCCAATTCTACCGAACTCCCACTAGTTTCTTTTGCAAGAAACTCCCTTTCTAAGAAGGTGGCGTGGCGAGATACAAACACCTTCTGTTCCTCAGTGTGGTAGAACAGATATCCTAGTGAGTCTTTAGGATATCCCACAAATTTACAGAGAACTGACCGTGCCTCTAACTTGTCTGGTTTCTGTGTTTTCACATAGGCCGGACAACCCCATATCTTAATAAACTTCAGACATGGTTTCTTACTGCTCCATATTTCATACGGAGTTTTAGGCACAGATTTGGACGGAACTTGATTCAAGAGGTATGCCGCTGTTTGAAGCGCATGTCCCCAGAATGAAAGAGGTAACTCAGCACTACTCATCATGGAGCGAACCATATCCAATAGGGTACGATTCCTCCGCTCCGATACACCGTTGTGCTGTGGTGTATAAGGAGGAGTAAGCTGAGAGAGAATACCATTCTCTTTTAAGTAATCTAGGAATTCCGTGCTTAAGTACTCCCCTCCCCTGTCAGACCGAAGGATCTTGATACTTTTGCCTGTCTGGTTCTCTACTTCCTTTCTGAATTCCTTGAATTTCTCAAAAGCTTCAGATTTGTGTTTCAATAGATACACATATCCGAACCTAGAGAGATCGTCAGTGAATGTGATGAAGTACGAGAACCCACCCCTTGCATGTATAGACATCGGACCACATACATCACTATGTACGAGTCCCAAGAGCTCTGCTGCTCTTTCTCCATGTCCGGTGAACGGAGATTTGGTCATCTTCCCTTTGAGACAAGACTGACAAGTTTCATAAGATGAAAACTCGAACGTATCCAAGAGTCCATCTTCATGCAACTTACTCAGTCTTTTCTCTCCGATATGACCAAGTCTACAATGCCACAAGTAGGATTCATTCGTATCTGAATTCTTCCTCTTGAGTGTGTTTTGTATGTTGAGAACTGTATTCTGATTTAGAACGTAGATACCATTACACAGTGTACCCTCTACAACCAGTACCTTATCAAGGTAAATGTTCATGATATTCTTTTCAAGAACAAAGTTATATCCATCTTTATCGAGTAAAGAAACTGATATGATATTGCAAACCATGGAGGGTACATAGTAGCAATCGTTCAAAATCATAGTCTTGCCATTTGGCAATACTAGGTGATATTCACCGACGGCTGCCGCATTAACTTGTGCTCCGTTCGCTACTCTGAGCGACATATCACCCAGTGCAACTTTCCTACTTTTTCTCAGTCCCTGTAATAAATTAGAGATATGAGATCCTGATCCGGTATCAAGTACCCAGGAGGTAGGGCTGACCGTAAAACAGTTCTCAATTACAAGAACACCTGAAGTAGATGCAAAACCATGCTTCTTCTTCGACTAGGTATCCTGGAAATCCATACAATCCCCTTTCCCTTTCTCATACTCATGACTGTTGTCACAAGTTAGAGCTGAACCAACTTTCCCCAGTCCCGAATAAGAATTCGGATCGGTCAAGCGATACATTTTATTATCTTGATTAGGGCGTGAAAAGGTTGCTGCCTGGAGAGGGAGAAAAGAAACACTCAGCGTATGCTCTTGCAAGATTAGATTGGTTTATTAATTTATCTAACCAGGATGTCTCCCACTGTTTACTCAAATTCTTCTTAAAACCCTTTAAAAGAAGAACTAGTCAGGATTTTAATTCACGTCACAATACTTGCTTAACCTTTCAGCCAGGCTAGTGTCGGTACTTCGAGGGAGGTTTTCCAACGCTTTCGCGAAGTCCCTTAATTCAAGAACCTCTTTTCCCTGGGGGCGTAACCCCGCTAACACCTTTCTAGTCACCTACTAGGTTTATAGCATTGATTGTTAAGTGAAATAATGTCCCGAGGGTAATCCAACTCATCAGTGGGATCGGGATCCAACTATCATTGTGCGATGACCTAGATGGAATCCACTCTAGTCACCATACTCCAGAATGTATGCTAAATCTGCAAGTCTCAGTACTTTTGAAACTCCCGATGTGGTTTTTGCCCCTAGGACCCAAGTGACCTTGACGAATAATCAACAAATCAAAAGGTCCTAGTCAAGTTCAACCCGTCGTTATCCAGGATTGCATTAGACCCGCCCGCATGATCCTTGACGAATAATCAACAAAATCATGCGACCGTCCTAACCAATCGCATCTTTTAGTGCAACAGAAAATTATTACTCAGCTACCGTTCACTGTATCTTGACGAATAATCAACAAACGCAGCACGAATACTAAGTATTAATTATCCGAAACGACGGAGGGCTACGGCTGGGTTTTTGGCGAAAAACCCGTTAACGTAATGAACTTGATATCGTTGAAGGAACGTTATACATCCTTTTGAAAAACATAGTGGCGAAAAAATTTTGCTAAAGAGGTCACTCCCTGTGAAGGGATCTCGGCTCTTTCCTCGTCGAGTGAGGTGCTGGGCATTCGTAAGATGAACACCTTGATGCAAAGCAAGAATAATCGACTATGGTGAAGTTATTACCCTGACGCAAACCTTTTGTCCAAGGGGTCACTCCCGATGAGGGGATCTCGGCCCTTGCCTCGTCGATTGAGGTGCTGGGCATTCATAACCGAATACCTCGATGCAAAACAAAAAGATGAACGTCCTTGTAATAACAGCTTTTTGAAAAATTTGTTCCAACAATGTCTTTTAGGTTTATTTTCTTGCATTAGTTCTTTTAATGCGTCCCATCATTTAAATCCTACCATTGCAGAAAACAACCAAAATATGACGTACGCTTATGCCATTCGCATTCGCCACGGGGTCCCGTCATCACCCGTTAGGTTACTTAACTAACGACAGAGCGGGGGCTGGGCTAGCACGGCTGTAAAACATAAGCAACGCCTAAATATAAAGCAATGATAGACATTACAGATCACAGATGAATACATTGGATATACTAGGAATCCGCAATCCGTTCGATCCTGCAACGAAAAGCGGATTACACGGTCGCGGTGAATAGCCAAAACCCCACCCAAGACCCCTACGGGTGCGGCAAACTACCCGCCAAGTACCCGGTAGTTTGTGCACCCCTCCATGGGTCTATCCTAGGAGCAAAAACAGTAAAAAGAATTATACAATGACGGCTACAACCCCGACCCGGTTGTGCGGCCATACAAATAATATTATTACATCAATTTACATATTACAAATGAATGAAAGAAAAAACAAAAGCTCATCTCACATCCAACCCGGCTATTTACCCGCGACAGTCCAACACATTCATATACACATTCCAATATCAAACACAGATCACAGAGATGTATAACCCCGACTAATCGACTTATAGCGATTAGCCGACGTTCAATACATGCAAACATCACCGATATAACCAATATAGCCAACGTGCAGTGAAGTTCGGAAAAAAATACGGAATTATAGGACCCCAAAAGTAAATTTCTGTTCTGGAAAATCTGGGCACATATAACATATTTGAAAAATCCCAAAACCCTACCAGAAGAACACTGCACGAAACCCGATCACGAGAGGACCCCACACGGCGGCGGTTCCACGGCAAATGCCTACCTCATGCCGCGGAAACGCGGCTGTTTGAAGGAATCAGGGGATCATTTTTATGGGTGTTCACACAAAACCCTGAGCCGATTTTAGGTGTATAACAAATCTTGTTTTGACCAGAAAATTTTTTAACAGAAACTAGGGTTTTGTAAAAGTTTGGATTTTGGATTTTTTCGGTTCCGAACTTCATTACACTTCACTACCAAGCTAGTTTAAGTTTAGTTAGGCTCTGATACCACTGTTAGGTCCACGTTACCTCTCCCGGTACTTTCAGGGATGCGGAAACGGTAAAACAATTTTTTTTTTAAACTTTGTAACATGGACCGTAAAAGCCGGATCTTTGCTAAACTAAACTAGCATACTTGCAAAGAAGAGTTAACTACTATGCAAAGTGGTTATACCTCAACTTGAACTCCTTCTCTTCTTGTTGTTCTTCTTCTTTCTTGCTCTTTGTAGTAGCTTGAATGGCTTTCCCTCCTCATCTCCTCTTTGCCGAAGATAGATCCACCTGAGGGCTTCATCCTTGGGCTCCTTTCTCGATCTTAAGAGAACTAAGGTATTCGGCTTGCTAGACCTTCTACCTTAGAGTGAGTAGAGTGTGTTTTGGGGTGTTATATCTTCAAGGAGATGATTCTCAACACATGAGATTTGCTCTCCTTGAACAAGAGGAGGAAGAAGATGAAGTGAGGAGAGAGAATCAAAAATGATAGAATGAGCTCTCTCTTTTCCTTTTTGCAACCATATCAAAAAGAAAAAGAATTATCTAAATAATAATAATAATTCAAATGAGAATAGTTGATGGTTGTTTTGGAATGACCACTATCATACTTCATTAAATGAAATGTAAGCAAGAATCAAGGAGCATCCTTGCAAAGTAATGATGATGGTCAAACATTCAACCATGGTCAACAAGTCAACCATGGTCAACAAGTCAACAAAACCAACCATAACATAATTTCATTTAATTACTATTATTAATTGATATCTCACTAATTCATTAGGGTTTGGAAAAAAAAAACGACTGTCAACTGTGCATGCGCACCCGTTCCGAAACCCTAATGAAAAACCTCTTCTTCCGCCTCAAACAACTGTGCATACACACCTGCATTCTTGTTCCGAGAAACATGAATACTGAGAGATAAAAGTAACCCCAAAACATATACCAGTATCCGGCTCAAACCAGAGCCCGCTGTCAATATCCGTCCGGACTCCAAACGTGCACAAGAGCGCGGATGAGAACGAACCCTGTCGCAAAACCATGCGACATCTACTCTGTTTTGTCCAGAGGCGAATAGCCCTCTGTGTGGGACTCTAAAGACTCGACACTACGCTGGCAGTGGGTTTAACCACAGACCGCAAGCGGCACTAGCTGTGCGTAACGGTCCCCAGGTAGATGCCGATAAGAAGACTGACGAGGTTAAACCCATCTGAACTCCTACTGAGTCTGAATGTGACATTCTCCGTACAGTCCGGTCTGTTCGTCTGATACATCGCATGTCGGGCCTAGGGAGCGGCAAGCGTCAGACCCCTAATAGCGGTACAAGTCGTGTCGGAGTGAAGCCCAGAACACCCTGAGATAGCACTGGAACCTACCAGTATATCTCGCTTGCCCTGGCCAGGGACTACTTGTGTAATGGCTCTCCTAGACACAGCGCGATGTCAACCCCCAATACCGGGAGAGACGAATCCTGTCTAACCGTCACTGCCTCCAAGTGCTTCGGGACTGCTCCCAACTACTACCTGTTTGCACGACTCAGAAGAGCCGCGGTAGGGTAGTAATCAAAGAACAGTGGGAACACACTCGAGGCGAAGTGACAGTGTCAAGTCAGCGGACTAAGCTGTACTCATGTCACCTGGGAACTGATAACTGACGATAGGTATAATACCAACCATCAGTTCCCTACGAGTCCTGTCCAGTGTACTCGTAACCTAACGAGCACCCGCATACTATCTCAAGTACGACGTACCGACGGCTGTGGGACAGACCGTCTCCCGTGCTGGGATGAGAAGCGCATACGCTAGTCTACTCCGGAGTATCGATGCCCTATCTCGATACTCCCACGACTAGGGACGTGTATAAGGATGTGCTTGTAGATTACCCAGCCCCCACGAGTGTGATCGCCATCACAACGCCGGTAATCAAGCAAAGATCCTAAGGGCTCTACTAATGCGTATAGGTGATATAATAAACACATATGTACACATTAAAGCAGAGACAAACCAAGTAGCATACTACTATATTGAGCAAGATTGTCTGTACAACTGTGAATATCCCAAGCTTCCATCAAGTAATATACATACTAGTATGATACAGTAATGGCCTCTAGGGCATATACACTAACATATGCTACACTACACATTATTAGTATTGCCATGACACGGTAGAATTGATACGTTTATTTGATTGTATGACTTATATATGTACTTTACCTTATTATCTGTTAAGCCTTGCGAATACCAGTACCATGGGTATTCATAGATGATTCTTATGAGTTTTCAGGATGTTTTACTTTTGATGATATATAGAAGTGGTATGGGATGCTGTTATATATGTATTTATATAATATATCATCAGAATGATCTTTGCAATTATTCTTATTCTTTACTTGATATTTCTGGATATGATGAGTTGATGTCCACCATGAGCTTGATGTTTTCTGATTGTTTTATTCCGAACCGAGTGGGGGAGATATACGGTTTCGGACTTTCTACTTATCCGGGCAGAGTGGGGGAGTATACAGATGGATACATGGTAGACCCGGTCGAGACCGAGGGGCAGGATAACCGCATGTGAGGCGGGGAGCCTAAAGAGGATACTCGATACCGAAGATAGAGATGAGCACGACAGATATCCAGGGGATACTGACCGGGGCTCGATTTGGGAACGGCGGATATCCACAGGATACCGACCGGGGCCAGGGATATCGGGTGGCGATCATCTGCTGAGATGGTGTTGACGATATCTGCATTTGCGTGTCGGTGTTGGACATGAGAGATTTGAGGATTTACGTGTCGGTGATGGACATGAGGGATTTCTGATTTCGGGTGTCAATGCTGGACATCTAGATGTTGGTATATTGCTATCTTATGAGGTATATAGTTATGTTATGAGTTATTGTAGCCGACCAGGACAGATTCGGGGGACAGTACCTGCATATCTTTTTACTGGTAATTGCATACATGAAAAGGAATTCAAAACGAGCTATAGTCTCATTATTTTGACATGTTTTATATGGCAGTGGAATCTTTAAATTCTAAACCAGTTAACATTCTTCACCAAAACAGCAGGACATATATGTTAAATAAGATACCTATTATATTTCATACTCACTTCTTCTTTTATGCTGTGACATATGTATTCTGCGGCTATTTTAAAGAAGAGGTTGTACATATATATTTTCGGCTACTTATAGGCTTATACTTAGGTACAGGTCAATTGCATATGATATACTCTATTTTTTTGTTCATGTGATAGATAGAGTTGCATTTATGATACATCCGCATATCATATATTATATTAGTGCAGGTTATGATAATATTATATTTATGACCTAGGTATCGTTGTGCGTTTCGTTTTCTAGCTTGTGATGTACTTTTATTCACTGAGTTGGCAACTCACCCCCGTTGTGCCACAGTTTCTTGCATGTTTTACCGCTTGGAATATCAGCGGCTTGGCACATATTCCTTTCGGAGATTGCTTGGGCATGTGGGTTTCTGTTGTATCGTACTCACACTCGTATATTAATATATTCTTGTATCTAGTAAAACTCCATCAACTTAGAAAAGGTATATTGTGTACTTAGAAACAGGACTTAGAGTTGTGTGTTGTGATGTCGCACTCATTGGAGTCGACTATTTTATATTGTTGCTGTTGTTTCACTTTTCTTTTCTTCGCCATCGTGCGTCGTATATTGTTTGCTTGATGGCTCCGCTATTTGGGCGTGGAAGCTAGCTTCCGTTGGAATGCTATTTTTATTATTATGTCTGTATCAGGTTTTATGCAGAATTTAAAAAGGAGGTGTTGTCGAATCTTTAAAACGTCATAGATTCTTTTCAAACATACTTAGTTAACCTCAAATGTTTATTTTAAAATGATTCCATTTGATGCCTATTTCAAACCTCACCTCTAATGTTTTTAAAAAGGGTTTAGATTTCGGGTTTCGGCCTACTTAGACCGCGTCGATATCTTTAGATGTCACGTGATTTAAGTGCTGGTCACGTACCGCATTTGGGTCATGATAAAGTTGGTATCAGAGTGTTTGGTTTAACTTTTGTTCGAGTCTAGGTTTGGCTATAAGGGGTCTAGGCATACATTTTTGTTATCTAGGATTTACCTTATAGGACATAGACTTGACTTTGGGCGTTTTATACCCAAACTTTCGTTAAATAGGATGACCTTGGTTGATGGAGTAGGTACTAAGTAGTGTGACGTACCGTACATATGTTCTGCGGCATATTTACGATATGATACTTCGCCTAAGTTACCTTAGGATTTATATCTTGAGATCTTCCTTCTATTTGTTCCGTTGATCTATCCTTGTCGATACATGTTGATTGTTCTAGTCGCTATGTTTAAATGAGCTGAGAGGGCTGCGATTAGAGATACGTTCAGGGCAGACTTGTCTGAGACAAGGACTGATAAGGGTGACATTCCGGTGACATGGGGACCTGTCGTTTATCAATATTTGATCGGGTTTCTACAGTTGAAACGAATTTCTTCGGGATCCACACCAGAGGGTTAGGTGATTGCTGGATATCAGCCGGACTTGAGGCGTGATGTTTTTCCCTCTTCGAAGATCGTGGGGTTGTCTATTGTTTAGAAAGCGGTACCAATCATTGCTGAGGTTATTGAGGTGTTGCTTCCAGAGTTGAGGAAGTTGACAGTTGCGGATGTTTACAAGTGTAGATGGAACAAAGGATTCATAGTCGTTCAGATGTTGGATGGTTAGGATTTTTAATCCGTTGTGGCGCTCTGATGCTTGGTCGGTGAAGTTGATTAGCTTCGTCCGATGAGTCTTGCTCAGACCTGATGCAAGTCACTCGAGAAAGAGATCGTGTAGTAAGTTTTCCTCCGACAAATTGAAACGAGTTTTCGAAAGTGAGCTTAACCAGATTCTTCAACAAAATATCAGAGATGCCAGATTCGTGTTTTTGAGTTTTGTAAGACTCCAAACGTGGTCATAACCAAGTATGACTTGCAGTTCGCGTAACTAGCGTGATATGCTCCTTAATTGATTGATATTGGAGAGTAATGGGACAAGAGATTGGTGCGATGTTTCAGTAGGTAGTTGTTCTTCACCGTCGATATTGAAGATTTGATGCATATATAGAGGCGTGTATGACTACCCATTAAGAGGAAAATCTTGAGGAAATGGCAGTTGTTACGAAAAAGAAAGTGGATTCAGTAATGAGTGCTAGTTCCGGGCTGGCTGAGTAGATGAGATCAGCTGGAGAATTGATGGGCTCTTTCTAGAAGTTTATAATAAGTAAGATTGGACCTAGGATCAGTTGTTGATGCACACGCAGAGATTAGAGATCACCGTCATCAACATGTTGCGTTACGAGAGACTGGAATACTGGTCAAGAAGATGTGGAGAGTGGTATCAACAGTAGAACTGATTGTGTCGTTGCTCCTCACTGGACGATTATATAAAAGAGGCCATGACGTTAGAGATCTGCAAGAAGAACTAGAATTCAGAGACAGAGAAGGCTAGACCGGGGCAGTAGGCAAGTAGTAATCCTTGCTCTGCCAGTTTTGGTTGTTTAAAACACTTTTCGACATTGAAGAAGATATATTTCGATGTCGTTTGTTTTCGATTTACGTTTTTATGATCCGAATATTTCGTTATCAAACGTTGAAAAGAGGAAAACTCAACGTCCGTTTTTTTGACATATGTATTTTGAGGATTTGGGGGTCACACAATGTTTTGTGCACACCAGGTGCACTCGATGAGATTTTCGTGCACAGTGATTACACTTTGATTTATGTTTTGTGCACACCAGGTGCACTTGTTTGAGATTTCTGTGCCAGGTGACAGCACTCGATTAGAGTGTTGCGTACCCCGGATGCACTAAACTAATATTTTCATGCATATCAGTTGCATATGATTGAGAGATTATATATATATATATATATATACTCTAGGTATACTGGTATAATTTTGTGCACACCAGTTTCACATTTTTTATGTTTTGTGCACCCCGAGGCACTTGAGATTTATTTTATGCACCCCGATGCACTTGATACTAATTTGTACACTTTTTTTCCATGCACAGCTGATGCAATGGATATCGTTTCGTGCACACCTGTTGCACCAACGCTGTTTTGTTTTCATGCGCACTTGTGGCATGTGATTTGGATTTCTATGCAAAACCGTTATGGTTGATTTTATTTTCGGACACTGTAATTGATGTGGTATATTATGGATTTGAACTTATTTTCGCATGGTCGTATGCCATAGATATTGCACTACGACTATGGCAAGGAGCGTGTACCGGATGTACACAGCTGATTTAATATTTGGAATTTTACATCATAACTGGTGTAATTCTCCGAGCAACCGCTGGAGTTACAATTATGTGAGTTTTATATCCTTTTGAGTTTTCACCCACACTATTGCGTTATGTTGTGTTTTAGCTCATGTAGGACCTTGGAGTTCCATTATATTGAGCGGACGATGTACTTTAAAATTTTGGAACCCGACAAAATGTTTTGAAATGAGTTAGTTTATTGAGAAAAATGTTATATGATGGGGGTTAAATTTAAATTTGGGGACCGAATTTCTTTAAGGGTGGAATATTGTAACATTTTAGAAAATTTTAAATTATTTAAATATAAAAATAATGAGTTTATAAAAGTGATATCACATGCAACTTTTGGTATCGAAATTATATCCGTAAAAACGTAATTATTTTGGTAAATATGAAGAAAATGTGTGATATCATAAAAATGATATTTTAATTGTTCTAAACATGACATGAGATGTTATTATAAGTTAATGGTATTTAAGTGTTATAAAAAGTTTTGTGTTTCTTTTAAAATCATGGATTTAAATTTTTACATGAAGGATTTCTAATCAAAAAGGTTTTATTATTAGGAATTCTTTTTGAGGTTGGGTAAGTGTTTAGTTAGTTAAAACCTCACCCTCAACACACCCTTACCATGCTCACAATCCTCCACCTCCTCCTTCACACCACCTTCTCTCTTGACACCTCCTCCTTCTCTCATAACACCTCATGCTTTCTCTACTCACAAACATAGTAATCTCTTTAGCTTCCTCAAACTGAACCATATGTTTCATCAGCTCTAAAACAAAAATCCCCAAGTGTTTATCAATCCTAATGAAGAAAATCTTGACCCTTTCATCAAAGTTGTGCACATCATCAAGCTAGAAACTCAACAAACCCTTGATACTTCCACTTACACTTCTTGAGCTGGATTTTATTGAACTATATCTTTATAGGTATATCTTCTTCTTCCTGTACTTGATCAATTCTGTTGTGCACTGTTTTGTTGTGCAGTAATACAAAAACAGTTTGTTTTATGATATTTAGCCTACTGAACTTGAATCTGGAACCATTAGGTACTACCATCAGAAAAAATAATAAGACCATAGCATCATAAGACCATTAGGAGACTTCCCTCAAAGCCCGATACCCCATCTCCAAGATTTGACCGGCGAAAACATCCATTTTCCCGATGTCGCCGGGTCATCAATGGGGTTTGGTATTGTTTTTTCTTCTGTAGCTCTATTAGTGTATGTTATAAGCTATGGTATTGTTTGATTTGTCCTAGTATTCATACAGAGAAATCTGGGAATGTTTTAGTAAGGGTTTTATCAAGTTTCCGACATTTCGACTTGAGTTTTTCGTATTTCTGTACTACGACTGAAACATCGACGTTCGTACATTAAATTTCAGGAGAAATTGACCGTTTCTCAAGTAAGTAAGCTATAGGTTCTAACCTATGGATCCTTAGCTCGTTATTTTGATTTTTATATGATATTTCCACCAATATTTCATAATTACGATTATAGGTATGATCGCGAAGGTTTCCGAGATGAAGATGACGGACATAACACCGTGGACTTCAGCGAGCTCAACAAGTTGGTGACTAGATTTACATCTACGGGGAAAGTCGGGTGGATGGCGTATAGAACCCCCGCAACCATTTAACTAGGATACTTATACTATTTAGTTAGTTGTTAATGTTTTGAGATAGGTTCGCATCTAGTATACTATACATGTGCATACAGTTTCGTATATAGTTTTAGTGACATACGTACGTGATATTAAATCCGTACGATATGGAATTTGAGATAATGTGGGTTTTGTACGAAGGATCATACTGTACTTGTGATAACGAGATTAGCATGCTGAATAACGACTAAGTTTTCTTTAGAATCGTAGAGTCACGTTTTATTTCGTTTTAGAACGTAATACTTGAGTGGGTTATACTCTTTTAAAAATTAACGATTCGTTGCCCTTTTTAATGATAAAAGACAAGGATGCGGTGCCAATTTCCAAAACGAATATATGTTTTTAACCTAAGGCAACTTCCTTATTTCAAAACCGACGTTTCGTTCCATTTCCAAATATAATGGTATAGCTCATAGCAAGTAGTTACATTTAATAGTTACGCTTAGATTTACTTTACACGTTAGCGATATATTTATCGATGTTATACGTTTCCGTGATACGAACACTCTGATAGAACACTGCACAACTACCAATGAGTATTATGTTGCATGAGCACATACGCATATGTTACACTACACTTCATTGGTATTGCCATGTCACTGTAGGACTGTTATACTATGTGATGCGTTTGCTGATGTTGATACAAGTAGGCTTTATACACTTATAGAATACTCGCACAAATACTAATGATTACCATATTGCATAAGCACAGACCCGTATGCTACATTACACATCATTAGTATTGCCATAACACAGTAGAATTCATAAGTTTATTTGCTTGTATGACTTATTTACGTCCTTTACCTTATTATCTGTTAAGCCTTGCGAATACCAGTACCGTGGGTATTCATTTTTATGAGTTTTCAGGATGTTTTACTATTGATGATATATATTAGTGGTATAGGACGTTGTTATATTTGTATATATATAATATATCATCAGAATGATCTATGAATGTATTTTTATTCTTTACTTGATATTTCTGGATATGATGAGTTGACGTCCACCATGAGCTTGATGTTTTCTGATTATTTTAATTCGAACCGAGTGGGAGAGATATACGGTTTCGGACTTGCTACTTATCCAGGATGAGTATGGGAGTATACGGACGGATACATGGTGGACCCGGTCGAAACCGAGGGGCAGGATAGCTGCATGTGAGGCGGGGAGCCTAGCGAGGACCCTCGATACCGGAGATAGAGATGAGTACGGCAGATATTCAGGGGATACTGACCGGGGCTCGATTTAGGCACGACGGATATCCACGGGATGCCGACCGGGGCCAGGGATATCGGGTGGAGATCATCTGTTGAGATGGTGTCGACGATATCTACATTTGCGTGTCGGAGTTGGATACGAGAGATTTGCGGATTTATGTGTCGGTGATGGACAAGAGGGATTTCTGATTTCGGGTGTCAATGCTGGACATCCAGATGTTGGTATATTGATATCTTATGAGATATATAGTTATGTTATGAGTTATTGTAGCCGACCAGGACTAATCCGGGGGATAGTACCCGCATATCTTTTTACTAGTAATTGCATACATAAAACGGAATTCAAAACAAGCTATACTCTCATTATTTTGACAGATCTGATACGACACTGGGATCTTTAAATTGTAAACCTCTTAACATTCATCACAAAAACAGCAGGACGTATATCTTAAATAAGATACCTATTATATTTCATACTCACGTCTGCCTTTATGCCGTGACATATTGTCACGACCCGAAATGGCACATGACAGGCACTTGAATCATATGAAGTCTATCGGACCCCATCTAATTCAAGTAAGCCAAGAAATCCCAGAAATCTAAACCATTTTAAATAATAAATCAAGGAAAACTGGTTAAAGAAGTGGTTTTTAATAGAATAAGACGAATATGCATTTTAAAACCTCAAGTCCTTTCTGAAAATTTCGGCAGAGTTTCTTTTGTAAAAACTGGACCCAAACGGGGGTACACCATGAATAATATATGCACATTGATAAAAGGCATCCCCAAGCGGGAGCTAGCTCTTCGTCAATCGACGGTCATAACCACGCAAGCAATATAATATACAACGCCGAAAGGCAAGGATCAAAACTCAAAAGGAAACTCAAAATCTTCAAGAAAACCATAATACTACAACGCGCGATTCTAAGGTCGAAATAATACACAACTGGTTTTCTAAGTCTGAAATAAATATACTAGTCTGGATGATGGAGTTTTGCTAGATTCAACTAAAAATAAGTAAGTGCAATAGTGGTCACGATGTGAGTGAACCCACCTACCAAAGCATTCACCCAGAAAGGAAGCAGTGTGCCAGAAAGCCGCAATAAAACCTGTACGGCAAAAACCTGCAAGAACTGTGGCATAACGGGGGTGAGTTGCCAACTCGTGAGTAGAAAACAACACAGAGCAGAAATCATATGTATGACTCAATCCTAGGTCAAACGATCAGTAATATATATCCTCAATATGATAAAGTCTGAAGCATGATCAAGTGGTAAGGGTAAACATCTATACATAAGTGTGGTACCAAGTGCTCGTATCAGTGCCTCAGGTAGCAACATATCATAAACATGAGGTATCATCAATGAAATCAGTGTCACTATAGCATGAAGTCATGAGTATGTGGATATCATCCAACTATGTAATCAATGCCTGTATGCATGTGGATCTCGTCCACGTGTCAACCAATGACATAACAACATCTTGAATATAAAAGTCATAAAAGCATATGCATGAAAGTATGACAATATAAATCAACGTTGTCCTTCGTGACACATCAAAATCATGGAACCTGAGTGTCTAGTATCGACACTCGAAAACATCATGAAACCTGTGCCTAGCAGCGGCACGTAAATCCTCATATATATAGGGCTCCGTCAGTCCGGATCGGCCCACGGGCTCCGTCAGTCTGGATCGGCCTATATCATCTCTCAACTCCGGTCGGTATCCTCCGGATATCCGCCGAGCCCAAATACAATCACCGGTAGGTAGTAGTCCCTCTGCCAGGCTCACCGTTTGTATACACAGCATCCCTTTCTTGCCCCAGGGTACCATACCGGGCCCCACTATATACCCGCACACGGCCCACGACTCCTCAATACATGGGGTATATATATATATCAGAACCGATAAAACTCATGGTGGACGTACTGAAATATCAAATCAAGAGAAACTGGGTTTGTAAATAATACATACTTTCTTTCGAAATAGCCATGGTTCTCAAATCCATAAATCTCATGAAAACAACATATCTCAATGCGTATAATCACAAAGCATGATGTCTGTGACATATAATAGAAATGTAAGCATATCCGTATATCATGCAACATAAAACAGTAATATGCATATATCGAAGGAAAACTGCTCCTTTAAAATGAATCCAGTTTATAAATATATCTTGCGGTTCCCAAATCTCCAAAATCAAGTTAGAATCATCTATGTATGTACAAATACGTATGTATGAAAGTATGGATGTACAATATGTCTGTGTGCAAGTATGAGTGTACAATATGTATGTACGCAAGTATGGGTGTACAATATGCCTGTGCGCCAATATGGATGTACAAGTAGGTATATACGCAAGTATGGGTGTACAATATGCCTGTGCGCCAATATGGATGTACAAGTAGGTATATACACAAGTATGGGTGTACAATATGCCTGTGCGCCAATATGGATGTACAAGTAGGTATATACGCAAGTATGGGTGTACAATATGCCTGTGCGCCAATATGGATGTACAAGTAGGTATATACGCAAGTATGAGTGTACAATATGCCCGTGTGCCAATATGTCATACAAGTTGGTATATACGCAAGTATGAGTGTACAATTGCCTGTGTACCAATATGTTATACAAGGAGTCATATCCTGATGCAACTGTAACGTTTTGAAAATCATTTCGGTGAAATTTCGGAAAATCGGTAAAATAAGGGGGTTTTCCGTAAAATGTCAAAATGTAAATATTTTTAATATAAAATTAAATATACATATTCTAGCTATGTAATTGCTAGTAATTTGTGTTTATTGAGCCCCTGGTAAAATTTCAAATTTTCTGAAAAATTTTCCGAAATTAATTATTTTAATATTATTTTAAGCCGTCACTAATACATTTAATTAGGGAAAATTACAAATTGGAATGAGTTGAAACAAATTTTGTACATCATAAAACATTAAATAAAATTTTATCATGTGGTTTTTGAAATGAAATGGTTTGCCAAAACGGTTTAGAAAATATCGAAGAAAAAGGCTTTTTTCGGTGAAATTAGTGTTAATGGGAATTGGGGTAATACATTTATCTTTTTCCTAACCCACACACCCACACCACATCCTCTCTTCCTCTCCCTATGTGGCCGACCTCCCTTTGACAAGCCCTCCCTCCCCCTCTCTCTCCAATCACCTCACTTTTCATTACTTAAACAATGAAAAGAAAAGAAAATGAAAGATAGTCAATGTGGACTTTGTCTTTTCTCCCCACTTTCAACCCCTCCCTCTCTCTCCTCACTCCCTCAATTTCTGGCCGAAAATTCTCAGCCCCCAACAGCAGACCCTCCTTCCCTCTTCTCCTCTCATTTTCCATCAAAAAAATTCACCCATTTCCATCAAAAATCAAAGCTAAAATTCAAATCAAAGCCCTACCCATTTTCTCTTATCTCTTTTAGCATGGATCTTGGTGCAAAGATTTCAATTTGGAGGTCTAGTTTCATGTTGATCTCAAGATGGTTTTAAGGTATAAATCCTAACCTATTGTTCAGTTATTGGTTTAAATTCCTTAATGTATCTTATTAGGTGCTTAAATATGGTTTAATTGCAAGTTTGGAAATCTAAAGAGAAGGAGTTTGAATTAAAAAGTTAGGGTTTTAAATTCAATAGGGTTGTTGTCACTTGTTTAAGGTTGCATGGTGTAGTTAGCATGTTAAGACATGTTAAACCTAATCTAGAAGATAATTTGTAAATTGTTGCATCTAAAAGTCCAAATTTAGTTATTTAAGCAAACTAGGTTTTAGTTTTTAGTTGCAAATGGGTGATTTAAAATCTAACTAAGAATTTTATGACTTTATTAACATTATAAAGTGTAGTTTAATGCTTTAGATCATGCAAATCCAAGCTAGATTGTTGTATGTGCATTTTTGCTATAAAATGGTCGAAATTGGTTAAAATTGCAAACTAGGTTTTTGAAATTGAATTAAATTGTGGGTTTAAAATTTACGTAATGGTTTCTACGGCATAATTAAGATATTAAGTTATCATCTTGGTCACTAGAATTGTTAAAACATCATGTTTTGTACAAAAACGGTAAACCTTGCTTGCTAGGTTTTCGGAAAAATAGCTTTTAAAGTGAGTTTGGGGTTTTTGTGAATTTTAACCTATTTCATATTATAATTAGTATTTGTGAATGTACAAATGAGTGTGTTTGGGTTTTTCTCGATGGTTTGACGTTTGTACATCGACATCGAGGGTTGGTGTAGCTATTCTTGCATGCGTAGACGATAGGTTTTGACCTATGCGTGATACGCGTGCCAAATTGGTTTTCGTATACCGTTTCGATTTCGGATTTGGTTTTTATGCGATACGATACGTTGTGACATGTAGGTACCCCCATGTGGACTTCGAGACGACAAGCAAGCGCGTGGCGACGTCGGCACTGGCGAGCGAGGACCAGGTGAATAGATTTATATCTACGGGGAGAAGTCGGGTGGATGGCGTATAGCACCCCCCCGCAGTTCGTGGTGATGTATACGAATACGTATACACACATATATATATTGTTTATTTATTGTTTGAGTATATTGATGATAATATGGATATTTGGTGTTCTTGGATGTTTAGTGTCGCGAAACACTAGAGTAGTGGTCGCACCACGAATGCACACACCAACCCATACTTGCATACTTTCTTCTTTCATTTGTGCTTATACGGGAATATATAGTTATGTGTTCACATGGGTATGGGACTATGTGTTCACATACGGATTTGAAGATGATACTTGGGTTTGAGATGAGTCGATGAGATTTGTATTGAGGTTGTGAATTCGGTGATATGGCAGAATTTGTATTTGAGATACGACATGATATTGTAGCAGATCCTTGACGTAGTGTTTCACACATGTCCATGCATACTTAGGCGGTATCAGTATTGTACTAGACGTAGATCAGTATCCCGATCATGATATTTGATAAAGTGGATACCAGGTGAATAGTATGATGAATGTGATATTGACCCGTACCCAGATTTGGGATGCCGTACGACGGATTTACGTACGAGCTATATTGATGATTGATCCGCACTCTTGACTTGGGATGCCTGATTATAGATATGGTATCGGATATGATATTATTGAGGCGGGATCACCGACTATACATATACAGGTATGTATATGTATCGACTCAGATGATAGGCGGTTTCCTTACCTGTAGTTTAGCTTGTTAGTTCAGCCGTATAGTTTAGTGTAGTTGTTAGATTAGATTAGACTCCTACCTATTTCAAAACTAGCGGATCGTGGGTATTTTAAAAGACAGGTCAAGGGATCTACGGATATTTCAAAAAAAACGTATCCTTTTCTTAAAAACCACCGTAGCCCTTATTTTCAAAACCTCCGCGATTCGTGTTGTTTCAAATGGCACCATTGTTTAATATTTAGCTCCCGCTCATTTTGGTTGCTCGCTCCGCATCACATACTTACATTGTTATTTCATATTGCATTGTTGACATTATGCTGTTAGGACACCAACACCATTACCGATGATGCGTATGTACCACATACACTTACTTGCCGGCTCACACACATCTTCATCGGTAATTGCCATGTCACGTACACCTTAGAAAATATTATTGCTTGACATAGCCTGTTAGCTAATAGTTTAGACATTGTAGTTATTACCTGCTACTTCATGCATACTGTTATTCATTGTTATGCCGCATTCATGGATTCTCATGCATATATTCACTATTTTACGTGCTATTGAGGTTTTGGATTCGGATTTCCATGAGATTTTCTGGATTTGGGGGAAAACCGCAAAACTTATACAAACTTCTTTTCTCTCTTTTTAAATGAAAAGCGTGGTTTTCCCATGATGTATGAGTCGTCCACCATGAGTTTGCTGATGGATTTCGAGACCAGATTCGAGGAGACGGATGAACCGTTTCGGGTACATGGTGGACCCGGTAAGGTACCCCGGGGCAAGAAGCGCGTGATGATGACGATGTGAGCCTGGCAGGGGAGCACTACCTACCGGTGATTTTACCCGACACGTCGGATATCCGGAGGATACCGTCGTGGTCTTGAGATGGATGGTAGGGGCCGGTCTGGACTGACGGCGCACTAGATATTGAGACTGTGATATTGAGATTTCGAGATATTGAGGTACAGAGACTGTGATACAGAGATATCGAGATATTGGGATTACGTTTTGTGCCGATGCTAGGCACTGTTTTATGCTGATTTCATTATGATACCTCATTTTAAAAATACAAAGGAAATCTCACTAAATTATGAAAACAGTTCTTCATTTGCATGTAATCTGTTTTCATGCATTCATACCTTATTCATATGATATATTGCTACCTGAGGCACTGACACGGGCACATGAGATTACACTCGGGTTAGATATCTACCCTAGCCTTGTTATAGGTTGCATGTTATTCTTATATTTGAGGATATATTATGATCATTGACCTAGGTTGCGTTATTTATGCGATTTCTGTGCGTAGATGTTTTTCTATTCACAAGTTGGCAACTCACCCCCGTTGTGCCCCAGTTTCTTGCAGGTTGCCGTACAGGTTTCATTATGGTTTTGCGGGCATAGTTTCCTTCGGGTGATTTGCTAGTTGGTGGGTTTACTTGTATCGTACCCCCATTATATATCTTGTATATCATTTTTCTGTTGTATCTAGAAGTTCCATCAACCAAACATGTATTTATTGAGATAGAGACCAGTGATGTTATTCCTTCGACCTTAGAGTCGCGCGTTTTATTTCTGTGGTTTTCTTGTGCTTTTGAGTTTCCTTTTGAATTTTGATCCTCGCCGTTGGCGTTGTATATTATATTGCTTGTGTGGTTGTGGCCGTTGATTGACGAAGAGCTAGCTCCCGCTTGGGGATGCCTTTTTTTTGATTTCGTATACTATTCATGTTGTATCCCGTTTGGGAGACAGTATTTTCAAAGGAGACTCTGCCGAAATTTTCAGTAAATTTTTGATGTTTTTAGAAACCCGCATAATTCGGCTTATGCTATTAAAACTACTTGATTTAAATTGGTTTTCCTTCACTCTACTACTTTTCTTGGTTTGGATTTCTGGGTTTTCGGCTTAGTTAGATTACGAACGCCTCGAGACGTTTCGTAGTTTAAGTGCCGGTCATGTTCCGTACTTTCGGGTCGTGACAGCAACAATCCTACTGTGTTGCAATTATCGATGATGAAGTGTGTGAGCCGGCAAGCAGGTGTACGTGGAACATACGCATCATTGATAATGGTGCTGGTGTCCTGACAGCATGGGTTTAATATAACAATAAACACATTTAAACATGTAATGCGATGCGAATAGCAAGAATATGCGGAAATTGAATAATAAACGCAACAGTGAAGAATTTACATTAATATATATATGTCATACAGTTTTGCCATTTGAAATATCACGAATCGTGGTGTTTAGAAAAATAAGGCCTACGGTGTTTTTAAGAAAAGTTGCGTCTTTTGAAAATAGCCATAGAATCCCTTGGCCTGTCTTTAAAATACTCACGATTCGTTAGTTTTGAAATAGGTATGACAGTAGTCTAGTCTAACATCTATATGTAAACTACAGGCCTAATCAAAGGGTAAGGAAACCACCTAAATCTGAGTCGATACATATAAATATAATAGTCGGTGATGCCGCCTCAATAGTATCACATACGATACAATAAATAACATGACATCCTCGAGTCAAGAGTGCGGATCTATCATCAATATATATCTCGTATGTAAATCCGTCGTATGGCATCCCAAATCTGGGTACGGGTCAAATATCACATTCATCTTATCATTTATCCGGTATCCCTATCCTCATATCTCATGAATTGAGGTACTGATCTATGTCTAGTACAAAATGATACCATCTGCATATATATGCGTGTATGAAAACACGCGCCTAAAGGCCCGCTAAAATCTCATGTCGTATCTCCTAATACGAACTACATCATATCACCGATCTTATGGCACCATGCCCAATCTCTTCGACTCATCTCCAAATACCATAACAATCCTCATCATCAATGATTAGGTATACGTATATATATATATACATTGTCCCATACCAATGTGTGTGTGTGTGTGTGTATACGTATCCCCATATACGCACAAGTATATCAAAGTAAGCATGTGTGCATGTGGGTGTAAAGCTCATTCTAGGGTTCGCGAATAAGAAGCTAAACCAAGTTACTTCTAACTACCCTAAACTAAACCATGAACACAAAATCATATCTTGATAATCATCCATGTAACATAAAACACATATATAACTATATATATATAAGCTCTACTACGAACTGCGGGGGTGCTATACGCCATCCACACGACTTCCCACGTATATATAATCTACTCAACCGCTCTTCGCTTCCCGGGGTCGATTTTGCCATGCCCATGCTTGTTGCGCCAAGCCCACTCGAGGGTACCTACATGTGTATCACAGGACATTGTAAATAGAAATCGCGCACGAAAACGAAATCGGCAAGCGTAACGTTCATAGGTCAAAACCTATAGTCTCGCATACAAAACACAACCAATAACCCCAGTCGTTGGCGTTCAAACGCCACACGACAGAAACACAATATCAAATACCAAATCCCAAATTAAAACGAAGTCACAAAACAATGTATCCACTCAAGAAAATGGTCCTAGATTTTACCCTAGGTCAAATTAGCCAATTTTGCATATATGGAGGGTCTATTTTACTGATAAAGGGGCCACAGAACAAACACGGACCAAAATAACCCTACACTGGCTGCAAATTGCGGCCAGAATGACTAAATTTGTGGCTTGGAAGTAGGGGTTGGGTCCGGTGTTTTGGGTATAGGTTCTAGGTTTTTTGTTTGTGTCTCTGTATTTGCTAAATATTTTTCAGGTGTCTCGGGTGATAGCAGATGTCAATATACCCACACAGAATCCAAAATTCTCCGATATCGGGTTTTTTAATTTCGTATTCTAGGGTTCTAGTCTCTGGTTTGGGTCTGAATTCTAGAACTAGGTGTCACGACCCAAGTTTGGCCCGTAACCGGTACTTGAACTACGTAACGTATACAGGCGTACGCAACTCAAGCAAGCCGAAAACCCAGAAATCTAAACCACCCAAAACTGGATCAACAGAGAAAACATTGTTTAAAACATTTTGAAAATCACAAGTAAAATCTCTAACTCTAGTTTTCTTTCCTGAAAATTTCGGCAGCACCTCCTTTGCAAAAACCAGCCCCGAAAACGGGTACAACACAGATAATATATAAAGCATCCCAATTAGGAGCAAAATCACGCCCAACGGCGGAGGCAATCACCACAACAAGTATACAACGCCGAAGCGAAGAGATATCAAAGGAAACTGCATAAAGAGGTAAAACATTCCAACGTAACCGGATCCCACGAGCACGGCACCCAAAGTCACCCAAAATATACAACACAGAGTCCCCACAAGTCGTTTCTAAGATATATACAAACAGTGGTAGATGGAGAATACTAGATCTAAACAAAAGATATACAATACACAGACAGATAACCGCAAACCCACCTAAAAGAAAAGGCATCACTGCCTAACGTAGCAGTATCCGCAAAAGTATAGATGATGAGACACCCTGCCGCGACTACTCTGAGGGAAAGTCTAGCAAAACCCTGTGGCACAACGGGGGTGAGTTGCCAACTCGTGAATAGTAAATAACATCATACTGAAATCGCAAGTATGCACTAACACCAATGATCAATAACATGTAAGCTGGTAGCATGAGTATGACAATATGAATATGCAACTATCATTATCAGGGTATACCACCAGGGTACTATATCTACATGAATCAATACATATCAATTGAATACTGAGTGCGGGACAGTAAATAATCTCATGCACAAATCATAAGCATGGAAAAACACGGTGTGACTCAACAACACCTCAAATCCCAAAATACTCAGATCGGCCCTCAAATCCTGTACGTCTCATGGAACCTGAGTGTCAAACATCGACACTCTACAACATCATTAAACTAGTGTCTAACATCGACACGTAAATACTCGTACCCATACGTTCCTCGAAACCCAAGTTTCCCACTTCGACACTTGTGTTCCACGTATCGGTCTTTCTGATATCCATACGTTCATCGAAACCCAAGTATCCCATCTCGACACTTGTGTTCCACGTATCGGTCTGTCAAAATCCATATATCTCTCGGAATATAAGTGCCTAATATCGACACTTGAAATTCACATAACGCATTAAAACATATCTCAAATGCGTAAATCCATGTAAAATAACATATGCAACATAAAACATCAATATGAGCATATCACGGGAAAAGTCCGTTATTTAAATGCATCAAGTCATTAAATATATCTCGCGGTTCCCAAAAATCCAAATCCAGAATACATATATATACAGCATCCCATACCACCGATATATATGCTATAAAAACTGATCATGTAACAATAGCAAAGTATATGTGCGAACATGTAAGTATAGTATAGCATATATAAGCATGTAGGTATATAGGTATGCTATATGTCATATGCGCTATCGCACAAATATAACTGTTTCAATGTCGCTAACCAATAGCAAGGTATATAAATGAGCATTTGTGTTGTGCGTATCATGGCAATTACCGACAGTGTGTGTAGCATATCATTGGTGCTCGTGCAACATGGACTGTCAATAATAGTGCAGTGTACAAAAGATACAGTATCGGCACAACAAGTAGCTATATGCAATGACAATCATGCAATATCTCTATATAAGAACATAAACCTTCGGCTAATATCACATCATATCTAGCCCCGACGCTTAGCGCCATACGGGCGATTTCCCCGTAGATGTTAAATCTACTCACCAATGGTCTCCAGCTATGAAAATCCGACCACCTGCTTCCCCTTGTTCGCAGCGTCCGAAGTCCCTGCTTGCGACGCTATAATTTCACAAAAACAAGAAATAATGCTAACAACTCAGAATCGATCAATATAACGTAAAAATACGTATTCAAAACGCACCAACACACTAAACTAACTCGCGAGTGCACGTCTGTGGCTAACGCGTGTTGCGATCTCTCAAAACCTAATTGAGTACAGCTGCATCACAAACTCACGACTCGTTCGCAACACGTATCACGAGGACTCAAAACACTAGATTATAGGTAATCGATCCCAGATTTTTGCATACTGAATTTACAAAAAAAAGTAAACAGTACCAAACACCCATAACCAACAGCAGACAACAACCCACAGAAGACCAACCCCAACCCTCACATACCTAGCCGGCGTCGCCGGATTTTGCCCTATGGTCGCCGGCCCCGGCCGTTGAGGTGGTCCCTGTCTCTCAGGTGGTGTCTCAGGTTCACTAGTAAATCTCTAAAATTTTGTTTGGTCGAACACTAAAAACTCCATGTCACAGCAGGTATAGAAGCTCTAAAAAGACTATAAATACCCGATATCGCACTAATCGATATAAAAAGCGTTCTACGCTACAACCAACGAGCAAAACCACAAAAAACTCTAATTTAACTGAATAGGGCTTATACCTAACAATTTTGCTCACAAGCTCCTAGCTTTCCCTAGCTCCAAGTGATCCAAGAAGGCAAAAACAAGACTTTGTGGTGTTTTTGTGATATATTTGGATTTTTTGAGTTAAGATTGAAGAAAAATGAGAGAGAAGAGCTCAAGGGCAGTAGAGAATGAAGGGATTTCGGCCAAGAAGGATAAGGGAGAGTTTTTGTGAGGGTTTCCTAGCAATTACCAACATTAAATGCCATTTAATGCATTCATACTCAAACATGCACACACGCATGCATCTACATTCTATTTCTTTTCTTTTTTTCTTTAATCCAATAAACCTAACCTCCACACAAATATCTAGATACATGTGGGTTTGGTTACTCAAGAATAATTGAAGAAAAGACCGCTTAAAGAGAAATTTCCCAAAATGTGAATACCGCATTAAAATTTACTAAAATTGGGAAAAATTCAAATTAAACCAAAACGTCCCATATACACCCAAAACTTCCGCACTAGCTTTATTTAGCTAATGTAGGTGCCGGCAAGTCTATATGGTCATCTGAACACAGTCGGGTTAAAACGGAAATACCGACAATTTAACCCTAAAACTGACAAATTCGCATAACGATTTCTAAAACGTTACAATCTCCCCCTTATAGAAATTCGGTCCCCGAATTAAAATTAACTGCTAAGCGTACCTTCAAAGAGATGAGGGAATTTCTTCCGCATCTCGCTCTCGGCCTCCCAAGTGATCTCCTTACTTGTAGGGCTACGCCATAGAACCTTCACAGACGGCAAGACCCTTGACCGAAGTTTCTTCACCTGTCGATCCAAAATAACTACCGGCTTCTCGGTGAGCGAAAGATCGCGCTCAAGCTGAACGGTCTCGTGCTGAATCATGTGAGAAAGATCATGAAGATATCTACGAAGTATCGATACATGGAAAACGGGGTGAACATCTGGAAAACTAGGCAGGAGCGCTAAACTATAAGCAACTGAACCCACTCACTCAAGGATCTCGAAAGGACCTACAAATCTGGGACTGAGCTTCCCTCTCTTCCTAAATCGCATAACGCCCTTCATCGGAGAAATCCTCCGGAATACATGATCCCCCACCGCGAACTCAAGTCTGCGACGACGACGGTCGGCATAAGACTCCTGCCTGCACTGGGTTGCTCTCATCCTGTCTTGAATCAGCTCAATCTTCTCCGTAGTCTCCTGAACTAGCTGGGGTCCCAAAACCAGACTCTCACTAAGCTCGGTCCGACAGACTAGCGATCGACACTTCCTACCATATAGAGCCTCAAAAGGTGTCATCTGAATAGTCTCCTGAAAGCTGTTGTTGTAGGAGAACTCAATCAACGGCAAGTGACGATCCCAATTGCCACAAAAATCAAGCACACATGCACAGAGCATATCCTCCAGAGTCAGAGTAGTTTGCTCCGACTGACCATCGGTCTGCGGATGAAAAGCGGTGCTAAAACTCAACCGGGTACCCATAGCTTCCTGAAGCTTCTGCCAAAGACGGCTAGTAAACTGGGTGCCTCTGTGAGATACTATGCATGTGGGAACACCGTGCAAACGCACAATCTCATCTATATACAGCTGCGCATACTGAGCATACCCGAAAGTGGTCTTCACTGGAAAGAAGTGAGCCGCTTTCATCAACCGGTCAACAATCACCCATATGGAGTCATACCCCCTACTGGTCCTGGGTAGATCCACAATGAAATCCATGGAAATCTTCTCCCATTTCCACTCCGGAATGGGTAAAGGCTGCAACTCTCCAGCCGGTCTCTGATGCTCAGCCTTGACTTGCTGACAAGTCAGGCACTTCGAAACGAAGTCCGAAATATCGCGTTTCATCCCTTCCCACCAGTAAAAGTCTCTCAAATCACGGTATATCTTGGTGGAACCTGGATGAACGCTAAAGGCCGACTGATGTGCCTGCCCTAGGATCTCGCGTCTCAACCCATCAGCATCTGGGACACACAAGCGAGTCTCGCATCGTAGCACACCCTGGTCATCAATCATGAACTCCGAAACTGTACCCTGTTGAACAAGCTCAAGAATCTCGGACAAACGGGTATCACTGGGTTGCGCCTCACGGATACGATCAAATAACAGTGGGCGGGAGCGGACATGGGCAAACTGTCCCCCAGCGGAAGTAAACTCGAACTGCACTCTACTATCATACAAGAGCTGTCAATCTCCAGAAGACTGACGCTGAACTGCGCTCAACTGGGACAAGCTACCCCCAGGCCTACGACCCAAAGCATCATCTACCACATTCGCCTTGCCCGGGTGATAAAAGATCTCACAATCATAATCCTTCACTAGCTCCATCCATCGGTGCTGTCTCAGGTTCAGATCCCGCTGCTGGAAGATATACTTCAAGCTCTTGTGATCCGTAAAGATCTGACACGACTCTCCGTACAAGTAGTGTCTCCAAATCTTCAACGCAAAGACTACCGCGGCCATCTCAAGATCGTGGGTAGGGTAATTCTGCTCGTGCTTCTTCAGCTGCCTAGAAGCATACGCAATCACCCTATCTTGCTGCATCAAAACACAGACGACCCCACTCGAGAAGCATCACAATACACAATATAGCCGCCCGATCGAGAAGGTAAAGAAAGAACTGGTGTTGTCGTCAACCGAGTCTTCAACTGCTGAAAACTCTGCTCGCACGCATCAGTCCTAAGAAAAGGAATTCCCTTCCGGGTCAGTCTCGTCGGCGGTGCAGCGATACTCCAGAAATGCTGCACAAAACGGCGATAATAACCAGCTAAGCCCAAAAAGCTGCGGACCTCAGTCACCGATACAGGTCTGGTCCAAAGCTGTACAGCCTTGATCTTCCTCGGGTCCACAAGAATACCATCACGAGTCACCACATGACCCAGGAAGTTAACTCTATCAAGGCAAAACGCGCACTTTGAGAATTTAGCATACAGCCGGTGCTCTCTCAAAATCTGCAAAGTAATCCTCAAGTGCTGCTCATGTTCCTCACGACTCCTAGAGTAGACCAGTATGTCATTAATAAACACTATTATGAACTGGTCGAGGAACGGCCTGAAAATACGGTTCATCAGATCCATGAACGCAGCTGGCGCATTGGTGAGTCCGGATGACATCACCAAAAACTCAAAATGCCCATAGCGCGTATGAAAAGCAGTCTTCGGAATGTCATCATTCCGAACCCGCATCTGATGATAACCCGAACGTAAATCAATCATAGAAAAATGTCTCGCACCCTGGAGCTGATCAAATAAATCGTCAATGCGAGGTAAAGGATACCTGTTCCGCAACGTAACTCGGTTCAACTGAAGATAATCCACACATAGCCTCAAACAGCCGTCCTTCTTCTTGACGAACAGAACATGAGCTCCCCACGGCGAAACACTCGGACACACAAGTCCCAAATCAAGCAACTCTTGCAATTGATCTTTAAGCTCTCTAAGCTCTACCGGAGCCATCCAATAAGGCGGTATAGAAATAGGCTCCATGCCAGGAATCAGATCAATGCAAAACTCAATATCGCGCTCTGGCGGCAACCCAGGTAACTCATCGGGAAAGACATCGGGAAACACTCGCATGGTAGAAACCCTATCCAACGACTCCACTGCGGCTCCAGTATCATGAATGAAAGCCAAGAATCCCAGACATCCCTCCTCAAAAGCCGACTAGCGCACAGAACAGAAATCAAACTGTGAGGGGCGGCACCACGGTCCCCGTGCACAACAAACACTGACTCGCCGGGAAAACAAAATCTAATTGTCTTCTCGCGGCAGTCCACGGACGCGTAGCAAGTAGCTAGCCAGTCCATGCCTAGCAGAACGTCGAAGTCCAATATCTCCAGAATGATCAAGTCGACGGGTAAAACTCTGTCTCCTAAACGGACAGCACACGACCGATACACGTGTCGTGCAACAAACGACTCTCACATAGGAGTAGCCACAACCAACGGCTGATCTAGAAAACAAGACTCTCGGCCTAACCTCGGCACGAAGTGCGTAGAAATATACGAATGCGTAGATCCTGGATCAAAAAGAACATATGCATCAAAAGAACATACAGAAAGGGTACCTGAAACCACAGCATTGGACGCCTGAACGTCCTGGCAAGTCAAGGCAAACACCAGAGCCTGCCCTCTACCGGCAACTGGCTGACCTCCGCCTCTACCACCCCGCCCTCTCGGTACAAAACCACCGCGACCCCTACCTCTCTGCACAAGAGTCTGACGCGGAGTAACAACAGGAATAAGGGGTAATGCCCTCTGAGGTGGAGAAGGTCGTAAGGTAACCTGCGGTACAGCTGCCTCGCTCACACGTGGCTCAACACAATCTCGAACCCGATGACCCATACTCCCGCACCGGTAACATCCAGATACAAACTGCCGACCCTCCTGAGGGTAAGAGCTAAAAAGCCGACCTCGTCCCGAACCTCCACTATCTGAACGGGAACTGTCACGACGTCTGAACGCCCGCCTCGCTGCCGGATCACCCATACGAACCCTCTTCGGTTCCGGAGCAACTGACGACTCAGAAAGACGCTCCTCAACCAATAGGGCTGCATCCACCGTTGCCGCATATGTGTCGCAATGCTGAATGCTGATGGCTAGGAACAACTGGGTAAGCAGGTCTCGAACAAACCTCTTCACCCTTATCTCCTCAGTCGCCACCGGGTACGGAGCGTACATTGACAGCTCGGTAATCAGTACACCATACTCCAACACCGTCATCCTCGGCGTCTGGCGTAACGACTCAAATCTACGCGCTCACGCATCCCTAACGCTCGGTGGAAGAAAACGGGCGAGAAATATTGTCACAAACTCGGCCCAGGTCATAGGAGCAAGACCCGCGGCTCTGCCCTCTCCAACGACTCGCACCACTTCTGGGCCAAACCCTCCAGCCGGAAACTCGCAAACTCCACCCATATCTCATCGGAACATCGGAGTGAACGACAAATCCTATGAACGACTGCGGATTCTCAGTAACATCTGTGCCAGTGAACACCGGAGGCCTCAGCCTCATAAAATCTGTCAGCGACACAACAATAACCTCCAGAGCTGTAACTGCGACTACCGGAACTGTAGGTACCATCATGGTCCCCGCAACGGGTGGAACAACTTCCTGCCCCTGTGCTCGGATGGTCTCTACCAAAGTCCCCACTATCTGGCGCAGATCCTGCATACCGGCTCCAATCATAGCAATGTGCTCCGGTACGATAGGTGTACCGCCCTGGTCAGTCCTCGCCTCAGACGAGTCAACTCTGACCTCGGTCCTCGCGGCCGCTCTCTGTGCCCTCATAGTCTTCGGCGGCATATGGGCTGGAAATTGAAACAAGATTCGATAAGGAAACGGAAATCGAATCATAAAGATGTATATCATCACGGAAGAATATCAATCAATAAGTCCTAAGGTCACTTAGGCGGAGTACCGTGTCGTAAGTATGCCGCGGAATATACACACGCTACGTCACTTTGCTAAAGCTACCTACTCCATCATACAAAGGTCATCCTACAGTCCGAAAGGTAAAACCTACCACTCTGATACCAACTTTGTCACTACCCAAGTATGGCCCGTAACCGACACTTGAACTACGTAACGTCAACAGGCGTACGCAACTCAAGTAAGCCGAAAACCCAGAAATCTAAACCACCAAAAACTGGATCAATGGAGAAAACAAGGTTTAAAACATTTTGAAAATCATAAGTAAAATCTCTAACTCTAGTTTTCTTTCTTGAAAATTTCGGCAGCACCTCCTTTGTAAAAAGCAGCCCCGAAAACGGGTAGAACATAGATAATATATAAATCATCCCAATTGGGAGCAAAATCATGCCCAACGGCGGGGACAATCACCACAACAAGTATACGACGCCGAAGCGAAGAAATATCAAAGGAAACTGCATAAAGAGGTAAAACTTTCTAACGTAACCGGCTCCCACGAGCACGGCACCCTAAGTCACCCCAAATATACAACATAGAGTCTTCACAAGTCGTCTCTAAGACATATACAAACAGTGGTAGATGGAGAATACTAGATCCAAACAAAAGATATACAATACTGTAAGTCTACGCTAGCGCCCCGGCCGTCTACAGACGCCAAATGCGGAACAAAAACTTTTTAACTGGCGCTATCGTATACTTTAACCCGGATCTGCCATTATTGCTAAACTAACAAACTGTAAAGAGTGTAGAAAGGTTATACCGAACGATCCGAGTCCTTCGTTCTTCAACCATCATCCCACGCTCCGTTGCGGCTGCTCCGATCTCGTCAAACTCCGATATCCTCGTCGAGGTAGCACCACATCACTGATTCTTTAAACGGGCTCCCGCCTCTGACTCGAGGCAACTCGGTCGTCAAGTTTGCTAGAAGAGACGACCAAGATTGATGTAGAGAATGAGTAGATGACTTTGTCTCACTTCGTCCAAGTCCGTGGACGATTGGTTAATGAAGTTGCCGAGGGAATTGGGTGATGGAATGAAATGAACTGTAAAATTCCATGCACCCCAAATACTATCATATCTTTTTCAAGTGAAACCTCAAGTGAGATCGATTAAGAGAGGAGGGGGAAGGGGCCGGCCATATATAGGAGGAGGAGGGTGAGTGTAGGAGCAAGTGGTGACCATAAGAGGATGAAGCTTATCTTGAAGAACAAATATCTTAAGCTTAACAAAAAATGGAGGAAATCAAAGCATGAGTCACTAATACACATCATCAAGCTTTTAATGCATCCAATGAAAACTCAACACCAATTAATCCTAGTCACCTCATCTAGAATCTTCTAGAACACTGAGTCACTCTCATCCAAGAAAAGATAAATCCGTCTTTAACCGAATGTTAAAAGACGGCTGATAGAAAACTGGAAACTGGCAACTTCCAAAAGTGATCCTGAAACGACTTTCAGGATAACCCCGAAACTGTATAAATATACCCGCATTTGTATTACGACCGAATACAAATGCAACTGAGACAAAGGTATTATACCTACTCAATATAATACTCGGATCCGGCTTAAACCAAAGCCGACCAGTATTATCTGCCCGAAAAATAACACGTGCGTAAACGCACGTGCATTTTCCGAACCCTGCCATAAAACCATACGGCCTCTACAACGTTTCGCCCGAACTTGGGAAACTGTCTGTGGGGGACTCTAATGACTCGTCAGTACCCTGGCAGTGGGTTTAACCACAAACCGTCAGCGGCACTAGCTATGCGTAACGGCTGCCCATGGACTGACCTCAAGGGAGGCCGATGAGCGCACTCAAGGGTGGCCGATGAGCGAACTCATCCAGAAACCCTACTGAGCCTAACAGTGACAATGTATATACAGTCCGGTCCGTTCGTCAATGAGTATCGCATATCCGCCTAGGAGGCTAGTAACGTCAGACCCCCAATAGCAGTATAAGTCGTGTCGGAGTGAAGCCCAATAACACCCTGAGATACTACTGGAGTACCTACCAGTAAATCTCCTGCCACGGCCGTGGGCTATGTGTAATGGCTCTCCTAGACACAGCACGATCTCGCCCCCAATACCGGGAGAGACGAATCCCCTGCCGATCCGCTCACGTGCCTCCATATGGCTCGGGACTGTACCCAAAAGCTACCTGTTTGCACGACTCCTTTGAGCCGTGGTAGGGTAGAAATCAAAGCACAGTGGGAACTCACACGAGACAAATGACGACCTCAGGTCGATGAACTAACCTGTACACATGTCACCTGGGAACTGCTATCTGACGATAGGTATAGTACTAACTAGCAGATTCTCCGGTGTACTCATAACCCAATGAGCACCTGTATACATCTTAGGTGATCCAACTGACACCAGTGGCTTGTGAGACCGGCCACCGCCCCTCGTCGGGGTCTCGACTGTATACACTAGTCTATTCCGGAGTATCGATGCCCTGTCTCGAAACTCCCACGACTAGGGACCACAATTAAGGATATGCATATAAACTACCCAACTCTCACGTATATGATCGCCATCATACTGTTGGTAGTAAAGCAATATCCTAAGGGCTCTATCAAAGTGTAACATGCAATCAGTCACCTGAACATGTACACGACTGATAAAGGCAAACCAGATAGCATACTATCATCTCGAGTAAGACTGTCCTACCAGGATAGGTCCTCCGCAATCATTGCAATCACGTACCTGCGATCCAATAATTGACTATGAGGGCACTATCTCCAACAATCTCCCACTTGCACTCAAGGCTAATTATTGCGATGTCGACTACTCACAGCCCGTGTGAAACCGAACATCCAACTCCTCTACTAATCAGTTTCACAAAGCCCGTTTGTAAAACTATTGTGTTCGAGAAATAGCCTCAGTGAGTGGATCCGCCTAGAAGTATCTTTCTTTATCTCTCTTTGTCTCAAGTTCGCGGAGAAAGCCATCTCCCGAATCGAGTAATACCCGTCTTAGAATATGTCTGGATATCTGATGGGACCTAGTTCATAAATGAACTCCAAATCCAAACTTCTTAGACTGTATCGATCACTGAACCTAATCAGTATCCGGCACCATGCCACCCACAGTATCCTCTTGAACCACCTGTCCATAATACTGTCCCTCTTCGTCAGAGGGAAAAACTATAACTCTGACAATCACTCTGTCAACCATGTCACCTTTGAAGCCTGGAATGATAATCGTCTCCCGAAGGAGGCTGCCGTCATCAAATCCGTAGAACATGTACTTATGTTCTAAAACTCTTCCTTATGTTTCTCCAGGATTGGATTAATACAAACTTATTGCATCTAGTGCAAAAAACAACATCTGGTGTGGTACTTGACATCTCATGATTGACTCAATTGCCTAAGCAAGTGATCTGTCAATCATGCACATCCCTCTCCCCTTTAGTCTATACGACATCTTTAGAGAGGGTGACTCCATCACCTGCAGGTACACCACCATGCTAGGAGTCAACTATTCTAAAAACCATTAGAATATCTGTCAAAGTACCAACATTGGGAAACTACCCAATTCCAGATCTAAAACCATAGATCTAGAAACCATAATGTCTGATATTATATCCATATCCTGTCTGGAGAAACAACTGTGTGACGACAACAGTACAACCGATCGTAGTATAGGAATTTTACTTCCTACTCTGTGTATGTTATCCAAATACCATGACATCACACCCTACTACCTTCTTAACAGATTCATCCCCTATTCTGATTGATGTCAAACCCATGACTGTCACATCAAAATTAGATGATCTATCTCCGCTATAACTGCTCAAGTCTATAAATAGACATAAGCTACTTGCCCACTAAGCTTCCGCTGCTCCCACTGACTACGACAACCCTCTGGCAGAATAATATACACGTACACTTCTAAAGCTAGTTTAGAACGACGCTATACTTATCCTCCTGCCTGGTCTTATAGTCTGGAACAACAGTAGTGTCAAGTCAGAGTAGATAATAACCTCCCTGTCACCGTCCTTGAGGCTACCGAAGTACCTCTCGGGTGTCTGAGGTTACCTACCATATCTGCGGAGTGGCTATTGGAATGTCAAACCTGATTGAATATATAGGTCCTATTAAATTTTCCGTAATCGTTCGCGGTTCTGGAATCACTTCCAGTTCTACCATACTCCCACTACTGTTTTCTGAAAAAGATCCATTTTACTAAAACTGTGGCGAGTCAAGAACGATATCACTATTGATCTTCCAAATGGTAGAATATCAACCCTCGTCATAGCCAGGGTCAACCCACAAACAGCCATTACAGAAACGTGCCCTGAGTTATCCAGAGTCTGGTTTTAAGCATAAGCTGGACAACTCCCCATACCTTAATATCTTTTAAGGTACGATCCATTCTATATCCAATATAGAAACTTTGGCACTTTATTTAATTGGAACCATATTCAAATCATGCAGCTGTCTCCAGTGCATATCAACTTAATGGAAAGAGGCTAATCAGCATTACTCAACTTAGGAATCCATCCAATTATGAGTAACCTGAAAGAGAAATACGTTTCTCAAAACCATCACTATCATCTGAATACCAATCACAAGAATCTACGTCTTCGATCTCTTTGAAGAATCCCGATACTTGTGATACCTGGTTCTCTACTTTATTCTTATACCCACAACTTCTCAAAACTTAGACCTTGTATTTCTACGAAACACTTGTCCAAATACTAGAGAAGTTATAAGTAAATAGAACATAGTACGAGGACATACCCCTTTGTCCTGAAGGATACTGGACAACATACAATACTCTGTATAAGTCCGCTGAGTTGAACAACTCAAAACCTGTGCGTCGTAGGTTGAAAACTGTACCCTGGCGATTTCCTCAAATATCACCAATTACAACGAATTCCGATATAATGAGGATAATCACCTAATTCCCAATATCTTACTCCCACTCATCATCTGTAAAACCATACAGATATGAGAATGAAACCTGGTAAATACATACTCTTGGAGTAAGTGTCTAATCGGGAAAACAGTTTTTCTTTAACAATGCACTGAAACATGAAAATGTTTCGTAGGGGTATCTTGGTATTCATAGCAATGCCTCTTCCATAATCCAATTCATGACTTCAACCGTGAATCTCTTTGCCATCTCTCCAAATCCCTTTATTTGTCTTTAGTCGTTACCTTCTGTATACCATCGTTAGGCTAAATGGTTTTCTTCCTTCCCTACCGTTTGGCACCAGCCTATGGTTTGGAAGAAGACTATCCAGTAAGCATAATAGGTGTACCCTCCTAAACCAAGGAGTACTCGCATCTTGAGAGAAGGTGATGATAAAAGACAACTGAATAATACCTTATTCTTTAAAAGGTGAAATAGGAGCGGCGATGAAGTACGCGGTTTGGTCGTGAATGATATCGGTCGCAATTTACTTTGCCCTCTTTCTAATCCCTTTATTTTGTCTTTAGTTATTGCCTTCTGTACACCCTACTTAGGCTAATTGGTTTTCTTCATTCCCTACCTTTCGGCACCAGCCTATGGTTTGGAATAAGACTATCCAATAAGCGTAATAGGTGTACTCTCCTAAACCAAGGAGCTCTCGCAACCTGAGAGAAGGTGATAATAAAAGACAACTGAATAAACCAATTCTATTTCTCCTGAACCTTGATCCATCCTCGAAGAAGTCCCTTCGAGTTCGTATATAACCATACGATGGATCTATCCAATGGAAGTGGATATCCGTAGTAATATGGGTGTTCTGAGAAATTCAAAGGGTAAAAGAAGGAGTGGCAATGTCTTATGCAACATAGACAATCCAAAAGCCAGTATTTTAAGAAGGTTCGGTCAACTGAGTCATAGTCTAGGGTCGGTCAAAGGTCGCTGCCAAAGAGAGAGAGAGAAAAGAAACACTCTGCGTGCACTCTATCCTAGATCAGAATGGTCATAACTTTATCTAATCCGGAAACCTCCCACTGTCCTGTCAAATTCTCTTCCAAACCTAAAAAAGAATCAATCGGGATCACCCGAAGAGTAAACCAACTCATCAGTGGGAATCGGGATCCAACTCTTATCGCATGATAACGTGATGGAATGCATCCACGTTACTCATACTTCAGAAGGTATGCGCACACTTGGCAAGTTTCAGTTTCTTTAGAAACTCCCGATATGATTTATGCCCCATGCTCTTATGACCTTGACGTATGCCAACAAATCATAAGTCACATGTCAAGTTCTGCCCGTCATTATCTTGTTAATTTGAACCCACACGTACATACCCTTGACGTATGCCAACAAGGTAATACGACTGTCCCAAACCAACTCATCTATCTATGCAACAAATGAATACCCAGCAGCTACCAAACACTATGCCTTGACGTATGCCAACAAACATAGCTTGAATACTACTGACCATCCATAAGAAATGACGGAGGGCTACGGCTAGTTTTTGGCGAAAAACCTTTAGCGTAGTGAACTTGATATCGCTGAAGGAACCTGATAGCTTTTTTAAAATATAGTGGCGAAAACCTTTTGCTAAAGAGGTCACTCCCGGTAAAGGGATCTCGGCTCTTTCCTCGTGGAATGAGGTGCTGGATATTCCACTGAATACCGCTATGCAAAGCAACTTGTAATCGACTATAGTGAAGTTATTACCCTGACGCAAACTTCTGCCTAAGGGGTCAGTCCCGGTGAAGGGATATCAGCCTTTGCCCCGTCGAATGAGGTGCAGGATATTCCAACCGAATATCTCTATGCAAAACAAAAGAAAACGTCTTTGCAATAACACTTTTTAAATTTGTTCCAACAACTAAAACAGGTTTGTATAACTTTGCATTGATCAGAATCAACGCAGTCCCATCAATCAATCACACCAGAAAAGAACGAAAATAAAATGTACGTATATGCCATCCGCATTCGTCACTGGGTCACGTCATCACCCGTTAGGTTACTTAACTAACGACAGAGCGGGGACTGGACTAGCGCGGGTGTAAAACATATACAACATCTAATAGTATATAAACCAATATACATAATCGCTCCAGGCGTGATAATATGCAACATTACAGAAAAGTAATAAGTATCACAGAACAATACAGATAATCTGGGATCCCCGAGTTTTACAGAGCCGCTGCTGAAACTCGACGTTCCCCTGTCGTGTGGATAGCCTGTGCAATGAAACCTAGACCCCTACGGGTGCGGCTAGTTACCCGCCAAAACCTGAAGCGAGGTAGTCCCCACAGCATAGTGAATGGAACACCCGGCACTTCACGGAATCCGGTAAATTGAGCACCCCTCCTTGGGTCAACCTGTACCCCCTACGAGTGCGGCGAATAGTCTGCCAATTTTAGAGTGGGGCCCCTCTGCCTCCCAAAGCCATGAGATGCGGACCCGTTGCCCTCCAGAACCCGGCTATCCGTGCACTCCGTCTCGGGGCAAAACCTAGTACAGTAATGAAAAATAGTACAACAGGTACATCGACCGCAACCTGGTCGTGTCCCAAAAGAATATTATACAACAGGCAGTGACGGCAGTCCACAAGTTGGACGCTCGCCCCGCAATATCAAATGTACAAATAAACTCAAACAGTACTACCATTGCACACTGCTATCCACCACGACAAATCCGCAACATCACAGCACAACACAGAACATCAACGCGAATGTCACGTTCGCAAACCCGTCTAAAAGAACTATAGCAATCGGACGCGGTTTACCGATCAAATGACATTCCCGGTCGGAGATATAATGTAAGCACTGTAAACTAACGTGTTTAAATTTCGATCGACAAAAAATATCATAAAGTGGGCCCCACGACTTACTGGTGAACAGTAACAAAATCTGGGCCAAAACGATATTAACCAAAAACCACAAAATCCAACAGAGAAGACACATACAAAATTTGGTGCACTGATCCCATCATATGGCCGCGGATGCGCGGCTAAACCATGGGTTTGGCCGCTCATCCGCGGCTCTTTGGTGAGAGCACGTGCTCAAATTTTGCACGTGTGCTTAAAAAAACCCTGCACAGTTTTCTGAGTTGTGTGGAATATTTTTAAGACACCGTTTAAAATCAACAGAAACTGTCAAGCAAGAAAAATGTGATTTTTGATTTTCGATTCGATCGATGTTTTAAACGCGTTAGCACAAGTTAGTATAGCAAAATGGTGAGGCTCTGATACCACTGTAAGTCTACGCTAGCGCCCCGGCCGTCTACAGACGCCAAATGCGGAACAAAAACTTTTTAACTGGCGCTATCGTATACTTTAACCCGGATCTGCCATTATTGCTAAACTAACAAACTGTAAAGAGTGTAGAAAGGTTATACCGAACGATCCGAGTCCTTCGTTCTTCAACCATCATCCCACGCTCCGTTGCGGCTGCTTCGATCTCGTCAAACTCCGATATCCTCGTCGAGGTGGCACCACATCACTGATTCTTTAAACGGGCTCCCGCCTCTGACTCGAGGCAACTCGGTCGTCAAGTTTGCTAGAAGAGACGACCAAGATTGATGTAGAGAATAAGTAGATGACTTTGTCTCACTTCGTCCAAGTCCGTGGACGATCGGTTAATGAAGTTGCCGAGGGAATTGGGTGATGGAATGAAATGAACTGTAAAATTCCATGCACCCCAAATACTATCATATCTTTTTCAAGTGAAACCTCAAGTGAGATCGATTAAGAGAGGAGGGGGAAGGGGCCAGCCATATATAGGAGGAGGAGGGTGAGTGTAGGAGCAAGTGGTGACCATAAGAGGATGAAGCTTATCTTGAAGAACAAATATCTTAAGCTTAACAAAAAATGGAGGAAATCAAAGCATGAGTCACTAATACACATCATCAAGCTTTTAATGCATCCAATGAAAACTCAACACCAATTAATCCTAGTCACCTCATCTAGAATCTTCTAGAACACTGAGTCACTCTCATCCAAGAAAAGATAAATCCGTCTTTAACCGAATGTTAAAAGACGGCTGATAGAAAACTGGAAACTGGCAACTTCCAAAAGTGATCCTGAAACGACTTTCAGGATAACCCCGAAACTGTATAAATATACCCGCATTTGTATTACGACCGAATACAAATGCAACTGAGACAAAGATAGTATACCTACTCAATATAATACTCGGATCCGGCTTAAACCAAAGCCGACCAGTATTATCTGCCCGAAAAATAACACGTGCGTAAACGCACGTGCATTTTCCGAACCCTGCCATAAAACCATACGGCCTCTACAACGTTTCGCCCGAACTTAGGAAACTGTCTGTGGGGGACTCTAATGACTCGTCAGTACCCTGGCAGTGGGTTTAACCACAAACCGTCAACCGCATTAGCTATGCGTAACGGCTGCCCATGGACTGACCTCAAGGGAGGCCGATGAGCACACTCAAGGGTGGCCGATGAGCGAACTCATCCAGAAACCCTACTGAGCCTAACAGTGACAATGTATATACAGTCCGGTCCGTTCGTCAATGAGTATCGCATATCCGCCTAGGAGGCTAGTAACGTCAGACCCCCAATAGCAGTATAAGTCGTGTCGGAGTGAAGCCCAATAACACCCTGAGATACTACTGGAGTACCTACCAGTAAATCTCCTGCCACGGCCGTGGGCTATGTGTAATGGCTCTCCTAGACACAGCACGATCTCGCCCCCAATACCGGGAGAGATGAATCCCCTGCCGATCCGCTCACGTGCCTCCATATGGCTCGGGACTGTACCCAAAAGCTACCTGTTTGCACGACTCCTTTGAGCCGTGGTAGAGTAGAAATCAAAGCACAGTGGGAACTCACACGAGACAAATGACGACCTCAGGTCGATGAACTAACCTGTACACATGTCACCTGGGAACTGCTATCTGACGATAGGTATAGTACTAACTAGCAGATTCCCGGCGAGTCCTGTCCGGTGTACTCATAACCCAATGAGCACCTGTATACATCTTAGGTGATCCAATTGACACCAGTGGCTTGTGAGACCGGTCACAGCCCCTCGTCGGGGTCTCGACTGTATACACTAGTCTACTCCGGAGTATCGATGCCCTGTCTCGAAACTCCCACGACTAGGGACCACAATTAAGGATATGCATATAAACTACCCAGCTCTCACGTATATGATCGCCATCATACTGTTGGTAGTAAAGCAAGATCCTAAGGGCTCTATCAAAGTGTAACATGCAATCAGTCACCTGAACATGTACACGACTGATAAAGGCAAACCAGATAGCATACTATCATCTCGAGTAAGACTGTCCTACCGGGATAGGTCCTCCGCAATCATTGCAATCACGTACCTGCGATCCAATAATTGACTATGAGGGCACTATCTCCAACAAATAAACAGACAGATAACCGCAAACCCACCTAAAAACAAAGGCCTCACTGCCTAACGTAGTGGTATCCGTAAAAGTATAGATGATGAGACACCCTGCCGCGACTACTCTGAGGGAAAGTCCAGCAAAACCCTGTGTCTCAACGGGGGTGAGTTGCCAACTCGTGAATAGTAAATAACATCATACTAAAATCGCAAGTATGCACTAACAGCAATGATCAATAACATGTAAGCAGGTAGCATGAGTATGACAATATGAATATGCAACTATCATTATCAGGGTACACCACCAGGGTACTATATCTACATGAATCAATGCATATCAACTGAATACTGAGTGCGGGACAGTAAATAATCTCATGCACAAATCACAAGCATGGAAAAACACGGTGTGACTCAACAACACCTCAAATCCCAAAATACTCATATCGGCCCTCAAATCCTGTACGTCTCATGGAACCTGAGTGTCAAACATCGACACTCTAAAACATCAGGAAAACCAGTGTCTAACATCGACATGTAAATACTCGTATCCGTACATTCCTCAAAACCCAAGTATCCCACTTCGACACTTGTGTTCCACGTATCGGTCTTTCTGATATCCATACGTTCCTCGAAACCCAAGTATCCCATCTCGACACTTGTGTTCCACGTATCGGTCTGTCTCTTGGAATATAAGTGCCTAATATCGACACTTGAAATTCCCATAACGCATGAAAACATATCTCAATTGCGTAAATCCATGTAAAATAGCATATGCAACATAAAACATCAATATGAGCATATCACGGGAAAGTCCGCTATTTAAAAGCATCAAGTCATTAAATATATCTCGCGGTTCCCAAAAATGCAAATCCAGAATACATATATATACAGCGTCCCATACCACCGATATATATGCTATAAAAACTGATCATGTAATAATAGCAAGTTATATATGAGAACATGTAGGTATAGTATGGCATATATAAGCATGTAGGTATACAGGTATGCTATATGTCATATGCGCTATCGCACAAATATAACTGTTTTAATGTCGCTAACCAATAGCAAGGTATATAAATGAGCATTTGTGTTGTGCGTATCATGGCAATTACCGACAGTGTGTGTAGCATATCATTGGTGCTCGTGCAACATGGACTGTCAATAATAGTGCAGTGTATAAAAGATACATTATCGGCACAACAAGTAGCTATATGCAATGACAATCATGCAATATCTCTATATAAGCACATAGACCTACGGCTAATATCACATCATATCTAGCCCCGACGCATAGCCCCATACGGGCGATTTCCCCATAGATGTTCAATCTACTCACCAATGGTCTCTAGCTATGAAAATCTGACCACCTGCTACCCCTAGTTCGTAGCGTCCAAAGTCCCTGCTTGCGACGCTATAATTTCACAAACACAAGAATAATGCGAACAACTCAGAATCGATCAATATAACGTAAAACTACGTATTCAAAACGCACCAACACACTAAACTAACTCGCGAGTGCACGTCTAATGGCTAACGCGCGTTGTGATACCTCAAAACCTAACTGAGTACAGCAGCAGCACAAACTCACGACTCGTGTCGCAACACGTATCACGCGGACTCAAAACACTAGATTATAGGTAATCGATCCCATATTTTTGCATACTGAATTTACAAAAAAAGGTAAACAGTACCAAATACCCCTAACCAACAGCAGACAACTACCCACAGAAGACCAACCCCAACCCTCACCTACCTAGCCGACGTCGCCGGATTTTGCACTATGATCGCCGGCCCTGGCCGGTGAGGTGGTCCCCGTCTCTCAGGTGGTGTCTCAGGTTCACTAGTACATCTCTAAAATTTTGTTTTGTTGAACACTAAAAAATCCAGGTCACAGCTGGTATAGAAGCTCTAAAAAGACTTTAAAAATCCGATATCGCACTAATCGATATAAAAAGCGTTCTACGCTACAACCAACGAGCAAAACCACAAAAAAACTCTAATTTAACAGTATAGGGCTTATACCTAACAACTTTACTCACAAGCTCCTAGCTTTCCCTAGCTCCAAGTGATCCAAGAAGGCAAAAACAAGACTTTGTGGTGTTTTTGTGATATATTTGGAATTTTTGAGTTATGATTGAAGAAAATGAGAGAGAAGAGCTCAAGGGCAGTAGAAAATGAAGGGATTTCAGCCAAGAGGGATAAGGGAGAGTTTTTGTGGGGGTTTCCTAGTAATTACCAACATTAAATGCCATTTAATGCATTCATACTCAAACATGCACACATGCATGCATCTACATTCTATTTCTTTTCTTTTTTTCTTTAATCCAATAAACCTAACCTCCACACAAATATCTAGATACATGTGGGTTTGGTTACTTAAGAATAATTGAAGAAAAGACCGCTTAAAGAGAAATTTACCAAAATGTGAATACCGCATTAAAATATATTAAAATTGGGAAAAATTCAAATTGAACCAAAACATCCCATATACCCCCAAAACTTCCGCACTAGCTTTATTTTAGCTAAACTAGGTGCCGGCAAGTCTATATGGTCATCTGAACACAGTCGGGTTAAAACGGAAATACCGACAATTTAACCCTAAAACAGACAAATTCGCATAACGATTTCTAAAACGTTACACTAGAGGGTTTGTGTGGCCTCTACTAAGCTCAATTATACAGCACAACTCAAGAATTCCATATACCCTAACAAGAAATTTCCAATTCTCACTAAACGACACCAAATCGGTTCTAAACAAACATGGATGTGAGAGCAATGGAAATACTATGCCAATGGTTAAGAGAATACCTCATTTGGAAACTTAAGAATTTTCTTGAGTTGCCCCAAGTGCTCAAGATCCACCCTTTCTTGGTCCAAAGTGTTGCTAGAAGGCTTGTGCACAAATTTAATGAAGTGGGGATGGAGTTTTGGGGTGCTTTTCATGGTGTTTTGAAGAGGTGGAGAAGGGATAAAGGAGAGGGCAGCATCCATAATAGATGAGGAGAGGAAATGAAGAGGAAATAATGGAGGGAACAAGAGCCATGACTTGGTTTGACCCCTCACCCTCTCTCTCTCATGCCCATACCTCTTTCTTTATTGTTTTCTTTTCTTTTTCTTTTCTTTTCTTCTCTTTAAATCTATAAACATTCATGATAAAAAATGAAGAAAGCATGAAAGAAAAATGTAACAAGTGCTAAAAATGACATGTGCATGTCATGTACACAAAACTCGCTTAAAGCCCGATTAACGATTTTTAATCGCGATTAGCACTAAAATAGTGTCAAATAAATCATAAACTTTCATAATTTGCATGAATCACATAAAGCATCGTCATTTCAGTAATTTCTAAAAATTTCCAAATTTTTCCTAATTTATCGGTATTTAATTATATCGTAATATTAAAATTTTCAATATATTTATTATTTAATTATAAAAATTCCCAAAAATAATATTTTATTTTTCTGAAATATTACAATCTTCCCCCTTAAAGATATTCGGTCCCGAATTTAAATTAAAACCCCTCAAATATTAAAACATTTCAGTAAAAAGTCCAAGTCGTCGGGGCTCCGAAATCATCAATACATAAAACGCATCATAGCGCAATGCATGCGCATGAACAATGAGCAGATAACTCCAATTCAAAACTCGGTCAAGCATCTCACAATCATCGGAGCATGGTGAAGACACAAATGTCTAATCCAAAATGAATCCAATATGATATACATCAAAACTATACATGTAAACATCAAACCTATACATGTAAACATCTGAAGGAAATGCATGCCAAACCTTTCATGTTGTTGTGCGATGCGCGTATCGCGGCACAGTGGCGAACGTCTATTGTAAGAAAATAACTATATATATACTTATTCTTTGTTTAATATATACGTCCCGCCATTTTTGAAAATAATTTAAAAAGGTTTCCTTGTTTTAAACGTTTCGTGTCATATCAGACACGTAGGTAAATACTGAGACTATAGCTCCCCTATTGGAAATTCCTTCTCTAACTATCAATGCATGCAAAATATATCCAGGTACTGTTCTCTGAGTAGTCCTGCTCAGTACGAAAACAATTAGAAAATATCATAAAAACATACTGCTCCATAAGAAATCAATCCCAAAATGTGCATATGAATGCTACGTGCGTCTGGTGCGCACGGAAATCAAAACCCATGAATATGCCATACATGTGCACAGAAATAACATCTAAGTGTATCGGGTGTGCACGAAACACCTGTCAGAGGCAACGGTGTGCCTGACAGCAATATCAGGTGCATCTGATAAGCATAAAGAATCCCGATTTAGTGCATCTGGTGTGCACCAAAATGGCATCTCATAACATGCGCCCAACATGCGCGAAAATCCAAATCAAATGCACAGAGTGCACGAAATCAACATCAATATCATAATCGAAATTGACGGTATAAAATAAACCTCAATCCAAATCAGGTATACCGCGGTATATAATCTCACAACCATGTGCATCAGCGTGCACAAATCAAATCAAAACACTAAAAGTTCATGAAAACAATGCCAAAAGCATAAGTCAAATCACATGCATAACATAGGTATGAAATCAAAATCAACATATTGAATGACATCAACCAGAAGTCAGGTGCAACCGTGGTGCACAAAATATGTATCAATGCACTGCAAGAATATATGAACTATACCGAGTGCAACAACCAAATCGTGTGCATACCATATGCAAAAAATCAACCCAACTGTATGAAATTCATGAAATCATAAACATGTGCGACCAAGGCACAAAATGATATTAAGTGCTATAACTGTGCACAAATCATAAATCGACACAACGGTGTGTAAAAGCATATCTCAGGGGTAATAACTATGCACAAAATATGAATACCCAGTAGGTGCAACCATGGTGCACAAAAACAAATATCATGGAACTCAGTCATCAAGACTAAATCATGCGAATAGATCACCCAAAATACCGAAATCCAAGGGGACGGATACGTGATAATCGAATCACCAAATCACAAATCATAAATACCGTCGTCGATATTTCCACCTTTAAAGTCGAGAAGGTGTCGGTGCACCCAATGCTAGCAGAGCAAGATATCTACTTGTTTACTGTTCGTGACCTGTCGTCTGATGCCCTTAGGCTCTCGTCTCTCACTGTAGACTGCTAAGTGCATAGCTCCTCGGCTCAACGGTCCAATATGGAAATGATAATGGAAGAAGTCCGCTCTGGCACATCCTCTAAAGATCTCGGGCCAACTATTATGGTCACTCATAACATGTCTCGTCAACGATGCCGAACTCTGGCCTGCTGGGTGTGCGTAATATGACCGCTCCTGGGTCCAAGTCTTCTCATATAGTATTCCAGAAAGGTCCTGTTGAGGTCTCTCCCAAATCTCGTTTCTGCCGAACTGCCCGGAAGTTACCACCCTTTACTATATCTGTTTCTTGTTCCGGAACGGCTGCATTCTTATCGCGACTCCTTCTGGAAGATATATAAATAATCAATGCCTCTGCATGCGTATCGCAACTCTGATGTCGGCGGAGTGGAACATCATCTCATCGAAATCTCGTGCGAACTCTTTACTCCACTTTTTCTCTAATGTCGACTGATTCGGACTCATCTCTTCATGGCTGAATAGATTGCGCTCCAACGGCTATACTCGTATCTGGAGTCTCTCAAGCAATGTATCCCATCACACGATATCCGAATGACGTCGAACCCTTCGATCGATTCGTCAAAGTTCCATAATCCCCCAAGAGCTCAACATCTTGGGTACAGTTTAATAGTATTCCGGTACATGACACATCACCTGTGGAGCAACCGTAGAATGGCAAACCCAAGCCTCACAAATGGCACCGCTGAACTGCCGCAAATCCTAAGGTTCAAAGGCGTTCCATGGTCATTACGTCGAGTTAGGGTTTCATTCTTCTAGAGGTTCCATAGCATTACTTGCATTTGTCTCTGAATACTTTAAACTTGGAAAATGGGCTTCTGACATTCGATCGTCTCTATCGACTCCCAACGTACCTGCGTGAAGTCGTCTCTAGCTGGAATCAATCAATCTGATGACCTCGCATCGGGGTAGGCACCGAATCACATGTTCTAGTCCTTCCTCCATCGGTGAGTTGCGATCTTTTATCATATCTCTAAGTATAACTCGTGCGGCAATAGCTCGTAACATCTGGGGCGATATATCGTCATTCGCAGCAGCAACTGGTTCATTTGTCCGCACGCTAAACAGTGCCTCGATCATCAATTAATCGGTGCATCGACGGTCATCACATTCTGGCTGGCCTCTATCAGTGGCTCAATCTTCTGGTGCTGATCTACACGTCCAAGTAATCTTATAAAAGCGATCCATCAAACGCTCCTGGCACGAAAACACAATAAAATGATGCCTCTATGAAATCGTAAGTCCCTGGAATCGCGCCGTGGTCAGTCCTCGTCCGTGACGAGCTCGTGCTGATGAAACTCTATCCATAGCTCTCTCTTCCCGTATAATCGTGGTAGCAAAATCATAACCAATATCGATGAGGATAGATCATAGGAATGAATATAATATTGTGCAGCGAAATGTACATCCAAAGGCTTCTTAAGCGGAGTAGCGTATCGTAAGTATGCCGCGGAACATACACACGGTACGCCACTCTCCTTAAGTCACCTACTCCATCAACCAAGGTCAACCTATGTGACGATATTTCGGGTATAATACCTCCCCGACTAAGTTTAAGTTCCGTAAGGTCAAGCCTAAGTTCCGAACATATATATAAACGCTCCAGGCTCCGCATAGTCAAACTTAGACTCGAACCAAGGTTAAACCTAGCTCTCTGATACCAATTTTGTCACGATCCAAAATGGCACGTGACTGGCACTTGAATCATATGAAGTCTATGGACCCTATCTAATTTAAGTAAGTCAAGAAATCCCAAAAATCTAAACCATTTTAAATAATAAATGAAGGAATACTGGTTTTAAAGAATTGGTTTTAATAGCATAAGCCGAATATGCATTTTAAAATCTCAAGTTCTTTCTGAAAATTTCGACAGAGTTTCTTTTGTAAAAACTGGCCCCAAACGGGGTACAACATGAATAATATATGCACAATGATAAAAGGCATCCCCAAGCGGGAGCTAGCTCTTCATCAATCGACGGTCACAACCACGCGTGCAATATAATGTACAACGCCGAAGGGCGAGGATCCAAACTCAAAAGAAAACTCAAAATCATCAAGAAAACCATAATACTACAACGCACGACTCTAAGGTCGAAATAATACACAACTGGTTTTCTAAGTCTGAAATAAATATACAAGTTTGGTTGATGGAGTTTTACTAGATACAACTGATAATAAATAAGTACAATGGTGGTCACGATGCGAGTGAACCCACCTACCAAAGCATTCACCCAGAAAGGAAGCAGTGTGCCAGAAAGCCGTAATGAAACCTGTATGGCAAAAACCTGCAAGAACTGCGGCATAACGGGGGTCAGTTGCCAACTCGTGAGTAAAAAATATCACAGAGCAGAATCGTATGTATGAGTCAATCTTAGGTCAAACGATCAGTAATATATATCCTCAATATGATAAAGTATGAAGCATGATCAAGTGGCAAGGGTAAATATCTATACATAAGTATAGCACCAAGTGCTCGTGTCAGTGCCTCAGGAAGCAACATATCATATACATGAGGTATCATCAATGAAATCTGTGTTACTATAGCATGAAGTCTACGAGTATGTAGATATCATCCAACTATGTAATCAATACCTGTATGCATGTGGATCTCATCCACGTGTCAACCAATGACATAACATCATGAATGTAAAAGTCATAAAAGCATATGCATGAAAGTATGAGGATATAAATTAACGTGTGTCCCTCGTGACACATCAAAATCATGGAACCTAAGTGTCTAGCATCGACACTCGAAAACATCATGTAACCTGTGCCCAGCATCAGCACGTAAATCCTCATATATATAGGGTTCCGTCAGTCCGGATCGGCCCACGGGCTCCGTCGGTCCGGATCGGCCCGTATCATCTCTCAACTGGTCGGTATCCTCCGAGCCCAAATACAATCACCGGTAGGTAGTAGTTGTATGGTTCCTAGGCACACTCAAGAGGTTCCACAAGGCATCAACCATGCCAAATTCTAAAATTTAGGTGCCGAGAAACCTTAATGAAGATCGTTAACTAGAGATTAGGCGAAAAAGAAAGCAAGCAAACTACTTTGCTACTAAGTGAATGGGATTACAACCTTTGTAGATCCGCTCCTCCACTTCTTTAGCTCCGTGTTGACGTCCGTCCACTGCGATCACCACGATCCCGGACTCTAGCATTGGTTTAATCGGAGAAATGGTCGGGCTAGGTCGTTGACTTCGATGCCGAAGATGATCTACTTCGAGACAACTCAAACTCAAGCTCCATCTTCACTAAGTCATGAACCTTGTGAAGAAAGCACCCTATACAACATGGCAAGTGGTAGAGGATGAAGAAATAGGAAGTGGGTTCACTTTGGATTTGGATTTCTCACTTGATTTCAACACTTGACAATTTTCAAGAAAGCTTTTCTTTTCTTCATGAAGAAGATGAAGAAGAAGAAGGAAAAAGAATTATGAAATTGTTTCTCCAAAGAAATTCAAGTGAAGTCTATCATTTAGCAACCATGGGTGAGTAAACTCATGTAGAGACTAAACTAGAGTTTAGGCTAATGGTTGGGTTAATGAACAAAACAAAATGGCAAGACTTTTCAAAGATGCTTTTGAAGCTTCATGAAGCTTCAAGCCAAAAGAAGAAAAGCCACCATTTATTTTTTCCAAAAATAAATAAATTGAAAATAAAACCCTAACTATTAACCTAAACTTGGTGTAAGTCATACACACACCCAAGTTTGCATGTTTCATCAAACATGATACATACTAGTGCACAAACATATATCATATATATACAATGTGCACAACTAAGTGAAATAATCAATCTTAAGTGAACAATACTAGTCAATGTAAAGTAATATATCCAATATATAATTATACATTAAATCATTAAATCATCACTTGATTTAATGATCCGGTCATATCGCATATAACCGACTAATATCAATAGTAACAACTTATCGAATCAACACTTGATCCGATAACCCGGCTATATCGCATACAACCGATCAATGTCACAAATCGCGAGAATAGAATACAGTATCACATACTGGTATTATTCTCGGTCCAGCGCATATCCCATATGAGTTCCTCTTTCGTTTCGCTTGAGCCAGGAAACCTCTGTGTAGGACTCTAAAAACTCGTCAATACGCCGGCAGCAGGTGATGATCATATCAAACACCCACAAGCCGCAAGCGGTCTGCTAAACGTAACGGCCACCCGGGTATTGAGCGATCAGAATATCAACGAGCAAGCCCGCTCACACTCCTATGAATCCAACCAGTAACACTACCGTACAGTCCGGTCTCTTCGTCTGATATGTCGCATATTTCGTCTAGGGGTGGTAAACGTCAGACCCCAATAACTCGATAAGTCGTGTCGATATGAGGCTCATAACGGGTCGAGAAACTACTGGTAACATTTATCAGTAAATCCCTAAAGCAGCCTTGGCCAAGGGCTTCCTGTTATAGCCAATCGAGCAAAGCGCAACGTCAACTCCCTATACTGGGAGAGACGAAACCCCACCTATCGCTCATTGCCTCCATGTGATTCGGTACTGTACCCAAAAACCACCATTTTGCACGCCCTTTTAGACGTGGTAAGGTGGAAATCAAAGCACAGTGGGAATCACACAAGACTCTATGACGATCTCGGGTCTACAGACTAACCTGTACCAGTGTCACCAGAGAACTGCCATCTGACGTAAGGTATAATACCATCTGGGAGTTCTCGGCGAGTCCGTCCAGTGTATCCAGTCTCCACTGAGCACCCGTATATCATCTCTGATGTCAAACACCAATGGATATTGGATCATCCATCGCCCATCTATATGGGTCGAGAAGCTACATGCTTGTCTACTATGGAATATCGATGCCCCGTCTCGATAGACCCACGACTAGGGACTTTGAAGGATGTATTTATGGACTACCATGTCCCCACTAGTATGATCCGCATCATAGTCCTGATAGTCAAGTACACATCCTAAGGGCTTTACCAACATGTAACAGAGAGACAATCAGTGTACACGTTACGGTAAAGAGTAATCAGATAGCACACTATCATATCGAGCAAGAAAGTCATCCCTATATATGTCCAAGCATCCACTACAATATACATCCTATATATAGTAATGGCCTCTACGGCATACATATAACCAACAATCTCCCACTTGCACTAGGGCCATCTGATAGCAGTGGTTGTAGTATCTTATATTTAACCATCCCGTAAAAGTCTTTCTCTGGGAAAAGACCTTCGTGAGTGGATCCGCCGTGTTTTCCTCTGAGTCTACTCTCCTAACCTCGATCCCCTGGAGATGAACCATCTCCATGATCAGGTGACACTTGCCTTAGAATATGTCTGGATCGCTGATGGGACGGGCGTTCCTCGGCATAAGCCACAACTCCATTGTCACACAATGGAGGGAACAAAGTTCATCTCATGAACTAATATATACCCAGACTTCCTCTTTGGTAGCATCTTTGGTAGCGATGTATCCGGCCTTTATCGTCTAGTATGCCACGGTATCTAGCTTGGAACTCTTCTAACATACCGTCCCTTTACTGAGGGTAAAGACAATGCCTGTGACTGACATTCAGTCATCCTAATCACTCTGGAACCTTTCCAGAGATTCTCCCCAGGATCAATTGATACCATCTCACTACAGCTAGTGAGTATCCTAACATCCAATTATATCTATCTTATAGATCCAAAACCCAGGATTTAGGAAGTATCATTTTGATCCTGTATGGAGAATCCTTGTGATAAGCGGAGATTAACCGAGCGTAGCATAGGAAACTCCTTCCCTATCAAGAGTATGTCATCTATGTACTCTACGAGGATCACCACCATACTTCCTAGTACCTTTTTGTATATACAAGGTTCATCTACCATTTTGATGATGTCAAACTCTTTGACTAACTCATCAAAACAGATGTTCCAACTCCGCGATGCCTGTTTTATCACATAAAATATTTTGCACACGTTTCCACTGCTCCCACTGTCTACGAAGCCCTCTGGCTGTGTACTTATAGACCCTCTCTTCTAAAACATAATTTAGAAAAGCAGTCATGACACCCAACCGCCAGATATCGTAGTCATGGTATGTAGCCGTGGTAAGTAGGATCTGGATGGACTTAAGCATAGCTGCTTAGAAAAGGTTTTATCATAATCCATACCTGGTCAATGATGCAAACCTTTAACAAGTCTAGCTTTGAAAGTCCCAACTTTTCCATGTACACCAAGTAATCTTCTCAAGATATACTTGCTCCTGATGGGGATTTAACCCTTCAGATAAAGCAACCAAAGTCCATACATTGTTGGTGTATAAGGATTCCATCTCAGATTGCTAAGCATCCAGCCATTCTTACAGAGTCCTACTCCTGATGGCCAGCTCAAAACTAGTTAGGTCATCATCCCATGATGCAATCCTTGCTCCCACTGTCATAGAGAAATCGAGGTATCTCTCAGGTGGGTGAGGAAACCTACTAGATCGGCAGAGAGGCTGAGGTTCATTGGTTGCTATTGAATCCTTTGGTTCTACCAAATCATCAGCTGCAGTTTGTATAGCTGGAACTCTTTCCAGTTCTACCTCATGACCACCAATTTCTTTACAAGAAATTCCCTTTCACAAAGGTGGCATGCTGAGTAACAAAACATCTTTTGTTGCTCGGTTAGGTAGAAGATATTCCCTTGCGTATGCCTGGGATATCCAACAAACTTCTACAGATCTGACTTTGCCTCGAGCTTGTCCAGATTATGCTTTTCAGACATAGGCCGGACAACCCCAAATCTTAACTGTCTTAAGAGATGGGCTCTTCCCTTTCCATATCTCATGTGAAGTGGTAGGCAGCTGATTTGATCGGAACCCTATTCAATAGGTATGCAACTTCATAAGTGCATAACTCCCTAAAAGGAAATAGGAAACTCAGTAGTACTCATCATAGAGCACACCATATCACATAGGGTTGTATTGCTCCGACCCTATATACCATCGTGCTATGGTGTATGCGGAGGAGTAATGCTGAGAGAGAATCTCATTCTTAGAATAGTCCAGGAATCTCGTGCTCAAGTATTCTCCTCCTTGATCACATCTAAGGACATAATACTTATACCCGTTTTTGGTTCTCTACTTCTAAATTATATTCTGTGAATATCTCAAAAGCTTCGGACCTGTATTTCAACAGGAACATATGTCTGAATCTTGAGAGATCATCAGAGAATGTAATGAAGTACAAAGAACCAGTCTTGGTATGTGTAGACAGGGGACCTTCATACATCAATATGTATCATCCCAAGAGTTCACTAACTCTTTCTCTGCTTCCAATAAACAGAGCTATGGTCATCTTATCTCTGTGACATGACTGGCAAGTTTTACAAGATGTAAATTCAAACTAATTTAAATATGCATCTATATGTAACTTCAGCTAGTCGGGTCGCATTGATATAACCTAGTCTACAATACCCGAAGATGATGCATCGGTATGCACTTTCTGCGTTTGGGCGGCACGGGAATTCTGGTAATCCCCAATTTCCTGCTCTGTCTTATAACAATTATAAGTTGGAGCAGGACCAACGTTCCCCAGCTCAGTATAACAAGCGGGTTTGGTTAATATATCCGTTTTATTATCTTGATTAAGGCGTGACATGGTCTCTACCTGGAGAGAGAGAGAGAAGAAAACACTCTGCGTGCGCTCTTGCAAGATCAGATTGGTTATTATTTTATCTAATTAGGATGGCTCCCACTGTTTTTATTAAATCTTCCTTAAAACCTTAAAAGTAAAGACTAGCCGGAATTAATTACACGCTACAAGTTCGCCAATCTTTCAGCCAGGCCAGTGTCGGTACTTTGAAGGAGGTTCCCCATGCTTTCGCACAGACCTAATTAAAGTAAACCTCGTTTTCCCAGAGGCGTAACCCCATTGACACCTTTCTAGACACCTACTTGATCGGCTAATTGTAATGTGTAAAACTCTCCCAGGAGTAACAATTACTCGCAGTGGTTATCGGGATCCAACTATCTCATAGAAGGTATGCAATCTCATTGCAAATTTCAAAACATGAAATTCCCGATAATTTTTCCCCGAACGATCTATGACCTTGACAAGATCAACAAACCATAAACCGCAAAGTCAAGTTCAACCCGTCATTTCTTGATTGAATCAAACCCACCCGCACGACCCTTGACAAGGTCAACAAGGCCGTACGACTACCCTAAAACAATCTGCATCATATGCATAAGCAGATAAATACTGGTCAGCTACCGCACACTGCGCCTTGACAAGGTCAACAAACGCAGCACGAATACTAAGCAGGACTTATCTGAAATGACGGAGGGCTACGACAGGTTTTTCTGAAAACCTATTGCGTAATGAACTTGATATCGTTGTATAATCAAATGATTTTAAAATGGAGTGTTTTTTAGGCTTTTCTAGTTTTGCTAAAGGGGTCACTCCCGGTGAAGGGATCGTTGGACCTTTCCTCATCGAATAAGGTGCAGGATATATCATATATACCGCTGTGCAAAGCAAGAACTATAGGAGCAATCAAAAGACAAACCGAGGGTTGTAGCATCTGCCAGTTATTGCTAAAGGGGTCACTCCCGGTGAAGGGATCTCGGCCCTTTCCTTATCAAATAAGGTGCAGGATGTTCTACAAGGAACACCGCGATGCAAAGCAAGAACTGTAGCTACCTTTTTTTTTAAAATTCGATTCCTCAACATCTTAGGTTTCTTTTCTTTCATTAATCACATTAATGATGTCCCATCATTTAAATCACCTAAACATCACAGATAAATACGACGTACACTTATGCCATCCACATTCGCCTCGATGTCCTCTCGTGCACCGTTAGGTTAGGTAACTAACGGCAGAGCGGGGCAGGGCTAGCGCGGGTGTAAAACATAAGTAACATCTATATAATATATCATATATACTATATACTGTATTTATCACAACATATCAAATGATCACATCACAGATATCGCAGCAGAAGAAACATATGAAATATTGGATATACTAGGACGTCCGTGTTTTATTTTGAGCCACTATAAAACACGGATTCCACGGTCGCGATGAATAGCCAAACCCACACCCTAGACCCCTACGAGAGCGGCAAGAAACCCTACCAATTCTAGAGTTAGGAGACCCGGACTCGACTCCTCGAGTTGGTCTCCCACTGGACTCCAGAACCCGGTTACTTGTGCCCTCCTCCTTAGGTCTATCCTAGTGCGGAAAAGTAATTAATATACATCAATGGTGACATCTTCCACAACCTGGAAGTGCCCCAATAAAAGAATATTATATACAAATGAATTTTACATGAATGAAAATAAAAACTCTCATCTCACATAAAACCCCCGGCTATTCAAAACGCGACGATCCAATATAACATATCCAATAACACATAACATCACATGTCATCAACGTAACTAAGTATGCGTACACTTATTGTCGTCGACGTATAGCAATGAAAACTGGTGATACAACTACATACTACACTTACGGTCACAGAAAAGAAAGTGTAAAACTACAATAGTTGGAATCCGCAACCTTTTTAGGCATCGCATGCCTAACCAGTTATAAACCCCGTATTTTAGTCTCATTATCAAAAACTCTTTTCAAGATCAAGTCGGGCAATTCAACAAGATTCCCGACATCCAGAACGAATGCTCGTCGCAAACTTTAGTAGACGGCCGCACCCCCGATACCGTCGACGAAGTGCACCAAGGCGGAACACCACTACCGCGAGCACCCGAACGGATACTTTTGGCTACGGGGTTCTCCTACAGTCACTTGGTCGCGATTATGGGGCGCGGCTATCTATTAAGTTTACCCGGCGAGTATCCGCATACACTACGTGATTGCAACGGACTTTTGATCGCATCAAAATTCCGTGGCAACCGATCAAGTGAGACTAAAGTGATAGATTTATAACATCCAAATCAGTTATCTCATAACTACTTGTGGATTCCAAATATTGTATCACATTCCAGATAAATAGAAAATGTTAAACTTTCCGATCGAATAATCAAACACCCAAGTTTTCCCGAAACAGCTCAACACATGAAATAAGTTTTAAAAAATTCACTTTATGGCACAGTACCAACGGTCCAGCCGTAGAAGGGTCAAGCCAACGCCTGACATGTGGCACGCCGTACTGCCTCAAATCCAAAGGTTCAAAAGGCAGTTCAAGACGGTCACATAATCGAGTTAAGGTCTGTTGTCTTCTAGAGGGTCCATCGCGTTACTTGCACTACTTAGAACGTTCTCAAACTACGGAAAAATCCAACAATTGGAAATTTTCCGGCAGGGGAAAAAGTAGGTATTTATATCCGGTCGAACTTTTTAACATGTTCTAAAAATATTCGGAAAACACATAGACGCAGTTAAAGTTTCGATCGAAACAACGAACTCCAAATACAACCCCCAAAAACTCAACTCTTGAGTATAAAATAAAATTACCCAGAAAACACAGGAATCAGTATAGGACATTACTGTGCAAACCATGGACAAAGAAGCTACAGTTTGGCCGCGGAACCGCCCCGCGACCTAGGGTACGGCCGCGGTTCCGTGGCGGTTTAATAGAGTTGGGCCCACGTGTTTCACTGTAATTCCTAGAAAACCCTGCTGCATTTTTTGAGTATTTTTAATTTGGAAAAATCCACATTTTCAGAAAATGTACAGAGAAGGGTTTGAATTAGGGTTTCGGGGTTCGATCGGGTTTCTAACTTCGTCTACACCTCGCCTAATGCTCTAGCTAGGCTCTGATACAACTGTAGGGTTCCTAGGCACACTCAAGAGGTTCCACAAGGCATCAACCATGCCAAATTCTAAAATTTAGGTCCTGAGAAACCCTAATGAAGATCGTTAACTAGAGATTAGGCGAAAAAGAAAGCAAGCAAACTACTTTGCTACTAAGTGAATGGGATTACAACCTTTGTAGATCCGCTCCTCCACTTCTTTAGCTCCGTGTTGATGTCCCTCCGCTGCGATCACCACGATCCCGGACTCTAGCATTAGTTTCATCTGAGAAATGGTCGGGCTAGGTCGTTGACTTCGATGCCGAAGATGATCTACGTCGAGGCAACTCAAACTCAAGCTCCATCTTCACTAAGTCATGAAACTTGTAAAGAAAACACCCTATACAACATGGCAAGTGATAGAGGATGAAGAAATAGGAAGTGGGTTCACTTTGGATTTGGATTTCTCACTTAATTTCAACACTTGACAATTTTCAAGAAAGCTTTTCTTTCCTTCATGTAAAAGATGAAGAAGAAGAAGGAAAAAGAATTATGAAATTGTTTCTCAAAAGAAAATCAAGTGAAGTCTATCATTTAGCAACCATGGGTGAGTAAACTCATGTAGAGACTAAACTAGAGTTTAGGCTAATGGTTAGGTTAATGAACAAAAGAAAATAGCAAGACTTTTCAAAGATGCTTTTGAAGCTTCATGAAGCTTCAAGCCAAAAGATGAAAAGCCACCATTTAGTTTTTCCAAAAATAAATAAATTGAAAATAAAACCCTAACCATTAACCTAAACTTGGTGTAAGTCATACACACACCCAAGTTTGCATGTATCATCAAACATGATACAAATTAGTGCACAAACATAAATCATATATATACAATGTGCACAACCAAGTGAGATAATCAATCTTAAGTGAACAATACTAGTCAATGTAAAGTAATATATCCAATATATAATTATACATTAAATCATTAAATCAACACTTGATTTAATGATCCGGTCATATCGCATATAACCGACTAATATCAATAGTAACAACTTATCGAATCAACACTTGATCCGATAACCCGGCTATATCCCATACAACCGATCAATGTCACAAATCGCGAGAATAGAATACAGTATCACATACTGGTATTATTCTCGGTCCCGCACATATCCCATATGCGCTCCTGTTTAGTTTCGCTTGAGCCAGGAAACCCCTGTTTAGGACTCTAAAGACTCGTCAATACGCCGGCAGCAGGTGATGATCATATCAAACACCCACAAGCTGCAAGCGGTCTGCTAAACGTAACGGCCACCCGGGTATTGAGCGATCCGAAGATCAACGAGCAAGCCCGCTCACACTCCTATGAATCCAACCAGTAACACTACCGTACAGTCCGGTCTCTTCGTCTGATATGTCGCATATCTCGTCTAGGGGTGGTAAACGTCAGACCCCAATAACTCGATAAGTCATGTCGATATGTGGCTCATAACGGGTCGAGAAACTACTGGTAACACTTACCAGTAAATCCCTAAAGCAGCCTTGGCCAAGGACTTCCTGTTATAGCCAATCGAGCACAGCGCAACATCAACTCACTATACCGGGAGAGACGAAACCCCTCCTATCGCTCATTGCCTCCATGTGATTCGGGACTGTACCCAAAAACCACTGTTTTGCACGCCCTCTTGGACGTGGTAAGGTGGAAATCAAAGCACAGTGGGAATCACACAAGACTCTATGACGATCTCGGGTCTACAGACTAACCTGTACCAGTGTCACCAGAGAACTGCCATCTGACGTAAGGTATAATACCATCTGGGAGTTCTCGGCGAGTCCGTCCGGTGTACCCAGTCTCCACTGAGCACCCGTATATCATCTCTGATGTCAAACACCAATGGATATGGGATCATCCATCGCTCAGCTATATGGGTCGAGAAGCTACACGCTAGTCTACTTTGGTATATCGATGCCCCGTCTCGATACACCCACGACTAGGGACTTTGAAGGATGTACTTATGGACTACCATGTCCCTACTAGTATGATCTGCATCATAGTCCCGATAGTCAAGTACACATCCTAAGGGCTTTACCAACATGTAACAGAGAGACAATCAGTGTACACGTTAAGGTAAAGAGTAACCAGTTAGCATACTATCATATTGAGTCATCCCTATATATGTCCAAGCATCCACTACAATATACATCCTATGTATAGTAATGGCCTCTACGGCATACATATAACTAACAGTAGTCCCTCTGCCAGGCTCACCGACTGTATACACAGCATCCCTTTCTTACCCGGGTACCATACCGGGCCCCACCATGTACCCGCATACGGCTCACAACTCCTCTTCGCATGGGGTATATATATATATCAGAACCGATAAAACTCATTCTGGACGCACTGAAATATCATATCAAGAGAAACCGTGTTTTTAAACAATACATACTTTCTTTCGAAATAGCCTCGATTCTCAATTCCAGAAATCTCATGAAAACAGCATATCTCAATGCGTATAATCACAAAGCATGATGTATGCGACATATAATAGAAATGTAAGCATATCCGTATATCATGCAACGTAAAACAGTAATATGCACATATCGAGGGAAAACCGCTCCTTTAAAATGAATCCATTTTTAAAATATATCTTGCAGTTCTCAAATCATTAAAATCAAGCTAGAATCATATATGTATGTGCAAATACGTATGTATGAAAGTATGGGTGTACAATATGTTTGTACGCAAGTATGAGTGTACAATATGTATGTACGCCAGTATGAGTGTACAATATGTATGTGCGCCAATATGGATGTACAAGTAGGTATATACGCAAGCATGGGTGTACAATATGCTTGTGCGCCAATATAGATGTACAAGTAGGTATATACGCAAGTATGGGTATACAATAAGCCTATGCGCTAATATGGATGTACAAGTAGGTATATACGCAAGTATGGATGTATAATATTCCTGTACGCCAATATTGATGTACAAGTAGGTATATACGCAAGTATGAGTGTACAATATGCCTGTGTGCCAATTTGTCATACAAGTAGGTATATATGTAAGTATGAGTGTACAATATGCCTGTGTGCCAATATGTCATACAAGGAGTCATATCCTGATGCAACAATCCTATTGTGTAGTGACATTGCAATTATCGATGATGAAATGTGTGAGCCGGCAAGCAGGTGTACATGGAACATACGCATCATCGATAATGGTGCCGGTGTCCTGACAACATGGGTTTAATATAACAATAAACACATTTAAATATGTAAAGTGATGCGAATAGCAAGTGTTGGAGATAGTGCCCTCAGAGTCAATTATTGGATCACAGGAACGTGATTGCAATGATTGAGTGAGGACCTATACCGGTAGGACAGTCTTACTCAAAATGATAGTATGCTATCTGGTTTATCTTTATCATCGTGTACTGCTTTAGGTGACCTTACGATTCGCTATTACACGTTGATAGAGCCCCTAGGATTCTTGCTTAACTACCAGCAGTATGAGGGCGATCATATACGTGGGAGTTGGGGTCTATAAGCACATCCTTAAAAGGTCCCTAGTCGTGGTAGTTTCGAGACAGGGTATCGATACTCCAGAGTAGACTAGTGTATACAGTCGAAACCCCGACGAGGGGCGGTGGCCGGTCTCACAAGCCACTGGTGTCAGTTGGTTCACCCAAGATGTATACAGGTGCTCATTGGGTTATGAGTACACTGGACAGGACTCGCCGGGAACATGCTGGTTGGTCTTATACCTGACGTCAGATAGCAGTTCCATGGTGACATGTGTACAGGTTAGTTCATCGACCTGAGATCGTCATTTGTCTCGTGTGAGTTTCCACTATGCTTTGATTACTACCCTACCACGCTCAAAGGAGACGTGCAAACAGGTTTTAGTTGGGTACAGTCCCGAGCCACATGGAGGCAGTGAGCGGATCTGCAGGGGTTCGTCTCTCCCGGTATTGGGGGTGAGGTCGCGCTGTGTCTAGGAGAGCCATTACATAAAGCCCTCGGCTGAGGCAGGAGATTTATTGGTAGGTATTCCAGTAGTATCTCAGGGTGTTCTGGGCTATACTCCGAGACGACTTGTACCGCTTTTGGGGGTCTGACTTTTACCAACCCCCTAGGCCCGCCATGCGATGCTCATAGACGAACGGACCGGACTATACGGATATTATCACTGACAGGCTCAGTAGGGTGTCAGGATGAGTTCGCTTATCGACGTCCCTTTTGGTCAATACCTGGTAGCCCGTTGCGTATTGGTTAATACCTCTAACGTGCTAGTGGTTAAATCCACAACCAAGGTGTTGACGAGTCTTTAGAGTCCCCCACAGACCAGTTTCTCATGTTTTGGGCGAAACGCTGTAGAGGTCGTATGGAGATATGGCAGGGTTCGATCTTATACGTGCGGTATTGCACGGATCAAGATCGGACGGATTATACTAGCGGGCTTTGGTTTAAGCCGGATCGTAGTATTGTACATTGTAGATTTTGTCTCCTTGCATTTGTATTCAGTTGGAATACAAATGCGGGTATGTATATACAGTCGCGGGGTTTTCCTGTAATTTATTACGGGATCATTTTTCTGAAGTTGCCAGTTTGTATTCCGTTTCGGCCAGTTTTCCTTTGTTCCTTCGCGGCCGGATTTTTCCGATGGAGGGGTTATTTGTAAGTGTGCAAATTATCTTTTGTGGAGGGGGTTTCTTGTATTTGTGGCTTCATGATGGTTCTACCATGATGAGATTTTTTTCCATCTTCTCTTTTGCATTAAATGGGATTAGGATTGATTTGTGAAATGGGTGTGACTTTAATCCATGATTATCATACATTTCTTCTCTTGAAAATTAAGATTCCTTTTTACCCTTCACCATCTTTTTGAGTGGCCGGCCACATTTCGAGAGAGAGAGAGAGAAATTCATTTGGTGAGTAGGGAAATTATCATCTTTTTTTTGATACAAGAAAGTTCATCTCCATTGTTCACTTTTTTCCCTCCATCACCAAGGCAACTTCATAAGCCAAAAGAGACAAAATGTTCTACACTAGCCTACAGCATATCTTGGGCACGTCGGCTCGCCAACTTCGTGCTCGAGTTGCCTCGGTCCAAAGGTGGGAGCTCGTAAAAGAACCCGGCGTTGTGGTGCCCGTTATGACGAGGAGCAGAAGACCGGAGTTTCCGCGAGGAGATCGGAGTGGAGGCCGAAGACCGAAGGATACGGATCGCTCGGTATACCTCTCTACTCCATTTTCTAGTTTGCTAGAGTTAGGTTAATGGCCCGATCCGGGATTTTAGTACGAGGTGGTGCCGGTTCTAGTTTTTAGAAAAGTTTTCGTTTCCACTTTTCGGCGTCGGATTGACGGCCGGGGCGCCGCCGTGCACTTACACTGGTATCAGAGCCACACCATTAACCTAGTCTAGCTTGCTCTAACGTGTTTACAAGTTCGATAGATCGGATTTTCCAAAAACCACATTTCCATGTCGCACTTTCTGTCGAATTTTTCCTTGCTCTAAAAATTATTTGGTACATTGGAAAAATACGTGCAGGGTTTTTTATGCATTCTGTGAAAATTTAGTCGGCTGATATTACTGTAGAGCGGAGGTTTAGCGGCCAAAACCACGTTTTGGCTGCGGAACCGCCGCCGTTTTGTGGCCTAACCGTACCAAATTTCTACAGTGGTTTACTGACATGGAAATAGGGTTTCTGGTATATTCTTTTTGGGCCCAGATGTTTTTGAGTGCTACAGTTGTGCTTGAGTCCCACTTCGGAAAATTAAGTCGATCAAAAATTTTAAACATGTTAGTTCACAGTATTTACATTATATCTGCGACCGTGAATGTCATTTGATCGGTAAATCCAGTCTATCTGCTATAGCCCTTTTAGACGGATTTGTGAACGTGACATTCACGTTGATGTTCTGTATTATGCTGTGATATTGCGGATTGGTCGTGGGGGATAGCCTGGATGCAATGGTAGTACAGTTTAGTTTTTTATGTACATTTGATATTGCGGGGCGAGCATCCGACATGTGGACTGCCGTCACTGCCTGTTTGTATATTATTATTTTGGGGCACAACCGGGCTGAGGTCGATTTACCCGTTGTATGTATATTTTACTTTCTGTACTAGGATTACCCCGCGGAGGGGTGCACGGATAGCCGGGTTCTAGAGGGCAACGAGCCCACATCTCATGGCTTTGAGACGGAGGGGGCTTCACTCTAGAATTGGAGGGCTATTTGCCGCACCCGTAGGGGGTACAGGTTGACCCAGGAGGGGTGCCCAAGTTACCGGATTCCGTGAAGTGCTGGGTGGTCCATTCACGTTGCTGAAGGGGCTGCCTCGCTTCAGTTTTTGGCTGGTAACTTGCCGCGCCCATAGGGGTCTAGGATTTCATTGCATACGCTATCCACACGACCAGGGGAACGTCGGGTTTCAGTAGCGGCTTTGTGAAACCCGGGGATCCCAGATATCTGTATTGTTCTGTGATTCTTATTACATTTCTGTGATGTTGCATTTTATCACGCCTTGAGAGAATATTATATATTGATATATATACTAGTGGATGTTGTATATGTTTTGCATCCGTGCTAGTCTTGTCCCCGCTCTGTCGTTAGTTAAGTAACCTAACGGGTGATGACGGGACCCAGTGGCGAATGCGGATGGCATATACATACATCATTATTTTCGTTCTTTCGTGGTGTGATCAATTGATGGGACTGCATTGATTCGGATCAATGCAAGTTAAACAAACCTATTCTGATGTTGTTGGAACACTTTTCAGAAAGCTGTTATTGCAAGGGCGTTCTCTTTTGTTTTGCACAGTGGTATTCGGTTATGAATATCCAGCTCCTCAGTCGACGAGGCAAGGGCCGAGATCCCTTCACCGGGAGTGACCCCTTGGACAAAAGTTTGTGTCAGGGCAATAACTTCACTATAGTCGTTTACTTTTGCTTTGCATCGTGGTATTCAGTTGGAATATCCTGCACCTCATTCTACGGGGAAAGAGCCGAGATCCCTTCACCGGGAGTGACCTATTTAGCAAAGGTTTTCGTCACTATATTTTTATAAAGCTATCTGGTTCCTTCAACGATATCAAGTTCATTACGTTAAAGGTTTTTCGCCAGAAACCATTCGTAGCCCTCTGTCGTTTCAGACGGGTAGCACGTAGTATTCATGCTATGTTTGTTGACCTTCGTCAAGGCATAGTGTATGGTAGCTGCTTGTTACCTTTCTGCTGCATAGATAGATGCGTTGGTTTGGGACAGTCGTATAGCCTTATTGACCTTCGTCAAGGGCTTGTACGGGTGGGTTCAAATTAACCTGGACAATGACGGCTAGAACTTGACATGTGACTTATGATTTGTTGACCTTCGTCAAGGTCATAAGAGCATGGGGCAAAAATCACATCGGGAGTTTCTAAAGAAATAGAAACTTGCCAGATATACGCATACCTTCTGGAGTCTGATAACGTGAGTCGATTCCGTCACGTTATCATGCGATGATAGTTGGATCCCGATTCCCACTGATGAGTTGGTTTACTCCTCCGGTGATCTCGACTAATTCTTCTTTCAGGTTTGGAGTAGAATTTGACGTTACAGTGGGAGGTTTCCTGATTAGATAAAGTGATAACCATTCTGATCTAGGTTAGAGTGCACGCTGAGTGTTTCTTTTCTCTTTCTCTCTTTGGCAGCGACCATGACCCGACCCTTGACTATGACTCAATGACCAAGATTAACCGAAGCTTCTTTAAACACTGGATTTTGGATTGTCGGAGTTGCAAACCTCATTGCCACTCCTACTTTTACCCTTTTCTCCAGGACACCCCGTATTACTACGAACGACCACTTCCATTGGACAAAACCATCGTATGGTTATATACGAACTCGAAGGAATTTATTCGAGGATGGTTTCCGATTCTGGAGAAAACGAATAGGTTTATTCAGTTGTCTTTTCCTTTTACCATCTCTCAGCTTGCGAGTACTCCTTGGTTTAGGAGATAGTACACCTATTACGCAAATTGGATAGTCTTCTTCCAAACCATAGGCTGGTGCCGAACGGTGGGGAATAAAGAAAACCAATTAGCATAAACGATGGTGTGCAGAAGGTATTAAGTAAAGACATATCAAGGGATTAGTAAGAGGGCAAAGTAAATTGCGACTGCTATTCACGGCCAAAACAAGTATTTCATTACCACTTTCACTTCACCTTTGTATTTCTCCAGGACACTCCGTATCACTACGAAGATCCACAGTTTATTGGATACTCCATCGTATGGTTATATACGAACTCGAAAGGAACTTGTTCCAGTTCGGGGATGGATTCTGGTTCAGGAGAAATAGGAATAAGGTTTATTCAGGTGTCTTTTATCTTCACCTTCTCTCGCATTGCGAGTGCTCCTAGTATTAGGACAGTACACCCGTTATGCTTATTGGATAGTCTTCTTCCAAACCATAGGCTGGTGCCGAATTGTAGGGATGGAAGAAAACCATTTAGCCTAAGAGGGTGTACAAAAGGTAATGACTAAAGACATATAAAGGGATTTGGAGAGATGGAAAAGAAATATACGGCTACAATTGTGAATATGGATAATGGAAGAGGCATTACTAGGAATACCGGGATACCCCATCGAAACATTTCAATGTTTCAGTTTCACTGTGTACTGTTAAAACAAAACTGATTTCCCAATTAGTCCTTACTCCAGGGTATGCATTTACCAGGTATGATTCTCACATCTGTATGGTTTTACAGATGATGGGTGGGAGTAAGTTATTGGGAATTAGGTGATCATCCTCATTATATCGGAATTCATTGTAATTGGTGATATTTGAGGAAATCACCTGGGTTGTTTGCCGGACGGCAAATATTTGGTTTTGAATATCCGTTGTTATGCACCAATTTCAAATTGATATATCTGTACGTCTATTTTTATAAAGTGAGATATACCTTTTTGAAATTATGTCTATGACATTTACCTATATCAGTGGATGGTTAGGTAAGGTGCATTGAACAGCGGTGTAATTCTTCTTAACCATAAGTACGGTTTTCAACCTACGACACACAGGGATTGAGTTATTGGACTCAGGGGACTTATACAGAGTATTGTATGTTGTCCAGTGTCCATTAGGAAAGAAGGGTTGGTACTCGTACTATATTCTGTTTACTTGTGACTTCTCTAGTTCTTAAACATGTGTTTCATAGAAATACAAGGTCCAAGTTTTGAGAAGTTATAGGTATATGAATAAAGTAGAGAACAAGGTGTTGCAAGTATCAAGATTCTTCAAGGTGATCGAAGATGTAGATACTTGTGTATGGTATTCAGATGATAGTAATGATTAAGAGAACTTGCTTCTCTTTCAGGTTACTCATAATTGGAAGTATTCCTAAGTTGAGTAACGCTGATAAGCCTCCTTCCATTTAGTTGACATGCACTGGAGATAGCTGCATGATTTGAATCTGGTTCAATTAAATCAGTGCCTCTGTTTCTATATTGGATATAGAACAGTTCATATCTTAACGATGTTAAGGTACGGGGAGTTGTCCGGCATATGCTTGAAACCAGACTCTGGATAACTCAAGGCACATTTCTGTAATGGCTGTTTGTTGGTTGACCCAGGCTATGACGAGGGTTGACTTTCTACCATCTGGAAGATCAATAGTGATATTGTTCTTGACTCGCCACAGTTTTAATAAAAATGGATTTTTTCAGAAAACAGTAGTAGGAGTATGGTAGAACTGGAAGTGATTCCAGAACTGGAAACGATTACTGAAAATTTGATAAGAACCTAAAGATTCAATCTGTTTTGACATTCCATTGGCCACTCCGCAGATATGGTGGGTAACCTCAGGCACTCTAGAGGTACTTCGATATGCTCGAGGATGGTGGCAGGAAGGTTCTTGTTTACCCAGATTTGCCATTGCTGTTGTTCCAGACTGTGAGATCCGGCACGAGGATGAGTATAGCGTCGTTCTAAACTTGTTTTAGAAGTGTACGTCTATATGAATTTGCCAGAGGGTTTTCGTAGTCAGTGGGAGCAGCGGAAGCATTGGTGGACAAGTAGCTTATGTCTATTTATGGACTAAAGCAGATAGAGCGGAGATAGATCATCTATTTCTGATGTGACAGTCATATGTTTGACTTCATCAGAATAGGAGATGGATCTGTTAAGAAGGTAGTAGGGTGTGATGTCCTGGTATTTAGATGATATACACAGAGTAGGAAGTGAAATTCCTATACTACGGTCGGTTATACTTTGGTTGTCACACAGTAGTTTCTTCATATAGGTCTTGGATATTATATCAGACATTCTGGTTACTGGATTTATGGTTTTAGATCTAGATTTGGGTAGTTTCCCAATCTGGGTACTTAGACAGCATTCTGAAACTGTTTTAGAATGGACGACTCCTGGCACGGTGGTGTACCTGCGGGTAATGGAGTCACCCTCTCTAAAGGTGCCTTACAGATTAACGTGGAGAGGGATGTGCATGATTGGCAGATCACTTGCTTAGGCAATTGAGTCAATCATGAGATGTCAAGTACTACACCAGATGTTGTTTTTGCAGTAGAAGCAATATGATATTAATCCAATCCTGGAGAAACATTCGGAAGCAGTTTTAGAACATAAGTGGATGTTTTAGGGATATGATAACGACAGCCTCTTTTGGGAGACGGTTATCATTCCAGGCTTTCAAGGTGACCTGGATGACAGAGTGACTGTCAGAGTTATAGTTTTCCCTCTGAAGAGGGGAAGTATTTTGGACAGGTGGTCCAGGCGGATACTGAGGGAGGCATGGCGCAGGACACTGATTAAGTTCAGTCGACGATACAGTCTAAGAAGTTTGGATTTGGAGTTCATTAATGAGCTAGGTCCCATCAGACATCCAGACATATTCTAAGACAGGTATTACTCATTTCGGGAGATGGCTTTCTCTACGAACTTGAGATAAAGAGAGACATAGAAAGCGACATTACAGCGGATCCACTCACTGAGGCTATTCCTCGAACGCAATAGTTTCGCAATCGAGCTTTGTGAGACTGACTAATAGAGGAGTTGGGTGTTCGGTATCACACGGGCTGTGAGTATGCGACATCGCAATAATTAGCCTTGAGTGCAAGTGGGAGATTGTTGGAGATAGTGCCCTCAGAGTCAATTATTGGATCACAGGCACGTGATTGCAATGATTGATGGAGGACCTATACCTGTAGGACAGTCTTACTCAAAATGATTGTATGCTATCTGGTTTATTTTTATCATCGTGTACTGCTTTAGGAGACCTTACGAGTCGCTATTACACGTTTATAGAGCCCCTAGGATTCTTGCTTGACTACCAGCAGTATGAGGGCGATCATATACATGGGAGCTGGGGTCTATAAGCACATCCTTAAAAGGTCCCTAGTCATGGGAGTTTTGAGACAGGGCATCGATACTCCAGAGTAGACTAGTGTATACAGTCGAGACCCCGACGAGGGGCGGTGGCCGGTCTCAAAAGCCACTGGTGTCAGTTGGTTCACCCAAGATGTATACAGGTGCTCATTGGGTTATGAGTACACCGGACAGGACTCGCCGGGAACATGCTGGTTGGTCTTATACCTGACATCAGATAGCAGTTCCTTGGTGACATGTGTACAGGTTAGTTCATCGACCTGAGATCGTCATTTGTCTCGTGTCAGTTCCCACTGTGCTTTGATTACTACCCTACCACGCTCAAAGGAGACGTGCAAACAGGTTTTAGTTGGGTACAGTCCCGAGCCACATGGAGGCAGTGAGCGGATCTGCAGGGGTTCGTCTCTCCCGGTATTGGGGGTGAGGTCGCGCTGTGTCTAGGAGAGCCATTACACAAAGCCCTCGGCCCAGGCAGGAGATTTACTGGTAGGTATTCCAGTAGTATCTCAGGGTGTTCTGGGCTATACTCCGACACAACTTGTACCGCTTTTGGGGGTCTGACTTTTACCAACCCCTTAGTCCCGCCATGCGATGCTCATAGACGAACGGACCGGACTGTACGGATATTGTCACTGACAGGCTCAGTAGGGTGTCAGGATGAGTTCGCTTATCGACGTCCCTTTTGGTCAATACCTGGTAGCCCGTTGCGTATTGCTAATACCTCTAACGTGCTAGTGGTTAAATCCACAACCAAGGTGTTGACGAGTCTTTAGAGTTGCCCACAGACCAGTTTCTCAAGTTTCGGGCGTAACGCTGTAGAGGCCGTATGGAGATATGGCAGGGTTCGATCTTATATGTGCGGTATTGCACGGATCAAGATCGGACGGATTATACTAGCGAGCTTTGGTTTTAGCCGGATCGTAGTATTGTACAGTGTAGATTTTGTCTCATTGCATTTGTATTCAGTGGGAATACAAATGCGGGTATGTATATACAGTCGCGGGGTTTTCCTTTAATTTATTACGGGACCAGTTTTCTGAAGTTGCCAGTTTGTATTCCGTTCCGGCCAGTTTTCCTTTGTTCCTTCGCGGCCAGAATTTCCGATGGAGGGGTTATTTGCAAGTGTACAAATTATCTTTTGTGGAGGGGGTTTCTTGCAATTGTGTCTTCATGATGGTTCTACCATGATGAGATTCTTTTTCCATCTTCTCTTTTGCATTAAATGGGATTAGGATTGATTTGTGAAATGGGTGTGACTTTAATCCATGATTATCATACATTTCTTCTCTTGAAAATTAAGATTCCTTTTTACCTTCCCCCATCTTTTTGAGGGACCGGCCACATTTGGAGAGAGAGAGAGAGAAATTCATTCGGTGAGTGGGGAAATTATCATCTTTTTTTTTGATACAACAAAGGTCATCTCCATTGTTCACTTTTTTCCCTCCATCACCAAGGCAACTTCATAAGCCCAAAGAGACAAAATGTTCTACACTAGCTTACAGCATATCTTGGGCACGTCGGCTCGCCAACTTCGTACCCGAGTTGCCTCGGTCCAGAGGTGGGAGGCCCTAAAAGAACCCGGCGTTGTGGTGCCCGTTCCGACGAGGAGCAGAAGACCGGAGTTTCCGCGAGAAGATCGGAGTGGAGGCCGAAGACCGAAGGACACGGATCGCTCGGTATACCTCTCTACTCCATTTTCTAGTTTGCTAGAGTTAGGTTAATGGCCCGATCCGGGATTTTAGTGCGCGGTGGTGCCGGTTCTAGTTTTTAGAAAAGTTTTCGTTTCCGCATTTCGGCGTCGGATTGACGGCCGGGGCGCCGCCGTGCACTTACAGCAAGAATATGCGGAAATTGAATAATAAACGTAACAGTGAAGAATCTACATCAATGTATATATGTCATACAGTTTTGCCATTTGAAATATCACGAATCATGGTGTTTAGAAAAATAAGGGTTACGGTGTTTTTAAGAAAAGATGTGTCTTTTGAAAATAGTGTTGGATGTAGTGCCCTCAAAGTCAATTATTTGATCGCAGGTACTTGATTGCAATGATTGAGGGAGGACCTATACCGGTAGGACAGTCTTACTCGAGATGATAGTATGCAATGTGGTTTACCTTTATCAGTCGTGTACAGCTTCAGGTGACTGATCACTATTACACGTTGATAAAGCCCTTAGGATCTTGCTTGACTACCAACAGTATGATGGCGATCATATACGTGAGATTTGGGTAGTCTATAAGCACATCCTTAATAGTGGTCCCTAGTTGTGGGAGTTTCGAGACAGGGCATCGATACTCCGAAGTAGACTAGTGTATACAGTCGAGACCCCGACGAGGGGCGGTGGCCGGTCTTACAAGCCACTGGTGTCAGTTGGATCACCTATGATGTAAACAGGTGCTCATTGGGTTATGAGTACACCGGACAGGACTCGCCGGTAACCTACTAGTTTGTATTTATATCTAGCGTCAGATAGCAGTTCCGTGGTGACATGTGTACAGGTTAGTTCATCAACCAGAGGTCATCATTTGTCTCGTGTGAGTTCCCACTGTGCTTTGATTTCTACTATACCACGGCTCAAAGGAGTCATGCAAACAGGTCTTTTTTGGGTACAGTCCCGAGCCACATGGAGGCAAGTGAGCGGATCGGCAGGGGATTCGTCTCTCCTGGTATTGGGGGTGCGATCGCGCTGTGTCTAGGAGAGCCATTACATAAAGACCTCGGCCGAGGCATGAGATTTACTGGTAGGTAATCCAGTAGTATCTCAAGGTGTTCTGGGCTACACTCCGACAAGACCTATACCGCTATTAGGGGTCTGACGTAACCAGCCCTCTAGGCCCGATATGCGATACTCATAGATGAACGGACCGCACTGTATGTATATTGTCACTATTAGGCTCAGTAGCGTTTCAGGATGAGTTCGCTCATCGGCTTCCCTCAAGGTCAGTACATGGGCAGCCGTTATGCACTGCTAGTGCCGTTGACGTACTTGTAGTTAAACCCACTGCCAGGGTACTGATGAGTCATTAGAGTCCCCCACAGATAGTTTCCCAAGTTCAGGCAAAACGTTGTAGAGGTCGTATGGTTTTATGGCAGGGTTCGGAAAATGCACGTGCGTTTGCGCACGTGTCATATTTCGGACAGATAATACTGGTGGGCTTTGTTTAAGCCGGATCAATGTATTATATTGAGTCGGAATATTTTTGTCTCTCGTATTCGTATTCGGTCATAATACGGATATATGTATGTATATACAGGTGAGGGGTATTTTCGTAATCCGTTATGAGAATATTTTAGAACATGTATTTCTTTTTGGATTAATCATTTGTGTTTAAATGATTTTTTCGTTTTGGAAATGGTGACTCATTATGGATGACACATTATTCTAGCATGTTCATTAGTGACTCATGCTAATGAGTCACTAAGTGAGTCATGAAGAATTTAATGTGTTTTTTTTTAGGTTTGGATATTTGAGGAGATATTTTCATTAGATATTTGTTTATGGTTTTGATTATATATCCTCTCATATCTATTCACAAGATAAGGATGATGATAACATAAGTATTTGAGCTTAGTTTTCTTTTGGCTCACTAGTGTTTTTGAGTTCACCATTTCCAAACCCTAGCATCTTCTTCAACCTCCACTCTTACCCTCTCATTTGATGAGAACCAAAGAGTGTTTGAGACAAAGTTTTTTACTCGTTCTCTACTTCATCTTGGTCATCTCTTTTAGCAGACTTGATGACCGAGTTGCCTCGGTATAGAGGCGGGAGCCCGTTTAAAGATCCGTAGATGTGGTGCCACCTCAACGAGGAGCAAAGAGATCGGAGTTGCCGCAAAGGATCGTGGGATGATGGCTAACGACCTAAGGACTCAGATCGATCGGTATAGCTTTTCTACCTCTTTACAGCTTGTTAGTTTAGCGTTAATAGCAAGATCCGGGTTATAGTATGCGATAACGCCAGTTATAAAAGTTTTTGTTCCGCGTTTGGCGTCAGGATGATGGCCGGGGCGCTACCGTAGACTTACATGGTATCAATGCCACACTATTAACCTTTACTAACTTGTTCAAACATGTTTAAAATATCGATCGAACGAAATTTCCGAAATCGCGATTTTCAGGCTAAAGTTTCTGTCGATTTTAAAAACAGGTCTAAAAATCATTTTGAGCATCTCAGAAAATCGAGCAGGCTTTTTTAAGAATTCTGGTGAAATTTGGTCGATTGACTCTACAGTACTGCCGCGGAATCGCCCCACAAACCAGTGTTTGGCCGCGGTTCCGCTGCATGTTTGGAGCATCAGACTACCATTTTTTCTACAGTAACCTTCGGCATAGAAAATTGTGGTTTCTGGAATATTTCTTTTGGGCCCAGATTTTGTTTGTGTACTGCAGATGTACGTGGGGCCCACTTCGGGATGTTTTGTCGATCGGAATTTTAAACTTGTTAGTTTACAGTACTTACATTATATCTCCGACCGTGAATGTCATTCGAGCGGTAAATTGCGTCTAATTGCTATAGTCCTTTTAGACGGGTTTGCGAACGTGACATACACATTGATGTTCCGTGTTGTGCTATGATGTTGCGGATTTGCCGTGGTGGATAGCAGTGTCCAATGGTAGTGCAGTTTAGGATTATTTGTACATTTGATATTGCGGGGCGAGCGTCCAACATGTGGACTGCCGTTACTGCCTGTTTGTATAATATTATTTTGGGGCACGACCGGGCTGTGGTCGATGTACCCGTTGTATATATTTTTCATTTCTGTACTAGGTTTACCCCGCGACGGAGTGCACGGATAGCCGGGTTTTGGAGGGCAACGGGTCCGCATCTCATGGCTTTGAGAGGCAGAGGGGCCTCACTCTAGAATTGGCAGACTATTCGCCGCACTCGTAGCGGGTACAGGTTGACCCAAGGAGGGGTGCTCAAGTTGTCGGATTCCGTGAAGTGCAGGGTAGTCCATTCATTCTGCTGTAGGGGCTGCCTCGCTTCAGGTTTTGGCGGGTAACTTGCCGCACCCGTAGGGGTCTAGGTTTCATTGCACAGGCTATCCACATGATCAGGGGAACGTCGGGTTTCAGCAGCGGCTCTGTGAAACCCGGGGAACCCAGATTATCTGTATTGTTCTGTGATGCTTATTACTTTTCTGTAATGTTGCATATTATCACGCCTGGAGTGATTATTGTATATTGGTATATATACTAGTAGATGTTGTATATGTTTTGCACTCGCACTAGTCCAGTCCCCGCTCTGTCGTTAGTTAAGTAACCTAACGGGTGATGACGGGACCCAGTGACGAATGCAGATGGCATATACGTACATTTTATTTTAGTTCTTTTCTGGTGTGATTGATTGATGGGACCGCATTGATTCTGATCAATGCAAAGGAAAACAAACTTGTTTGGATGTTGTTGGAACAGTTTTTAAAAGTGTTATTACAAAGACGTTTTCTTCTGTTTTGCACAGTTGTATTCAGTTGGAATATCCTGCACCTCATTCGACGAGGCAAGGGCCGAGATCCCTTCACCGAGAGTGACCCCTTGCGTAGAAGTTTGCATCAGAGTAATAACTTCACTATAGTCGATTACATGTTGCTTTGCATCGCGGTATTCAGTTGGAATATCCTGCACCTCATTCCACGAGGAAAGAGCCGAGATCCTTTCACCGGGAGTGATCTCTTTAGCAAAGGTTTTCGTTACTATATTTTTATAAAAATCTATCAGGTTCCTTCAACGAGATCAAGTTCATTACGTTAAAGATTTTTCGCCAAAAACCAGCCGTAGCCCTCCGTCGTTTCAGACGGTAGCACGTAGTATTCATGCTATTTTTGTTGTCCTTCGTCAAGGCATAGTGGATGATAGCTGCTTGTTACTATTCTGTTGCATAGATAGATGAGTTGGTTTGGGACAGTCGTATTACCTTGTTGGCCTTTGTCAAGGGTATGTACGGGTGGGTTCGAATTGACAAGATAATGACGGGTAGAACTTGACATGTGACTTATGATTTGTTGGCCTTCGTCAAGGTCATAAGAAAATGGGGTAAAAATCTTATCGGAAGTTTCTAAAGAAACTGAAACTTTCCAGGCATGCGCATACCTTCTGGAGTGTGATAACGTGAGTGGATTCCGTCACGTTATCATGCGATGAGAGTTGGATCCCGATTCCCACCGATGAGTTGGTTTACTCTTCTGGTGATCCCGATTGATTCTTCTTTCAGGTTTGGAGGAGAATTTGACAGTACAGTAGGAGGTTTCCTGATTAGATAAATTGATAACCATTCTGATCTAGATTAAAGTGCACGCAGAGTGTTTCTTTTCTCTCTCTCTCTTTGGCAGCAACCTTTGACCGACCCTAGACTATGACTCAGTGACCAAGTTGACCGAACCTTCTTAAAATACTGGCTTTTGGATTTTCTAAGTTGCATAAGTCATTTCCACTCCTTCTTTTACCCTTTGCATTTCTCAGAACACCTTGTATCACTACGAACATCCACTTCCATTGGATAGATCCATCGTATGGTTATATACGAACTCGAAGGGACTTCATCGAGGATGGATCCAGGTTCAGGAGAAATTGAATTGGTTTATTCGGTTGACTTTTATTATCACCTTCTCTCAGGTTGCGAGGGCTCCTTGGTTTAGGAGAGTACACCTATTACGCTTATTGGTGCCGAAAGGTAGGGAATGAAGAAAACCAATTAGTCTAAGTAGGGTGTGCAGAAGGTAATAAGTAAAGACAAAATAAAGGGATTAGAAAGAGGGCAAAGTAAATTGCGACTGTTATCATTCACAACCAAAACCGCGTACTTCATCGCCACTCCTATTTCACCTTTGCTTTTTTCCCCAGTTCGGGAGAAATAGAATAAGGTATTGTTCAGTTGTCTTTTATCATCACCTTCTCTCAAGTTGCGAGTACTCCTTAATTTAGGAGAGTACACCTATTATGCTTACTGGATAGTCTTCTTCCATACCATAGGCTGGTGCCGAACGATAGGGAAGGAAGAAAACCATTTAGCCTAACGATGGTGTACAGAAGGTATCGACTAAAGACAAATAAAATGATTTGGAGAGATTGCAAAGAAATATACGGTTATAGTCATGAATTGGATTATGGAAGCGGCATTACTAGGAATACCAGGATACCCCTACGAAACATTTTCATGTTTGAATTTCACTATGCATTGTTAAAGGAAAACAGATTTCCCGATTAGATACTTACTCCAGGGTATGTATTTACCAGCTATGATTCTCACATCTGTATGGTTTTACAGATGATGAGTGTGAGTAAGTTATTGGGAATAAGGTGATCATCCTCATTATATCGGAATTCGTTGTAATTGGTGATATTTGAGGAAGTCGCCTGGGTTTTTGCCAGACGGCATGTATTTGGTTTTGAGTATCCGTTGTTGTGCACCAATTTCAAAATGATATATCTGTACGTTTATTTTTATAAAGTGAGATATAACTTTTTTGAAATTATGTCCGTGACATTTACCTATATCAGTTGACGATTGGGTAAGGAGCATTGAACAGTGGAGTAGTTCTTAACAATAAGTATAGTTTTCAACCTACGATGCACAGCTTTTGAGTTATTCAACTCAGCGGACTTATACAGAGTATTGTATGTTGTCCAATGTCCATCAGGACAAAGGGGTTGGTCCTCGTACTATGTTCTGTTTACTTGTGACTTCTCTACTTTTTAGACAAGTGTTTCGTAGAAATACAAGGTCTAAGTTTTGAGAAATTATAGGTATAAGAATAAAGTAGAGAACCAGATATCGCAAGTATCGGGATTCTTCAAAGAGATCAAAGATGTAGATACATGTGATTGGTATTCAGTTGATAGTAATGGTTTTGAGAAACTTGTTTCTCTTTCAGGTTACTCATAATTGGATGTATTCCTAAGTTGAGTAATGCTGATTAGCCTCTTTCCATTAAGTTGATATGCACTGGAGACAGCTGCATGATTTGAATATGCTTCCAATTAAATAAGTGCCAAAGTTTCTATATTGGATATAGAATGGTTCATATCTTAATGATGTTAAGGTACGGGGAGTTGTCCGGCTTATGCTTAAAACCAGACTCTGGATAACTCAGGGCACGTTTCTGTAATGGCAGTTTGTGGGTTGACCCGGGCTATGTCGAGGGTTGACTTTCTACCATCTGGAAGATCAATGGTGATATTGTTCTTGACTCACCACAGTTTTAGTAAATGGATTTTTTCAGAAAACAGTAGTGGGAGTATGGTAGAACTGGAAGTGATTCCAGAACCGCAAACGATTACGGAAAATTTAATAGGACCTAAAGATTCAATCACGTTTGACATTCCATAAGCCACTCCGCAGATATGGTGGGTAACCTCAGACACCCGAGAGGTACTCCGGTAGCCTCAAGGACGGTGACAGGGAGGTTCTTGTTTACCAAGACTTGACACTACTGTTGTTCCAGACTATGAGACCCGGCAGGAGGTTAAGTATAGCGTCATTCTAAACTAGCTTTAGAAGTGCACGTATATATTATTCTGCCAGAGGGTTGTTGTGGTCAGTGGGAGCAGCGGAAGCATAGTGGGCAAGTAGCTTATGTCTATTTATAGACTTGAGTAGATATAGCGGAGATATATCATCTATTTTTGATGTGACAGTCATGGGTTTGACTTCATCAGAATAAGGGATGGATCTGTTGAGAAGGTAGTAGGTTGTGATGTCCTGGTATTTGGATGACATACACAAAGTAGGAAGTAAAATTCATATACTACGATCGGTTATAATGTAGTTGTCACACAGTTGTTTCTCCAGACAGGATTTGGATATAATATCAAACATTCTGGTTACTAGATCTATGGTTTTAGATCTAGATTTGGGTAGTTTCCCAATCTGGGTACTTTGACAGTATTCTAATAGTATTTAGAATAGATGACTCCTGGCATGGTAGTGTACCTGCAGGTGATGGAGTCACCCTCTCTAAAGGTGTCTTACAGACTAAAGGGAGAGGGATGTGCATGATTGGCAGATCACTTACTTAGGCAATTGAGTCGATCATGAGATGTCAAGTACCATACAAGATGTTGTTTTTGCACTAGATGCGATATGTTTATATTAATCCAATCCTAAAGAAACATAAGGAAGCAGTTTTAGAACATAAGTGAATGTTCTACGGATTTGATAATGACAGTCTCCTTCGGGAGACGTTTATCATTCCAGACTTCAAAGGTGACATGGATGACAGAGTGATTGTCAAAGTTATAGTTTTCCCTCTGACATGGGGCAGTATTGTGGACAGGTGGTCTAAGAGGATACTGTGGGAGGCATGGTGCTGGACACTGATTAGTTTCAGTGATCGATACAGTCTAAGAAGTTTGGATTTGGATTTCATTTATGAACCAGGTCCCATCAGATATCCAGACATATTCTAAGACAGGTATTACTCGATTCGGGAGATGGCGTTTTCCGCGAACTTGAGATTAAGAGAGACATAGAAAGAAACATCAGGGCGGATCCACTCATTGAGGCTATTTCTCGATCACAAGAGTTTTACAAATGAGCTTTGTGAAACTAATTAGTATAGGAGTTGGGTGTTCGGTATCACACGGGCTGTGAGTATGCGACATCGCAATAATTAGCCTTAAGTACAAGTGGGAGATTGTTGGATGTAGTGCCCTCAAAGTCAATTATTGGATCGCAGGTATGTGATTGCAATGATTGAGGGATGACCTATACCGGTAGGACAGTCTTACTCGAGATGATAGTATGCTATCTGATATGCCTTTATCAGTCGTGTACAGGTTCAGGTGACTGAACACTAATACACGCTGATAGAGCCTATAGGATCTTGCTTGACTACCAACAATATGATGGCGATCATATACGTGAGTGTTGGGTAGTCTATAAGCACATCCTTAATAGTGGTCCTTAGTCGTGGGAGTTTTGAGACAGGGCATCGATACTCTGGAGTAGACTAGTGTATACAGTCGAGACGCCGACGAGGGGCGGTGGCCGGTCTCACAAGCTACTGGAGTCAGTTGGATCTCCTAAGATGTATACAGGTGCTCATTGGGTTATGAGTACACCGGACAGGACTCGCCGGGAACCTGCTAGTTGGTATTTATACCTAGCGTCAGATAGCAGTTCCGTGGTGACATGTGTACATGTTAGTTCATTGACCTGAGGTCGTCATTTGTCTCGTGTGAGTTCCCACTGTGCTTTGATTTCTAACCTACCACGGCTCAAAGGAGTCGTGCAAACAGGTCTTTTTTAGGTACTGTCCCGAGCAACATGGAGGTAAGTGAGCGGATCGGCAGGGGATCCGTCTCTCCCGGTATTAGGGGTGAGATCGCGCTGTGTCTAGGAGAGCCATTACTCAAAGCCCTTGGCCGAGGCAAGAGATTTACTGGTAGGTACTCCAGTAGTATCTCAGGGTGTTCTGGGCTATACACCGACACAACTTATACCGCTATTGGGGGTCTGACGTTACCAGCCCTTAGGCCCGATATGCGAAACTCATAGACGAACGGACTGGACTGTATGTATATTGTAACTATTAGACTCAGTAGGGTTCTAGGATGAGTTCGCTCATCGGCTTCCCTTGAGTTCAGTACATGGGCAGCCGTTACGCACTTCTAGTGCCGCTGACGTGCTTATGGTTAAACTCACTGCCAGGGTACTGAAGAGTCATTAGAGTCCCCCACAGATAGTTTTCCAAGTTCGGGCGAAACGTTGTAGAGGCCGTATGGTTTTATGACAGGGTTCGGAAAATGCACGTGCGTTTGCTCACGTGTCATATTTCGGACAGATAATACTGGTGGGCTTTGGTTTAAGACGGATCCATGTATTATATTGAGTCTGAATATTTTTGTCTCTCGTATTCGTATTCGGTCGGAATACGGATACAGGTATGTATATACAGGTGAGGGGTATTTTCGTAATCCGTTACGAGAATATTTTAGAAGATGTATTTCTTTTTGGATTAATTATTTTGGTTTAAATGATTATTTGGTTTTGGAAATGGTGACTCATTATGGATGACACATTATTCTAGCATGTTCATTAGTGACTCATGCTAATGAGTCACTAAGTGAGTCATGAAGAGTTTAATGTGTGTTGTTTTGGCTTTGGATATTTGAGGAGATATTTTCATTAGATATTTGTTTATGGTTTTGATTATATATCCTCTCATATCTATTCACAAGAGAAGGATGATGATAACACAAGTATTTGAGCTTAGTTTTCTCTTGGCTCACTAGTGTTTTTGAGTTCACCATTTCCAAACCCTAGCATCTTCTTCAACCTCCACTCTTACCCTCTCATGTGATGAGAACCAAAGAGTGTTTGAGACAAAGTATTCTACTCGTTCTCTACTTCATCTTGGTCATCTCTTTTAGGAGACTTGATGACCGAGTTGCCTCGGTATAGAGGGGGGAGCCCTTTTAAAGATCCGTAGATGTGGTACCATCTCGACGAGGAGCAAAGAGATCGGAGTTCCCGCAAAGGAGTGTGTGATGATGGCTAAAGACCGAAGGACTTAGATCGATCGGTATAGCTTTTCTACCTCTTTACAGTTTGTTAGTTTAGCGTTAATGGCAAGATCCGGGTTATAGTATGTGATAGTGCCAGTTATAAAAGTTTTTGTTCCGCGTTTGGCATCAGGATGACGGCTGGGGCGCTACCGTAGACTTACAAATAGCCATAGAATCCCTTGGCCTGTCGTTAAAATGCTCACGATTCGTTAGTTTTGAAATAGGTTTGACTGGAGTCTAGTCTAACATCTATATGTAAACTACAAGACTAATCAAAGGGTAAGGAAACCACCTAAATCTGAGTCGATACATATAAATATAATAGTCGGTGATCCCGCCTCAATAGTATCACATACGATACAATAAATAATATGACATCCTCGAGTCAAGAGTGCGGATCTATCATCAATATATAGCTCATATGTAAATCCGTCGTATGGCATCCCAAATCTGGGTACGGGTCAAATATCACATTCATCTCATCATTTATCTGGTATCCTTATCCTCATATCTCATGAACTGGGGTACTGATCTAAGTCTAGTACAAACCGATACCATCTGCATATATATGCGTGTATGAAAACACACGCCTAAAGGCCCGCTAAAATCTCATGTCGTATCTCCTAATACGAACTACATCATATCACCGATATCATGGCACCATGCCCAATCTCATCGACTCATCTCCAAATACCATAACAATCCTCATCATCCATGAGTAGGTATGTGTGTGTGTGTGTGTGTGTGTGTATACATAGTCCCTTACCTATGTGTGTGTATATATATACGTATCCCCATATACGCATAAGTATATCAAAGTAAGCATGTGTGTGCATGTGGGTGTAAACCTCATTCTTGGGTTCGCGACTAAGAAGCTAAACCAAGTTACCTTTAACTACCCTAAACTAAACCATGAACACAAAATCATATCTTGATAATCATCCACGTAACGTAAAACACATATATAACTATATATATAAGCTATACTACGAACTGCTTTGAGGAAGAAGAAGAAAAATAAGAATGAACTCATCATATGAATTGTGGGTGAGGTTAGAAATGCATCCAAGGGTTAAGCATGTCATGCTTAACCCTTGTAAAGTGTTAACCATGAGCAAGGATTAAAGGTTAGATCAAATAATATCTTAAGCTAGACAAAAGGAGTGGACAAAGTCGAAGATGCTTACAAGCTTCTACAAGCTTTCAACAAATATCAACCATGACTAATTCCACAATTTTTGAATTACATAATGATAAAATTATAAATCCTAATCTTAACCCTAGCATGGTTTAACCCTCATTAACCCTAGTTGCATTTGTAACCTAGCTTGATACATTTAACATATATCATATATACATCAATGTATCCAAAGTGAGAAAAGAAATCATAAGTGAGCTAATACTAGCTAATGTAATGTAATATATCAAATATATAATTATACATTAGATTATCAAATCAACTCTTGATTTAATAATCCGGCTATATCACCTATAACCGACTAATATCATATGAATCAACTTATCGAATCAACACATGATCCGATAACCCGGCCATTTCATATATAACCGACCGATATCTCATATCACGAGAATAGAATACGGTATCTCATATTATATCAATCTCGGTCCCGTACATATCACATATGTGCTCCTACTCCATTTCGCTTGAGCCAGGAACCCCTGTGTAGGACTCTAAAGATTCGTCAATACGCCGGCAGTAGGTGATGATCATATCAAATACCCACAAGCCGCAAGCGGTCTGCTAAATGTATCGGCCACCCGGGTATTGAGCAATCAGAAGATCAACAAGCAAGCCTGCTCACACTCCTGCTAATCCAATCAGTAACATTACCGTACAGTCCGGTCACTTCGTCTGATATGTCGCATATCTCGTCTAGAGGTGGTAAACTTCAGACCCTAGTAACTCGATAAGTCGTGTCGATATGAGGCTCATAACGGGTTGAGAAACTACTTATAACACTTACCAGTATATCTCTGAAGTAGTCTTGGCCAAGGACTTCCTGTTATAGCCAATCGAGCATAGCGCAACATCAACACCCAATACCGGGAGAGACAAAACCCCTCCTATCGCTCATTGCTTCCATGTGACTCGGGACTGTACCCAAAAGCCACCGTTTTGCACGTTCTCTTGAACGTGGTAAGGTGGAAATCAAAGCATAGTAGGAATCACACAGGACTCTATGACGATCTTGGGTCTACAGACTAACCTGTACCAGTGTCACCAGAGAACTGCCATCTGACGTTAGGTATAATTCCATCTGGGAGTTCTCGGCGATTCCGTTCAGTGTACCCAGTCTCCACTGAGCACCCGTATACTGTCTCTGATATCAAACACCAATGGATATGGGATCATCCATCGTCCATCTATATGGGTCGAGAAGCTATACGCTAGTCTACTCTGGTATATCGATGCCTTGTTTCGATACACCTACGACTAGGAACATTTGAAGGATGTACTTAGCGACTACACTGTCCCCACTAGTATGATATGCATCATAGTCCTGGTAGTCAAGTATTCATCCTAAGGGCTTTATCAATATGTAACATAGAGATAATTAGCGTACATGTTAAGATAAAGAGCAACCAGATAGCATACTATCATGCCGAGCAAGAAAGTCCTCCCTATATATGTCTAAGCATCCACTACAATATACATCGTATGTACAGTAATGGCCTCTAGGGCATACATATAACTAACAATCTCCCATTTGCACCAGGGCCATCTGTTGTAGTATCTCATACCCAACAAGCAGCAGTGGTTGTAGTATCTCATACTCAACCATCCCATAAAAGTCTTTACCGGGAAATAGGCCTTTGTGAGTGGATCCGCGCTGTTGTCCTCTGTGTCTACTCTCCTATCCTCGATCTTCCTGGAGATCAACCATCTCCATGATCAGGTGATACTGCGTAAGAATATGTCTGGATCATAGATGGGACGGGGGTTCCTAGGCCTAAGCCACAACTCTATTGTCACAAAATGTTAGGAACGAAGTTCATCTCATGAACTTATATACATCCAGACTGCCTCTATGGTAGCATCCTTGGTAACAATGTATCCATCCTTTATCGTATAGTTTGTCATCGCATCTAGCTTGGAACTCTTCCAACATACCGTCCCTCCACTGAGGGTAAAGACAATGCCTGTGACTGACATTCAGTCTACCTTACCAACCTCGAAGCTATCCAGTGATTCTCCCCAGGATCGATTAATACCATCTCACTATACCTAGTGAGAATCCTAACATCCACTTAGATCTATCTCCTAGATCCGAAACCCAGGATTTAGGTGGTATCACCTTGATCCTATATGGAGAATCCTTGTGATAAGAGGAGATTGACCGAGTGTAGCAGAGGAAACTCCTTTCCTATCAAGAGTATGACATCCACATGTAGGGTTCTTATCGACGGCAGCAAGGTTTCATGAGGCATCGTCTATGCCATTTTCAAAAATTTGTCGTTTCAAGGAACCCTAAAGTAGAATCGTTAACTAGAAAATAATAAGAAACACAAAGTAAACTACTTTACATCTAAGTGTTTGCGGAATACAACCTTTATAGATCGTTCCTTCGCTTCTAAAGCTCCGAGTTGAAGTCCCTTCGCCGCGATCCAAGTCCCGGACTCTTGCATGGCTTCTTCAAGGTGAAAAGAACGATCTTGCTTGAAGTCGTCGAGGCCGAAGATGATCTACGTCGAGAAGAAACTAACTCAAGCCACTACTTCACAATTGAGAGATTAGTGAAGCTAACACCCTATACTAAAGTGCTAATCTAGTAGAGGATGATGAAATAGGAAGCGGGCTCACTTTAGAATTATTTTTCTCACAATATTTTCTCACTTTGATCAAACCCTAAAGAGCTTTTTTGGTTTGAGGAAGAAGATGAAGAAAAGAAATGAGAATGATCTGATCAAGTGAGAGAATAAACCATTGGTGAGTGTGTATCATATACTAACTCATGTAGAGATATAACCATAGCTAATTATAGTGGTTAGGTTAATAAATATCCTAATTAAAACAAAATGAGTGGACTATGTCAAAGCACTCACAAGCTTCTACAAGCTACATGCATACAACAATTATCCACTAATTTTGGATTTACTTTGAATATTAAAATCCCATCATTATAATTTATATGGTGTATATGTTATACACCCATGTAGTGTGTATCAATAACCATGACACACACAAATATAATGCACATCAATATATATCACATATATATTACATGTACACACAAGTGAGAAAAGAATGCTTAATTGAGCTATTGTTAGTTAATGTAAATTAGTATATCAAATATACAATTATATATTAAATTATCAAATCAACATTTGATTTAATAATCCAGCTATATCGCATATAACCGACTAACTCCAAATGTACCAACTTATCGAATCAACACTTGATTCGATAACCAGGCTATATCATATAAAATCGACCGATACAAAAGTCGCGAGAATAGAATACGGTATCACATACACGCATTATTCTCGGTCCCGCACATATCACATATGTGCTCCTATTTCGTTTTGCCTGAGCCAGTAAAACCTCTATGTAAGACTCTAAAGACTCATCAATACGCCGGCAGTAGGTGATGATCACATCAAGCACCCACAAGCCGTCAGCGGTACTAGCTGGACGTAACGTTTACCAGGGTATTGAGCGATCAAAAGATCAGCAATCAAGCCCTCTCCAACTCCTGCAAAAGCCTGACAGTAACACTACCCGTACAGTCCGGTCTCCACGTCTGATATATCGCATATCAAGTCTAGGGGTGGTAAACGTCAGACCCAATAACCGATAAGTCATGCCGATGTGAGGCTCATAACGGGTCGAGAAACTACTAGTAACACTCAGTAAATCTCTAAATCAGCCCTGGCCAGGGATTTCCCTCTTATGGCCAATTGAGCACAGCGCAACATCAACTCCCAATACCGGGAGAGACGAAACCCCTCCTATCGCTTATTGACTCCATGTGACTCGGGACTGTACCTAAAAACCACCATTTTGCACGCCCTCTAGGACGTGGTAAGGTGGAAATCAAAGCACAGTAGGAATCACACAAGTCTCTATGACGATCTCGGGTCTACAGACTAACCTGTACTAGTGTCACCAGAGAACTGCCATCTGACGTGAGGTATAATACCATCTGGGTGTTCTCGGCGAGTCCGTCCAGTGTACCCTGTCTCCACTCAGCACCAGTATATCATCTCTGATGTAAAACACCAATGGATATGGGATCATCCATCGTCCATCTACATGGGTCGAGAAGGTATACGCTAGTCTACTCTGGTATATCGATGCCCCGTCTCGATATACCCACGACTAGGGACATTTGAAGGATGTACTGAATGACTACACTATCCCCACTGGTATGATCTGCATCATAGTCCTACTAGTCAAATACACATCCTAAGGGCTTTGCTACCATGTAACAGAGAGATAATCAGTGTACATGTTAAGATAAAGAGTAACCAGATAGCATACTATCATGTCGAGCAAGAAATTCCTCCCTATATATGTCCAAGTCTCCACTACAATTTACATCTCATGTACAGTAATGGCCTCTAGCGCATACATATAAATAACAATCTCCCATTTGCAATATGGCCATCATATAGCAGTGGTTGTAGTATCTCATACTCAACCATCTCATAAAAGTCTCTCTCTGGGAAAAAGGCCTTTGTTAGTAGATCCGCCGTGTTGTCCTCTGAGTCTACTCTCCTAACCTCAATCTCCTGGAGATCAACCATCTCCATGATCAGGTGATACTGCCTTAGAATATGTCTGGATCACTGATGGGACGGGGGTTCCTAGGCCTAAGCCATAACTCCATTGTCACACAATGGTAGGACCAAAGTTCATCTCATGAACAAATATACACCCAGACTGCCTCTTTGGTAGCATCTTTTGTAGCGATGTATCAAGCCTTTATCGTCTAGTTTGTCACGGTATCTAGCTTGGAGCTCTTCCAACATACAGTCCCTCCACTGAGGGTAAAGACAATGCCTGTGACTGACATTCAGTCGACCTTACCATCCTGGAAGCTTTCCAGTGATTCTCCCCAGGATCGATTGATACCATCTCACTACACCTAGTGAGAATCCTAATATCCACTTAGATCTATCTCATAGATCCAAAACCCAGGATTTAGAAGGTATCACCTTGATCCTATATGGAGAATCCTTATGATAAGAGGAGATCGACCGAGCGTAGCATAGAAAACTCCTTTCCTATCAAGAGTATGTCATCCACGTACAATACGAGGATCACAACCATACTACCTACTACCTTTTTGTATATACAAGGTTCATCTACCATTTTGATGAAGTCAAAATCTTTGACTACCATATCAAAATAGATGTTCCAACTCCGCGATGCCTGCTTTAACCCATAAAGCAACTTGCACACGTTTCCGCTGCTCCCATTGTCTATGAAGCCTTCTGGATGTGTACCTATAGACGCTCTCTTGTAAATCACTATTTAGAAAAAGGAGTCATGACACCCAACCGCCAGATATCATAGTCATGGTATATAGCAATGTCAAGTAGGATCTGGATGGACTTAAGCATAGCTACCAGAGAAAAGGTTTCATCTTAAACCACACCTGGTCGATGACGAGAACGTTTTACAACAAGTCTAGCTTTGAAAGTCTGAACTTTTCCATTTACACCAAGTAATTTATTCAAGATATACTTGCTCCTGATGGGGATTTAAGCCTTCAGATAAAGCAACTAAAGTCCATACTTTTTTGGTGTATATGGATTCCATCTCAGATCGCTTAGCATCCAGCCATTCTTACAGTGTCCGCACTCTTGATGGCTTGCTCGAAACTAGTTTGGTCATCATCTCATGATGCAATCCTCTCTCCTTCTGTCACAGAAAAAACCGAAGTAACTCTCAAGTGGATGAGGAACCATAATAGATCGGCGGAGAGGCTGAAGTTCGTTGGGAACTATTGAATACTCCAGTTCTACCAAATCGTCAGCTGTAGTTTGTATAGATGGAACTCTTTCCAGTTCTACCTCATGACCACAAATTTCTTTTCCAAAAAATTTCTTTTCTAAAAAGGTGGCATGCCGAAAAATAAAACACCTTTTTTCCTCGGTGTGGTAGAAGATATTCCCTTGCAAATGCTTGGGATATCCAACAAATTTCTACAGAACTGACCTTGCCTCGAGCTTGTCCGGATTTTGCTTTTGACATAGGGCGGACAACCCCAAATCTTAACTTACTTAAGACATGGGGTCTTCCTATACCATATCGTTTATGGAGTGGTAGGTGCCTGATGTTGGTTGGAACCTAATTCAATAGGTATGCGGCTTCACAAGTGCTTAACTCCTAAAAGGAAATAAGAAACTCAGTAGTACACTTCATAGAGCGCACCATATCTAATAGGGTGCAATTGCTCCGCCCCGATACACCGTTGTGTTGTGGTGTATACGGAGGAGTAATGCTGAGAGAGAATCTCATTCTCCTTTAGAATAGTCCAGGAATTCCGTGCACAAGTATTTTCATCCTTGATCACATCAAAGGACATAATACTTATACCCTTTGTGGTTCTCTACTTCTGACTTATATTCATTGAGTTTCTCAAAAGCTTCAGACTTGTGTTTCAATAGGAACACATGTGCGAATCTTGAGAGATCGTCGGTGAATGTAATGAAGTATAAATAACCAGTCCTGGCATGTGTAGACAGGGGACTTACATGCATCATCATGTATCAATCCGAAGAGTTCATTAACTCTTTCTCTGTTTCCAATAAACGGAGCTATGGTCATCTTATCTTTGTGACATGACTGACAATTTTTTCAAGATGTAATTCAAACTGATTTAAATATGCATCTAAATGTAACTTAGCTTGTCGGGTTGCATTGATATGACCTAGTCTACAATGCCTTAAGAAGGATTCGTTCATTTCTGAACTCTTCCTCTTCTGTGTGTTCTATACGTTAAGAACTGTGGTTTGATTTAGAACGTATATGCTTTTAGATAATGTGCCTGAACCGATCAACTTTTGATATAGGAAATGTTCAAAACAATATCAAACAATACAAAATTATATCCTTCTTTACTAAATAAAGAGACTGGTATGATGTTGTATATCAGGTTCGGTATCTAATAACATTCGTTCAGAATCAATGTACATGATTATACAGGGTGATAACTGCCAACAACTTGGCTACACCAATTGCACCGTTTCCAACTCTTAAAACTTATCACCCGTTCTCAGTTCTCTACCTATCTGTAGCCCATGTAACTGCTTACATTGGCTGGATCTTGATCCGATATCACATACCCAGGACGTAGAGGATACTGAGAAACATTCTTGGTAATGAACATACCCGAAGAAGATGCATCATCATGCACTTTTTTGTTTGGGCGGCATGAGAATTCTGGTAATCCCGTATTTCCTGCTCGGTCTTATAAATATTTTAAGTTGGAGCGGGACCAACGTTGCCCAGCACAGTATAACAAGTGGGTTCGGTCAATACATCCGTATTATTATCTTAACTAAGGCACGACATGGTCGCTACCTGGAGAGAGAGAGAGAGAAGAAACACTCTGCGTGCGCTCTTACAAGATTAGATTGGTTATTATTTTATCTAATTAGGATGACTCTCACTGTTTTTATCAAATCTTTCTTCAAACCCTAAAAAGAAAGACTAGCCGGGATTAATTACACCCTACAAGTTCGCCAATCTTTCAGCCAGGCCAGTGCCGGTACATTGAGGGAGGTTTCCCGTGCTTTTGCACGGACCTAATTAAAATAAACCTCGTTTTCCCAGGGGCGTAACCCCGTTAACACCTTTCTAGACACCTACTTGATCGGCTAATTGTAATGTGTAAAACTGTCCCAGGAGTAGTGGGTATCGGGATCCAACTATCTCATAGAAGGTAGCTAACGAAAGAAAGATAGAACCAGATGCTTGTTTAAAAGAAAGCGCTTTGCCTTACCGATGAGGCCAAAAGAAGGCGAGCTCATTGCAATTTGCAATCTCATTGCAAATTTTCAATATGCTTCTTTAAATGATATTTGCAATCTCATTGCAAATTTCAACACTTGAAATTCCCGAAAATATATTACCCCTAGCATCCTATGACCTTAACGAAAGCCAACAAATCATAGGGTGCTAGTCAAGTTCAACCCGTACATTTCCTGATTGAATTAAACCCACTCGCACGACCCTTGACGAAAGCCAACAAAGTCGCATGACTACCCTAATCCGATCGCATCCTATGCTTATGCAGATAAGCATAAATAGCTACCGCACAATACGCTTTGACGAAAGCCAACAAACGTAGCACGAATACTATGAAATACTTATCTGAATTGATGGAGGGCTACGACAGGTTTTTAAGAAAATTTTTTGCATAATGAACTTGATATCGTTGTAGAATCAAATGATTTAAAATGGAGTGTTTTGAGGCTTTTGCTAGTTTCGCTAAAGAGGTCACTCCCGGTGAAGGGATCTCGGCTCTTTTCTCGTCGAATGAGGTACAGGATATTCACAATATCACTATGCAAAGTAAGAACTAGAAAAATAATCAAAAGACAAAACCGAGGGTTGTAGCATCTGCCAGTTATTGCTAAAGAGGTCACTCCCGGTGAAGGGATCTCAGCTTTTTCCTTATCGAATAAGGTGCAGGATGTTCTACAAGGAGCACCGCTATGTAAAGCAAGAATTGTGGCTACCTGTTTTTGAAAATTCGATTCCACAATATCTTTAGGTTTCTTTTATTTCATTAATCTCATTAATGAAGTCCCATCATTCAAGTTACCTAAGCATCACAGATAAATACAACGTACACTTATGCCATCTACATCCGCCTCGATGTCCCGTCATGCACCGTTAGGTTAGGTAACTAACGGCAGAGCGGGGCAGGGCTAGCACGGGTGTAAAACATAAGTAACGTCTATATAATATATCATATATATTATGCATAGTATCTATTAGAACATATCAAATGATCACATCACAGATATTGCAGCAGAAGAAACATATGAAATATTGGATATACTAGAAGATCCGTGTTTTATTTTGAGCACCTATAAAACACGGATTCCACGGTAGCGATGAATAGCCAAACCCACACTCCTAGACCCCTTTGAGAGCGGCAAGCAACCCTACCAATTCTACAGTTAGGAGACCCGGACTTTACTCCTCAAGTTGGTCTCCCACTGGACTCTAGAACCCGGTTACTTATGCTCCCCTCCATGGGTCTATCCTAATACAGAAAAGTAAATAATATACAACAATGGTGATATCATCCTCAACCCGTAAGTGCCTCAATAAAAGAATATTACATACATTTAATTTTACATGAATGAAAATAAAAACTCTCATCTCACATAAAACCCCCGGCTATTCAAAACGCGACGATCTAATATAACATATCACATCAACACATAACATCACATGTCCTCAACGTAAGTAAATATGCGTATCCTAATTGTCGTTGACATATAGCAAAGAAACCGGCGATATACCATATATTAACTTACGGTCGTAGAAAAAACTAGATGATGTTAAACATTCCGATCGAATCAACAAACACCTACAATTACCCAGAAAGCTCAACACTTGAGCGTAGTTTAAAATTATTCAGCACATGCCACAGTACCAATGGGCCAGCAGTAGAAGGGTCAACCAAAGCCTCACATGTGGCACCGCTGAACCACCACAAACCCGAGGGTTTAGTGGTGGTTCTGACGGTCATATAATCGAGTTAAGGTTTTGTTTTTTTAGAGGGTCCATCGCATAACTTGCATGATCTTTGAATGCTTTTTAACTACGGAAAAAATTCAACACTTGGAAATTTTTCCGTCAAGGGTTAAAGCGGGTATTTGATATTCTATCGAACTTTTTAATACCGTCTAAAGTAACCCGAAAACAGTTAGAATTACGACTACGGAACATTCCGAGTTGCCTTTGCAGTAAGTTAATCATCACATGAAAAAGTAGCAAAATCAAACAACACCTGAAACACCAAATTCCATGGCCAGAGCATGGAAAAAATTTGGACCCAGAATACCTATTGGGGGCCGGCCACCTCGGTTTTTATGCCCATGTGCTCGGTCCAAATCCGAGAACAGGGTCCCCAATTTTTCCCATGTTCTTATTTCTGCTTATAGATGATTCTGTACTTGTTTGCAAAATTTTTGGAGCTCATTTGAAAATCGACAGAAACATGATTTTAGGGTTTCAAGTTTCGGAGTTCGTTTCGTTTTCGTAATCTAACATTCTCCGTATAATTCACTAGCTATGCTCTGATACCACTGTAGAGTTCCTATCGACGGCAGCAAGGTTTCGTGAGGCATCGTCAATGCTATTTTCAAAAATTTGTCGTTTCAAGGAACCCTAAACTAGAATCGTTAACTACAAAATCATACAAAACACAAAATAAACTACTTTACATCTAAGTGTTTGCGGAATACAATCTTTGTAGACCGGTCCTTCGCTTCTAAAGCTCTGAGTTGAAGTCCCTTCACTGCGATCCAAGTCCCGGACTCTTGCATGGCTTTTTCAAGGAGAAAATAGCGATCTTGCTTGAAGTCTTCGAGGCCGAAGATGATCTACGTCGAGAAGACACTAACTCAAGCTACTACTTCACTAATTGAGAGACCAGTGAAGCTAACACCCTATACTAAAGTACTAATCTAGCAGAGGATGATGAAATAGGAAGTGGGCTCACTTTAGAATTATTTTTCTCACAATATTTTTTCACTTTGATCAAACCCTAGAGAGCGCTTTTGGTTTAAGGAAGAAGATGAAGAAAAGAGATGAGAATGAACTAATCAAGTGAGAGAACAAACCATGGGAGAGTGTGTATCATATACTAACTCATGTAAAGACATAACCATAGCAAATTATAGTGGTTAGGTTAATAAATATCCTAAGTAAAACAAAATGTGTGGACTTTGTCAAAGCACTCACAAGCTTCTACAAGCTTCATGCATACAACAATTATCCTCTAATTTTGGATCTACTTTGAATATTAAAACACCACCATTATGATTAATATGGTGTATGTGTTATACACCCATGTAGTGTGTATCAATAACCATGACACACATAAATATAATGCACATCAATATATATCACATATATATTACATATACACAAAAATGAGAAAAGAATGCATAAGTGAGCTATTGTTAGTTAATGTAAATTAGTATATCAAATATACAATTATTCATTAAATTATCAAATCAACGTTTGATTTAATAATCCGGCTATATCACATAAAACCGACTAACTCCAAATGTACCAACTTATCGAATCAACACTTGATTCGATAACCACGCTATATCACATATAACCGACCGATACAAAAGTCACGAGAATAGAATACGGTATCACATACACGCATTATTCTCGGTCCCGCACATATCACATATGTGCTCCTATTTCGTTTGGCCTGAGCCAGTAAAACCTCTATGTAGGACTCTAAAGACTCGTCATTGCGCCGGCAGTAGGTGATGATCACATCAAGCACCCACAAGCCGTCAGCGGTACTAGCTGGACATAATGCCTATCCGGGTATTGAGCAATCAGAAGATCAGCAAGCAAATCCGCTCCAACTCCTACAAAAGCCAGACAGTAACATTACCTGTATAGTCCGGTCTCCTCATCTGATATATCGCATATCAAGTCTAGGGGCGGTAAACGTCAGACCACAATAACCGATAAGTCATGCCGATGTGAGGCTCATAACGGGTCGAGAAACTACTGGTAACACTTACCAGTAAATCTCTAAATCTGGCCAGGGACTTCCCTGTTATGGCCAATCGAGCACAGCGCAACATCAACTCCCAATACCGAGAGAGACGAAACCCTTCCTATCGCTCTTTGCCTCCATGTGACTCGGGACTGTACACAAAAACCACCGTTTTGCACGCCCTCTTTGACGTGGTAAGGAGGAAATAAAAGCACAGTGGGAATCACACAAGAATCTAGGAAGATCTTGGGTCTACAGACTAACCTGTACTAGTGTCACAAGAGAACTGCCATCTTACGTGAGGTATAATACCATCTGTGAGTTCTCGGCGAGTCCTTCCAGTGTACCCAGTCTCCACTCAGCTCCAGTATATCATCTCTGATGTCAAACACCAATAGTTATGGGATCATCCATCGTCCATCAACATGGGTCGAGAAGGTATATGCTAGTCTACTCTGGTTTATCGATGCCCTGCTCGATATAGCCACGACTTGGGACATTTTAAGGATGTACTTAGCGACTACATTGTCCCCATTAGTATGATCTGCATCATAGTCCTGGTAGTCAAATACACATCCTAAGGGCTTTACCAACATGTAACAGAGAGACAATCAGTGTACATGTTAAGATAAAGAGTAACCAGATAGCATACTATCATGTCGAGCAAGAAAGTCCTCCCTATATATGTCCAAGCCTCCACTACAATATACATCTCATGTACAGTAATGGCCTATAGGGTATACATATAACTAACACCATGTACAATACGATGATCACCACCATACTCCCTACTACTTTTTTGTATATGCAGGGTTCATCTACCATTTTGATGAAGTCAAACTCTTTGACTACAACATCAAAACAGAAGTTCCAACTCCGCGATGCCTGTTTTATCCCATAAAGCAACTTGCGCATGTTTCCGCTGCTCCCACTGTCTACAAATCCCTTTGGCTGTGTACTTATAGACGCCCTCTTCTAAATCACCATTTAGAAAAGCAGTCATGACACCCAACCGCCAGATATCATTGTCATGGTATGTAGCAATGGCAAGTAGGATCTGGATGGACTTAAGCATAGGGACTAGAAAAGGTTTCATCATTATCCACACCTGATTGATGACGAGAACCTTTTGCAACAAGTCTTAGCTTTGAAAGTCTCAACTTTTCCATGTACACCAAGTAATCTTCTCAAGATATACATGCTCCTGATGGGGATTTAACCCTTCAGATAAAGCAGCCAAAGTCGATACTTTGTAGGTGTATATTGATTCCATCTCAGATCGCTTAGCATCTAGCCATTCTTACATAGTCCCCACTCCTGATAGCCTGCTCGAAACTAGTTGGGTCATCATCTCATGATGCAATCCTCGCTCCCACTGTCATAGAGAAAACCGAAGTATCTCTCAGGTGGATGAGGAACCCTACTAGATCGGCGGAGAGGCCGCGGTTCGTTGGGAACTATTGAATCCTTCGATTCTACCAAATCTTCAGCTATAGTTTGTATAGCTAGAATCCCTTCCAGTTCTACCTCATGAGCACTAATTTCTTCACAAGAAATTCCCTTTCCAAAAGTTGGCATGCTTAGAAAACAAAACACCTTTTGCTCCCCAGTATGGTAAAAGATATTCTCTTGCGAATGCTTGGGATATCCAGCAAACTTCCACAGAACTGACCTTGCCTCGAGCTTGTCCGAATTTTGATTTTAGACATAGGCCGGACAACCCCAAATCTTAACATCCTTAAGAGATGGGCTCTTCCCATATCATATCTTATATGGAGTGGTAGGCACCTGATTTGGTTTGAACTGTATTCAATAGGTATGCAGCTTCTCAAGTGCATAACCTGTAAAATGAAATAGCCAATTCAGTAGTACTCATCATAGAGCACACCATATCATATAGGGTGTGATTGCTCCGCCCCGATATACCAACGTGCTGTGGTGTATACGGAGGAGTAATGCTGAGAGATAATCTCATTCTCCTTTAGAATAGTCCAGGAATTCCGTGCTCAAGTATTCTCCTCTTCGATCACATCAAAGGACATAATACTTATACCCATTTTGGTTCTCTACTTCTGACTTATATTCTTTGAATATCTCAAAAGGCTCAGACTTGTGTTTCAACTGGAACATATGTCCGAATCTTGAGAGATCATCAGTGAATGTAATAAAGTACAAAGAACCAGTCCAGAAATGTGTAGACAAGGGACTTACATACATCATCATGTATCAATCCCAAGAGTTTACTAACTCTTTCTCTGTTTCCAATAAACAGAGCTATGGTTATCTTATCTTTGTGACATGACTGGCAAGTTTCATAAGATGTAAATTCAAACTGATTTAAATATGCATCTTTATGTAACTTAGCTATTCGGGTCGCATTGATATGACCTAGTCTATAATGACTCAAGAAGGATTCGTTCATTTCTGAACTCTTCCTCTTGTGTGTGTTTTGAACGTTAAGAACTGTGTTTTGATTTAGAACATATATGCTTTTAGATAACGTGCCTGAACCGATCAACTCTTGATATAGGAAAATGTTCAAAACATTATCCAACAATACAAAATTATATCCTTCTTTAATAAATAGACTGATATGATATTATATATCAGATTCGGTATCTAATAACATTCGTTCAGAATCAATGTATTTGGTAATACAGGGTGATAACTGCCAACAACTTGGCTACAACACTTGCACCGTTTCCAACTCTTGAAACTCGTCATCCATTCTCAGTTCTCTACCTATCTGTAGCCCATGTAACAGATTACATATGTGGGATCCTGATCCGATATCACATACCCAGGACGTAAAGGATACTGAGAAACAGTTCTTTGTAATGAACACACCCGAAGAAGATGTATCAACATATACTTTCTTCGTTTCGGCGGCACGGGAATCCTCGTAATCCCCTATTTCCTGCTCAGTCTTATAAAAATTATAATTTAGAGCGGGACCAACGATCCTAAGCTCAGTATAACAAGCTGGTTCGGTCAATACATTCGTATTATTATCTTGATTAAGACGTGACATGGTCGCTACCTGGAGAGAGAGAGAAGAAAACACTCAGCGCATGCTCTTGCAAGATTAGATTGGTTATTAATATATCTAATCAGGATGGCTCTCACTGTTTTAGCCAAATCTTCCTTCAAACCCTAAAAGGAAAGACTAGCCGGGATTAATTACACCCTACAACTTCGCCAATTTTTCAGCCAGGCCAGTTCCGGTAATTTGAGGGAGGTTCCCCGTGCTTTCGCACGGACCTAATTAAAATAAACCTCATTTTCCTATGGGCGTAACCCCGTCAACACCTTTCTAGACACCTACTTGATCGGCTAATTGTAAAGTTCAAAACCCTCCCAGTAGTTACTCTTACTCGCAGTGAGTATCGGGATCCAACTATCTCATAGAAGGTATGCAATCTCATTGCACATTTCAACACTTGAAATTCCCAATAATATTTTTCCCCTAACCTCCTATGACCTTGACAAAGGCCAACAAACCATAGGATGCTAGTCATGTTCAGCCCGTTATTTCCTGATTAAATTAAACCCACCCGCATGACCCTTGACAAAGGTCACACGACTACTCTAACTCAATCGCATCATATGTTTATGCAGATAAGCAGTAATCAGCTACCGCAAACTACGCCTCGACAAAAGCCAACAAACGCAGCACGAATACTAACTATTACTTATCTGAAATGACGGAGGGTTACGACAGGTTTTTATGAAAACCTTTTGCGTAATGAACTTGATATCGTCGTAGAATCGAGTGATTTCGAAAAGGAGTGTTTTTTTGGCTTTTACTAGTTTTGCTAAAGAGGTCACTCCCGGTGAAGGGATCTCGGCTCTTTCCTTATCGAATAAGGTACAGGATATTTCACAAATACCACTATGTAAAGAAAAAACTATAAAAGCAATCAAAAGACAAACCGAGTTTGTAGCATCTGCTAGTTTCGCTAAAGAGTTCACTCCCGGTGAAGGGATTGTTGGATATATATGCCCTAGAGGCCTACATTGTATAGGATGCTTGGGATATGTATGAACATGACAGTCTTGCTTGATATGATAGTACGCTATTTGGTTTGACTTTGTTTTAACGTATAATATATTTTACTTGGTATTTATATATATATGTTGATAAAGCCCATAGGGTGTTTGTCTGACTACCGGCGTTGTGATGGCAGTCATACTAGTGGGAGCTGGATAGTCAATAGGCACACCCTTAGATGTCCCTGGTCGCAGGAGTATCGAGATTGGGCATCGATACTCCGGAGTAGACTAGTGTATACATATCTAGACCCTGACAAGGGGCGATGGATTTGTCCCGCAACCATTGGTGGAGTTCACCTAAGATTGTATACAGATGCTCACTGGGTGTGAGTACACCGGACAGGACTCGCCGAGAACTGACTGGATGGTATTATACCTAACGTCAGATAGCAGTTCTCAGGTGACATGTGTGCAGGTAGTCCGTTGACTTAAGGTCATCATTTGTCTCGTGTGAGTTCCCACTGTGCTTTGATTGTTACCCTACCACGGCTCAAAGGAGTCGTGCAAACAGGTTTCAGTTGGGCACAGTCCCGAGCCACGTGGAGGCAGTGAGCGACTGTTAGGGATTCGTCTCTCCCGGTATAGGGAGTTGATATCGCACAGTGGTCGTTTGGTCATTACCATAAGTCCCTGGCCAGGGCTGATTGAGAATTACTGATAGGTTGATCAGTAGATTCTCGGATGGTGATGAAGCCATAGCGACACGACTTGTACGGTTATTAGGGGTCTGACGTCAACCACCTCCCTAGACCATACATGCGATACTCTTAGACGAACAGACCGGACTGTGCGGATATTGTCACAGACAGGCTCAGTAGGATTTCAGATGGGTTACCTCATCAGCTTTCTTATCGACAACTACCTGGGGACCGTTACGTACAGCTAGTGCCGCTTGCGGTCTGTGGTTAAACCCACTGCCAGCGTAGTAGTCGAGTCTTTAGAGTCCCACACAGAGATTTCCCAAACCCAGGCGAAAAGATATAGAGGTCGTATGGTTTTACGACAAAGGTTCGGACGCATACGTGTTTTATCGCACGTGCGACATTCGGACAGTTTTTACTAGCCGGCTTTGGTTTAAGCCAGATTCTAGTATCAGGTTATTGGATTTATACAGTCTAAAGTTTTTCCGTGTTTTCACGGATGAGAGGGGCGTTCTCGTAATTTTCCGAGAAGCTTCTAGAAGGATGTGACATAAAGAGAGAGGTGGCATTTTCATTTAATGAATAAGTGACTCATTGTGAATGATTCATCACATCATTAATTCATTTTTAAATGCTTAATGACTCATGTAATGAATCACCAACTTGCATTAATGAAACATGATGAATATTCACTTATTATTCATTTATCTTTTATTTCATTATGTTTCATATATATCAAGTGAGAAACATTTATTCATATAATAATTCATTATCATCTTCTCACTCTCTCTCTTCAAGCTCTCTCTCCTTCACCAAAGCCTAATCCTACCCCTCATGAGTTGAGAACAAGGATTAGGAAAGACTAATTACTCCATAACCTATCTCTACATCATCTTAGCAACTCTATTTAGCAACTAGAGAAACTAAGTAACCTCAAGTTTAGAGGTTATAGCTTGGATTAGGGTTCTCGGGTGGATCATCTATCACGGGAGAAAGCCGAAGAGGACGTGGAGATCCAAAGAGGCCGTAGACAACATCAAGACGAAGGACTAGAACCGTTTGGTATAATTCCTTCGCATAGTAGATTAAAACTCTAAAGCTTTCGTTTAAAACTTGTATAGCAAACGATTCGTACGGTTAATCGATGTTTGATCATATAACTCAATTGTTATTCATATTTCCGCCTCCCCACAAGTATTGGGGTGTTGAACATCGACTTACAGTGGTATCAGAGCCTAGCTAAACAAGTTTTAACTTAATCGTAAATTTGTACGAATTTCGAACGGAAAAACGAAGCCGGAAAACCCTAAAAATAACAAGTTTCTGTCGAAATTTAAATGAAGTCCAAAAATTTTTCAGGCATGTTCAGAAAGCTAGTTATGAAACCAGAAGAACACCCAAGAAATTTGGGGCCATGACTCGGCCAATTGACCGCGCTTCCGCGGCGGATCCCACCGATCCGCCGCGCTTGCGCGGCCGAGTCGCCGAGTCATGATCCCAATTTTCTTTGGTGGGTTCTCTGGTAAATTTGGGATTTTCTGGAATATTTAATTGTTGCTCAGGTTTCAGTTTAACAGAGCAGATTTTGGAGCAACATTAAAGGTGTTTAATCGATCGAAATTGTACAGTATTTGCATATTGGATTATATCTGTGATTGTATAATGTGTTCGTAAACCTCCCCTAACTGCTAGTATGTCGGTTGGCAGGGGGTTGCACATTTCTGTAATGGTTTTATCTGTTTGTGCATATAAACTGTATTGGACTGTTGTGGTGATTAGCCGGGGTTTTGTGATGGGTTATTGTTTTAATTCATTTGATGTAATTGTAACAAGTTGTAATATTATTTTGCGGGGCACATCCAGGTTGCGGTTGTAGCCACCGTTGTATTATTTCTTTTTACTGTTTTTGCTCCTAGGACAGACCCAAGGTGGGGTGCACAAACTGCCGGGCGGGTAGTTTGCCGCACCCGTATGGGTCGAGGGTGGGGTAATGGCTATTCATCACAACTGTGTAATCTGTCTTTTCTTGCAGGCTCAAAAGAAATACAGATTGCTTGCAAATCCAATATTGTTTATCTGTGTTCTGGAATGTATATCATTGCGTCAGACGAATGTAAAATATCTATATATATGATAGCTATTTAGACGTCGCTTATGTTTTTCACCCGCGCTAGCCCAGCCCCCGCTCTGTCGTTAGTTAAGTAACCTAACGGGTGATGACGGGACCCAGTGGCGAATGCGGATGGCATAAGAGGACGTCATATTTTCGTTGTTATCTGTAATGATAGGTTAAAGATGGGACGCATTATCATTAATGCAAAGAAAATAAAACCTAAACTGAATCGTTGGAACAATTTCTAAATACCACTCGGTTTTCTTGAAAAAGCAAATTTTAAATGCGGAGCTTAAACCACTCCTTTTAATAAAAGCTATCTTAGTTCCTTCGATCAAATCAAGTTCATTACGTTAACGGTTTTTTGCCAAAAACCAGCCGTAACCCTCCATCGTTTCAGATAGACAGCACATCGTATTCATGCTATGCTTGTTGGCCTACGTCAAGGCATAGTGTATGGTAGCAGTGTGTGTGCCTATTTGTTGCATAGATAGATGCATTAGTTTAATACAGACGTACACCTTGTTGGCCTACGTCAAGGGCTTGTACGATGTATTTAAATTGATCAGGACAACGACGGGTAGAACTTGACTTGCGTCTTATGACTTGTTGGCCTACGTCAAGGTCTATAAGAGCTTGGGGTAAAAATCACATCGGGAGTTTCAAACATAAAGGAAACTTGCAGATTTAGCTTACCTTCTGGAGTGTGGTGACTAGAGTGGCTTCCATCTAGGGCATCATGCAATGATAGTTGGATCCCGATCCCACTGATGAGTAGGATTACTCTCGGGAATTTCTCTCACTTAACAATCAATACTATAAACCAAGTAGGTGCCTAGAAAGGTGTTAGAGGGGCTACGCCTCCAGGGAAAAGAGGTTCTTTAATTAAGGAACTTCGCGAAAGCGTTGGAAAACCTCCCTCGAAGTACCAACACCAGCCTGGCTGAAAGGTTAAGCAAGTATTGTGACGTGTGATTAAATCCTGACTAGTTCTTCTTTTAGGTTTTGAAGAAGGATTTGAGGAAACAGTGGGAGCCATCCTGTTTAGATAAATTAATAAACCAATCTAAACTTGCAAGAGCATATGCTGAGTGTTTTCTTTTCTCTCTCTCTGGCAGCTACCATGACTGGACTAAAACTATTACTCGAAAAGAATATACTAACCGGGCAGAACTATAAAGACTGGCTAAGAAACGTCAATATTGCGCTGACTTATGACAAAGTTGCATATGTTACCATCGCTGTTCCTCCCCTTATCCCGGGACCAGATTCCTCAGTTGCGGACAAGGAAGTTCGTAAAACCTGGGATCTAGATTGTGAGCGAGCTAAGTGTATCGTGCTGGCGTCCATGAATAATGAACTCCAGAAGCAGCACGAGAGTATGGATATTGCATCCATATTCCTCCATTGCAAGGAATTGTATGGTGAACACTCCCGTATCGCGAGGTACGAAACCTCAAAGAAACTCTTCCAGATGAGGTTAGCTCTAGGATCGCCTGTTGGAGAGCACGTCCTCAAAATGATCACCCTCATTGAGGAACTCGCAAACCTGGGATGCGTGCTAGAGAACGATTTGTATATCGACTTGATTTTGCAGTCCCTTCCCCACACCTTCTCTCAGTTCGTGCTGAACTTCAACATGCACGAAATGGAAGCGGATCTTCCAAAGCTCCTCAACATGTTGAGGGTAGCAGAGACCTCCTTGAAAAAGGAGAAGACCCCCGTTCTGTATGTTGGCCAATCATCTTCTTCCAAAACTAAAGCGAAAGCTAAAGGGAAGAAGAAGATGAAAGCCACCAAACCGAAGGATGGGGTCAAGAAGGTGCAGGGAACGAACAAGGCAGGAAGGGTGAAGGCAGAAAAGAACGAGTGTTTCTATTGTCACAAGCAGGGGCACTGGAAGAAGGATTGTCAGGCCTTCAAAGCCAAGGACATGAAGCAAGTTGTTGCTTCTACTTCAGGTGTGTTCGTAATCGAAAATTGTCTTTCAGTAAACTCTTCTTCATGGGTACTTGATACCGGTTCTGGTTCTCACATCTGTAATTCTTTGCAGGATCTGAGAAATAGTAGAGTACTGGGGGCAGGTGATATGACTCTCCGGATGGGCAATGGAATGCATGTAGATGCAGTTGCAATAGGGGAATATCACCTAGGGTTGAATACTGGAAACATTTTGGTATTGTATAACTGTTTTTGTATTCCCAGTATGTTGTGTAATATTATATCAGTATCTTTATTGTCTAATAAAGGATATAATTTTGTGCTTGAAAGAAATGTCATGAACATTATCCTAAATCAAGAACTGATTGGGTTTGGCACACTGGAAAACGGAATATACATACTTAATCAACCACAAATTTTCAATATTCAAAACACGCGTAAAAGAAAGGCTCCAGATTCAAATCAAGCCTTCCTATGGCATTGTAGACTTGGTCATATAAATGAAACAAGGTTGACTAAGTTACATAAAGATGGATATCTAGATTCGTTTGAATATTCATCATATGCAACTTGTCAATCATGTATCAAAGGAAAAATGACCAAATCTCCGTTCACCGGACATGGAGAAAGAGCCACCGAACTCTTGGGACTAGTACACAGTGATGTATGTGGTCCGATGTCTATACATGCACGAAGTGGTCACTCCTACTTCATCACTTTTACTGATGACTTCTCTAGGTATGGACATGTGTTCTTAATAAAGCATAAATCCGAGGCATTTGAGAAGTTTAAGGAGTATAAAAATGAAGTAGAGAAACAAACTGGTAAAAGCATCAAGACACTTCGATCTGATCGAGGTGGAGAATACTTAAGTACCAGTTTCCTTGAATACTTGAAAGCAAATGGAATACTCTCTCAGCTTACTCCTCCTTATACACCTCAGCATAATGGTGTATCAGAAAGAAGGAATCGCACGCTATTAGATATGGTGCGATCAATGATGAGTAGTGCTGAGTTACCACTTTCCTTCTGGGGATTTGCTCTAGAATCAGCCGCATATCTATTAAATAGAGTTCCAACTAAGTCTGTACCTACCACTCCATATGAAATGTGGTGTGGGAAGAGACCATATCTTAAGTATATCAAGATATGGGGGTGTCCGGTATATGTCAAAAAGCATAATCCGGACAAGCTCGAGGCACGATCGGTTTTGTGCAAGTTTGTAGGATACCCCAAGCATTCAAGGGGGTACATGGTCTACCACACTGAAGAACAAAAGGTGTTTGTCGCTCGTCACATTGTCTTCTTAGAAAGCGAATTTCTTGCAAAAGAAATTAGTGGGAGCGCGGTAGAACTGGAAGAAATTCCAGAACCTCAAACTGCAACCGAGGACTTAGAAGAATCTCAGATTTCAATAGAACATGACGTACCAACGCCACTCCGCAGATCTAGTAGGCTTTCTCATCCTCCTGAAAGATACTATGGTTTCCTTCTTGATGGGGATCGAGAGGATTGCATCATCGATGATGATGAGCCTACTAGTTTTCAGCAGGCTATCACAAGTAGCGACTCAGTAAAGTGGCTGGATGCCATGAGATCCGAAATGGAATCCATGTATACCAATAAAGTATGGACTTTAGAAGTTGCTCCTCCTGGGGTAAAACCAGTTGGGTGCAAATGGATCTTCAAAAAGAAGATTGGTACATTTGGACAAGTGGAAACGTACAAAGCTAGACTAGTAGCAAAAGGTTTTCGTCAAAGACCAGGATTGGACTACGATGAAACTTTTTCACCAGTAGCTATGATTAAATCCATTCGGATCATGCTTGCCATTGCTGCCTTCCATGACTATGAAATCTGGCAAATGGATGTAAAAACAGCTTTTCTAAATGGACATCTAGAAGAGAGTGTTTACATGGATCAACCAGAAGGTTTCTTAGATAGTGGGAGCAGCGGAAGAGTGTGCAAATTGCTTAAATCCATTTATGGGTTAAAGCAAGCATCGCGGAGTTGGAACATCTGTTTTGATGAAACAGTCAAGGAATTTGACTTTATCAAAAATATAGATGAACCATGTGTTTATAGGAAGATTGTGGAAGGAGCAGTAGTCTTCCTCGTTTTGTACGTCGATGACATACTACTGATAGGGAATGATATCCCTATACTACAATCAGTAAAGCTCTTCTTGTCACAGAAATTCTCTATGAAAGACTTGGGAGATGCATCATACATTCTGGGCATTAAGATCTATCGAGATAGATCTAATAGGATATTGGGACTTTCACAGTCCAGGTATATAGACACTATACTAAAGAGATTTAGTATGGAAGATTCCAAGCGCGGCAATATGCCCGCTTGTCACGGAATCACCCTCTCAAAAGAGATGTCTCCAAAGACTGATGAAGAGAGGGCTCGCATGGGCACTATACCCTACGCTTCGGCGGTAGGATCAATAATGTATGCGATGTTATGTACCAGACCAGATGTAGCTTACGCACTTAGTGTGGTAAGCAGGTATCAATCGGACCCAGGTGAGAAACATTGGATAGCGGTGAAGAAAATTCTCAAGTATCTGAGAAGGACTAAGGAGATGTTCTTGATTTACGGCAATAAGGACCTCCAGGTAGAGGCTTTTACCGACTCCGGCTTCCAAAGTGACAAGGATGATTCTAAATCTATTTCGGGTTTTGTGTTTACCTTCAATGGAGGGGCGGTAAGTTGGAAGAGTTCCAAACAAGATACCGTCGCAGACTCAACTATGGAGGCTGAGTATATAGCTGCTAGTGAAGCCGCAAAAGAGGCTGTCTGGATAAGGAAGTTCATTTCTGAACTTCAGGTGGTTCCGTCCATTGCCAATCCAATACCGTTGTATTGCGATAACAATGGCGCTGTAGCTTTAGCGAAGGAACCAAGGTCCCATCAGAAATCCAGGCATATCTTAAGGCGTTTTCACCTGATCAGGGAGATCGTGGATCGTCGGGAGATCGAGATACGGAGAGTAGATACAAAAGACAACACGACAGATCCATTCACCAAGGCCATTCCTCAAGTACAGTTCGAGAGGCTTTTTGAGATGTTGGGCATGCGGTACGCAAGCAACTGGATCTGGTAGAGACAGTGGGTACTCATTGCGCCAATTATAGGCCTTAGTGCAAGTGGGAGATTGTTGGATATATATGCCCTAGAGGCCTACATTGTATAGGATGCTTGGGATATGTATGTACATGACAGTCTTGCTTGATATGATAGTACGCTATTTGGTTTGACTTTGTCTTAACGTATAATATATTTTACTTGGTATTTATATATATATATGTTGATAAATCCCATAGGGTGTTTGTCTGACTACCGGCGTTGTGATGGCAGTCATACTAGTGGGAGCTGGATAGTCAATAGGCACACCCTTAGATGTCCCTGGTCGCAGGAGTATCGAGATTGGGCATCGATACTCCGTAGTAGACTAGTGTATACATATCTAGACCCTGACAAGGGGCGATGGATTTGTCCCGCAACCATTGGTGGAGTTCACCTAAGATTGTATACAGATGCTCACTGGGTGTGAGTACACCGGACAGGACTCGCCGAGAACTGACTGGATGGTATTATACCTAACGTCAGATAGCAGTTCTCAGGTGACATGTGTGCAGGTAGTCCGTTGACTTAAGGTCATCATTTGTCTCGTGTGAGTTCCCACTGTGCTTTGATTGTTACCCTACCACGGCTCAAAGGAGTCGTGCAAACAGGTTTCAGTTGGGCACAGTCCCGAGCCACGTGGAGGCAGTGAGCGACTGTTAGGGATTCGTCTCTCCCGGTATAGGGAGTTGATATCGCACAGTGGTCGTTTGGTCATTACCATAAGTCCCTGGCCAGGGCTGATTGAGAATTACTGATAGGTTGATCAGTAGATTCTCGGATGGTGATGAAGCCATACCGACACGACTTGTACGGTTATTAGGCGTCTGACGTCCACCACCTCCCTAGACCATACATGCGATACTCTTAGACGAACAGACCAGACTGTGCGGATATTGTCACAGACAGGCTCAGTAGGATTTCAGATGGGTTACCTCATCAGCTTTCTTATCGACAACTACCTGGGGACCGTTACGTACAGCTAGTGCCGCTTGCGGTCTGTGGTTAAACCCACTGCCAGCGTAGTAGTCGAGTCTTTAGAGTCCCACACAGAGATTTCCCAAACCCAGGCGAAAAGATATAGAGGTCGTATGGTTTTACGACAAAGGTTCGGACGCATACGTGTTTTATCGCACGAGCGACATTCGGACAGTTTTTACTAGCCGGCTTTGGTTTAAGCCAGATTCTAGTATCAGGTTATTGGATTTTTACAGTCTAAAGTTTTTCCGTGTTTTCACGGATGAGAGGGGCGTTCTCGTAATTTTCCGAGAAGCTTCTAGAAGGATGTGACATAAAGAGAGAGGTGGCATTTTCATTTAATGAATAAGTGACTCATTGTGAATGATTCATCACATCATTAATTCATTTTTAAATGCTTAATGACTCATGTAATGAATCACCCACTTGCATTAATGAAACATGATGAATATTCACTTATTATTCATTTATCTTTTATTTCATTATGTTTCATATATATCAAGTGAGAAACATTTATTCATATAATAATTCATTATCATCTTCTCACTCTCTCTCTTCAAGCTCTCTCTCCTTCACCAAAGCCTAATCCTACCCCTCATGAGTTGAGAACAAGGATTAGGAAAGACTAATTACTCCATAACCTATCTCTACATCATCTTAGCAACTCTATTTAGCAACTAGAGAAACTAAGTAACCTCAAGTTTAGAGGTTATAGCTTGGATTAGGGTTCTCGGGTGGATCATCTATCACGGGAGAAAGCCGAAGAGGACGTGGAGATCCAAAGAGGCCGTAGACAACATCAAGACGAAGGACTAGAACCGTTTGGTATAATTCCTTCGCATAGTAGATTAAAACTCTAAAGCTTTCGTTTAAAACTTGTATAGCAAACGATTCGTACGGTTAATCGATGTTTGATCATAGAACTCAATTGTTATTCATATTTCCGCCTCCCCACAAGTATTGGGGTGTTGAACATCGACTTACAGGGATCTCGGCTCTTTTCTTATCGAATAAGGTGCTGGATATTCTACAAGGAATACCGCTATGCAAACCAAGAACTAGAGCTACCAGATTTCAAGACAAGTTTCTACAACATCTTCAGGTTTCTTTTATTTCATTAATCTCATTAATGAAGTCCTATTTATTACACTTCCCAAGTATCACATATGAAAGGATAGCAGCAATATTAATTATATCTCATATATATAATATAGGCATTCGTCTCAAAATATAATCAATGATGACATCACAGAATATCGCAGCAGAATAAAAACATATGAAATATTGGATATATTAGGATTTCCGCGTTTTAAATTAAGCCTGTATAAAACACGGATTCTACGGTCGTGATGAATAGCCAATTCCATACCCCTAGACCCCTACGAGAGCAGCAAGCAACCCTACCAATTCTAGAGTTAGGAGACCCGGTCTCGACTCCTCGAGATGGTCTCCCACTAGACCCTAGAACCAGGTTACTTGTGCTCCCCGCTTTGGGTCTATTCTAATGCGGAAAAGTAAATAACATACAATGGTGACATCAACCTCAACCCAGAAGTGCCCCAATAAAAGAATATTACATACAATGAATTTTACATCAATGAAAACAAAAACTCTCATCTCACATAAAACCCCCGGCTATTCAAAACACGACGATCCAATATAACATATCACAGCAACACATAACATCACATGCCATCAATGTAATTAAATATGAGTTGCAGGGTTACCTACGATGGCAGCAAGGTTTCGGGTGGCAACGTCCATGCCAAATTCAAAAATTTGCCGTTTTAGCTAACCCTAACTAAGAATCGTTGACTAGAAGTCGACGGAATATAAAATGCAAACACTTTGCAAGTCTAGTGAGCAAGGAATACAACCTTTGTAGACCGGTCCTTCACTTCATTAGCTCCGTGTAGTCGTCCTTTCGCTGTGATCATGAACTCCGGACTTTAGAGAGGCTCCCATGAAGAAAAGAACATGCTTTCTTCGAAGACTTCGAGGCCGAAGATGATCTACGTCGAGGAGACACTAACCCAAGCTATTTCTTCACTAACTAGGGAATTAGTGAACGAAACACCCTATACTAAATGGCAAGTAGTAGAAGATGATGAAGTAGGAAGTTTGCTCACATTAGAAATCATTTCTCACCCATTTTCTCACAACTTCATTGAAGCTAGAAAGCTTTGAGGAAGAAGAAGAAGAAGAAGAAGAAGAAGAAGAAAAGCTTTGAGGAAGAAGAAGAAGAAGAAAAGCTAACTCATAAAATGAATTGTTTTTTTAGAGGTTAGAAATGCAACCAAGGGTTAAGCATGTCATGCTTAACCCTTGTAGAGAGTTAACCATAAGCTATAGTTAAAGGTTAGGTCAAAAATTACTTAAGCAAGACAAAGAGAATGGACAAAGTCAAAGATGCCTTGAAGCATCTACAAGCTTTCAACAAATATCAACCATGACATTTATCCATAACATTTGAATTACCTAATGATAAATTACAAACCCTAATCTTAACCCTGGGATGGTTTAAACCTCTTTAACCCTAGTTGCATTTATAACCTTGCTTGATACATTTAACATATATCACATATACATCAATGTTTCCAAAGTGAGAAAAGAAATCATATGTGAGCTAATACTAGTTAATGTAATGTAATATATCAAATATATAATTATACATAAGATTATCAAATCAACTCTTGATTTAATAATCCGGCTATATCACCTATAACCGACAAATATCATATAAATCAACTGTAGGGTTACTTGGCACTCTAATAAGGTTCTACATAGCATCAACCATGCCCGTTTAAAATTTTAGCCGTGCCGAATAACCCTAAACAAGATCTTTGCTAGATAATTAGGGTTTCACATGCAAGTAAATTACATTTACCACTAAGTGAATACGAAATATAACCTTTTTAGATCGGTCCTTCACTTCTAAAGCTCCTTGTTGTAGTCTATTCGCTGCGATCATATTTCTCCCGGTCTCTTGCATGGCTTCACAAGGTGAAAGATGCGTCCTTGCTTGAAGTCTTCGAGGCCTAAGATGATCTACGTTGAGGGAATATCAACTCAAGCTACTACTTCACTAACTAGAGAATTAATGAAGCAAACACCCTATACTAAAGTGCTAGTCTAGTAGAGGATGGAGAAATAGGAAGTGGGTTCTCCTTAGAATTTTATTTCTCACAATCGTTCACTCTCTTTTTGAAACCCTAGCATGCTTTTCTTTTGCTCAAGGAAGAAGAAGAAGATGAACAAAAGAAAAGATGAGGATAATGATCAAGTGAGTGAGCTAACCATAGTGAGTGAGTATCATATACTAACTCATGTAGAGACATTACGATGGCTAATCCTAAATGGTTAGGTTAATAAAAATCCAAAGTAAAACAAAGTTAGTGGACTTTGTCAAAGCATCCACAAGCTTCTACATGCTTCATGCTTGTGACAAAAGGTCCACTAATTTGTAATTACCTTAAATAATTATTAACCACCATTTAAAATAGAATGGTGTATGTCTTGCACACCCATGTATGACGTATCATCAACCATGATACAAAAAGAAAACACATTTATAATATATATCACATATATATTAAAGTTGTGCACATGTGAGAAAAATCCTTAAGGGAACAAATGTTAGTTAATGTAAATTTGTATATCATATATACAATTATACACTAAATTATTAAATCAACACTTCACTTAATAATCCGGTTATATCTCATATAACCGACTAACATCCAATGTAACGACTTATCGAATCAACTCTTGATTCGATAACCCGGCTATATTATATATAACCGACCAATACAAAATGTCACGAGAATAGAATACGGTATCACATACTCGCATTATTCTCGGTCCTGCACATATCACATATGCGCTCCTATTTCGTTTTGCCTGAGCCAGTAAAACCTCTATGTAGGACTCTAAAGACTCGTCAATACGCCGGCAGTAGGTGATGATCACATCAAGCACCCACAAGCCGTCAGCGGTACTAGCTGGACGTAACGGCTACCCGGGTATTAAGCGATCAGAAGATCAGCAAGCAAGCCCGCTCCAACTCCTGTAATAGCCTAACGGTAACACTTCCTGTACAGTCCGATCTCCTCGTATGATATGTCGCATATCAAGTCTATGGGTAATAAACGTCAGACCCCAATAACCGATAAGTCATGCCGATGTGAGGCTCATAACGGGTCGAGAAACTACTGGTACCACTTACCAGTAAATCTCTAAATCAGCCCTGGCCAGGGACTTCCCTGTTATGGCCAATCGAGCACAGCGCAACATCAACCCCCAATACCAGGAGAGACGAAACCCCTCCTATCGCTCATTGCCTCCATGTGACTCGGGACTGTACCCGAAAAACACCATTTTGCACGCCCTCTTGGACGTGGTAAGGTGGAAATCAAAGTACAGTGGGAATCACACAAGACTCTATGACGATCTCGGGTCTACAAACTAACCTGCACAAGTGTCACTAGAGAACTGCCATCTGACGTGAGGTATAATACCATCTGAGAGTTCTCGGCGAGTCCGTCCAGTGTACCTAGTCTCCACTGAGCACCCGTATACCATCTCTGATGTCAAACACCAATGGATATAGGATCATCCATCGCCCATCTCATGGGTCGAGAAACGTATACGCTAGTCTACTCTGGTATATCGATGCCCTGTCTCGATACACTTACGACTAGGAACATTAAAGGATGTACTTATGGACTACTCTGTCCCCACTAGTATGATCTGCATCATAGTCCAGGTAGTCAAGTACACATCCTAAGGGCTTTACCAACATGTAACTATAAGACAGTATCAAGAGACAAGTATACATGTTAAGATAAAGAGCAACCAGATAGCATACTCTCATATCGAGGAAGAAATTCCTCTCTATATATGTCCAAGCATCCAATATAATATACATCATCTATACAATACTGGCCTCTAGGGCATACATACAACTAGAAAATCTCCCACTTGCACTAGGGTCAGCTGCTGTATTATCGCATACCAAGCATCCCGAAGAGTCTCTCAAACTGTATCTTGGGAATGGCCTTCGTGAGTGGATCCGCTGTGTTTTTCTTTGTGTCAACCCTCCTGACCTCGATCTCCCGACGATCTACTATCTCCCGGATCAGGTGATACCGCCTCAGAATATGCCTGGATCGCTGATGGGACCTAGGTTCCTTGGCCAAAGCCACCGCTCCATTGTTATCACAATACAAAGGTATTGGATGCTCAATGGATGGAACCACTCCAAGTTCAGTAATGAACTTCTTGATCCAGACAGCCTCTTTGGCAGCAACGTTGGCAGCGATGTATTCAGACTCCATCGTCGAGTCTGCCACGGTTTCCTGCTTGGAACTCTTCCAGCTAACCGCCCTTCCATAAAGGGTAAAGACAAATCCCGAGTGCGACTTAGAGTCGTCCTTATCATTGTGGAAGCTCGAATAGGTAAAGGACTCCACTTGGAGTTCTCCGTTACCATACACCAAGAGCATCTCTTTAGTCCTTCGTAAGTACTTGAGAATGCTCTTCACAGCTGTCCAGTGACTCTCTCCAGGGTTAGATTGATACCTACTCACTACACTTAGTGAATGTGCTACATCGGGTCTGGTACATAGCATCGCGTACATGATAGAGCCTACAGCCGAAGCATAGGGTATCCCTTGCATGCGAGCTCTCTCCAAATCAGTCTTGGGAGACATCTCTTTGGAGAGAGTGAGTCCAGAGATCGTGGGTAAGTTCCCACGCTTGGATTCTTCCATACTAAACCTCTTTACTATGGTGTCAATGTACCTGGATTAGGAAAATCCCAATATCCTTTTAGATCTATCTCTATAAATTATAGTTCCCAGTATGCAGGAGGCATCACCTAGATCTTTCATTGAGAATCTTTGTGATAAGAAGGGCTTGACCGATTGCAGCATAGGAATGTCATTTCCTATCAAGAGTATGTCGTCCACGTACAATACGAGGAAGACAACCTTACTCTTTGCCACTTTCTTATAGATACAAGGTTCATCTACGTTTTTGACGAAATCAAACTCTTTGATAACGACGTCAAAGCAGATGTTCTAACTCCGCGATGCTTGCTTCAATCCATAAATGGATTTAAGCAGCTTGCACACCTTCCCGCTGCTCCCACTAGCCACGAAGCCCTCTGGCTGAGTCATGTACACGCTCTCTTCTAAATCACCGTTTAGAAAGGCGGTCTTAACATCCATTTGCCAGATATCGTATTCATGATATGCAGCGATGGCAAGCATGATCCGGATGGATTTAAGCATAGCCACTGGAGAAAAGGTTTCTTCATAGTCCACACCTGGTCTTTGATGAAAACCCTTTGCAACAAGTCTGAAAGGTTTGTCTAGCACCCTATAATGAGTTTTGAAGCATCACATGTCTTAAAGTTTGGATTTTGATGGTGCTAAACAAGCATGCAAAGGAATCGATCCTAGAAAATTAGGGCTACAAAACTTAAAGCTAATAAAATTAGGGTTTCGAGACTACAACCTTTGTAACTCCCTTTTGTTGGACTCCTTGGTCTCTTGGGTGTTGGAAGAAGGTCCTCTTGAAGTCCTCTCACGTCCACGACGATCCACCCGGAGTTCCCCATCCAAGCCCGCAACTTCGAGAATCGAAGAGAACACTCTAAACAAGTTGGCTAAACTTGTGTAGAATGATGTTGTGGTTAAAGTTCTCACTTCAAAAACCTTTCTTTATGTGTATTTTCCTCACTAAAAGAAACTAGAGAGCAAATATTGAAGGAGGAAGAAGATGGAGGCTTTCTTTTTAAGAAGAGTAAAATGATAACCTTGAAAAGAAATGAAATATATCTTTATATATTTTATTTCTTCTCACTACCAACCATGGTTAAATGATGGAGACATTATTTAACTTGAGTTTTAAAACACAAAGAGAAGGATAACTCAAGGTTATAAGTAGGTGAGCATGGTTAGGTTTAAAGAAGAATGTAGAAGCAAGCAAGAATTATCCTTATCTTTTCTATTTTGTTTTAAACAATAAATCAAATAATAATCCATATATTTAACCATGGTGTGAGTCTTATATTGCCACCATTTCCATGTGTAAGCAACCATGATAGATGGGTGTATGTATGTATGTATGTATGCATATCCATATGTGCATGAAACTAGAAAGAAAGAAAGAAACACATACATGCATTCATACATCCATCATATCCAAGAAAGGTTTTAAGTGAGAAAACTAATGGTTAAATGATAAATCAACACTTGATTTATCAATCCGGCCATATCACATATGACCCTACCAAAAGCAAGCCGCCCGATCAATGTACGGTATCCTATACGCGCATTTTAATTGGGTCCATGCGCGTATCGCATACGCGCACCACAACCTTTCGCCTGGACTAGGTAACTCATTTGTGGGACTCTAAGACTCGTCAATACGCCGGCAGAGGGTGATGATCATATCAAGCACCCCCAAGATGCAAGCGGTCAGCTAAATGTAACGGCCACCCGGGTATTGAGCGATCACAAGAAAATAAGCGAACCTGTTACAACTCCCGTCGAGCCAACCGGCAACACTACTGTACAGTCCGGTCTCTTCGTCAGATATGCTGCATATCGAGCCTAAGGATGGTCACGTCGACCCCAATAACTCAATAAGTCATGCCGGTGAATGGTCTATAACAGATCGAGAAACTACTGATAACACTTATCAGCAAATCTCAGCAGCCATGGCCACGGACTTACTGATATAACCAGTCGGGCACAGCACAGCATCAACTCCCAATACCGGGAGAGACGAAACCCCTCCTATCGTTCATTGCCTTCGTGTTTCTCGGGACTGTACCCAACAGCCACCTGTTTGCACGACTCAGTAGAGCCGTGGTAGGGTGGCAATCAAAGTACAGTGGGAGAACACACAAGACTCTATGACGATCTCGGGTCTACAGACTAACCTGTACTAGTGTCACCTGAGAACTGCTATCCGACGATAGATATAATTCCATATAGGAGTTCTCGGTGAGTCCGTCCAGTGTACCCAGTCACCACTGAGCACCCGTATACGATCTTGATGTCAAACATCGATGAATGTGGGAACATTCATCGCCCATCATATGGGTCTAGTATCATATACGCTAGTCTACTCTGGTATATCAAAGCCCCGTCTCGATATACCTACGACTAGGGAGTTTCCAGGATATGCTTATAGACTACAGATGTCCCACTAGTATGATCTCCATCATAATCAGAGTAGTCAAGCCGATATCCTCAGGGCTTTATCAGCATGTATGAATGAATAAAAGCATGATCAAATCAACATGTCAGATAAAGAAGAACCAAATAGCATACTATCATGTCGAGCAAGAATGCATACTGAATATATATACATGTACAAATACATCCACTATCATATAATGGCCTCTAGGGCATACATATATCCAACAATCTCCCACTTGCATTAAGGCCAGTTATTGGCGTACCTCATACCCAACATCTAAAAAAGTCGCTCATGCTGCGGCTGAGGGAGGGCCTTGGTGAATGGATCCGCGGCGTTATTCTTTGTGTCTACTCTCCTAATCTCGATCTCGCGGCGATCTACAATCTCCCGGATCAAATGAAAACGCCTCAGGATGTGTCTGGACCGCTGATAGGATCTGGGCTCCTTGGCTAATGCCATAGCCCCATTATTATCACAATACAAAGGTATTGGATCAATAATGGTTGGAACTACTCCTAGCTCCGAGACGAACTTCTTCATCCAGACGGCTTCCTTGGCAGCATCATTTGCAGCAATGTACTCAGCTTCCATCGTAGAGTCTGCAACGGTATCTTGTTTAGAACTCTTCCAACTCATCGCCCCTCCATTGAGGGTAAATACAAACCCAGAGATAGATTTGCTGTCTTCCTTATCGCTCTGGAAGCTCGAATCGGTAAAGGCCTCCATTTGGAGATCTTCATTACCATACACCAAGAACAATTCTTTAGTCCTTTGTAAGTACTTAAGAATGTTCTTCACAGCTGTCCAGTGGTTCTCCCCTGGGTTGGATTGATACCTGCTTACAACACTAAGTGCATAAGCTACATCTGGGCGTGTACATAACATCGCATACATTATAGATCCTACTGCCGAAGCATAGGGTATAACGCTCATGCGAGCTCTCTCTTCATCGGTCTTTAGACAAGAATCCTTGGAGAGAGTTACCCCATAGCAAGCGGGTAAAGCACCCCGCTTGGAGTCTTCCATACTAAACCTTTTTAGGATGGTGTCAATGTACCTGGTTTGGGACAATCCCAATAACTTTTTGGATCTATCCCTATAGATCCTTATGCCCAGGATGTATGTGGCATCACCCAGGTCCTTCATGGAGAACCTTAGTGATAAGAAAGATTTGACCGACTATAGCATAGGAATATCATTTCCTATCAGAAGAATGTCATCCACGTACAATACGAGGAATGTGACAGCTCTTCCTACAGCTTTCTTATAAACACAAGGTTCATCTGGATTTTTGATGAAATCAAACTCTTTGATAACATCATCGAAACAGATGTTCCAACTCCGAGATACCTGCTTTAACCCATATATGGATTTAAGCAATCTACATGCTTTCCCGCTGCTCCCACTTTCAATGAAACCCTCTGGCTGATCCATATAAACGCATTCTTCTAAATCTCCATTTAGAAATGCTGTTTTAACGTCCATCTGCCAGATTTCATAGTCATAGTGAGCAGCAATAGCAAGTAGGATCCGAATGGATTTAAGCATGGCTACGGGCGAAAAGTTTCGTCATAGTCCAAACCTGGTCTTTGACGAAAACCTTTCTCCACAAGTCTTGCCTTATAGGTCTCTACCTGCCCATCTACACCAATCTTTCTTTTAAAGATCCATTTGCACCGCACAGGTTTTACCCCAGGGGGTACAACGTCCAAAGTCCATACTTTGTTAGTGTACATAGACTCCATTTCGGATCTCATGGCATCCAGCCACTTCACAGAGTCTTTACTCGTGATAGCTTGGTGAAAACTGGTAGGATCATCATCATCCATGATACAATTTTCTCTGTCACCATCAATGAAGAAACCGTAGTACCTCTCCGGTGGGCGAGAAGTCCTACCAGACCTACGGAGTGGCCGAGATTCTTCAGTTTCTGTTGCAACAGCCGGTTCAACCAAATCGTCATTTGTAGTTTGTGTCTCTAGAACCTCTTCTAGATCCACTACCTTGCCTTCATCTTTATCTGTGAAAAACTCTTTTTCCAAGAATGTGGCATATTGAGAAACAAACACCTTTTGTTCCTCTTTGTGGTAGAATAGATATCCATAAGAATTCTTTGGATATCCCACAAAATTACACATGACTGACCGTGTCTCGAGTTTGTCCGGATTTTTCTTTTTAACATAGGTCGGGCAACCCCAAATCTTAATTCTCTTAAGAGATGGTCTCTTCCCATGCCATATCTCATATGGCGTGGTAAACACGTCTTTGGTTGGAACCGTGTTTAGCAGAAACGCTACAGTCTCCAATGCATGCCCCCAAAATGAGACTAGTAACTCAGCGTCACTCATCATGGACCGGACCATGTCTAATAGGGTCCTAGTCCGTCGTTCTGACACACCGTTGTGCTGTGGTGTGTAAGGAGGAGTGAGCTGAGAGAGAATCCTATTCTCTTTTAGGAAGTTTGCAAATTCTGTACTGAGATACTCACCACCTCAATCTGATCGAAGCATTTTGATACTCAAGCCGGTTTGTTTTTCTACTTCTTGTTTATATTCAATTAATTTCTAGAAAGCTTCGGACTTGTGCTTTAATAAAAATACATGACCGAGTCTTAAGAAATCGTCAGTGAATGTAATGAAGTATGAAAAACCGCCTCTAGCCTGTGTGGACATTGGCCCACATACATCACTATGTATGAGGCCTAGGAGCTGAGTAGCTCTTTCTCCGTGTCCGGTAAACGGAGTTTTGGTCATTTTACCCTTGATACAAGACTGGCAAGTCGCATAAGATTTCTATTCAAAAGAGTTTAAATATCCATCTTTGTGTAACTTGTTTAGTCTTGTTTCGTTAATATGACCAAGTCTACAGTGCCAAAGAAAAGCTTCATTTAATTCTGAAAGTTTTCTTTTATTAGTGTGTAGTATACTGAAAACTGTGTGTTGATTTAGGACATATATTCCATTATTAAGCGTATCATACCCAACCAACATTTGATTCAGGTGAATGTTCATAACATTGTTCTGCAATACAAAATTATATCCTTCATTGTCCAACAAAGAAACGGATATTATATTACATAGCATACTTAGTACAAAATAACATGGATTCAAAACCAAAATACATCCAGATGGCAACCCCAAGTGATACTCTCCCACTGCGACTGTATGTACGTTGGAACCATTTCCAACGCGGAAAGTATGGTCACCTGTCTTCAAAATCTTGCTATTTCTCAGCCCCTGCATAGAATTGCAAATGTGAGAACCTGAACCGGTATCTAATACCCAGGAAGCAGAGTTTATTGAAAAACAGTTTTCTGTCACAAACGCACCTGAAGCAGAAGCATCACCATGCTTCTTCTTGAGACTTAAGTACTCCATGCAGTTGCGCTTCCAATGTCCTGTCTTGTGGCAATGAAAACATTCGCCCTTTCCCTAGTCTCCAGTCTTGGACTTTCCCTTTCCCTTCACCTTTTTAACTCCACCTTTAGGATTGGTGGGCTTCTTCTTTTTCTTTCCCTTGGCCTTAGCTTTCGGGCGAGAAGAAGAAGATTGTCCAATAGTCATAACGGGAGTTCTTGCTGACTTCATAGTGCTCTCTGCACTCCTTAACATATTAAGGAGTTTAGGGAGTTCCTTCTCCATGCCATGCATGTTGAAGTTCACTATGAACTGAGCAAAGGTGGAGGGAAGGGACTGCAGAGTAATATCTATATTTTGTTCATTGTCCATCGTCCATCCAAGGTCCTCAAGCTCTTCTATAAGAGCTATCATCTTCAGAACATGGTCTCCTACTGGTGTGCCAGGGGTCATTCGCATTTGAAACAATTTCTTTGATACTTCGTATCGTAATACGCGGGATTGCTCTCCATACAACTCCTTTGTATGAAGCAATATACCGTGAATGTCCATGTTCTCGTGCTGCTTTTGATGTGTGTTGTCCATCGATGCAAGCGCGAAGCATTTGGCCGTGGCACAGTCAGCGTCCCATGTCTTGCGGACTTCAATGTCCACAACAGAAGATTTTGGACCTGGGACGGGCGGGGCTGAAGCCGTGAGGACATATGATACTTTATCATAAGTCAAGGAGATTTTCAGATTCCTCAGCCAGTCTTTATAGTTGGTCCCATTCAGTTTGTTTTTATCTAGTAAAAGCTTGAGTCCAGTCATGGGTATCTGCCATTAAGAGAGAGAAAAGAATACACTCAACGAAAGCTCTTGCATATATCAGATTGGTTATTATTATCTTGTCTAATCGATGTTTCCCACTGGTTTTATCGAGTTTTTCTTTCAAACCTTAAAAAGAAAAACTAGCCAGGATTAATTACAGTCTACAACTTCGCTAACCGTTCAGCCAGGCCATTGTCGGTACTTTGAGGGAGGTTCCCCGTGCTTTCGCACGGACCTAATTAGAGTAAACCTCGTTTTCCCAGAGGCGGAGCCCCGTTAACACCTTTCTAGACACCTAATGAGTTAGCTAATTATAAACTGTAAAACTCTCCTAGGAGCAACTATTGCCCACAGTGGGATCGGGATCCAACCATCATATGGAAGGTACGCAATCTCATTGCAAATTTCAACTATTGAAATTCCCGATGTTGTTTTTTACCCCTAGTACTTATGACCTTAACTAAGGTCAACAAATCATAAGTACCAGTCAAGTTATACCCGTCATTTCTTGATTAATTAGACCCACTCATATAACCTTTAACTATGGTCAACAAAGTCACAAGAATGTCCTAATTAATCTGCATCATATGCAATGTAGGAAGACATCACTTAGCTACCGTACACTACGCCTTAACTATAGTCAACAAACGTAGCACGAATACTAAGTACTCTACTTCCTAAAATGACGGAGGGTTGCAGATGATTTTTAAGAAAATCTTTAACGCTTTGAACTTGATATCGCTGTAGAATCAAATGGTTTTCAAAAGGAGTGGCTTAAGCTCCGCAGTTTTGAAATATAGCTTTTTCATAAATAGCCTAGTGGTTTTCAAATCCGATTCTACATCTTTTTAGGTTTATTTTCTTTACATTAATCACATTAATGTAATCCCATCATTTAAGTCCTTAAGCCAATCACAGAAAAGAAACGAAAATAACACGTACGCTTATGCCATACGCATTCGCCACAATGTTCCGTTATGCACCGTTAGGTTACTTAACTAACGGCATACCGGGACGGGACTAGCGCGGGTGTAAAACATAAGCAACGTCTACTATATATCATATATATAATATGTCATTCGTCTCAGATATCACAGAACACAGGCAGCAGAAACATAGATATAAAGTGGGATATACTAGGACGTCCGTATTTAGTATTTAGCCAGAATAGAAAATACGGATTCCACAGTCGCGATGAATAGCCAAGCCTACACCCTGGACCCCTACGAGAGCGGCAAGTGACCCTACCAATTCTGGAGTTTAGGAGACCCGGTCTCGACTCCTCGAGATGGCCTCCCACTGAACCCCAGAACCCGGTCACCTGTGCTCCCCTCCTTGGGTCCATCCTAATGCGGAAAAGTAAATAATATACAACACTGGTGACACAACCTCAACCCGGAAGTGCCCCAAATAAAAGAATATTACATTACATTTGAATTTACATGAATAAAAATATAAAACTCTCATCTCACATAAAAAAAAAACCCGGCTATTCAATCGCGACAATCCTGCACATTATATCTCAGCAACACATAATATCTCATATCATCAACGTAAGTAAGTATGCATACCCCAATTGTCGTTGATGTATAGCAACGAAACCGGCGATATCGTACATACTACACTTACGGTCACAGAAAAGAAATTGTAAAACTACAATATTTGGAATCCACATTCTCTTTAGATATCATAAATGCGAAATATCACATATTTCGTATTTCATGCCTAAACTATATGAATTCCACATATTGTATCACATTCCAGATAAACAGACAGTATTAAAGTTTTCGAACGAACTATCAAGTACCCAAGATTCACTAAAGCTCAACACTTGAGCAGGGTTCAAAAATCCGAAGTATGACACAGTAGTAGCGGTCCAGCCGTAGAAGTGTCAATCCAACGCCTCACATGTGGCACGTCGTACTGCCCCAAACCCTAAGGTTCAAAGGGCAGTTCAAGACGGTCATATAATCGAGTTAAGGTTTGTTGTCTTCTAGAGGGTCCACCACAAAAAGACTTGCACATATCTCCAAAGCATTTAAACCCCGTGAATAGTGAGCAAATGACACTCGTTCAAACACTTCAATACTTTCTAATTTACCCGGATAAACAACGAAATGAAAATTCCGATCGAATCTACGCGTCCAAAACCATCTCCAGAAAATACAGTACTATATTCAGATTAAACATACCTAAAACACTGTACAAGCAGACATAAGAATTATAGTGTAATTTTCATGCAATGATACCACTGTACGGCCGTGGAGCCGTGGCCTAAGAAAGGAATTGCCGCGGTTCCGCGGCCATTTGAACTGTTCATGGCATCAAATTTCACCATATTTCTTAGTTTTCCCTGCTGTATTTTTTAAGTATTTTTAATTCTGAAAAAGATCAGATTTTAAAATTTGTCCAGAGAGGGTCCAAAAAAGCGTATTTTTGTCCGATCGGGATTTTTACTTCGTAAAAGCGTCGCCTAATGTTCTAGGTCGGCTCTGATACTAATGAAAGGTTTGTCTAGCACCCTGTAATGAGTTTTGAAGCATCACATGTCTCAAAGTTTGGATTTTGATGGTGCTAAACAAGCATGCAATGGAATCGATCCTAGAAAATTAGGGCTACAAAACTTAAAGCTAATAAAATTAGGGTTTCGAGACTACAACCTTTGTAGCTCCCTTTTGTTGGACTCTTTGGTCTCTTGGGTGTTGGAAGAAGCTCCTCTTGAAGTCCTCTCACGTCCACGACGATCCACCCGGAGTTCCCCGTCCAAGCTCGCAACTTCGAGAATCGAAGAGAACACTCTAAACAAGTTGGCTAAACTTGTGTAGAATGATGTTGTGGTTAAAGTTCTCACTTCAAAAACCTTTCTTTATGTGTATTTTCCTCACTAAAAGAAACTAGAGAGCAAATATTGAAGGAGGAAGAAGAAGGAGGCTTTCTTTTTAAGAAGAGTAAAATGATAACCTTGAAAAGAAATGAAATATATCTTTATATATTTTATTTCTTCTCACTACCAACCATGGTTAAATGATGGAGAGATTATTTAACTTGAGTTTTAAAACACAAAGAGAAGGATAACTCAAGGTTAGAAGTAGGTGAGCATGGTTTGGTTTAAAGAAGAATGTAGAAGCAAGCAAGAATTATCCTTATCTTTTCTATTTTGTTTTAAACAATAAATCAAATAATAATCCATATATTTAACCATGGTGTGAGTCTTATATTGCCACCATTTCCATGTGTAAGCATCCATGATAGATGGGTGTATGTATGTATGTATGTAAGCACATCCATATGTGCATGAAACTAGAAAGAAAGAAAGAAACACATACATGCATTCATACATCCATCATATCCAAGAAAGGTTTTAAGTGAGAAAACTAATGGTTAAATGATAAATCAACACTTGATTTATCAATCCGGCCATATCACATATGACCCTACCAAATGCAAGCCGCCCGATCAATGTACGGTATCCTATACGCGCATTTTAATCGGGTCCATGCGCATATCGCACACGCGCACCACAACGTTTCTCCTGGACTAGGTAACTCCTTTGTGGGACTGTAAGACTCGTCAATATGCCGGCAGAGGGTGATGATCATATCAAGCACCCCCAAGCTGCAAGCGGTCAGCTTAACGTAACGGCCACCCGGGTATTGAGCGATCAGAAGAAAACAAGCGAACCTGTTACAACTCCCGTCGAGCCAACCGGCAACACTACTGTACAGTCCGGTCTCTTTGTCAGATATGCTGCATATCGAGCCTAGGGATGGTCACGTCGACCCCAATAACTCAATAAGTCGTGCCAGTGAATGGTCTATAACAGATCGAGAAACTACTGATAACACTTATGAGCAAATCTCAGCAGCCCTGGCCAGGGACTTACTGATATAACTAGTCGGGCACAGCACAGCATCAACTCCCAATACCGGGAGAGAAGAAACCCCTCCTATCGCTCATTGCCTTCGTGTGTCTCGGGACTGTACCCAGCAGCCACCTGTTTGCACGACTCAGTAGAGCCGTGGTAGGGTGGCAATCAAAGTACAGTGGGAGAACACACAAGACTCTATGACGATCTCGGGTCTACAGACTAACCTGTACCAGTGTCACCTGAGAACTGCTATCCGACGATAGAAATAATTCCATATAGGAGTTCTCGGTGAGTCCGTCCAGTGTACCCAGTCACCACTGAGCACCCGTATACGATCTTGATGTCAAACATTGATGAATGTGGGAACATTCATCGCCCATCGTATGGGTCTAGTATCATATACGCTCGTCTACTCTGGTATATCAATGCCCCGTCTCGATATACCTACGACTAGGGACTTTCCAGGATATTCTTATAGACTACAGATGTCCCACTAGTATGATCTCCATCATAATCAGAGTAGTCAAGCCGATATCCTCAGGGCTTTATCAGCATGTATGAATGAATAAAAGCATGATCAAATCAACATGTCAGATAAAGAATAACCAAATAGCATACTATCATGTCGAGCAAGAATGCATACTGAATATATATACATGTACAAATACATCCACTATCTTATAATGACCTCTAGGGCATACATATATCCAACAAAGTCTAGCTTTGAAAGTCTCCACTTTCCCATCTACACGAAGTTTTTTCTTGAAGATCCACTTGCTCCCAATGGGTTGTACCCTTTCAGGAGCATCTTCCAAAGTCCATACTTTGTTGGTGTACATGGATTCCGTCTCGGACCGCATTGCATCCAGCCATTTCACTGAGTCCCCACTCGCGATGGCCTGCTCGAAGCTAGTTGGGTCATCATCTACCATGATGCAATCCTCGCTCCCACCATCCATGAGATAACCGTAGTATCTCTCAGGTGGGTAAGGAACCCTACTAGATCGGCGGAGTGGCTGGGGTTCATCGGGAACTACGGAATCATCCGGTTCAACCAAATCTTCTGTCGTAGTCTGTATTGCTGGAACTTCTTCCGGTTCTACCTCCTTGCCACTAATCTCTTTTTCAAGAAATTCCTTTTCTAAAAAGGTGACATGTCGAGAAACAAACACCTTTTGTTCCTCGGTGTGGTAGAAGATATACCCGCCCGAATGTTTGGGATATCCAATAAACTTACACAGAATGGACCTTGCCGCGAGTTTGTCCGGATTTTGCGTTTTTACATATGCCGGACAACCCCATATCTTAACATAATTAAGCCATGGTCTCTTTCCTTTCCATATCTCATATGGAGTGGTTGGCACAGATTTGGTAGGAACCATATTCAATAGGTCTGCAGCTGTTTTCAGTGCATATCCCGAGAAGGAAATAGGTAACTCAGCTATGCTCATCATAGAGCTCACCATATCTAATAGGATGCGATTCCTCCGTTCTGATACACTGTTGTGCTGTGGTGTATATGTAGGAGTTAGCTGAGAGAGAATCCCATTCTCTTTTAGGAAGTCCAGGAATTCATTGCTCAAGTATTCACCTCCTCGATCAGATCGAAGGATTTTAATACTTTTCCCGGTTTGGTTCTCGACTTCTTGTTTATATTCTCTAAATTTCTCAAAAGCTTCTGATTTGTGTTTCATCGGGAACACATATCCGAATCTAGAGAGATCGTCAGTAAATGTAATGAAGTAGACAGAACCATTCCTGGCCTGTGTAGACATGGGGCCGCATACATCACTATGTACCAGTCCCAAGAGTTCCGTAACTCTTTCTCCGTGTCCCGTAAACAGAGTTTTGGTCATCTTGCCTTTGAGACATGACTGGTAAGTGTCAAAAGATGAAAATTCGAACGGATTCAAATATCCATCCTTATGCAACTTAACTGGTCATGTCGCATTGATGTGACCCAGTCTACAATGCCACAAGAAGAATTCGTTTATTTCCGAACTCTTCCTCTTGTGTGTGTTTGTTATGCTCAGAACTGTTGATTGATTTATAACATAAATGCCATTGCACAACGTGCCTGATCCAACCAACTTTTGGTTTAGGAAAATGTTCATAACATTATCCTTTAATACAAAATTATATCCCTCTTTACTTAATAAAGAAACTGATATAATGTTGCATATCAGGTTCGGCATGTAATAACATTCGTTCAGAATCAATGTATTACCTGTTTGTAATACAAGGTGATATTCCCCGACGGTTCTAGCTGCAACAATTGCACCATTTCCAACCCTTATGTCTATATCACCTTCTCCAAGTTCTCTACCTTTCCTAAGCCCATGTAACTGATTACATATATGGGATCCTGACCCGGTATCTAATACCCAGGACGTAGAGGAAATAGAGAAACAATTCTCTGTAACGAATACACCCAAAGAAAATGCATCAACATGTACTTTCTTCGTTCGGGTGGCATGGGAATCCTAGTATTCCCCTATATCCTGTTCAGTCTTATAACTCTTCTAAGAAAGAACGGAACTAACGTTTCCCAGCACAGTATAACATGCGGGTTCGGTCAATACATCCATATTATTATCTTGATTAAGGCATGATATGGTCGCTACCTGGAGAGAGAGAGAAGAAAACACTTTAGCGTATGCTCTTGCAAGATTAGATTGGTTATTATTTTATCTAATCAGGATGGCTCCCACTGTTTTTATCAAATCTTCCTTCAAATCCTAAAAGGAAAGACTAGCCGGGATTAATTACACCCTACAATTTCGCCAATCTTTCAGCCAGGCCAGTGTCGGTACTTTGAGGGAGGTTCCCTGTGCTTTCGCACGGACCTGATTAAAGTAAACCTCGTTTTCCCAGAGGCGTAACCCCGTTGACAACTTTCTAGACACCTACTTGATCGGCTAATTGTCCTGTGTAAAACTCTCCCAGGAGTAACAATTACTCGCAGTGGGTATCGGGATCCAACTATCTTAAAGAAGGTATGCAATCTCATTGCAAATTTCAACACTTGAAATTCCTGATAATATTTTGCCCCTAGCGTCCCTTAACCTTGACGCAGGCCAACAAACCATAGTGCGCTAGTCAAGTTCAACCCGTCATTTCTTGATTGAATCAAACCCACCCGTACGACCCTTGACGCAGGCCAACAAAGTCGCACGACTACCTTAATCCAATCTACATCATATGCATAAACAGATAAATACTAGTTAGCTACCGCACACTACGCCTTGACACATGCCAACAAACGTAGCACGAATACTAAGTAGGACTTATCTGAAATGACGGAGGGCTATGACAGGTTTTTCTGAAAACTTATTGCGTAATGAACTTGATATCGTTGTAGAATCGAGTGAATTTTGAAATGGAGTGATTTTGAGGCTTTCATTAGTTTTGCTAAAGAGGTCACTCCCGGTGAAGGGATCTCGGCTCTTTCCTTATGGAATAAGGTGCAGGATATATCATATATATCACTATGCAAAGCAAAAAATTCCAAAAAGCAATCAAATGACAAACCGAGTGTTGTAGCATCTGCCAGTTTTGCTAAAGAGGTCACTCCCGGTGAAGGGATCTCGGCACTTTCCTCATCGAATAAGGTGCAGGATATATCATATATATCGCTATGCAAAGAAAAAAAATGTAGCTACCATTTTTTTAAAAATTTGATTCTACAACATCTTTTTGGTTTCTTTTCTTTCATTAATCATATTAATGAAGTCCCATCATTTAAATCACCTAAACATCACAGATAAATACGACGTACACTTATGCCATCCGCATTCACCTCGATGTCCCCTCGTGCACCGTTAGGTTAGGTAACTAACGGCAGAGCGGGGCAGGGCTAGGGCGGGTGTAAAACATAAGTAACGTCTATATAATATATCATATATACTATATACAATATTTATCACAACATATCAAATGATCACATCACAGATATCGCAGCAGAAGAAACATATGAAACATTAGATATACTAGGACGTCCGTGTTTTATTTTGAGCCTCTATAAAACACGGATTCTACGGTCGCGATGAATAGCCAAACCCACACCCCTAGACCTCTACGAGAGCGGCAAGCAACCCTACCAATTCTAGAGTTAGGAGTCCCGGACTCGACTCCTCGATTTGGTCTCCCACTGGACTCCAGAACCCGGTTGCTTGTGCTCTCCTCCTTGGGTCTATTCTAGTGCGGAAAAGTAAATAATATATAAATGGTGACATCAAGCTCATCCCGGAAGTGCCCCAATAAAAGAATATTACGTACATTTGAATTTTACATGAATGAAAATAAAGAACCTTCATCTCACATAAAACCTCCGCCTATCCAAAAACGCGACGATCCAATATAACATATCCAGCAACACATAACATCACATGTCATCAACGTAAGTAAATATGCGCATCCCAATTGTCGTTGACATATAGCAACGAAACCGGCGATATCACATATTACACTTACGGTTGCAGAAAATAAAGTGTAAAACAACAACATTTGGAATCCACAATCTCTTTAGACATCGTAAATCCGAAATATCACTTTCTTCGCATTTCATGCCTAACAATATGAATTCCACATATTGTATCACATTCCAGATAAATAGACAGTATTAAACTTTCCGATCGAATAATCTAATACCCAGGATTTCCTAAATAGCTCAACACTTGAGCAGAGCTCAAAAATTTCAGAATACGTCACAGTACCAACGGTCCAGCCATAGAAGGGTCAAGCCAACGCCTCACATGTGGCAACGCCGTACTCCCCCAAACCCTAAGGTTCAAAAGGCAGTTCAAGACGGTCACATAATTGAGTTAAGGTTTGTTGTCTTCTAGAGGGTCCATCACGTTACATGCTTCTTTTTCCGAAAGATTTAAACTCAAGAAAAATTCAACACTTGAAAGTTTTTCGTGCCGGGAAAAATGAGTTAATGATATCCGTTCGAACATTTAATACTTTCTAAATTATCCGGAAAACATAACGAAATTAAATATTCCGATCGAATCAACTATTAAAAAATAAACCCCAGAACACTCAACACTTGAGTCAGATTAAAAATATCCAGGATATAGAAATAACATATACGGGAATTACTGTGCAAAACCCAAAGCAAAGTCTCACTGTACGGCCGCGGATCCGCGGCCCAAGAAGGGTATTGCCGCGGTTCCGCGGCGGTCCGTACGACTTGCTTTGTCGTTTTTCACAGTTATGCTTAGAAAACCCTGCTGAATTTTTTAGGAATTTTTAATTCAGAAAAAACACGGTTTTAAAAAAATGTCCAGAGAGGGGGTTAGAATTACGTTTCGGGGTTCGATCGGGGTTTTAACATCGTATATGTTGGAGATAGTGCCCTCAGAGTCAATTATTGGATCACAGGCACGTGATTGCAATGATTGAGGGAGGACCTATCCCGGTAGGACAGTCTTACTCTAGATGATTGTATGCTATCTGGTTTATCTTTATCATCGTGTACTGCTTTAGGTGACCTTACGAGTCGCTATTACACGTTGATAGAGCCCCTAAGATTCTTGCTTGACAGCCAGCAGTATGAGGGCGATCATATACGTGGGAGCTGTAGTGTATAAGCACATCCTTAAAAGGCCCCTAGTCGTGGGAGTTTCGAGACAGGGCATCGATACTCCATAGTAGACTAGTGTATACAGTCGAGACCCCGATGAGGGGCGGTGGTCTGTCTCACAAGCCACTGGTGTCAGTTGGTTCACCTAAGATGTATACAGGTGCTCATTGGGTTATGAGTACACCGGACAGGACTCGCCGGATATATACTAGTTGGGATTATACCAGACGTCAGATAGCAGTTCCCTGGTGACATGTGTACAGGTTAGTTCATCAATTTGAGATCGTCATTTGTCTCGTGTGAGTTCCCACTGTACTTTGATTACTACCCTACCACGGCTCAAAGGAGTCGTGCAAACAGGTTTTAGTTCGGTACAGTCCCGAGCCACATGGAGGCAGTGAGCGGATCTGCAGGGGTTCGTCTCTCCTGGTATTGAGGGTGAGATCGCACTGTGTCTAGGAGACCCATTACACAAAGCCCTCGTCCGAGGCAGGAGATTTACTGGTAGGTATTCCAGTAGTATCTCAGGGTGTTCTGGGCTATGCTCCGACACGACTTGTACCGCTTTTGGGGGTCTGACTTTTACCAACCCCCTAGGCCCGCCATGCGATGCTCATAGACGAACGGACCGGACTGTACAGATATTGTCACTGACAGGCTCAGTAGGGTGTCAGGATGAGTTCGCTCATCGACGTCTCTTTTGATCAGTACCTGGTAGCCCGTTACGTATTGGCTAATACCTCTGACGTGCTAGTGGTTAAATGCACAGCCAAAGTATTGACGAGTTTTTAGAGTCCCCCACAGACCAGTTTCTTAAGTTTTGGGCGAAACGCTGTAGATGTCATATGGAGATATGGCAGGGTTCGATCAGATATGTGCGGTATTGCACGGATCATGATCGGACGGATTTTACTAGCCGCCTTTGGTTTAAGCAGGATCCTAGTATTAGACAGTGTAGATTTTGTCTCTTTGCATTTGTGTTCAGTGGGAATAAAAATGCGGGCATGTATATGCAGTCGCGGTGTTTTCCTGTAATTTATTACGGGATCAGTTTTCTGAAGTTGCCAGTTTGCATTTCGTTCCGGCCAGTTTTCTTTTGTTCCTTCGCGGCCGGACTTTTCCGATGGAGGGGCTAATTTGCAATTGTGCAAATTAGTATTTATGGAGGGGGTCCCTTGTAAATGTTTGGCTTCATCATCATTAGATTCCATTCCTTTCTTCATCATGGTTTTGCATTAATGAGAAAGGATTAGGATGAGATTGATTTGCATCTTTGAAGTGAGACTTGCTTTATGTTTATGGTCACCCTTTTTCATTCTACTACAATCACCTCCCTTCTTGCTTTAGTTTTTCCTCTCCTCATTTTTCCTTATAGGGGGCCGGCCACCTATTAGTGGGGAGAAGAGAGATTTCATTTTTTTTTGTGAGGGATATCATTCATCTCATTTGATTCTATGCTTGCCACAAAAATCCCTCACCTCTCTAAAGTTCATATTGATTCCTCCATCAATGGCAACTACATAAACCCCAAGAGACAAAGTTTCTTCACTGGTCTACAGCACTCCTTGGACGCGTCGGCTAGCCAACTTCGCGCCCGTGTTGCCTCGGTCCAGAGGTGGGAGCCCGTAAAAGAATCCGGCTACGTGGTGCCCTTTCCGACGAGGAGGTGACGGACGGAGATTCCACAGGAGATCGGAGTGGAGATGAAGACCGAAGGACACGGATCACTCGTTATAGCATTCCACCCCATCTCTTGTTTGCTAGCATTAGGTTAATGGTTACGATACGGGTTTATTGTCCGCGGTAGCGCCGGTTTAAAGTTAAGAAAATTTTTGATTCCGCATTTTGGCCTCGAGTAGACGGCCGGGGCGCTGCCGTGGCACAACATGGTATCAGATCCACGCCATTAACCTAGTCTAGCTTGCTCTAACATGTTTACTAGTTTGATCGATCGGAATTTCCAAAAACCGTGTTTTCATCGCATCAGTTTTCTGTCGAAATTTCTTTAGCTCCAAAATTTTTTCAGTACATTGCAGAGTAACTTGCAGGGAATTACGAGCAATCTGTGAAAATTTGGTCGAGTGAAGTCATCATATCACCGCGGAACCGTGGCCAAAACCCATGCATTGGCCGCGGTTCCACCACGCATTTAACTGTTCATTTGACCAAATTTGCACAGTGGGCTTCTTAGTTGAAAATAGGGTTTTTGGAATATTCTTTTTGGGCCCAGATTTTCTGTGAGTACTACAGTAGTGCTTGGGGCCCCTTCGGTAAATTTGATCGATCGAAAATTTTAAATATATTAGTTCACAGTATTTACATTATATCTGCGACCGTGAATGTCATTTGATCGGTAAATCCTGTCTAACTGCTATAGCCCTTTTAGACGGATTTGCGAACGTGACATTCACGTTGATGTTCTGTGTTGTGCTGTGATGTTGCGGATCGGTCGTGGGGGATAGCCTGGATGCAATGTTAGTACAGTTTTGGTTTATATGTACATTTGATATTGCGGGGCGAGCGTCCGACATGTGGACTGCCGTCACTTCCTGTTTGTATTATTCCTTTGGGGCACGACCGGGTCGAGGTCGATGTACCCGTTGTATTTATATTTTACTTTCTGTACTAGGATTACCCCACGGAGGGGTGCAAGGATAGCCGGGTTCTAGAGGGAAACGGGCCCGCATCTCATGGCGTTGAGACGGAGGGGGCTTTACTCTAGAATTGGCGGGCTATTCGCAGCACTCGTAGAGGGTACAGGTTGACCCAGGAGGGGTGCCCAAGTTACCGGATTCCGTGAAGTGCTGGGTAGTCCATTCACGTTGCTGAAGGGGGCTGCCTCTCTTTTGGCCGGTGACTTGCCGCGCCCGTAGGGGTATAGGATTTTCATTGCACAGGCTATCCACACGACCAGGGGAACGTCGGGTTTCAGCAGCGGCTCTGTGAAACTCGGTGCTTCCAGATATCTGTATTGTTCTGTGATGCTGGTTACATTTCTGTGATGTTGCATTTTATCACGCCTTGAGCGAATATTATATATTGATATATATACTAGTAGATGTTGTATATGTTTTGCATCCGCACTAGTCCTGTCCCCACCCTGTCGTTAGTTAAGTAACCTAACGGGTGATGACGGGACCTAGTGGCGAATGCGGATGGCATATACGTACATCATTATTTTCGTTCTTTATTGGTGTGATCAATTGATGGGACTGCGTTGATTCGGATCAATGCAAGCTACACAAACCTATTCTGATGTTGTTGGAACTTTTTTCAAAATGCTGTTATTGCAAGGACGTTCTCTTTTGTTTTGCACAGTGGTATTCGGTAATGAATATCCAGCACCTCAGTCGACGAGGCAAGGGCCGAGATCCATTCACCGGGAGTAACCCCTTAGACAGAAGTTTGCGTCAGGGCAATAACTTCACTATAGTCGATTACTTTTTTCTTTGCATCGTGGTATTCAGTTGGAATATCCTGCACCTCATTCTACGGGGAAAGAGCTGAGATCCCTTCACCGGGAGTGACCTCTTTAGCAAAGGTTTTCGTCACTATATTTTTACAAAAAGCTATGCAGTTCCTTCAACGATATCAAGTTCATTACGTTAAAGGTTTTTCACCAAAAACCAGCCGTAGCCCTCCGTCATTTCAGATTAGTATTGCTTAGTATTCGTGCTACGTATGTCGTGCTCAGCCGAGGCGTAGTGTGCGGTAGCTCTGTAATGCTTTTCTGTCTTATGGATATATGATTGGTTAGGACAGTCGTACGGTCATTTTGGCTCAGTCAAGGAATCGTGCGGGTGGGTCTAATGCAATCAAGATAATGACGGGTTGAACTTGACTAGGATCCTTTGATATGTTGGCTCAGTCAAGGTCTCTTCGGTCCTAGGGGTAAAAACACACATCGGGAGTTTCCAAAGAAACTGAAACTTGCCAGGCATGCGCATACCTTCTGGAGTGTGGTGACTTGAGTGGATTCCGTCAAGTTATCATGCGATGATAGTTGGATCCCGATTCCCACTGATGAGTTGGTTTACTCCTCGGGTGATCCCGACTAATTCTTCTTTCAGGTTTGGGGAAGAATTTGAGGTTACAGTGGGAGGTTTCCAGATTAGATAAAGTGATAACCATTCTGATCTAGGTTAGAGTGCACGCTGAGTGTTTCTTTTCTCTCTCTCTTTGGCAGCGACCATTGACCCGACCCAAGACTATGACTCAGTGACCAAGTTAACCGAACCTTCTTAAACACTGGCTTTTGGATTGTCAGAGTTGCAAACCTCATTGCCGCTCCTACTTTTACCCTTTTCTTCAGGACACCACGTATTACTACGAACGTCCACTTCCATTGGACAAAACCATCGTATGGTTTTATACGAACTTGAAGGAATTCGAGGATGGTTTCCGGTTCTGGAGAAAACGAATAGGACTATTGAGTTGTCCTTTCCTTTTTACCTTCTCTCAGGTTGTGAGTACTGCTTGGTTTAGGAGATAGTACACCTATTACGCAAATTGGATAGTCTTCTTCCAAACCTTAGGCTGGTGCCGAACGGTAGGGAATGAAGAAAACCAATTAGCATAACGATGGTGTACAGAAGGTATTATGTAAAGACAAAGAAATGGATTAGTAAGAGGGCAAAGTAAATTGCGACTGCTATTCACGACCAAACCAAATACTTCTTCGCCAATCCTAAATCACCTTTGTATTTCTCCAGGACACTCCGTATCACTATGAAGATCCACAGTTTATTGGATACTCCATCGTATGGTTATATACGAACTCGAAAGGAACTTGATCCAGTTCGGGGATGGATTCTGGTTCAGGAGAAATAGGAATAAAGTATATTCGGTTGTCTTTTATCTTCACCTTCTCTCGCATTACGAGTGCTCCTAGAATTAGGACAGTACACCCATTATGCTTATTGGATAGTCTTCTTCCAAACCATACGCTGGTGCCGAATGGTAGGGAAGGAAGAAAACCATTTGGCCTAAAGGGATGTGCAGAAGGTAATGACTAAAGACATATAAAGGGATTTGGAAAGATAGCAAAGAATTATACAGTTACAATTGTGAATCTGGATAATGGAAGAGGCATTACTAGGAATACCAGGATACCCCATCGAAACATTTCAATGTTTCAGTTTCACTGTGTACTGTTAAAAGAAAACTGATTTCCCAATTAGACACTTGCTCCAGGGTATGTATTTACCAGGTTTGATTTTCACATCTGTATGGTTTTACAGATGATGAGTAGGAGTATGTTATTGGGAATTAGGTGATCATCCTCATCATATCGGAATTCTTTGTAATTGGTGATATTTGAGGAAGTCACCTGGGTTGTTTGCCGGACGGCAAATATTTGGTTTTGAATATCCGTTGTTATGCACCAATTTCAAATTGGTATATCTGTATGTCTATTTTTATAGAGTGAGATGTACCTTTTTGAAATTATGTCTAAGACATTTACCTATATCAGTGGATGGTTAAGTAAGGAGCATTAAACGGCGGTGTAATTCTTCTTAACCATAAGTACAGTTTTCAATCTACGACACATAGGGAATGAGTTATTAGACTCATGGGACTTATACAGAATATTGTATATTGTCCAGTGTCCATTAGGACAGAGGGGTTGGTCCTCGTACTATATTCTGTTTACTTATGACTTCTCTAGTTCTTAGACATGTGTTTCGTAGAAATGCAAGGTCTAAGTTTTGAGGAATTATAGGTATAAGAATAAAGTAGAGAACCAGATATTGCAAGTATCAGGATTCTTCAAGGTGATCGAAAATGTAGATAGTTGTGTATGGTATTCAGTTGATAGTAATGGTTAAGAGAACATGCTTCTCTTTCAGGTTACTCATAATTGGAAGTTCTCCTAAGTTGAGTGACGCTGATCGGCCTCCTTCCATTTAGGTGACATGCACTAGAGACAGCTGCATGATTTGAATCTGGTTCCAATTAAATCAGTGCCTCTGTTTCTGTATTGGATATAGAACAGTTCATATCTTGACATTGTTAAGGTACGGGGAGTTGTCCGGCTTATGCTTAAAACCAGACACTGGACAACTCAAGGCACGTTTCTGTAATAGCTGTTTGTGGGTTGACCCAGGCTATGAAGAGGGTTGACTTTCTACCATCTGGAAGATCAATAGTGATATTGTTCTTCACTCGCCACAATTTTAAAAGAAATGGATTTTTTCAGAAAACAGTAGTGGGAGTATGGTAGAACTGGAAGTGATTCCAGAACCGCAAACGATTACTGAAGATTTGATAAGAACCTAAAGATTAATCTGGTTTGACCTTCCATTGGCCACTCCGCAGATAAAGTGGGTAACCTCAGGCACTCGAGAGGTACTCCGGTAGCCTTTAGGACGGTGGCAGGGAGGTTCTTATTTACCCAGACTTGCCATTGCTGTTGTTCCAGACTGTGAGACCCGGCAGGAGGATGAGTATAGCGTCGTTATAAAATGGCTTTAGAAGTGTACGTCTGTATGACTCTGCCAGAGGGTTGTCATAGTCAGTGGGAGCAGCGGAAGCATGGTGGATAGGTGGCTTATGTCTATTTATAGACTAAAGCAGATATAGCGGAGATAGATCATCTATTTCTGATGTGACAGTCATAGGTTTGACTTCATCAGAATCAGGGATGGATCTGTTAAGAAGGTAGTAGGGTGTGATGTCCTGGTATTTGATGACATATACGAAGTAGGAAGTAATATTCCTATACTACGATTGGTTATACAATGGTTGTCACACAGTGGTTTCTCCACATAGGACTTGGATATTATATCAGACATTCTGGTTACTAGATCTATAGATCTAGATTTGGGTGGTTTCCCAATCAGGGTACTTAGACAGTATTCTAAGAGTTTTTAGAATGGACGACTCCTAGCACGGTAGTATACCAGCAGGAGATGGAGTCACCCTCTCTAAAGGTGTCTTACAGACTAAAGGGGAGAGGGATGTGCATGATTGGCGGATCACTTGCTTAGGCAATTGAGTCAATCATGAGATGTCAAGTACCACACCAGATGTTGTTTTTGTAGGAGATGCAATAAGTTGAGATTAATCCAATCATGGAGAAACATTCGGAAGCAGTTTTAGAACATAAGTGAATGTTCTAGGGATATGATATCGACAGCCTCTTTTAAGAGACAGTTGTCATTTCAGGCTTCCAAGGTGACCTGGATGGCAGAGTGATTGTCAGAGTTATAGTTTTCCCTCTGACGAGGGGCAGTATTTTGGACAGGTGGTCCAGGTAGATACTGAGGGAAGGCATAGCGCAGGATACTGATTAAGTTCAGTTGCGATACAGTCTGAGAAGTTTGGATTTGGAGTTCATTTACGAGCTAGGTCCCATCAGACATCCAGACATATTCTAAGATAGGTATTGCTCATTTCGGGAGATGGATTTCTCCGTGAACTTGAGATTTAGAGAGACATAGAAAGGAACATCACAGCGTATCCACTCACTGAGGCTATTCCTCGAACGCAATAGTTTCGCAAACGAGCTTTGTGAGACTGACTAGTAGAGGAGTTGGGTGTTCGGTATCACACGGGCTGTGAGTATGCGACATCGCAATAATTAGCCTTGAGTGCAAGTGGGAGATTGTTAGAGATAGTGCCCTCAGAGTCAATTATTGGATCACAGGCACGTGATTGCAAAGATTGAGGGAGGACCTATCCCGGGAGGACAGTCTTACTCTAGATGATAGTATGCTATCTGGTTTATCTTTATCATCATGTACTGCTTTAGGTGACCTTACGAGTCGCTATTACACATTGATAGAGCCCCTAGGATTCTTGCTTGACTGCCAGCAGTATGAGGGCGATCATATACGTGGGAGCTGGAGTCTATAAGCACATCCTTAAAAGGTCCCTAGTCGTGGGAGTTTCGAGACAGGGATTCGATACTCCATAGTAGACTAGTGTATACAGTCGAGACCCCAATGAGGTGCGGTGGCCGGTCTCACAAGCCACTGGTCTCAGTTGGTTCACCTAAGATGTATACAGGTGCTCATTGGGTTATGAGTACACCGGACAGGACTCGCCGGGAACATGCTAGTTGGGATTATACCAGACGTCAGATAGCAGTTCCCTGGTGACATATGTACAGGTTAGTTCATCGACCTGAGATTGTCATTTGTCTCGTGTGAGTTCCCTCTGTACTTTGATTACTACCCTACCACGGCTCAAAGGAGTTGTGCAAACTGGTTTTAGTTGGGTACAGTCCCGAGCCACATGGAGGCAGTGAGCGGATCTGCAGGGGTTCGTCTCTCCCGGTATTGGGGGTGAGGTCGTGCTGTGTCTAGGAGAGCCATTATACAAAGCCCTCGTCCGAGGCAGGAGATTTAATGGTAGGTATTCCAGTAGTATCTCAGGGTGTTCTGGGCTACGCTTCGACACGACTTGTACCGCTTTTGGGGGTCTGTCTTTTACCAACCCCTTAGGCCCGCCATGCGATGCTCATAGACGAACGGACCGGACTGTACGGATATTATCACTGACAGGCTCAGTAGGGTGTCAGGATGAGTTCGCTCATCGACGTCCCGTTTGGTCAGTACCTGGTAGCCCGTTACGTATTGGCTAATACCTCTGACGTGCTAGTGGTTAAATCCACAGCCAAAGTATTGACGAGTCTTTAGAGTCGCCCACAGACCAGTTTCTCAAGTTTCGGGCGAAACGCTGTAGATGCCGTATGGAGATATGGCAGGGTTCGATCAGATACGTGCGGTATTGCACGGATCGTGATCGGACGGATTTTACTAGCCGGCTTTGGTTTAAGCCGGATCCTAGTATTAGACAGTGTAGATTTTGTCTCTTTGCATTTGTGTTCAGTGGGAACACAAATGCGGGCATGTATATCCAGTCGCGGTGTTTTCCTGTAATTTATTACGGGATCAGTTTTCTGAAGTTGCCAGTTCCCATTCCTTTCCGGCCAGTTTTCTTTTGTTCCTTCGCGGCCGGACTTTTCCGATGGAGGGGCTAATTTGCAATTGTGCAAATTAGTATTTATGGAGGGGGTCCCTTGTAAATGTATGGCTTCATCATCATTAGATTCCATTCCTTTCTTCATCATGGTTTTGCATTAATGAGAAAGGATTAGGATGGGATTGATTTGCATCTTTGAAGTGAGACTTGCTTTATGTTTATGGTCACCCTTTTTCATTCTACTACAATCACCTACCTTTTTGCTTTAGTTTTTCCTCTCCTCATTTTTCCTTATAGGGGGCCGGCCACCTATTAGTGGGGAGAAGAGAGAGTTCATTTTTTTTGTGAGGGATATCATTCATCTCATTTGATTCTATGCTTGCCACAAAAATCCCTCACCTCTCCAAAGTTCATATTGATTCCTCCAACAATGGCAACTACATAAACCCCAAGAGACAAAGTTTCTACACTAGTCTACAGCCCTCCTTGGACGCGTCGGCTAGCCAACTTCGCGCCCGAGTTGCCTCGGTCCAGAGGTGGGAGCCCGTAAAAGAATCCGGCTACGTGGTGCCCTTTCCGACAAGGAGGTGACGGACGGAGATTCCGCGGGAGATCGGAGTGGAGACGAAGACCGAAGGACACGGATCGCTCGGTATAGCATTCCACCCCATCTCTTGTTTGCTAGCACTAGGTTAATGGTTACGATCCGGGTTTATTGTCCGCGGTAGCGCCGGTTTAAAGTTAAGAAAATTTTTGATTCCGCGTTTTGGCCTCGAGTAGACGGCCGGGGCGCTGCCGTGGCACAACAGTATACACGTCGCCTAATACTCTATCTTGGCTCTGATACCACTGTAGGGTTACTTGGCACTCTAATAAAGTTCTACAAAGCATCAACAATGCCCGTTTAAAATTTTAGCCGTGGCGAATAACCCTAAACAAGATCTTTGCTAGATAATTAGGGTTTCACATGCAAGTAAATTACAATTACCACCATGTGAATACGAAATACAACCTTTGTAGATCGGTCCTTCACTTCTAAAGCTCCTTGTTGTAGTCCTTTCACTGCGATCATAGTTCTGCCGGGCTCTTGCATGGCTTCACGAGGTGAAAGATGCATCCTTGCTTGAAGTCTTCGAGGCCGAAGATGATCTACGTTGAGAGAATATCAACTCAAGCTACTACTTCACTAACTAGAGAATTAGTGAAGCAAACACCCTATACTAAAGTTCTAGTCTAGTAGAAGATGGAGAAATAGGAAGTGGGTTCTCTTTAGAATTTTATTTCTCACAATCTTTCACTCTCTTTTTGAAACCCTAGCATGCTTTTCTTTTGCTCAATGAAGAAGAAGAAGATGAACAAAAGAAAAGATGAGGATAATGATCAAGTGAGTGAGTGAGTATCATATGCTAACTCATGTAGAGACATTACCATGGCTAATCCTAAATGGTTAGGTTATTAAAAATCCAAAGTAAAACAAAGTTAGTGGACTTTGTCAAAGCATCCACAAGCTTCTACAAGCTTCATGCTTGTGACAAAAGGTCCACTAATTTGTAATTACCTTAAATAATTATTAAGCACCATTTAAAATAGAATGGTGTATGTCTTGCACACCCATGTATGATGTATCATCAACCATGATACAAAAAGAAAACACATTTTTAATATATATCACACATATATTAAAGTTGTGCACATATGAGAAAAATCCTTAAATGAACAAATGTTAGTTAATGCAAATTAGTATATCATATATACAATTATACACTAAATTATTAAATCAACACTTGATAATCCAGTTATATCTCATATAACCGACTATCATCCAATGTATCGACTTATCGAATCAACTCTTGATTCGATAACCCGGCTATATCACATATAACCGACCAATACAAAAACTCGCGTGAATAGAATACGGTATCATATACTCGCATTATTCTCGGTCCCGCACATATCACATATGCACTCCTATTTCGTTTTGACTGAGCCAGTAAAACCTCTATGTAGGACTCTAAAGACTCGTCAATACACCGGCAGTAGGTGATGATCACTTCAAGCACCCACAAGCCGTCAGCGGTACTAGCTGGACGTAACGGCTACCCGGGTATTGAGCGATCAGAAGATCAGCAAGCAAGCCTGCTCCAACTCCTGTAAAATCCTAACGGCAGCACTTACCAGTAAATCTCTAAATAAGCCCCGGCCAGGGACTTTCCTGTTATAGCCAATCGAGCACAGCGCAACATCAACCCCCAATACCGGAAGAGACGAAACCCCTCCTTTCGCTCATTGCCTCCATGTGACTCGAGACTGTACCAAAAAACCACCGTTTTGCACGTCCTCTTGGATGTGGTAAGGTGGAAATCAAAGTACAGTGGGAATCACACAAGACTCTATGACGATCTCGGGTCTACAGACTAACCTGCACAAGTGTCACCAGAGAACTGCCATCTGACATGAGGTATAATACCATCTGGGAGTTCTCGGCGAGTCCGTCCAGTGTACCCAGTCTCCACTGAGCACCCGTATACCATCTCAGATGTCAAACACCAATGGATATGGGATCATCCATCGCCCATCTCATGGGTCGAGAAGCGTATACGCTAGTCTACTCTGGTATATCGATGCCCTGTATCGATACACCTACGACTAGGAACATTAAAGGATGTACTTATGGACTACTCTGTCCCCACTAGTATGATCTGCATCATAGTCCAGGTAGTCAAGTTCACATCCTATGGGCTTTACCAACATGTAACTATAAGACAGTATCAAGAGACAAGTATACATGTTAAGATAAAGAGCAACCAGATAGCATACTATCATATCGAGCAAGAAAGTCCTCTCTATATATGTCCAAGCATCTAATATAATATACATCATCTGTACAATACTGGCCTCTAGGGCATACATACAACTAACATCAACTTATCGAATCAACACTTGATCAGATAACCCGGCTATATCATATATAACCGACCGATAACTCATATCGCGAGAATAGAATACGGTATCTCACATCGTATCAATCTTGGTCCCGCACATATCACATATGTGCTCCTACTCCGTTTCGCTTGAGCCAGGGAACCCCTGTGTAGGACTCTAAAGACTCGTCTATACGCTGACAGTAGGAGGTGATCATATCAAACACCCACAAGCTGCAAGCGGTCTGCTAAATGTAACAGCCACCTGGGTATTGTGCGATCAGAAGATAAACAAGCAAGCCTGCTCACACTCCAGCGAATCCAATCAGTAATACTACCGTACAGTCTGGTCTCTTTTTCTGATATGTCGCATATCTCATCCAGGGATGGTAAAATGCCAGCCCCCAGTAACTCGATAAGTCGTGTCGATATGAGGCTCATAACGGGTCAAGAAACTACTAATAACACTTACCAGTATATCTCTGAAGCAGCCTTGGCTAAGGACTTCCTGTTATAGCCAATCGAGCACAGCGCAGCACAACTCCCAATACCGGGAGAGACGAAACCCCTCCTATCGCTCATTGCCGCCATGTGACTCGGGACTGTACCCAAAAGACATCGTTTTGCACGTTCTCTTGAACGTGGTAAGGTGGAAATCAAAGCACAGTGGGAATCATACAAGACTCTATGACGATATAGGGTCTACAGACTAACCTGTACCAGTGTCACCAGAGAACTGCCATCTGACATTAGGTATAATACCATCTAGGAGTTCTCGGCGAGTCCGTCCAGTGTACCCAGTCTCCACTGAGCACCCGTATACTATCTCTGATGTCAAACACCAATGGATATGGGATCATCCATCGCCCATCTAAATTGGTCGAGAAGCTATACGCTAGTCTACTGTGGTATATCGATGCCCTGTCTCGATACACCTACGACTAGGAACATTTGAAGGATGTATTTAGTGTAGGGTTGCTAGGCACACGCAAATGGGTCTACGAGGCATCAACCATGCCCGATTTAAAAATTAGCCGTGCCGAACAACCCGAAGCCGGATCTTTAAACTAGAGTTTAGGCGAAAACAAGCATGTTAAACTCTTTAACACTAAGTGAGAGGGATTACAACTTTTGTAGATCCGGTCCTTCACTTCTTAAGCTCCGTGTTGAAGTCCCTTCGCTGCGATCATCGTGTTCTGGACTCTCGAGAGGCTTCACGAAGAGAATGATGCAACCTTGCTTCCGATCTTCGATACAAAGATGATCTACCTTGAAGTTTCGTTAACACAAGCTATCACTCATGAAATGATATGAACACCCTCATCTAAATGGCAAGGATAGATGAGGATGATGAAGTAGGATTATTTCTCTCTTTTGTTTTCTATTTCTCACTCATTTTCCATCACAAATAAAAAGCAAGAAAGCTTTGCAAAAGGAAGAGAGGAAGAAGAAGAAAAGTGATCCATTTTCTTTTTTTGATGAATAATGAAAGGATTAATATGATAAATAATGCAACCATGGTTGACTTAACCATTGTAGAGAATTAACCAAGGGCTAGGGTTTGGGTTGGGTTAAATATGAGTCATAGATAAATATCAACACAAATATCTTTATCATGACAAAAAGAAACCTTTTAGAATCTACTAGAAGTGTTAACCCTAATCCAAACCCTAATCTTGTTTAAACTCCACTAAACATGTTGCATTAGTTATCATATCATGTTACAATATTATATATCACATATATAATACTTATCGTAACAAAATAAAATAATACAAATAACGTATATCGCATATATATCAATGTATTATCCGAGTGAGAAAAAGAATCTTTTAGTGAGCTAATTAGTTAATGTAATTTAATAAATCATATATATTATTATACATTAAATTATCGAATCAACATTTGATCCGAGAATCCGGCTATATCGCATATAACCGACTAATATTTATCCGTACCGATTCATCGAATCAACACTTGATCCGATGACCCGGGTGATATCAAATATCGCGAGAATAGAATACGGTATCTCATATCGCATTATCCTCGGTCCCGCACATATCACATACGTGCCCATACTCCGTTTTGCCTGAGCCAAGAAACCTCTGTATAGGACTCTAAAGAATCATCAATACGCCGGCAGTAGGTGATGATCATATCAAACACCCACAAGCTGCAAGCGGTCAGCTAAACGTAACAGCTACCCAGGTATTGAGCGCTCAGAAGATCAACAAGCAAGCCTGTACATTCTCCTGTGAATCCAATCAGTAACACTCCCGTACAGTCCGGTCTCGTCGTCTGATATGTTGCATATCTCACCTAGGGGTGGTAAACGTCAGACCCCAGTAGCTCGATAAGTCGTGTCGATATGAGGTCTATAACAGTTCGAGAAACTACTGATAACACTTACCAGTAAACCTCAGCAGCCCTGGCCAGGGATTTCTGGTTATAGCCAATCGAACACAGCAAACATCAACTCCCTATACTGGGACGAATCCCCTCCTATCGCTCATTGCCTCCATGTGATTCGGGACTGTACCCAAAAGCCACCTTTTTGCATGCCCTCTTAGACGTGGTATGATGGAAATCAAAGTACAGTGGGAATCACACAAGTCTCTATGACGATCTCGGGTCAACAGACTACTTTGTACAAGTGTCACCGGAGAACTGCCATCTGACGTATGGTATAATACCATCTGGGAGTTCTCGGCGAGTCCGTCCAGTGTACCCTGTCTCCACTGAGCACCCGTACACCATCCTTGATGTCAAACACCGATGGATATGGGATCATCCATCTCCCATCATATGGGTCAAGATGCGTATACGCTAGTCTACTCTGATGCATCGATGCCCTGTCTCGATATAACCTCGACTAGGAACAGTTATAGGATGTACTCGTCGACTACCGTGGCCCCACTAGTATGATCTCATCATATTCCCAGTAGTCGAGTACACATCCCAAGGGCTTTATCAACATGTAATATAGAGACAATCAGAGTACATGTTAAGATAAAGTACAACCTGATAGCATACTATCATGTCGAGCAAGAAAGTCCTCCCTATATATGTCCAAGCATCCATTACAATATACATCGTATGTACAGTAATGGCCTCTAGGGCATACATATAACTAACAATCTCCCACTTGCACTTGGGCCATCTGTTGTGGTATCACATACCCAACAATTAGCTGTGGTTGAAGTATCCCATACTCAACCATCCCATAAAAGTCTCTACTGGGAAAAAGGCCTTTGTGAATGGATCCACGCTGTCATCCTGTTCAGACCATAATATTGCATTATTATATTCCCCATTCTTATGTATTTCACAAATAAACGGGTGCTTTTGACGCATGTCTGCTACATGTTACAGGTTACAGGTTCTGGAACAGAAAACAGTGAAAACGATGTAAAGACGATGAAAAAGTGGACTTTGACCAACAAACAGAAGACTCTTGATCAAACCTACAATGAAGAACAGTTCACAATCAACAAGGCAATGCAAGGTCTAAATTGGCAAGGCGAACGGTCAAAAGACCACTGCAAATTGTTCACTGGAGATCTGGAACTAATGAAGAAGCCCAATTGAGAAAAGAATCAAAGAATAACAAATACCAGAAAGCCCAAAAGATTCACAGAAAAAATGAAGAAATGAAGCCTTCATTGGGCCGCGGAACCGCGGCCCAAACCACACCAATGTCGCGGTTCCGCGGCAGTATAGGGTGTTCAGGAGATAAATTTTTTACCATGTTTTGTTGCGCTGTTGACTGGTCAACCTAGGGCTATTTTCGTAAATGTAAACATGCAAGTCATTGTAACCCTAGGGTTTCCTATTCTTTATAAATAGGAACTCTAATCATTGTAATTTTTCATGCCTCCTTTTAATAAAAATTCAGAAAACCTTTTGGAGAGCATCGGTGCCTCTCTTTAATTCAGAAATTCAGATCTGATAACCCTGCTTTGATGTTTGGAGAGAGGCATCTGTAAGTAATTTAATTTCTTGCCCTAGTGTAGATTTCAATTCCTTGCCCTAGGTAGATTTAAATTCATGCCCTATGAACTTGTTTAGGGTTTCGCTTTGAGGATGGATTTTGAGAGATGAGATCTCTCATCCCTTTCTTACCCACCAAATATTTACAATAGGACTCCATGCATACATGCACATACCGCTCCCTACGGCATTCTATCCCTCGAGGTAGCGGTGATACCGTAGTATAAAGGCCCGGGTGTGATGTTTTCTATGGAGGTTAGGGTAAGGATCTCTAAAGGAAGGACAAGAACCTAGAGGAAGGAACACCTTCCCGAACGGATCTAATCCACTTTATTGATAATTACCATAACTCCTCAAAGATCTTCATTCGGGTATTGAAAGCTGTGAGATTTAATTACATTTCAAACCATCCCTAAACCTAGCCCTAGCAAGAGTAGATCTAGATAATTGCCTTAGGATAATTTAGATTTTTAGATTTAATAATCTGTCCGAACACCTTTCGGAATTAACTCGTAAGAACGAATCGGAAATTCACAACATCCCTGTGGACCGACCCGTACTCACCGGCTAGCTGCAAAGCGACGCCGTTCTTGATTGCGGTTACAAATATTTTTGATCTATCATTTAGAAAGCGCAAGTACGTTAAATCATTCAATCAAATGGCGCCGTTGCCGGGGATGGCGTAGAACTTTTCTTTTCGCAATTTCGGGTTAATCATAAAATTTAAAAATTCAGAAAAATCTGAAAAATCAAAAAATATAAAAATATATATCATTTGTTATTTTTGGAAGGGATACTTTGTGGTTGAATTTTTGCAGGATATACAAATTCGGATCTGTATATTTTCAGAAAGCAAAACAGGAAATAAAATATCGGAACAGAAGAGATTTTGAACAACAGAACAGTGCAAATTTTTTGGAGCAGTGAACCCCCCATACCGCCGCGATTCCGCGACCAAAACCCAACTTAGGCCGCGGAACCGCGGCCCTCTAGTCGAATCAAAGCACCAAAATTTTTCTGGGGCAGTGTTCAGTCAATTTGACCGCGAAATCGCGGTGGGAGACACGTTTTGCCGCGGAAGGGCGGTGGAATAGTGACGTCATCTGACCAACTTTGCACTGTAAGTTCCTCTGTTATTTCTCTTCTGTAATTTTTAATAAATTTTCTGAAAATTGCCTGCAGGATTTTGTGCACATTAAAAAAATATATCCCTTTCCAAATAACGATCTTGTGCAGGATTTTTGGGCCCCGCTCAAAATTGAAATTGATTGCAAGTAATCTTTTTTGTTGCATATCTTTTCTCGAATATCTTTTTGCAACAATTTTTTCCAAATAATGATTCTTGTGATATGCTTCAAATAATAACCAATTGCAAGTAATATTTTGCTGTTGCATATCTTTTCTATAAAATATTTTGCTGTTGCATATCTTTTCTCTAAAATCTTTTTGCAGCAAAAATTTTTCCAAATAAAGAGAAAGAAAAAAAAATCAATGAAAAATGAAAATAAATAGGACAAATATTTTATAGAACTTGCAAAATTTTTTTAGCCCCAAATAAATCCTTGCACCACCCAACCTTCCTTCTTGTCACCTTTCTTCTTCTAACATGGGTACCCCACACAATAAATCATTAGCCAAACTTTGGTATCCCGAACCTAATTTTGCGTCATATGTCAATTTGTTCGGTCAATTTAAAAACGATCCCTCCATGCCTAAGAAATCTTTGAAAGATCACATAGAGGCGTCTAGGAGAAACAGTTTGAGTTTTCAACCCACTTTGTGTCAACCTAGTCAACCTTCACCACCTTCGTATGTTGACACCACTTTTTCAAGTTTAGCTGTAACTCCTAAGCCGATGTCCATTGCTGTGCATATTGCTCAATCTCGTAGTCGATCTTTCACCCCTCTCCACTCATCCTGTTCTAGGGATCAACACGACTATTCACCTTTTTATCCATATGTTGACCCTACCCCTGTCCAATCACCCACTTCCTACCAGTCATACCCGACCTTCCCACCTTCACTAGACACTGTTTCTACACAGCCATTAGGGAGTTTCACATATCCACACCATTTTGAATCTTTTACCGAAACCCCCTCACCACCTAAGTCTAGTTTGGAAGAGTCGTTGGAAGCTTATATTGCTGCAACAAACAAAATGACTAGGAATGTGGAAGCGTCTTTAGCCGCCCTTATGCAACCTACCGAATCGGTAGCTAGTTTCCCGCTAGCTCAAAAATTTTTAATGTATAAGGAGGCGGTTGGACAGAGTGAGAATGAGAGAGGATTTACAAATCAAACCTACCCTTACCCGATTGAAGCCCACAACTCCTGTTTGCCATCGATTACCCTAAATAGTTCACCTGTTGAAAATAAAAATGAGTTGTGTGATTTTGTAGTGTTTGATTTTCCAGATTGTGAGGAACCCCTTTCGAGTGAAACCGCACCTAATCCTTTCGATCTTTACACCTCCACTCTAGAACCTAAATTGATAAACATCCATGCTTTTGAGGAGGTGTCTAAAGAAATTGATTTTCACTTAATTGAGGATATAGACGCCGGGAATATTTCGGATGATGAACCTGTCGATTTGCTTGAAATTTTATGTTCAAATCATCATCCCGAGTTATTAAATGTTTCTCCCGAATCTCATATGCGTCTAGATTTTGATGATAATGGCATGGATGAGTTGAATATTGAGGATAGTATTGAGGAGAGTCTTGAGGATAATATTGTGGTTGAATCATTTTTGTTTGATGTGTATGATTTTCCAATTCACCCTCCTGAACCTTTGACTGTTATATCACCCTCCCTCCTTCCCATCGTTCCGACCCCGCTTGAAGACTGTGAGCTTGAAACCTTTTCCTTTGATTCTGACACAATTCTCTCAGCCGATAACACCTACGAGTGTTTCACTTTTTCGGACGATGTTGATGACTCACCGCCCGAGTTTGAGTCCTTTACATTTTCAGATGAGCCATCAGACTCGGTTGATTATAGTAGTTTCGAACCATTAATGGAATCTTTCAAGTTCGAAACAGTTTACTACGGTGAGAATGATACTATCCTTAATTCACTCCCTTTCGTCTTTCCCATTGTTCCGACCGAACAAATGACCGTTACGCTTTCATCTCCTATACCAAGTTCGGTGTACCCATGTTTTCTTGCGAATCTTGAGGGATTTGATCCCATTTCTCGATGAGTTAATAGGTTAGCACAATCGCTTTTAACACATCGGTCATCACAAATTGCGCTAATTTATTCACTCGATGTACACCCTCAAGATCGTACTCCACTTCCTTCTTCTTTTCGCCATTCTTCTCCCCCACCGAGACCATATTCTACCATTCTTCTTTCCACACGGTCTCGCGTGCTTCTCATTTTCTTGCACCAACCATACCATTTCCACGATATGATTTTTGAATGGTTGGTGCTAACTTTTGGCTTGTGCAAGACCAAGCTTAAGTTTGGGGGAATCTTTGTATATATGTATATATTTTTTGTTTTCTTTTCTATAAAATAATAAAAAAAAATTTCAAAACATTAAAAATATAAAAATTATAAATAAATAAACAGGGGAGTGCCGGTATTTTGACCCTTTTGGTTTAGCATGACAGTGAGGACACTGTCAAGTTCAAGTTTGGGGGTATGCTCGGTACGTCTTCTTCCTTCGCATTCATTTGTACATATTTTTGCATTTGCATATTTATTTGAAAACCCATAAAAATTGAAAAATTTCAAAAAATTATAAAAATATTTGTATTCAATTTTGGCTAATTAACTTGAGTTTGACGAATAGGTTAACTGGCTAGGAACAACTAGATCTTAGATTTAGTAAATTAAAAACCCTAAAAATAACCTTCCTTAAAGTTTAACGGTAGAAAGTATATGTCTTTGTAGATTATTTAGAAATAGGCAAATTTTGGGTTCACTTCTTGGGCTAAGTCAAAATGAGGGAAGAGTATTGATGTTCTTATTAGAGTATAAGTTTGAAAATTAGTTCCTAGCTTAAGTCTAGATTCTGAAAACGTGTACCCTACAAAATGCACAATCACGCATCTTGAAACTTGGAATAGTAGAAGAGACCATGAAATGCTCTTGTCTAAAGTCCTTAGTACGAAGAAAATAAAAGGAAAAAAGTGTGAATAAAGAATAAAAAAAAAATGGACACTGGTTTTTGTGATTACTTAAGGCTGTAAAAATAGAAAAATATTTAGCGAGGGTGCCTCATCACCTAGTGCCTTAGACCAACTGGTTTGGGAGTCACTGCTAAAGCCTTGGGTGTTGCAAAACTAGGAAGTACGCTTTAAAGTGCTAACGCATCTTGTAATCGGTTGTTGGTACCTCAAGAAGTATTAACGGTCGCATGAAGGATGTGTAAGCAAAATTCAATTAAAAAATTCACCAACTAATTAGTACTTTGGACAACGGACAAGGGTATGATTGCTTGATTTGAATTTCCAAGTGTAGGGGTGATTTATACACACACGTAGGGGTATGTGATTGGGATTTAGATAAGAGAAAGGAGTGAAGAATAGAACTTGTATCTTTAGTAAGGGTTGATAGAAATTTCTAAGTGGAGATAGAACTCTAGAAGGAAAACTTAGGAAATGCCGAAAGCTAAGTAGGTCTACATAACATATATAATCTTAAGTTAAATAATGAGGAAGTGTGAAGAATATGGGTGGATAATTTACGGGTAAAAGATAATAGAATTCCTTGTTAGAAAACCTAATTGGAGAACAAAAGTCAATGGGCCGAATTGATAGGATTTTGTGGGTGTAATCCGCTGAAAACCCTCAGGAGACAACACTCCTCCTACTAGGGACACCTAGAGGTTTAACGGCTTGTTGCACGTGCTCAGTGCAATCGCGTTTCCCTGCGAAAGTGCGGTTAGGATTTTAGTGAATAAAAATAAGTTTGCTCGAGGACGAGCAAAAGATAAGTTTGGGGGTATTTGTTCAGACCATAATATTGCATTATTATATTCCCCATTCTTATGTATTTCACAAATAAACGGGTGCTTTTGACGCATGTCTGCTACATGTTACAGGTTACAGGTTCTGGAACAGAAAACAGTGAAAACGATGTAAAGACGATGAAAAAGTGGACTTTGACCAACAAACAGAAGACTCTTGATCAAGCCTACAATGAAGAACAGTTCACAATCAACAAGGCAATGCAAGGTCTAAAATGTCAAGGCGAACGGTCAAAAGACCACTGCAAATTGTTCACTGGAGATCTGGAACTAATGAAGAGGCCCAATTGAGAAAAGAATCAAAGAATAACAAATACCAGAAAGCCCAAAAGATTCACAGAAAAAATGAAGAAATGAAGCCTTCATTGGGCCGCGGAACCGCGGCCCAAACCACACCAATGTCGCGGTTCCGCGGCAGTATAGGGTGTTCAGGAGATAAATTTTTTACCATGTTTTATTGCGCTGTTGACTGGTCAACCTAGGGCTATTTTCGTAAATGTAAACATGCGAGTCATTGTAACCCTAGGGTTTCCTATTCTTTATAAATAGGAACTCTAATCATTGTAATTTTTCATGCCTCCTTTTAATAAAAATTCAGAAAACCTTTTGGAGAGCATCGGTGCCTCTCTTTAATTCAGAAATTCAGATCTGACAACCCTGCTTTGATGTTTGGAGAGAGCCATCTGTAAGTAATATAATTTCTTGCCCTAGTGTAGATTTCAATTCCTTGCCCTAGGTAGATTTAAATTCATGCCCTAGGAACTTGTTTAGGGTTTCGCTTTGAGGATGGATTTTGAGAGATGAGATCTCTCATCCCTTTCTTACCCACCAAATATTTACAATAGGACTCCATGCATACATGCACATACCGCTCCCTACGGCATTCTATCCCTCAAGGTAGCGGTGATACCGTAGTATAAAGGCCCGGGTGTGATGTTTTCTATGGAGGTTAGGGTAAGGATCTCTAAAGGAAGGACAAGAACCTAGAGGAAGGAACACCTTCCCGAACGGATCTAATCCATTTTATTGATAATTACCATAACTCCTCACAGATCTTCATTCGGGTATTGAAAGCTGTGAGATTTAATTACATTTCCAAACCATCCCTAAACCTAGCCCTAGCAAGAGTAGATCTAGATAATTGCCTTAGGATAATTTAGATTTTTATATTTAATAATCTGTCCGAACACCTTTCGGAATTAACTCGTAAGAACGAATCGGAAATTCACAACATCCCTGTGGACCGACCCGTACTCACCGGCTAGCTGCAAAGCGACGCCGTTCTTGATTGCGGTTACAAATATTTTTGATCTATTATTTAGAAAGCGCAAGCACGTTAAATCATTCAATCACATCCTCTGTGTCTACTCTCCTAACCTCGATCTCCCTGGAGATCAACCATCTCTATGATCAGGTTATACTGCCTAAGAATTATATCTGGATTTCTGATGGGATGGTAGTTCCTTGGCTAAAGCCACAACTCCATTGTCACACAATGGTAGGAACGAAGTTCATCTCATGAACTTATATATATCCAGACTGCCTCTTTGGTAGCATCCTTGGTAACGATGTATCTTGCCTTTAATCGTCTAGTAAGTCACGGTATCTAGCTTGGAACTCTTCCAACATACCATCCCTCCACTGAGGGTAAAGAAAATGCCTACGACTGACTTTCAGTCATCCTTATCACCCTGGAACCTTTCCAGTGATTTTCCCTAGGATCGATTGACACCATCTCACTACAACTAGTGAGTATCCTAACATCCAATTAGATCTATCTCATAGATCAAAATCCCAGGATTTTAGTAGGTATCACGTTGATCTTATATGGTGAATCCTTGTGATAAGCGGAGATTGACCGAACGTAGTATAGGAAACTCCTTCCCTATCAAGAGTATGTCATCCACGTACTCTACGAGGATCACCACCATACTCCCTACCACCTTTTTGTATATACAAGGTTCATCTACCATTTTGATGAAGTCAAACTCTTTGACTACCACATCAAAACAGATGTTCCAACTCAGCGATCCCTGCTTTATTATATAAAACATCTTGCTCACGTTTCCGCTGCTCCCACTGTCTACGAAGCCCTCTGGCTGTGTACTTATAGATGCTCTCTTCCAAAACATCATTTAGAAAAGCAATCATGACACCCAACCACCAGATATCGTAGTCATGGTATGTAGCCGTGGCAAGTAGGATCTGGATGGACTTAAGCATAGCTTTGAAAGTCTCAACTTTTCCATGTACACCAAGTAATCTTCTCAAGATATACTTGCTCCTGATAGGGATTTAACCCTTCAGATAAAGCAACCAAAGTCCATACTTTGTTGGTGTATAAGGATTCCATCTCAGATAGCTAAGCATCCAGCCATTCTTACAGAGTCCCACTCCTGATAGCCAGCTCGAAACTAGTTGGGTCATCATCTCATGATGCAATCCTCGCTCCCACTGTCATATAGAAACCGAAGTATCTCTCAGGTGGGTGAGGAACCCTACTAGATCGGCGGAGAGGCTGAGGTTCGTTGGAAACTATTGAATCCTTTGGTTCTACCAAATCAAGAGCTGCAGTTTGTATAGCTGGAATATTTCCAGTTCTACATAACAGAGCTTACCTCGAGCTTGTCCGGATTTTGCTTTTAGACATTGGCCGGACAACCCCAAATCTTAAAAAACTTAAGATATGGGCTCTTCCCTTTCCATATCATATATGAAGTGGTAGGCAACTGATTTGATTTGAACCCTATTCAATAGGTATGCAGCTTCTCAAGTGCATAACTCCCAAAAGGAAATAGGAAACTCAGTAGTACTCATCATAGAGAACACCATATCATATAAGGTGCTATTGCTCCGCCCCGATATACCATCGTGCTATGGTGTATACGGAGGAGTAATGCTGAGAGAGAATCTCATTCTCCTTTAGAATAGTCTAGGATTTCCGTGCTCAAGTATTCTCCTCCATGATCTCATCAAAGGACATAATACTTATACCCGTTTTAGGTTCTCTACTTCTAATTCATATTCTGTGAATATCTCAAAAGTTTCGGACTTGTGTTTCAACAGGAACATATGTCTGAATCTTGAAAGATCATCAGAGAATGTAATGAAGTACAAAGAACCGGTCTTGGCATGTGTAGACATGAGACTTTCATACATCAGCATGTATCAATCCCAAGGGTTCACTAACTCTTTCTCTGTTTCCAATAAACAGAGCTGTGGTCATCTTATCTTTGTGACATAACTGGCAAGTTTCACAAGATGTAAATTCAAACAAATTTAAATATGCATCTTAATGTAACTTCAGCTAGTCTGGTCACATTGATAGGACCTAGTCTACAATGCCTCAAGAAGGATTCGTTCATTTCTGAACTCTTCCTCTTGTGTATGTTCCGTATACTAAGAACTGTAGTTTGATTTAGAACGTCAATGCTTTTAGATAACGTGCCTGAACCGATCAACTCTTGATATAGGAAATGTTCAAAACATTATCCAACAATATAAAATTATATCCTTTCTTTACTAATAAAGAGACTGATATGATTTTGTATATCTGGTTCGGTATCTAATAACATTCGTTCAGAATCAATGTATTCAGGTAATACAGGGTGATAGTGACCAACAGACTTGGCTGCAAGACTTGCACCATTTTCTGTCTCATGAAACTTATCACCCGTTCTCAGTTCTCTACCTTTCTGTAGCCCATGTAACAGATTACATATGCGGGATCCTGATCCGGTATCACATACCCAGGACGTAAAGGATACTAAGAAACAGTTCTCTGTAATGAACACACCCGAAGATGATGCATCAACATGCACTTTCTTCGTTTGGGCGGCACGGGAAATCTGGTATTCCCCAATTTCCTGCTCTGTCTTATAAGAATTATATGTTGGAGCGGGACCAACGTTCCCCAGCTTAGTATAACAAGCGGGTTCAGTCAATTCATCCGTTTTATTATCTTGGTTAAGGCGTGATATGGTCGCTACCTGGAGAGAGAGAGAAGAAAACACTCAGCGTGCACTTTTACAAGATTAGATTGGTTATCAATTTATCTAACAGGATGTCTCCCACTGTTTTAATCAAATCTTCCTTCAAACCCTAAAAGGAAAGACTAGCCGGGATTAATTACACGCTACAAGTTCGCCAATCTTTCAGCCAGGCCAGTGTCGGTACTTTGAGGGAGGTCCCCCGTGTTTTCGCACGAACCTAATTAAAGTAAACCTCATTTTCCCAGAGGCGTAACCCCGTTAACACCGTTCTAGACACCTACTTGATCGGCTAATTGTAATGTGTAAAACTCTCCCAGGAGTAACTCTTACTCGCAGCGGGTATCGGGATCCAACTATCTCATAGAAGGTATGCAATCTCATTGCAAATTTCAACACTTGAAATTCCCGATAATATTTTGGCCCTAGCGTCCTATGACCTTGACGAATGCCAAACCACCCATAGTCCCCTAGCCAAGTTCAACCCATACATTTCTTGATTGAATTAAACCTACCCGGACGACCCTTGAGGAATGCCAAACAATGCCATACGAATACCCTAATCCAATCGCATCGTATGCTAGCAGATAAGCACTAGTTAGCTACCGTACACTACGCCTTGACGAATGCCAAACTACCGCAGCACGAATACTAAGTAGTACTTATCTGAAATGACGGAGGGCTACGACGGGTTTTTAAGAAAACCCTTTGCGTAAAGAACTTGATATCGTTGTAGAATCGAGTGATTTTAAATGGAGTGTTTTTTAGGCTTTTCTAGTTTTGCTAAAGGGGTCACTCCCGGTGAATGGATCGTCGGCCCTTTCCTCATCGAATAAGGTGCAGGATATTTCACAAATATCACTCTGCAAAGCAAGAACTATAGAAGCAATCAAAAGACAAACCGAGTTTGTAGCATCTGCTAGTTTCACTAAAGAGGTCACTCCCGGTGAAGGGATCTCGGCTCTTTTCTTATCGAATAAGGTGCTGGATGTTCTACAAGGAACACCGCTATGCAAAGCAAGAACTAGAGCTACTCGTTTTTTTAAACAAGTTTCTACAACATCTTAGGTTTTATTTAGTTTCATTAATCTCATTAATGAAGTCCCATTTTATTATGCTTCGCAAGCATCACATTTGAAACGAAATCTGCAATATAACATATATCTCATATATATAATATAAACATTCGTCTCAGGCAGTAATATGATCTCATCATAGAACATTGCAGCAGAAGAAACATATATGAAATATTGGATATACTAGGACGTCCGTGTTTTAATACGAGCCTGTATAAAAGACGGATTCCACGGTCGTGATGAATAGCCAAACCCACATCCCCAGACCCCTACGAGAGCGGCAAGTAACACTGCCAATTCTAGGGTTAGGAGACCCGGTCTCGACTCCTCGAGATGGTCTCCCACTGGACCCTAGAACCCGGTTACTTGTGCTCCCCGCCTTGGGTCTACCTAATGCGGAAAAGTAAATAATATACAACGGTGACATCATCCTCAGCCCGGAAGTGCCCCAATAAAAGAATATTACATACAAATGAATTTTACATGAATGAAAAAGAAAAAAACTCTCATCTCACATAAAACCCCCGGCTATTCAAACGCGACGATCCAATACAACATATCACAGCAACACATAATATCTCATATCATCAACGTAAGCAAGTATGCGTATCCCGATTATCGTTGATGTATAGCAACGAAGCCAGCGATACACCACATACTACGCTTACGGTCACAGAAAAGAAAGTGTAAAACTACAACAGTTGGAATCCGCAACCTCCTTAGACATCACATGCCTAACCAAATGAACTCCTTAGACATCGCATGCCTAACAATTATAAACCCCGCATTTTAGTCTCATTATCGAAAACTCTTTTCAATATCAAGTCGGGCAATTCAACAAGATTCCCGTTATTCTGATCGAATACTCATCGCAAACTTTAGTAGACGGCCGCACCCCAAGATGCCGTCGACGAAGTGCACTAAGGCGGAACACCGCTGCCGCGAGCACCCGAACGGATGCTTTTGGCGATGGGGTTCTCCTACAGTCACTTGGTCGGGGCTATGGGGCATGGCTGTCTGTTAAGTTTACCCGGCGAGTATCCGCGTCCGCTACGTGATTGCGACGGACTTTTGATCACATCAAAATTCCGTGGCAACCGATCAGCTGAGACTGAACTGCTAGATTTATAACATTCAAATTAGTTATCTCATAACTACCTGTGGATTCCAAATATTGTATCACATTCCAGATAAATAGACAATGTTAAACTTTCCGATCGAATAATCAAAAACCCAAGATTTTCCCAATATATCTCAACACTTGAAATCAGTTTAAAAACATCCATCACATGCCACAGTACCAATGGTCCAGCCGTAGAAGGGTCAAGTCAACGCCTCACATGTGGCACATCGTACTGCCCCAAACCCTAAGGTTTAGAGGCAGTTCAAGACGGTCACATAATCGAGTTAAGGTTTGTTGCCTTCTAGAGGGTCCACCGCGTTACTTGCATGACTTAGAACGTTCTTAAACTCGAGAAAAAATCCAACTTTTGAAAAAATTTCCGACAGGGAAAAAGTGAGTTATTGATATCTGTTCGAACTTTTTAACAGTTTCTATAAATTACCCGGACAAACTAAACAAAGTTAAATTATCCGATCGAATCAACGAGTCCCCAATACAACCCTAGAAAACTCAACAATTGAGTGGAATTAAAAACTTCACAGAAAAAATAACAAGAAAGGACCTAAGAATAATTACATGAAATTCCAGGGACTAAGTCATAATTTTGGCCGCGTAACCGCCGCCAAACCTATGGTTTGGCCGCGGTTCCGCTGTCATTTGAGCGAATTAGAGGGCCGTACATCACAGTAATTCTTAGTTTTTCCTCCTTGTTTTTCTGAGAATTTTTAATTCATAAAAAACCACAGTTTTGAAAAATGTACAGAGAAGGGTTCGTGTCGGGGTTTTCGGTTTCGATCGGAATTTAAACTTCGTCTAGACTTCGCATAAAGCTCTAGCTTGGCTCTGATACCACTGTAGGGTTGCTAGGCACACGCACAAGGGTCTACGATGCATCAACCATGCACGATTTAAAAATTAGCCGTGCCGAACAACCCGAAGCCGGATCTTTAAACTAGAGTCTAGGCGAAAACAAGCATGTTAAACTCTTTAACACTAAGTGAAAGCGATTACAACCTTTGTAGATCCGGTCCTTCACTTCTTAAGATCCGTGTTGAAGTCCCTTCGTTGCGATCATCGTGTTCTGGACTCTCGAGAGGCTTCACAAAGAGAATGGTCCAACCTTGCTTCCGATCTTCGATACAAAAATGATCTACCTAGAAGTTTCGTTAACATAAGCTATCACTCATGAAATGATGTTAACACCCTCATCTAAATGACAAGGATAGATAAGAATGATGAAGTAGGATTATTGCTCTCTTTTGTTTTCTATTTCTCACTCATTTTCCATCACAAATAAAAAGCAAGAAAGCTTTGCAAAAGGAAGAGAGGAAGAAGAAGAATAGTGATCCATTTTCTTTTTTTTGATGAATAATGAAAGGATTAATATGATAAATAATGCAACCATAGTTGATTTAACCATTGTAGAGAATTAACCAAGGGCTAGGGTTTGGGTTGGGTTAAATATGAGTCATAGATAAATATCAACACAAATATCTTTATCATGTTGGAGATAGTGCCCTCAGAGTCAATTATTGGATCGCAGGTACGTGATTGCAATGATTGCGGAGGACCTATACCGGTAGGATAATCTTACTCAAGATGATAGTATGCTATCTGGTTTGCCTTTATCAGTCGTGTACATGTTCAGGTGACTGATTACATGTTACACTTTGATAGGGCCCTTAGGATCTTGCTTTACTACCAACAGTATGATGGCGATCATATACGTGAGAGTTGGGTAGTTTATATGCATATCCTTAATTGTGGTCCCTAGTCGTGGGAGTTTTGAGACAGGGCATCGATACTCCGGAGTAGACTAGTGTATACAGTCGAGACCCCGACGAGGGGCGGTGGCCGGTCTCACAAGCCACTGGTGTCAGTTGGATCACCTAAGATGTATACAGGTGCTCATTGGGTTCTGAGTACACCGGACAGGACTCTCCGGGAATCTGCTAGTTGGTATTATACATATCGTCAGATAGCAGTTCCGTGGTGACATGTGTACAGGTTAGTTCATCGACCTGAGGTCCTCATTTGTCTCGTGTGAGTTCCCACTGTGCTTTGATTTCTACCCTACCACGGCTTAAAGGAGTCGTACAAACAAGTAGCTTTTGGGTACAGTCCCGAGCCATATGGAGGCACGTGAGCGGATCGGCAGGGGATTCGTCTCTCCCGGTATTGGGGGCGAGATCGTGCTGTGTCTAGGAGAGCCATTACACATAGCCCACGGCCGTGGCAGGAGATTTACTGGTAGGTACGCCAGTAGTATCTCAGGGTGTTATTGGGCTTCACTCCGACACGACTTATACTGCTATTGGGGGTCTGACGTTACTAGCCCCCTAGGCAGATATGCGATACTCATTGACGAACGGACCGGACTGTATATACATTGTCACTGTTAGGCTCAGTAGGGTTTTCGGATGAGTTCGCTCATCGGCCTCCCTTGAGGTCAGTCCATGGGCAGCCGTTACGCTTTGCTAGTGCCGCTGACGGTTTGTGGTTAAACCCACTGCCAGGGTACTGACGAGTCATTAGAGTCCCCCACAGACAGTTTCCCAAGTTCGGGCGAAACGTTGTAGAGGCCGTATGGTTTTATGGCAGGGTTCGGAAAATGCACGTGCGTTTACGCATGTGTCGGTTTTCTGGCAGATGATACTGGTCGGCTTTGGTTTAAGCCGGATCCGAGTATTATATTGAGTAGATATAATATCTTTGTCTCAGTTGAATTTGTATTCGGTCGTAATACAAATGCGGGTATATTTATACAGTTACGGGGTTATCCTGAAATTCGTTTCGGGATCACTTTTGGAAGTTGCCAGTTTTCAGTTTTCTATCAGCCGTCTTTTAACATTCGGTTAAAGACGGATTTATCTTTTCTTTGGAAGAGTGTGGATGCTTCTAGAAGGTTCTAGAAGCGATGAGGTGTTATTGTTTCATTGGTTGCTTTTGGTGTGTTCACACTTTGTGTTCACACTTGAGATATTTGTTTGTGTTCACACTAGGATATTTGTTTGTGTTCACACATGATATTATCTTGTGGTCACCCCCCTCTCCTACACTCACCCTCCTCCTTCCTATATATGGACGGCCCCTCCCCCCTCACTCTCTCCCTTGAGTATTCATCTGGTAAAAATATTATGATAGATTTTGGGGTGTATGGAATTTCACAGCTCATTTCATTCCATCACCCTATTCGAGTGGCAACTTCATTAACCGTTTGTCCATAGCTTTGGACGGAACGAGACAAAGTCTTCTACTCATTCTCTACATCAATCTTGGTCGTCTCTTTTGGCAAACTTGACGACCGAGTTGCCTCGAGTCAGAGGCGGGAGCCCGTTTAAAGAATCGTTGACGTGGTGCCTCCTGGACGAGCAGATCGGAGATCGACGAGAACGGAGCAGCCGCAACGGAGCGTGGGATGATGGTTAAAAAACGAAGGACTCGGATCGTTCGGTATAACCTTTCTACTCTCTTTACAGTTTGTTAGTTTAGCAATAATGGCAGATCCGGGTTAAAGTATACGATAGCGCCAATTAAAAAGTTTTTGTTCCGCATTTGGCGTCTGTAGACAGCCGGGGCGCTACCGTAGACTTACAGTGGTATCAGAGCCTCACCATTTTGCTATACTAACTTGTGCTAACGCGTTTAAAACATCGATCGAACCGGATATCGAAAAACACAATTTTCAAGCTTCACAGTTTCTGTCGATTTTAAATGATGTCCTAAAATTATTCTACATATCTCAGAAAACTGTGCAGGGTTTTATAAGAACACCGTACAAATTTGGGCTCATGAATCGACAAGTCTGCCGCGGAATCGCGGCCAAACCCATGGTTGGGCCGCGCATCCGCGGCCGTTCTGAGTGATCATGCCCCCAAACTTGCACAGTGTATTCTTCTCTGGAAATTGGGGTTTTTGGTATATATCTTTTGGGCCCATATTTTGTTACTGTTCACCAGTTGTTCGTGGGGCCCACTTTGTGATATTTAGTCGATAGAAATTTAAACATGTTAGTTTACAGTACTTGCATTATATCTCCGACCGGGAATGTCATTTGATCGGTAAACCACGTCTGATTGCTATAGTTCTTTTAGACGGGTTTGCGAACGTGACATTCGCGTTGATGTTCTGTATTGTGCTGTGATGTTGCGGATTTGTCGTGATGGATAGCAGTGTGCAATGGTAGTGCAGTTTGGATTTATTTGTACATTTGATATTGCGGGGCGAGCGTCCAACTTGTGGACTGCCGTCACTGCCTGTTGTATAATATTCTTTTGGGGCACGACCAGGTTGCGGTCGATGTACCTGTTGTACTATTATTCATTACTGTACTAGGTTTTGCCCCGCAACGGAGTGCACGGATAGCCGGGTTCTGGGGGGCAACGGGTCCGCATCTCATGGCTTTGAGAGGCAGAGGGGCCTTACTCTAAAATTGGCAGACTATTCGCCGCACTCGTAGGGGGTACAGGTTGACCCAAGGAGGGGTGCCCAAGCTTACCGGATTCCGTGAAGTGCTGGGTGGTCCATTCACTTTGCTGTAGGGGGCTGCCTCGCTTCAGGTTTTGGCGGGTGACTTACCGCACCCGTAGGGGTCTAGGTTTCATTGCACAGTCTATCCACACGACAGGGGAACGTCGAGTTTCAGCAGCGGCTCTGTGAAACCCGGGGATCCCAGATTATCTGTATTGTTCTGTGATGCTTATTACTTTTCTGTAATGTTGCATATTCTCTCGCCTGGAGCGATTATTGTATTTTGGTTTATATACTATTAGATGTTGTATATGTTTTACACCCGCGCTAGTCCAGTCCCCGCTCTGTCATTAGTTAAGTAACCTAACGGGTGATGACGGGACCCAGTGACGAATGCGGATGGCATATACGTACATTTTATTTTCGTTCTTTTCTGGTGTGATTGATTGATGGGACTGCGTTGATTCTGATCAATGCAAAGTAAAACAAACCTGTTTGATGTTGTTGGAACAATTTAAAAAGTGTTATTGCAAAGATGTTTCCTTTTGCATTGCATAGAGGTTTTCAGTGGAATATCCTGCACCTCATTCGACGGGGCAAGGGCCGATATCCCTTCACCGGGACTGACCCCTTGGGCAGAAGTTTGCGTCAGGGTAATACTTCACTATAGTCGATTACAAGTTGCTTTGCATAGCGGTATTCAGTGGAATATCCTGCACCTCATTCCACGAGGAAAGAGCCGAGATCCCTTCATCGGGAATGACCTCTTTAGCAAAAGGTTTTCGCTACTATATTTTAAAAAGCTATCAGGTTCCTTCAGCGGTATCAAGTTCGTTACGTTAAAGGTTTTTCGCCAAAAAACCAGCCGTAGCCCTCCGTCACTTCTTTTGGGTATTCAGTAGTATTCAAGCTATGCATTTTAGCCAAAGTTAAGGCATAGTGTTTGGTAGCTGCTGGGTATTCATTTGTTGCATAGATAGATGAGTTAGTTTGGGACAGTCATTCTGCCGATTGGCCAAAGTCAGGGGCATGTGCGGGTGGGTTCAAATTGACAAGATAGTGACGGGTAGAACTTGGCATGTGACTATGACATTTTGACCAAAGCCAAGGTTATAAGAGCATGGGCAAAAATCATATCGGGAGTTTCTGAAGAAACTGAAACTTTCCAAGTATGCGCATACCTTCTGGAGTGTGAGTAACGTGGATGCATTCCATCACGTTATCATGCGATGAGAGATGGATCCCGATTCCCACTGATGAGTTGGTTTACTCTTCGGGTGATCTCGATTGATTCTTCTTTCAGGTTTGGAGGAGAATTTGACAGGACAGTGGGAGGTTTCCGGATTAGATAAAGTGATAACCATTCTGATCTAGGTTAGAGTGCACGCAGAGTGTTTCTTTTCTCTCTCTCTTTGGCAGCGACCTTTGACCGACCCTAGACTATGACTCAGTGACCTTGTTGACCGAACCTTCTTAAAATATTGGCTTTTGGATTGTCCTAGTTGCATAAGTCATTGCCACTCCTTCTTTTACCCTTTGTATTTCTCGGAACACCCGTATTACTACGGACATCCACTTCCATTGGATAGATCCATCGTATGGTTATATACGAACTCGAAGGGACTTCTTCGAGGATGGATCAAGGTTCAGGAGAATTGAATTGGTTTATTCAGTTGTCTTTTATTATCTCCTTCTCTCAGGTTGCGAGAGCTCTTTGGTTTAGGAGAGTACACCTATTACGCTTATTGGATAGTCTTATTCCAAACCATAGGCAGGTGCCGAAAGGTAGGGAATGAAGAAAACCAATTAGCCTAAGTAGGGTGTGCAGAAGGCAATAACTAAAGACAAAATAAAGGGATTAGAAAGAGGGCAAAGTAAATTGCGACTGATATCATTCACGACCAAAACCGCGTACTTCATCGCCACTCCTATTTCACTTTTAAAGGAATAAGGTATTATTGAGTTGTCTTTTATCATCACCTTCTCTCAAGATATGAGTACTCCTTGGTTTAGGAGGGTACACCTATTATGCTTACTGGATAGTCTTCTTCCAAACCATAGGCTGGTGCCGAACGGTAGGGAAGGAAGAAAACCATTTAGCCTAACGATGGTGTACAGAAGGTAACGACTAAAGACAAATAAAGGGATTTGGAGATATGGTAAAGAGATATACGGTTATAGTCATGAATTGGATTATGGAAGAGGCATTGCTATGAATACCAGGATAACCCTACGAAACATTTTCATGTTTCAGTGCATCGTTAAAGGAAAACTGTTTTCCCGATTAGATACTTACTCCAAGGATATGTATTTACCAGGTTTCATTCTCATATCTGTATGGTTTTACAGATGATGAGTGGGAGTAAGTTATTGGGAATTAGGTGATCATCCTCATTATATCGGAATTCGTTGTAATTGGTGATATTTGAGGAAATCGCCAGGGTACAGTTTTCAACCTACGACGCACAGGTTATGAGTTGTTTAACTCAGCGGACTTATACAGAGTATTGTATGTTGTCCAAGTGTCCTTCAGGACAAAGGGGTAGGTCCTCGTACTTTGTTCTGTTTACTTATAACTTCTCTAGTTTTTAGACAAGTGTTTCGCCGAAATACAAGGTCTAAGTTTTGAGAAGTTGTGGGTATAAGAATAAAGTAGAGAACCAGGTGTTACAAGTATCAGGATTCTTCAAAGAGATCGAAGATGTAGATTCTTATGATTGGTATTCAAATGATAGTAATGGTTTTGAGAAACTTGTTTCTCTTTCGGGTTACTCATAATTGGATGGATTCCTAAGTTAAGTAATGCTGATAAGCCTCTTTCCATTAAGATGATATGCACTGGAGACAGTTGCATGATTGAATCTGGTTCCAATTAAATAAGTGCCAAAGTTTCTATATTGGATATAGAATGGTTCATACCTTAAAAGATGTTAAGGTACGGGGAGTTGTCCAGCTTATGCTTAAAACCAGACTCTGGATAATTCAGGGCACGTTTCTGTAATGGCTGTTTGTGGGTTGACCCTGGCTATGACGTGGTTGATATTCTACCATTTGGAAGATCAATAGTGATATTGTTCTTGATTCGCCACAGTTTTAATAAAAAATGGATCTTTTTCAGAAAACAGTAATAGGAGTATGGTAGAACTGGAAGTCATTCCAGAACCGCAAACGATTACGGAAAATTTAATAGGACCTAAAGGTTCAAACAGGTTTGACATTCTAATAGCCACTCCGCAGATATGGTGGGTAACCTCAGACACCCGAGAGGTAATCCGGTAGCCTCAAGGACGGTGACAGGGAGGTTCTTATCTACCCAGACTTGACACTACTGTTGTTCCAAGCTATGAGACCCGGTAGGAGGATTGTCGTAGTCAGTGGGAGCTGCAGATGAATAGTGGGCAAGTAGCTATGTCTATTTATAGACTAGAGCAGTTATAGCGGAGATAGTTCATCTAATTTTGATGTGACAGTCATAGGTTTGACTTCATCAGAATAGGGGATGGGATCTGTTAAGAAGGTAGTAAGGTGTGATGTCATAGTATTTGGATGACATACACAGAGTAGGAAGTAAAATTCCTATACTATGATCGGTTGTACTGTGGTCGTCACACAGTTGTTCTCCAGACAGGATATGGATATAATATTTGACATTCTGGTTTCTGGATCTATGGTTTTAGATCTAGATTTGGGTAGTTTCCCAATGTGGGTACTTTGACAGATATTCTAATGGTTTTTAGAATAGTTGACTCCTAGCATGGTGGTGTACCTGCAAGTGATGGAGTCACCCTCTCTAAAGGTGTCTTGCAGACTAAATTGGAGAGGGATGGGCATGATTGGCAGATCACTTGCTTAGACAACTGAGTCAATCATGAGATGTCAAGTACCACACCAGATGTTGTTTTTGCACTAGATGCAATAAGTTTGTATTAATCCAATCGTGGAGAAACATAAGGAAGCAGTTTTAGAACATAAGTAAATGTTCTAAGGATTTGATAACGGCGGCCTCCTTCGGGAGACGATTATCATTCCAGGCTTCAAAGGTGACATGGTTGACAGAGTGATTGTCAGAGTTATAGTTTTTCCCTCTGACGAGGGACAGTATTATGGACAAGTGGTCCAAGAGGATACTGTGGGTGGCATGGTGCCGGATACTGATTAGGTTCAGTGATCGATACAGTCTAAGAAGTTTAGATTTGGAGTTCATTTATGAACTAGGTCCCATCAGATATCCAGACATATTCTAAGACAAGTATTACTCTATTCGGGAGATGGCTTTCTCCACGAACTTGAGATTTAGAGAGATATAGAAAGATACTTCTAGGCGGATCCACTCACTGAGGTTATTTCTCGAACACAATAGTTTTGCAAACGGGCTTTGTGAAACTGATTAGTAGAGGAGTTGGATTTTCGGTTTCACACGGGCTTGTGAGTAGTCGACATCGCAATAATTAGCCTTGAGTGCAAGTGGGAGATTGTTGGAGATAGTGCCCTCAGAGTCAATTATTGGATCGCAGGTACATGATTGCAATGATTACGGAGGACCTATACCGGTAGGACAATCTTACTCAAGATGATAGTATGCTATCTGGTTTTCCTTTATCAGTCGTATACATGTTCAGGTGACTGATTACATGTTACACTTTGATAGAGCCCTTAGGATCTTGCTTTACTACCAACAGTATGATGGCGATCATATACGTGAGAGTTGGGTAGTTTATATGCATATCCTTAATTGTGGTCCCTAGTCGTGGGAGTTTCGAGACAGGGCATCGATACTCCGGAGTAGACTAGTGTATACAGTCGAGACCCCGACGAGGGGCGGTGGCCGGTCTCACAAACCACTGGTGTCAGTTGGATCACCTAAGATGTATACAGGTGCTCATTGGGTTATGAGTACACCGGACAGGACTCGCCGGGAATCTGCTAGTTGGTATTATACATATCGTCAGATAGAAGTTCCCTGGTGACATATGTACAGGTTAGTTCATCGACCTGAGGTCGTCATTTGTCTCGTGTGAGTTCCCACTGTGCTTTGATTTCTACCCTACCACGGCTCAAAGGAGTCGTGCAAACAGGTAGCTTTTGGGTGCAGTCCCGAGCCATATGGAGGCACGTGAGCGGATCGGCAGGGGATTCGTCTCTCCGGTATTGGGGGCGAGATCGTGCTGTGTCTAAGAGAGCCATTACACATAGTCCACGGCCGTGGCAGGAGATTTACTGGTAGGTACTCCAGTAGTATCTCAAGGTATTATTGGGGCTTCACTCCGACACGACTTATACTGCTATTGGGGGTCTGACGTTACTAGCCCCCTAGGCAGATATGCGATACTCATTGACGAACGGACCGGGCTGTATATACATTATCACTGTTAGGCTCAGTAGGGTTTCCGGATGAGTTCGCTCATCGGCCTCCCTTGAGGTCAGTCCATGGGCAGCCGTTACGCATTGCTAGTGCCGCTGACGGTTTGTGGTTAAACCCACTGCCAGGGTACTGACGAGTCATTAGAGTCCCCCACAGACAGTTTCCCAAGTTCGGGCGAAACGTTGTAGAGACCGTATGGTTTTATGGCAGGGTTCGGAAAATGCACGTGCGTTTACGCACGTGTCGGTTTTCGGGCAGATGATACTGGTCGGCTTTGGTTTAAGCCGGATCCGAGTATTATATTGAGTAGATTAATATCTTTGTCTCAGTTGCATTTGTATTCGGTCGTAATACAAATGCGGTTATATTTATACAGTTACGGGGTATCCTGAAATTCGTTTCGGGATCACTTTTGGAAGTTGCCAGTTTCAGTTTTCTATCAGCCATCTTTTAACATTCGGTTAAAGACGGATTTATCTTTTCTTTGGAAGAGTCCGGATGCTTCTAGAAGGTTCTAGAAGCGGTGAGGTGTTATTGTTTCATTGGTTGCTTTTGGTGTGTTCACACTTTGTGTTCACACTTGAGATATTTGTTTGTGTTCACACTAGGATATTTGTTTGTGTTCACACATGATTTTATCTTGTGGTCATCCCCCCTCTCCTACACTCACCCTCCTCCTCTCCTAGATATCATCTGGACCTCCCCCCTCACTCTCTCACTTGAGTTTTCATCTGGTAAAAAGATTATGATAGATTTTGGGGGTGTATGGAATTTCACAGCTCATTTCATTCCATCACCCGATTCAAGCGGCAACTTCATTAACCGTTCGTCCATAACTTTGGACGGAACGAGACAAAGTCTTCTACTCATTCTCTACATCAATCTTGGTCGTCTCTTTGGCAAACTTGACGACCGAGTTGCTTCGAGTCAGAGGCGGGAGCCCGTTTAAAGAATCGTTGACGTGGTGCCACCTGGACGAGCAGATCGGAGATCGACGAGAACGGAGCAGCCGCAACGGAGCGTGGCATGATGGTAAAAGAACGAAGGACTCGGATCGTTCGGTATAACCTTTCTACTCTCTTTACAGTTTGTTAGTTTAGCAATAATGGCAGATCCGGGTTAAAGTATACGATAGCGCCAGTTAAAAAGTTTTTGTTCCGCATTTGGCGTCTGTAGACAGCCGGGACGCTACCGTAAACTTACATATCATAACAAAAAGAAACCTTCTAGAATCTACTAGAAGTGTTAACCCTAATCCAAACCCTAATCATGTTTAAACTCCACTAAACATGTTGCATTAGTTATCATATTATGTTACAATATTATATATCACATATATAATATTTATCGTAACAAAATAAAATAATACAATTAACATATATCGCATATATATCAATGTATTACCCGAGTGAGAAAAAGAATTTTTTAGTGAGCTAATATTAGTTAATGTAATTTAATATATCATATATATTATTATACATTAAATTATCGAATCAACACTTGATCCGACAATCCGGCTATATCGCATATAACCGACTAATATTTATCTGTACCGATTCACCGAATCAACACTTGATCCGATGACCCGGGTGATATCAAATATTGCGAGAATAGAATACGGTATCTCATATCGCATTATCCTCGGTCCCGCACAAATCACATACGTGCCCCTACTCCGTTTTGCCTGAGCCAAGAAACCTCTGTGTAGGACTCTAAAGGATCGTCAATACGCCGGCAGTAGGTGATGATCATATCAAACACCCACAAGCTGTAAGCTGTCAGCTAAACGTAACAGCTACCCAGGTATTGAGCGCTCAGAAGATCAACAAGCAAGACTGTACATTCTCCTGTGAATCCAATCAGTAACACTCCCGTACAGTCCGGTCTCGTTGTCTGATATGTTGCATATCTCACCTAGGGGTGGTAAACGCCAGACCCCAGTAGCTCGATAAGTCGTGTCGATATGAGGTCTATAACAGTTCGAGAAACTACTGATAACACTTACCAGTAAATCTCAACAGCCCTGGCCAGGGATTTCCGGTTATAGCCAATCGAACACAGCACAACATCAACTCCCTATACTGGGACAGACGAATCCCCTCCTATCTCTCATTGCCTCCATGTGATTCGGGACTGTACCCGAAAGCCACTTTTTGCACGCCCTCTTGGACGTGGTATGATGGAAATCAAAGCACAGTGGGAACAACACAAGACTCTATGACGACCTCGGGTCAACAGACTACTCTGTACAAGTGTCACCGGAGAACTGCTATCTGACGTGTGGTATAATACCATCTGGGAGTTCTCGGCGAGTCCGTCCAGTGTACCCAGTCTCCACTGAGCACCCGTACACCATCCTTGATGTCAAACACCGATGGATATGGGATCATCCATCGCCCATCATATGGGTCAAGATGCGTATACGCTAGTCTACTCTGGTGCATCGATGCCCTGTCTCGATATACCCTCAACTAGAAACAGTTATAGGATGTACTCGTCGACTACCGTGGCCCCACTAGTATGATCTCATCATAGTCCCAGTAGTCGAGTACACATCCCAAGGGCTTTATCAACATGTAATATAGAGACAATCAGAGTACATGTTAAGATAAAGTACAACCAGATAGCATACTATCAAGTCGAGCAAGAAAGTCCTCCCTATATATGTCCAAGCATCCATTACAATATACATCGTATGTACAGTAATGGCCTCTAGGGCATACATATAACTAACATTTAGTGACTACTCTGTCCCCACTAGTATGATCTGCATCACAATCCTGGTAGTCAAGTATTCATCCATCCTAAGAGGGCTTTATCAACATGTAACCTAGAGACAATCAGTGTCCATGTTAAGATTAAGAGCAACAAGATAGCATACTATCATGTCGAGCAAGAAAGTCCTCCATATATATGTCCAAGCATCCACTACAATATACATCGTTTGTACAGTAATGGCCTCAATGGCATACATATAACTAACAATCTCCCACTTGCACTAGGGCCATCTATTGTAGTATCCCATACCCAACAATCAGCTGTGGTTGAAGTATCATACTCAACCATCCCATAAAAGTCTCACCTGGGAATAGGCCTTCATGAGTGGATCCGCCGTATTGTCCTCTGTAATCTACTCTCCTAAACTCGATCTCCCTGGAGATCATCCATCTCCATGATCAGGTGATAGTGCCTAAGAATATGTCTGGATTATAGATAGGATGGGGGTTCCTAGGCCTAAGCCATAACTCCATTGTCACACAATGGTAGGAACGAAGTTCATCTTATGAACTTATATATATCCGGACTGCCTCTTTTGTAGCATCCTTGGTAGCAATGTATCCAGCCTTTATCGTTTAGTATACGACGGTATCTAGCTTGGAACTCTTCCAACATACCGTCCCTCAACTGAGGGTAAAGACAGTGCCTGTAACCGCCATTCAGTCGACTTTACCACCGTGGAAGCTATCTAGTGATTCTCCCCAAGATCGATTGATACCATCTCACTACACATAGTGAGAATCCTAACATCCACATAGTCTATCTTATAGATCTTAAACCCAAGATTTAGGAGGTATCACCTTGATCCTGTATGGAGAATCCTTGTGATAAGAGTAGATTGACCGAGTGTAGCATAGGAAACTCCTTTCCTATCAAGAGTATGTCATCCACATACAATACGAGATCACCACCATACTCACTACTACCTTTTTGTATATAAAAGGTTCATCTAACATTTTGATGAAGTCGACTACCACATCAAAACAGATGTTCCAACTCCGCGATGCCTTCTTTAACTCATAAAGCAACATGTACATGTTTCCGCTACTCCCACTGTCTACGAAGCCCTCTGGATGTATACTTATAGGCGCTCTCTTCTAAATCACTATTTAGAAAAGCTGGCATGACACCTAACCGCCAGATATCGTAGTCATGGAATGTAGCAATGGAAAGTAGGATCCGGATGGACTTAAGCATAGGGACTAGAAAAGGGTTTCATCATTATTCATACCTTGTCGATGACGAAAACCTTTTGCAACAAGCCTTAGCTTTGAAAGTCTCAACTTTCCATGTACACCAAGTAATCTTCTCAAGATATACTTTCCCCTGATGGGGATTTAACCCTTCAGATAAAGCAACCAAAGTCTATACTTTGTTGGTGTATATCGATTCCATCTCATATCACTTAGCATCCAGCCATTCTCACAGAGTCCCCACTCTTGATGGCCTGCACGAAACTAGTTGGGTCATTATCTCATGATGCAATCCTCGCTACCACTGTCATAGAGAAAACAGAAGTATCTCTCAGGTCGGTGAGGAACCTTACCAGATCGGCGGAGAGGCTGAGGTTCGTTGGGATCTATTGAATCTTCCGGTTCTACCAAATCATCAGCAGCGTTTTCTATAGCTGGAACTGCTTCCAGTTCTACTTCATGGCCATTAATTTCTTCATAAGAAATTCCCTTTCCCAATAGTGTCATGCTGAGAAACAAAACACATTTTGCTCCTCAGTGTGGAAGAAGATATTCCCTTGCGAATGCTTGGGATATCCAACAAACTTCCACAGAACTGACCTTTCCTCGAACTTGTCCGGATTTTGCTTTTAGACATAGGCCGGACAACCCCAAATCTTAACATCCTTAAGAGATGGGCTCATCCCATACCATATCACATATGGAATGGTAGGCACCTGATTTGATTAGAACCCTATTCAATAGGTATGCAGCTTCACAAGTGCATAACCCCCAAAAGAAATAGGCAACTCAGTAGTACTCATCATAGAGCGCACCATATCTCATTGGGTGCAATTGCTCCGCCGCGATATACCAACGTGCTGTGGTGTATACAGAGGTGTAATGCTGAGAGAGAATCTCATTCTCCTATAGAATAGTCCAGGAATTCCGTGCTCAAGTATTCTCCTCCCAGATCTCATCATAGGACATAATACTTATACACGTTTTGGTTCTCTACTTCTGACTTATATTCTTTGAATTTCTCAAAATCTTCAGACTTGTGTTTCAACAGGAACATATGTCCGAATCTTGAGAGATCATCGTTGAATGTAATGAAGTACAAAGAACCAGTTCTAGCATTTGTAGACAGGGGACCTATACACATCATCATGTATCAATCACAAGAGTTCATCTAACTCTTTCTCTGTTTCCAATAAACGGAGGTATGGTCATCTTATCTTTGTGACATGACCGGCAAGTTTCACAAGATGTAAGTTCAAACTGATTTAAATATGCATCTTTATGTCACTTAGCTAGTCGGGTCGCACTGATATGACCTAGTCTAAAATGCCTCAAGAAGGATTCATTCATTTCTGAACTCTTCCCCTTGTGTGTGTTCCGTACATTTAGAACTGTAATTTGATTTAGAACGTATATTCTTTTAGACAACGTGCCTGAACCGATCTACTCTTGATATAAGAAATGTTCAAAACATTATCCATCAATACAAAATTATATCCTTCTTTACTAAATAAAGAGACTGATATGATGTTGTATATCAGGTTCGGTATCGAATAACATTCGTTAAGAATCAATGTATTTGATAATACAGGGTGATAACTGCCAACTGCTTTGGCTGCAATACTTGCACCATTTCCAACTCTTGAAACTTATCACGCTTTCTTAGTTCTTTACCTATCTGTATCCCATGTAACATATTACATATATGGGATCCTGATCCGGTATCTCATACCCAGGACATAGAGGATACTGAAAAATAGTTCTCGGTAATGAACATACCCGAAGATGATGCATCAACATGCACTTTCTTCGTTTGGGTGGCACGGGAATTTTGGTAATCCCTTAATTCCTGGTCGGTCTTACAACAATTATAAGTTGGTGTCACGACCCAAAGTCCGGCCCGTGACCGGCACTTAACCACGTGACGTCTATAGGCATAACGCGACTAAGTAACCCGAAACCCAGAAATCAAACCTTAAAAAGTATAGAGTGCTTAAAACATTTATTAGAATATTTGTTAAAACATCTAGGAGAATTCTTTAAAGTTCAAGTTATCCTCTAAAAATTTTGGCAGCATTTCCTTTGTAAAGTTAGCCCCGAGATTGGGTACAAAGCAATAAATGAGTAAAATAATATACAATAAGAAATAAGCATCCCAAACGGGAGCAATCACGCCCAACGGCGGAAACAACACCACAATGATAATATACGACGCCATAGCGAAGAAAGAGTAAAAATAAGTGAAGACAACATGAAATATAAAACTGCATAATAAAGTCGGCTCACAACGAGCTCGACACCAAAGTACAATAATATACATCGTCCTCACAACAGGTCTCTAAGTCCATACATAAGTTGTAGATGGAGAATACTAGATAAAATGATGTATACAACTGGAAAATAAACAGATACCGCATAAAACCCACCTATCAGCAAAATGGCTAGTATGCCAACTGCAATGGTATATGTGTCAAAAGATGTACGAAAGCAGCCTGCCGCGACTACTCCGAGGGGCAACCTGCAAGCACTGTGGCACAACGGGGGTGGGTTGCCAACTCGTAAATAATAGATAACATATAAAGGTAATCGCGAGTATGCACGTGCTGCGATACTCTAACCTATGCCAACAGATAACATCTATATGATGAATTGGATGCTCAAATCATGCAACAAATTCGATCTAATGACATCTCTATGTGATGAGCAAGGTATGCAATAATTGTGCATAGCAATGAAATATAACAACCCTATATAGAATGGGCAGGGTATGCATTAAGCGTGCATAGCAATGAAATCTAACAACCTTATATAGAATGAGCAGGGTATGCAATAAGCGTGCATAGTATGTGTACTCTATCAGGTACAATAGATACAGGATGAGATGTGAAATACTGAATGCTGAGCATGGGAATAAATAGTATCTACACGGAATATCAACGTGGAAAATAACTGGTGTCCATCAATACACCCAAATCCCAAAAAGACTCAGGCGCCGACATCCTCATCGGCTCTCAAAATCCTGTAAATCTAATAGAATCATGAGTGCCCAACATTGGCACTCGAAATATCATAAAATTAGCCGTGTCTAGCATCGACACGCAAATCCTCAAGTATCGGGCTCCGTCCATCGGATCGGCCCACGGGCTCCGTCTGCGGAATCAGCCCTCGGCCCCGGCAGTACGCATCGTCCCGTATCCATCAATCAACTCTGGTCGGTATCCTCCGGATAATCGCCAGGTCTAACCAATCATCGGTAGGTAGTAGTCCCTCCGCCGGGCTCACCGTCTAGAAATACGAGTCTTCTTGCCCCGGGGTACCGTACCGGGCCAACCATGTATCCGCAATCGGTGCCTACCGCTCCTCGAATCGGGTATACTCACACAAGCTCTCTGGAACCGAGAAAACTCATGGTGGACGCACTGAAATATCATATCAAGAGAAACCGGGTTTTTAAAACAGTGCGTATTTTCTTAAAATGTTACCGCGGTTCTCAAATCCAGAAATCATATGAATCCAAAACTCAATGCGTAAATCCATGCAATGTATCGTATGATACTAAGAGTAAAAAGGGAACGCCGCTCTTTTAAAAGGATCCAGTTTTGAAAATATATCATGCGGTCCCTATTTTCATGAAATCAAATCAATATCATCCATGTATGTGATATATGTATATATGTAGGTATAGATGTGCAAATGGATATATATACGCGAATATGAGTGTAGCACTAGTATGAATATACAGTGTGCATGTGCGCAGGTATGAAAATATCAATATATGTGTGCACTAGTATGAATATACAGTGTGCATGTGCGCAGGTATGAAAATATCAATATATATGTGCACGGGTATGAATATACAGTGTGCATGTGCGCAGGTATGAAAATATCAATATATATATATGCAATGGTATTAATATACAGTGTGCATGTGCGCAGGTATAAAGATATCAATATATGTGTGCACTGGTATGAATATACAGTGTGCATGTGCGCAGGTATGAAGATATCAATATATGTGTGCACTGGTATGAATATACAGTGTGCATGTGCGCAGGTATGAAGATATCAATATATGTGTGCACTGGTATGAATATACAGTGTGCATGTGCGCAGGTATGAAGATATCAATATATGTGTGCACTGGTATGAATAGACAGTATGCATGTGCGCAGGTATGAAGATATCAATATATGTGTGTACTGGTATGAATAGACAGTGTGCATGTACGCAGGTATGAAGATATCAAAATATGTGTGCACTGGTATGAATATACAGTGTTCATGTGCGCAGGTATGAAAATATCAATATATATGTGCACTGGTATGAATATACAGCGTGCATGTGCGCAGGTATGAAGATATCAATATATATGTCAATATGCGACAAGTCATGACAATCAGCAATGATGCGGCACTCAAATCAATATGTATAATGCGTAGCAATCCTATAGTGCAAGTGTCATGGAAATCACTAATGGTGTGAGTGTAAAATAAAAATAGTGCTCGTGCATCTTGAACCGTTAGTGATAGTGAAGTGTTCTATATTACTAATTCTATATGCAATAGGAGATGGTATGTTACTATAGTATATATATAAATATATACGAACACATGATGTTAAATCTACTCATCTGGTCGTGTGCTACATGTAACCGACCACTTGCTTCCCTTTCTTGGCGGCGTCCGACGCACCTGCCTGCGAACCTGGAATTTACACAAAGATTCCATATATAAGCAAATATCTCGCAAAACGCGATATCGAAACAAAACGAGAAACTCGCGTCATGAATTAACGCGCGCGTGTACGATACGCTGAAACGTGTGTATACGCGTCTAAAACTAACCCGACACGTCGCGACACGCTGGATCACAGAACTCACTCACGTATCGCGCGTATCGCGTGAACTAAACATACTTGAAAAACGATATATTTTCCCAGATTATACCCAGGTTAAAAACTCCCAAAATTGCATATACCAAAGATGTTAGAAATGTAGCAGACACCTATAGAGAAAACCCTAATACTTAGTTCCCAAGTCTGGCCGCAATTTGTGGCCAGAAGGAATATTCCGGCGGCCAAAACTTAGGCAGGGGGTCTCGTCCTCTGGTGGTGTGGTCAGGGTCTCCCAAGTAGGTTACAGTCAACTCAGATTTTATCTGGTGTACCCGGGTCTATAGCAGATCACAGAAAGCCAAGATTTTGCTTAAAAAAGATTAAATTTCGCACAAATAGAAAACTTAGGGTATTTTAGTGCAATCTGGGGCCTAATAAGACTTAATTAAGTTAGTCTACCCAGTACTAAGCTCACTTAACCAAAGTTCACACTAATCACCATATATATCACAAAAACTCACTTTTTATACTAATCGAAGCTATTTCGACACAAACTAAGCAAACTAAGAAGTTAGGCTCAGAAATTATACCTCACTCGACCCTACGATGCAGGAAAAAGAGAAGAAGAGGAAGGGAAGAAGGTGCTGCAGCTGCTGCTGTGCTGCTGAAACTGTTGCTGTTGCTGCTGCTCACTGCTGCTGCTGCCTGCTGCTGCTGCTTGTACTGGGGCTGCTGCTGCTTGTGCTGGGGCTGCTGCTGCTTGTGCTGGGGCTGCTGCTGCTGCTGAGGCTGCTGGGGCTGCTGCTGTTGTTAAGTGTGTGTATGTGTGTGAGTGAGAGTAGAGAGAAAATGAGAACAAATGAGAGAAAACAAAAGAAATGATAGCACACAATGTGTCAACCCCCCCTCTCTCTTCATTAATTGCAAGCATGACACTTGCCATGATGCCATGTCTCTCTCTCTCTCCCCCTCCAAGTCAACCATAAATAATTAACCCCAAAACACTTAATAAGAACATTTAAATTAGCTTAAGGAAAATGGTTGTTCCACCATGGTTGCTGATAATGGTTCAACCCCATTTTAACCCTAGTTTACATGCACAAGTGTGTGCAAGCCTAATAAAATATTCATTAAATTTAGAAAAATATTTGAAAGTCAATTTGGTAAAATTTTTATTAAAAACTATATATTAACATATAATTAGCCACTAAACACCTCCTAAGGTGTTACAGTTGGAGCGGGACCAACGTTCCCCTAACGTAGTATAACAAGCGGGTTCGGTCAATACATCGGTATTATTATATTGATTAAGACATGACATGGTCGCTACCTTCAGAGAGAGAGAGAGAGAGAAGAAAACACTCAGCGTATGCTCTTGCAAGATTAGATCGGTTATTAATATATCTAATCAGGATGACTCCCACTGTTTTAGTCAAATCTTTCTTCAAACCCTAAAAGGAAAGACTAGGCAGGATTAATTACACTCTACAAGTTCGCCAATCTTTCGGCCAGGCAAGTGCCGGTACTTTGAGGGAGGTTCCCTGTGCTTTCGCACAGACCTAATTAAAATAAACCTCTTTTTTCCAGGGGTGTTACCCCGTTGACTCCTTTCTAGACACATACTTGATCGACTAATTGTAATATGTAAAACTCTCTCAGAAGTAACTCTTACTCACAGTGGGTATCAGGATCCAACTATCTCATAGGAAGAATGCAATCTCATTGTAAATTTCAACACTTGAAATTCCCAATAATATTTTACCCCTAACCTCCTATGACCTCGACAAATGCCAACAAACCATAGGATGCTAGTCAAGTTCAACCCGTCATTTCCTGATTGAATTAAACCCACCCGCATGACCCTTGACAAAGGACAACAAGGTCGCACGACTACCCTAACTCAATCGCATCATATGCTTATGCAGATAAGCAGTAATCAGCTACCGCGCACTATATCTTGACAATGGCCAACAAACATAGCACGAATACTAACTATTACTTATCTGAAATGACGGAGGGCTACGACTGGTTTTTAAGAAAACCCTTTGCGTAATGAACTTGATATCGTCGTAGAATCGAGTGATTTTGAAAAGGAGTGTTTTTGAGGCTTTTACTAGTTTTTCTAAAGAGGTCACTCCCGGTGAAGGGATCTCGGCTCTTTCCTTATCGAATAAGGTGCAGGATATTTCATAAATACCACTGTGCAAAACAAAAACCATAAAAGCAATCAAAAGGAAAATCGAGTTTGTATCATCTGTCCGCTAAAGAGGTCACTCCCGGTGAAGGGATCTCGGCTCTTTCCTTATCCAATAAGGTGTTGGATATTCTATAAGGAATACCGCTACGCAAAGCAAGAACTAGAGCTACCAGTTTTCAAGAAAAGTTTCTACAACATCTTTAGTTTTTTTTATTTCATTAATCTCATTAATGAAGTCCAATTTATTATGCTTCCCAAGCATCTGATATGAAACGAAATCAGCAATATTAATTATATCTCATATATATAATATATAGGCATTCGTCTCAGAATATAATCAATGATCACATCACAGAATATCGCAGCAGAATAAAACATATGAAATATTGAATATACTAGAATTTCCGGGTTTTAATCTAAGCCTGTATAAAACACGGATTCCACGGTCATGATGAATAGCCAATCCCACACCCCTAGACCCCTATGAGAGCGGCAAGCAACCGTACCAATTCTAGAGTTAGGAGACCCGGTCTCGACACCTCGAGAAGGTCTCCCACTGGACACTAGAACCCGGTTACTTATGCTCCCCGCCTTGGGTCTATCCTAATGCGGAAAAGTAAATAATATACAATGGTGACATCATCCTCGACCCGGAAGTTCCCCATTGAAAGAATATTACATACAATGAATTTTACATGAATGAAAATGAAAAACTCTCATCTCACATAAAACCCCCGGCTATTCAATCACGACGATCCAATATAACATATCACAGCAACATATAACATCACATGTCATCAATGTAAGTAAATATGCGTATCCCAATTGTCGTTGACATATAGCAACAAAACTGGCGATACACCAAATATTACACTTACGGTCGCAGAAAAGAATGTGAAAAACTACAACAATTGGAATCCGCAACCAACTTAGACATCATAAACCCAACATATCTTATACTTCGGATTTCATGCCTAACCAAATGAATTCCTTAGATATCACATGCCTAACAATTATAAACCCGCTTTTTATTCTCGATCTCGAAAACACTTTTCAATATCTAGTTGGGCAATTCAACAAGATTCCAGATGTCCTGATCTGTAATACCCCATGTATTATCCGGTATACCCACATATAACAGATAAGCATGGGGACCCACTATAAAACAATGGGGAATTTTCGGAATACATTCTGAAAGAGGACAGATCTGTACTATAAATGGAATGATACCACTCTTCAATACAGATGCGCCTTTTAAGTGAACCGGCACTACAGGATCTTGAGAACTCCGTAGTTAAGCGTGCTCGAGCCAGGGAAGTTCTGGGATGGGTGAAATCCTGGGAAGTGGCACCCGGTCGGGTCCGGTTCGACCCGAAGGACAAAACGTGCGACTTCGGTCAGAGCGGACAATACTCTCTGTATTGAGGGTGGGTCGTGACAGAATGGTATCAGAGCTGGTTCCTCAATAGTAGGTCTGTGGTTTTAGGACGAACCATTGTTTTAAGTGGGGAAGAATGTAATACCCAATGTATAATCCGGTATACCCATATATACCAGATAAGCATGGGGACCCATAATAAAACAATGGGGATTCTTCGGAATACATTCCGAAAGAGGACAGATCTGTACTATAAATGGAATGATACCACTGTAGGGTTCCTAGGCACACTAAGGAAGTCTCACAAGGCATCAAGCATGCCAAAATCAAATTTTTCAGGTGCCGAGAAACCCTAATGCGATCGTTAACTAAAGTTTAGGCGAAAACATATGCGAATAAACAACTTTACTCTAAAGTGAAAGAGACTACAACCTTTGTAGATCCGGTCCTCCACTTCCTTAGCTCCGTGATGATGTCCCTCCGCTGCGATCATCGGATCCCGGACTCTAGCGATGGTTTCGTCGAAGAAATGATCGGGCTAGGTCGTCGACTTCGATGCCGAAGATGATCTACGTCGAGGCAACTCAAACTCAAGCTCCACCTTCACCAAGTCAAGAAACTTGTGAAGAAAACACCCTATACTACTTGGCAAGTGGTAGAGGATGCAGAAATAGGAACTGGGTTCACTTTGGATTTGGATTTCTCACTTGGAATCATCACTTGACATTTTTGAAGCAAGCTTTTCTTTTCTTTTTCAAGAAGAAGAAGAAGAAGAAGAAAAGAATAGGAATTAATAATCAAATTAGAAAATCAAGTGATGAGTTATCATAGTACAAGCATGGGTGAAGATACCTCATGTAGAGAATAAACTAGGGCTTAGGTTGATGGTTAGGTTAAGGATAAAACAAAAATGGCAAAGACTTTCAAAGCTTCATGAAGCTTCATGAATAAAACAAGAAAGCCACCATTTTATTTTAAGCAAAATGAATAAATAAATGAATAAACAAATTAAATATAAACCTTAAAAATTAACCTAAACCATGGTTTAAAGCATACACACCCAAGTTTGCATGTATCATCAAACATGATACAATCTAGTGCACAAAACTATATCATATATACAATGTGCATATTCAAGTGAGAAAATAATCTTAAGTGAACCAATACTAGTTAATGTAAAGTAATATATCAAATATATATAATTATAAATTAAATCATTAAATCAACACTTGATTTAATGATCCGGTCATATTGCATATAACCGACTAATATCAATAGTAACAAGTTATCGAATCAAACTTGATCCGATAACCCGGCTATATCGCATATAACCGATCTGTAAGTGCACGGCGGCGCCCCGGCCGTCAATCCGACGGCCAAATGCGGAAGCGGTGATAAACTTAAATTTTTCTTGAACTGGCAAACCGCCGCGCACTAATACCCGGATCGAACCATTAACTAGTCCTAGCTAACTACAAGATGGGGAAGAGAGATATACCGACAGATCCGAGTCCTCCGGTCTTCTCATCGTCGTCCCGATCTCCTGCGGAAACTCCGGTCTCCACCTCATCACCGGAAGTGCACCACATCGCCTACTTCTTTTACGGGCTCCCACCTCAATGCCGAGGCAACTCGGGCACGAAGCTGGCTAGTCGACGTGCCCAAGATTTGCTGTAGAATGTAGTGTGGATTACTATGTCTCATTCTGGGGTTGTAGGAGGTGCCATTTTGATGGAGGGATGATACAAGAACTATATGGAGGGACTTGGGGATTTTTGGAGCATGAAAAGAACAACAAATCCCTATCCAAAAATTTGGACAGCCCACTTCATGAAGTGGCCGGCCAAGACATGGTGGAGGGGTGAATGAGAGAGAGGAATGGTTATCATATGAACCACTGATAACAAGGCAAAACCAACACTCAACTAACAACCATCTCTCATCATCAACAATCATGTCCACAAAAGTCATGCCATCATGACACAAAGAAAGTCAAGCAAAGCATGGTCAAGGGATGGTGCACCATCATGATAAAACAATAAGCAAAGACCCCCTCCACAAATGCTTATTTGCAACAATGCAAATAAGCCCTCCTCCACCAAACTTCGGCCAATGAACGATACAAAGGAAATTGGCCGAAACGGAAAGCAAACTGGCAACTCCAGAAAACTGGTCCCGTAATAAATTACAGGAAAACCCCGATACTGTGCATACACACCCGCATTTGTATTCCGACCGATATACAAATGCAATGAGACAAAATCTACACTGTACTATATTAGGATCCGGCTTAAAACAAAGCCGGCCAGTAATATCCGTTCGATCCTGATCCGTGCAATACCGCATGTATCTGATCGAACCCTGCCATATATCCATACGGCCTATAGTACAAACTGTCCGATCCTGATCCGTGCAATACCGCACGTATCTGATCGGACCTTGCCATATCTCCATACGGCCTCTACAACTTTCGCCCGAAAGCTTGAGTAACTGAATGTGGGGGACTCTAAAGACTCGTCAACACCTTGGTTGTGGATTTAACCACTAGCACGTCAGAGGTATAAGCCAATACGTAACGGGCTACCAGGTATTGACTAAAAGGGACGTCTGTGAGCGAACTCAGCCTGACAACCCTACTGAGCCTGTTAGTGACAATATCCGTACAGTCCGGTTCGTCCGTCTATGAGTATCGCATGGCGGGCCTAGGGGGTTGGTAAAAGTCAGACCCCCAAAAGCGGTACAAGTCATGTCGGAGTGTAGCCCAGAACACCCTGAGATACTACTGGAATACCTACCAGTAAATCTCCTTGCCTCGGCCGAGGGCTTCGTGTAATGGCTCTCCTAGACACAGCGCGACCTCACCCCCAATACCGGGAGAGACGAACCCCTGAAGATACGCTCACTGTCTCCATGTGGCTCGGGACTGTACCCAACTAAAACCTGTTTGCACGACTCTTTTGAGCCGTGGTAGGGTAGTAATCAAAGTACAGTGGGAACTCACACGAGACAAATGACGATCCCAGGTCGATGAACTAACCTGTACACATGTCACCAGGGAACTGCCATCTGACGTCTGGTATATGACCAACTAGCATGTTCCCGACGAGTCCTGTCCGGTGTACTCATAACCCAATGAGCACCTGTATACATCTTAGGTGATCTAACTGACACCAATGGCTTGTGAGACCGGCCACCGCCCCTCGTCGGGGTCTCGACTGTATACACTAGTCTACTCTGGAGAATCGATGCCCTGTCTCGAAACTCTCACGACTAGGGACCATTTAAGGATATGCTTATAGACCCCCAGCTCCCACTTATATGATCGCCTTGTAAGTCCACGTTGCGACCCCCGGTTCTTACGGGGAGGCGGAAACGGTATAAAAATCAAATTTTTAGCGCAAGGGGCAATATGGACTAAGCAAAGTCGGGATCGTTGACTAAACTAAAACTAGCATACTTAGCTAAAGAGAGTTAGCTACTCGGATGGAGATGGTTATACCTAAACTTGAACTCCTTCGTCTCCGAGCTCCGATGGTGGTCCGATGGCTCCTTCTCGTCGTCTCCGTACGCCGAAGATAGATCCACCTGAAAGCTCCAACCTTTAGCTCCTTCTTCGTTCTTTGAAGAAACTAGTTCACTTGGTTTGCTAAACCTAGTGAACTAGAATGAGTAGAGAAGATTTAGAATGGGATTTTATCTATGGTTCTTGATTCTCAACTCATGAGACAAGAGAACCATAGATCAAGAGAGGGAGCAAGAGGTTGAGGGTGAGAGCAAGAGGAGAGCTCAAGAACAAGAGAGATAATGAGCAAGAAAGAATGAGCAAGTAAGAATCTCTCACCCTCTCATAATCCAAAGCAATGATAACTCATCATATTAACAAAAGTCTTATGTGATGGTTAGAAGCAACCACAACCATATCATTTCATGCACTCATTTTACACAAATGAGCAAGTAAACAAAAGTCTTTGCCATGAAATGATGGCTATGGTCATCATGATGGTCAACTAGTCAAGCCTAGTCAACCGGTCAACAAGTCAACAAAAGTCAACAAGTCACCAAAGTCAACAAGTCAACAACCATATCACCATAATACTTAATTAATATAATAGTTAATCACATATCATATTCTCATTAGGGTTGAGCAAAAAGTCAAATAGTCAACGGTCAACTGTCAACAACCCTAATGAGAATCCGCTGTCTGTGCCTCCCTGTCAACTGTGCATACACACCCGCATCCGCGTTCCGAGGAACACGAATGCAAACTGGATAAATCCAATCCCATAAGGTACACTAGGATCTGGCTTAAACCAAAGCCTGCTAGTGTAAACTGTCCGGACACTGTACGTGCACAAGTGCACGGATGTGACCGAACCCTGTCGCAAAACCATGCGACCTGTCGCAATACCATGCGACCTCTACTATTTTGCCTAAAGGCGAAAAGCTTTCTGTGTGGGACTCTAAAGACTCGACACTACGCTGGCAGTGGGTTTAACCACAGACCGCAAGCGGCACTAGCTGTGCGTAACGGTCCCCAGGTAATGCCGACAAGAAGACCGACGAGGCGAAACCCATCTGAACTCCTACTGAGCCTGAGTGTGACATTCTCCGTACAGTCCGGTCTGTTCGTCTGATACATCGCATGGCGGGCCTAGGGGGCGGTAAACGTCAGTCCCCCAATAGCGGTACAAGTCGTGCCGGAGCGAAGCCCAAAACACCCTGAGATAACACTGGAAACCTACCAGTATATCTCGTTTGCCCTGGCCAGGGACTACTCGTGTAATGGCTCTCCTAGACACAGCGCGATGTCAACCCCCAATACCGGGAGAGACGAATCCTGTCTAACCGTCACTGCCTCCAAGTGCTTCGGGACTGCACCCAACCACTACCTGTTTGCACGACTCCTTTGAGCCGTGGTAGGGTAGTGATCAAAGTACAGTGGGAACACACTCGAGGCGGAGTGACAGTGTCAAGTCAGCGGACTAAGCTGTACTCATGTCACCTGGGAACTGATAACTGACGATAGGTATAATACCAACTAGTCAGTTCCCGACGAGTCCTGTCCAGTGTACCCGTAACCTAACGAGCACCCGCATACTATCTCAAGTACGACGTACTGACGGCTGTGGGACAGACCGTCTCCCACACTTGGATGAGAAGCGCATGCGCTGGTCTACTCCGGAGTATCGATGCCCTGTCTCGATAGTCCTGCGACCAGGGACCTGCATAAGGATGTGCTTATAGATTACCCAGCCCCACTAGTGTGACGGCCATCACATCGCTGGTAATCAAGCAAAGATCCTAAGGGCTCTACTAATGTGTATAGGCGATATACAAAAATAAACACATGTACACATTGAAGTAGAAACAAACCAAGTAGCATACTACTATTTTGAGCAAGATTGTATATACAAGGTGAATATCCCAAGCATCCATTAAGTAATATACAAACTAGTATGATACAGTAATGGCCTCTAGGGCATATACACTAACAATCTCCCACTTGCACTAAGGCCATGTACTGGCGTATCGAAGACCTATCATCTCGATCAGCCGCTCGAACTGAGTCTGGGGCAAGGCCTTGGTGAATGGATCTGCAGTGTTGTCTTCTGAAGCGACTCTCCGAACCTCGATCTCCTGGCGATCCACGATCTCCCTGATCAGGTGATACCGCCTCAAGATGTGCCTGGATCTCTGATGGGACCTGGGTTCCTTCGCTAAAGCTATAGCCCCGTTGTTGTCGCAATACAGAGGTATTGGATCAACAATGGACGGAACCACCTGAAGTTCTTTCAAGAACTTCCTCATCCAGACAGCTTCTTTTGCGGCATCAGATGCAGCGATGTATTCCGCTTCCATCGTCGAGTCTGCAACGGTTTCTTGTTTGGAACTCTTCCAACACACCGCCCCTCCATTGAGGGTAAAGACAAAACCCGACATGGACTTGGAATCATCCTTGTCACTCTGGAAGCTGGAGTCAGCAAAGGCCTCGATCTGGAGGTCTTTTCCGCCATACACCAAGAACATCTCCTTAGTCCTTCTCAGGTACTTAAGAATGTTCTTTACCGCTATCCAGTGTTTCTCCCCACGGTTTGACTGATACCGGCTTACCACACTCAGTGCATAAGCTACATCCGGTCTGGTACACAACATCGCATACAATATAGAGCCTACCGCAGAAGCGTAGGGTATAATAGACATGCGATCCCTCTCCAAATCAGTCTTGGGAGACATCTCTTTAGAGAGGGTGATCCCGTGACAAGCCGGTAGGTTACCGCGCTTGGAATCTTCCATACTGAACCTCTTCAGTATGGTGTCGATGTACCTGGACTGTGAAAGTCCTAATATCCTCTTGGATCTGTCACGGTAGATCCGGATACCCAGAATGTATGAGGCATCACCCAGGTCTTTCATGGAGAACCTGTGTGACAAGAACCCCTTGACAGATTGTAGCATAGGAATGTCATTTCCTATTAAGAGAATGTCATCCACGTATAAAACGAGGAATACTACAGTTCTCGCTACAAATCTACTATAGATGCATGGTTCATCTGGATTTTTGATAAAGCCAAATTCTTTGACCGTCTCATCAAAGCAGATGTTCCAACTCCGCCATGCCTGCTTTAGTCCATAGATGGACTTAAGCAACTTGCACACCTTTCCGCTGCTCCCACTCTGAATGAAACCCTCTGGCTGGTCCATATAGACACACTCCTCTAAATTTCCATTTAGAAAAGCTGTCTTTACGTCCATTTGCCAGATCTCATAATCGTGGAAGGCAGCAATGGCAAGAAGGATCCGAATGGATTTCAGCATGGCTACTGGAGAAAAGGTTTCGTCATAGTCCAAGCCAGGTCTTTGACGAAAACCCTTTGCTACCAGCCTAGCTTTATAGGTCTCAACCTGTCCATCTACACCAATCTTCCTTTTGAAGATCCACTTGCATCCTACGGGTTTTACCCCGTCTGGAGCAATGTCCAACGTCCATACCTTGTTGGTGTACATGGACTCCATTTCGGTCCGCATTGCATCCAGCCATTTCACTGAGTCAACGCTCTGAACAGCCTGCTGGAAGCTAGTAGGCTCATCATAATCTATGATGCAATCCTCTCTATCCCCGTCTATGAGAAAACCGTAGTATCTCTCGGGCGGATGAGACTGCCTACTACTCCTGCGGAGTGGCGCAGGAATGTCCTGTTCTGTTGAACCCTCTGGTTTCACTAAGCTTTCAGTAACAGTCTGTGGTTCTGGAACTTCTTCCAGTTCTATTGTGCTCCCACTTATCTGGGTTTCCAGAAACTCAGTTTCCAAGAAGCGGGCATGCTGAGAAATAAAAACCTTTTGTTCCTCAGCGGAATAGAAAAGATACCCCCTGGAGTTCCTTGGGTATCCCACAAACTTACACTGTACTGAACGTGCCTCAAGCTTGTCCGCATGCTGCTTCTTTACAAAAGCTGGACATCCCCATACCTTAAGATACTTTAGACAGGGTTTCTTCCCAGTCCACATCTCATATGGGGTGGTAGGCACAGTCTTGGTGGGAGCCTTGTTCAAGAGATACGCAGCTGCTTCTAGTGCATATCCCCAGAATGATCGCGGTAACTCAGCGTTACTCATCATGGACCGAACCATATCCAATAGGGTTCGGTTCCGTCTCTCCGATACACCATTATGTTGCGGAGTGTATGGAGGAGTAAGCTGAGAGAGAATACCATTCTCTTTTAAGTAATTCAGGAATTCGGCACTTAAGTATTCTCCACCTCGATCCGATCTTAGAATCTTAATACTTTTGCCGGTCTGTTTCTCTACTTCATTCTTATACTCCTGGAATTTTCCAAAGGCCTCGGACTTATGTTTCATCAAGAAGACATAACCGTACCTTGAGAAGTCATCCGTAAAAGTTATGAAGTAAGAATGTCCGCTTCGGGCATGTGTAGACATTGGACCGCACACGTCACTGTGTACGAGTCCCAAGAGCTCGCTCGCTCTTACTCCTTGTCCAGTAAACGGAGTCTTTGTCATCTTTCCTTTGAGACAAGATTGACAAGTGGCATACGATTGATATTCGAACGCATTCAAATACCCTTCTGTATGTAACTTCGTCAACCTTCTCTCATTGATGTGACCCAATCTACAATTCCATAAGAAAGTCTGATTCATTTCCGGAGACTTTCTTTTGTGTGTATTCTGGACGTTGAAAATCTGTGGTTGGTTTAACACGTATATACCATTACTCAATGTACCTGACCCAATCAAAACTTGATTAAGGTGAATGTTTACAACATTACTTACAAACGCAAATTCATAACCTTCTTTAGAAACTAAAGATACAGAAATGATATTACAAGTTGCGTTGGGTACAAAAAAGCAATTACGCAAAACCAAAACATGTCCATCTGACATTCCCAGGTGATAGTCCCCCACGGCTTTAGCATCCATGCTAGCTCCGTTCGCAACTTTGAGGGTCATGTCACCTGCCTTCAAAACCCTACGGTTTCTCAACGCCTGCAAAGAATTACAGATATGAGATCCTGATCCGGTATCCAATACCCAGGAAGTAGAGTTTATTGAAAGACAATTTTCAATAACATACACACCTGAAGCTGAAGCTGCAACCTGCTTCAATTCCTGTGTTCTGGCCTTCCAGGCCCTGCAATCATTCTTCCAGTGTCCTGTCTTATGACAATAGAAGCATTCTTCCTTGTCCACAAGCTTCCCCGCTATCTTTGTTGCTTTTGCTTTTCCCTTCGTATCCACTTTACTAACACCGCCCCTTGGTTTGGTGGGGGCCTTCTTCTTCTTTCCCTTGGCTTTCGCCTTGGACCAAGAAGAAGATGATCCTCCTACAAACAAAGTGGATGTATCCCTACCTTTCTGTAGGGTGCCCTCTGCGCTCCTCAGCATGTTGAGGAGCTCTGAAAGTTCAACCTCTTTTTCTTGTAGGTTGAAGTTCAGTATGAACTGGGCGTAAGTGGAAGGAAGGGACTGGAGAACTATATCCGTATATAGCTCACTCTCTAATGTGATCCCTAGGTCAGCGAGCTCCTCAATGTAGCCGATCATCTTTAGCACGTGCTCGGCTACTGATGATCCGACGGCCATTCTTGTCGAAAATAACTTTTTCGACGCTTCGTATCTTGCGATACGTGATTGCTCTCCATACAGTTCTTTTGTATGGAGCAATATGGACTCCATGTCCATATTCTCATGCCTCCTCTGATGTTCGTTGTCCATCGAGGCAAGCAGGAGGCATTTGGCCTTCGCGCTATCAATCTCCCAAGTCTTGCGGATTTCCTTATCCGCGACACTGGAAGTTGGGCCAGGGACAGGGGGAGCTTTGGTGGTAAGAAGATACCCCAGCTTGTCATAAGTGATTGCTATCTTGACATTCCTGAGCCAATCTTTGTAGTTTGGCCCTGTCAGTTTGTTTTTATCTAGGAGTAACTTAAGTCCAGTCATGTTGATTGGTCGCTGCAATTAGGAGAGAGAAGAAGAAACACTCAGCATGATGCTCTTGCAAGTTTAGAGTGGTTTTTAGTTTGTCTAAACAGGATGGCTCCCACTGTTTCTCGAATCCCTCCTCAAACCATAAAGGAAGAATTAGTCAGGATCAATCCCACCGTACAATACTTGCTTAACCGTTCAGCCAGGCCGGTGTCGGTACTTCGAGGGAGGTTTTCCAACGCTTTCGCGAAGTTCCTTAATTAGAGAACCTCTTTTCCCTGGGGGCGTAGCCCCGCTAACACCTTTCTAGGCACCTACTAGGTTTATAGCATTGATCGTTAAGTGAGAAATTTCCCGAGGAGTAGCATATACTCACAGTAGGATCGGGATCCAAATATCATCGCGTGACGAAACTGAAGGAATCCTACCAGAATCATCACACTCCAAATGGTATGCAAATCTAGCAAGTTTCAGTACTTATGAAACTCCCGATGTGGATTTTTGCCCCATGCTCTTATGACCTTGACGAAGGTCAACAAATCATAAGTCACATGTCACGTTCTGCCCGTCATTATCCAGGTTAATTTGAATCCACCCGTATATACCCTTGACGAAGGTCAACAAGGTAATGCGAATGTCCCAAACCAACGCATCTATCTATGCTACATATGAATACCCAATAGCTACCAATCACTATGCCTTGACGAAGGTCAACAAACACAGCTTGAATACTATTGAATATTCATACGAAACGACGGAGGGCTACGAATGGTTTTGGCAAAACCGTGAACGTAGTGAACTTGATTTGGTCGATGGAACGAGATAGCTTTTAAAAAGAGTGGCTCAAGCTCCGCATTTAAAAGTTGTTTTTGAAAAGAACCGAGTGGTTTTTCGAAAGTGTTCCAACGACTTTAACTTGGTTTATTATCTTGCATTAGTTCTTTTAATGCGTGATATTCTTGCATTAGTTCTTTTAATGCGTCCCATCATTTAATCCTACCATTGCAGAAAACAACCAAAATATGACGTACGCTTATGCCATTCGCATTCGCCACGGGGCCCCGTCATTACCCGTTAGGTTACTTAACTAACGACAGAGCGGGGGCTGGGCTAGCGCGTCTGTAAAACATAAGCAACGTCTAAATAATATCATATATAGATATACTGCAATGATAAACATTTCAGATCACAGATAAATACATGGATATACTAGCAATCTGTAATTTGTACGAGCCTGTAACAAAAACAGATAACACGGTCGCGGTGAATAGCCAAAACCCCACCTTAGACCCCTACGGGTGCGGCAAACTACCCGCCAAGTACCCGAAGCGTAGCAACCTCCCTCATCTCCATGAGTAGGCCACTCGACACTTCGGCATACCCGGTAGTTTGTGCACCCCTCCATGGGTCTATCCTAGGAGCAAAAACAGTAAAGAGAAATTATACAATGACGGCTACAACCCCGACCCGGTTGTGCGGCCATACAAATAATTATTACATCAATTTACAAATTTACATGAATTGCAAGAAAAGAAAACTCTCGTCTCACAACCCCCGGCTATTCACCCGCGACAATCCAACATATTTATATACACATTCCAGCATCAAACACAGATCATGTATAACCCCGACCAATCGACTTATAGCGATTAGCCGACGTTCAATACATGCAAGCATCACAGATATAACCATCATAGTCAAAGTGCAGAGAAGTTCGGAAAAAAATACGGAATTATAGGACCCCAAAAGGAAATTTCTTTTCTGGAAAATCTGGGCACATATAATATATTTCAAAAATCCCAAAACCAACACAGACACACACTGCACGAAAAACGATGTAGAGAAGACGACAAACCGCGGCGCTTCCGCGGCACATGCCTACCTCGTGCGGCGGAAGCGCGGCGGTTTGAACGAAACAGTGGACCGTTTTTCATGGGTGTTCACACAAAACCCTGAGCCGAATTTAGGAGTATAAAGTTTTTGATTTTGACCAGAAAAAATTTCAACAGAAACTCAGGTTTTGTAAAAGTTAGGTTTTTGGATTTTTTTTTTTCGGTTCCGAACTTCGTTACACTTTACTACCAAGCTAGTTTAAGTTTAGTTAGGCTCTGATACCACTGTAAGTCCACGTTGCGACCCTCGGTTCTTACGGGGAGGCGGAAACGGTATAAAAATAAAATTTTTAGCGCAAGGGGCAACATGGACTAAGCAAAGTCGGGATCTTTGACTAAACTAAAACTAGCATACTTAGCTAAAGAGAGTTAGCTACTCGGATGGAGATGGTTATACCTAAACTTGAACTCCTTCGTCTCCGAGCTCCGATGGTGGTCCGATGGCTCCTTCTCGTCGTCTCCGTACGCCGAAGATAGATCCACCTGAAAGCTCCAACCTTTAGCTCCTTCTTCGTTCTTTGAAGAAACTAGTTCACTTGGTTTGCTAAACCTAGTGAACTAGAATGAGTAGAGAAGATTTAGAATGGGATTTGATCTATGGTTCTTGATTCTCAACTCATGAGACAAGAGAACCATAGATCAAGAGAGGGAGCAAGAGGTTCAGGGTGAGAGCAAGAGGAGAGCTCAAGAACAAGAGAGAGAATGAGCAAGAAAGAATGAGCAAGTAAGAATCTCTCACCTTCTCATAATCCAAAGCAATGATAACTCATCATATTAACAAAAGTTTTATGTGATGGTTAGAAGCAACCACAACCATATCATTTCATGCACTCATTTTACACAAATGAGCAAGTAAACAAAAGTCTTTGCCATGAAATGATGGCTATGGTCATCATGATGGTCAACTAGTCAAGCCTAGTTAACCGGTCAACAAGTCAACAAAAGTCAACAAGTCACCAAAGTCAACAAGTCAACAACCATATCACCATAATACTTAATTAATATAATAGTTAATCACATATCATATTCTCATTAGGGTTGAGCAAAAAGTCAAATAGTCAACGGTCAACTGTCAACAACCCTAATGAGAATCCGCTGTCTGTGCCTCCCTGTCAACTGTGCATACACACCCGCATCCGCGTTCCGAGGAACACGAATGCAAACTGGATAAATCCAATCCCATAAGGTACACTAAGATCTGGCTTAAACCAAAACCCGCTAGTGTAAACTGTCCGGACACTGTACGTGCACAAGTGTACGGATGTGACCGAACCCTGTCGCAAAACCATGCGACCTGTCGCAATACCATGCGACCTCTACTCTTTTTCCTAAAGGAGAAAAGCTTTCTGTGTGGGACTCTAAAGACTCGACACTACGCTGGCAGTGGGTTTAACCACAGACCGCAAGCGGCACTAGCTTTGCGTAACGGTCCCCAGGTAATGCCGACAAGAAGACCGACGAGGCGAAACCCATCTGAACTCCTACTGAGCCTGAGTGTGACATTCTCCTTACAGTCCGGTCTGTTCGTCTGATACATCGCATGGCGGGCCTAGGGGGCGGTAAACGTCAGTCCCCCAATAGCGGTACAAGTCGTGCCGGAGCGAAGCCCAAAACACCCTGAGATAACACTGGAAACCTACCAGTATATCTCGTTTGCCCTGGCCAGGGACTACTCGTGTAATGGCTCTCCTAGACACAGCGCGATGTCAACCCCCAATACCGGGAGAGACGAATCCTGTCTAACCGTCACTGCCTCCAAGTGCTTCGGGACTGCACCCAACCACTACCTGTTTGCACGACTCCTTTGAGCCGTGGTAGGGTAGTGATCAAAGTACAGTGGGAACACACTCGAGGCGGAGTGACAGTGTCAAGTCAGCGGACTAAGCTGTACTCATGTCACCTGGGAACTGATAACTGACGATAGGTATAATACCAACTAGTCAGTTCCCGACGAGTCCTGTCCAGTGTACCCGTAACCTAACGAGCACCCGCATACTATCTCAAGTACGACGTACTGACGGCTGTGGGACAGACCGTCTCCCACACTGGGATGAGAAGCGCATGCGCTGGTCTACTCCGGAGTATCGATGCCCTGTCTCGATAGTCCTGCGACCAGGGACCTGCATAAGGATGTGCTTATAGATTACCCAGCCCCACTAGTGTGACGGCCATCACATCGCTGGTAATCAAGCAAAGATCCTAAGGGCTCTACTAATGTGTATAGGCGATATACAAAAATAAACACATGTACACATTGAAGTAGAAACAAACCAAGTAGCATACTACTATTTTGAGCAAGATTGTATATACAAGGTGAATATCCCAAGCATCCATTAAGTAATATACAAACTAGTATGATACAGTAATGACCTCTAGGGCATATACACTAACACGCCCTCATACCGCTGGTGGTCAAGCAAGAATCCTAGGGGCTCTATCAACGTGTAATAGCGACGTGTCAGGTCACCTAAAACAGTACACGATGATAAAGGTAAACCAGATAGCGTACTATCATCTCGAGTAAGATTGTCCTACCGGGATAGGTCCTCCCTCAATCATTGCAATCACGTACCTGTGATCCAATAATTGACTCTGAGGGCACTATCTCCAACACGATCAATATCACAAATCGCGAGAATCGAATACAGTATCACATACTGGTATTATTCTCGGTCCCGCACATATCTCATATGCGCTCCTATTTCGTTTCGCTTGAGCCAGGAAACCTCTGTGTAGGACTCTAAAGACTCGTCAATACGCCGGCAGCAGATGATGATCACATCAAGCACCCACAAGCCGCAAGCGGTCTGCTAAACGTAACGGCCACACGGGTATTGAGCGATCAGAAGATCGACGAGCAAGCCCGCTCACACTCCTGTGAATCCAACCAGTAACACTTACCGTACAGTCCGGTCTCGTCGTCTGATATGTCGCATATCTCGCCTAGCGGTGGTAAACGTCAGACCCCAATAGCTCGATAAGTCGTGTCGATATGAGGTCTATAGCAGTTTGAGAAACTATTGATAACACTTACCAGTAAATCTCTGCAACCCTGGCCAGGGATTTCCGGTTATAGCCAATCGAACACAGCGCAACATCAACTCCCTATACTGGGAGAGACGAATCCCCTCCTATCGCTCATTGCCTCCATATGATTCGGGACTTTACCCAAAAACCACCGTTTTGCATGTCCTCTTGGACGTGGTAAGGTGGAAATCAAAGCACAGTGGGAATCACACAAGACTCTATGACGATCTCGGGTCAACAGACTACTCTGTACCAGTGTCACCAGAGAACTGCCATCTGACGTAAGGTATAATACCATCTGGGAGTTCTCGGCGAGCCCGCCCAGTGTACTCAGTCTCCACTGTGTAGGGTTCCTAGGCACTCTAATGAAGTCTCACAAGGCATCAACCATGCCAATTTCAAATTTTACGGGTGCCGAGAAAACCTAATACGGATCGTTGACTAGAGTTTAGGCGAAATACGAAACTAGTTAACAACTTAACTAAAGGAGAGATGCTACAACCTTTGTAAATCCGTTTCTCCACTTCCTTACCTCCACGTAGGCGTCCTCTCGCTGTCCATCTTGAATCCCGGACTCAATCGTCGGCTTCATCGGAGAAATGGGCGGGCTAGGTCGTCGGCTTCATGCCGAAGATGATCTACGTCGAGGCATCACAAGTTCAAGCTCCAACTCCATCAAGTTGTGAAACTTGTGAAGAAAATGTAAGTCTACGCTAGCGCCCTGGCCGTCTACAGACGCCAAATGCGGAACAAAAACTTTTAAACTGGCGCTATCATATACTTTAACCCGGATCTGCCATTATTGCTAAACTAACATACTGTAAAGAGTGTAGAAAGGTTATACCGAACGATCCGAGTCCTTCGTTCTTTAACCATCATCCCACGCTCCGTTGCGGCTACTCCGATCTCGTCGATCTCCGATATCCTCGTCGAGGTGGCACCACATCACCGATTCTTTAAACGGGCTCCCGCCTCTTACTCGAGGCAACTCGGTCGTCATGTTTGCTAAAAGAGACGACCAAGAATGATGTAGAGAATGAGTAGATGACTTTGTCTCACTTCGTCCAAAACCGTGGACGATCGGTTAATGAAGTTGCCGAGGAAATTGGGTGATGGAAAGAAATGAAGTAATGAAATTTCCATGCACCCAAATACTATCATATCTTTTCTACAAAATTAATCAAGCAAGCAAGTGAGGGAGGAGAGAGAGGGCCGGCCATATTTAAGCAAGGAGGGAGGTGATGGTAGGAGGAGATAAGGAGGTGACCATAAACAACCATCCTTATCATAATGTGAACACTAAAACAAATATCAAGCATAAAGATCTCATCCAAAACAAGAATGTTTAGAAATCAAAGCATGAGTCACAAGACACCTCACTTTATCTAGAACCTTCTAGAACCTTCTAGAAGCTCGACTCACTCTCATCCAAGAAAAGATAAATCCGTCTTTAACCAAATGTTAAAAGACGGCTGATAGAAAACTGGAAACTGGCAACTTCCAAAAGTGATCCTGAAACGACTTTCAGGATAACCCCGAAACTGTATAAATATACCCGCATTTGTATTACGACCGAATACAAATGCAACCGAGACAAAGATATTATACCTAATCAATATAATACTCGGATCCGGCTTAAACCAAAACCGACCAGTATCATCTGCCCGAAAACTGACACGTGCGTAAACGCACGTGCATTTTCCGAACCCTGCCATAAAACCATACGGCCTCTACAACGTTTCGCACGAACTTGGGAAACTGTCTGTGGGGGACTCTAATGACTCGTCAGTACCCTGGCAGTGGGTTTAACCACCAATCGTCAGCAGCACTAGCTATGCGTAACGGCTGCACATGGACTGATCTCAAGGGAGGCTGATGAGCGCACTCAAGGGTGGCCGATGAGCGAACTCATCCAGAAACCCTACTGAGCCTAACAGTGACAATGTATATACAGTCCGGTCCATTTGTCAATGAGTATCGCATATCCGCCTAGGGGGCTAGTAACGTCAGACCCCCAGAAGCAGTATAAGTCGTTTCGGAGTGTAGCCCAATAACACCCTGAGATACTACTGGAGTACCTACCAGTAAATCTCCTGCCATGGCCGTGGGCTATGTGTAATGGCTCTCCTAGACACAGCACGATCTCGCCCCCAATACCGGGAGAGACGAATCCCCTGCCGATCCGCTCACGTGCCTCCATATGGCTCGGGACTGTACCCAAAAGCTACCTGTTTGCACGACTCCTTTGAGCCGTGGTAGGGTAGAAATCAAAGCACAGTGGGAACTCACACGAGACAAATGACGACCTCAGGTCGATGAACTAACCTGTACACATGTCACCAGGGAACTGCTATCTGACGATAGGTATAGTACTAACTAGCAGATTCCCGGCGAGTCCTGTCCGGTGTACTCATAACCCAATGAGCACCTGTATACATCTTAGGTGATCCAACTGACACCAGTGGCTTGTGAGACCGGCCACCACCCCTCGTCGGGGTCTCGACTGTATACACTAGTCTACTCCGGAGTATCGATGCCCTGTCTCGAAACTCCCACGACTAGGGACCACAATTAAGGATATGCATATAAACTACCCAACTCTCACGTATATGATCGCCATCATACTGTTGGCAGTAAAGCAAGATCCTAAGGGCTCTATCAAAGTGTAACATGCAATCAGTCACCTGAACATGTACACGACTGATAAAGGCAAACCAGATAGCATAGTATCATCTCGAGTAAGACTGAACTACCGGGATAGGTCCTCCGCAATCATTGCAATCACGTACCTGCGATCCAATAATTGACTATGAGGGCACTATCTCCAACAATCTCCCACTTGCACTCAAGGCTAATATTGCGATGTCGACTACTCACAGCCCGTGTGAAACCGAACATCCAACTCCTCTACTAATCAGTTTCACAAAGCCCGTTTGTAAAACTATTGTGTTCGAGAAATAGCCTCAGTGAGTGGATCCGCCTAGAAGTATCTTTCTATATCTCTCTTAATCTCAAGTTCGAGGAGAAAGCCATCTCCCGAATTGAGTAGTACCTGTCTTAGAATATGTCTGGATATCTGATAGGACCTTAGTTCATAAATGAACTCCATATCCAAACTTCTTAGACTGTATGGATCACTGAACCTAATCAGTATCCGGCACCATGCCACCCACAGTATCCTCTGGAACCACCTGTCTATAATACTGTCCCTCGTCAGAGGGAAAACTAAAACTCTGACAATCACTCTGTCATCCATGTCACCTTTGAAGCCTGGAATGATAACCGTCTCCCGAAAGAGGCTGCCGTTATCAAATCCGTAGAACATGTACTAATGTTCTAAAACTGCTTCCTTATGTTTCTCCAGGATTGGATTAATACAAACTTATTGCATCTAGTGCAAAAACAACATTTGGTGCGGTACTTGACATCTCATGATTGACTCAATTGCCTAAGCAAGTGATCTGCCAATCATGCACATCCCTCTCCCCTTTAGTCTATACGACACCTTTAGAGAGGGTGACTCCATCACCTGCAGGTACACTACCATGCTAGGAGTCAACTATTCTAAAAACCATTAGAATATCTGTCAAAGTACCCACATTAGGAAACTACCCAAATCCAGATCTAAAACTATAGATCTAGAAACCAGAATGTCAAATATTATATCCATATCCTGTCTGGAGAAACAACTGTGTGACGATCAGAGTACAACCGATCGTAGTATAGGAATTTTACTTCCTACTCTGTGTATGTCATCCAAATACCATGACATCACACCCTACTACCTTCTTAACAGATCCATCCGCTATTCTGATGAAGTCAAACCTATGACTGTCACATCAAAAATAGATGATCTTTCTCCGCTATAACTGCTCAAGTCTATAAATAGATATAAGCTACTTGCCCACTATGCTTCCGATGCTCCCACTGAATATGACAACCCTCTGGCAGAATAATATACACGTACACTTCTAAAGCTACTTTAGAACGACGTTATACTTATCCTCCTTCCTGGTCTCATAGTCTGGAACAACAGTAGTGTCAAGTCTGGGTAGATAAGAACCTCCCTGTCACCGTCCTTGAGGATACCGAAGTACCTCTCGGGTGTCTGAGGTTACCCACCAAATCTGCGGAGTGGCTATTGGAATGTCAAACCTGATTGAATATATAGGTCCTATTAAATTTTCCGTAATCGTTCACGGTTCTGGAATCACTTCCAGTTCTACCATACTCCCACTACTGTTTTCTGAAAAAGATCCATTTTACTAAAACTGTGGCGAGTTAAGAACAATATCACTATTGATCTTCCAAATGGTAGAATATCAACCCTCGACATAGCCAGGGTCAACCCACAAACAGCCACTACAGAAACGTGCCCTGAGTTATCCAGAGTCTGGTTTTAAGCATAAGCTGGACAACTCCCCGTACCTTAATTTCTTTTAAGGTACGAACTATTCTATATCCAATATAGAAACTTTGGCACTTTATTTAATTGGAACCATATTCAAATCATGCAGCTGTCTCCAGTGCATATCAACTTAATGGAAAGAGGCTAATCAGCATTACTCAACTTAGGAATCCATCCAATTATGAGTAACCTGGAAGAGAAATACGTTTCTCAAAACCATCACTATCATCTGAATACCAATCACAAGAATCTACATCTTCGATCTTTTTGAAGAATCCCGATACTTGTGATACCTAGTTCTCTACTTTATTCTTATACCCACAACTTCTCAAAACTTAGACCTTGTATTTCTACGAAACACTTGTCTAAATACTAGAGAAGTTATAAGTAAACAGAAAATAGTACGAGGACCTACCCCTTTGTCCTGATGGACACAGGACAACATACAATACTCTGTATAAGTCCGCTGAGTTGAACAACTCATAACCTGTGCGTTGTAGGTGGAAAACTGTACCCTGGCGATTTCCTCAAATATCACCAATTACAACGAATTCCGATATAATGAGGATGATCACCTAATTCCCAATATCTTACTCCCACTCATCATCTGTAAAACCATACAGATATGAGAATGAAACCTGGTAAATACGTACCCTTGGAATAAGTGTTTAATCGGGAAAACAGGTTTTCTTTAACAATGCACTGAAACATGAAAATGTTTCGTAGGGGTATCCTGGTATTCATAGCAATGCCTCTTCCATATTCCAATTCATGACTTCAACCGTATATTTTATTGCCATCTCTCCAAATCCCTTTATTTGTCTTTAGTCGTTACCTTCTGTACACCATCGTTAGGCTAAATGGTTTTATTCCTTCCCTACCGTTCGGCACCAGCCTATGGTTTGGAAGAAGACTATCCAGTTAGCATAATAGGTGTACCCTCCTAAACCAAGAAGTACTCGCATCTCGAGAGAAGGTGATGATAAAAGACAACTGAATAATACCTTATTCATTTAAAGGTGAAATAGGAGTGGCGATGAAGTACGCGGTTTTGGTCGTGAATGATAACAGTCGCAATTTACTCTGCCCTCTTTCTAATCCCTTTATTTTGTCTTTACATACTACCTTCTGCACACCCTACTTAGGCCAATTGGTTTTCTTCATTCCCTACCTTTCGGCACCTGCCTATCGTTTGGAATAAGACTATCCAATAAGCGTAATAGGTGTACTCTCCTAAACCAAGGAGCTCTCGCAATCTGAGAGAAAGTGATAATAAAAGACAACTGAATAAACCAATTCTATTTCTCCTGAACCTGGATCCATCCTCGAAGAAGTCCCTTCGAGTTCGTATATAACCATACGATGGATCTATCCAATGGAAGTGGATATCCGTAGTAATACGGGTGTTCTGAGAAATGCAAAGGGTAGAAGAAGGAGTGGCAATGACATATGCAACAAAGACAATCCAAAAGCCAGTATTTTAAGAAGGTTCGGTCAACCTGGTCACTGAGTCATAGTCTAGGGTCGGTCAAAGGTCGCTGCCAAAGAGAGAGAGAGAAAAGAAACACTCTGCGTGCACTCTAACCTAGATCAGAATGGTCATTTCTTTATCTAATCCAGAAACCTCCCACTGTCCTGTCAAATTCTCCTCCAAACCTAAAGAAGAATCAATCGGGATGACCCGAAGAGTAAACTAACTCATCAGTGGGAATCGGGATCCAACTCTCATCGCATGATAACGTGATGGTATGCATCCACGTTACTCATACTCCAGAAGGTATGCGCACACTTGGCAAGTTTCAGTTTCTTTAGAAACTCCCGATATGATTTTTGCCCCATGCTCTTATAACCTTGGCTTTGGTCAAAATGTCATAAGTCACATGCCAAGTTCTACCCATCACTATCTTGTCAATTTGAACCCACCCGCACATGCCCCTGACTTTGGCTAATCGGCAGAACGACTGTCCCAAACTAACTCATCTATCTATGCAACAATTGAAATACCCAGCAGCTACCAAACACTATGCCTTAACTTTGGCTAAAATACATAGCTTGAATACTACTGAATACTCAAAAGAAGTGACGGAGGGCTACGGCTGGTTTTTGGCGAAAAACCTTTAGCGTAGTGAACTTGATATCGCTGAAGGAACCTGATAGCTTTTTAAAATATAGTGGCGAAAACCTTTGCTAAAGAGGTCACTCCCGGTGAAGGGATCTCGGCTCTTTCCTCGTGGAATGAGGTGCAGGATATTCCACTGAATACCGCTATGCAAAGCAACTTGTAATCGACTATAGTGAAGTTATTACCCTGACGCAAACTTCTGCCCAAGGGGTCAGTCCCGGTGAAGGGATATCGGCCCTTGCCCCGTCGAATGAGGTGCTGGATATTCACACCGAATACCGCTATGCATAACAAAAGGAAACGTCTTTGCAATAACACTTTTTAAAATTGTTCCAACAACTAAAACAGGTTTGTTTAACTTTGCATTGATCAGAATCAACGCAGTCCCATCAATCAATCACACCAGAAAAGAACGAAAATAAAATGTACGTATATGCCATCCGCATTCGTCACTGGGTCCCGTCATCACCCGTTAGGTTACTTAACTAACGACAGAGCGGGGACTGGACTAGCGCGGGTGTAAAACATATACAACATCTAATAGTATATAAACCAATATACATAATCGCTCCAGGCGTGATAATATGCAACATTACAGAAAAGTAATAAGCATCACAGAACAATACAGATATCTGGGATCCCCGGGTTTCACAGAGCCGCTGCTGAAACCCGACGTTCCCCTGTCATGTGGATAGCCTGTGCAATGAAACCTAGACCCCTACGGGTGCGGCAAGTTACCCGCCAAAACCTGAAGCGAGGTAGTCCCCCACAGCATAGTGAATGGAACACCCGGCACTTCACGGAATCCGGTAAATTGAGCACCCCTCCTTGGGTGAACCTGTACCCCCTACGAGTGCGGCGAATAGTCTGCCAATTTTAGAGTGGGGCCCCTCTGCCTCCCAAAGCCATGAGATGCGGACCCGTTGCCCTCCAGAACCCGGCTATCCGTGCACTCCGTCGCGGGGTAAAACCTAGTACAGTAATGAAAAATAGTACAATAGGTACATCGACCGCAACCTGGTCGTGCCCCAAAAGAATATTATACAACAGGCAGTGACGGCAGTCCACAAGTTGGACGCTGATCCCGCAATATCAAATGTACAAATAAACTCAAACTGTACTACCATTGCACACTGCTATCCACCACGACAATTCCGCAACATCACAGCACAACACAGAACATCAACGCGAATGTCACGTTCGCAAACCCGTCTAAAAGAACTATAGCAATCAAACGCGGTTTACCGATCAAATGACATTCCCGGTCGGAGATATAATGTAAGAACTGTAAACTAACGTGTTTAAATTTCGATCGACCAAATATCAAAAAGTGGGCCCCACAACTTACTGGTGAACAGTAACAAAATCTGGGCCAAAACGATATATATCAAAAACCCCAAAATCCAACAGAGAACCCACTGACAAAATTTGGGAGCACGTGCTCCCCACGTGGCCGCGGATGCGCGGCCAAACCATGGGTTTGGCCGCGTTTCCGCGGCAGCTTGGAGGAATCACGACCCCAAATTTTGTCGTGGCTCTTAAAATCGCCTGCACAGATTTCTAAGACATCCAGAAATAATTTTTGAGACCATTTAAAATCAACAGAAACTGTCAAGTTAGGATTTTGCCGTTTTTGATTTTCGGTTCGATCGATGTTTTGAACGCGTTAGCACAAGTTAGTGTAGCAAAATGGTTAGGCTCTGATACCACTGTAAGTCTACGCTAGCGCCCTGGCCGTCTACAGACGCCAAATGCGGAACAAAAAACTTTTAAACTGGCGCTATCGTATACTTTAACCCGGATCTGTCATTATTGCAAAACTAACATACTGTAAAGAGTGTAGAAAGGTTATACCGAACGATCCGAGTCCTTCGTTCTTTAACCATCATCCCACGCTCCGTTGCGGCTGCTCCGATCTCGTCGATCTCCGATATCCTCGTCGAGGTGGCACCACATCACCGATTCTTTAAACGGGCTTCCGCCTCTGACTCGAGGCAACTCGGTCGTCAAGTTTGCTAAAAGAGACGACCAAGAATGATGTAGAGAATGAGTAGATGACTTTGTCTCACTTCGTCCAAAACCGTGGACGATCGGTTAATGAAGTTGCCGAGGAAATTGGGTGATGGAAAGAAATGAAGTAATGAAATTTCCATGCACCCAAATACTATCATATCTTTTCTACAAAATTAATCAAGCAAGCAAGTGAGGGAGGAGAGAGAGGGCCGGCCATATTTAAGCAAGGAGGGAGGTGATGGTAGGAGGAGATAAGGAGGTGACCATAAACAACCATCCTTATCATAATGTGAACACTAAAACAAATATCAAGCATAAAGATCTCATCCAAAACAAGAATGTTTAGAAATCAAAGCATGAGTCACAAGACACCTCACTTTATCTAGAACCTTCTAGAACCTTCTAGAAGCTCGACTCACTCTCATCCAAGAAAAGATAAATCCGTCTTTAACCAAATGTTAAAAGACGGCTGATAGAAAACTGGAAACTGGCAACTTCCAAAAGTGATCCTGAAACGACTTTCAGGATAACCCCGAAACTGTATAAATATACCCGCATTTGTATTACGACCGAATACAAATGCAACTGAGTCAAAGATATTATACCTAATCAATATAATACTCAGATCCGGCTTAAACCAAAACCGACCAGTATCATCTGCCCGAAAACTGACAATTGCGTAAACGCACGTGCATTTTCCGAACCCTGCCATAAAACCATACGGCCTCTACAACGTTTCTCCCGAACTTGGGAAACTGTCTGTGGGGGACTCTAATGACTCGTCAGTACCCTGGCAGTGGGTTTAACCACAAATCGTCAGCAGCACTAGCTATGCGTAACGGCTGCCCATGGACTGATCTCAAGGGAGGCTGATGAGCGCACTCAAGGGTGGCCGATGAGCGAACTCATCCAGAAACCCTACTGAGCCTAACAGTGACAATGTATATACAGTCCGGTCCGTTCGTCAATGAGTATCGCATATCCGCCTAGGGGGCTAGTAACGTCAGACCCCCAGAAGCAGTATAAGTCGTGTCGGAGTGTAGCCCAATAACACCCTGAGATACTACTGGAGTACCTACCAGTAAATCTCCTGCCACGGCCGTGGGCTATATGTAATGGCTCTCCTAGACACAGCACGATCTCGCCCCCAATACCGGGAGAGACGAATCCCCTGCCGATCCGCTCACGTGCCTCCATATGGCTCGGGACTGTACCCAAAAGCTACCTGTTTGCACGACTCCTTTGAGCCGTGGTAGGGTAGAAATCAAAGCACAGTGGGAACTCACACGAGACAAATGACGACCTCAGGTCGATGAACTAACCTGTACACATGTCACCAGGGAACTGCTATCTGACGATAGGTATAGTACTAACTAGCAGATTCCCGCGCGAGTCCTGTCCGGTGTACTCATAACCCAATGAGCACCTGTATACATCTTAGGTGATCCAACTGACACCAGTGGCTTGTGAGACCGGCCACCGCCCCTCGTCGGGGTCTCGACTGTATACACTAGTCTACTCCGGAGTATCGATGCCCTGTCTCGAAACTCCCACGACTAGGGACCACAATTAAGGATATGCATATAAACTACCCAACTCTCACGTATATGATCGCCATCATACTGTTGGCAGTAAAGCAAGATCCTAAGGGCTCTATCAAAGTGTAACATGCAATCAGTCACCTGAACATGTACACGACTGATAAAGGCAAACCAGATAGCATACTATCATCTCGAGTAAGACTGAACTACCGGGATAGGTCCTCCGCAATCATTGCAATCACGTACCTGCGATCCAATAATTGACTATGAGGGCACTATCTCCATCAGAAAACACCGTATACTACTTGGCAAGAGGTAGAGGGTGAAGAAATAGGAGGTGGGTTCACTTTAGAATTGGATTTCTCACACTTTAGCTCAAGTTGCCATTAATGGACTTAAGCTTTTTCTTTGAAGATTAAGAAGAAGATGAAGCTAGAATATGATAAGTGTTATCCAAAAATAGAAAAGAAATTAGATACTTATCATATACTAACTATGGTAGAGTGTAGAGAATAGACAATGGTTACTAGGAATGGTTAGGGTTAAGCATGAAGACAAGAATGTTTACAAAGTCAAAGCTTCATGAAGCTTCAACTCGAAACAAAAAAAGCCACCATTCTCTCCAAAATCTTTTCCAAATAAATGAATACATAAATAAATAAATGAATAAACAAAACCCTAATCATCTTTTTAACCATGGTTTGATTCTTTACACTTAACCAATTAAACATGCATCATCAAACATGATACAAACATGTGCACAAAAGTATATCACATATACAACTTGCACATCAAGTGAGAAATTCCATTTAAAGTGAACCAATACTAGTTAATGGAAAGTAATATATCAAATATATATAATTATACATTAAATCATTAAATCAACACTTGATTTAACGATCCGGTCATATCGCATATAACCGACTAGTATCATATGTATCGGCTTATCGAATCAATCCTCGATTCGATATCTAGGTTATATCGAATATAACCAATCGATACATTCATCGCGAGAATGGAATACGGTATCACATACACGCATTATTCTCGGTCCTGCACATATCTCATATGCGCTCCTATTTCGTTTCGCTTGAGCCAGGAAACCTCTGTGTAGGACTCTAAAGACTCGTCAATACGCCGGCAGTAGATGATGATCATATCAATCACCCACAAGCCGCAAGCGGTCTGCCAAACGTAACGGCCACCCGGGTATTGAGCGATCAGAAGATCGACGAGCTATCCCGCTCACACTCCTGTGAATCCAACCAGTAACACTTACCGTACAGTTCGGTCTGTTCGTCTGATATGTCGCATATCAAGTCTAGGGGTGGTATAGGTCAGACCCCAATAACCGATAAGTCGTGCCGAAGTGAGGCTCATAACGGGTCGAGAAACTACTGGTAACACTTACCAGCAAATCTATGATCAGCCCTGGCCAGGGACTTCCCTGTTACGGCCAATCGAGCACAGCGCAACATCAACCCCCAATACCGGGAGAGACGAAACCCCTCCTATCGCTCATTGCCTCCATGTGACTCGGGACTGTACCCAAAGACCACCGTTTTGCACGCCCTCATGGACGTGGTAAGGTGGAGATCAAAGCACAGTGGGAATCACACAAGACTCTATGACGATCTCGGGTCTACAGACTAACCTGCACAAGTGTCACCTGAGAACTGCCATCTGACGTGAGGTATAATACCATCTGGGAGTTCTCGGCGAGTCCGTCCAGTGTACCCAGTCTCCACTGAGCACCCGTATACCATCTCTGATGTCAAACACCAATAGATATGGGATCATCCATCGCCCATCTCATGGGTCGAGAAGCGTATACGCTAGTCTACACTGGTATATCGATGCCCCGTCTCGATACACCCACGACTAGGGACCTTGAAGGATGTACTTATGGACTACCATGTCCCCACTAGTATGATCTGCATCATAGTCCAGGTAGTCAAGTACACATCCTAAGGGCTTTACCAACATGTAACTATAAGACAGTTTAAAGAGACAAGTGTACATGTTAAGATAAAGAGCAACCAGATAGCATACTATCATATCGAGCAAGAAAGTCATCTCTATATATGTCCAAGCATCCAATATAATATACATCATCTGTACAATACTGGCCTCTAGGGCACACATACAACTAACAATCTCTCACTTGCACTAGGGCCAGCTGCTGTAGTATCGCATACCGAGCATCCCGAAAAGTCTCTCAAACTGTATCTGGGGAATGGCCTTCGTGAGTGGATCCGCCGTGTTGTTCTTCGTGTCAACCCTCCTGACCTCGATCTCCCGGCGATCAACTATCTCCCGGATCAGGTGATACCGCCTCAGAATATGCCTGGATCGCTGATAAGACCTGGGTTCCTTGGCCAAAGCCACCGCTCCTTTGTTATCGCAATACAAAGGTATTGGATGCTCAATGGATGGAACCACTCCAAGTTCAGTAATGAACTTCTTGATCCAGACAGCCTCTTTAGCAGCATCGTTAGCAGCGATGTATTCAGCCTCCATCATCGAGTCTGCCACGGTTTCCTGCTTGGAACTCTTCCAGCTAACCGCCCCTCCGTAAAGGGTAAAGATAAATCCCGACTGCGACTTAGAGTCGTCCTTATCACTCTGGAAGCTCGAATAAGTAAAGGACTCTACTTGGAGTTCTCCGTTACCATATACCAAGAGCATCTCTTTAGTCCTTCGTAAGTACTTGAGAATGCTCTTCACAGCTGTCCAGTGACTCTCTCCAGGATCAGCTTGATACCTACTCACTACACTTAGTGAGTATGCTACATCGGGTCTGGTACATAGCATCGCGTACATGATAGAGCCAACAGCTGAAGCATAGGGTATCCCTTGCATGCGAGCTCTCTCCAAATCAGTCTTGGGAGACATCTCTTTGGAGAGAGTGACTCCAGAGATCGTGGGCAAGTTCCCACGCTTGGATTCTTCCATACTAAACCTCTTTAGTATGGTGTCAATGTACCTGGATTGGGACAATCCCAATATCCGTTTGGATCTATCTCTATAGATCCTTATTCCCAATATGCAGGAGGCATCACCAAGATCTTTCATTGAGAATCTTTGTGATAAGAAGAGCTTGACCGATTGCAGCATAGGAATATCATTTCCTATCAAGAGTATGTCGTCCACGTACAATACGAGGAAGACCACCTTACTCTCTGCTACCTTCTTGTAGATACAAGGTTCATTTGGGTTTTTGACGAAATCAAACTCTTTGATAACGACGTTAAAGCAGATGTTCCAACTCCGCGATGCTTGCTTTAATCCATAAATGGATTTAAGCAGCTTGCACATCTTCCCGCTGCTCCTACTGTCTACGAAGCCCTCTGGCTGAGTCATGTACACGCACTCTTCTAAATCACCATTTAGAATGGCGGTCTTAACATCCATTTGCCAGATTTCGTAATCATGATATGCAGCGATGGCAAGCATGATCCGGATGGATTTAAGCATAGCCACTGGAGAAAAGGTTTCGTCATAGTCCACACCTAGTCTTTGACGAAAACCCTTTGCTACAAGTCTAGCTTTGAAAGTCTCCACTTTCCCATCTTCACCAAGTTTTTTCTTGAAGATCCACTTGCTCCCGATGGGTTTTACCCCTTCAGGAGCAACATCCAAAGTCCATACTTTGTTGGTGTACATGGATTCCATCTCGGACCGCATTGCATCCAGCCATTTCACTGAGTCCCTACGCGTGATGGCCTGCTCGAAGCTAGTTAGGTCATCATCCTCCATGATGCAATCCTCGCTCCCACCATCCATGAGAAAACCGTAGTATCTCTTAGGTTGGCGAGGAACCCTACTAGATCGGCGGAGAGGCTGAGGTTCATTGGGAGCTTCTGAATCTTCTGGTTCCACTAAATCTTCAGTTACGGTTTGTGTATCTGGAACTTCTTCCAGCTCTACCACTTTGCCACTAATTTCTTTTTCAAGGAATTCCTTTTCTAAAAATGTGGCATGTTGAGCAACAAACACTTTTTGTTCCTCACTGTGGTAGAAAAAATACCCATATGAGTTCTTTGGATATCCAACAAACTTGCAAAGAACTGACCGTGCCTCGAGCTTGTCCGGATTTTGTCTTTTGAGATAGGCTGGACAACCCCATATCTTAACTCATTTAAGATTTGGCCTCTTCCCACTCCATATCTCATATGGTGTGGTAGGTACAGATTTAGATGGAACTTGATTCAATAGGTATGCTGCTGTTTCCAGCGCATATCCCCAAAAGGAAATAGGTAACTCAGCTATGCTCATCATAGAGTGCACCATATCTAATAGGGTGCGGTTCCTCCGTTCTGATACACCATTGTGCTGTGGTGTATATGGAGGAGTCAGCTGAGAGAGAATCCCATTCTCTTTTAGGAAGTCCAGGAATTCATTGCTCAAGTATTCACATCCTCGATCAGATCGAAAGATTTTAATACTTTTTCTGGTTTGGTTCTCGACTTCTTGTTTATATTCTCTAAATTTCTCAAAAGCTTCTGATTTATGTTTCATCAGGAACACATATCCGAATCTAGAGAGATCGTCAGTGAATGTAATGAAGTACGAAGAACCATCCATGGCATGTGTAGACATAGGACCGCATACATCACTATGTATCAGTCCCAAGAGTTCAGTAACTCTTTCTCCGTGTCCCGTAAACGGAGTTTTGGTCATCTTGCCTTTGAGACATGACTGGCAAGTGTCATAAGATGAAAATTCGAATGGCTTCAAATATCCATCCTTATGCAACTTAGCCAGTCGTGTCACATTGATGTGACCTAGTCTACAATGCCACAAGAAGGATTCGTTCAGTTCTGAACTCTTCCTCTTGTGTGTGTTTGTTATGCTCAGAACTGTTGATTGATTTAGAACATAAATGCCATTGCACAACGTGCCTGATCCAACCAACTTTTGGTTACGGAAAATGTTCATAACATTATCCTGTAATACAAAATTATATCCCTCTTTACTCAACAAAGAAACCGATATAATGTTGCATATCAGGTTCGGCATGTAATAGCATTCGTTCAGAACCAATGTATTACCAGTTGGTAATACAAGGTGATATTCCCCAACAGTCTTAGCTGCAACAATTGCACCATTTCCAACTCTAATGTCTTTATCACCTTCTCCAAGTTCTCTACCTTTCCTAAGCCCATGTAACTGATTACATATATGGGATCCCGATCCGGTATCTAATACCCAAGACGTAGAGCAAATGGAGAAACAGTTCTCTCTAACGAACACACCCGAAGAAAATGCATCATCATGTACTTTCTTCATTCGGGTGGCATGGGAATCCTGGTATTCCCCTATATCCTGTTCAGTTCTATAACTCTTATAGGAAAGAACGGAACCAACGTTCCCTAGCACAGTATAACATGCGGGTTCGGTCAATACATCAATATTATTATCTTTATTAGGGCATGACATGGTCGCTACCTGGAGAGAGAGAGAAGAAAACACTTTAGCGTATGATCGTGCAAGATCAGATTGGTTATTATCTTATCTAATCAGGATGGCTCCCACTGGTTTTTATCAAATCTTCCTTCAAACCCTAAAAGGAAAGACTAGCCGGGATTAATTACACACTACAAGTTCGCCAATCTTTCAGCCAGGCTAGTGTCGGTACTTTGAGGAAGGTCCCCCGTGCTTTCGCACGAACCTAATTAATGTAAACCTCATTTTCCCAGAGGCGTAACCCCGTTGATACCTTTCTAGACACCTACTCGATCGGCTAATTGTAATGTGTAAAACTTTCCCAGGAGTAACGCTTACTCGCAGTGGGTATCGGGATCCAGCTATCTCATAGAAGGTATGCAATCTTATTGCAAATTTCAACACTTGAAATTCCCGATAATGCTTTTGCCCCAAACGATCTATGACCTTTGAAAAGGTCAACAAACCATAGACCGTAAGTCAAGTTCAACCCGTCATTTCTTGATTGAATTAAACCCACCCGCACGACCCTTGACAAGGTCAACAAGGCCGTACGACTACCCTAACTCAATCTGCATCATATGCATAAGCAGATAAATACTGGTTAGCTACCGCACACTGCGCCTTGACAAGGTCAACAAACGCAGCACGAATACTAAACAGGACTTATCTGAAATGACGGAGGGCTACGAAAGGTTTTTCTGAAAACCTATTGCGTAATGAACTTGATATCGTTGTAGAATCAAATGAAGTTTTGAAATAGAATGATTTTGAGGCTTTTCTAGTTTTGCTAAAGGGGTCACTCCCGGTGAAGGGATCGTCGGCCCTTTCCTCGTCGAATGAGGTGCGGGATATATCATATATATCACTGCGCAAAGCAGAAACTATAGAAGCAATCAAAAAACAAACCGAGTGTGTAGCATCTGCCAGTTATTGCTAAAGGAGTCACTCCCGGTGAAGGGATCTCGGTCCTTTCCTCATCGAATAAGGTGCAGGGCATATCATATATACCGCTATGCAAAGCAAGAACTGTAGCTACCCTTTATTTAAAATTTGATTCTACAACATCTTTTGGTTTCTTTTATTTCATTAATCACATTAATGAAGTCCCATCATTTAAATACCTAAACATCACAGATAAATACGACGTACACTTATGCCATTCGCATTCGCCTCGATGTCCCCTCGTGCACCGTTAGGTTAGGTAACTAACGACAGAGCAGGGCAGGGCTAGTGCGGGTGCAAAACATAAGTAACGTCTACATAATATATCATATATACTATATACTGTATCTATCACAGAACATATCACATGATCACATCACAGATATCGCAGCAGAAGATTCATATGAAATATTGGATATACTAGGACGTCCGTATTTTCAATACGAGCCAGTATAAAACACGGATTCCACGGTCGTGATGAATAGCCAATCCCACACCCCTAGACCCCCACGAGAGCGGCAAGCAACCCTACCAATTTTAGGGTTAGGAGACCGGGACTCGACTCCTCGAGATGGTCTCCCACTGAACCCTAAAACCCGGTTACTTGTGCTCCCCTCCTTGGGTCTATCCTAATGCGGAAAAGTAAATAATATACAAAGGGTGACATCTTCCGCAACCTGGAAATGTCCCAATAAAAGAATATTACATACAAGTTTTTACATGAATGAAAATGAAAAACACTCATCTCACATAAAAACCCCCGGCTATTCAAACACGACAATCCAATATAACATATCGAGCAACACATAACATCACATGTCATCAACGTAAGTAAATATGCGCATCCCAATTGTCGTTGACATATAGCAACGAAACTGGCGATATCACATATTACACTTACGGTCACAGAAAAGAAAGTGTAAAACTACAACAGTTGGAATCCGCAACCTCTTTAGACATCACATGCCTAATCAAATGAAATACTTAGACATCACATGCCTAAGAGTTATAAACCCCGCATTTTAGTCTCATTATCGAAAACTCTTTTTAATATCAAATGAAACTAAACCGCTAGATTTATAACATTCATTCAGTTATCTCATAACTGTTTGTGAATTCCAATTATTGTATCCCATTCCGGATAAATAGAAAATATTAAACTTTCCGATCGAACATTCGAACACCCAAGTTTTCCCAAAACCGTTCAACACATGAAATAGGTTCAAAGACATTCACTTCATGCCTCAGTACCAACGGTCCGGCCGTAGAAGGGTCAAGCCAACGCCTCACATGTGGCACGCCGTACTGCCCCAAACCCGAAGGTTCAAAGGGCAGTTCAAGACGGTCACATAATCGAGTTATGGTTTGTTGTCTTATAGAGGGACCATCGCATTACTTGCACTACTTAGAACGTCCTTAAACCACAGAAAAATCCAACACTTGGAAATTTTCCGGCAGGGGAAAAGTTGGGTATTTATATCCGGTCGAACCTTTTAACATATTCTAAAATATCCGGAAAGCCACATAGACAAGGTTTGATAATCCGATCGAATCGTCGATTCCCAATACCACCCCAGAACACTCAACTTTTGAGTCAAATTAAAAATTCCCATAAAATTCAGCATAATAAAATAGGAATTACTGTGCAAAAATGGACAGATGATGTCATCAGATGGCCGCGGAACTGCCGCAGAAGCCAGGCTTCTGCCGCGGTTCCGCCGTGCCCTTAGCAGATCATGGGATAAATTTTGCATCTTAATTCTTAAAATTCCCTGCTGAATTTTTTAAGCATTTTTAATATGGAAAAATCCCAGATTTTAGAAAAAGTCCAGAGAGCATATCGGGAATTAGGGTTTCGGTTCGATCGGGTTTCAAACGTCGTATAGACTTCGCCTAAGGCTCTAGCTAGGCTCTGATACCACTGTAGGGTTCCTAGGCACTCTAATGAAGTCTCACAAGGCATCAACCATGCTAATTTCAAATTTTACGGGTGCCGAGAAAACCTAATACGGATCGTTGACTAGAGTTTAGGCGAAATACGAAACTAGTTAACAACTTAACTAAAGGAGAGAGGCTACAACCTTTATAGATCCGTTTCTCCACTTCTTTAGCTCCACGTAGGCGTCCTCTCGCTGTCCATCTCGAATCCCGGACTCAATCGTCGGCTTCATCGGAGAAATGGGCGGGCTAGGTCATCGGCTTCGTGCCGAAGATGATCTACGTCGAGGCATCACAAGTTCAAGCTCCAACTCCATCAAGTTGTGAAACTTGTGAAAAAAACACCCTATACTACTTGGCAAGAGGTAGAGGGTGACAAAATAGGAGGTGGGTTCACTTTAGAATTGGATTTCTCACACTTTAGCTCAAGTTGCCATTAATGGACTTAAGCTTTTTCTTTGAAGATGAAGCTAGAATATGATAAGTGTTATCCAAAAATAGAAAAGAAAATAGATACTTATCATATACTAACTATGGTAGAGTGTAGAGAATAGACCATGGTTACTAGGAATGGTTAGGGTTAAGCATGAAGACAAGAATGGTTTCAAAGTCAAAGCTTCATGAAGCTTCAACTAGAAACAAAAAAAGCCACCATTCTCTCCAAAATATTTTCCAAATAAATGAATAAATAAATAAATAAATAAATATGCAAAACCCTAATCATCTTTTTAACCATGGTTTGATTCTTTACACTTAACCAATTAAACATGCATCATCAAACATGATACAAACATGTGCACAAAAGTATATCACATATACAACTTGCACATCAAGTGAGAAAATCCATTTAAAGTGAACCAATACTACTTAATGCAAATTAATATATCAAATATATATAATTATACATTAAATCATTAAATCAACACTTGATTTAACGATCTGGTCATATCGCATATAACCGACTAGTATCATATGTATCGGCTTATCGAATCAATCATCGATTCGATATCTAGGTTATATCGAATATAACCAATTGATACATTCATCGCGAGAATGGAATACGGTATCACATACACGCATTATTCTCGGTCCTGCACATATCTCATATGCGCTCTTATTTCGTTTCGCTTGAGCCAGGAAACCTCTGTGTAGAACTCTAAAGACTCGTCAATACGCCGGCAGCAGATGATGATCATATCAATCACCCACAAGCCGCAAGCGGTCTGCCAAACGTAACGGCCACCCGGGTATTGAGCGATCAGATGATCGACGAGCTAGCCCGCTCACACTCCTGTGAATCCAACCAGTAACACTTACCGTACAGTCCGGTCTGTTCGTCTGATATGTCGCATATCAAGTCTAGGGGTGGTATACGTCAGACCCCAATAACCGATAAGTCGTGCCGATGTGAGGCTCATAACGGGTCGAGAAACTACTGGTAACACTTACCAGCAAATCTCTGATCAGCCCTGGCCAGGGACTTCCCTGTTACGACCAATCGAGCACAGCACAACATCAACCCCCAATACCGGGAGAGACGAAACCCCTCCTATCGCTCATTGCCTCCATGTGACTCGGGACTGTACCCAAAGTCCACCGTTTTGCACGCCCTCATGGACGTGGTAAGGTGGAGATCAAAGCACAGTGGGAATCACACAAGACTCTATGACGATCTCGGGTCTACAGACTAACCTGCACAAGTGTCACCTGAGAACTGCCATCTGACGTGAGGTATAATACCATCTGGGAGTTCTCGGCGAGTCCGTCCAGTGTACCCAGTCTCCACTGAGCACCCGTACAACATCTCTGATGTCAAACACCAATGGATATAGGATCATCCATCGCCTATCTCATGGGTCGAGAACCGTATACGCTAGTCTACACTGGTATATCGATGCCCCGTCTCGATACACCCACGACTAGGGACCTTGAAGGATGTACTTATGGACTACCATGTCCCCACTAGTATGATCTGCATCATAGTCCAGGTAGTCAAGTACACAACCTAAGGGCTTTACCAACATGTAACTATAAGACAGTTTAAAGAGACAAGTGTACATGTTAAGATAAAGAGCAACCAGATAGCATACTATCATATCGAGCAAGAAAGTCATCTCTATATATGTCCAAGCATCCAATATAATATACATCATCTGTACAATACTGTCCTCTAGGGCACACATACAACTAACACACTGAGCACCCGTATATCATCTCTGATGTCAAACACCAATGGATATGGGATCATCCATCGCCCATCTGTATGGGTCGAGAAGGTATACGCTAGTCTACTCTGGTATATCGATGCCCCGTCTCGATACATCCACGACTAGGGACCTTGAAGGATGTACTTATGGACTACCATGTCCCCACTAGTATGATCCGCATCATAGTCCAGGTAGTCAAGTACACATACTAAGGGCTTTACCAACATGTAACAGAGAGACAATCAGTATACACGTTAAGGTAAAGAGCAACCAGATAGCATACTATCATGTCGAGCAAGAAAGTCCTCCCTATATATGTCCAAGCATCCACTACAATATACATCCTATGTATAGTAATAGCCTCTAGGGCATACATATAACTAACAATCTCCCACTTGCACTAGGGCCATCTGATAGCAGTGGTTGTAGTATCTCATACTCAACCATCCCATAAAAGTCTCTCTCTGGGAAAAGGCCTTTGTGAGTGGATCCTCCGTGTTGTCCTCTGAGTCTACTCCCTAAACCTCGATCACCCTGGAGATCAACCATCACCATGATCAGGTGATACTGCCTTAGAATATGTCTGGATCACTGATGGGACGGGCGTTCCTAGGCATAAGCCACAACTCCATTGTTTCACAATGGTAGGAACGATGTTCATCTCATGAACTAATATACACCCAGACTTCTTCTTTGGTAGAATCTTAAGTAGCGATGTATCCAGCCTTTATCGTCTAGTATGCCACGGTATCTAGCTTGGAACTTTTCCAACATACCGTCCCTCCACTGAGAGTATAGACAAGCCTGTGACTGACATTCAGTCGTCTTTATCACCCTGGAACCTTTCCAGTAATTCTCCCCAGGATCGATTGATACCATCTCACTATATCTAGTGAGAATACTAACATCCATTTAGATCTATCTCATAGATCCAAAATCCAGGATTCAGGAGGTATCGCTTTGATCCTATATGGAAAATCTTTGTGATAAGCGGAGATTGACCAAGCGTAGCATAGGAAACACCTTCTCTATCATGAGTATGTCATCCACGTACTCTACGAGGATCACCACCATACTCCCTACTACCTTTTTTGTATATACAAGGTTCATCTACCATTTTGATGATGTCAAACTCTTTGACTAATACATCAAAACAGATGTTCCAACTCCGCGATGCCTGCTTTATCACATAAAACATCTTGCACACGTTTCCGTTGCTCCCACTATCTACGAAGCCCTCTGGCTGTGTACTTATAGACGCACTCTTTTAAAACATCACTTAGAAAAGTTGTCATGGCACCCAACCGCCAGATATCGTAGTCATGGTATGTAGCCGTGGCAAGTAGGATCTGGATGGACTTAAGCATAGCTACTTAGAAAAGGTTTCATCATAATCCATACCTGGTCAATGATGCAAACTTTTAACAAGTCTAGCTTTGAAAGTCTCAACTTTTCCATGTACACCAAGTAATCTTCTCAAGATATACTTGCTCCTGATGGGGATTTAACCCTTCAGATAAAGCAACCAAAGTCCATATTTTGTTGGTGTATAAGGATTCCATCTCAGATCACTAAGCATCCAGCCATTCTTATAGAGTCTTACTCTTGATGGCCAGCTCGAAACTAGATGGGTCATCATCTCATGATGCAATCCTCGCTACCACTGCCATAGAGAAACCGATGTATCTCTGAGGTGGATGAGGAACCCTACTAGATCGGCGGAGAGGCTGAGGTTCGTTGGTAACTATTGAATCCTTCGGTTTTATCAAATTATCTGCTGTAGTTTGTATGGCTGGAACCTTTCCAGTTCTATATTACAGACCTTGCCTCGAGCTTGTCCGGATTTTGCTTTTAGACATAGGCCGGTCAACCCCAAATCTTAACTAGCTTAAGACATGGGCTCTTCCCATACCATATCTCATATGGAGTGGTAGGCTTCTGATTTTATTGAAGCCCTATTCAATAGGCATGCAACTTCTCAAGTGCATAACTCCCAAAAGGAAATAGGTAACTCAGTAGTACTCATCATAGAGCACACCTTATCATATAGGGTGTGATTGCTCCACCCCGATACACCGACGTGCTGTGGTGTATTCGGAAGAGTAATGCTGAGAGAGAATCTCATTCTCTTTTAGAATAGTCCAAAAATTCCGTGCTCAAGTATTCTCCTACCTGATCGCATCAAAGGACATAATACTTATACCTGTATTTTGGTTCTCTACTTCTAACTTATATTCCGTGAATATCTCAAAAGGTTCGGACTTGTGTTTCAACAGGAACATATGTCTAAATCTTGAGAGATCATCAGAGAATATAATGAAGTACAAAGAACCAGTCTTGGCATGTGTAGACAGGGGACCTTTATACATCAACATGTATCATTCCCAAGAGTTCACTAACTCTTTCTCTGTTTCCAATAAACGGAGCTATGGTCATCTAATCTTTGTGACATGACTAGCAAGTTTCATAAGATGTAAATTCAAACAGATTTAAATATGCATCTAAATGTAATTTCAGCTAGTCGGGTCGCATTGATATGACCTAGTCTACAATATCTCAAGAAGGATCCGTTCATTTCTGAACTCTTCCTCTTGTGTGTGTTCTGTATACTAGGAACTGTAGTTTGATTTAGAACGACAATGCTTTTAGATAACGTGCCTGAACCGATCAACTTTTGAAACAGGAAATGTTCAAAACATTATCCAACAATACAAAATTAGATCCTTCTTTAATGAATAAAGTGATTGATATGGTTTTGTATAATAGGTTCGGTATCTAATAACATTTGTTCAAAATCAATGTATTTGTAATACATGGTGACAGTTACCAACAGACTTGGCTGCAACACTTGCACCGTTTTCTGTCTCATGAAACTTATCACCCGTCCTCAGTTCTCTACCTATCTGTAGCCCATGTAACTGATTACATATGCGGGATCCTGATCCGGTATCTCATACCCAGGACGTAAAGGATACTGAGAAACATTTCTCTGTAATGAACACACCCGAAGGAGATGCATCACATGCACTTTCCTCGTTTGGGCGGCACGGGAATTCTGGTAATCCCCTATTTCCTGCTCTGTCATATAACAATTATAAGTTGGAGTGGGACCAACGTTCCCCAGCTCAGTATAACAAGCGGGTTCGGTCAATACATCCGTATTATTATCTTGATTAAGGCGTGATATGGTCGCTACCTGGAGAGAGAGAAAAGAAAACACTCAGCGTGCGCTCTTGCAAGATCAGATTGGTTATTATTTTATCTAATCAGGATGGCTCCTACTGTTTTATCAAATCTTCCTTCAAACCCTAAAAGGAAAGACTAGCCGGGATTAATTACACGCTACAAGTTCGCCAATCTTTCAGCCAGGCTAGTGTCGGTACTTTGAGAAAGGTTCCCCGTGCTTTCGCACGGACCTAATTACAGTAAACCTCGTTTTCCCAGAGGCATAACCCCGTTGACACCTTTCTAGACACCTACTTAATCGATTAATTATAAAGTGTAAAACTCTCCCAGGAGTAACTTTTACTCGCAGCGGGTATCGGGATCCAACTATCTCATAGAAGGTATGCAATCTCATTGCTAATTTCAACACTTGAAATTCCTGATAATTTTGCCCCTAGCGTCCTATGACCTTGACGCAGGCCAATAAACCATAGTGCGCTAGTCAAGTTCAACCCGTGATTTCTAGATTGAATTAAACCCACCCGCACGGCACTTGACGCAGGCCAACAAAGTCACACGACTAACCTAATCCAATCTGCATCATATGCATAAGCAGATAAATACTAGTTAGCTACCGCACACTACGCCTTGACGCGGGCCAACAAACGTAGCACGAATACTAACTACTACTTATCTGAAATGACGGAGGGCTACGACAGGTTTTTCTGAAAACCTATTGCGTAATGAACTTGATATCGTTGTAGAATCAAATGATTTTGAAATGGAGTGTTTTTTAGGCTTTTCTAGTTTTGCTAAAGGGGTCACTCCCGGTGAAGGGATCGTCGGCCCTTTCCTCGTCGAATGAGGTGCGGATTATATCATATATATCACTGTGCAAAGCAGAAACTATAGAACCAATCAAAAGACAAACCGAGAGTTGTAGCATCTGCCAGTTATTGCTAAAGGGGTCACTCCCGGTGAAGGGATCGTCGGCCCTTTCCTCATCGAATAAGATGCAGGATATATCATATATACTGCTGTACAAAGCAAGAACTGTAGCTACCTGTTTTATTTTTGAAATTCGATTCCACAACATCTTTAGGTTTCTTTTACTTTCATTAATCATATTAATGAAGTCCTATCATTAAAGCACCTAAACATCACAGATAAATATAACGTACGCTTATGCCAGCCGCATTCGCCTCAATGTCCCGTCTGCACCGTTAGGTTAGGTAACTAACGCCAGAGCGAGGCAGGGCTAGCGCGGTTGTAAAACATAAGCAACGTCTATATAATATATCATATATACTATATATAATATCTATCTGAACATATCACATGATCACATCACAGATAATGCAGCATAAAAAACATATATGAAATATTGGATATACTAGGACGTCCGTGTTTTCAATACGAGCCCGTATAAAACACGGATTCCACGGTCGCGATGAATAGCCAATCCCACACCCCTAGACCCCTACGAGAGCGGCAAGCAACCCTACCAATTCTAGAGTTAGGAGACCCGGACTCGACTCCTCGAGTTGGTCTCCCATTGGACTCCAGAACCCGGTTACTTGTGCCCTCCTCCTTGGGTCTATCCTAGTGCGGAAAAGTAAATAATATACAAAAGGTGACATCTTCCGCAACCTGGAAGTGCCCCAATAAAAGAATATTACATACAAGTTTGTACATGAATGAAAATGAAAAAACACTCATCTCACATAAAAACCCCCTGGCTATTCAAACACAACGATCCAATATAACATATCCAGCAACACATAACATCACATGTCATCAACATAAGTAAACATGCGTATCCCAATTGTCGTTGGCATATAGCAACGAAACCGGCGATATCGCATATTACACTTACGGTAGCAGAAAAGAAAGTGTAAAACTACAACAGTTGGAATCCGCAACCTCCCTAGACATCGCATGCCTAATCAAATGAATTACTTAGACATCGCATGCCTAACAATTATAAACCCCGCATTTTAGTCTCTATATCGAAAACACTTTTCTATATCTAGTCGGGCAATTCAACAAGATTCCCGAAAAACTGATCGAATGCTCGTCGCAAACTTTAGTAGACGGCCGCACCCCGATACCGTCGACGAAGTGCACCAAGGCGGAACACCGCTACCGTGAGCACCCGAACGGATGCTTTCGGCGACGGGGTTCTCATACAGTCACTTGGTCGGGGCTAAGGGGTGTAGCTGTCTATTAAGTTTATCCGGCGAGTATCTGCGTACGCTACGTGATTGCGACGGACTTTTGATCACATCAAAATTCCGTGGCAACCGATCAAGTGAGACTAAAGTTCAATGTTTATAACATCCAAATCAGTTATCTCATAACTACTTGTGGATTCCAAATATTGTATCACATTCCAGATAAATAGAAAATGTTAAACTTTCCGATCGAACAATCAAACACCCAAGTTTTCCCGAAACAACTCAACACATGAAATAAGTTTAAAAACATTCACTTTATGGCTCAGTACCAACGGTCCAGCCGTAGAAGGGTCAAGCCAACGCCTCACATGTGGCACGCCGTATTGCCCCAAACCCTAAGGTTCAATGGGCAGTTCAAGACGGTCACATAATCGAGTTAAGGTTTATTGTCTTCTAGAGGGTCCATCGCGTTACTTGACTACTTAGAACGTCATTAAACTACGGAAAGATCCAACACTTGGAAATTTCCCGACATAGGAAAAAGTGGGTATTTATATCCGGTCGAACTTTTTAACAGTTTCTAAAATATCTGGAAAAACATAAACGAAGTTAAATTATCCGATCAAATTAACGAGTCCACAATAAAACCCTATAAAACTCAACACTTGAGTGGAAATAAAAAATACCCATAAAAATTGCCAAGAAAGGACCTAAGAATAAATATATGAAATTTCAGCGACTAAGTCCAAATTTTGGCCGCGGAACCGCCGCTAAACCCATGGTTTCGCCGCGGTTCCGCGGTCAAATTATTGACTTAGTAGACCGTACTTCACAGTAATTCTTAGTTTTTCCTGCTTGTTTTTTCTGAGAATTTTTAATTCCCAAAAATCCATTGTTTTGAAAAATGTTCAGAGAAGGGTTTTGTCGGGGTTTACGGGTTCGATCGGACTTCTAACTTCGTCTACACTTCGCCTAAAGCTCTAGCTAGGCTCTGATACCACTGTAGGGTTCCTAGGCACACCAAGGAGGTCTCACAAGGCATCAAGCATGCCAAAATCAAATTTTTCCGGTGCCGAGAAATCCTAATGCGATCGTTAACTAGAATTCAGGCGAAAACATATGCGAATACACAACTTTACACTAAAGTGAAAGAGACTACAACCTTTGTAGATCCGGTCCTCCACTTCCTTAGCTCCGTGATGATGTCCCTCCGCTGCGATCATCGGATCCCGGACTCTATAGCGATGGTTTCGTCGAAGAAATGATCGGGCTAGGTCGTCGACTTCGATGCCAAAGATGATCTACGTCGAGTCAACTCAAACTCAAGCTTCACCTTCACGAAGTCAAGAAACTTGTGAAGAAAACACCCTATACTACTTGGCAAGTGGTAGAGGATGAAGAAATAGGAAGTGGGTTCACTTTGGATTTGGATTTCTCACTTGGAATCATCACTTGACATTTTTGAAGCAAGCTTTTCTTTTCTTTTTCAAGAAGAAGAAGAAGAAGAAAAGAATAGGAATTAATAATCAAATTAGAAAATCAAGTGATGAGTTATCATAATACAAGCATGGGTGAGGATAACTCATGTAGAGAATAAACTAGGGTTTAGGTTGATGGTTAGGTTAAGGATAAAACAAAAATGGCAAAGACTTTCAAAGCTTCATGAAGCTTCATGAATAAAACAAGAAAGCCACCATTTTATTTTAACCAAAATGAATAAATAAATGAATAAACAAATTAAATATAAACCTTAACAATTAACCTAAACCATGGTTTACAGCATACACACCCAAGTTTGCATGTATCATCAAACATGATACAATCTAGTGCACAAAACTATATCATATATACAATGTGCACATTCAAGTGAGAAAATAATCTTAAGTGAACCAATACTAGTTAATGTAAAGTAATATATCAAATATATATAATTATACATTAAATCATTAAATCAACACTAGATTTAATGATCCGGTCATTCTGCATATAACCGACTAATATCAATAGTAACAACTTATCGAATCAACACTTGATCCGATAACCCGGCTATATCGCATATAACTGATCAATGTCACAAATCGCGAGAATTGAATACAGTGTCACATACTGGTATTATTCTCGGTCCCGCACATATCTCATATGCGCTCCTATTTCGTATCGCTTGAGCCAGGAAACCTCTGTGTAGGACTCTAAAGACTCGTCAATACGCCGGCTGCAGATGATGATCACATCAAGCACCCACAAGCCGCAAGCAGTCTGCTAAACGTAACGGCCACCCGGGTATTGAGCGATCAGAAGATCGACGAGCAAGCCCGCTCACACTCCTGTGAATCCAACCAGTAACACTTACCGTACAGTCCGGTCTCGTCGTCGGATATGTCGCATATCTCGCCTAGAGGTGGTAAACGTCAGACCCCAATAGCTCGATAAGTCGTGTCGATATGAGGTCTATAACAGTTTGAGAAATTACTGGTAACACTTACCAGTAAATCTCAGCAACCCTGGCCAGGGATTTCCGGTTATAGCCAATCGAACACAGCGCAACATCAACTCCCTATACCGGGAGAGACGAATCCCCTCCTATCGCTCATTGCCTCCATGTGATTCGGGACTGTACCCAAAAACCACCGTTTTGCATATCCTCTTGGACGTGGTAAGGTGGAAATCAAAGCACAGTGGGAATCACACAAGACTCTATGACGATCTCGGGTCAACAGACTACTCTGTACCAGTGTCACCAGAGAACTGCCATCTGACGTAAGGTATAATACCATCTGGGAGTTCTCGGCGAGTCCGTCCAGTGTACTCAGTCTCCACTGAGCACCCGTATATCATCTCTGATGTCAAACACCAATGGATATGGGATCATCCATCGCCCATCTGTATTGGTCGAGAAGGTATACGCTAGTCTACTCTGGTATATCGATGCCCCGTCTCGATACATCCATGACTAGGGACCTTGAAGGATGTACATATGGACTACCATGTCCCTACTAGTATGATCTGCATCATAGTCCAGGTAGTCAAGTACACATCCTAACGGCTTTACCAACATGTAACAGAGAGACAATCAGTGTACACGTTAAGCTAAAGAGCAACCAGATAGCATACTATCATGTCGAGCAAGGAAGTCCTCCCTATATATGTCCAAGCATCCACTACAATATGCATCCTATATATAGTAATGGCCTCTAGGGCATACATATAACTAACAACCACTCTTCAATACAGATGCGCTTTTTAAGTGAACCGGCACTACAGGAGCTTGAGAACTCCGTAGTTAAGCGTGCTCGAGCCAGGGAAGTTCTGTGATGGGTGACCCCCTGGGAAGTGGCCCCCTGTCGGGTCCGGTTCGCCCCGAAGGACAAAACCGTGCGACTTCGGTCAGAGCGGACAATACTCTCTATATTGGGGGTAGGTCGTGATATGATCGAATGCTCGCCGGAAACTTTAGTAGACGGCCGCATCCCCCGATACCGTCGACAAAGTGCACTAAGGCGGAACACCGCTGCCGCGAGCCCCCGAACGGATGCTTTTGGCGACGGGGTTCTCCTACAGTCACTTGGTGTAAGTGCACAGCGGCGCCCCGGCCGTCAATCCGACGGCCAGATGCGGAAGCGGTGATAAACTTTAATTTTGCAAACTAGCAAACCGGCACCACCGCGCACTAAAACCCGTATCGAACCATTAACTAGTCCTAGCTAGCTACAAGATTGGAAAGAGAGATATACCGACTGATCCAAGTCCTCCGGTCTTCTCGTCGTCGTCCCGATCTCCCGCGGAATCTCCGGTGATCGCCTCCTTGCCGGAAGGGCACCACATCGTCTGCATCTTTTACGGGCTCCCACCTCAATACCGAGGCAACTCAGGCACGAAGCTGGCTAGTCGACGTGCCCAAGATTTGCTGTAGAATGTAGTGTAGAGGCTATGTCTCATTTGGGGGTTTAGTTGCCATGGAGGATGGAGGAGGAGGTTAGGAAAATTGGTGCTTTCAATTTTCTAGCAAGAGGAATATGAGAACAAGAATGATGCCACCACAACCAAAATGAAACTCTCTCATCTCCCCTTCTCAAATTGTGGCCGGCCTATCCAAGGAAATGGTGGAGGGAAAGCATGATGTATAAGGGAGGTGAGTGTAGTAAAAGGTGGAGGGTGACCACATCCAAAAAGTAATGATAACAATCTCACATCAACTCCAAATCAACTCTAATCACCTTTAATACAAATCAAGTGATGTAAAGAGAATCAAATGATGGTTGAAAAGAAAAGATGCCATCATAATCAATACATTTGCAAGAAACCCCTCCACAATAAGTTATTTGCAAACTTGCAAATAACCCCCTCCATCGGAAAAGTCCGGCCGGGAAAGAACAAAGGAAAACCGGCCGAAACGAAATGCAAACTGGCAACCCCAGAAAACTGGTCCCGTAATAAATTACAGGAAAAACTCGATACTGTGCATACACACCCGCATCTGTATTCTGACTGAATACAAATGCAATGAGACAAAATCTACACTGTACTATACTAGGATCCGGCTTAAACCAAAGTCGGCTAGTAATATCCGTTCGATCCTGATCCGTGCAATACCGCACGTATCTGATCGAACCCTGCCATATATCCATACGGCCTCTAGTACAAACCGTCCGATCCTGATCCGTGCAATACCGCACGTATCTGATCGGACCCTGCCATATCTCGATACGGCCTTTACAGCGTTTCGCCCGAAAGCTTGAGTAACTGTAAGTGTGGTGGACTCTATAGACTCGTCAATACTATGGCTGTGGATTTAACCACTAGCACGTCAGAGGTATAAGCCAATACGTGACGGGCCACCAGCTATTGACCAAAAGGGATGTCGATGAGCGAACTCATCCTGACACCCTACTGAGCCTGTCAGTGACAATATCCGTACAGTCCGGTCCGTTCGTCTATGAGCATCGCATGTCGGGCCTAGGGGGTTGGTAAAAGTCAGACCTCCAAAAGCGGTACAAGTCGTGTCGGAGTGTAGTCCAGAACACCTGATTTGAGTGATTCAGCGTGCTTGCGCTTTCTAAAAGATAGATCAAAAATATTTGTAACCGCAATCAAGAACGGCGTCGCTTTGCAGCTAGCCGGTGAGTACGGGTCGGTCCACAGGGATGTTGTGAATTTCCGATTCGTTCTTACGAGTTAATTCCGAAGGGTGTTCGGAGTTATTAAATCTAAAAACCTAATTATTCTAGTGCAATTAACTAAATCTATTCTTGCTAGGGTTAGGTTTAGGGATGATTTGGAAATGGTAGTAAATCTCAACGCTTTCTTTACCCGAATGAAGATCTGTGAGGAGTTATGGTAATTATCAATAAAGTGGATTAGATCCGTTCGGGAAGGTGTTCCTTCCTCTAGGTTCTTGTCCTTCCTTTAGAGATCCTTACCCTAACCTCCATGGAAAACATCACACCCGGGCCTTTATACTACGGTATCACCGCTACCTCGAGGGATAGAGTGCCGTAGGGAGCGGTATGTGCATGTATGCATGGAGTCCTATTGTAAATATTTGATGGGTAAGAAAGGGATGAGAGATCTCATCTCTCAAAATCCTTCCCAAAAGCTAAACCCTAAACAAGTTCCTAGGGCATGAAATTAAATCTACCTAGGGCAAGGAATTAAAATCTACTTACAGATGGCTCTCTCCAAACATCAAAGCAGGGTTGTCAGATCTGAATTTCTGAATTAAAGAGAGGCACCGATGCTCTCCAAAAGATTTCTAAAATTTATTCATAAAAGGAGGCATAAGAAATTACAATGATTAGAGTTCCTATTTATAGAGAATAGGAAACCCTAGGTTACAATTGATTTGCATGTCTACATTTACCAAAATATCCTTAGGAAGACCTAGTCAAAGTAGACCTCAAGCTTTGGTAAAATTTTATGTCTCTTTAAAAGAAAGTATTGGGCCTTGGATCTTTGGGCTTCCTTATTATTTGGTTCTTTATAAAAATAGCTTCTATGTTTCTTCCAGATCTCCAGTGAATAATTGCGGTGGGCTTTTAACCGTTCGCTTTGTAATCTTGGACCTTGCATTGCCTTGTACTTTGTGAATTTTATCTTTGATATAGGCTTGATCAAGAGTCTTCTGTTTGTTGGTCAAAGTCCACTTTTGCATCGTCTTTTCATCATTTTCACTGTTTTCTGTCCAAGAACCTGTAACCTGTAATATGTAGCAGACATTCATCAAAAGCACCTGTTTATTTATAAAAATGAATAAGAATGGGGAATATAAAATGCAATATTATGGTGTGAACAAATACCCCCAAACTTATCTTTTGCTCGTCCTCGAGCAAACTTATTGTTTTATTCTCTACAAAAAACCTAACCGCACTTTCGCAGGGAAACGCGATTGCACTGAGCTCGTGCAACAAGCCGTTAAACCTCTAGGTGTCCCTAGTAGGAGGAGTGTTGTCTCCTGAGGGTTTTCAGCGGATACTACCCACAAAATCCTATCAATTTGACTTTTCGACTTTTGTTCTCCAATTAGGTTTTCTAACAAGGAATTCTATTATCGTCGACCCGCAAATTATCCATCCATATTCTTCACACTTCCTCATCATTTAACTTAAGATTATATATGTTATGTAGAATTACCTAGCTTTCGGCATTTCTTAAGTTTTCCTTCTAGGGTTTCATCTCCACTTAGGAATTTCTATCAACTCTATTAAAGATACAAGTTCTATTCTTCATTCCTTTCTCTTATCTAAATTCCAATCACATATCCCCACGTGTGTGTAAATATCACCCCTACACTTGGAAATTCAAATCAAGCAATCGTACCCCCGTCCATTGTCCAAAGCACTTTTGAAATTTTCGCTTTCACATCCTTCATGCGACTGTTAATACTTCTTGAGGTACCAACAACCGATTACAAGATGCGTTAGCGTTTTAAAGCGTACTTCCTAGTTTTGCAACACCCAAGGCTTTTAGCAGTGGCTCCCAAACCAGTTGGTCTAAGGCACTAGGTGATGAAGCACCCTCGCTAAATATTTTTCTATTTTTACAGCCTTAAATAATCACAAAAACCAGTGTCCATTTTTTTTTCTCTATCCACCCCTTTTTTTTTCATTCTGCTAAGGACTTTAGACAAGAGTATTTCAAGGTCTCTTCTACTAATCCAAGTTTCAAGGTGCGTGTTTGTGCATTTTGTAGGGTACATGTTTTCAGAATCTAGACTTAAGCTAGGAACTATTTTTCAAACTTATACTCTAATAAGAACATCAATACTCTTCCCATGTTTCGACTTGGCCCAAGAAGTCAACCCAAAATATGCCTATTTCTAAATAAACTACAAGGCATATACTTTCTACCGTTAAACTTTAAGGAATGTTATTTTTAGGGTTTTTAATTCACTAAGTCTAAGATCTAGTTGTTCCTAGCTAGTTAACCTATTTGTCAAACTCTAGTCAATTAGCCAAAATTGAATACATTAATTTTTATAATTTTTGAAATTTTTGAAATTTTTATGGGTTTTCAAATAAGTATGCAAATGCAAAAATATGTACAAATGAATGCGAAGGAAGAAGACGTACCGAGCATACCCCCAAACTTGAACTTGACAGTGTCCTCACTGTCATGCTAAACAAAGAGGGTCAAAATACCGGCACTCCCCTGTTTATTTATTTACAATTTTTTTTTTTTTATTTTTAATGTTTTGAAATTTTTTTTTATTTTTTAGAGAAAAAGAAAACAAAAATATATACAAAAAGACCCTCCCCCAAACTTCAATTAAACTATGTTAGACAATACTGCCCAACTTTGCATAGGCCAAAAGTCAACACCAACCATTCGAAAAATTTATCAGTAAAGAATATTGGTGGGTGAAAAAATAAGTAGTGGTGGTCCGCAAAGAATTGGGGAAGATAGAAGTAGTGGAATGGGAGGTGTGGAGGTGAATATACAGGTGATGGTGATGCATCGATACGAGAATGTAAGTGATCAGCAATCAGTGGAGTGTTGGCATTCTCGTACCGTATTAAAAGAAATGGGGGTATTTCAACTTCTAAGGGAGGAGGTTGACTCACCACAATACCCCCAAGATGTTCCCGTGTGTCCTCTATTGACATGGCATCATCCATCAAATGTGTATGATATTTACTTAGGAGGGAACTGATCTCCTCGATGTCCGCCATAGTCCAACTGAAAACTTGCCGCCTATCTTGTAAGACTTTTAAAATAGCGTTCTCTTGCTCGAAGGCTAGAGAGGCTGATATGATAATGGGAAAAGTCTCATTCTCACCTATATAAGCATATCTACGGTGAGACGGCAAGGGCATGAGTTCGAATTTCTGAGGCGAAAGAACCATTGCGGAATCTACCTCGAACTCAAAGGACTTTAACACAGGTTCGAAATCATTGCAAACAACCGATTCGGATGGTTCTACTGACTCATCCAAAAACTCAAACGACTCATATTCGGGCTGTGAGTCGTCGTCATCCGAAAAAGTGAAACATTGATAATCAGCATCGGTTGTGTCAACAGTAGTAGGCTCAAGGAGGGACGCACTAGTGGCGTCAAAACTGTTTTCATCAAATAGAAATCCTTCAAGCTCGCAGTCCTCCTGCGTGATTTCGTGAATAGAGCAAACTTCTCGTGTACTAGTTTTAGGCACGGGGGGCAGACTTCCCATCTTATAAATATTGAACTCACTAGACCTCTTTCCGAAGGATAGAGTCATGGAGCCATTGCGACAATTTATTATGGCATTGGAAGTGGCCAAAAATGGTCGACCAAGAATCACCGGAATTTGGTTTCTTGGGTTAACAACAGGTTGTGTATCCATAACGATAAAATCAACGGGGAATATGAATTCCCCGACTTTGATCAACACATCCTCTAGTTGACCCCTTGGATAGGTGATTGATCGATCAGCCATTTGGAGAGTGCAACGAGTGGGTTTCAACTCTCCAACCCCTAATTGTTCGTACACGGAGTAAGGAATCAGGTTAACACTAGACCCAAGATCTAAAAGTGCTCGATTAATTTGCTTATCCCCAATTGTGATTGAAATAGTAGGACAGCCGGGGTCCTTTCGTTTTTGGGGTAAGGTTTGATGGTGGTTAATAGCATTGCTCACTGCACTAGCCACTAGCACTTTCTTGGGTACTTGAGATGCCTTTCTCTTCGAGGTGCACAAGCCCTTTAAGATTTTCGCGTATGAAGGGACTTGTTGGATAGCATCCAAGAGAGGTATATTTATGCTAACCTGCTTAAAGATCTCCACAATCTTCTCCACTTGTGCATTTGGTTTATTAGGACTCAACCTGTTTGGAAATGGTGCATTTTGAAAATTTGTTGAGTCACAAGTCTGTGGATTAGAATGTGGAATAGGAACGGATCCCAGTGTGGATGTGTTCGTGTTGTTAGAAATGGGTCCGTTCGAGTCAGAAGAAGTAGAGCCGTGTGAAGGGTGGAGAATAGGCTCTAAAGAAAAAGGTGAAGAAGGAAGTGAAGAAAATGAAGAAGGGGAAGAAGAACCACCGGCAGGGATGTCATCACTAGTTTCCACATTATTTTGCAACTCTCTTCCGGATCTCAACGTGGTCACCGCATTCACATTGTGATTGTTATATGCGTTTAGTGTGTGACCGGGATTGGGCAATGGTTGAGATGGAAGCTTTCCTTTTTCTCTCTCGCTCAACGCAGCAGTTAATTGTGCAATTTGTGCCTCGATAGATTTGATACTTTGATCGTGTGAGGCATTGTTATTCATTAAAGATTGAACATAACTTTCAAATCTTGCTGCGGAATCTGTAGTTTGCTTGAGAAATGCTTCAAGACTTTTCTCGAGCGAGCTAACCTTATCATCATTAGGTTGAACCAAATTGTTCGTTTGATTTGTATAAGGTTGTTGTTGGAAAGGTTGCTGGTTTTGAGTTTGTAAGGGTGCTTGTTGTTGTTGTGGAGGAGCTCTTTGAAAATTGTTATTCCCTTGGACTTGTTGATTTTGGTTCCAAGCGAAATTTGGGTGACTCCTCCACCCCTGATTGTATGTCGAAGAGTAAGGATCGTTTCTTTGTCTTTGCTGGAATGCAGCATTGACTTGATCCTGCCCTTGAATGGGTGCATTATAAGGGCACTCTTCGGTGAGATGTGACGGATTAGAACAACAAGCACAAACAGTTCGTGTGGGTAGAGTAGGGGCAGGAGAAGTCGATGAGATTTTGGTCTCAATCGCTTCTAGCTTTTTCATAAGTGAGGCCATCTCGGCCTTCATAGCTATCGACATATCTATTTGATGTATGCCTGCCCTAGATTGACCAACTGAAGAAGATGATGTGGTCTTGGTACTCTCCCATTGAATTGTTTGCTCACTTAGGTCCTCAAGAAACTGCCACGCTTCGTCGCTAGATTTAGAGAGAAAATGACCTTGACATATTGTTTCTAGCAACTGCTTCGTTGCTGCGTTCAATCCCTCGTATAATGTTTGGCAAAGTTGCCACTTTTCGATCCCATGATGAGGGCATTGAACAAGTAGGTCTTTAAATCTCTCGAAGCACTTCCAGAATGGTTCGGACGGAAGCTGTGAAAATTGTATAATTTCGTTTCGGATTCTAGCAGTTTTATGATGAGGGTAGAACTTTTTCAGAAAAGCTCTCACAAACTCGTCCCAATTTCTAATGGAGTGTGATGCGGTGCTGTATAGCCACTTCTCGGCTAGGTCACATAAGGTAAAAGGAATGACCCTTAGCCTTATTGCGTCATCACTTAATTGGGTTGTCTTCATCATGCCGCAAACGTTTTGGAATTTATTAATAAAAATATATGCATCTTCGGATTCCAAACCATGAAACTTAGGCAGCATATTGATGAAGTGTGGTTTTATCTCAAAGTTGTCCCCATTAGCCGGTGGGAGGGAAAGACAAGTGGGAAGGGCGGTGCGGACGGGGTAGAAAAGATCCTGGAGCGCGACTCGTGCGGGCGCTTCGACAGGCGGGAGATTCGGGTTATTCGCACCTAACGGAGGCGGAATCATTCCCGTCGGCAAGGTATAGTTGGGGTCGTGTCCCGACATACCTTCGAAAGAAGAATTTGAAGATGGAGGTAAGGAGAAGAAGGGAACGTCGACGAAGGGTTCGTTGGTCGGTACCAACGAAACACGGACTAATCGGGCGTTAGTATCCCTAGTCCAAGATGACATACACTAAAGGGTAGTGCAGTCAGAAAACAGAATGTGAGGGTAAGAAAACGACTTTGAGAAGAAGTGGTGTAAGTGAGTGCAAAGATTCTTTAGCGACAAGTTGCAAGTTTTTTTTTTTTTTTTTTTTAAAAGATTTTCCTTTTCTTTTTAAGTGAGCTTTTGCAAAAAGATTTTGAAAAGAGACTAGTGACACAACTGCAATTAACCACACATGCACAATCAGACCTAAGTCTAGGGTCACCTAGGTCAGCTAGACAGCTCCTAACTGTTCCAAAGGGCTAGATATAGGGCCTCAAACCGCCTCTTCACGGACAAGTACGGCCAGGTAAGTGGGAAGGAACCACCACTACAGTGGGCCTAATTAAAAACCACTAGCCTAGTCACCGCAATGTCGGTTAGGTTAAACGGCCGATGCCTATACTAGTCCTCTGTCCTATTGAGCTCGACGTCCTTAGGGCTGAGTCTAATATTTTTTAGATTAAAAGTGGTCAATGCAGATGCTTTAAGTGATTTCTGGGGTCCTGGGAAGGGTAATGAAATCCCCACCCAATCTGAATTGGTAAATAGCCCCTTAAAGTCAGATTAAAGTATGCAAAGCAGTAAATCACTTGCAATCAATTTGCTTTTAAGCGCGGCGCAAAGAATCCTGCAGAAAATCAATTATTTGGAAGGGGGAAGAAGATTTTTAGCGCGAAGAATCCTGCAGAAGATTTGGCAAAAGATATATGGAGATTTGCAGAGGGGAGGAAAATAAACGAACACAGAAATTTTGGTGTGCTGACGTGGCCAACTCGCGGCGCTTCCGCGGTGTGAGACCCCTTTATGCGGCGGAAGAGCGGCCGAAAGGAAAGATTGGGATTTGTAAATTTTTGTACTGCTCCTCTGTCCAATTTCTCCTCTGTTTTTATGCACCAACTTCTGATTTGCCCTCTGTAAAATTCCAGATCCGTGAAACCTGCAAAGATTCACAAAGAGTACCCTTCAAACAATAAAAGATGATATTTTTTTTTATATTTTTGATTTTTTCAGATTTTTATAATTTTTTTAAATTTTATATCAACCCGAAAATTCACAAAAAAGAAAGATTACGCCGTCCCCGGCAGCGGCGCCATTTGATTTGAGTGATTCAGCGTGCTTGCGCTTTCTAAAAGATAGATCAAAAATATTTGTAACCGCAATCAAGAACGGCGTCGCTTTGCAGCTAGCCGGTGAGTACGGGTCGGTCCACAGGGATGTTGTGAATTTCCGATTCGTTCTTACGAGTTAATTCCGAAGGGTGTTCGGAGTTATTAAATCTAAAAACCTAATTATTCTAGTGCAATTAACTAAATCTATTCTTGCTAGGGTTAGGTTTAGGGATGATTTGGAAATGGTAGTAAATCTCAACGCTTTCTTTACCCGAATGAAGATCTGTGAGGAGTTATGGTAATTATCAATAAAGTGGATTAGATCCGTTCGGGAAGGTGTTCCATCTCTCAACCCTTTCCCTAAGGCTAACCCTAACAAGCGAGGAGACTACTCGCTCATTAGGGGATGAGAAGACATTAAATTAAAAGAGATAAAAATACTTACTAGTTGATGGCTCCCTCCAAACAAGAAGAACAGATCTCAATTTTTATCTCAGAAATTCTGAATTTTATTGATTGAAAAGAGGCATGAGAATTTACAAGGTATTGGGTTCTATTTATAGGACATAGAAACCCTAGGGTTTACAATTGCACCGCATGTCTAAAGTTACAAATATACCCCCAGAAAATCTTTTCACAGCCGCCAAGGAGTTATGGTAAAAAGAGATGCGCACTAGGGCTCAGGGATGCCGCGGAAGCGCCGCGTATATGTGCTTTGGGCCGCGGAAGCGCGGCCCAATGATGAGGTCATCTTTGGATTTTTCTTGGGCTTCTTGGGGTTCTTCTGGTCTTCCTGGTTCTGTATTCAGGTTATCATTTGGGCTTCTACAGTTATACCAGATTTTCAACGAACACTTTGCAATGGATCTTGTAACCGTCTTTCTTGTAAATTTGGATCTTTTGTTGTCTTGTTGATGGTGAACCGTTCTTCTGCTGAGCTTTACTAAGATCTTCCTATTTGTTGGTCAAAGTCCACTTTTGCATCGTCTTTTCATCATTTTCACTGTTTTCTGTCCAAGAACCTGTAACCTGTAATATGTAGCAGACATTCATCAAAAGCACCTGTTTATTTATAAAAATGAATAAGAATGGGGAATATAAAATGCAATATTATGGTGTGAACAACACCCTGAGATACTACTGGAATACCTACCAGTAAATCTCCTGCCTTGGCCAAGGACTTCGTGTAATGGCTCTCCTAGACACAGCGCGACCTCACCCCCAATACCGGGATAGACGAACCCCTGAAGATCCGCTCACTGCCTCCATGTGGCTCGGGACTGTACCCAACTAAAACCTGTTTGCACGTCTCCTTTGAGCGTGGTAGGGTAGTAATCAAAGTACAGTGGGAACTCACACGAGACAAATGACGATCCTCAGGTCGATGAACTAACCTGTACACATGTCACCAGGGAACTGCTATCTGACGTCAGGTATAAGACCAACTAGCATGTTCCCGGCGAGTCCTGTCCGGTGTACTCATAACCCAATGAGCACCTGTATACATCTTAGGTGAACCAACTGACACCAGTGGCTTGTGAGACCGGCCACCGCCCCTCGTCGGGGTCTCGACTGTATATACTAGTCTACTCTGGAGAATCGATGCCCTGTCTCGAAACTCCGACAACTAGGGACCATTTTAAGGATGTGCTTATAGACTGCCAGCTCTCACGTATATGATCGCCCTCATACTGCTGGCCGTCAAGCAAGAATCCCAGGGGCTCTACCTGTTAGTTATATGTATGCCCTAGAGGCCATTACTGTACATAGGATGTATATTGTAGTGGATGCTGGGACATATATAGGGAAGACTTTCTTGCTCGACATGATAGTATGCTATCTGGTTGCTCTTTACCTTAACGTGTATACTGATTGTCTCTCTGTTACATGTTGGTAAAGCCCTTTGGATGTGTACTTGACTACCTGGACTATGATGCGGATCATACTAGTGGGGACATGGTAGTCCATAAGTACATCCTTCAAAGTCCTCAGTCGTGGGTATATCGAGACGGGGCATCGATATACCAGAGTAGACTAGCGTATACCTTCTCGACCCATACAGATGGGCGATGGATGATCCTATATCCATTGGTGTTTGACATCAGAGATGATATACGGGTGCTCAGTAGAGACTGGGTACACTGGACAGACTCGCCGAGAACTCCCAGATGGTATTATACCTCACGTCAGATGGCAGTTCTCTGGTGACACTGGTACAGAGTAGTCTGTTGACCCGAGATCGTCATAGAGTCTTGTGTGGTTCCCACTGTGCTTTGATTTCCACCTTACCACGTCCAAGAGGGCGTGCAAAACGGTGGTTTTTGGGTACAGTCCTGAGTCACATGGAGGCAATGAGCGATAGGAGGGGATTCGTCTCTCCCGGTATAGGGAGTTGATGTTGCGCTGTGTTCGATTGGCTATAACCGGAAATCCCTGGCCAGGGTTGCTGAGATTTACTGGTAAGTGTTACCATTAGTTTCTCGAATTGTTATAGACCTCATATCGACACGACTTATCGAGCTATTGGGGTCTGACGTTTACCACCCCTAAGCGAGATATGCGACAGATCAGACGATCAGACCGGACTGTACGGTAGTGTTACTGGTTGGATTCACTGGAGTGTGAGCGGGCTTGCTCGTCGATCTTCAGATCGCTCAATACCCGGGTGGCCGTTACGTTTAGCAGACCGCTTGCGGCTTGTGGATGTTTGATATGATCATCATCCGCTGCCGGCGTATTGATGAGTCTTTAGAGTCCTACACAGAGGTTTCCTGGCTCAAGCGAAACGAAATAGGAGCGCATATGAGATATGTGCGGGACCGAGAATAATGCGTGTATGTGATACCGTATTCCATTCTCGCGATGAATGTATCGATTAGGTTATATGCGATATACCCTAGTTATCGAATCAAGGATTGATTCGATAAACCGATACATTGGATACTAGTCGGTTATATGTGATATGACCGGATCGTTAAATCAAGTGTTGATTTAATGATTTATTGTATAATTATATATTTGATATATTAATTTGCATTAACTAGTATCGGTTCACTTTAAGATGGATTTTCTCACTCGGATGTGCGCATTGCATATGCGATATGATTTTGTGCACTTGCTAGTATCATGTTTGATGATGCATGCCTTTTGGTTAAGTGTAAAGAATTAAACCTTGGTTAATGAAATGGTTAGGGTTTACTTTTTCCTTATTCATTTTATTCATTTATTTATTCTTTTGGAAAAAGAAAAGGAAATGATAAAATGGTGGCATTCTTTGTTCTTTCATGAAGCTTCATGAATACTTTGACCAAGTCACCATTATTGTCTCATCCTTAAACCTAACCATTCCATTTAACCATGATTCATTCTCTACACTAAACCATGGTTTTGAATATGATAAGGTTTGATTTTCTTTTCTATTTTAATTAACACTTATCATATTCTTCATCTTCTTCTTCTTCTTCACTTCAAGAAAAAGCTTGAAAGCTTTAATGGCAAAGTGAGAAAAAGAGTGAGAAATCCAAATCTAAAGTCTACCCACTTCCTATTTCTTCATCCTCTACCTCTTGCCAAGTAGTAGAGTGTGTTTTCTTCACAAGTTTCATGGCTTAGTGAAGGTGGAGCTTGATCTAGCGATGCTTCGACGTAGATCATCTTCGGCACGTCGTCGATGACCTAGCCCGTCTATTCTCCGATGAAGCCGACGCTAGAGCCCGGGATTTTTTATGGACAGCGAGGAGACTTCATTGCGGAGCTATGGAGGTGGAGCACCGGATCTACAAAGGTTGTATTTCCGTTTACTTGTAGTTAAGTGTTAACTAGTTTTGTTTCTCCTAGTTTTCTAGCCAACGATCCGTAGTCGGGTTTCTCGGCACCGTTAAAATTTGAAATTGGCATGGTTGATGCCTTGTGAGACCTCATTAGGGTGCCTAGGAACCCTACAGTGGTATCAGAGCCTAGCTAGTGTTGGATATATATGCCCTAGAGGCCTACATTGTATAGGATGCTTGGGATATGTATGTACATGACAGTCTTGCTTGATATGATAGTACGCTATTTGGTTTGACTTTGTCTTAACGTATAATATATTTTACTTGGTATTTATATATATATGTTGATAAAGCCCATAGGGTGTTTGTCTGACTACCGGCGTTGTGATGGCAGTCATACTAGTGGGAGCTGGATAGTCAATAGGCACACCCTTAGATGTCCCTGGTCGCAGGAGTATCGAGATTGGGCATCGATACTCCGGAGTAGACTAGTGTATACATATCTAGACCCTGACAAGGGGCGATGGATTTGTCCCGCAACCATTGGTGGAGTTCACCTAAGATTGTATACAGATGCTCACTGGGTGTGAGTACACCGGACAGGACTCGCCGAGAACTGACTGGATGGTATTATACCTAACGTCAGATAGCAGTTCTCAGGTGACATGTGTGCAGGTAGTCCGTTGACTTAAGGTCATCATTTGTCTCGTGTGAGTTCCCACTGTGCTTTGATTGTTACCCTACCACGGCTCAAAGGAGTCGTGCAAACAGGTTTCAGTTGGGCACAGTCCCGAGCCACTTGGAGGCAGTGAGCGACTGTTAGGGATTCGTCTCTCCCGGTATAGGGAGTTGATATCGCACAGTGGTCGTTTGGTCATTACCATAAGTCCCTGGCCAGGGCTGATTGAGAATTACTGATAGGTTGATCAGTAGATTCTCGGATGGTGATGAAGCCATACCGACACGACTTGTACGGTTATTAGGGGTCTGACGTCCACCACCTCCCTAGACCATACATGCGATACTCTTAGACGAACAGACCGGACTGTGCGGATATTGTCACAGACAGGCTCAGTAGGATTTCAGATGGGTTACCTCATCAGCTTTCTTATCGACAACTACCTGGGGACCGTTACGTACAGCTAGTGCCGCTTGCGGTCTGTGGTTAAACCCACTGCCAGCGTAGTAGTCGAGTCTTTAGAGTCCCACACAGAGATTTCCCAAACCCAGGCGAAAAGATATAGAGGTCGTATGGTTTTACGACAAAGGTTCGGACGCATACGTGTTTTATCGCACGTGCGACATTCGGACAGTTTTTACTAGCCGGCTTTGGTTTAAGCCAGATTCTAGTATCAGGTTATTGGATTTATACAGTCTAAAGTTTTTCCGTGTTTTCACGGATGAGAGGGGCGTTCTCGTAATTTTCCGAGAAGCTTCTAGAAGGATGTGACATAAAGAGAGAGGTGGCATTTTCATTTAATGAATAAGTGACTCATTGTGAATGATTCATCACATCATTAATGCATTTTTAAATGCTTAATGACTCATGTAATGAATCACCCACTTGCATTAATGAAACATGATGAATATTCACTTATTATTCATTTATCTTTTATTTCATTATGTTTCATATATATCAAGTGAGAAACATTTATTCATATAATAATTCATTATCATCTTCTCACTCTCTCTCTTCAAGCTCTCTCTCCTTCACCAAAGCCTAATCCTACCCCTCATGAGTTGAGAACAAGGATTAGGAAAGACTAATTACTCCATAACCTATCTCTACATCATCTTAGCAACTCTATTTAGCAACTAGAGAAACTAAGTAACCTCAAGTTTAGAGGTTATAGCTTGGATTAGGGTTCTCGGGTGGATCATCTATCATGGGAGAAAGCCGAAGAGGACGTGGAGATCCAAAGAGGCCGTAGACAACATCAAGACGAAGGACTAGAACCGTTTGGTATAATTCCTTCGCATAGTAGATTAAAACTCTAAAGCTTTCGTTTAAAACTTGTATAGCAAACGATTCGTACGGTTAATCGATGTTTGATCATAGAACTCAATTGTTATTCATATTTCCGCCTCCCCACAAGTATTGGGGTGTTGAACATCGACTTACAGTGGTATCAGAGCCTAGCTAAACAAGTTTTAACTTAATCGCAAATTTGTACGAATTTCGAACGGAAAAACGAAGCCGGAAAACCCTAAAAATAACAAGTTTCTGTCGAAATTTAAATGAAGTCCAAAAATTTTTCAGGCATGTTCAGAAAGCTAGTTGTGAAACCAGAAGAACACCCAAGAAATTTGGGGCCATGACTCGGCCAATTGACCGCGCTTCCGCGGCGGATCCCACCGATCCGCCGCGCTTGCGCGGCCGAGTCGCCGAGTCATGATCCCAATTTTCTTTGGTGGGTTCTCTGGTAAATTTGGGATTTTCTGGAATATTTAATTGTTGCTCAGGTTTCAGTTTAACAGAGCAGATTTTGGAGCAACATTAAAGGTGTTTAATCGATCGAAATTGTACAGTATTTGCATATTGGATTATATCTGTGATTGTATAATGTGTTCGTAAACCTCCCCTAACTGCTAGTATGTCGGTTGGCAGGGGGTTGCACATTTCTGTAATGGTTTTATCTGTTTGTGCATATAAACTGTATTGGACTGTTGTGGTGATTAGCCGGGGTTTTGTGATGGGTTATTGTTTTAATTCATTTGATGTAATTGTAACAAGTTGTAATATTATTTTGCGGGGCACATCCAGGTTGCGGTTGTAGCCACCGTTGTATTATTTCTTTTTACTGTTTTTGCTCCTAGGACAGACCCAAGGTGGGGTGCACAAACTGCCGGGCGGGTAGTTTGCCGCACCCGTAGGGGTCGAGGGTGGGGTAATGGCTATTCATCACAACTGTGTAATCTGTCTTTTCTTGCAGGCTCAAAAGAAATACAGATTGCTTGCAAATCCAATATTGTTTATCTGTGTTCTGGAATGTATATCATTGCGTCAGACGAATGTAAAATATCTATATATATGATAGCTATTTAGACGTCGCTTATGTTTTTCACCCGCGCTAGCCCAGCCCCCGCTCTGTCGTTAGTTAAGTAACCTAACGGGTGATGACGGGACCCAGTGGCGAATGCGGATGGCATAAGAGGACGTCATATTTTCGTTGTTATCTGTAATGATAGTTTAAAGATGGGACGCATTATCATTAATGCAAAGAAAATAAAACCTAAACTGAATCGTTGGAACAATTTCTAAATACCACTCGGTTTTCTTGAAAAAGCAAATTTTAAATGCGGAGCTTAAACCACTCCTTTTAATAAAAGCTATCTTAGTTCCTTCGATCAAATCAAGTTCATTACGTTAACGGTTTTTTGCCAAAAACCAGCCGTAACCCTCCATCGTTTCAGATAGACAGCACATCGTATTCATGCTATGCTTGTTGGCCTACGTCAAGGCATAGTGTATGGTAGCAGTGTGTGTGCCTATTTGTTGCATAGATAGATGCATTAGTTTAATACAGACGTACACCTTGTTGGCCTACGTCAAGGGCTTGTACGATGTATTTAAATTGATCAGGACAACGACGGGTAGAACTTGACTTGCGTCTTATGACTTGTTGGCCTACGTCAAGGTCTATAAGAGCTTGGGGTAAAAATCACATCGGGGGTTTCAAACATAAAGGAAACTTGCAGATTTAGCTTACCTTCTGGAGTGTGGTGACTAGAGTGGCTTCCATCTAGGGCATCATGCAATGATAGTTGGATCCCGATCCCACTGATGAGTAGGATTACTCTCGGGAATTTCTCTCACTTAACAATCAATGCTATAAACCAAGTAGGTGCCTAGAAAGGTGTTAGAGGGGCTACGCCTCCAGGGAAAAGAGGTTCTTTAATTAAGGAACTTCGCGAAAGCGTTGGAAAACCTCCCTCGAAGTACCAACACCAGCCTGGCTGAAAGGTTAAGCAAGTATTGTGACGTGTGATTAAATCCTGACTAGTTCTTCTTTTAGGTTTTGAAGAAGGATTTGAGGAAACAGTGGGAGCCATCCTGTTTAGATAAATTAATAAACCAATCTAAACTTGCAAGAGCATATGCTGAGTGTTTTCTTTTCTCTCTCTCTGGCAGCTACCATGACTGGACTAAAACTATTACTCGAAAAGAATATACTAACCGGGCAGAACTATAAAGACTGGATAAGAAACGTCAATATTGCGCTGACTTATGACAAAGTTGCATATGTTACCACCGCTGTTCCTCCCCTTATCCCGGGACCAGATTCCTCAGTTGCGGACAAGGAAGTTCGTAAAACCTGGGATCTAGATTGTGAGCGAGCTAAGTGTATCGTGCTGGCGTCCAAGAATAATGAACTCCAGAAGCAGCACGAGAGTATGGATATTGCATCCATATTCCTCCATTGCAAGGAATTGTATGGTGAACACTCCCGTATCGCGAGGTACGAAACCTCAAAGAAACTCTTCCAGATGAGGTTAGCTCCAGGATCGCCTGTTGGAGAGCACGTCCTCAAAATGATCACCCTCATTGAGGAACTCGCAAACCTGGGATGCGTGCTAGAGAACGATTTGTATATCGACTTGATTTTGCAGTCCCTTCCCCACACCTTCTCTCAGTTCATGCTGAACTTCAACATGCACGAAATGGAAGCGGATCTTCCAAAGCTCCTCAACAAGTTGAGGGTAGCAGAGACCTCCTTGAAAAAGGAGAAGACCCCCGTTCTGTATGTTGGCCAATCATCTTCTTCCAAAACTAAAGCGAAAGCTAAAGGGAAGAAGAAGATGAAAGCCACCAAACCGAAGGGTGGGGTCAAGAAGGTGCAGGGAACGAACAAGGCAGGAAGGGTGAAGGCAGAAAAGAACGAGTGTTTCTATTGTCACAAGCAGGGGCACTGGAAGAAGGATTGTCAGGCCTTCAAAGCCAAGGACATGAAGCAAGTTGTTGCTTCTACTTCAGGTGTATTCGTAATCGAAAATTGTCTTTCAGTAAACTCTACTTCATGCGTACTTGATACCGGTTCTGGTTCTCACATCTGTAATTCTTTGCAGGATCTGAGAAATAGTAGAGTACTGGGGGCAGGTGATATGACTCTCCGGATGGGCAATGGAATGCATGTAGATGCAGTTGCAATAGGGGAATATCACCTAGGGTTGAATACTGGAAACATTTTGGTATTGTATAACTGTTTTTGTATTCCCAGTATGTTGTGTAATATTATATCAGTATCTTTATTGTCTAATAAAGGATATAATTTTGTGCTTGAAAGAAATGTCATGAACATTATCCTAAATCAAGAACTGATTGGGTTTGGCACACTGGAAAACGGAATATACATACTTAATCAACCACAAATTTTCAATATTCAAAACACGCGTAAAAGAAAGGCTCCAGATTCAAATCAAGCCTTCCTATGGCATTGTAGACTTGGTCATATAAATGAAACAAGGTTGACTAAGTTACATAAAGATGGATATCTAGATTCGTTTGAATATTCATCATATGCAACTTGTCAATCATGTATCAAAGAAAAAATGACCAAATCTCCGTTCACCGGACATGGAGAAAGAGCCACCGAACTCTTGGGACTAGTACACAGTGATGTATGTGGTCCGATGTCTATACATGCACGAAGTGGTCACTCCTACTTCATCACTTTTACTGATGACTTCTCTAGGTATGGATATGTGTTCTTAATAAAGCATAAATCCGAGGCTTTTGAGAAGTTTAAGGAGTATAAAAATGAAGTAGAGAAACAAACTGGTAAAAGCATCAAGACACTTCGATCTGATCGAGGTGGAGAATACTTAAGTACCAGTTTCCTTGAATACTTGAAAGCAAATGGAATACTCTCTCAGCTTACTCCTCCTTATACACCTCAGCATAATGGTGTATCAGAAAGAAGGAATCGCACGCTATTAGATATGGTGCGATCAATGATGAGTAGTGCTGAGTTACCACTTTCCTTCTGGGGATTTGCTCTAGAATCAGCCGCATATCTATTAAATAGAGTTCCAACTAAGTCTGTACCTACCACTCCATATGAAATGTGGTGTGGGAAGAGACCATATCTTAAGTATATCAAGATATGGGGGTGTCCGGTATATGTCAAAAAGCATAATCCGGACAAGCTCGAGGCACGATCGGTTTTGTGCAAGTTTGTAGGATACCCCAAGCATTCAAGGGGGTACATGGTCTACCACACTGAAGAACAAAAGGTGTTTGTCGCTCGTCACATTGTCTTCTTAGAAAGCGAATTTCTTGCAAAAGAAATTAGTGGGAGCGCGGTAGAACTGGAAGAAATTCCAGAACCTCAAACTGCAACCGAGGACTTAGAAGAATCTCAGATTTCAATAGAACATGACGTACCAACGCCACTCCGCAGATCTAGTAGGCTTTCTCATCCTCCTGAAAGATACTATGGTTTCCTTCTTGATGGGGATCGAGAGGATTGCATCATCGATGATGATGAGCCTACTAGTTTTCAGCAGGCTATCACAAGTAGCGACTCAGTAAAGTGGTTGGATGCCTTGAGATCCGAAATGCAATCCATGTATACCAATAAAGTATGGACTTTAGAAGTTGCTCCTCCTGGGGTAAAACCAGTTGGGTGCAAATGGATCTTCAAAAAGAAGATTGGTACATTTGGACAAGTGGAAACGTACAAAGCTAGACTAGTAGCAAAAGGTTTTCGTCAAAGACCAGGATTGGACTACGATGAAACTTTTTCACCAGTAGCCATGATTAAATCCATTCGGATCATGCTTGCCATTGCTGCCTTCCATGACTATGAAATCTGGCAAATGGATGTAAAAACAACTTTTCTAAATGGACATCTAGAAGAGAGTGTTTACATGGATCAACCAGAAGGTTTCTTAGACAGTGGGAGCAGCGGAAGAGTGTGCAAATTGCTTAAATCCATTTATGGGTTAAAGCAAGCATCGCGGAGTTGGAACATCTGTTTTGATGAAACAGTCAAGGAATTTGACTTTATCAAAAATATAGATGAACCATGTGTTTATAGGAAGATTGTGGAAGGAGCAGTAGTCTTCCTCGTTTTGTACGTCGAACGACATACTACTGATAGGGAATGATATCCCTATACTACAATCAGTAAAGCTCTTCTTGTCACAGAAATTCTCTATGAAAGACTTGGGAGATGCATCATACATTCTGGGCATTAAGATCTATCGAGATAGATCTAATAGGATATTGGGACTTTCACAGTCCAGGTATATAGACACTATACTAAAGAGATTTAGTATGGAAGATTCCAAGAGCGACAATATGCCCGCTTGTCACGGAATCACCCTCTCAAAAGAGATGTCTCCAAAGACTGATGAAGAGAGGGCTCGCATGGGCACTATACCCTACGCTTCGGCGGTAGGATCAATAATGTATGCGATGTTATGTACCAGACCAGATGTAGGTTACGCACTTAGTGTGGTAAGCAGGTATCAATCAGACCCAGGTGAGAAACATTGGATAGCGGTGAAGAACATTCTCAAGTATCTGAGAAGGACTAAGGAGATGTTCTTGATTTACGGCAATAAGGACCTCCAGGTAGAGGCTTTTACCGACTCCGGCTTCCAAAGTGACAAGGATGATTCTAAATCTATTTCGGGTTTTGTGTTTACCCTCAATGGAGGGGCGGTAAGTTGGAAGAGTTCCAAACAAGATACCGTCGCAGACTCAACTATGGAGGCTGAGTATATAGCTGCTAGTGAAGCCGCAAAAGAGGCTGTCTAGATAAGGAAGTTCATTTCTGAACTTCAGGTGGTTTCGTCCATTGCCAATCCAATACCGTTGTATTGCGATAACAATGGCGCTGTAGCTTTAGCGAAGGAACCAAGGTCCCATCAGAAATCCAGGCATATCTTAAGGCGTTTTCACCTGATCAGGGAGATCGTGGATCGTCGGGAGATCGAGATACGGAGAGTAGATACAAAAGAAAACACGGCAGATCCATTCACCAAGGCCATTCCTCAAGTACAGTTCGAGAGGCTTTTTGAGATGTTGGGCATGCGGTACGCAAGCAACTGGATCTGTTAGAGACAGTGGGTACTCATTGCGCCAATTATAGGCCTTAGTGCAAGTGGGAGATTGTTGGATAAATATGCCCTAGAGGCCTACATTGTATAGGATGCTTGGGATATGTATGTACATGACAGTCTTGCTTGATATGATAGTACGCTATTTGGTTTGACTTTGTCTTAACGTATAATATATTTTACTTGGTATTTATATATATATGTTGATAAAGCCCATAGGGTGTTTGTCTGACTACCGGCGTTGTGATGGCAGTCATACTAGTGGGAGCTGGATAGTCAATAGGCACACCCTTAGATGTCCCTGGTCACAGGAGTATCGAGATTGGGCATCGATACTCCGGAGTAGACTAGTGTATACATATCTAGACCCTGACAAGGGGCGATGGATTTGTCCCGCAACCATTGGTGGAGTTCACCTAAGATTGTATACAGATGCTCACTGGGTGTGAGTACACCGGACAGGACTCGCCGAGAACTGACTGGATGGTATTATACCTAACGTCAGATAGCAGTTCTCAGGTGACATGTATGCAGGTAGTCCGTTGACTTAAGGTCATCATTTGTCTCGTGTGAGTTCCCACTGTGCTTTGATTGTTACCCTACCACGGCTCAAAGGAGTCGTGCAAACAGGTTTCAGTTGGGCACAGTCCCGAGCCACGTGGAGGCAGTGAGCGACTGTTAGGGATTCGTCTCTCCCGGTATAGGGAGTTGATATCGTACAGTGGTCGTTTGGTCATTACCATAAGTCCCTGGCCAGGGCTGATTGAGAATTACTGATAGGTTGATCAGTAGATTCTCGGATGGTGATGAAGCCATACCGACACGACTTGTACGGTTATTAGGGGTCTGACGTCCACCACCTCCCTAGACCATACATGCGATACTCTTAGACGAACAGACCGGACTGTGCGGATATTGTCACAGACAGGCTCAGTAGGATTTCAGATGGGTTACCTCATCAGCTTTCTTATCGACAACTACCTGGGGACCGTTACGTACAGCTAGTGCCGCTTGCGGTCTGTGGTTAAACCCACTGCCAGCGTAGTAGTCGAGTCTTTAGAGTCCCACACAGAGATTTCCCAAACCCAGGCGAAAAGATATAGAGGTCGTATGGTTTTACGACAAAGGTTCGGACGCATACGTGTTTTATCGCACGTGCGACATTCGGACAGTTTTTACTAGCCGGCTTTGGTTTAAGCCAGATTCTAGTATCAGGTTATTGGATTTATACAGTCTAAAGTTTTTCCGTGTTTTCACGGATGAGAGGGGCGTTCTCGTAATTTTCCGAGAAGCTTCTAGAAGGATGTGACATAAAGAGAGAGGTGGCATTTTCATTTAATGAATAAGTGACTCATTGTGAATGATTCATCACATCATTAATGCATTTTTAAATGCTTAATGACTCATGTAATGAATCACCCACTTGCATTAATGAAACATGATGAATATTCACTTATTATTCATTTATCTTTTATTTCATTATGTTTCATATATATCAAGTGAGAAACATTTATTCATATAATAATTCATTATCATCTTCTCACTCTCTCTCCTTCACCAAAGCCTAATCCTACCCCTCATGAGTTGAGAACAAGGATTAGGAAAGACTAATTACTCCATAACCTATCTCTACATCATCTTAGCAACTCTATTTAGCAACTAGAGAAACTAAGTAACCTCAAGTTTAGAGGTTATAGCTTGGATTAGGGTTCTCGGGTGGATCATCTATCACGGGAGAAAGCCGAAGAGGACGTGGAGATCCAAAGAGGCCGTAGACAACATCAAGACGAAGGACTAGAACCGTTTGGTACAATTCCTTCGCATAATAGATTAAAACTCTAAAGCTTTCGTTTAAAACTTGTATAGCAAACGATTCGTACGGTTAATCGATGTTTGATCATAGAACTCAATTGTTATTCATATTTCCGCCTCCCCACAAGTATTGGGGTGTTGAACATCGACTTACAGCTAGAGCCTTAGGCGAAGTCTAGACGGAGTTTGAAGTCCGAACGAACCCGAAAACCCATTTCAATATTGCTCTCTGTCCTTTTTTCAAAAACTGGGATTTTTCCAAATTAAAAATTGCTAAAAAATTCAGCAGGGAAATATAAGAATTACGGCGCAAAAAGTTTCCAATGAACAGTGTAAACGGCGGCGGAACCGCGGCAGAAGCCTGGCTTCTGCGGCGGTTCCGCGGCAACATGGTGACGTCATCCTCCCCTTTTTGCACAGTAATTCATGTTGTCAGATGCTGAGTTTTCTGGGAATTTTTAAAATTTATTCAATGGTTGAATTTTCTGGAGTTGTTTTGGGGATTCGGTGTTTCGATCGGGGTATCAAATTTTGTCTATTTGGCTTTCCGGATAATTTTTAGATATGTTAAAAAGTTCGACCGGATATAAATACCCAATTTTTCCCCTGTCGGGAAATTTCAAAGTGTTGGATTTTTCCGTGGTTTAACGACGTTCTAAGTAGTGCAAGTAACGCGGTGGTCCCTCTAGAAGACAACAAACCTTAACTCGATTATGTGACCGTCTTGAACTGCCCTTTGAACCATCGGGTTTGGGGCAGTACGGCGTGCCACATGTGAGGCGTTGGCTTGACCCTTCTACGGCTGGACCGTTGGTACTGAGGTACGAACTGAATGTTGTTAGACTTGTCTCATGTGTTGATCTGTATCGGGAAAACTTGGGTGTTCGATTGTTTGATCGGAAAGTTTAACATTTTCTATTTATCCGGAATGTGATACAACAATTGGAATTCACAATTAGTTATGAGATAACTGAATGAATGTTATAAACATAGCACTTTAGTCTCACTTGATCGGTTGCCACGGAATTTTGATGTGATCAAAAGTCCGTCGCAATCACGTAGCGTACGCGGATACTCGCCGGATAAACTTAATAGACAGCCTCACCCCATAGCCCCGACCAAGTGACTGTAGGAGAACCCCGTCGCCGAAAGCATCCGTTCGGGTGCTCGCGGCAGCGGTGTTCCGCCTTGGTGCACTTCGTCGCCGGTATCGGGGGTGCGGCCGCCTACTAAAGTTTGCGACGAGCATTCGATCAGGATGTCGGGAATCTTGTTGAATTGCCCGACTTGATATTGAAAAGTGTTTTCGATAACGAGACTAAAATGCGGGGTTTATAATAGTTAGGCATGCGATGTCTAAGGTATTCATTTGATTAGGCATGCGATGTCTATGGAGTTTGCGGATTCCAACTGTTGTAGTTTTACACTTTCTTTTCTGTGACCGTAAGTGTAATATGTGATATCGCCGGTTTCGTTGCTATATGTCAACGACAATTGGGATATGCATATTTACTTACGTTGATGACATGTGATATTATGAGTTGCTGGATATGTTATATTGGATCGTCGTGTTTGAATAGCCGGGGGTTTTTATGTGAGATGAGTGTTTTTCATTTTCATTCATGTAAAAACTTGTATGTAATATTCTTTTATTGGGGCACTTCCATGTTACGGATGATGTCACCGTTTGTATATTATTTACTTTTCTGCACTAGGATAGACCCAAGGAGGGGAGCACAAGTAACCGGGTTCTGGAGTCCAGTGGGAGACCAACTTGAGGAGTCGAGTCCGGGTCTCCTAACTCTAGAATTGGTAGGGTTGCTTGCCGCTCTCGTAGGGGTCTAGGGGTGTGGGTTTGGCTATTCATCGTGACCGTGGAATCCGTATTTTATACTGGCTCGTATTGAAAACACGGACGTCCTAGTATATCCAATATTTCATATGATTCTTCTGCTGCGATATCTGTGATGTGATCATGTGATATGTTCTGTGATAGATACTGTATATAGTATATATGATATATTATATAGGCGTTACTTATGTTTTACACCCGCGCTGGCCCTGCCCCGCTCTGCCGTTAGTTACCTAACCTAACGGTGCACGAGGGGACATCGAGGCGAATGCGGATGGCATAAGTGTACGTCGTATTTATCTGTGATGTTTAGGTACTTAAATGATGGGACTTCATTAATGTGATTAATGAAATAAAAGAAACCTAAGATGTTGTAGAATTGAATTTCAAAAATAAAACAGGTAGCTACAGTTCTTGCTTTCCACAGCGGTATATACGATATATCCTGCACCTTATTCGATGAGGAAAGGACCGAGATCCCTTCACCGGGAGTGACTCCTTTAGCAATAACTGGCAGATGCTACATCCTTCGGTCTGTCTTTTGATTGCTTTTAAGTGTGTTTACTTTGCACAGTGATATATATGATATATCCCGCACCTCATTCGACGAGGAAAGGACCGACGATCCCTTCACCGGGAGTGACTCCTTTAGAAAAACTAGAAAAGCCTCAAAAGCACTCCATTTCAAAATTCATTCGATCCTACAACGATATCAAGTTCATTACGCAATAGGTTTTCATAAAAACCTGTCGTAGTCCTCCGTCATTTCAGATAAAGTAGTAGTTAGTATTCGTGCTGCGTTTGTTGGCCTTTGTCAAGGCGCAGTGTGCGGTAGCTTACTGGTGCTTATCTGCTTATGCATATGATGCAGATTGAGTTAGGGTAGTCGTGCGACCTTGTTGGCCTTTGTCAAGGGCCGTGCGGGTGGGTTTAATTCAATCAGGAAATGACGGGTTGAACTTGACTAGCATCCTATGGTTTGTTGGCCTTTGTCAAGGTCATAGGAGGTTAGGGGCAAAATATTATCGGGAATTTCAAGTGTTGAAATTTGCAATGAGATTGCATACCTTCTATGAGATAGTTGGATCCCGATACCCGCTGTGAGTAAGAGTTACTCCTGGGAGAGTTTTACACATTACAATTAGCCGATCAAGTAGGTGTCTAGAAAGGTGTTAACGAGATTACGCCTCTCGGAAAACGAGGTTTACATTAATTAGGTTCATGCGAAAGCACGGGGAACCTCCCTCAAAGTACCGACACTGGCCTGGCTGAAAGATTGGCGAACTTGTAGTGTGTAATTAATCCCGGCTAGTCTTTCCTTTTAGGGTTTGAAGGAAGATTTGATAAAAAGCAGTGGGAGCCATCCTGATTAGATAAAATAATAACCAATCTGATCTTGCAAGAGCGCACGCTGAGTGTTTTCTTCTCTCTCTCTCCAGGTAGCGACCATATCATGCCTTAATCAAGATAATAATATGGATATATTGACCGAACCCGCTTGTTATACTGAGCTGGGGAACGCTGGTCCCGCTCCAACTTATAATTGTTATAAGACAAAGCAGGAAAATGGGGATTACCAGAATTCCCGTGCCGCCTAAACGAAGAGAGTGCAAGCTGATGCATCATCTTCGGGTGTGTTCGTTACAAAGAACTGTTTCTCAGTATTCTCCGCATCCTGGGTATGTGATACCAGATCAGGATCCCAGATATGTAATCTGTTACATAGGGCTACAGATAGGTAGAGAACTGAGAACGGGTGATAAGTTTCATGAGACAGAAAATGGGGCAAGTGTTGCAGCCAAGTCTGTTGGTCACTGTCACCCTGTATTATCAGTACATTGATTCTGAACAAATGCTATTAGATACTGAACCTGATATACAAAATCATATCAGTCTCTTTATCAATAAAGAAATGATAAAATTTTGTATAGTTGGATAATGTTTTGAACATTTCCTATATCAAAAGTTGATCGGTTCAGGCACGTTATCTAAAAGCATTTATGTTCTAAATCAAACTACAGTTCTTAGTATAAAGAACACACACAAGAGGAAGAGTTCAGAAATGAACGAATCCTTCTTGAAGTATTGTAGACTGGTCATATCAATGCGACACGACTAGCTGAGTTACATTTAGATGCATATTTAAATCAGTTTGAATTTACATCTTGTGAAACTCGCCAGTCATGTCACAAAGATAAGATGACCATAGCTCTGTTTATTGGAAACAGAGAAAGAGATTAGTGAACTCTTGGGATTGATACATGTTGATGTATGTAAGGTCCCCTGTCTACACATGCCAGGACTGGTTCTTTATACTTCATTACGTTCGCTGATGATCGCTTTAGATTCAGACATATGTTCTTGTTGAAACACAAGTCCGAACCTTTTGAGATATTCACAGAATATAAGTTAGAAGTAGAGAACCAATACGGGTATAAGTATTATGTCCTTTGATGAGATCAAGGAGGAGAATACTTGAGCACGGAAATCCTGGACTATTCTAAAGGAGAATGAGATTCTCTCTCGGCATTGCTCCTCCGTATACACCATAGCACGTTGGTGTATCGGGGCGGAGCAATCACACCCTATATGATAAGGTGTGCTCTATGATGAGTACTACTGAGTTACCTATTTCCTTTTTGGGAGTTATGCACTTGAGAAGCTGCATACCTATTGAATAGGGTTCGAATCAAATCAGTTACCTACCACTTCATATGTGATATGGAAAGGGAAGAGCCCATGTCTTAAGCTAGTTAAGATTTGGGGTTGTCCGGCCTATGTCTAAAAGCAAAATCCGGACAAACTCGAGGCAAGGTCAGTTATGTAGAACTGGAAATGTTCCAGCTATACAAACTGCAGCTAATGATTTGAAAGAACCAAAGGATTCAATAGTTACCAACGAACCTCGGCCTCTCCGCCGATCTAGTAGGGTTCCTCACCCACCTGAGAGATACTTCGGTTCCTCTATGACAGTGGGAGCGAGGATTGCATCATGAGATGATGACCCAACTAGCTTCGAGCTGGTCATCAGGAGTGAGACTCTGTAAGAATGGCTGGATGCTTAGCGATCTGAGATGGAATCCTTATACACCAACAAAGTATGGACTTTGGTTGCTATATCTGAAGGGTTAAATCCCCATCAGGAGCAAGTATATCTTGAGAAGATTACTTGGTGTAGATGGAAAAGTTGAGACTTTCAAAGCTAGACTTGTTAAAGGTTTTCGTCATTGACCAGGCGTGGATAATGATGAAACCTTTTTCCAGTGGCTATGCTTAAGTCCATCCAGATCCTACTTGCCACGGCTACATACCATGACTACGAAATCTGGCGGTTGGGTGTCATGACTGCTTTTCTAAATGATGTTTTAGAATAGAGCGTCTATAAGTACACAGCCAGAGGGCTTCGTAGACAGTGGGAGCAGCGGAAACGTGTACAAGATGCTTTATACGATAAAGCAGACATCGCGGAGTTGGAACATCTGTTTTGATGTGTTAGTCAAAGAGTTTGACCTCATCAAAATGGTAGATGAACCTTGTATATACAAAAAGGTAGTAGGGAGTATGGTGGTGATCCTCGTGGAGTACGTGGATGTCATGCTCTTGATAGGGAAGGAGTTTCCTATGCTACGCTCAGTCAATCTCCGCTTATCACAATGATTCTTCATATAGGATAAAAGTGATACCTCCTAAATCCTGGATTTTGGATCTATGAGATAGATCTAATTGGATGTTAGAATTCTCACTAGTTGTAGTGAGATGGTATCAACCGATCCTGGGGAGAATCACTGGAAGGGTTCCAGGGTGATAAGGACGACTGAATGTCAGTCACAGGCATTGTCTTTACCCTCAGTGGAGGGACGGTATGTTGGAAGAGTTCCAAGCTAGATACCGTGACATACTAGACGATAAAGGCTGGATACATCGCTACTCAAGATGCTACAAAAGAGGCTGTTTGGGTGTATATTGGTTCATGAGATGAACTATGTTCCTCCCATTGTGTGACAATGGAGTTGTGGCTTATGCCAAGGAACGCCGGTCCCATCAGTAATCCAGACATATTCTAAGGCAGTATCACTTGATCATGGAGATTGTCGATCTCCAGGGAGATCGAGGTTAGGAGAGTAGACTCAGAGGACAACACAGCGGATCCACTCACAAAGGCCTGTTTCCAGAGAGAGACTTTTATGGGATGGTTGAGTATGAGATACTGCAACCACTGCTACAGATGGCCCTAGTGCAAGTGGGAGATTGTTAGTTATATGTATGCCCTAGAGGCCATTACTGTACATAGGATGTATATTGTAGTGGATGCTGGGACATATATAGGGAGGACTTTCTTGCTCGACATGATAGTATGCTATTTGGTTGCTCTTTACCTTAACGTGTATACTGATTGTCTCTCTGTTACATGTTGGTAAAGACCTTAGGATGTGTACTTGACTACCTGGACTATGATGCGGATCATACTAGTGGGGACATGGTAGTCTATAAGTACATCCTTCAAAGTCCCTAGTCGTGGGTATATCGAGACGGGGCATCGATATACCAGAGTAGACTAGCGTATACCTTCTCGACCCATACAGATAGGCGATGGATGATCCCATATCCATCGGTGTTTGACATCAGAGATGATATACGGGTGCTCAGTAGAGACTGGGTACACTGGACGGACTCGCCGAGAACTCCCAGATGGTATTATACCTCACGTCAGATGGCAGTTCTCTGGTGACACTGGTACAGAGTAGTCTGTTGACCCGAGATCGTCATAGAGTCTTTTGTGGTTCCCACTGTGCTTTGATTTCCACCTTACCACGTCCAAGAGGGCGTGCAAAACGGTGGTTTTTGGGTACAGTCCCGAGTCACATGGAGGCAATGAGCGATAGGAGGGGATTCGTCTCTCCCGGTATAGGGAGTTGATGTTGCGCTGTGTTCGATTGGCTATAACCGGAAATCCCTGGCTAGGGTTGCTGAGATTTACTGGTAAGTGTTACCAGTAGTTTCTCGAATTGTTATAGACCTCATATCGACACGACTTATCGAGCAATTGGGGTCTGACGTTTACCACCCCTAGGCGAGATATGCGACAGATCATACGATCAGACCGGACTGTACGGTAGTGTTACTGGTTGGATTCACTGGAGTGTGAGCGGGCTTGCTCGTCGATCTTCAGATCGCTCAATACCCGGGTGGCCGTTACGTTTAGCAGACCGCTTGCGGCTTGTGGATGTTTGATATGATCATCATCCGCTGCCGGCGTATTGACGAGTCTTTAGAGTCCTACACAGAGGTTTCCTGGCTCAAGCGAAACGAAATAGGAGCGCATATGAGATATGTGCAGGACCGAGAATAATGCGTGTATGTGATACCGTATTCCATTCTCGCGATGAATGTATCGATTAGGTTATATGCGATATACCCTAGTTATCGAATCAAGGAATGATTCGATAAACCGATACATTGGATACTAGTCGGTTATATGTGATATGACCGGATCGTTAAATCAAGTGTTGATTTAATGATTTAATGTATAATTATATATTTGATATATTACTTTGCATTAACTAGTATCGGTTCACTTTAAGATGGATTTTCTCACTCGGATGTGCGCATTGCATATGCGATATGATTTTGTGCACTTGCTTGTATCATGTTTGATGATGCATGCCTTTTGGTTAAGTGTAAAGAATTAAACCTTGGTTAATGAAATGGTTAGGGTTTACTTTTTCCTTATTCATTTTATTCATTTATTTATTCTTTTGGAAAAAGAAAAGGAAATGATAAAATGGTGGCATTCTTTGTTCTTTCATGAAGCTTCATGAATACTTTGACCAAGTCACCATTTTTGTCTCATCCTTAAACCTAACCATTCCATTTAACCATGATTCATTCTCTACACTAAACCATGGTTTTGAATATGATAAGGTTTGATTTTCTATTCTATTTTAATTAACACTTATCATATTCTTCATCTTCTTCTTCTTCTTCACTTCAAGAAAAAGCTTGAAAGCTTTAATGGCAAAGTGAGAAAAAGAGTGAGAAATCCAAATCTAAAGTCTACCCACTTCCTATTTCTTCATCCTCTACCTCTTGCCAAGTAGTAGAGTGTGTTTTCTTCACAAGTTTCATGGCTTGGTGAAGGTGCAGCTTGATCTAGCGATGCTTCGACGTAGATCATCTTCGGCACGTCGTCGATGACCTAGCCCGTCTATTCTCCGATGAAGCCGACGCTAGAGCCCGGGATTTGTTATGGACAGCGAGGAGACTTCATTGCGGAGCTATGGAGGTGGAGCACCGGATCTACAAAGGTTGTATTTCCGTTTACTTGTAGTTAAGTGTTAACTAGTTTTGTTTCGCCTAGTTTTCTAGCCAACGATCCATAGTCGGGTTTCTCGGCACCGTTAAAATTTGAAATTGGCATGGTTGATGCCTTGTGAGACCTCATTAGGGTGCCTAGGAACCCTACACTACCAACGTGTAATAGCGACCTGTCAGGTCACCTAAAGCAGTACACGATGATAAAGGTAAACCAGATAGCATACTATCATCTCGAGTAAGACTATCCTACTGGGATAGGTCCTCCCCTCAATCATTGCAATCACGTGCCTGTGATCCAATAATTGACTCTGAGGGCACTATCTCCAACAATCTCCCACTTGCACTCAAGGCTAATTATTGCGATGTCGCATACTCACAGCCTGTGTGATACCGAACACCCAACTCCTCTACTAGTCAGTCTCACAAAGCTCGTTTGCGAAACTATTGCGTTCGAGGAATAGCCTCAGTGAGTGGATCCGCTATGGTGTTTCTTTCTATGTCTCTCTATATCTCATGTTCGCGGAGAAAACCATCTCCCGAAATGAGCAATACCTGTCTTAGAATGTCTGGATGTCTGATGGGACCTAGCTCATAAATGAACTCCAAATCCAAACTTCTTAGACTGTATCGTCAACTGAACTTAATCAGTATCCAGCGTCATGCCTCCCTCAGTATTGCCTTGGACCACCTGTCCAAAATACTGCCCCTTGTCAGAAGGAAAAACTATAACTCTGACAACCTCCTTTTCGTCCATGTCACCTTGGAAGCCTGGAATGATAACTGTCTCCCGAAAGAAGCTGTCGTTATCATATCCCTAGAACATCCACTTATGTTCTAAAACTGCTTCCAACTGTTTCTCCAGGATTGGATTAATATCAACTTATTGCATCTAGTGCAAGAGCAACATCTGGTGTGGTACTTGACATCTCATGATTGACTCAATTGCCTAAGCAAATGATCTGTCAATCATGCACATCCCTCTCTACTTTAGTCTATAAGACACCTTTAGAGAGGGTGACTCCATCACCTGCAGGTACACTACCGTGCCAGGAGTCGTCCATTCTAAATACTCTTAGAATGCTGTCTAAGTACCCTTAATTGGGAAACCACCCAAATCTAGATCTACAACCATAGATCTAGTAACCAGTATGTCTGATATAATGTCCAAGTCCCATGTGGAGAAACCACTTTGTGACGACCAAAATATATCCGATCGTAGTATAGGAATATCACTTCCTACTCTGTGTATGTCATCCAAATACCATGACATCTCACCCTACTACCTTCTTAACAGATCCATCCCTTATTCTGATGAAGTCAAGCCTATGACTGTCATGTCAGAAATAGATGATCTATCTCCGCTATATCTGCTTTAGTCTATAAATAGACATAAGCCACCTGTCCACCAATGCTTCCGCTGCTCCCACTGACTACGACAACCCTCTGGCAGAGTCATATACACGTGCACTTCTAAAACCAGTTTAGAACGACGCTATATTCATCCTCCCGCCGGGTCTCGCAGCCTGGAACAACAGCAATGGCAAGTGTGGGTAAACAAGAACTCCCCTATCACCGTCCTTGAGGCTACCGGAGTACCTCTCGGGTGCCTGAGGTTACCCACCATATCTACGGAGTGGCAAATGGAATGTCAATCCAAATTGAATCTTTAGGTTCCTATCAAATCTTCAGTAATCGTTTGTGGTTCTGGAATCACTTCCAGTTCTACCATACTCCCACTACTGTTTTCTGAAAAAATCCATTTTTATTAAAACTGTGGCGAGTTTAGAACAATATCGCTATTGATCTTCCAGATGGTAGAAAGTCAACCCTCGTCATAGCCTGGGTCAACCCACAAACAGCCATTACAGAAACGTGCCTTGAGTTATCCAGTGTCTGGTTTTAATCATAAACCGGACAACTCCCCGTACCTTGACATCGTTAAGATACGAACTGTTCGATATCCAATATAGGACCAGAGGCACTGATTTAATTGAACCAGATTCAAATCATGCACCTGTCTCCAGTGCGTGTCAACCAAATGGAAGGAGGCCGATCAGCGTTACTCAACTTAGGAATGCTTCCAATTATGAGTAACTTGAAAAGGAAGCAAGTTCTCTTAATCACTACTATCAACTGAACACCATACACAAGTATCTACATCTTCGATTACTTTGAAGAATCCCGATACTTGTAGTACCTGGTTCTTTACTTTATCCATATACCTATAACTTCTCAAAATTCGGACCCTGTGTTTCCTCGAAACACCTGTCTAAAAACTAGAGAAGTCATAAGTAAACCGAATACAGTACGAGGACCAACCCCTCTGTCCTGATGGACCCTGGACAACATACAATACTCTGTATAAGTCCCTTGAGTCTGATAACTCATTCACTGTGTGCCGTAGGTTGAAAACTTTACTTATGGTTAAGAAGAATTACACCGTTGTTTAATGCTCCTTACCTAACCATCCACTGATATAAGTAGATGTCTCAGACATAATTTCAAAAAGATATATCTCACTCTATAAAAATAGACGTACAGATATATCAATTTGGAATTGGTGCATAACAGCGGATATTCAAAACCAAATATTTGCCGACCGGCAAACAGCCCAGGTGATCTCCTCAAATATCACCGACTACAACGAATCCCGATATAAAGAGGATGATCACCCAATTCCCAATAACATACTCCCACTCATCATCTGTAAAACTATACAGATGTGAGAATCATACCTGGTAAATACATACCTTGGAGTAAGGACTAATTGGGAAATCAGTTTTCCTTTAACAGTACACAGCGAAACTGAAATATCGAAATGTTTCGTTGGGGTATCCCGGTATTCCTAGTAATGCCTCTTCCAGATTCACGTCTGTAACCTTGTAATTCTTTGCCACCTCTCCAAATCCCTTTATATGTCTTTAGTGTAAGTCGATGTAGTACACCCCAGTACTTGTGGGGAGGCGGAATTTTCAAAAACGATCAAGTTTAAAGAACGAACATCGACTAACCGCTTAAATCGAAGCTAAACTATAAATAACCGTACACAAAGAGTTTCTTTTCAATTGTGTTTAAGGATTATACCTAATGAAACCGGTCCTTCGTCTTTGTGTCCTCCTTTGTTCTCCTCGACCTTCTCTAGGTAGTAGACGATCCACCCGAGAGCAAAACACCAAGCTACGCCTCTAACTTGAGGTAACTAATCTACTTCGATTGCTAATCAAAGAAGAAAAGATGATATAGAGTGAAGGTAATGGATGTTTAAGTCTAACTAAACCTTTGATCTCAACACATGAGGATTAAGGATTAGTTTCTTGAAGATGAGAGCTTGAGGAGAGAGAATGTGAGATGAGATAATGAGATGAGAGAGAGTGTATCATAATATATTATGAAGCATTCTTATTTTAGAATAATGAATAAAAGAAATGAATAAGCATGCTTCATAAATGAAAAGAGGTGATTCATTAACATGAGTCATTAAGCATTTATGGTGCATTAATGACCATGATGAATCACCCTCATGACTCACTAATCTTATCCAAAGCTTATTTCACCTTAACCTCCTTAGTCACATCTTCTAGAAGCTTCTCGTATAATTACGAGAACGCCCCTCCAATCCGCAAAAATACGGAAAAACTTTAGACTGTAAAAATCCAATAACCGGATACCAGTAACTGGCTTAAACCAAAGCCGACTGGTAAAAACTGTCCGAAAGTCGTACGTGCGTAAACGCACGTATGCGTCCGAACCCTTTGTCGCAAAACCATGCGACCTCTATATCGTTTCGCCTGGAGTAGGAAACTCTCTGTGTGGGACTCTAGAGACTCGACTACTACGCTGGCAGTGGGTTTAACCACAGACCGCAAGCGGCACTAGCTGTACGTAACGGTCCCCAGGTAGTTGTCGATAAGAAGGCCGGTGAGGAAACCCATCCGAACTCCTACTGAGTCTGATGTGACAATCTCCATACAGTCCGGTCCGTTCGTCCAAGACTATCGCATATCGGGCCTAGGGGGGCGGCAAGCGTCAGTCCCCTAATAGCGGTATAAGTCGTGTCGGAGTGAAGCCCATTACACCCTGAGAAACTACTGGAACCTACCAGCAAATCTCGCTTGCCCTGGCCAGGGACTTTGTGTAATGGCTCTCTGACACAGCACGATATCTACTCGCAATACCGGGAGGGACGAATCCTGTCTAACCGCCACTGCCTCCAAGTGCTCGGGACTGCACCCAACTGCTACCTGTTTGCACGACTCCTTTGAGCCGTGGTAGGGTAGCAATCTAAGAACAGTGGGACACACTCGAGGCGAAGTAGCAGTGTCAAGTCTACGGACTACGCTGTACTCATGTCACCTGGGAACTGCTCACTGACGACTGGTATCAAACCAACCAACAGTTCCCTGTGAGTCCTGTCCGGTGTACCCGTAACCTAACGAGCACCTGCATACTATCTCCAGTACGACGTACTGACGGCTGTGGGACAGACCATCTCCCCAACTGGGATGAGAAGCGTACACACTAGTCTACTCCGGATATCGATGCTCTGTCTCGATAATCCAACGACCAGGGACCTGAATAAGGATGTGCTTGTAGACTACCCAGCCCCCACTAGTGTGACTGCCATCACAACGCTGGTAGACAAGCAAGATCCTAAGAGCTCTATCAATACGTACACTAACATATTAAGATAGAAAAAACCAAGTAGCATACTACCATGTTTAGCAAGACTGTTATATACATGTGAATATCCCAAGCTTCCATTAAGTAATATACAAGCTAGTATGATACAGTAATGGCCTTCTAGGGCATAAACACTAACAATCTCCCACTTGCACTAGGGCCATGTACTGGCATATCGCAGACCGATGATCTCGAGTAGCCTCTCGAACTGAATTTGAGGAAGGGCCTTCGTGAATGGATCAGCAATGTTCTCTTCTGAAGCAACTCTCCGAACCTCGATCTCCTGACGATCAATGATCTCCCTGATCAGGTGATACCGCCTCAAGATGTGTCTGGACTTCTGATGGGACCTTGGTTCCTTCGCTAAAGCTATAGCTCCATTGTTGTCGCAATATAGAGGTATTGGATCAACTATGGTAGGAACCACCTGAAGTTCTATTAGGAACTTCTTCATCCAGACTGCTTCTTTTGCGGCATCGCAAGCAGCTATATACTCCGCTTCCATCGTCGAGTCAGCAACGGTGTCCTGCTTGGAGCTCTTCCAGCACACCGCCCCTCCATTGAGGCTAAAGACATAACCCGACATGGACTTGGAATCGTCCTTATCACTCTGGAAGCCGGAATCAGCAAAGGCCTCCAACCTGAGGTCTTTTCCGCCGTAAACCAAGAACATCTCCTTAGTCCTCCTCAGGTACTTGAGAATGTTCTTTACTGCTATCCAGTGTTTCTCCCCTGGGTCTGACTGATACCGGCTTACCACGCTCAGTGCGTAAGCTACATCTGGTCTGGTACACAACATCGCATACATTATAGAGCCTACCGCAGAAGCGTAGGGTATAATAGACATGCGTTCCCTTTCCAAATCAGTCTTGGGAGACATCTCTTTAGAGAGGGTGATTCCGTGACAAGCCGGTAGATTACCGCGCTTAGAATCTTCCATACTGAATCTTTTCAGTACAGTGTCGATATACCTGGACTGCGAAAGTCCCAACATCCTCTTGGATCTATCACGATAGATCCGGATCCCCAGAATGTACGAGGCATCACCCAGGTCTTTCATGGAGAACCTGTGTGACAAGAATCCTTTGACAGATTGTAGCATAGGAACGTCATTTCCTATCAATAGAATGTCATCCACGTACAAGACGAGGAATACGACACTTCTGGCCACAACTTTACTATATATGCACGGTTCATCTGGATTTTTGATAAAGTCATATTCTTTGACTGTCTCATCAAAACAGATGTTCCAACTCCGCGATGCCTGCTTTAGTCCATAAATAGATTTAAGCAGCTTGCATACTTTCCCGCTGCTCCCACTCTGATTGAAACCCTCTGGCTGATCCATATAGACGCTCTCTTCTAAATTTCCATTCAGAAAAGCCGTCTTTACGTCCATCTGCCAGATTTCATAATCATGGAAGGCAGCAATAGCAAGAAGGACCCGAATGGATTTGAGCATAGCCACTGGAGAAAAAGTTTCGTCATAGTCCAAACCAGGTCTTTGACGAAAACCCTTTGCAACAAGTCTAGCCTTATAGGTTTCCACCTGTCCATCTACACCAATCTTTTTCTTGAAGATCCATTTGCATCCTATGGGTTTTACCCCATCTGGAGCAAAGTCCAAAGTCCATACTTTGTTGGTGTACATGGACTCCATCTCGGTCCGCATTGCATCTAGCCATCGTACCGAGTCGCCGCTCTGGATGGCCTGCCGGAAGTCAGTAGGTTCATCATCATCTATGATGCAATCCTCTCTATCCCCATCTATGAGAAAACCGTAGTATCTCTCAGGCGGATGAGACGGCCTACTACTCCTGCGGAGGGGTGCGGGAATGTCCTGTTCTTCTTGAACTCCTGGTTCTACCAAACTTTCAGTAGCAGTTTGTGGTTCTGGAATTTCTTCCAGTTCTATTTCGCTCCCACTCTTCTGATTTTCCAAAAATTCAGTTTCTAAGAAGCGGGCATGACGAGAAACAAAAACCTTTTGTTCCTCTGCGTAATAGAAATAATATCCCATAGAGTTCTTTGGATATCCCACAAACTTACACTCTACTGAGCGTGTCTCGAGCTTGTCCACATGCTGCTTTTTAACAAAAGCTGGACATCCCCATGTCTTCAGGTACTGAAGACAGGGTTTCTTCCCACTCCATATTTGATATGGTGTGGTAGGCACAGTTTTGGTTGGAACTTTGTTCAAAAGATATGCCGCCGATTCTAGCGCATAGCCCCAGAAAGATCGCGGTAACTCAGCATTACTCATCATGGATCGTACCATATCCAATAGGGTTCGATTCCGTCTCTCCGATACACCGTTATGCTGTGGAGTGTATGGAGGAGTAAGTTGAGAGAGAATTCCTTTCTCTTTTAGGTAACCTAGGAACTCGGCACTTAAGTATTCTCCACCTCGATCAGATCTTAGTGTCTTAATACTTTTGCCTGTTTGGTTTTCCACTTCACTCTTGTATTCCTTGAATTTCTCAAAGGCCTCGGATTTATGCTTCATTAAGAAAACATGTCCATACCTAGAGAAATCATCTGTAAAAGTAATGAAGTAGGAATAACCACCTCTTGCATGTGTAGACATTGGACCACATACATCACTGTGTATGAGTCCTAAGAGCTCGCTCGCTCTTACTCCTTGTCCAGTAAATGGAGTCTTTGTCATCTTTCCTCTGAGACAGGATTGACAAGTGTCATAAGATTGATATTCGAACGTGTCTAAATATCCTTCTCTTTGCAACTTAGTCAACCTTCTCTCATTGATGTGACACAGTCTACAATGCCATAAGAAAGCTTTATTTAAATCTGGAGACTTTCTTTTTAGTGTGTTCTGGACATTGAAAATTTGGAGTTGGTTTAGAACATATATGCCGTTATTTAGAGTACCGGACCCAATCAAACCATGATTAAGGTGGATGTTAACAACATCTCTTACAAACGTGAAATCATAACCTTTATTTGACAACAAGGAAACTGATATGATATTACACGTTAAGCTGGGTACAAAATAACAGTTATGCAAAACCAAAATATGTCCACTCGTCAATCCTAGGTGATAATCCCCGACGGACGCAGCTCCCACGCTAGCTCCGTTAGCAACCCTGAGGATCATATCACCTTCCTTCAGCACCCTACGGTTTCTCAGTGCCTGCAATGAATTGCAAATATGAGATCCTGATCCGGTATCCAATACCCAGGAAGTAGAGTTGATTGACAGACAATTCTCAATTACAAACACACCTGAAGTCGAAGCCACAGCTTGCTTCGGTTCCTGGTTCTTGGCGTTCCACGCCTTGCAATCCTTCTTCCAGTGCCCTTTCCTGTGACAGTGGAAGCACTCATCCTGGCCAACTACCGGTGCTGCAAGCTTTTTCTTTCCCTTCTTTCCCACCTTACTAACACCTCCTCTAGGTTTGGGTGCGGCCTTCTTCTTCCTTCCTTTGGCCCTAGCCTTGGACCCTGAAGAAGATGAACCGCCAACAAACATAGCGGGTGTTTCCCTTACCTTCTGTAAGGTGCCCTCTGCACTCCTTAACATGTTCAGGAGTTCCGCAAGTTCAACTTCTTTTCCTTGAAGGTTGAAGTTGAGGATAAACTGGGCGTAGGTGGGAGGAAGGGACTGGAGAATAAGGTCTGTATAGAGCTCATTATCCAAAGTCGTCCCAAGGTCTGCGAGCTCCTCAATATAGCCGATCATCTGTAGGACATGTTCACCTACCGATGACCCGACAGCCAACCTCGCTCGAAATAATTTCTTCGAGGTCTCGTATCTTGCAATACGAGATTGCTCTCCATAAAGTTCCTTTGTATGGAGAAATATGCCATCTAGAGACATATCCTCGTGCCTCCTCTGATGTTCGTTGTTCATAGAGGCAAGCACGATGCACTTGGCTCTCGCGCAATCTAAATCCCAGGTTTTGCGGATTTCCTTATCCGCATTGCTGGATTTGGGACCAGGGACAGCAGGTGCCGTAGCGGTGAGGACGTACCCCAGTTTGTCATAGGTCAAGGCCATTTTGACATTCCGCAGCCAATCTTTATAGTTTGGCCCCGTCAGTATATTCTTTTCTAAAAGTAACTTAAGTCCAGTCATTTTCAGGGTCGCTGCAATTAGGAGAGAGAGAAGAAAACACTTTAGCATGATGCTCTTGCAAGTTTAGAGTGGTTTTTAGTTTATCTAAACTGGATGGCTCCCACTGTTTTTCGAATCCTTCCTCAAACCATAAAAGAAGAATTAGCCAGGACTATTCTCACCGTACAATACTTGCTTAACCGTTCAGCCAGGCCAGTGTCGATACTTCGAGGGAGGTTTTCCAACGCTTTCGCGAAGTTCCTTAATTAAATAACCTCTTTTCTCTGGGGGTGTAACCCCGCTGACACCTTTCTGGACACCTACTAGGTTTATAGCATTGATCGTTAAGTGACGAATATCCTGATAAGTAGCATATACTCACAGTAGGATCGGGATCCAAATATCATCGTATGATAATGTTGAAGGAATCCTACCAACATTCATCAAACTCCAAACGGTATGCATCTCTTTGCAAATTTCAGTTTCTTTAGAAATTCCCGATATAAGTTTTTGCCCCATGCTCTTATGACCTTGACGAAAGCCAACAAATCATAAGTCACATGTCAAGTTCTGCCCATCATTATCTTGTTAATTTGAACCCACCCGTATATACCCTTGACGAAAGCCAACAAGGTAATGCGACTGTCCCAAACCAATACATCTATCTATGTAACAAATGAATACCCCAGCAGCTACCAAACACTATGTCTTGACGAAAGCCAACAAACATAGCTTGAATACTACTGACTATCCATAAGAAATGACGGAGGGCTACGACTGGTTTTGGCGAAACCGTGAACGTAGTGAACTTGATATAATCGAAGGAACCTTGATAGCTTTTAAAAGGAGTGGTTAAGTCTCCGCATTTAAAAATATCTGTTTTAAAAATAACCGAGTGGTTTCTTTTAAATTGTTCCAACGATTTAAACTTGGTTTATTTTCTTTGCATTACAGATAATGCGTCCCATCATTAACCTATCATTGCAGAAAACAACGAAAATACAACGTCCTCTTATGCCATCCGCATTCGCCACTGGGTCCCGTCATCACCCGTTAGGTTACTTAACTAACGACAGAGCGGGGGCTGGGCTAGCGCGGGTGTAAAACATAAATGACGTCTAAATAGCTATCATAAATATAGATATTTTACATTCGTCTGACGCAATGATATTCATTCCAAAACACAGATAAACAATATTGGATTTGCAAGCAATCTGTATTTCTTTCGAGCCAAGAAAAGACAGATTACACAGTTGTGATGAATAGCCGATACCCCACCCTCGACCCCTACGGGTACGGCAAACTACCCGCCCGGCAGTTTGTGTACCCCACCTTGGGTCAGTCCTAGGAGCAAAAAACAGTAAAATGAAATAATACAACGGTGGCTACGACCGCAACCTGGAAGTGCCCCGCAAAAATAATATTACAACAAATTACATTTACAACAAATGAATTAAACAATAACCTATTGCAAACCCCGGCTATACACCACAACAGTCCAATACAGTTTATATGCACAAACAGATATAACCATTACAGAAATGTGCAACCCCCAGCCAACCGACATACTAGCAGTTAGGGGAGGTTTACGAACACATTAAACAATCACAGATATAATCCAATATGCAAATACTGTACAATTTCGATCGATTAAACAACATCAATATTGCTCCAAAATCTGCTCTGTTAAACAGTAACCTGAGCAAATATTAAATATTCCAGAGAACCCCAAATACCAGAGAGGACCCACACAAGAAATACGAGTCCATGACTCGGCAACTCGGCCGCGGAAGCGCGGCGGATCGGTGCGATCCGCCGCCCTTCCGCGGCGCTTTAGCCGATTCATGGGCTCTAATTTCTTGGGTGTTCTTCTGGACCCTTTACAAGCTTTCTGAGATCACCTGAACAATTTTAGGACATCATTTTAAATTCGACAGAAACTTGTAACTTTTAGGGTTTTCCGGCTTCGTTTTTCCGTTCGAAATTCGTACAAATTTGCAATCAAGTTATTTAGTGTTTAGCGAGGCTCTGATACCACTGTAAGTCGATGTAGTACACCCCAGTACTTGTGGGGAGGCGGAATTTTCAAAAACGATCAAGTTTAAAGAACGAACATCGACTAACCGCTTAAATCGAAGCTAAACTATAAATAACCGTACACAAAGAGTTTCTTTTCAATTGTGTTTAGGGATTATACCTAATGAAACCGGTCCTTCGTCTTTGTGTCCTCCTTTGTTCTCCTCGACCTTCTCTAGGTAGTAGACGATCCACCCGAGAGCAAAACACCAAGCTACGCCTCTAACTTGAGGTAACTAATCTACTTCGATTGCTAATCAAAGAAGAAAAGATGATATAGAGTGAAGGTAATGGATGTTTAAGTCTAACTAAACCTTTGATCTCAACACATGAGGATTAAGGATTAGTTTCTTGAAGATGAGAGCTTGAGGAGAGAGAATGTGAGATGAGATAATGAGATGAGAGAGAGTGTATCATAATATATTATGAAGCATTCTTATTTTAGAATAATGAATAAAAGAAATGAATAAGCATGCTTCATAAATGAAAAGAGGTGATTCATTAACATGAGTCATTAAGCATTTATGGTGCATTAATGACCATGATGAATCACCCTCATGACTCACTAATCTTATCCAAAGCTTATGTCACCTTAACCTCCTTAGTCACATCTTCTAGAAGCTTCTCGTATAATTACGAGAACGCCCCTCCAATCCGCAAAAATACGGAAAAACTTTAGACTGTAAAAATCCAATAACCGGATACTAGTAACTGGCTTAATCCAAAGCCGACTGGTAAAAACTGTCCGAAAGTCGTACGTGCGTAAACGCACGTATGCGTCCGAACCCTTTGTCGCAAAACCATGCGACCTCTATATCGTTTCGCCTGGAGTAGGAAACTCTCAGTGTGGGACTCTAGAGACTCGACTACTACGCTGGCAGTGGGTTTAACCACAGACCGCAAGCGGCACTAGCTGTACGTAACGGTCCCCAGGTAGTTGTCGATAAGAAGGCCGATGAGGAAACCCATCCGAACTCCTACTGAGTCTGATGTGACAATCTCCATACAGTCCGGTCCGTTCGTCCAAGACTATCGCATATCGGGCCTAGGGGGGCGGCAAGCGTCAGTCCCCTAATAGCGGTATAAGTCGTGTCGGAGTGAAGCCCATTACACCCTGAGAAACTACTGGAACCTACCAGCAAATCTCGCTTGCCCTGGCCAGGGACTTTGCGTAATGGCTCTCTGACACAGCACGATATCTACTCCCAATACCGGGAGGGACGAATCCTGTCTAACCGCCACTGCCTCCAAGTGCTCGGGACTGCACCCAACTGCTACCTGTTTGCACGACTTCTTTGAGCCGTGGTAGGGTAGCAATCTAAGAACAGTGGGACACACTCGAGGCGAAGTAGCAGTGTCAAGTCTGCGGACTACGCTGTACTCATGTCACCTGGGAACTGCTCACTGACGACTGGTATCAAACCAACCAACAGTTCCCTGTGAGTCCTGTCCGGTGTACCCGTAACCTAACGAGCACCTGCATACTATCTCCAGTACGACGTACTGACGGCTGTGGGACAGACCATCTCCCCAACTGGGATGAGAAGCGTACACACTAGTCTACTCCGGATATCGATGCTCTGTCTCGATAATCCAACGACCAGGGACCTGAATAAGGATGTGCTTGTAGACTACCCAGCCCCCACTAGTGTGACTGCCATCACAACGCTGGTAGACAAGCAAGATCCTAAGAGCTCTATCAATACGTACACTAACATATTAAGATAGAAAAAACCAAGTAGCATACTACCATGTTTAGCAAGACTGTTATATACATGTGAATATCCCAAGCTTCCATTAAGTAATATACAAGCTAGTATGATACAGTAATGGCCTTCTAGGGCATAAACACTAACATTTAGTCATTACCTTCTGCACACCCCTTTAGGCCAAATGGTTTTCTTCCTTCCCTACCGTTCGGCACCAGCCTATGGTTTGGAAGAAGACTATCCAATAAGCATAATGGGTGTACTGTCCTAGTCCTAGGAGCACTCGCAATGCGAGAAAAGGTGAGAATAAAAGACAACCGAATGAACCTTATTCCTATTTCTCCTGAACCAAGATCCATCCCTGAACTGGAACAAGTTCCTTTCGAGTTCGTATATAACCATAAGATGGATTATCCAATAAACTGTGGATCTTCGTAGTGATACGGAGTGTCCTGGAGAAATACAATGGTGATTCAGGATTGGCGAAGAAATACTTGGTCTGGTCGTGAATAGCAGTCACAATTCACTTTGCCCTCTTACTAATCCCTTGCTTTGTCTGAACTTAATACCTTCTGTACACCTTTTAGGATAATTGGTTTTCTTCATTCCCCACCGTTCAGCACCAGCCTAAGGTTTGGAAGAAGACTATCCAATTTGCGTAATAGGTGTACTATCTCCTAAACCAAGGAGTACTCGCAATCTAAGAGAAGGAAAAAGGAGAAGACAACTGAATAGTCCTATTCGTTTTCTCCAGAACCGGAAACCATCCTCGAATTCCTTCGAGTTTGTATATAACCATACGATGGTGTTGTCCAATGGAAGTGGACGTTCGTAGTAATACGGGGTGTCCTGGAGAAAAGGGTAAAAGTAGGAGTGGCAATGAGGTTTGCGACTCTGACAATCCAAAAGCCAGTGTTAAGAAGGTTCGGTCAACTTGGTCACTGAGTCATAGTCTAGGGTCGGGTCAATGGTCGCTGCCAAAGAGAGAGAGAAAAGAAACACTCAGCGTGCACTCTAACCTAGATCAGAATGGTTATCACTTTATCTAATCTGGAAACCTCCCACTATCACCTCAAATTCTCCTCCAAACCTGAAAGAAGAATAGTCGGGGTCACCCGAGGAGTAAACTAACTCATCAGTGGGAATTGGGATCCAACTATCATCGTATGATATCGTGACGGAATCCGCTCACGTCATCACACTCCAGAAGGTATGCGCATATCTGGCAAGTTTCAGTTCTTTTGAAACTCCCGATGTGATTTTTACCCCATGCTCTTATGACCTTGACTTTGGCCAACAAATCATAAGTCACATGTCTAGTTCTACCCGTCATTCTCCAGATTAATTTGAATCCACCCGTACCTACCCTTGACTTTGGCCAATAAGGCAGTACGACTGTTCCAAACCAACGCATCTATCTATGCTGTATATGAATAACCAACAGCTACCAAACACTGTGCCTTAACTTTGGCCAACAAACACAGCTTGAATACTATTGACTATCCATATGAAACGACGGAGGGCTACGAATGGTTTCTGGCGAAACCCTTTAACGTAATGAACTTGATATCGTTGAAGGAACTGATAGCTTTATAAAAATATAGTGACGAAAACCTTTGCTAAAGAGGTCACTCCCGGTGAAGGGATCTCGGCTCTTTCCCCGTAGAATGAGGTGCAGGATATTCCAACTGAATACCACGATGCAAAGCAAAAGTAATCGGCTATAGTGAAGTTAATGCCCTGACGCAAACTTCTGTCCAAGGGGTCACTCCCGGTGAAGGGATCTCGCCCTTGCCTCGTCGACTTAGGAGCAGGATATTCCAAATGAATACCACGATGCAAAACAAAAGTGAATGTCCTTGCAATAACGGCCTTTTGAAAAGTGTTCCAACAACATCAGATTAGGTTTGTTTTTAACTTGCATTGATCCGAATCAACGCAGTCCCATCAATTGATCACACCACAAAGAACGAAAATATACTGACGTACGTATATGCCATCCGCATTCGCCACTGGGTCCCGTCATCACCCGTTAGGTTATCTAACTAACGACAGAGCGGGGACTGGACTAGCGCGGATGCAAAACATATACAACATCTACTAATATATATACCAATATATAGTATTTCGCTCAAGGCATGAAAGAAATGCAACATCACAGAAAAGTACAGCATCACAGAACAATACAGATATCTGGGATCCCCGGGTTTCACAGAGCCACTACTAAAACCCGACGTTCCCCTGGTCGTGTGGATAGCCTGTGCAATGAAAACCTAGACCCCTACGGGCGCGGCAAGTCACCCGCCAAAACCTGAAGCGAGGTAGCCCCCTTCAGCGCCGTGAATGGACCACCCAGCACTTCACGGAATCCGGTAACTTGGGCACCCTTCCTGGGTCAACCTGTACCCCCTACGAGTGCGGCGAACAGCCCGCCAATTCTAGAGTAAAGCCCCCTCCGTCTCAATGCCATGAGATGCGGGCTCGTTGCCCTCTAGAAACCGGCTATCCGTGCACCCCTCCGCGGGGCAATCCTAGTACAGAAAGTAAAATATACATACAACGGGTACATCGACCGCAACCTGGTCGTGCCCCAAAATAATAATACAAACAGGCAGTGACGGCAGTCCACATGTCGGACGCTCGCCCCACAATATCAAATGTACATAATACAACCACAACTGTACTAGTATTGCATCCAGGCTATCCCCACGACCAATCCGCAACATCACAGAACAATCACAGAACATCAACGTGAAAGTCACGTTCGCAAATCCGTCTAACCGGGCTATAGCAGTTAGACAGGATTTACCGATCGAGTGACATTCACGGTCGCAGATATAATATAAATACTGTGAAAAATGTGTTTAAAATATCCGATCGATCAAAAATAAACAATTGGGCCCCCAAGCAATACTGTAGCACTCACAGAAATTCTGGGCCCAAGTTTAATATTCCAAAACCCCTATTTTCAGCCCACAAGCCCACTGCAAAAAAATGATGACATGAACCCACATTCCTGCGGCGGAACCGCGGCCAAATAGGGGTTATGGCCGCGGTTCCGCGGTCGTACGGAGGGATTGGGTCATCAAATTTTTCCAGTGTTCTTAGAACTCCCTGCACATCATTCTGAGACAACCTGAAAAATTTTTGGACTCCAAAAAATTTTGACAGAAACTGATAGTATTAGAAAACGCGGTTTCGGGATTTTGTTCGATCGGAAACGTAAAACACATTAAACAAAGCTAGACTAAGTCAATGGCGAGGCTCTGATACAACTGTAAGTGCACGGCGGCGCCCCGGCCGTCAATCCGACGGCCAGATGCGGAAGCGGTGATAAACTTTAATTTTGCAAACTAGCAAACCGGCACCACCGCGCACTAAAACCTGGATCGAACCATTAACTAGTCCTAGCTAGCTACAAGATGGGAAAGAGAGATATACCGACTAATCCAAGTCCTTCGGTCTTATCGTCGTCGTCCCGATCTCCCGCGGAATCTCCGGTCGTCGCCTCCTTCCCGGAAGGGCACCACATCGTCTGCATCTTTTACGGGCTCCCACCTCAATACCGAGGCAACTCGGGCACGAAGCTGGCTAGTCGACGTGCCTAAGATTTGCTGTAGAATGTAGTGTAGAGGCTATGTCTCATTTGGGGGTTTAGTTGCCATGGAGGATGGAGGAGGAGGTTAGGAAAATTGGTGCTTTCAATTTTCTAGCAAGAGGAATATGAGAACAAGAATGATGCCACCACAACCAAAATGAAACTCTCTCATCTCCCCTTCTCTAATTGTGGCCGGCCTATCCAAGGAAATGGTGGAGGGAAAGCATGATGTATAAGGGAGGTGAGTGTAGTAAAAGGTGGAGGGTGACCACATCCAAAAAGTAATGATAACAATCTCACATCAACTCCAAATCAACTCTAATCACCATTAATACAAATCAAGTGATGTAAAGAGAATCAAATGATGGTTGAAAAGAAAAGATGCCATCATAATCAATACATTTGCAAGAAACCCCTCCACAATAAGTTATTTGCAAACTTGCAAATAACCCCCTCCATCGGAAAAGTCCGGCCGGGAAAGAACAAAGGAAAACCGGCCGGAACGAAATGCAAACTGGCAACCCCAGAAAACTGGTCCCGTAATAAATTACAGGAAAAACCCGATACTGTGCATACACACCCGTATCTGTATTCTGACTGAATACAAATGCAATGAGACAAAATCTACACTGTACTATACTAGGATCCGGCTTAAACCAAAGTCGGCTAGTAATATCCGTTCGATCCTGATCCATGCAATACCGCACGTATCTGATCGAACCCTGCCATATATCCATACGGCCTCTAGTACAAACCGTCCGATCCTGATCCGTGCAATACCTCACGTATCTGATCGGACCCTGCCATCTCTCCATACGGCCTCTACAGCGTTTCGCCCGAAAGCTTGAGTAACTGTAAGTGTGGTGGACTCTAAAGACTCGTCAATACTATGGCTGTGGATTTAACCACTAGCACGTCAGAGGTATAAGCCAATACGTGACGGGCAACCAGCTATTGACCAAAAGGGACGTCGATGAGCGAACTCATCCTGACACCCTACTGAGCCTGTCAGTGACAATATCCGTACAGTCCGGTCCGTTCGTCTATGAGCATCGCATGTCGGGCCTAGGGGGTTGGTAAAAGTCAGACCCCCAAAAGCGGTACAAGTCGTGTCGGAGTGTAGCCTGTTAGTTATATGTATGCCCTAGAGGCCATTACTGTACATAGGATGTATATTGTAGTGGATGCTGGGACGTATATAGGGAGGACTTTCTTGCTCGACATGATAGTATGCTATTTTGTTGAACTTTACCTTAACGTGTATACTGATTGTCTCTCTGTTACATGTTGGTAAAGCCCTTAGGATGTGTGCTTGACTACCTGGACTATGATGCGGATCATACTAGTGGGGACATGGTAGTCCATAAGTACATCCTTCACAGTCCCTAGTAGTGGGTGTATCGAGACGGGGCATCGATATACCAGAGTAGACTAGCGTGTACCTTCTCGACCCATACAGATGGGCGATGGATGATCCCATATCCATCGGTGTTTGACATCAGAGACGATATACGGGTGCTCAGTAGAGACTGGGTACACTGGACGGACTCGCCGAGAACTCCCAGATGGTATTATACCTCACGTCAGATGGCAGTTCTCTGGTGACACTGGTACAGAGTAGTCTGTTGACCCGAGATCGTCATAGAGTCTTGTGTGGTTCCCACTGTGCTTTGATTTCCATCTTACCACGTCCAAGAGGGCGTGCAAAATGGTGGTTTTTGGGTACAGTCCCGAGTCACATGGAGGCAATGAGCGATATGAGGGGATTCGTCTCTCCCGGTATAGGGAGTTGATGTTGTGCTGTGTTCGATTGGCTATAACAGGAAATCCCTGGCCAGGGTTGCTGAGATTTACTGGTAAGTGTTACCAGTAGTTTCCCGAATAGTTATAGACCTCATATCGACACGACTTATCGAGCTATTGGGGTCTGACGTTTACCACCCCTAGGCGAGATATGCGACATATCAGACGATCAGACCGGACTGTACGGTAGTGTTACTGGTTGGATTCACTGGAGTGTGAGCGGGCTTGCTCGTCGATCTTCAGATCGCTCAATACCCGGGTGGCCGTTACGTTTAGCAGACCGCTTGCGGCTTGTGGGTGTTTGATATGATCATCACCTGCTGCCGGCGTATTGACGAGTCTTTAGAGTCCTACACAGAGGTTTCCTGGCTCAAGCGAAACGAAATAGGAGCGCATATGAGATATGTGCGGGACCGAGAATAATACGAGTATGTGATACTGTATTCGATTCTCGCGATGTGACATTGATCGGTTATATGTGATATAACCGGGTTATCGGATCAAGTGTTGATTCGATAAGTTGTTACTAATGATACTAGCCGGTTATATGCGATATGACCGGATCGTTAAATCAAGTGTTGATTTAATGATTTAATGCATAATTATATATTTGATATATTACTTTGCATTAACTAGTATCGGTTCACTTTATAATGGATTTTCTCACTCGAATGTGCGCATTACATATGCGATATGATTTTTGTGCACTAGATTGTATCATGTTTGATGATGCATGCATTTTGGTTAAATGTAAAGAATTAAACCATGTTTTAAGTGGATAATTAGGGTTTTGATTTCCTTATTCATTTATTAATCTTTTTCTTTTTGGAAAAAGGAAAAAGGAAATGAGAAAATGGTTGCTATTTTGTTTGTATTCTTTGAAGCTTCATGAACTTTGACCATAGCAACCATTTTGTCTTCTTATACAAACCCTAACCATTCATCTAACTTGAGTTAACTCTCTACAATTAACCATGGTCTTGTTATGATAAGGTTTGATTATTATTTTCTTTTTAGAAAATAACTTATCATAACTATTATCTTCTTCTTCCTAATTTTTCTTCAAGTGAAGAAAGCAAGGTCATCAATGGTGATTGATAATAAAGAGTGAGAAATCCAATTCTAAAGTCTACCCACTTCCTATTTCTTCATCCTCTACCTCTTGCCAAGTAGTAGAGTGTGTTTCCTTCACAAGTTTTTAGGGCTTGGTGAAGGTGGAGCTTGATTTAGCGATGCCTCGACGTAGATCATCTTCGGCATGGACATCGACGACCTAGCTCGCTTTTTCTCCGACGAAGCCGACTCGAGAGCCCGGATTCCTTTTGGACAGCGGAGACGACTTCGTTGCGGAGCTATGGAGGTGGAGCACCGGATCTACAAAGGTTGTATTTCCGTATCTCTTAGTTAATTGTTAACTAGTTATCTTTTCGCCTAGTTTTCTAGCAAACGATCCGTAGTCTAGGGTTTCTCGGCACCGTAATTTTTGAAATTGACATGGTTGATGCCTTGTGAGACCTCACTAAGGTGCCTAGGAACCCTACAGTGGTATCAGAGCCTAGCTAGAGCCTTAGGCGATCGGTAGACGAAGTTAGAGATCCGATCGAACCGCGAAACCCCAAGCAAAATCGCTCTCTGTACATTTTTCAAAACTGTTGAATTTTGTGAATTAAAAATATGCAGAAAAATAAGCAGGAAAAACTAAGAATTACTGTAAAGTTTGGTCGACTAATTCAATAATTGGAGCGCGGAACCGCGGCCAAACCAGGGGTTTGGCGGCGCTTCCGCGGCCTAAATTTCGACTTAGTCCCTCAAATTTCATATATTTATTCTTAGGTCCTTTATTGGCAATTTTTGATGTGACTTTTTTTAATTCCACTCTGGTGTTGAGTTTTCTAGGGTTTTATTGGGGATTCGTTAATTTGATCGGATAATTTAACTTTGTTTATGTTTTTCCGGAAATTTTAGAAACTATTAAAATGTTCGACCGGATATAAATACTCAATTTTTTCCCTGCCGGAAAATTTCCAAGTGTTGGATTTTTCCGTGGTTTAAAGAAGTTCTAAGTAGTGCAAGTAACGCGATGGACCCTCTAGAAGACAACAAAACTTAACTCGATTATGTGACCGTCTTGAACTGCCCTTTGAACCTTCGGGTTTGGGGCAGTACGGCGTGCCACATGTGAGGCGTTGGCTTGACCCTTCTATGGCTGGACCGTTGGTACTGAGGCACGAAATGAATGTTTTTAGACTTATTTCATGTGTTGATCTGTTTCGGGAAAACTTGGGTGTTTGAATGTTCGATCGGAAAGTTTAACATTTTCTATTTATCTGGAATGTGATACAATAATTGGAATTCACAAGAAGTTATGAGATAACTGAATGAATGTTATAAATCAAGCACTTTAGTCTCACTTGATCGGTTGCCACGGAATTTTGATGTGGTCAAAAGTCCGTCGCAATCACGTAGCGTACGCGGATATTCACCGGTAAACTTAATAGACAGCTACACCCCATAGCCCCGACCAAGTGACTGTAGGAGAACCCCGTCGCCGAAAGCATCCGTTCGGGTGCTCACGGTAGCGGTGTTCCGCCTTGGTGTACTTCGTCGACGGTATCGGGGGTGCGGCCGTCTACTGAAGTTTGCGACGAGCATTCGATCAGGATGTCGGGAATCTTGTTGAATTGCCCGACTTGATATTGAAAAGAGTTTTCGATTTTGAGACTAAAATGCGGGGTTTATAATTGTTAGGCATGTGATGTCTAAAGAATTCATTTGGTCAGGCATGCGATGTCTGAGTAGGTTGCGGATTCCAACTGTTGTAGTTTTACACTTTCTTTTCTGTGACCGTAAGTGTAATATGTGATATCGCCGGTTTCGTTGCTATATGTCAACGACAATTGGGATGGATATATTTACTTACGTTGATGACATGTGATGTTATGTGTTGCTGGATATGTTATATTGGATCGTCGTGTTTGAATAGCCGGGGGTTTTTATGTGAGATGAATGTTTTTCATTTTCATTCATGTAAAAACTTGTATGTAATATTCTTTTATTGGGGCACTTCCAGGTTGCGGAAGTTGTCACCATTGATGTATATTATTTACTTTTCCGCACTAGGATAGACCCAAGGAGGGGAGCACAAGTAACCGGGTTCTGGAGTCCAGTGGGAGACCAACTCGAAGAGTCGAGTCCGGATCTCCTAACTCTAGAATTGGTAGGGTTACTTGCCGCTCTCGTAGGGGTCTAGGGGTGTGGGTTTGGCTATTCATAACGACCGTGGAATCCATGTTTTATACTGGCTCGTATTGAAAACACGGACGTCCTAGTATATCCAATATTTCATATGTTTCTTCTGCTGCGATATATGTGATGTGATCATGTGATGTTCTATGATAGATACTGTATATAGTATATATGATATATTATATAGATGTTACTTATGTTTTACACCCGCGCTAGCCCTGCCCTGCTCTGCCGTTAGTGACCTAACCTAACGGTGCACGAGGGGACATCGAGGCGAATGCGGATGGCATAAGTGTACGTCGTATTTATCTGTGATGTTTAGGTATTTAAATGATGGGACTTCATTAATGTGATTAATGAAATAAAATAAACCTAAGATGTTGTAGAATCGAATTTCAAAATAAAACAGGTAGCTACAGTTCTTGCTTTGCACAGAGGTATATGTGATATATCCTGCAACTTAGTCGATGAGGAAAGGACCGAGATCCCTTCACCGGGAGTGACTCCTTTAGCAATAACTGGCAGATGCTACACACTCGGTTTGTCTTTTGATTGCTTTTAAGAGTTTTTGCTTTGCACAGTGATATATATGATATATCCCGCACCTCATTCGACGAGGAAAGGACCGACGATCCCTTCACCGGGAGTGACTCCTTTAGCAAAACTAGAAAAGCCTCAAAAACACTCCATTTCAAAATTCATTCGATCCTACAACGATATCAAGTTCATTACGCAATAGGATTTCAGAAAAACCTGTCGTAGCCCTCCGTCATTTCAGATACGTACTAGTTAGTATTCGTGCTGCGGTTGTTTGGCCTCCATCAAGGCGTAGTGTACGGTAGCTAACTAGTGCTTATCTGCTAGCATATGATGCGATTGGATTAGGGTATTCGTACGGCGTTGTTTGGCCTCCGTCAAGGGTCGTGCGGGTGGGTTTAATTCAATCAGGAAATGACGGGTTGAACTTGACTAGCGGACTATAGGTTGTTTGGCCTCCGTCAAGGTCATAGCGAGCTAGGGGCAAAATTATCGGGAATTTCAAGTGTTGAAATTTGCAATAAGATTGCATACCTTCTATGAGATAGTTGGATCCCGATACCCGCTGCGAGTAAGAGTTACTCCTGGGAGAATTTTATACATTACAATTAGCCGATCAAGTAGGTGTCTAGAAAGGTGTCAACGGGGTTACGCCTCTGGGAAAACGAGGTTTACAGTAATTAGGTTCGTGCGAAAGCACGGGGGACCTCCCTCAAAGTACCGACACTGGCCTGGCTGAAAGATTGGCGAACTTGTAGTGTGTAATTAATCCCGGCTAGTCTTTCCTTTTAGGGTTTGAAGGAAGATTTGATAAAAAGCAGTGGGATCCATCCTGATTAGATAAAATAATAACCAATCTATTCTTGCAAGAGCGCACGCTGAGTGTTTTCTTCTCTCTCTCTCCAGGTAGCGACCATATCACGCCTTAATCAAGATAATAATACGGATATTTGACCGAACCCGCTTGTTATACTGAGCTGGGGAACGTTGGTCCCGCTCCAACTTATAAATGTTATAAGACAGAGCAGGAAATAGGGGATTACCAGAATTCCCGTGCCGCCCAAACGAAGAGAGTGCATGATGATGCATCATCTTCGGGTGTGTTCATTATACAGAACTGTTTCTCAGTATCCTTTACGTCCTGGGTATGTGATACCAGATCAGGATCCCAGATATGTAATCTGTTACATAGGGCTATAGAAAGATAGAGAACTAAGAACGGGTGATAAGTTTCATGAGGCAGAAAACGGGGCAAGTGTTGCAGCCAAGTCTGTCGGTCACTGTCACCCTGTATTACCAATACATTGATTCTGAACGAATGTTATTAGATACCGAACCTGATTTACAAAATCATATCAGTCTCTTTATCAGTAAAGAAATGATATAATTTTGTATTGATGGATAATGTTTTGAACATTTCCTATATCAAAAGTTGATCGGTTCAGGCACGTTATCTAAAAGCATTGATGTTCTAAATCAAACTACAGTTCTTAGTATATGGAACACACACAAGAGGAAGAATTCAGAAATGAACGGATTCTTCTTGAGGTATTGTAGACTAGGTCATATCAATGCGACCCGACTAGCTAAGTTACATTTAGATGCATATTTAAATCAGTTTGAATTTACATCTTGTGAAACTTGCCAGTCATGTCACAGAGATAAGATGACCATAGCTCCGTTTATTGGAAAATGAGAAAGAGTTAGTGAACTCTTGGGATGATACATGTTGATAGGTCCCCTGTCTACATATGCCAGGACTGGTTCTTTATACTTCATTACATTCTCTGATGATCTTTCGAGTTTCAGACCTATGTTCCTGTTGAAACACAAGTCCGAACCTTTTGAGATATTCACAGAATATAAGTTAGAAGTACAGAACCAAAATACGGGTATAAGTATTATGTCCTATGATGAGATCAAGGAGGAGAATACTTGAGCACGGAAATCCTGGACTATTCTAAAGGAGAATGAGATTCTCTCTCAGCATTACTCCTCCGTATACACCATAGCACGATGGTATATCGGGGCGGAGCAGATACACCCTATTTGATATGATGTGCTCTATGATGAGTACTACTGAGTTACCTATTTCCTTTTTGGGAGTTATGCGCTTGAGAAGATGCATACCTATTGAATACGGTTCGAATCAAATTAGTTGCCTACCACTCCATATGAGATATGGTATGGGAAGAGCCCATGTCTTAAGATAGTTAAGATTTGGGGTTGTCCGGCCTATGTCTAAAAGCAAAATCCGGACAAGCTCGAGGCAAGGTCTGTTATGTAGAACTGGAAATGTTCCATCTATACAAACTGCAGCTAATGATTTGACAGAACCGAAGGATTCAGTAGATTCCAACGAACCTCAGCCTCTCCGCCGATCTAGTAGGGTTCCTCACCCACCTGAGAGATACTTCGGTTTCTCTATGACAGTGCGAGCGAGGATTGCATCATGAGATGATGACCCAACTAGTTTCAACTTGGCCATCAGGAGTGGGACTCTGTAAGAATGGCTGGATGCTTAGCGATCTGAGATGGAATCCTTATACACCGACAAAGTATGGACTTTGGTTGCTATATCTGAAGGGTTAAATCCCCATCAGGAGCAAGTATATCTTGAGAAGATTACTTGGTGTATATCGAAAAATTGAGACTTTCAAAGCTAGACTTGTTAAAAGTGTGCATCATAGACCAGGTGTGGATAATGATGAAACCTTTTTCAAGTAGCTATGATTAAGTCCATCCAGATCCTACTTGTCACGGCTACATACCATGACTACGATATCTGGTGGTTGGGTGTCATTACTGCTTTTCTAAATGATATTTTAGAAGAGTGTGTCTATAAGTACACAGCCAGAGGGCTTCGTAAACAGTGGGAGCAGCGGAAACGTGTACAAGATGCTTTATTTGATAAAGCAGGCATCGCGGAGTTGGAACATCTGTTTTGATGAAATAGTCAAAGAGTTTGACATCATCAAAATTGTAGATGAACCTTGTATATACAAAAGGGTAGTAGGGAGTATGGTGACGATCCTCGTAGAGTACTTGGATGACATACTGTTGATAAGGAAAGAGTTTCCTATGCTACGCTCAGTCAATCTCCGCTTGTCACAAAGATTCTCCATAGAGGATCAAAGTGATACCTCCTAAATTCTGAGTTCTCATCTATGAGATAGATGTAATTGGATGTTAGGATACTCACTAGATGTAGTGAGATGGTATCAACCGATCCTGGGGAGAATCACTGGAAGGGTTCCAGGGTGATAAAGACGACTGAATGTCAGTCACAGGCATTGTCTTTACCCTCAGTGGAGGGACGGTATGTTGGAAGAGTTCCAAGCTAGATACCGTGACATACTAGACGATAAAGGCTGGATACATCGCTACTTAAGATGCTACCAAAGAGGTTGTTTCGGTGTATATTGGTTCATGAGATGAACTATGTTCCTCCCATTGTGTGACAATGGAGTTGTGGCTTATGCCAAGGAACGCCGGTCCCATCAGTGATCCAGACATATTCTAAGGCAGTATCACTTGATCATGGAGATGGTTGATCTCTAGGGAGATCGAGGTTAGGAGAGTAAGCTCAGAGGACAACACAGCGGATCCACTCACAAAGGCCTGTTCCCAAAGAGAGATTTTTTTATGGGATGGTTGAGTATGAGATACTACAACCACTGCTACAGATGGCCCTAGTGCAAGTGGGAGATTGTTAGTTATATGTATGCCCTAGAGGCCATTACTGTACATAGGATGTATATTGTAGTGGATGCTGGGACGTATATAGGGAGGACTTTCTTGCTCGACATGATAGTATGCTATCTGGTTGAACTTTACCTTAACGTGTATACTGATTGTCTCTCTGTTACATGTTGGTAAAGCCCTTAGGATGTGTGCTTGACTACCTGGACTATGATGCAGATCATACTAGTGGGGACATGGTAGTCCATAAGTACATCCTTCACAGTCCCTAGTCGTGGGTGTATCGAGACGGGGCATCGATATACCAGAGTAGACTAGCGTGTACCTTCTCGACCCATACAGATGGGAGATGGATGATCCCATATCCATCGGTGTTTGACATCAGAGATGATATACGGGTGCTCAGTAGAGACTGGGTACACTGGACGGACTCGCCGAGAACTCCCAGATGGTATTATACCTCACGTCAGATGGCAGTTCTCTGGTGACACTGGTACAGAGTAGTCTGTTGACCCGAGATCGTCATAGTGTCTTTTGTGGTTCCCACTGTGCTTTGATTTCCATCTTACCACGTCCAAGAGGGCGTGCAAAACGGTGGTTTTTGGGTACAGTCCCGAGTCACATGGAGGCAATGAGCGATATGAGGGGATTCGTCTCTCCCGGTATAGGGAGTTGATGTTGTGCTGTGTTCGATTGGCTATAACAAGAAATCCCTGGCCAGGGTTGCTGAGATTTACTGGTAAGTGTTACCAGTAGTTTCTCGAATAGTTATTGACCTCATATCGACACGACTTATCGAGCTATTGGGGTCTGACGTTTACCACCCCTAGGCGAGATATGCGACATATCAGACGATCAGACCGGACTGTACGGTAGTGTTACTGGTTGGATTCACTGGAGTGTGAGCGGGCTTGCTCGTCGATCTTCATATCGCTCAATACCCGGGTGGCCGTTACGTTTAGCAGACCGTTTGCGGCTTGTGGGTGTTTGATATGATCATCACCTGCTGCCGGCGTATTGACGAGTCTTTAGAGTCCTACACAGAGGTTTCCTGGCTCAAGCGAAACAAAATAGGAGCGCATATGAGATATGTGCGGGACCGAGAATAATACGAGTATGTGATACTGTATTCGATTCTCGCGATGTGACATTGATCGGTTATATGTGATATAGCCGGGTTATCGGATCAAGTGTTGATTCGATAAGTTGTTACTAATGATACTAGCCGGTTATATGCGATATGACCGGATCGTTAAATCAAGTGTTGATTTAATGATTTAATGCATAATTATATATTTGATATATTACTTTGCATTAACTAGTATCGGTTCACTTTATAATGGACTTTCTCACTCGGATGTGCGCATTACATATGCGATATGATTTTTGTGCACTAGATTGTATCATGTTTGATGATGCATGCATTTTGGTTAAATGTAAAGAATTAAACCATGTTTTAAGTGGATAATTAGGGTTTTGATTTCCTTATTCATTTATTAATCTTTTTCTTTCTGGAAAAAGGAAAAAGGAAATGAGAAAATGGTTGCTATTTTGTTTGTATTCTTTGAAGCTTCATGAACTTTGACCATAGCAACCATTTTGTCTTCTTATACAAACCCTAACCATTCATCTAACTTGAGTTAACTCTCTACAATTAACCATGGTCTTGTTATGATAAGGTTTGATTATTATTTTCTTTTTAGAAAATAACTTATCATAACTATTATCTTCTTCTTCCTAATTTTTCTTCAAGTGAAGAAAGCAAGGTCATCAATGGTGATTGATAATAAAGAGTGAGAAATCCAATTCTAAAGTCTACCCACTTCCTATTTCTTCATCCTCTACCTCTTGCCAAGTAGTAGAGTGTGTTTCCTTCACAAGTTTTTAGGGCTTGGTGAAGGTGGAGCTTGATTTAGCGATGCCTCGACGTAGATCATCTTCGGCATGGACATCGACGACCTAGCTCGCTTTTTCTCCGACGAAGCCGACTCGAGAGCCCGGATTCCTTTTGGACAGCGGAGACGACTTCGTTGCGGAGCTATGGAGGTGGAGCACCGGATCTACAAAGGTTGTATTTCCGTATCTCTTAGTTAATTGTTAACTAGTTATCTTTTCGCCTAGTTTTCTAGCAAACGATCCGTAGTCTAGGGTTTCTCGACACCGTAATTTTTGAAATTGGCATGGTTGATGCCTTGTGAGACCTCACTAGGATGCCTAGGAACCCTACATAGCCCAGAACACCCTGAGATACTACTGGAATACCTACCAGTAAATCTCCTGCCTTGGCCAAGGACTTCGTGTAATGGCTCTCCTAGACACAGCGCGACCTCACCCCCAATACCGGGAGAGACGAACCCCTGAAGATCCGCTCACTGCCTCCATGTGGCTCGGGACTGTGCCCAACTAAAACCTGTTTGCACGTCTCCTTTGAGCGTGGTAGGGTAGTAATCAAAGTACAGTGGGAACTCACACGAGACAAATGACGATCCTCAGGTCGATGAACTAACCTGTACACATGTCACCAGGGAACTGCTATCTGACGTCAGGTATAAGACCAACTAGCATGTTCCCGGCGAGTCCTGTCCGGTGTACTCATAACCCAATGAGCACCTGTATACATCTTAGGTGAACCAACTGACACCAGTGTCTTGTGAGACCGGCCACCGCCCCTCGTCGGGGTCTCGACTGTATACACTAGTCTACTCTGGAGAATCGATGCCCTGTCTCGAAACTCCCACGACTAGAGACCATTTTAAGGATGTGCTTATAGACTGCCAGCTCTCACGTATATGATCGCCCTCATACTGCTGGCCGTCAAGCAAGAATCCCAGGGGCTCTACCAACGTGTAATAGCGACCTGTCAGGTCACCTAAAGCAGTACACGATGATAAAGGTATACCAGATAGCACACTATCATCTCGAGTAAGACTGTCTTACTGGGATAGGTCCTCCCCTCAATCATTGCAATCACGTGCCTGTGATCCAATAATTGACTCTGAGGGCACTATCTCCAACACTTGGTCCGGGCTATGGGGCGTGTCTATCTATTAATTTTACCCAGCGAGTATCCGCATACACTACGTGATTGCGATGGACTTTTGATCTCATCAAAATCCCATGGCAACTGATCAAATGAGACTAAACTGCTATATTTATAACATTCAAATTAGTTATCTCATAACTACTTGTGGATTCCAAATATTGTATCCCATCACACAATATCCAGACGACGTTAAACTTTTCGATCAATTCATCAAAGTCCCACAATTTACCGACAACTCAACACTTGAGCACAATTTTAGTAATCCCCAAAAACGCCACAGTACCTATGCACCAGCCGTAGAAGGGCAAACCCAAGCCTCACTCATGTCGCCACGGAACTACGGCAAAACCTAGGGTTTGACCGCGGTTCCGTGATCCAAAAAGTCGAGTTAAGATTTCATTCTTCAAGAGGGTTCATAGGATGGCTTGCATATTTTTCCGAATACGTTAAACTTGGAAAAAATAGGTTTTTGACATTCGATCGAACTTTTTAACTTCGTCTAGACAACATGCGAAAAACCCAGAACAATATTAAAACTACGAATACGAAACATTCCGAATTGTTTATAGTGTAAGATTACATCACATGCAAAATTAGAAAAAACAAACAACACCTGAAACACTCAAACCCTGAGCACAGAAAATGATAAAAAATTGAGACCAAAATTCCAATCTGGGGCCGGCCACCTCGGATTTCCCCCCATGTGCTCGGAAAAAATCCGAGCACAGGGTCCTAATTTTCTTCTATGTTCATGTATCTACTTAAATATAATTCTGCACTTGTTTAAAAAAAATTTTTGACAACAATTTAAAATCGACAGAAAGTGAGTTTCCGTGTTTCAAGTTTCGGAGTATTTCGGTTTCGTAATCTTAACAAAATCCGTATTAATTTCTAGTATGGCTATGATACCACTACAGGGTTACCTACGACGGCAGCAAGGTTTCGGGAGGATTATTTGCATATTTTTCCGAATACGTTAAATTTGGAAAAATGGGTTTTTGACATTCGATCAAACTTTTTAACTTCGTCTAGACAACATGCGAAAAAACCCGAAATAATGTTAAAACTGCGAATACGAAACACACCGAATTGTTTATAGTGTAAGATTACATCACATGCAAAATTAGAGAAAACAAACAACACCCGAAACACCAAAACACAGAGCACAGAACATGAAAAAAATTTGAGACCAAAATTCCTATTTGGGGCCGGCCACCTCGGATTTTTCCCTCATGTGCTCGGCCAAAATACGAGCACAGGGTCCCAATTTTCTTCCATGTTCATATATTTACTTAAATATGATTCTGCACTTGTTTAAAAAAAATTTTGACAACAATTTAAAATCCACAGAAAGTGAGTTTCCGTGTTTCAAGTTTCGGAGTATTTCGGTTTCGTAATCTTAACAAAATTCGTATTAATTTCTAGCATGGCTCTGATACCACTGCGGGATTACCTACGATGGCTGCAGGATTTTGGGAGGCATCGTCCATGCAAAATTCAAAAAATTTCCGTTTTAGCTAATCCTAACTATGAATCGTTAACTAGAAATCGACGGAATATAAAATGCAAACACTTTCCAAGTTTAGTGAGCAAGGAATACAACCTTTGTAGACTGGTCCTTCACTTCATTAGCTCTGTGTAGTCATCCCTTCACTGCGATCGTGAACTCCGGACTCTAGAGAGGGTCCCATGAAGAAACGAACATGCTTGCCTCGAAGACTTCGAGGCCGAAGATGATCTACGTCGAAGAGACACTAACCCAAGCTATTTCATCACTAACTATGGAATTAGTGAAGCAAACAACCTATACTAAATGGAAAGTAGTAGAGGATGATAAAGTAAGAAGTTTGCTCACATTAGAAATCATTTTCTCACTCATTTTCTCATAACTCCATTGAAGCTAGAAAACTTTGAAGAAGAAGAAGAAGAAAAGCTCTGACGAAGAAGAAGAAGAAGAAGAAAAGCTAACTCATCAATTGAATTGTTTTATTATAGGTTAGAAATGCAACCAAGGGTTAAGCATGTCATGCTTAACCCTTGTAGAGAGTTAACCATAGGCTATGGTTAAAAGTTAGGTCAAAAATATCTTAAGCAAGACAAAGAGAATGGACAAAGTCAAAGATGCCGTGAAGCTTCTACAAGCTTTCAACAAATATCAACCATGACATTTATCCATAACATTTGAATTACATAATGATAAATTATAAACCCTAATCTTAAGCAAAGCATGGTTTAACCCTCATTAACCCTAGTTGCATTTGTAACCTTGCTTGATACATTTAACATATATCACATATACAACAATGTATCCAAAGTGAGAAAAGAAATCATAAGTGAGCTAATACTAGTTAATGTAGTATAATATATCAAATATATAATTATACATTAGATTATCAAATCAACTCTTGATTTAATAATCCGGCTATATCACCTATAACCGGCTAATATCATATGAATCAACTTATCGAATCAACACTTGATCCGATAACCCAGCTATATCTTATATAACCGACCAATATCTCATATCGCGAGAATAGAATACGGTATCTCATATCGTATCAATCTCGGTCCCGTACATATCACATATGGGCTCATACGCTGTTTCGCTTGAACCAGGAAACCTCTGTGTAAGACTCTAAAGACTCGTCAATACGCCGGCAATAGGTGATGATCATATCAAACACCCATAAGCCGCAAGCGGTCTGATAAACGTAACGGCCACCCAGGTATTGAGCGATCAGAAGATTAACAAGCAAGCCTGCTCAAACTCCTACGAATCCAATCTGTAACACTACCGTACATTCTGGTCTCTTCGTCTGATATGTTGCATGTTTCGTCTAGGGGTAGTAAACATCAGCCCTCAGTAACTCGATAAGTCGTGACGATATGAGGCTCATAATGTATCGAGAAACTACTGATAACCCTTACCAGTATATCTCTGAAGCAGCCTTGGCCGAGGACTTTCTGTTATAGCCAATCGAGCACAGCGCAACACCAACTCCCAATACGTACCGGGAGAGACGAAACCCCTCCTATCGCTCATTGCCTCCATGTGACTCGGGACTGTACCTAAAAGCCACCGTTTTGTATAGGATTCTAGGCATGTATATGTACAGAAATAATCTTTGCTCGAAATGATATTATGCTATCTGGTTTATCTTCATCTTAACTTGTGTAATATTTCATATCTTTATATGCATGTTGATGAAGCCCTTAGGATTATGCTTGACTACCAGGATTATCATGAGATCATACTAGTAGGGCCTGGATAGTTTATAAGCATATCCTTTAATAGTTCCTAGTTGAGGGTATATCGAGACAGGGCATCGGTTTTACCAAGTTAAACTAGTGTGTACGTTTCCTGACCCTGGGGGCGATGGTTGATTCCACAACCATTGGTGTCTGACATCAAAGATTGTACACAGGTGCTCATTAGAGAATGGGTACACCGAACAGGACTCGCCGAGAACTCCTAGATGGTATATATACCAATTGTCAGATAGCAGTTCTCAGGTGACACTTGTACAGGTTAGTCTGTAGACCCGAGATCGTTATGGAGTCTTTTGTGGTTCCCATTGTACTTTGATTTCCACCCTACCACGGCTCTATTGAGTCGTGCAAATAGATGGACTTTGGGTACAGTCCCGAATAAAATGGAGACAGTCAGCGATAAGAGGGGTTTTGTCTCTCCCAGTATAGGGAGTTGACGTCGCGCTATGTTTGCTCGGCTATAACACCTAAACCCTGGCCAGGGTTCTCGAGGTTTACTGATAAGTGTTATCAGAAGTTCCTCGAACTATTATGAGCTATAAATCAGCATGACTTATAAAGTTACTGGGGTCTGACATATACCACCCCTAGACTTCATATGCGACGTATTTGTCGAAGAGACCGGACTGTACGGTAAGTGTTACTTGCAGGCTCGTTGGGGTTGTGATGAGTTCACTCGTCGGCCACCTTTTCGTCATTTACCTGGGTAGCCGTTATGCCCAGCTAGTACCGCTGACATTCTTGTGGTTAAACCCACTACCAGTATACTGTCGAGTCTTTAGAGTCCCACACAGATGGTTTCCTTGTTCAGGCGAAGGATGTAGAGGCCGTAAGTTGTTACGGCAGCCGTAAGGTGTTGCGGCAGGATTTTGGTTATGTTCGTGTAATTGTTACAAGAATAATAATCGGAACAATAATACTGGTAGGCTTTGGTTTATGCCGGATACCGGTATTATATTATTGGATTATTGGTATTCGTATTTTTCGGAATTCGGATACGGGTATACGGGATACGGGATACGGAGGAGGGGTATTCTCGTAATTGCTACAAGAATACCTTCTAGAAGATGCCACCTCATAATACATTATTAATTTTATTAAAATAAATAAATGAGGTGGAAATTAGAAAGTCCAAGCATGGTTATGAGAATGGGTTGTTTTATATTTTAATCTCCTTGAAGTTTCAATTGAAGTATGGTTCTAATTTTATATTCCATGCTTCAATTATTTCCATTTGAATATATCATTTTCTCATGGTTGAATTTTCTCATTATGAAAAACTCTTTCTCTCTCCTTCTTCTCTCCTCCTTCTTCTTCCTTGCTTTAACACTCACATGAGATGTGAATCAAAAGCTAAGGATCAAAGATAATCCAATACACAAATCTCTACATCATCCTAGTGACCATTTTTAGCAAACTTGATCTCTAGGTTTAGCTCTTGAGAAGGGTTTTTAGCTTGCATGACAACTCTCGCGTGGATCATCTAGGTCTTGGGGTGGCCGGAGATCGAGCACACCGACAACATCCAAGGAGCCAAGGAGATCATCAAAGAAGACCCGAAGGACCGGATCATCAAAGAAGACCCGAAGGACCGGATCATCAAGGTATAACCCCTAACATAGTAGATAAAATATAACCCCTAACATAGTAGCTAAAATCTCTAGTTAGGGTTTTCTAGTTGTGGTTTAGAAAAGATCTAATGGAAAGTGCATGTTGTATGCAAAGAAAATTTTCGTTTATCACTTCCGCTGCCTCACAAGAGTTGTGGGAGCATGCAACATGCACTAACATGGTATCAGAGCCTAACTAAGCCATAATTAGATTGTTAGCCAAAAGTTAGAACCTCGATCGACAATTTTTTCTCCCGAAAACATGTTTTCTGCCCCTGCTGCTGTCAATTTTTTAAAGTGTTCAAAAAATCTTTTCAGAGGCCTTAAAAATACATGCAGGGTTTTCTAAGAACAGTGTAGAAAGCGAGACTCTAACTCGCCAGGAACGCCATGGATCCGCGGCCAAACTCTGTGTTTGGCCGCCGATCCACAGCCGATTCGTGGCCGAGTTAACTCGTTTTTCAGAAGTTTGCTTAGATTGAGAAAATAGTGTTTCTGGGACATCTGTAATTTTCACAAAGTTGTTTGTGCACTGGTAGATGACAAGTGTTGTCATGGTTTAAAATTATCGATCGAAATTCTAAAGTGCTTGGCTTATCGGATTTTCAGTTATTTGTTATGTATGTTTGAAACGTCGACTAATTGCTATAAGTCGATTAGTCGGGGTTGCACACTTCTGTAATGATATTATGAGATGGTATTTGTATATGAATGGGCTGGATCGTCGTGATGAATGGCCGGGGGTGTGGGGTGTGAGAAGAGCGTTTTTCTTTTCTTTCATTCAATGTAATTTGTAAAAAGCAATGTAATATTATTTTGCGAGGCACATCCGGGATGAGGCTGTAGCCACCGTTGTATAATTTCTTTTTACTGTTTTTGCACCTAGGATAGACCCAAGGTGGGGTGCACAAACTACCGGTTTTTCGAAGTGCCGAGTGGCCTACTCACTTTGTTGAGGGAGGTTGCTCCACTTCGGGAATTTGGCGGGTAGTTTGCCGCACCGGTAGGGGTCTAGGGTGGGGTTTTGTCTATTCATCATGACCGTGGAACCCGTCTTTCATTAAGACTTGAATGAAATGCGGAATTCCTAGTATATCCAATGTACTCATCTGTGATCTATAATGGCTATATTTATATATGAGATATATAATAAACGTTGCTTTTGTTTTGCACCCGCGCTAGTCCAGCCCCCGCTCTGCCGTTAGTTAAGTAACCTAATGGTGCATGACGGGACCCCGTGGCGAATGCTGATGGCATAAGCGCACGTTCTATTTTCGTTTCTTTTCTGTGATGTTTAGGAAACGTAAATGATGGGACAACATTAATGTGATTAATGTCAAGAAAAAGAAACCTAAAGATATTGTAGAATCAAATTTTTAAATGGGTAACTCTAGTTTTTTCTTTGCATAGTGGTATTCTTGAATATCCTGCACCTTATTCGATGAGGAAAGGGCCGAGATCCCTTCACCGGGAGTGACCCGTTTAGCGAAACTAGCAAATGTTACAAAGAACTCGATTGTTTTTATAGTTGATCTAACTTTTGGTTTGCATCGTGGTATTTACATATCCAGCACCTTATTCGATAATGAAAGAACCGAGATCTCTTCACCGGGAGTGACCTCTTTAGCAAAATTAGAATGATACTACAAAACCATTCGATTTTTAAACTGGAGCTTAAACCACTCTTTTCACTTGATTCTACAACGATATCAAGTTCAAAACGTCAATGGTTTTTCATAAAAACTATTCGTTGCCCTCTCCCATTTTAGGAAATAGAGTACTTTGTATTCATGCCACGTTTGTTGACTATAGTTAAGGCGTGGTGTACGGTAGATAAGTGATGTCTTCCTACAAAACATTTGATACAATCGATTAGGACATTCACATGACTTTGTTGACCATAGTTAAGGGTCTTGCGGGTGGGTCTAAATCAATCCCGAAATGGCGGGTAGAACTTGACTAGTGCTTATGATTTGTTGACCATAATTAAGGTCATAAGACACTAGGTGTAAAAATCATATCGGGAATTTCAAGAGTTGAAATTTGCAATGAGATTGCATACCTTCTATATGATAGTTGGATCCCGATCCCACTGTGAGTAAAGGTTACTCCCGGGAGAATTTTTCACTTTACAATTAGCTAATCAGTAGGTGTCTAGAAAGGTGTCAACGGGGTTACGCCTCTAGGAAAACGAGGATTGCTTTAATTAGGTCCCTGCGAAAGCACGGTGAACCTCCCTCGGAGTACCAACACTGGCCTGGCCGACCGGTTAGCGAACTTATAGATTTCAATTAATCATGGCTAGTTTTCCTTTTAAAAGTTTTGAAGGAAAATTTGATAAAAAGCAGTGGGAAACATCAGTTAGATAAGATTAATAACCTCTATAATTATGCAAGAGCAATCGCTGGGTGTCTTTTTTTCTCTCTTCTAATGGCAGATACCTATGATGGGACTTAAGCTTTTATTAGACAAAAATAAACTCACGGGACCGAATTACAAAGATTGGCTAAGGAACATGAATATTGCCCTGACCTATGATAAGGTCGGATACGTCCTGACTACTCCAGCCCCTCCTATCCCAGGCCCTGATTCTTCAGTTGCGGATAAAGAAATCCGCAAGAAATGGGATATAGACTGAGCCACAGCCAAGTGCCTCGCGCTTGCTTCTATGAACAATGAACATCAGAAGCAGCACGAGAAGATGGATGTTCAATCCATCTTTCACCATACAAAGGAGTTGTATGGAGAGCAATCTCGTACTCTCCGATCCGAGGCATCTTGAAAGTTGTTTCAGATGCGAATGGCTGCTGGCACGTCTGTAAGTGACCATGTATTGAAGATGATTGGACTTGTCGAAGAACTTGAGGACCTGGGTTGGACCATGGAGAACGAGCAGTATGTTGATATTGTTCTACAGTCCCTTTCCCCTGCCTTTGCTCAATTCATTGTAAACTTCAACATGCACAACATGGAGAAGTCTTTGCCTGAACTCCTCAATATGTTGAGGAGTGCAGAGAGCACACTAAAGGTAGAGAAAACTCCCGCTCTTATTGCTGGGCCATCTTCTTCCTCCGTCCCAAAAGCCAAATCCAAGGGAAAGGGAAAGAAGAAGAAGAATCCCATCAAGCAGAGAGGCGGAGTGAAAAAGGCACCGGAAAAGGACAAGAAAGGGGCTGTTGCGACAGGACGAGGGGAATGTTTCCACTGCCACCACACTGGGCACTTGAAGAGAAACTGCGTTGGATACTTGGCCGACTTCAAGAAGAAGAAGCAGGGTGAAGCTTCTACTTCAGGTGTGTTTGTAATAGAAAACTGTTTTTCAAATAACCCTGCTTCCTGGGTATTAGATACTAGGTCAGGATCTCATATCTGCAATTGTCTGCAGGGGCTGAGAAATAGCAAGTTTTTGAAGAAAGGTGATCACACTCTCCGGGTTGGGAATGGTTACTCAGTACATGCTACAGAAGTGGGAGAGTATCACCTTGGTTTGCCGTCGGGTTGTATATTGGTTTTGAACCCGTGTTATTTTGTACCCTCTATGTTATGTAATATTATATCTGTATCGGTGTTGGAAAATGCAGGATGTAATTTTGTATTGCAATCTAATGTTATGAACATTACCCTAAATCAAGAGTTGATTGGGTTTGGTACATTAAATAACAGGATATACATCCTAAACCAACATACAGTTTTTTAACGTACAACACACAAACAATAGAAAGGATTCTGACATAAATGAAGCATTCATTTGTCATTGTATACTTGGTCATATTAACGAAACAAGACTAACCAAGCTACATAAAGATGGATATTTGAACCCGTTTGAATATAAATCTTATGCGATTTGCCAGTCTTGTATCAAAGGTAAAATGACCAAAACTCCGTTTACTGGACACGGAGAGAGAGCTAGTGAACTCTTAGGCCTCATACATAGTGATGTATGTGGACCAATGTCTACATATGCAAGAGGTGGTTTTTCATACTCCATAACCTTCACTGATGATTTATCTAGATTCGGGCACGTGTTCTTATTGAAACATAAGTCCGAAGCCTTCGAAAAATACAAGGCGTATAAATCTGAAGTAGAAAAACAAACAGGCTTAAGTATCAAGAAACTTCGATCAGATCGAAGAGGAGAGTATCTAAGCTCAGAGTTTCGAGATTTCCTAAAAGAGAATGGGATTCTCTCTCAGCTCACTCCTCCGTACACACCACAGCACAACGGTGTATCGGAAAGGAGGAATCGTACCCTATTAGATATGGTACGATCTATGATGAGTGATGTTGAGTTACCAATATCATTCTTGGGGCATGCATTGGAGACTGTGATTTATCTATTGAACAGGGTTCCGACCAAAACCGTGTCTACCACTCCATATGAGATATGGTATGGGAAGAGACCATCTCTTAAAAGAATTAAGATATGGGGTTGTCCGGCTTATGTGAAAAAGCAGAATCCGGACAAACTTGGGACACGATCGGTTTTGTGTAGATTTGTGGGATATCCAAAACACTCATATGGTTATTTTTTCTACCACAAGGAGGAACAAAGGGTGTTTGTTTCTCAGTATGCCACATTTTTAGAAAATTAATTTTTTACAAATTATACTGTTGGCAATGCGGTAGAATTGGAAGAAATTCCAGATACACAAACAATTACCGATTATTTGGTTGAACCTGAGGTTTCAATAGAACCTGACGAACCTCAGCCACTCTATAGATCTAGTAGGACTTCTCTCCCACCTGATAGATACTATGGTTTTCTAATTGATGGTGATAGGGAAGATTGCATCATGGATGATGATGACCCTACTAGTTTTCAGCAAGCTATCACGAGTGGTGACTCAGTGAAGTGGATGGATGTCATGAGATCTGAAATGGAATCCATGCACTCCAACATAGTACGGACTTTGGAGGTTGCACCTTCTAGAGTAAAACCCATAGGGTGCAAATGGATCTTTAAAAGAAAGATCGGTGTGGATGGTCAGGTAGAGACCTATAAAGCTAGGCTGGTAGCAAAAGGATTTCGTCAGAGATCAGGCTTGGACTATGATGAAACCTTTTCACCAGTCGCGATGCTCAAATCCATTCGGATCCTGCTTTCCATAGATGCTCACTATGATTATGAGATCTGGCAGATGGATGTTAAAACGGCATTTCTAAATGGTGATTTAGAAGAAAGAGTTTTAATGGATCAGCCAGAAGGCATCATTGATAGTGGGAGCAGCGGAAAGGCATGCAGGCTGCTTAAACCCATCTATGGATTAAAGCAGCCATCACGGAGTTAGAACATCTGCTTTGATGATACAATCAAAGAGTTTGGTTTTATCAAAAATGTGGATGAACCATGTATTTATAAAAGGATTGTAGAGAGTACTGTTACATTCCTCGTATTGTATGTGGACGTCATTCTCTTGATAGGAAATGATATTCCTATGCTACAATCGGTCAAACTATTCTTATCGCAGAGGTTCTCCATGAAAGACCTGGGCGATGCCACGTACATTCTGGGAATTAAGATCTATAAAGATAGATCTAAGAAATTATTGGGATTATCCCAATCGAGATATATTGACACCATACTAAAGAGGTTTAGTATGGAAGATTCCAAGAGGGGTAATTTACCCGCTTGTCATGGTATCACCCTCTCCAAAGACTGATGAGGAGAGGGCTGACATGAGCATTATACTCTACGCTTCGGCAGTAGGATCTATAATGTATGCGATGTTATGTACTCACCCAGATGTAGCTTATGCACTGAGTGCAGTAAGTAGGTATCAATCAAACCCAGGGGAGAAACACTAGACTGCTGTGAAGAACATTCTGAAGTACTTGAGAAGAACTAAAGAAATGTTCTTGATGTATGCTAATGGAGATCTCCAGATGGAGGGATTTACCGACTCCAGCTTCCAGAGCGACAAGGATGATAGTAAGTCCATCTCAGGGTTTGTATTTACCCTAAATAGAGGGACGGTATGTTGGAAAAGTTCCAAGCAAGATACCGTCGCTGACTCCACGATGGAAGCTGAGTATATTGCAACTAATGATGCTGTAAAAGAGGCAGTCTGGATGAGGAAGTTCATTTCTGAACTTCAGACGGTTCCATCCATTGCTAATCTAATACCTCTGTATTGCGATAATAATGGACCCATGGTTTTGGCAAAGGAACCAAGGTCCCATCAGAAATCCAGCCATATCTTGAGGCGGTATCACCTCATCAGGGAGATAGTGGATCGCCGGGATATTGAGGTACGGAGAGTAGACACGAAAGACAACACAGCAGATCCATTCACCAAGGCCATCCCTCAAGTCCAGTTTGAGAAACTGTTCGAGCTGTTGGGCATGTGGTACGCTGGCAACTGGTTCTAGTGCAGACAGTGGGTACTTATTGCATCAACTACAGGACATAGTGCAAGTGGGAGATTGTTAGATATGTATGCCCTAGAGGCCTGTATTGTATAGGATACTAGGCATGTATATGTACAGAAACTGTCACGACTCGAAAGAGCACGTGACTGGCCCTTGAATCCTATGAAGTCTATAGGACTCCATCTGATCCATGTAAGCCAAAAGCCCAGAAATCTAAAACCATTTAAGGAGTAAATAAAGAAACTGGTTTTTATAAGTAAAGAAAGCACGTTTGAAATCAACGTTTTCAAATAACTAAGACGAAATGCATTTTAAAAATGTGTAGTCTTTTCTGAAAATTTCGGCAGAGTTTCCTTTGTAAAAACTGGCCCCAAACGGGGTACAACAAGAATAATGTATATGAAATGATAAAAAGGCATCCCCAAGCGGGAGCTAGCTCTTCGTCAATCGACGGTCACAACCACGCAAGCAATAATAATATACAACGCCAAAGGGCGAGGATGAAAACCCAAAAAAAGAAACTCAAAAAGCATGAAAACCGCAATACTACTAAGCGCGACTCTAAGGTCAAATAATACATCACAAATGTCTAAGTCTGAAACAATATACAAGTTTTGGTTGATGGAATTCTAGATACAAAGGAATAATACAAGTACAATGGTGGTTCTTGATGCAAAAGAACCCACCTTCCAAATGCAATTCACCCGCAAGGAAGCAGTGTGCCAGAAATGCCGCTATGGAACCTGTACGGTAAAACCTGCAAGAACTGTGGCACAACAGGGGTGAGTTGCCAACTCGTGAATAGAAAATATATACAAGAAGAAACCGAATGCATGACATAATCCTAGGTCAATACAATCAGATATATAAACCTCAAAGAATAAGCCTGAAGCATTATAGGGTGGCATTGTAACATCTAAACATGTAGGTAGTGCCAAATACTTGTGTCGGTGCCTCAGGTAATAACATGTCATAAACATAAGGTATGTTTGCATGAAGTAAATATGATGAAGTATCAAAATGAATATCAATACACATATATTAGCGTCCCTTTCCACTAATATTTCTGTAAGGGTATATATAACAACGCCCTCTATAACGTTTTGAAAATCGTTTCGGTGAAATTTCGAAAAAACGGTAAAATAAGGGGGTGTTCTGTAAAAAGTCAAAATGCAAATATCTTTATTATAAAATTAAATATAAATATTCTAGCTATATTATTGCTAGTATTTGGTGTTTATTGAGCCACTGCTGAAATTTCAAATTTTCTGAAAATTTTTCCGAAATTAATTATTTTAATATTATTTTAAGCCGGTAAGAAAATATATTAAATTAGCGATAAATACAAATTTAAATGGGCTAATTTTAATCTTTAAAATCATGTTAATTAAAATCTAGTTGTAATATAATTTTTTAGTATTTTATTTCAAGTTTTAATTGATTTATTTTATGGAAAACAAAAATATAGTTATTTTGAACTAAAACTTGAAAATATGGTATTGTGGGGGGTCTTTTTGCATAGAATTTTTTTGTAAGGTCTCTCACACTCACCCTCACTCCCCTTGGCCGGCCTCACACTATTGTAGCAGCCCAAGAATTTTATTTCCCTCTTTTTGACCTTAAATCATGTGAGAAATGGGTTAAAATAAGGTTTTTTTTATATAGTAAAGTAGGTGGGGGTATTATGGTAATTGGGAGGGGCTTTGACTTGGATCTTTTTGGCACCATTCCCTCACATTTTCCCCCACTTCCCCTTGGCTGAACCTGGACCAGCAGCAGCTCCCCCTTTCTCCTTCTCTTTTCTCTTCAAAACTCCATCAAAAAAATCATCCAAAATGCTTCAAAAATCCCACAAAATCAAAATCTAATTCCTACCCATTTTCCCTTGGCTACCATAGCATGGATCTAGGGATTTAGATTTCAATTTGGGAAGCTAAGTGTGCTTGTGGGATCTTCAAATTTATTTGGGTATAATTCTAACCTTATTCATATATTGTTGTTTAATTGCTTCTATGTTAACAAATTTGATGTTTAATTGGGTTTTATTGCAACTTTAGGAAATTCAAGACTAGGGTTTGAATTTAATTAGGGTTTTATCATTAGTTTATAGTTGTAATGAGGAGATTAACATGTAATTGTATGCAAAATCTAAGTTGGTTGCTACTTGCTAATTTGTTAAATTAAAATGGTGATAATTTTGCTAAATTGCTAACTAGGTTTTAAAAAATTGTTTAAATATTGGGTTTAAAAATGTGATTAGGTTTTTCATGACTTCATTAACATTATAAAATATAGTTTAATACTTTAGTTCATGAAAATCCAAGCTAAATTGTTGTTTGTGCATTTTTGCTATAAAATTGTTAAATTTGGGTATATTGTAAACTAGAATTTTGGAATTTATGGAAATTGATGAGAATAAATTATAGGAATGGTTTATATGACTTTGTTATGATATTTAGTGAATATTGTGGCCGCTAGATTCGTTTAAACATCAAGAGGTTGTATTAAAGCGGTTAATTTTGCTTATTAGGTTTTCGGAAAAATAGCTTTAAAGCGAATTTGAAGTTTTGGTGATTTTAACCCTATTTTATATATATAATTAAGATGTTGTGAAACCACGATTGATACGTTTGATTTTTTCTCGATTGTTTGGCGTTTGTACGCCGACGTCGAGGGTTTTTGGGTTGATTTGTGAAAGCAACCATAGGTTTTGACCTATGTGGGATTCACGTGTCGCTTTTAGGTCATGAGTCGGATTTTAATACGACACGGTGCGTTATGATATGTAGGTACCCCATGTGGACTTCGAGACGACAAGTAAGCGCGTGGCGACGTCGGTACCGGCGAGCGAGCACCAGGTGAGTAGATTTATATCTACGGGGAGAAGTCGGGTGGATGGCGTATAGCACCCCGCAGTCCGTGGTGGTGTATACGGATGCGTATACACACCAACAATTATTATATGTTATTTGGGATTAATAACGATGTTTAGGATGGATATTGGTGTGTTGGTTGATTTTAGTGTTGCGAACCCTAGGGTATTGTTGCACTACACATACACACATACATACTTGCATACATTCCTATTTATGTGTGCTCATGGGATTCCTTATAGTTGTGTGTTCACATGGGTATGGGACTATGTGTTCACATACGGATTCGAGGATGATACTTGGGATTGAGCTGAGTCGATGAGATTTGTTTTTTGGTTGTGATATCAGTGATATGGCAGGATTCGTACTTGAGGTACGTCCTGGTGTTATAGCGGATCTTGGGACGACGATACGGGTGAATAGTGTTTTTAAATAAAATGGTCGACATGTGATCGTGATATAAGATATGATATGCTAGGATATTGATACTAGGCCGTATTGGGCGATGTATACCCCTTGATGATGATATGTGCTAATGATATCGGTTTGTACGAGATTGTCGATCAGTAGTCAGATCATGTGTATATTGAGGATATTAGTATTGTACTAGACATAGGTCAGTACCCTAGACTATGATCTTGGATAAAGAGGATACCAGAGAAATAGTGTGAGGAATATGATATTAACCCGTACCCAGATTTGGGGATGCCGTACGACGGATTTACGTACGAGCTATATTTTGATGATTGATCCGCACTCTTGACTTGGGATGTCTGATTATAGATATGGTATCGGATATGATATTATTGAGGCGGGATCACCGACTAATATATATACAGGTATGTATATGGATCGACTCAGATGTTAGGCGGTTTCCTTACCTGTAGTCCAGCTTGTTAGCTTAGCCCTTTTGTTTTGTTTAGTTGTTAGATTAGAGTCGATTCTTACCTATTTCAAAAAACTAACGAATCGTGGGTATTTTAAAAGGCAGCCCAAGGGATCCTACGGATATTTCAAAAGACGTATCCTTTCATAAAAACACCGTAGCCCCTATTTTCAAAACCCCATGATTCGTGTTATTTCAAAAGGCACCATTTATAGGACTTATATTAGGGTAATGCAGATTAGTTATAGTTGCGTCTAGTATTCAGCTCCCGCTCATTATTGTGGTTCGCTTCGCATCGCATGCTTATATTATGTTTCATACTCCATTATTGATATCATGCTGTTAGGACACCAGCACCATTACCGATGATGAGTATGTACCACGTACACTTATTTGCCGGCTCACACACATCTTCATCGGTAATTGCCATGTCACGTACACCTTAGAGAATATTATTGCTTGACTTAGCTTGTTAGTTAGTAATTTGACATGATATTAGTGTACCTGCCTTATATGCCAGCTTAACATTGTAGTTATTACTTGTCCCTTCATGCATACAGTTATTCATTGTTATGCCTATATTCATGGTTTTACATGCTATTGATGATTTGGAATCGGATTTCCATGAGATTTTCTGGATTTGGGGGGAAAACCGCAAAACTTATATAAACCGATTTCTCTCTTTTTAAATAAAAAAAAAGTGCGGTTTTTCCCATGATGTATGAGTCGTCCACCATGAGTTTGCTGATGGATTTCGAGACCCGATTCGAGGAGACGGATGAACCGTTTCGGGTACATGGTGGACCCGGTAAGGTACCCCGGGGCCAGAAGCGCGTGGTGATGACGATGTGAGCCTGGCAGGGGGAGACTACCTGCCGGTGATATTACCCGACGCGTCGGATATCCGGAGGATACCGTCGTGGTCTTGAGATGGATGGTAGGGGCCGGTCTGGACTGACAGCGTCCTAGATATTGTGATAGAGACATTGAGATTTCGAGATATTGAGGTACAGAGACTGTGATACAGAGATATTGAGATATTGGGATTACGTTTTGTGCCGATGCTAGGCACTGTTTTATGCAGATTTCATTATGATATCTCATTTTAAAAATACAAAGGAAATCTCACTAATTTATGAAAACAGTTCTTCATTTACATGTATTCTGTTTGCATGCATTCATACCTCATTCATATGATATATTGCTACCTGAGGCACTGACACGGGCACATGAGATTACACTCGGGTTAGATATTTACCCTAGCCTTGTTATAGGTTGGATGTTATATATATAATTGAGGATATATTATGATTATTGACCTAGGTTGCGTTATTTATGCGATTTCTTTCCGTAGATGTTTTCTATTCATGAGTTGGCAACTCACCCCCGTTGTGCCCCAGTTTCTTGCAGGTTTGCCGTACAGGTTTCATTACGGCTTTGCCGGCATAGTTTCCTTCGGGTGATTTGCTAGTAGGTGGGTTATTTGTATCGCACCCATCATTATATCTTGTATATCATTATTCTATTGTATCTAGAAGTTCCATCAACCAAACATGTATTTATTTTTGAGATAGAGACCAGTGATGTTATTCTTTCGACCTTAGAGTCGCGCGTTATATTTCTTTGGATTTCTTGTTGTTTTGAGTTTCCTTTAGAGTTTTGATCCTCGCTGTTGGCGTTGTATATTATATTGCTTGTGTGGTTGTGACCGTCGATTGACGAAGAGCTAGCTCCCGCTTGGGGATGCCTGTTTATTGATTTCGTATACTATTCATGTTTTATCCCGTTTTGGAGCCAGTATTTTCAAAGGAGACTCTGCCGAAATTTTCGGGAAATATTGATGTTTTTTTTTAAAACCGCATAATTCGGCTTATGCTATTAAAACTACTTGTTTAAATTAGTTTTCCTTCACTCTACTACTTTTCTTGGTTTGCATTTCTGGGTTTTCAGCTTTCTTAGATTACGTACGCCTCGAGACGTTTGTAGTTTAAGTGCCGGTCATATTCCGTACTTTCGGGACGTGACAAAGTTGGTATCAGAGCGTTAGGTTTTACCTTCGGAGCGCAGGATGACCCTTGGTTGATGGAATAGGTGACTAAAGTAGAGTGACGTACCGTAGGTATGTTCCGCGGCATATTTACGTTACGCTACTCCACTTAAGAAGCCTTAGGATGTACATTTCTTTGCTCAATATTATATTCATTCCGATCTAGCCTCATCAGTACCAGTTATGGTTTTGCTGCCACGATTACGGGCAGGGAGAGCTATGGCTAGAGTTGCGGTCAACATGAGCTCGTCAAGAACGAGGACTGACCAGGGCATGATTCTGTAGGGTTCCTAGGCACTCTCAAGAGGTCTCACAAGGCATCAACCATGCCAATTTCAAATTTTACGGGTGCCGAGAAAACCTAATACGGATCGTTGACTAGAGTTTAGGCGAAATACGAATCTAGTTAACAACTTAACTAAAGATAAGAAGCTACAACCTTTGTAGATCCGGTTATCCACTTCCTTAGCTCCACGTAGACGTCCTCTCGCTGTCCGTCTCGAATCCCGAACTCAAGCATCGGCTTCATCGGAGAAATAGGCGGGCAAGGTCGTCGGCTTCGTGCCGAAGATGATCTACGTCGAGGCTTCACAAGATCAAGCTCCGACTTCACCAAGTAGTGAAACTTGTGAAGAAAACACCCTATACTACTTGGCAAGAGGTAGAGGATGAAGAAATAGGAGGTGGGTTCACTTTAGAATTGGATTTCTCTCACTTTTGCTCAAGTTGCCATTGATAGACTTAAGCTTTTCTTGAAGAAGAAGATGATGAAGAAGAAGAAAGAATATGATAAGTGTTCTAAAATGAAAAACAAAAATGAAAACTTATCATAATCTTAACCATAGTTAAGTGTAGAGAATGAACTAGGGTTAGTTCAAATGGTTAGGGTTAAGCATGAGACAAGAATGGTGACTAAGTCAAAGATTCATGAAGCTTCAATAAGAAACAAAGAAAGCCACCATTCTCATCTTTATCTTTTCCAAATAAATAAATGAACAATTAAATAAATAAATGAAAAAGTAAAACCCTAATCATCAACTTAACCATGGTTTAATTCTATACACTTAACCAAATGAGCAAGCATCATCAAACATGATACAAACATGTGCACAAAAGTATATCACATATACAACTTGCACATTAAGTGAGAAAATCCATTTAAAGTGAACTAATACTAGCTAATGCAAAGTAATATATCAAATATATAATTATACATTAAATCATTAAATCAACACTTGATTTAACGATCCGGTCATATCGCATATAACCGACTAGTATCCTATGTATCGGCTTATCGAATCAATCCTTGATTCGATATCTACGTTATATCGAATATAACCAATCGATACATCCATCGCGAGAATGAAATACGGTATCACATACACGCATTATTCTCGGTCCTGCACATATCTCATATGCGCTCCTATTTCGTTTCGCTTGAGCCAGGAAACCTCTGTGTAGGACTCTAAAGACTCGTCAATACGCCGGTAGCAGATGATGATCATATCAAGCACCTACAAGCCGCAAGCAGTCTGCTAAACGTAACGACCATCCGGGTATTGAGCGATCAGAAGATCGACGAGCTAGCCCGCTCACACTCTTGTGAATCCAACCAGTAACACTTACCGTACAGTCCGGTCTGTTCGTCTGATACGTCGCATATCAAGTCTAGGGGTGGTAAACGTCAGACCCCAATAACCGATAAGTCGTGCCGATGTGAGGCTCATAACGGGTCGAGAAACTACTGGTAACACTTACCAGCAAATCTCTGATCAGCCCTGGCCAGGGACTTCCCTGTTACGGCCAATCGAGCACAGCGCAACATCAAACCCCAATACCGGGAGAGACGAAACCCCTCCTATCGCTCATTGCCTCCATGTGACTCGGGACTGTGCCCAAAGACCACCGTTTTGCACGCCCTCATGGACGTGGTAAGGTGGAGATCAAAGCATAGTGGGAATCACACAAGACTCTATGACGATCTCGGGTCTACAGACTAACCTGCACAAGTGTCACCTGAGAACTGCCACCTGACGTGAGGTATAATACCATCTGGGAGTTCTCGGCGAGTCCGTCCAGTGTACCCAGTCTCCACTGAGCACCCGTATACCATCTCTGATGTCAAACACCAATGGATATGGGATCATCTATCGCCCATCTCATGGGTCGAGAAACGTATACGCTAGTCTACTCTTGTATATCGATGCCCCGTCTCGATACACCCACGACTAGGGACCTTGAAGGATGTACTTATGGACTACCATGTCCCCACTAGTATGATCTGCATCACAGTCCAGGTAGTCAAGTACACATCCTAAGGGCTTTACCAATATGTAACCATAAGACAGTTTAAAGAGACAAGTGTACATGTTAAGATAAAGAGCAACCAGATAGCATACTATCATATCGAGCAAGAAAGTCATCAATATATATATCCAAGCATCCAATATAATATACATCTTCTGTACAATACTGGCCTCTAGGGCATACATACAACTAACAATCTCCCACTTGCACTAGGGCCAACTGCTGTTGTATCGCATACCGAGCATCCCGAAGAGTCTCTCAAACTGTATCTGGGGAATGGCCTTCGTGAGTGGATCCGCCGTGTTGTTCTTCGTGTCAACCCTCCTGACCTCGATCTCCCGGCGATCAACTATCTCCCGGATCAGGTGATACCGTCTCATAATATGACTGGATCGCTGATGGGACTTAGGTTCCTTGGCCAAAGCCACCGCTCCATTGTTATCGCAATACAAAGGTATTGGATGCTCAATGGATGGAACCACACCAAGTTCAGTAATGAATTTCTTGATCCAGACAGCCTCTTTAGCGGCATCGTTGGCAGCGATGTATTCAGCCTCCATCGTCGAGTCTGCCATGGTTTCCTGCTTGGAACTCTTCCAGCTAACCGCCCCTCCGTAAAGGGTAAAGACAAAGCCCGACTGCGACTTAGAGTCGTCCTTATCACTCTGGAAGCTCGAATCGGTAAAGGACTCCACTTGGAGTTCTCCGTTACCATACACCAAGAGCATCTCTTTAGTCCTTCGTAAGTACTTGAGAATGCTCTTCACAGCTGTCCAGTGATTCTCTCCAGGATCAGCTTGATACCTGCTCGCTACACTTAGTGAGTATGCTACATCGGGTCTGGTACATAGCATCGCGTACATGATAGAGCCTACTGCCGAAGCATAGGGTATCCCTTGCAAGCGAGCTCTCTCCAAATCAGTCTTGGAAGACATCTCTTTGGAGAGAGTGACTCCAGAGATCGTGGGCAAGTTCCCACGCTTGGATTCTTCCATACTAAACCGCTTTAGTATGGTGTCAATGTACCTGGATTGGGACAATCCCAAAATCCGTTTGGATCTATCTCTATAGATCCTAATTCCCAATATGCAGGAGGCATCACCAAGATCTTTCATTAAGAATCTTTGTGATAAGAAGAGCTTGACCGATTGCAGCATAGGAATATCATTTCCTATCAAGAGTATGTCGTCCACGTATAATACGAGGAAGACAACTTTACTCTCTGCCACGTTCTTGTAAATACAAGGTTCATCTGGGTTTTTGACGAAATCAAACTCTTTGATAACGACGTCAAAGCAGATGTTCCAACTCCGCGATGCTTGCTTTAATCTATAAATGGATTTAAGCAGCTTGCACACCTTCCCGCTGCTCCCACTGTCTACGAAGCCCTCTGGCTGAGTCGTGTACACGCACTCTTCTAAATCACCATTTAGAAAGGCGGTCTTAACATCCATTTGCCAGATTTCGTAGTCATGATATGCAGCGATGGCAAGCATGATCCGGATGGATTTAAGCATAGCCACTGGAGAAAAGGTTTCGTCATAGTCCACACCTGGTCTTTGACGAAAACCCTTTGCAACAAGTCTAGCTTTGAAAGTCTCCACTTTCCCATCTACACCAAGTTTTTTCTTGAAGATCCACTTGCTCCCAATGGATTTTACCCCTTCAGGAGCAACTTCCAAAGTCCATACTTTGTTGGTGTACATGGATTCCATCTCGGACCGCATAGCATCCAGCCATTTCACTGAGTCCCTACTCGTGATGGCCTGCTCGAAGCTAGTTGGGTCATCATCCTCCATGATGCAATCCTCGCTCCCACCATCCATGAGAAAACCGTAGTATCTCTCAGGTTCGCGAGGAACCCTACTAGATCGGCGGAGAGGCTGAGGTTCATTGGGAGCAACTGAATCCTCTGGTTCCAATAAATCTTCTGTTGTGTTTTGTTCAGCTGGAACCTCTTCCAGTTCTACCTCAGAGCCACTAATCTCTTTTGCAAGAAATTTCTTTTCTAAAAAGGTGGCATGTTGAGCAACAAATGCTCTTTGTTCCTCACTGTGGTAGAAGATATACCCTCGCGAATGTTTGGGATATCCAACAAATTTACATAATATAGACCTTGCCTCGAGTTTGTCCGGTTTTTGTCTTTTGACATAGGCCGGGCAACCCCATATCTTTATAAAATTAAGATATGGTCTCTTCCCTTCCCATATCTCATATGGTGTGGTAGGCACAGATTTGGTGGGAACCCTATTCAGTAGGTATGCTGCTGTTTCCAGTGCATATCCCCAGAAGGAAACAGGTAACTCAGCTACACTCATCATAGAGCGCACCATATCTAATAGGGTGCGGTTCCTCCGTTCTGATACACCGTTGTGCTGTGGTGTATATGGAGGAGTTAGCTGAGAGAGAATCCCATTCTCTTTTAGGAAGTCCAGGAATTCAATGCTTAAGTATTCACCTCCTCGATCAGATTGAAGGATTTTAATACTTTTTCCGGTTTGGTTCTCAACTTCTTGTTTATATTCTCTAAATTTCTCAAAAGCTTCCGATTTGTGTTTCATCAGGAACACATATCCGAATCTAGAGAGATCGTCAGTGAATGTAATGAAGTACTAAGAACCATCCCTGGCATGTGTAGACATTGGACCGCATACATCACTATGTATCAGTCCCAAGAGTTCAGTAACTCTTTCTCCGTGTCCCGTAAACGGAGTTTTGGTCATCTTTCCTTTGAGACATGACTGGCAAGTGTCATAAGATGAAAATTCAAACGGATTTAAATATCCATCTTTATGCAACTTAGCTAGTCGTGTCGCATTGATGTGACCCAGTCTACAATGCCACAAGAAGGATTCGTTCAGTTCAGAACTCTTCCTCTTGTGTGTGTTTGTTATGTTCAGAACTGTTGATTGATTTAGAACATAAATGCCATTGCACAACGTGCCTGATCCAACCAACTTTTGGTTATGGAAAATGTTCATAACATTGTCCTGTAATACAAAATTATATCCCTCTTTACTCAATAAAGAAACCGATATAATGTTGCATATCAGGTTCGGCATGTAATAGCATTCGTTCAGAACCAATGTATTACCAGTTGGTAACACTAGGTGATATTCCCCGACAGTCTTAGCTGCAACAATTGCACCATTTCCAACTCTAATGTCTTTATCACCTTCTCCAAGTTCTCTACCTTTTCTAAGCCCATGTAACTGATTACATATATGGGATCCTGACCCGGTATCTAATACCCAGGACGTAGAGCAAATGGAGAAACAGTTCTCAGTAACCAACACACCCGAAGAAAATGCATCAACATGTACTCTCTTCATTCGGGTGGCATGGGAATCCTGGTATTCCCCCTATATCCTGTTCATTCCTATAACTCTTATAAGAATGAACGGAACCAACGTTCCCCAACACAGTATAACATGCGGGTTCAGTCAATACATCCATATTATTATCTTGATTAAGGCATGAAATGGTCGCTACCTGGAGAGAGAGAGAAGAAAACACTTTAGCGTATGCTCGTGCAAGATCAGATTGGTTATTATCTTATCTAATCAGGATGGCTCCCACTGGTTTTTATCAAATCTTCCTTCAAACCCTAAAAGGAAAGACTAGCCGGGATTAATTACACCCTACAACTTCGTCGATCTTTCAGCGAGGCCAGTGTCGGTACTTTGAGGGAGGTTCCCCGTGCTTTCGCACAGACCTAATTAAAGTAAACCTCGTTTTTCCAGAGGCGTAACCCCGTTGACACCTTTCTAGACACCTACTTGATCAGCTAATTGTAGTGTGCAAAACACTCCCAGGAGTAACTCTTACTCGCAGTGGGTATCGGGATCCAACTATCTCATAGAAGGTATGAAATCTCATTACAAATTTCTACACTTGAAATTCCCGATAATATTTTGCCCCAAGCATCCTATGACCTTGACAGAGGTCAACAAACCACAGGGTGCAAGTCAAGTTCAACCCGTCATTTCTTGATTGAATCAAACCCACCCGCACGACCCTTGACGGAGGTCAACAACGTCGTATGACTACCCTAATCCAATCTGCATCATATGCATAAGCAGATAAATACTAGTTAGCTACCGCACACAACGCCTTGACGGAGGTCAACAAACGTAGCATGAATACTAAGTAGGATTTATCTGAAATGACGGAGGGCTACGTCAGGTTTTTCTGAAAACCTATTGCGTAATGAACTTGATATCGTTGTAGAATCAAATGAAGTTTTGAAATGGAGTGATTTTGAGGCTTTTCTAGTTTTGCTAAAGAGGTCACTCCCGGTGAAGGGATCGTCGGCCCTTTCCTCATCGAATGAGGTGCGGGATATATCATATATATCGCTGTGCAAAGCAAGAACTCAAAAGCAGTCAAAAGCAAACCGAGTGTGTAGCATCTGCCAGTTATTGCTAAAGGAGTCACTCCCGGTGAAGGGATCTCGGTCCTTTCCTCATCGAATAAGGTGCAGGATATATCACATATACCGCTATGCAAAGCAAGAACTGTAGCTACCTGTTTTCTTGAAAATTTGATTCTACAACATCTTAGGTTTCTTTTCTTTCATTAATCACATTAATGAAGTCCCATCATTTAAGTCACCTAAACAACACAGATAAATACGACGTACACTTATGCCATCCGCATTCGCCTGGATGTCCCCTCGTGCACCGTTAGGTTAGGTAACTAACGACAGAGCAGGACAGGGCTAGTGCGGGTGCAAAACATAAGTAACGTCTATATAATATATCATATATACTATATACTGTATCTATCACAGAACATATCACATGATCACATCACAGATATCGCAGCAGAAGAAACATATGAAACATTGGATATACTAGGACGTCCGTGTTTCCAATACGAGCCAGTATAAAACACGGATTCCACGGTCGTGATGAATAACCAATCCCACACCCCTAGACCCCTACGAGAGCGGCAAGCAACCCTACCAATTCTAGGGTTAGGTGACCCGGACTCGACTCCTCGAGATGGTCTCCCACTGGACCCTAGAACCCGGTTACTTGTGCTCCCCTCCTTGGGTCTATCCTAATGCGGAAAAGTAAATAATATACGAAGGGTGACATCTTCCGCAACCTGGAAGTGTCCCAATAAAAAATATTACATACAAGTTTTTACATGAATGAAAATGAAAAACACTCATCTCACATAAAAACCCCCGGCTATTCAAACACGACAATCCAATATAACATATCCAGCAACACATAACATCACATGTCATCAACGTAAGTAAATATACGCATCCCAATTGTCGTTGACATATAGCAACGAAACCGGCGATATCACATATTACACTTACGGTCACAGAAAAGAAAGTGTAAAACTACAACAGTTGGAATCCGCAACCTCTTTAGACATCGCATGCCTAATCAAATGAAATACTTAGACATCACATGCCTAAAAATTATAAACCCCGCATTTTAGTCCCATTATCGAAAACTCTTTTCAATATCAAGTGAGACTAAACCGCTAGATTTATAACATTCATCCAGTTATCTCATAACTGTTTGTGAATTCCAATTATTGTATCCCATTCCGGATAAATAGAAAATATTAAACTTTTCGATCGAACATTCGAACACCCAAGTTTTCCCGAAACCGTTCGACACATGAAATAAGTTCAAAGACATTCACTTCATGCCTCAGTACCAACGGTCCAGCCGTAGAAGGGTCAAGCCAACGCCTCACATGTAGCACGCCGTACTGCCCCAAACCCGAAGGTTCAAAGGGCAGTTCAAGACGGTCACATAATCGAGTTAAGGTTTGTTGTCTTCTAGAGGGACCATCGCGTTACTTGCACTACTTAGAACGTCTTTAAACCACAGAAAAATCCAACACTTGGAAATTTTCCGGCAGGGGAAAAGTTGGGTATTTATATCCGGTCGAACTTTTTAACATATTCGAAAATTATCCGGAAAACCACACAGACAAAATTTGAAAATCCGATCGAATCTTCGATTCCCAATGCAACCACAGAACACTCAACTCTTGAGTCAATTTAAAAATTCCCAGAAAACTCAGCACTGTGAAATAGGAATTACTGTGCAAAGGAGGAGGGCTGACGTCATCATTAGGCCGCGGAACCGCCGCATAAGCCATGCTTCTGTCGCGGTTCCGCCGCACACTATACTGTTCATTGGAAAAAATTTGCACCGTAATTCTTAGAATTCCCTGCTGAATTTTTTAACCATTTTTAATCTGGAAAAAACCCAGTTTTTAGAAAAAGTCCAGAGAGCACTTAGGTTTTAGGGTTTCGGTTCGATCGGGTTTCAAACGTCGTCTACACATTGCCTAAAGCTCTAGCTAGGCTCTGATACCACTGTAGGGTTCCTAGGCACTCTCAAGAGGTCTCACAAGGTATCAACCATGCCAATTTCAAATTTTACGGGTGCCGAGAAAACCTAATACGGATCGTTGACTAGAGTTTAGGCGAAATACGAATCTAGTTAACAACTTAACTAAAGATAAGAAGCTACAACCTTTGTAGATCCGGTTATCCACTTCCTTAGCTCCACGTAGACGTCCTCTCGCTGTCCGTCTCGAATCCCGAACTCAAGCATCGGCTTCATCGGAGAAATGGGCGGGCAAGGTCGTCGGCTTCGTGCCGAAGATGATCTACGTCGAGGCTTCACAAGATCAAGCTCCGACTTCACCAAGTAGTGAAACTTGTGAAGAAAACACCCTATACTACTTGGCAAGAGTTGGAGGATGAAGAAATAGGAGGTGGGTTCACTTTAGAATTGGATTTCTCTCACTTTTGCTCAAGTTGCCATTGATAGACTTAAGCTTTTCTTGAAGAAGAAGATGATGAAGAAGAAGAAAGAATATGATAAGTGTTCTAAAATGAAAAAGAAAAATGAAAACTTATCATAATCTTAACAATAGTTAAGTGTAGAGAATGAACTAGGGTTAGTTCAAATGGTTAGGGTTAAGCATGAGACAAGAATGGTGACTAAGTCAAAGCTTCATGAAGCTTCAATAAGAAACAAAGAAAGCCACCATTCTCATCTTTATCTTTTCCAAATAAATAAATAAACAAATAAATAAATAAATGAAAAAGGAAACCCCTAATCATCAACTTAACCATGGTTTAATTCTATACACTTAACCAAATGAGCAAGCATCATCAAACATGATACAAACATGTGCACAAAAGTATATCACATATACAACTTGCACATTAAGTGAGAAAATCCATTTAAAGTGAACTAATACTAGCTAATGCAAAGTAATATATCAAATATATAATTATACATTAAATCATTAAATCAACACTTGATTTAACGATCCGGTCATATCGCATATAACCGACTAGTATCCTATGTATCGGCTTATCGAATCAATCCTTGATTCGATATCTAGGTTATATCGAATATAACCAATCGATACATCCATCGCGAGAATGAAATACGGTATCACATACACGCATTATTCTCGGTCCTGCACATATCTCATATGCTCTCCTATTTCGTTTCGATTGAGCCAGGAAACCTCTGTGTAGGACTCTAAAGACTCGTCAATACGCCGGTAGCAGATGATGATCATATCAAGCACCTACAAGCCGCAAGCGGTCTGCTAAACGTAACGGCCATCCGGGTATTGAGCGATCAGAAGATCGACGAGCTAGCCCGCTCACACTCCTGTGAATCCAACCAGTAACACTTATCGTACAGTCCGGTCTGTTCGTCTGATACGTCGCATATCAAGTCTAGGGGTGGTAAACGTCAGACCCCAATAACCGATAAGTCTTGCCGATGTGAGGCTCATAACGGGTCGAGAAACTACCGGTAACACTTACCAGCAAATCTCTGATCAGCCCTGGCCAGGGACTTCCCTGTTACGGCCAATCGAGCACAGCGCAACATCAACCCCCAATACCGGGAGAGACGAAACCCCTCCTATCGATCATTGCCTCCATGTGACTCGGGACTGTGCCCAAAGACCACCGTTTTGCACGCCCTCATGGACGTGGTAAGATGGAGATCAAAGCACAGTGGGAATCACACAAGACTCTATGACGATCTCAGGTCTACAGACTAACCTGCACAAGTGTCACCTGAGAACTGCCATCTGACGTGAGGTATAATACCATCTGGGAGTTCTCGGCGAGTCCGTCCAGTGTACCCAGTCTCCACTGAGCACCCGTATACCATCTCTGATGTCAAACACCAATGGATATGGGATCATCCATCGCCCATCTCATGGGTCGAGAAGCGTATACGCTAGTCTACTCTGGTATATCGATGCCCCGTCTCGATACACCCACGACTAGGGACCTTGAAGGATGTACTTATGGACTACCATGTCCCCACTAGTATGATCTGCATCACAGTCCAGGTAGTCAAGTACACATCCTAAGGGCTTTACCAACATGTAACCATAAGACAGTTTAAAGAGACAAGTGTACATGTTAAGATAAAGAGCAACCAGATAGCATACTATCATATCGAGCAAGAAAGTCATCTCTATATATGTCCAAGCATCCAATATAATATACATCATCTGTACAATACTGCCCTCTAGGGCATACATACAACTAACAGATTCCGGCGACACACGATTGCAGAGATGTGTCTTTTCATTGTGTCTCCACGACACGAGCGTTGGGTGGATTGCTGTATGAGATTACTCGGACGTGCCGATTTGCACTAGAGGATTGAGCCAATGATAGAGGCGAGCCAGATTTTTGATGACCGTTGGTGTATTGCTTACTCATGATGATTGAAGCACGGTTCAGCATGCAGACGAGTGAACCCGTTATTGCTGCGAACGACGAGATATCACCCCAGATGCTGGAGTTAGTGCAGAATGAGTTGTACTAAGAGATGATAGAAGGTCGCTAGTCATCGAGGTTGAATGACTAGGACATGTGGATCGTTCGCCTACCCCGATGCGAGGTCATCAGATAGATTGATTCCAGCTAGAGACGACTTCACGCGGAGACGTTGGGAGTCGACAGAGACGATCGAATGTCAGAAACCTATTATTCCAAGTTTAAAGTAGTCGGAAAGACAAGCTGGCAATTCTATGGTCCCTCTAGAAGAATGAAACCCTAACTCGACTTAATGACCGTGTGAAAGCCTTTGAACCTTCGGGTTTGCGGAGTTCTACGGCGCCATTAGTGAGGCTTGGGTTTGCCCTTCTACGGTTGGACCATCGATGCTGTGGTACGTACTCGATACTGTTAAACTGTACCCAAGATGTTGAGCTTTTGGTGGATTATGAGGTTCTGACGAATCAATCGGATGGTTCGAATTCAATCGGATGCTAGGTGGTGAGATGCATTCTTGGGAGACTCCAGATACGAGGATAGCCGTTGGAGCTCAGTCTATGCAGCCACGACGAGACGAGTCCGAAGCAGTCGACGTTAGAGAAAAGTGGAGTAAGAGGTTCGTATGAGATCTTGATGAGACTACGTTCCACTCCGCCGACATCAGAGATGCGATGCGCATGCCGAGGCATGGTACTTGGATTTACCTTCCAGAAAGAGTCGCGATGAGTATGCAGTCGTTCCAGAGCAAGATGCAGATATAGGAAAGGACGATGACTTCCGGACAGTTCGGCTGAGACGAGATTTGGGAGAGATCTCGATAGGACCTTTCTGGAATAAATTACGAAAAGACTTGGACCCAGTAGTGGTCATGTTATGCACACCGGCAGTTGGCCAGAGATTCTTGGAGGATATGCTTGAGCGGTACTATTCCGCCATTATTGATTTTGATGTTTTGGGTGATTTATTCGCATGATTTGATTTTGATGATTGAGGATTTACGATCTTTGCACAGTGTTGCACTTGATATCGTTTTCGTACTTTGGTTTCACATGTTTGTGATTTTATGGTTTTAGACATTTGAGTTGATTTTGTGCGTATGCACGCACACGATTTGGTTTTGCACTCGGTATGATTCACATATACTTGCAGTGCAGTGATTCGCATTTGGTGCACTTAGATGCACTGGATTTCGACTACGATTGTGATGTTCGATATTTGTTTTGTGCACCTTGTGCACCTGATTGAATTTTGCGCATGTTCGGCACTTGATATTGGATTTCATAATTTCGTGCACGATGGATGCACCCGATTTGGATTTTCACGCATGTTGGGCGCATGTTTTGTGGTGCGATTTTGGTGCACACAAGATGCACTAAATCGAGATTCTTCGTGCATGTCAGATGCACCTGATTTTGCTGTCAGGCACACACGTTGCCTACGACAGATGCTTTGTGCACACCCGATGCACTTAGATCTTGTTTCTGTGCACTTATATGGCACGTATATGGATTTTGATTGTCGTGCGCACCAGACGCACGTAGTATTCATACGCGTATTTTGGGATTGATTTCTTATAGAGCAGTACGTTTTTTTTAATGATAATTGCGATGTGTTTTCATACTAAGCAGGACTAGTCAGAGAACAGTACCTGAATATATTTTGCATGCATTGATAGTTATTGAAGGGATTTCTAAAAAGCGAGCTATAGCCTCAGTATTTAGCTACGTGTCTGATATGACACGAAATGTTTAAAACAAGGAGACCCTTCTAAATTGTTTCCAAAACGGCGGAACGTACATTTCAAACAAAGGTATATATGTATATAGCTATTTTCTTATGATAGACGTCCGCCACTGTGCAGTGTTATACGCGTTGCACAGAGACTTAAAGAGATTTGGCATGCATTTCCTTCAGATACTTACATATATAGATTCGATATTTACATGTATAGTTTCGAGTTATATCATATTGGTTTTGCTTTGGATTTGGCATTGATGTCTTCCCCATGACTCCGATGATTGCGGGATGCTTGACGGAGTTTTGATTTGAGTTATATGCTCATTTTTTCATGCGCATGCGCTGCGCTACGACTTGCTTTACGTATTTATGAATTTGGAACCCGACGACTTGATGGTTTTGCTTAGATGTTTTAGTATTTGGGGGAGTTTTTAATTTAAATTCGGGGACCGAATTTCTTTAAGGGGGGAAGATTGTAACGTTTTGAAAATCGTTTCGGTGAAATTTCAAAAAAACGGTAAAATAAGGGGGTGTTCTGTAAAAAGTCAAAATGCAAATATCTTTATTATAAAATTAAATATAAATATTCTAGCTATATAATTGCTAGTATTTGGTGTTTATTGAGCCACTGCTGAAATTTCAAATTTTCTGAAAATTTTTCCGAAATTAATTATTTTAATATTATTTTAAGCCGGTAAGAAAATACATTAAATTAGCGATAAATACAAATTTAAATGGGATAATTTTAATCTTTAAAATCATGTTAATTAAAATCTAGTTGTAATATAATTTTTTAGTTTTTATTTCAAGTTTTAATTGATTTATTTTATGGAAAACAAAAATATAGTTATTTTGTACTAAAACTTGCAAATATGGTATTATGGAGGGTCTTTTTGCATAGAATTTTTTTGTAAAGTCTCTCACACTAACCCTCACTCCCCTTGGCCGGCCTCACACAATTGTACCAGCCCAAGAATTTTATTTCCCTCTTTTTGACCTTAAATCATGTGAGAAATGGGTTAAAATAAGGTTTTTTTTATATAGTAAAGTAGGTGGGGGTATTATGGTAATTGGGAGGGGCTTTGACTTGGATCTTTTTGGCACCATTCCCTCACATTTTCGCCCACTTCCCCTTGGCTGAACCTGGACCAGCAGCAGCTCCCCCTTTCTCCTTCTCTTTTCTCTTCAAAACTCCATCAAAAAAATCATCCAAAATGCTTCAAAAATCCCACAAAATCAAAATCTAATTCCTACCCATTTTCCCTTGGCTACCATAGCATGGATCTAGGGATTTAGATTTCAATTTGGGAGGCTAAGTGTGCTTGTGGGATCTTCAAATTTATTTGGGTATAATTCTAACCTTATTCATATATTGTTGTTTAATTGCTTCTATGTTAAAAAATTTGATGTTTAATTGGGTTTTATTGCAACTTTAGGAAATTCAAGACTAGGGTTTGAATTTAATTAGGGTTTTATCATTAGTTTATGGTTGTAATGAGGAGATTAACATGTAATTGTATGCAAAATCTAAGTTGGTTGCTACTTGCTAATTTGTTAAATTAAAATGGTGATAATTTTGCTAAATTGCTAACTAGGTTTTAAAAAATTGTTTAAATATTGGGTTTAAAAATGTGATTAGGTTTTTCATGACTTCATTAACATTATAAAATATAGTTTAATACTTTAGTTCACGAAAATCCAAGCTAAATTGTTGTTTGTGCATTTTTGCTATAAAATTGTTAAATTTGGGTATATTGTAAACTAGAATTTTGGAATTTATGGAAATTGATGAGAATAAATTATAGGAATGGTTTATATGACTTTGTTATGATATTTAGTGAATATTGTGGCCGCTAGATTCGTTTAAACATCAAGAGGTTGTATTAAAGCGGTTAATTTTGCTTATTAGGTTTTCGGAAAAATAGCTTTAAAGCGAATTTGAAGTTTTGGTGATTTTAACCCTATTTTATATATATAATTAAGGTGTTGTGAAACCACGATTGATACGTTTGAGTTTTTCTCGATGGTTTGGCGTTTGTACGCCGACGTCGAGGGTTTTTGGGTTGATTTGTGAAAGCAACCATAGGTTTTGACCTATGTGGGATTCACGTGTCGTTTTTGGGTCATGAGTCGGATTTTAATACGACACGGTGCGTTATGATATGTAGGTACCCCATGTGGACTTCGAGACGACAAGTAAGCGCGTGGCGACGTCGGTACCGGCGAGCGAGGACCAGGTGAGTAGATTTATATCTACGGGGAGAAGTCGGGTGGATGGCGTATAGCACCCCGCAGTCCGTGGTGGTGTATACGGATGCGTATACACACCAACAATTATTATATGTTATTTGGGATTAATAACGATGTTTAGGATGGATATTGGTGTGTTGGATGATTTTAGTGTTGCGAACCCTAGGGTAGTGTTGCACTACACATACATACATACATACTTGCATACATTCCTATTTATGTGTGCTCATAGGATTCCTTATAGTTGTGTGTTCACATGGGTATGGGACTATGTGTTCACATACGGATTCGAGGATGATACTTGGGATTGAGCTGAGTCGATGAGATTTGTTTTGTGGTTGTGATATCAGTGATATGGCAGGATTCGTACTTAAGGTATGTCCTGGTGTTATAGCGGATCTTGGGACGACGATACGGGTGAATAGTGTTTTTAAATAAAATGGTCGACATGTGATCGTGATATAAGATATGATATGCTAGGATATTGATACTAGGCCGTATTGGGCGATGTATACCCCTTGATGATGATATGTGCTAATGATATCGGTTTGTACGAGATTGTCGATCAGTAGTCAGATCATGAGTATATTGAGGATATTAGTACTGTACTAGACATAGGTCAGTACCCTAGACTATGATCTTGGATAAAGAGGATACCAGAGAAATAGTGTGAGGAATATGATATTAACCCGTACCCAGATTTGGGGATGCCGTACGACGGATTTACGTACGAGTTATATTTTGATGATTGATCCGCACTCTTGACTTGGGACGTCTGATTATAGATATGGTATCGGATATGATATTATTGAGGCGGGATCACCGACTAATATATATACAGGTATGTATATGGATCGACTCAGATGTTAGGTGGTTTTCTTACCTGTAGTCCAGCTTGTTAGCTTAGCCCTTTTGTTTTGTTTAGTTGTTAGATTAGAGTCGATTCTTACCTATTTCAAAAAACTAACGAATCGTGGGTATTTTAAAAGACAGCCCAAGGGATCCTACGGATATTTCAAAAGACGTATCCTTTCATAAAAACACCGTAGCCCCTATTTTCAAAACCCCATGATTCGTGTTATTTCAAAAGGCACCATTTATAGGACTTATATTAGGGTAATGCAGATTAGTTATAATTGCGTCTAGTATTCAGCTCCCGCTCATTATTGTGGTTCGCTTCGCATCGCATGCTTATATTATGTTTCATACTCCATTATTGATATCATGCTGTTAGGACACCAGCACCATTACCGATGATGCGTATGTACCACGTACACTTATTTGCCGGCTCACACACATCTTCATCGGTAATTGCCATGTCACGTACACCTTAGAGAATATTATTGCTTGACTTAGCTTGTTAGTTAGTAATTTGACATGATATTAGTGTACCTGCCTTATATGCCAGCTTAACATTGTAGTTATTACTTGTCCCTTCATGCATACTGTTATTCATTGTTATGCCTATATTCATGGTTTTACATGCTATTGATGATTTGGATTCGGATTTCCATGAGATTTTCTGTATTTGGGGGGAAAACCGCAAAACTTATATAAACCGATTTCTCTCTTTTTAAATAAAAAAAAATGCGGTTTTTCCCATGATGTATGAGTCGTCCACCATGAGTTTGCTGATGGATTTCGAGACCCGATTCGAGGAGACGGATGAACCGTTTCGGGTACATGGTGGACCCGGTAAGGTAACCCGGGGCAAGAAGCGCGTGGTGATGACGATGTGAGCCTGGCAGGGGGAGACTACCTACCGGTGGTATTACCCGACGCGTCGGATATCCGGAGGATACCGTCGTGATCTTGAGATGGATGGTAGGGGCCGGTCTGGACTGACGGCGCCTTAGATATTGTGATAGAGACATTGAGATTTCGAGATATTGAGGTACAGAGACTGTGATACAGAGATATTGAGATATTGGGATTACGTTTTGTGCCGATGCTAGGCACTGTTTTATGCAGATTTCATTATGATATCTCATTTTAAAAATACAAAGGAAATTTCACTAATTTATGAAAACTGTTCTTCATTTACATGTATTCTGTTTTCATGCATTCATACCTCATTCATATGATATATTGCTACCTGAGGCACTGACACGGGCACATGAGATTACACTCGGGTTAGATATTTACCCTAGCCTTGTTATAGGTTGCATGTTATATATATAATTGAGGATATATTATGATCATTGACCTAGGTTGCGTTATTTATGCGATTTCTTTCCGTAGATGTTTTTCTATTCACGAGTTGGCAACTCACCCCTGTTGTGGCCCAGTTTCTTGCAGGTTTGCCGTACAGGTTTCATTACGGCTTTGCGGGCATAGTTTCCTTCGGGTGATTTGCTAGTAGGTGGGTTATTTGTATCGCACCCATCATTATATCTTGTATATCATTATTCTATTGTATCTAGAAGTTCCATCAACCAAACATGTATTTATTTTTGAGATAGAGACCAGTGATGTTATTCTTTCGACCTTAGAGTCGCGCGTTATATTTCTTTGGATTTCTTGTTGTTTTGAGTTTCCTTTTGAGTTTTGATCCTCGCCGTTGGCGTTGTATATTATATTGCTTGTGTGGTTGTGACCGTCGATTGACGAAGAGCTAGCTCCCGCTTGGGGATGCCTGTTTATTGATTTCGTATACTATTCATGTTGTATCCCGTTTTGGAGCCAGTATTTTCAAAGGAGACTCTGCCGAAATTTTTGGGAAATATTGATGTTTTTCTTAAAACCGCATAATTCGGCTTATGCTATTAAAACTACTTGTTTAAATTGGTTTTCCTTCACTCTACTACTTTTCTTGGTTTGCATTTCTGGGTTTTCGGCTTACTTAAATTACGTACGCCTCGAGACGTTCGTAGTTTAAGTGCCGGTCATATTCCGTACTTTCAGGACGTGACACCCTCATACCCTGTTATATATACAAGTGAAGTATGATCAATGTAATAAAAGTCTGTATATATGTGGATCCCGTCCACCTGTCATCCAATGACAATAAGTATCATGCATGTAAATGTGAGGATATAATCAAAATCATGGAAACATCATGAAACATGTGCCTAGCCTCGGCACGTAAATCCTCGTCCATATGGGGATCCGTCTGCGGTATCGGCCCTCGGCCCCGGCAGCACGGGTCAACCCATGTCCATCTCTCAACTCCGGTCGGTATCCCCCGGATATCCGCCGAGCTCAAATAAAATCACCGGTAGGTACTCGCCCACCTCCAGGCTCAATCGGCATAATCCTTCGATCATCTTGCCGAGGGGAACCATACCGGGCCCCACCATGTACCCCCATACGACACACACTCCTCGTATGGGATATGTAATCAGAACTGATAAATCTCATGGTGGTTGCGCAAATATCATATAAGGAAACCGGGTATTTCAAATAAGTACATACTCTCCTTCAAAACTATCCACAGTTCCCAAATCCAGAAATATCAAGAAAACGAATATCTCAATGCATATAATCAGAAAGCATGATGTATATGACCTAGAATAATAGCATGCACATACAAGGTCATATCCTGATGCAATAATACTACTGTGTAGTGACATGGCAATTATCGATGATGAAGTGTGTGAGCCGGCAAGCAAGTGTACGTGGAACATATGCATCATCGATAATGGTGCTGGTGTTCTAACAGCATGATTGCAATATAGAAATAAACCCATGCGATGCGATGCGGAATCGAATAATCAATACAACAGTGAAGAATCTACACCAATATGTACATGTCCTGCAGTGGTGCCATTTGTAAAAAGACGAATCGGGGTTTTGGTAAAATAAGGGTTACGGTGTTTTTAAGAATAGATACGTCTCTTGAAAATACCCGTAGAATCCCTTTATTTGTACTTAAGATACTCCCGATTCGTTAGTTTTGAAATAGGTATGACTCGGGTCTAGTCTAACATCTACTAAGCCAAGTCTATCAGGAGGTGTATGGAAACCACCTAAATCTGAGTCGATATATATAATAGTCGGTGATCCCGCCTCAACAGTATCGTGTACGATACAATATATCATCTGACATCCTCGAGTCATGGGCGCGGATCTATCATCAATATAAAGCTCGTACGGTAAATCGTCGTACGACATCCCAATAGCTGGGTACGGGTCAATATCACAATTGGCTCATCAATTATTTGGTATCCTCATCACCATATCACATAATCTGGGGTACTGATCTATGTCTAGTACAACTGATACCATCAATATGACTGCGTGTGTAAACACACGTCCAAAGGCCCGCTAAAGATCACATATCGTATCCTAAATACGAATCACATCATGTCACCGATCTCGTGGCACAATGCCCAATATCATCGACTCATCTTCAAAGTCATCCACTATCCATCATCATCACAGTACAAGTATGATGAATATGCAATGGTGTGCGTGTTGGTGTAGATCTATTCTAGGGTTCGCGACTATGAACTACACTAGTTACTTTTAACCCTAAACTATCCATACTACACCTAACACAATATCCATGACACACTATAACTATCATATATATATAGTATATCAACTACAGACTGCGGGGGTGTTATACGCCATCCACCCGACTTCCCCCTGTAGATATAATCTACTCACCTTGCGTCTTCATTTGTGGACGTCGCCACGTGCTTCCTTGTCATCCCGAAGTCTTCATGGGGTACCTACACATCAAAGTATCGTATATGCGCATTAAAACCAATCAAAGCTAAAACGACACACGAAAGCCAAAACGATACGCTATGATCTATAGGTTAGAACCTCTGGACAACGCTTCCAAAACCATCAACAACCCTCGATATCGTCTGTTCCCCTATGAAAGACGGTGCACAAGACTGCGATATCCTGACGCTGAGATTCGGGGCAGATGCTATTTGGTTTTATCCGTCCACCTCTCCGAAGATGCCAAGTTGATTTATGGCACCGTGTATCGGAGGTTTAGACGGATGCGGCCGATGTAGCAGACTTCGTCAGATTCCCCCTCGCTTGAGGGGTTTTTGATTATGGTTACGCTATTCCCTGCAGGCGCAAGCCCCTGCAGTTAATTACGCTACCGCATCGCGGTAACAACTTTCTCCTTCTCCAGAATTTCACTTTGTGTCGTGTGTGTTTGTTTTGTTTGTGGTTGCCCGTGGATTGTATACGGAGACTGAGTAATGCCGTCGCCCGTAGGACGTGGATTAGTCCAAATCCGTATTTACTTAGATTTGGATTTGGTGTTTTTAGTTTAAGGATGCATTAGTCGCGTTGCGGCTAAGATCAACTTAAATGTTCGTTAAGGATACGATAGTCCTGTTTTGAGACTAAGATCAACTTAACGTGGTGATCCATTTAATATATGGCCGTCGGGACTCGTCACCTCTCTGACGTCGTTGAAGGATTACAACGATAAGTGTCAGAGGAGTTCGGAGATGTACCCTTGAATCAAAGTCGATTTGGAGTTTTATAATCCATTTAAATGTTTAAGGATACGTTAGCCGTGTTTGGGGCTAAGATCAACTTAAACGCGATCATTTAGATCCGGCAAAAGAGAATTTGGAGGCTCTATTGTTCCAGTTTAGGGACGTAGTGGTCCATAGGTAGTTTAAGGACGTTGCGGTCCATGTTCCAGTTTAGGGACGTGGTGGTCCATGTTCCAGTTTAGGGACGTAGTGGTCAATGTTCCAGTTTAGGGATGTAGTGGTCCGACATTAGTTTAAGGACGTTTCGGTCCAATATTAGTTTAAGGACGTTCCGGTCCACGAGTTTAAGGACCCCGCAGTCCGTATTGATGTGTGGTCGTCGGGACCCATCACCTCTCTGACGTCGTTGAAGGATTACAACGATGGGTGTCAGAGGAGTTCGGAGATGTACCCTCGAACCGGATATAAATTAATTTAAGAGAATATCTGTGCTCTGTCAATTTAATTTAAGGACATACGGCCAAAATTGGGCTAAGTCCAGTTGAAAATGTTCAACACCCTTATTTATTTTTGGTCTATTAGACCTGTGCTAGGGCTTTTCCCATACTTAAATAATGCATTGCATTACTTCTATTTTTTTGTTTGGGCTCTGCCCATAAAAGATGCAGAGCATCAATTTCACTTGGGCTCTGTCCCCTTTTTATTGATTTGCAATTTATTTTGGCCTGCTAGGTCTTTTTGATTTAGGCCTGGCCCTTTAAGAAATGCTTTGCATTTGTCAGGAGCTTTGCGCCAATCAGAGAGCGCAAGCGCTTGTGATGACGACACGTGTCGCGCAAGCGCAGTGCGCTGCGCTAGTGCGCTGCGCCTGCGCTGCTGACACGTGGCACGCTCTGGTGGCTTGCGCCAATCCAGGAGCGCAACAGCGCAGTTTGCAAGTGCAAGGCACTATGATTTGAGAATCTTTTAGATTCAAGAACGGATGGTTCATAAGAGAAGTGCGAAGCACTATTTGATTTCTTGATTTAATTTAGATCAAAGAAAAATAGGTATTTCTTTTCTCAGAGAACCAAAGGTTCGTGAAAAGTGCAAAGCACTATTTAATTACTTAAAGATCGTTGATTTTCTTTTTAGATCTATGATCTGTTCATAAGAGAACTTTCTCTTTCGCTAAAGGTTTTTTACCTTTTTGTTCTTGAGGAATTCTTCAGAGTTCTCTTTTTTTTATAGAAAAATGTTGATACCTTTGAATTGAGGCCTAGGGTACTTTTTATAGTGCCCACAAATTAGTTAAATTTGTTAAAGAGATCTTTCTCTGAGTGATTTGGGGAATTTTCCCCACTGTTGGATCTTTGATCCAAGGGCTTATGTTTTATAGAAGAAAATCTTCTTGTTTTAACAAGAACAGAAAGATTTCTTTAAAATCTTAATTCTGTTTGGCGCAGATGCCCCTAGCGTGTGACACGTGTCGTGCAGCGCACAGCGCAGCACACCTGCGCTAGCGCATCCGCGCTGACACGTGTCGCGCAGCGCACAGCGCAGCGCAACTGCGCTAGCTCATCCGCGCTGACACGTGTCGCACAGCGCAGTGCTTGCGCAACTGAAGCGTTGCTTCCTTTAATTTTACTTAAAATAGAGCTTTGCTCTGATTGGGTGTGCTGCCTTGGGCGCTGCGCTGATGCATTTGCGCTAGACACGTGGCATCCTGCGCTCAGCGCAGAGGATCTGAAGCGTTGCTTCACCTGAGATATCTTTTCATCTCCTTTTTTCAAGTCAAACTTGTATTTCTAAAATTCTGATTTCTCGGGCCTTGGAAATGATTTCATTGTGCACAGAATTTTCTGTGCTTGGGTCTATATATATAACTCGAGGCTGAGCCTTTTCTTCTCTCATTTTCAGAGAACTTCTTCGATCATGGCTTGCAACCGCCTTCATGCCCGCCGACAACCATGGGAGGTGCCGATCCGGGACATCGTTTCCCGTTTTGCTGCGCGCTTGGTGGACTCCTCTTTTTCGGACGAGCAGTGCGATGCTGCAATGTACGAGCTTTCAACTCGTGTGGGGTCTCCTCTTCCCCCGGGTTCCATTTGGCTTCGGATGATCCTTGCCTCAGTGCTCGCCGACATTATCCCTCCTCCGGCGGAGATGTCCTCGGCAATGCTTGATGTGGCCGAGGATAAGATCGAGAGCTTTTTCGAAGTGCTCTTGATCACTAAAGCCCTGAGGGACTGCTCTTTCCACTTGCTAAGCCAGATACGGACTCGCCGGGTTGTCTTTGCCACCTTTTCTAAAGAATGTGGCGACGATCGTTGGATGTCTTCTTCTCGGGAGGATTACCGCTTTGACGTGGTGGAGAAGGCAGAAAGGGAGCTGGGGAATCTCTTTTTAATTTTTGCGAACCTTTGTCTTTCCGATCCCTCATTTGGTGATCTCTTTTAAATGTAATAATAAATAAATGTTTTAATTAAGTATTTTATTATCTGTTAAGTGTTCTTTTTATTTTAGCTCTCTGTTGTGCTTGTGCATCGTATGATTTTAATTTGTTATTATCAAGTGCATGTAATTTTGCATGGATAAATTGCCTTTGGCACTTACCCCCTTCTTCTGCGCTAACGCATTTGCGCTGACACGTGTCACGCAGCGCACAGCGCAGCGCAACTGCGCTAGCGCGTGTCGCACAGCGCAGAGCGCAGCTTCCTTTAACAGAGCTTTGCTCTAATTGGGCGTGCCTTCTTGGACGCTGCGCTAATGTATCTGCGCCAGACACGTGGCGCGTCGCGCGCAGCGCAAAGGATCTGAAGCGTTGCTTCATTTATTAAACTTTAAATTTTCAAAGCAAAGCTTTGTTTCTGATTGGGGGAAGATGAAGTGTTGCTTCATCTCCCGCCTCGGAATTTGAACAGAGCTTTAATCCGATTGGGGTAAACAAATGCCCCCCACCGCTGCGCTTACGTGGCCTCCAAACGCAAGCGCAATGGTGGCAGAATCCCAACCATCGCGGCAGCTTTTGGAAGTTGAAGAGGCACTTGATGCCTATAAATAAGACCTTTGGTCCCCCACAGATGCTTATCATCTTTCAGATTTTTACTCTCAGAACTCAGAGCCTTGCTCTCTTGTTTAGACACATTTTTAAAAGTTTAAACTTTAGAGAATTTTAGGTAAAAATATTGATTTTGATTAAATTAAATCAGCTTTAAGAGCCTTGCTCTCAATAGATCCCTGATCTAAAGAAGACCCATTTAGGGTTTCACTCAGCAGAGGCTTGCTTTAAAGGGGTTTAAAGAGAACTAAAGGGAACCCTATTAGGGTTCCATTAATAGAGCTCTGCTCTCCAAAAGGTTTCCCTTAGATTTTCTTAATTATTGGAGCTTTGCTCCTTCCAAATCATATAGAAGAACTCTTAAGAGTTCTTCATGGCATTTGATACTATTATTATTATTATATCATTTTTTCCTTAGAGCAAAGCTCTCAATGTTCTTAGGGAATTTTCCTTAAATTCTCCTCATAACTGTTTTTTGACAGGTGTCACTCCTGTCTATAGAGCATTGCTCTCGAGGAGTTTTAACTCCCTATACCTTTTCATCATTGCTAATCTTCCAATGTTGCTTCTTTCAGGCATTATGGCGGTGCATCTATACAGTCTGCACGAGTTCATTACCTATGAGGATATTCGTGCACAGGGCCGTCAATAAGACCAAGAGTTTACAGACGCCCAATGTGCAGAGGTCATGGGTCGTCTGAACGCAAGCGGTGGTTGGCTGCTACCTCGTCGTTCGGTTCTTTTGAAATTCATGCTGGGGGCAATATGGAGAGCACTTCCGGGTCTTCACGATGCCCTACCGCTCAATGCGCTGGATGATGCCGAAGACAAGGTGCATTCAGTGTACCTGACGGGGCTGATCTCGAAGAAACGGCGGGACAGCCTCATTGACTTCCTACATCAAATCTTCCAGTATACGACGATAGTTGCTGCTTATCGAAGGCCGGGAGGGCTTGCCGAGGATCTCGACACAGAGGAGCACGAGAGGCTGCGCATAAGAATAATTAGAAAGGCCAGAAGAACTCTGGATGGCCTTACTTTTGAATTCGTCAATCCGTGCCCCGGATCTGAGGTTATACCGTTGTAATAATTTGAATAATGTCTCTTATTCATTGCTCTTATGATTGTAAGAAGTTTTAGCAATATGAATGGAAACCCCCTTTTTATATTTTAGCTTGTCTTATTTCTCGTCCTGAATCTTCTGCCCATGTATAAATGAGTGCGTCTCAAACGCTTGATCAAACGTAAATCGGATGCTCTTTCTGTCATTTTCCTCTTTCTTTTATTGTTAGCAGGCTGTTTTAATAATCATGGTTGACGGATAAAAGAGCACGCATCTTGACTTTCTTAAGAATCAGCGATGGTTTAGGCCGCAGGTTTAGATCTGCTGCCTAAGACTTTTCAACTCTATAAGCCGTGAGGGTCTCATAGAGATTCTTCTCCCTACGGATCGAGAAGATCTCATAGGTGGGTTCTCTCCTTAGGAATCGTGAGGATTCCTAAGTGTGGTTTTCTCTTATAAGTCGTAAGGATCCTATAAGAGAATTTTCCCTCTTACGAGTCGAGAGGATTCGTAAGCGGTTGTTTCCCTCCTTGTCGAAACTCGACTTTGGAGTCTGAGACCCGTGAATAGAATGCAAGAGACCATTTTGGATTGACTTGCAGGGTCCCATTGTTAAGGAAGAAAGTTTTTTAGTCCCTGCTGCCTGAGGCTTCATCTTGCAAGTTGATATGAATCGGGAATTTCCCGCGGAGGCACTAGGTTCTATGCGAGCCGACGCGAATCAGGAGGCTCTCGTCAAAGAGTGTTTGTATCCATGAGTTGAGGAGTTTGCTAGGGATTATTTGTTTCCCCAGCGCCAAAGATTATTTGTTTCCTTGGGTTTTGAAACGAGTCGAGGATTTCCCACGGAGGCAGTGGTGGCTCTGTCGGTCGACGCGGATCAGGAGGCTCTCGTCAAGGAGTATTTTGTATCCGTGAGTCGAGGAGTTCACTAGGGATTATTTGTTTCCCCAGCGCCAAGGATTATTTGTTTCCTTGGGGTTTCAAACGAGTCGAGGATTTCCCACGGAGGCAGTGGTGGCTCTGTGAGTCAACGCGGATCAGGAGGTTCTCGTCAAGGAGTGTTTGTATCCGTGAGTCGAGGAGTTTTCTAGGGATTATTTGTTTCCCCAGCGCCAAGGATTATTTGTTTCCTTGGGGTTTGAAACAAGTCGAGGATTTCCCACGGAGGCACTGGTGGCTCTGCGAGTCGACGCGGATCAGGAGGCTCTCGTCGAGGAGTGTTTGTATCCGTGAGTCGAGGAGTTTGCTAGGGATTATTTGTTTCCCCAGCGCCAAGGATTATTTGTTTCCTTGGGGTTTGAAACGAGTCGAGGATTTCCCACGGAGGCACTGGTGGCTCTGCGAGTCGACACGGATCAGGAGGCTCTCGTCAAGGAGTGTTTGTATCCGTGAGTCAAGGAATTTGCTGAAGACACTGGTTTCTTCGGAGTTGGAATGAACCGTCGAGGTTTGGCTTCGTCTTCTGGCGAAGCCTGTTGGGAAAGTATGGTTCCCTCTTTGTTTACGCCCTTGGATTGTATACAGGCATCGATGTGATCTTAACTGTAGGACCAAAGTTTTATCATCATTTTTTTTTGTTTTATCTCCGCGATGCTCTATCATTTCAGCTTTTATATCGCGAAGGTCGCGATTGCCCAACCATTTCGGCTATTTTTCGCGGTGCCCAATCATTTCGGCTATTTATTTTATTTTTACCCGCTGCTTTTTATTGCGAGTTGCCCAATCATTTCGGCTATTTTATTTTTTTTAATTTTTACTGGCTGCTTTTTATTGCGAGTTGCCCAATTATTTCGGCTATTTTGCATGCATATATTTTTACTTGCTGCTTTTTATTGCCAGTTGCCCAATCATTTCGGCTATTCCGTATGCATGTGTGGCCAACTGTCTTTCCGCCGTAAATCTGGAATTAGACACCGATTTCGGCATCAGCACCGCTACAACTTGGATATTGCCAGGAGCGAATCATCATCTGCCTCTGTCGATGTCGAACAAAGGTGGCTTAGCGAACAGGGTTAAGGCGCTGTCGACTAAGGCTTTTAACTTCATGAGCCGTAAGGGTCTCACAAAGGTATTTCTTCCTTCAAGTCGTGAGGATCTTGTAGGTGTATTTTCTCTTTAGGAATCATGAGGATTCCTAAGTGTTCGTTTCCTCTGTAAGTCGTAAGGATCCTACAGGAGGATTTTCGTCATGCGAACATAACCCCAGTCACGGATGAGACTTGGTTAAGGAAATGTTTATTCGTGCCCGTGGATTGTATACAAGGGTCAGTCTTGAGCCACTTGTAGGGCAATATCGGATGTTTGTGGGGGTTTGCTTAAGCACAGGTTTAGGTCTCTGTAACTTAAGACTTTCAAATCCTATGAGCCGTGAGGGTCCCATAAGAGAGTTCTCCTTACGAGTCATGAGGATCTCGCAAGTGTATTTTCTCCTTAGGAATCATGGGGATCCCTAAGTGTGTTGCTCCTTTGTGAGTCGTAAGGATCTCACGCAGGTGGTTTCTCCTTACAAGGTCGAGAGGACCCTATAAGTGTCCTTTAACGAGGTTGCGCCCTTTCAGGTTTTCACAAACACTCGCCGGTAGTCCTGCTGTTTTTACTCACGGAGCCCTTTCGGGTTTTCATCCGTGCCCATTTTGCCTATGGACATACCGTTTTTTTTTATTCTTTTTATTTTCTTTTTCTCTTTTTTTTACGAGGTCGCGCCCTTTCGGGTTTTCACGAACACTCGCCGGTAGCCCTGCTGTTTTTACTCACGGAGCCCTTTCGGGTTTTCATCCGTACCCCTTTTGCTTATGGACATACCGTTTTTTTTTAATTTTATTTTTTATATGTTTTTTTTTATATCTCGTCAGCCTAAAGATGCTGCGGTAGTAGTTTAAAGACATTTCGGTCTGCTATTAGTTTAAGGACATTTCGGTCCGACTTTTGAGACGGCTGGCTACTGCTAATGGAGTTTGAGCTTAGGAAGATAGCGAGCGGACATAGTCGTCGTCATCTACCATTGACCTAGGCTGTGGCTCATTAAGCATAGTATTTCTTTAGGAAGCGACCGTTTATTGGCCTGAAAGGCCTTTCACCGTGCATGTCCATGAGTAGATAAGCCCCACCCTAGTAGACCTTATCTATGATGTACGGGCCTTCATAGTTTGGCTCGAATTTTCCCCGCTTGGCGCGATTGGGGATCATGGGCCTTTTGACCACTAGTACGAGTTTGCCTTGGCGGAATGTCCTCGGTCGGGTCAGTCTTTCATATGAGCGCGTCATCTTCGCTTTGTAAGCTTCCAGATTTTGCTGCGCTATGAGCCGGGTTTCATCAAGAGCGTCAAGCTTTTCAAACCGGAGGTGAGCATTTTCTTCACACGTCAGCTCGTAGTGAACTGCCACTCGCAGAGAGGGTAACTCTATCTCGAGGGGGAGTACTGCTTCTGTACCAAACACCAACGCGTACGGCGTTGTGTTCGTGGCCGTCTTGAACGTAGTTCGATACGCCCACAGAGCTTCTTATAGTCTTTCGTGCCAGTCCTTCTTATTTCGGGATACCGTTTTCTTTATGATCTTTGTCAAAGTCTTGTTGAAGGCCTCGGCTAGACCATTAGCTCGTGGATTATAAACTGAGGAATATCTCCAGTCTATATTGTAGTGTTGCGCGAAGCGACTGATCTTGTGGCTTCTGTAGGCTGGCCCGTTATCGGAGATGATCCGTCTTGGCGTTCCGAAACAATATATGACGTGCGTCTTAAAGAAGTGGAGGATATTCTCTGTCTTTACATCCCTCAGCGGTACTGCTTCTGCCCACTTAGAGAAGTAGTCAGTCGTTGCTAGGATGAAACGATGTCCTTTAGACGATGCTGGTTCGATGGGGCCGACTATATCAGTTCCCCACATTTCGAATGGCCAGCTAGCCACTGTCGGGTGTAGCGGATTCGGATGCTGATGGATGAAGTCCCCATGAATTTGACATGAGTGGCACTGCTTCGCATATTCGAGGCAGTCCTGAATCATCGTGGGCCAGTAGTAGCCCATCCGTTTGATCTTCAACTTCATCTTTGGGCCTGCTTGGTGAGAACCGCAGAGTCCGTCATGAACTTCCTGGACGACCCTTCTCGCTTCGTCAGGTCCTAGGCATCTCAGCCACAGAGAATCAAATGACCTCTTGTATAGAGTATCATTGACGAAGGCGAAAGATAGAGCTCGTTTCATGAGCTGATGTCTTGTGGACGCTTCTTCGGGCATTCGGTGGGATTTAAAGTAGTCTATGAAGACTTCTCTCCAATCCTCAGTATTTTCCCAATCTTTTACTTGCAGGGTAGTCTGCTCGTTCGCTCCTTTTTCTTCGGATGATTCCGGAGATATTTCTGCTGGGGCAAGTACTCGACGGCTTTGTACCATGATTCTGACGTCATCGGGGTTCTCGTTAGCCAGCTCTTTAGCAAGTTTGGCCAACGCGTCTGCTTTGCTGTTTTCCGCGCGCGGTATGCTTTTGAAAGTATAAGAGGGAATTTGGGTCAACAGTTGTTGCACCTTTTCACCGTATTTCACCAACTCCGGTTTGCACGTTTGATAGTCGCCATTTACTTGACTAACGACTAGTTGAGAATCTCCGTATATGAGGAGGTTTTCAATTCCCATGTCAATGGCGATCTCGAGGGCTGCTATCAAGGCTTCATATTCGGCTTCATTGTTTGTCCTCGGCTCTGTTAAGGAGAAAGCGAAGCGCATTATTCCTCCTTGTGGAGTTACAAAGATGAGGCCTACCCCCGACTTGATTATAGGGGTACGTTGTTTGCGCTTTTTCATGGAAGATGCTCCATCGAAATAAAGTTCCCATTGGGTATCACAACCGTCGATCGCGTCAAACGCATGTTCGTCTGGCAAATCGTAATTCAGAAGAGAATCGGCAGGTATCGGGTGCTCAGCGAGGAAGTCGACAATGGCTTGGCCTTTCACTGCCTTGAGAGGTTGATATGTTATCGAGAACTCCATCAAGAGCAGGGCCCATTTAGCGAGTCGTCCCGTCAACATGGCCTTCGACATCAAGTATTTAAGGGGGTCTACCTTTGAAATGAGACGGACTTCGTGCGCCAACGCATAGTGCCTGAGCTTTGTTATCGCGAAGATCAACGCCAGGCAGTGTTTTTCAATGGGAGAGTAGTTGCTTTCTGCCCCCAGCAGAACTCGACTTAAGTAGTAGAGTTCTTTTTCTTTTCCTTGATCGTTCTCTTGTGCCCATAATGCGCCTAAGGAACCCTCGAGGGCGGTTGTATAAAGAATGAGGGGTTTTCCCTTGACCGGAGCAGCCAACACCGGAGGGTTCTGCATGTACTGTTTAATTTCGTCCAGCGCGCCCTGGCATTTTTGATCCCAGACGAATGAAGTTCCCTTTTTCATTAGGTGACTGTAAGGGCGGCACTTGCCAGAGAGGTTGGCTATAAATCGCCGAATATATGCGAGCTTTCCTTGGAGAGACCGCAACTGTTTGAGAGTTCTCGACGGAGGCATTTCCATGATCTCTTTGATCTTTGACGGATCTATTTCAATACCTCGGTGTCGAACAACGAATCCCAGGAATTTGCCTGAGGAAACTCCGAATGCACACTTGAGCGGGTTCATCTTCAAGTTGTATTGCCGAAGGCGTTGAAATACGGTCTTCAAATGCTAGAGATGTTCCTCGTATGATTTTCTTTTAACCACGAGATCGTCGATATAGCATTCGACGATTTCGTGTATAAGGTCATCGAAGATCTTTGTCATGGCCCTTTGATAAGTGGCACCGGCATTCTTTAAACCGAAGGGCATCACTTTATAACAGAATATACCTAGAGGGGTCCTGAAGGCGGTGTGCTTCTGGTCTTCGGGATGCATCTTTATCTGATTATACCCTGATGAGCCATCCATGAAGGAGAAAACCTCATGAGTGGATGTATTGTTTATCATCAGTTCGGTGACCGGCACTAGGAAATCATCCTTCGGGCAAGCTTTATTGAGATCCCGAAAGTCTACGCATATGCGCACTGTCCCATTTTTCTTCATCACCGGGACGATGTTGGCGATCCATTCAGGGTATTGAACTTTCCGGATGAAGCCAGAGTCGATCAGCTTCTTGACCTCAGCATTGATGCCCATCTCATGCTCGAGCCGAATTCTCCTCGGCGCCTGTTTGACTGGCTTGATGTCCGAGGATATTGCCAATTTGTGTACAGCAATTTCTGGATCTAGTCCCGGCATTTCGGAATAGTTCCATGCGAAGCAATCTCTATGCCGCAGAAGCACATCCTTTAACGCAGCTACCCTTTCTTCAGATAGTAACTCGCTGATGAATGTCGGTCGTGGATCGTCTGCTGTCCCCAACTCAATCTTCTTGAGGTTATCTACAGTGGTATGGATTCCATCTTCCAGCTCTTTTGGTGCTGGTGAGAATTATGAGATTATCTCGTCGCTGCTGTTTTCGAAGCACCAAGGGAGCTCATCTATATCCTCCGGCTCTTCTTTTAATATTGTAATCATGTGACAGGTGCGAATTCGCTTCCAATCGCAATGTGGAACCGGTTCTTCTTTCGTGGCCTTGGGCTCGTGCTTCTGTGGCGGCGCTACCCTCCAGTTGTCAGACAGAATGAATTTGCCAAGCTGATACTGATCTTCGACCCAATTCTTGAAGGTGAAGCAATCTTCAAGAGGATGCCCTATTACTCGATGGTAAGAGCAATAGTCCGGGTGTGAGACTTCGCCCACTTGTTCGGGATGTTTAGACTCCGGCAGTGTAAGCATCTGATGTTTTAGAGCGAGGTCAAGTATCTTCTTCGTCTTGTCCCGTGGAAACGAGTACGCTCGACCCATTTTCTTCATGAGGGATAGATCAATAACGCTCAACTCCCGTTTGCGTGGCTTCTTAGCCCTGCTTTGTTATTGTTGAGCGCCTTTTTGGCCTTTCGACTTATTTCTGCTTTTGCGTCGAGCCTTCCTTATAACAGGTTGACAAGTAGCGGCATTTTCATCTTTCACAGCTTGTTGGAGGAGGCGTTGCGTTTTGGCTTTCTCGTAGATGACCATTTCGCGGTTATGATCGTCCCAGACTTTTTGACCCGCTTCCTTTATAAGCTTGTCCATTCGTTCTTCGAACGACGTACTGGGCATATTTGCATCTGGAATTTTTATTATCTCAGGATCAGCGTTGTTCCATTGAGCATCTGCTTCTTCATCGAAGTCGTATATGACATAGCTGCTATGTAGTAACTCTCGTTTCTTTGACCGGATGTACCCAAGCCCTTTTGTTTCCATTCTCCCGTTAGGCAGTTTGCGTTGAGTCCCGGGAACGTTCCAGACCCTCTCATAGAATTTGGCCTTTCGATCGGTCTATTAGAAGGATATCCCCTAGCGTTTCAGCAGCTTCTTCAAACCTTCTGTATAATATCTAGGAAGACGGATAGGCTGAAGCCTGTCGAGCGTGGTATCCGCGCCATGCCAGATTTCTTTTTCCACCTTGGTTTCTTCAGAGCGGTAAAACAGAATTGCTTGTAGGGTTCCTAGGCACTCTATAGAGGTCTCACAAGGCATCAACCATGCCATTTTACAAAAATTATGGTGCCGAGAAACCCTAATACGGATCGTCGGCTAGAATCCTATGCGAAAAACAAATCTAGTTAACACTTAACTACTAGAGTACGGAAATTACAACCTTTGTAGATCCGGATGTCCACCTCCACGGCTCCGCGACGAAGTCTTCTCGCTGTCCAAGTCGAACCCCGGGCTCTAGAGTCGGCTTCATCGGAGAATGAACGGGCTTGGTCATCGACGACGATGCCGAAGATGATCTACGTCGAGGCATCGCTAGATCAAGCTCCCACTTCACAAAGTGATGAAACTTGTGAAGAAAACACACTCTACTACTTGGCAAGAGGCAGAGGATGAAGAAATAGGAGGTGGGTTCTCTTTAGAATTGGATTTCTCACTCTCAAGCTCAAGTTGCCATTGATGGCCTCAAGGTTTCAAAGATGAAGATGAAGTAGAAGATGAGCTAGAAAAATGATAAGTCCTTTTAAAATAAAAAGAAAAAGGAATACTTATCATAATTCTTACTAGGGTTAAGTGTAGAGAATAGACCATGGTTAATGGATGGGTTAGGGTTAAGCATGAGTCAAAGCTTCATGAAGCTTCAACTAAAAGACAAAGAAAGCCACCATTCCTTTTTTAAATCATTTCCAAATAAATAAATAAAGAAATGAATAAATAAATGATTAAACAAAACCCTAATTATCACTTAACCATGGTTTAATCCTTCACACTTAACCAAATGATTAAGTATCATCAAACATGATACAAAAATGTGCACAAAAGTATATCACATATACAATGTGCATCAAGTGAGAAAATCCATATAAAGTGAACCAATACTAGCTAATGCAAAGTAATATATCAAATATATAATTATACATTAAATCATTAAATCAACATTTGATTCAATGATCCGGTCATGTCGCACATAACCGACTAGTATCCAATGTATCGATTTATCGAATCAACGATTCGATAACGAGGTCATATCGAATATAACCAATCGAAACATTTATCGCGAGAATGAAATATGGTATCACATACACGCATTATTCTCGGTCCCGCACATATCTCATATGCGCTCCTATTTCGTTTCGCTTGAGCCAGGAAACCTCTGTGTAGGACTCTAAAGACTCGTCAATACGCCGGTAGCAGATGATGATCATATCAAGCACCCACAAGCCGCAAGCGGTCTGCTAAACGTAACGGCCACCCGGGTATTGAGCGATCAGAAGATCGACGAGCTAGCCCGCTCACACTCCTGCGAATCCGACCAGTAACACTTACCGTACAGTCCGGTCTCTTCGTCTGATATGTTGCATATCAAGTCTAGGGGTGGTAAACGTCAGACCCTAATACTCGATAATTCATGCCGATGTGAGGCTCATAACGGGTCGAGAAACTACTGGTAACACTTACCAGCAAATCTCTGATCAGCCCTGGCCAGGGACTTCCCTGTTACGGCCAATCGAGCACTGCGCAACATCAACCCCCAATACCGGGAGAGACGAAACCCCTCCTATCGCTCATTGCCTCCATGTGACTCGGGACTGTGCCCAAAGACCACCATTTTGCACGCCCTCATGGACGTGGTAAGGTGGAGATCAAAGCACAGTGGGAATCACACAAGACTCTATGACGATCTCGGGTCTACAGACTATCCTGTACAAGTGTCACCTGAGAACTGTCATCTGACGTGAGGTATAATACCATCTGGGAGTTCTCGGCAAGTCCGTCCAGTGTGCCCAGTCTCCACTGAGCACCCGTACACCATCTCTGATGTCAAACACTAATGGATATGGGATCATCCATCGCCCATCACATGGGTCGAGAAGCGTATACGCTAGTCTACACTGGTATATCGATGCCCCGTCTCGATACACCCACGACTAGGGACCTTGAAGGATGTACTTATGGACTACCATGTCCCCACTAGTATGATCTGCATCATAGTCCAGGTAGTCAAGTACAAATCCTAAGGGCTTTACCAACATGTAACTATAAGACAGTATAAAGAGACTAGTGTACATGTTAAGATAAAGAGTAACCAGATAGCATACTATCATATCGAGCAAGAAAGTCATCTCTATATATGTCCAAGCATCCAATATAATATACATCATCTGTACAATACTGGCCTCTAGGGCATACATACAACTAACAATCTCCTACTTGCACAAGGGCCAGCTGCTGTAGTATCGCATACCGAGCATCCCGAAGAGTCTCTCAAACTGTATCTGGGGAATGGCCTTCGTGAGTGGATCCGCCGTGTTATTCTTCGTGTCAACCCTCCTGACCTCGATCTCCCGGCGATCAACTATCTCCCGGATCAGGTGATACCGCCTCAGAATATGCCTGGATCGCTGATGGGACCTAGGTTCCTTGGCCAAAGCCACCGCTCCATTGTTATCGTAATACAAAGGTATTGGACGCTCAATGGATGGAACCACTCCAAGTTCAGTAATGAACTTCTTGATCCAGACAGCCTCTTTGGCAGCATCGTTGGCAGCGATGTATTCAGCCTCCATCGTCGAGTCTGCCACGGTTTCCTGCTTGGAACTCTTCCAGCTAACCGCCCCTCCGTAAAGGGTAAAGACAAAGCCCGACTGCGACTTAGAGTCGTCCTTATCACTCTGGAAGCTCGAATCGGTAAAGGACTCCACTTGGAGCTCTCCGTTACCATACACCAAGAACATATCTCTAGTCCTTCGCAAGTACTTGAGAATGCTCTTCACAGCTGTCCAGTGACTCTCTCCAGGATCAGCTTGATACCTGCTCACTATACTTAGTGAGTATGCTACATCGGGTCAGGTACATAGCATCGCATACATGATAGAGCCTACTGCCGAAGCATAGGGTATCCCTTGCATGCGAGCTCTCTCCAAATCAGTCTTGGGAGACATCTCTTTGGAGAGAGTGACTCCAGAGATCGTGGGCAAGTTCCCACGTTTGGACTCTTCCATACTAAACCTCTTTAGTATGGTGTCAATGTACCTGGATTGGGACAATCCCAAAATCCGTTTGGATCTATCTCTATAGATCCTGATTCCCAATATGCAGGAGGCATCACCAAGATCTTTCATCGAGAATCTTTGTGATAAGAAGAGCTTGACCGATTGCAGCATAGGAATATCATTTCCTATCAAGAGTATGTCGTCCACGTACAATACGAGGAAGACAACCTTACTCTCTGCCACCTTCTTGTAAATACAAGGTTCATCTGGGTTTTTGACGAAATCAAACTCTTTGATAACGACATCAAAGCAGATGTTCCAACTCCGCGATGCTTGCTTTAATCCATAAATGGATTTAAGCAGCTTGCACACCTTGCCGCTGCTCCCACTGTCTACAAAGCCCTCTGGCTGAGTCATGTACACGCACTCTTCTAAATCACTATTTAGAAAGGCGGTCTTAACATCCATTTGCCAGATTTCGTAGTCGTGATATGCAGCGATGGCAAGCATGATCCGGATGGATTTAAGCATAGCCACTGGAGAAAAGGTTTCGTCATAGTCCACACCTGGTCTTTGACGAAAACCCTTTGCTACAAGTCTAGCTTTGAAAGTCTCAACTTTCCCATCTACACCAAGTTTCTTCTTGAAGATCCACTTGCTCCCAATGGGTTTTACCCCTTCAGGAGCAACGTCCAAAGTCCATACTTTGTTGGTGTACATGGATTCCATCTCGGACCGCATAGCATCCAGCCATTTCACTGAGTCCCCACTCGTGATGGCCTGCTCGAAGCTAGTTGGGTCATCATCCTCCATGATGCAATCCTCGCTTCCACCATCAATGAGAAAACCGTAGTATCTCTCAGGTGGACGAGAAACCCTACCAGATCGGCGGAGAGGCTGAGGTTCGTCGGGTACTACCGAATCTTCTGGTTCCACTAAATCTTTAGTTATAGTTTGTGTTTCTGGAACTTCTTCCAGTTCTACCTCAGAGCCACTAATCTCTTTTGCAAGAAATTCCATTTCTAAAAAGGTGGCATGTTGAGCAATAAACACCTTTTGTTGTTCACTGTGGTAGAAGAGATATCCATTTGAATGTTTAGGATATCCCACAAACTTACATAGAACTGACCGTGCCTCGAGTTTGTCTGGATTTTGCCTTTTGACATAGGCCAGACAACCCCATATCTTAACTCGTTTAAGACATGGTCTCTTCCCACTCCATATCTCATATGGTGTGGTAGGTACAGATTTAGTTGGAACTTGATTCAATAGGTATGCCGCTGTCTCAAGCGCATACCCCAGAAGGAAATAGGTAACTCAGCTGTACTCATCATAGAGCGCACCATATCTAATAGGGTGCGATTCCTCCGCTCCGATACACCGTTGTGCTGTGGTGTATAAGGAGGAGTAAGCTGAGAGAGAATCCCATTCTCTTTTAGGAAGTCCAGGAATTCATTGCTCAAGTATTCACCTCCTCGATCAGATCGAAGGATTTTAATACTTTTTCCGGTTTGTTTCTCGACTTCTTGTTTATATTCTCTAAATTTCTCAAAAGCTTCAGACTTGTGTCGTATTAAGTACACATGTCCGTATCTTGAGAGATCGTCAGTGAATGTAATGAAGTACGAAGAACCATCCCTGGCATGTGTAGACATTGGACCGCATACATCACTATGTATTAGTCCCAAGAGTTCGGTAACTCTTTCTCCGTGTCCCGTAAACGGAGTTTTGGTCATCTTGCCTTTGAGACATGACTGGCAAGTGTCATAAGATGAAAATTCGAATGGTTTCAAATACCCATCCTTATGCAACTTAGCCAGTCGTGTCGCATTGATGTGACCCAGTCTACAATGCCACAAGAAGGATTCGTTGAGTTCAGAACTCTTCCTCTTGTGTGTGTTTGTTATGCTCAGAACTGTTGATTGATTTAGAATATAAATGCCATTGCATAACGTGCCTGATCCAACCAACTTTTGGTTATGGAAAATGTTCATAACATTGTCCTGTAATACAAAATTATATCCCTCTTTACTTAATAAAGAAACCGATATAATGTTGCATATCAGGTTCGGCATGTAATAGCATTCGTTCAGAACCAATGTATTACCAGTTGGTAATACAAGGTGATATTCCCCGACAGTCTTAGCTGCAACAATTGCACCATTTCCAACTCTAATGTCTTTATCACCTTCTCCAAGTTCTCTACCTTTCTTAAGCCCATGTAACTGATTACATATATGGGATCCTGACCCGGTATCCAATACCCAGGACGTAGAGCAAATGGAGAAACAGTTCTCAGTAACGAACACACCCGAAGAAAATGCATCAACATGTACTTTCTTCATTCGGGTGGCATGGGAATCCTGGTATTCCCCTATATCCTGTTCATTCCTATAACTCTTATAAGAATGAACGGAACCAACGTTCCCCAGCACAGTATAACATGCGGGTTCGGTCAATACATCCATATTATTATCTTTATTAGGGCATGAAATGGTCGCTACCTGGAGAGAGAGAAGAAAACACTTTGGCGTATGCTCGTGCAAGATCAGATTGGTTATTATCTAATCTAATCAGGATGGCTCCCACTGCTTTTTATCAAATCTTCCTTCAAACCCTAAAAGGAAAGACTAGCTGGGATTAATTACACACTACAAGTTCATCAATCTTTCAGCCAGGCCAGTGTCGGTACTTTGAGGGAGGTCCCTCATGCTTTCGCACGAACCTAATTACTGTAAACCTCGTTTTCCCAGAGGCGTAACCTCGTTAACACCTTTCTAGACACCTACTTGATCGGCTAATTGTAATGTGTAAAACTCTCCCAGGAGTAACTTTTACTCGCAGCGGGTATCGGGATCCAACTATCTCATAGAAGGTATGCAATCTCATTGCAAATTTCAACACTTGAAATTCCCGATAATATTTTGCCCCTAGTGTGCCATGACCTTGACAGAGGTCAGCAAATCATAGTGCACTAGTCAAGTTCAACCCGTCATTTCTTGATTGAATCAAACCCACTCGCACGACCCTTGACAGAGGTCAACAAGGTCGTACGACTACCCTAATCCAATCACATCACATGTTTTGCAGATAATTACTAGTTAGCTACCGCACACTACGCCTTGACAGAGGTCAACAAACGCAGCACGAATACTAAATAGTCTTTATCTGAAATGACGGAGGGCTACGACAGGTTTTTCTGAAAACCTATTGCGTAATGAACTTGATATCGTTGTAGAATCAAATGAAGTTTTGAAATGGAGTGATTTTGAGGCTTTTCCAGTTTCGCTAAAGGGGTCACTCCCGGTGAAGGGATCGTCGGCCCTTTCCTCGTCGAATGAGGTGCGGGATATATCATATATATCACTGTGCAAAGCAAAACTCAAAAACAATCAAAAGCAAACCGAGTGTGTAGCATCTGCCAGTTATTGCTAAAGGAGTCACTCCCGGTGAAGGGATCTCGGTCCTTTCCTCATCGAATAAGGTGCAAGGTATATCATATATACCGCTATGCAAAGCAAGAACTGTAGCTACCTGTTTTGTTTAAAATCTGATTCTACAACATCTTAGGTTTCTTATCTTTCATTAATCACATTAATGAAGTCCCATCATTTATATACCTAAACATCACAGTTAGATATGACGTACACTTATGCCATCCGCATTCGCCTCGATGTCCCCTCGTGCACCGTTAGGTTAGGTAACTAACGACAGAGCAGGGCAGGGCTAGCGTGGGTGTAAAACATAAGTAACGTCTATATAATATATCATATATACTATATACTATATCCATCACAGAGTCACAACACATATATCGCAGCAGAATCAACATATGAAATATTGGATATACTAGGATGTCCGTGTTTTCAATACGAGCCAGTATAAAACACGGATTCCACGGTCGTGATGAATAGCCAATCCCACACCCCTAGACCCTTACGAGAGCGGCAAGCAACCCTGCCAATTCTAGGGTTAGGAGACCCGGACTCGACTCCTCGAGTTGGTCTCCCACTGGACCCCAGAACCCGGTTACTTGTGCTCCCCTCCTTGGGTCTATCCTAATGCGGAAAAGTAAATAATATACAAAGGGTGACAACTTCCGCTACCTGGAAGTGCCCCAAATAAAAGAATATTACATACAAGTTTTTACATGAATGAAAATGAAAAACACTCATCTCACATAAAAACCCCCGGCTATTCAAACACGACGATCCAACATAACATATCCAGCAACACATAACATCACATGTCATCAACCTAAGTAAGTATGCATAGCCCAATTGTCGTTGACGTATAGCAACGAAACCGGCGATATGAACATACTACACTTACGGTCACAGAAAAGAAAGTGTAAAACTACAACAATTGGAATCCGCAATTTCTTTAAACATCGCATGCCTAAACAAATGAAATACTTAGACATCACATGCCTAACAGATATAAATCCCGCATTTTAGTCTCATTATCGAAAACTCTTTTCAATATCAAATGAAACTAAACCGCTAGATTTATATTATTCATTCAGTTATCACATAACTGTTTGTGAATTCCAATTATTGTATCCCATTCCAGATAAATAGAATATATTAAACTTTCCGATCGAACATTCGAACACCCAAGTTTTCCCGAAACCATCCAACACATGAAATAGGTTCAAAGACATTCGTTTCATGCCTCAGTACCAACGGTCCAGCCGTAGAAGGGTCAAGCCAACGCCTCACATGTGGCACGCCGTACTGCCCCAAACCCGAAGGTTCAAAGGGCAGTTCAAGACGGTCACATAATCGAGTTAATGTTTGTTGTCTTCTAGAGGGACCATCGCGTTACTTGCACTACTCAGAACGTCCTTAAACCACTCAATAATCCAACACTTGGATATTTTAGGCAGGGGAAAGATTGGGTATTTATATCCGGTCGAACTTTTTAACATATTCAAAAAATATCCGAAAAACACTTAGACAAAGTTCGATAATCCGATCGAATCGTCGATTCCCTAAACAACCCCAGAACACTCTACTCTGAAGTCAATTTAAAATTCCCAGAAAACTCAGAACAATTTATCAGGAATTACTGTGCAAAGAAATATAGCTGACGTCATCAAAGCGCCGCGGAACCGCCGCAGAAGCCATGCTTCTGCCGCGGTTCCGCCGCACAAAACACTGTTCATGGGAAACTTTTTGCGCAGTAATTCTTAGATTTTTTTGCTGAATTTTTTAAGCATTTTTAATTGACAAAAAACCACAAATTCGAAAAATTTTCAGAGAGCTATTTCGGGGTTGGGTTTTCGATTCGTCCGGGTTTCAAACTCCGTCTAGACTTCGTCTAAGGTTCTAGCTAGGCTCTGATACCACTGTAGGGTTCCTAGGCACTCTATAGAGGTCTCACAAGGCATCAACCATGCCATTTTACAAAAATTATGGTGCCGAGAAACCCTAATACGGATCGTCGGCTAGAATCCTATGCGAAAAACAAATCTAGTTAACACTTAACTACTAGAGTACGGAAATTACAACCTTTGTAGATTCGGATGTCTACCTCCACGGCTCCACGACGAAGTCTTCTCGCTGTCCAAGTCGAACCCCGGGCTCTAGAGTCGGCTTCATCGGAGAATGAACGGGCTTGGTCATCGACGACGATGCCGAAGATGATCTACGTCGAGGCATCGCTAGATCAAGCTCCCACTTCACAAAGTGATGAAACTTGTGAAGAAAACACACTCTACTACTTGGCAAGAGGTAGAGGATGAAGAAATAGGAGGTGGGTTCTCTTTAGAATTGGATTTCTCACTCTCAAGCTCAAGTTGCCATTGATGACCTCAAGGTTTCAAAGATGAAGATGAAGTAGAAGATGAGCTAGAAAAATGATAAGTCCTTTTAAAATAAAAAGAAAAAGGAATACTTATCATAATTCTTACTAGGGTTAAGTGTAGAGAATAGACCATGGTTAATGGATGGGTTAGGGTTAAGCATGAGTCAAAGCTTCATGAAGCTTCAACTAAAAGACAAAGAAAGCCACCATTCCTTTTTTAAATCATTTTCAAATAAATAAATAAAGAAATGAATAAATAAATGATTAAGCAAAACCCTAATTATCACTTAACCATGGCTTAATCCTTCACACTTAACCAAATGATTAAGTATCATCAAACATGATACAAAAATGTGCACAAAAGTATATCACATATACAATGTGCATCAAGTGAGAAAATCCATATAAAGTGAACCAATACTAGCTAATGCAAAGTAATATATCAAATATATAATTATACATTAAATCATTAAATCAACATTTGATTCAATGATCCGGTCATGTCGCACATAACCGACTAGTATCCAATGTATCGATTTATCGAATCAACGATTCGATAACGAGGTCATATCGAATATAACCAATCGAAACATTTATCGCGAGAATGAAATGCGGTATCACATACACGCATTATTCTCGGTCCCGCACATATCTCATATGCGCTCCTATTTCGTTTCGCTTGAGCCAGGAAACCTCTGTGTAGGACTCTAAAGACTCGTCAATACGCCGGTAGCAGATGATGATCATATCAAGCACCCACAAGCCGCAAGCGGTCTGCTAAACGTAACGGCCACCCGGGTATTGAGCGGTCAGAAGATCGACGAGCTAGCCCGCTCACACTCCTGCGAATCCGACCAGTAACACTTACCGTACAGTCCGGTCTCTTCGTCTGATATGTTGCATATCAAGTCTAGGGGTGGTAAACGTGAGACCCCAATACTCGATAAGTCATGCCGATGTGAGGCTCATAACGGGTCGAGAAACTACTGGTAACACTTACCAGCAAATCTCTGATCAGCCCTGGCCAGGGACTTCCCTGTTACGGCCAATCGAGCACTGCGCAACATCAACCCCCAATACCGGGAGAGACGAAACCCCTCCTATCGCTCATTGCCTCCATGTGACTCGGGGCTGTGCCCAAAGACCACCGTTTTGCACGCCCTCATGGACGTGGTAAGGTGGAGATCAAAGCACAGTGGGAATCACACAAGACTCTATGACGATCTCGGGTCTACAGACTATCCTGTACAAGTGTCACCTGAGAACTGCCATCTGACGTGAGGTATAATACCATCTAGGAGTTCTCGGCGAGTCCGTCCAGTGTACCCAGTCTCCACTGAGCACCCGTACACCATCTCTGATGTCAAACACCAATGGATATGGGATCATCCATCGCCCCTCACATGGGTCGAGAAGCGTATACGCTAGTCTACACTGGTATATCGATGCCCCGTCTCGATACACCCACGACTAGGGACCTTGAAGGATGTACTTATGGACTACCATGTCCCCACTATATGATCTGCATCATAGTCCAGGTAGTCAAGTACAAATCCTAAGGGCTTTACCAACATGTAACTATAAGACAGTATAAAGAAACTAGTGTACACGTTAAGATAAAGAGTAACCAGATAGCATACTATCATATCGAGCAAGAAAGTCATCTCTATATATGTCCAAGCATCCAATATAATATACATCATCTGTACAATACTGGCCTCTAGGGCATACATACAACTAACATTGCTTTCTCGCTCTCTCGCCTGGGAGGGATATAGAATGTCCGCAACTCTTCTACACTGTAGATATTAAGTGCATCCAGTTCTTTATGGTGTTTAAGCGGCACTATGGCGACTTGTAGACTTTGCTCCTCGTCAGCGGACGTTTGTATTGAAGGTCGAGCAGAGAATACAGCATGGACTTCATCTTCCGAGTCGCTGCCAAAGATCAATGTAGGAGCCGATGGTCCCGGCTTGTTGTGTTGGGGCGGACCCGAATAAACTATCTCCTCTTCCTCCTCAGTATCACTGCCGAAGACAGGGATGGTAGCGTTAGTTTTATTCTCCGTCTTGTGACACTTCTCTGTGTCTTCGAAATCCGGTAAGAAGTATTTGGCGTCTTCATATTTACGGACCTCGTTCACAGAGAACGGGTTCAGTTCTCCCGTCACGGTATACTCGAAACCATCCTTAAAATACTTCATACACTGATGTTGTGTAGAAGGGATGATGTTGTACTCGTGTAACCATGCTCGGCCGAGCAAAACGTTGTAGCATGTCTTGGCGTCTATGACGTGGAACTTAATGTCCGTGACGAGTAGCCCGAAGCGTAGTGTCAGTATCAAGATCCAAGAATCTTTGACGATTAGGAGTCGAACCCGGAGATTGTGATCTTGTCCCGAGCAAGGTGCTGGACGCTCATGCAGATTTCCTTCAACACCCGCACGTTGAGTAGGTTAACAGACGACCCGTTATCGATCAGGATTTTCCCTATCTTTATATCATGGCAGTATCCCGAGACTTAGAGAGGGCGATTGTGTTCGCACGTCGTAAGTAGAAGGTCTTCATCGCCAAAAGTAATATCGGCCGTGTGCACTTCCTCCAATTCATCCTTCATCTTTTCCTCGGCCAGGCATGCTTGGAATTGTTCTGGGTCTTGGAGCGCCTTAATCAATGAAACTCTCGCCTCTTTTGATAGCAAAAGGGTATCAAGAATGCTGAGCTGTGAGGGCAGCTTCCTCAGATGTGCTAAGACGTTGTAATCCAGCTTATTCTTCTTTGGTGGGTCTTTGGCAGCTAGCACTTCCACCACTTGGTCATCTAAGACGATATCTTCAGTGGCCTTTTCTTTCCCTTTATCTTTTTTGTTCGAGGGTCCGAGGTTCTTTTCGGGCAGCGTGCGATTACGTAGCCGGATATTTTCGCAAACCTTCGGTTCTTCTTCTTTTCTCGAAGCGGACTTTTTAAAGAGAAGGGCAAGTTCTAGCTCTTCATCAGAATCACTCCCGAATGTGGGCACTTGTGATCTACCGGTGTTAACCATGCAACAATCGCCAGCAGTTCTTTTAAGCTCTTCGGTAGTATTTCTTTGCTCTCGACGGGTTTTACGCTTTTCCCGCTTAAAGCGCTGTCTATGAGCAACATATCCTTGCCACCATCTATCGAAAGCTTTGCACTCTTGAGTAGGATGCGAAATCTTTTGATGATATAAGCAATAGGAGGGGTGCGTTTCCATTTCACCAGTAATGTTTCCTTCAGAGGATGGTAGCTTCATGCCCATTGATATGGCCTTAGCAAACTTTTTCCTCATCTTGAATTGGCTTTTGTCGGTAGCGGAGGTGTTTAGCTCCAACGGGATCGTCTCAGCTCCTTCATCAAGTCACTGGTGCTTGGCCTTTTCAAATATAACCGCTTCGCGCTCCAAATCAGCTTTTCTTCTTAAGAACGCTTCATTGAGGAATGCATCAATCACTTCATCCGACGGCTCCAGAACATTTGGTTCAGAATCTGCCCCCAGCTTTTCGGTGCAAGGAGTCTCCTCATCGTTCGTGATCGAATGGGAAATCATATGACAGCTAGCCACATATTCCTCGGATTCATCCGATGAACTTTCTCCCTTACCTTCCTCTTGAAAGACATGGTTGAGAAACTCTTGGAATGTAATGGGGGTCCGTGCCTTTTGGTTGTATTCATCCAGCGCGTCAATTTGCTTTTGTAAGTCCGTGCGCTTGTCGCCAGGCTTCACGGGCTTCTTAGATTTCTTCTTCTTCTTTTTCGAAGATTTTGACTACTGGCTGCAAGTGCTTGAACCACCACCATCGGTCTTTGGAGTTGGACGTAGCTTCAACATCCCTTCAATGACCTGCGGTTCCAACGGGTTCTTCCACCTAATCGCTGGACATGTCTGAAGATCGTTTAGCATCCTCTTTGTCTTGGCTGATAATACAACCTCCCATGGAGCTTCTTCAATGACGGAGCATGTTGCCCCCGGCGTATTCGTCCCTTTAGAGGTGTGGGGCTGCGGGGGATTCACCTTCCATTTGTCAGATAACGCGAACTTGCCCTGTCGGTACTGGTTTTCAAGCCAATTCTTGTAAACGTAGCAATCTTCGATCGGATGGCCTAGTACTCGATGATAAGGACAGTAGTTGGGCTCGTTGACGTCACTTGGTTGCAACGGACGTTTTGGATCCGGTAGATTTATGAGTCTGTTGCGCAACGCTAGCTCGAATAACCTCCTCGTTTTGTCGCGGGGAAAGGAATAAGGACGTCCCATCCTATCCTCAAAGGGTACGTATGGGCGCATATTATTTTGACGAGCAACCGGCTTCGAGTCGCTCGGTTGTTGTTGAGCATTAGCGACGACGATCGCTTTTCCCTTTCCTTTGTCATTTCGGGAGTCCGGCCTTGGAAGAGTGGGTTTATGGCCCATTTGATCCATTTGCGCTAGGTTGTCAATCAAGGCCTGGAAGGTAGTTGGCTTGAAAAACATCATAAATTGTAAGATGGTTGCTTGCGGATCAAGGGTTCCCACAAACATACCCACCGCGGGAGCTTCTTCAATGCGCTGCTCACATTTCGACCATAGGTTCCGCCATCGTATAGCGTACTGAACCCACATCTCGCCGGGTTTTACCCTGGCGTTAATCAGTGCCGTCATCGGGGTACGTTCACTGGCACTTGCAAAACGCTGAGTAAACAAAAGCTCCATCTCCGTGAAGGTTTTAATAGAGTCGTTCGGGAGCTCAGAGTACCACTCGAACGCCGTATCCGATAGACTTCCAACAAACTGGCGAAGTAAAAGCTTGTCATCACCACCGGTGTTGCCGCAGAGTGCCCTGAACTGGGCAACATGCTGGTGAGGATTGCCCGTCCCCTTGTAGACATGGAACTTGGTAATTGTGTAACCGGGTGGGTACTTGATTTGATCGTACCAAGTTGGATATGGCCGCCCCGTTTTTACGACCTGGCCGGCTGCTTCAGTCGCATGATGAACCCGTATTTGTTGGGTGATGTACTCATCCAAATCAGCTTTGGAGATTGTATCCTCTTTAGCCGTGGACAGAGCAGGCGGAGGATTCGACGTCTCTCCCTTATCATCTTCAAGGATGATCGGGGGATCTTCGGCCGGAGGATCTTGTTGTATCATCATCCCTATCATGTCTTGGAAGAGGAGGCCCATACGCTGTATGTTGGCTGCTTGTTCAACAGCCTCTTTGTCCTTCTTCTCCAATATCCGACGAACGAATTCGGCATCGGTTTCTTCCTCTTGGCGTTCATCCGAGGACGTTTCAGGGTTTTCTTTTAGCCCTGTAAGTGCGGCCATAGCGTTCATCATTTCTTGGAGCTTCCGCTGCTGCTCCTGAGCCTTGGTCACTGACCTCGTGTGCGGTCTATGACCTGTTGATATGCGGCTATCCTCCCTTCCCGATGCCACATAAACTGTATGAACTATCATGCTCCCGGACTTAGGGCGTTTAGGCTCACCACCTTTGGCATTTGCCGCGGGCGTGGGGGTTTTCTCCGGCCTTCTTCTTTTATGGTTGTTGAAGTGGAGGGGGCCGTTGTAGTGGGCCCCCTAGCGACTGTTGTCCTCTGCTGTTTAATAGGACGGTCTTTTTCTTTTTGCACTTTCGCCTTCTTTTGTTGACGAGAGTGATCTGGGTCGATCACTGAGTCTTGAACCCTTCGCCAAACCTTTTATATTTTTGAGGATAGCCGTTGAGGGAGCTGTTCTTGCTTCGTTTCTGGAGCTCTCTCCGCAGGTGGAGGAGATCTCTTCAGTGTAGCGTTTAGAGAGTTCTTCCGTACCCTTATCAGCAGTTCAAAGCTGTTCCTAGTTAGAACAGCAGCGTTGACTTCCACCACTGGAGCCGGTGGAGTTAGCCCTGAGGGGGAGTTGCCCCCTGCCTTCCTCACTCGTTGCCAATGGCGACGTCGAGCATGAAGAGCCGTTGGGACTGGCTCGGAGATTGAGACATCTTCTTTTTGCCCCCTGTCTGAATGAGGCGCCGCCGGTGTTAACCTCTTAAAGACTGAGGTTGTCTTTTGAGGGGTGATATTCAACCTGTCAAAGACGGATCCTCGAGCAGGGGGAGGAGCAGGAATCGTCAGCCTTGAAAAGACTGACTCTTTGATAGGGGAAGCCGCCTTGACGACTTCTGGAGCAGCAGTTATTGCCTTCGTTGGAACAGCCAAATTAGAGTTCTGATTTAGCCTGGTGAAAACAGAGGCTGTCGGTTTGGTAATGGGCGACCTGTTGACAGGGGTCGTCGTAGCAGTGACCCGGTCGAAGACCGACTTCTTGATCACTTCCGGTGCAGGTATTGGCTCAGAGAAGCTTGTAGGTGGGATCATGGTCCCGAAGAACAGACCAGTGGTGGCTTGGGTCACCTGGTCTACCAGAAGAGCAAGGAAGGAAGCCGCTTGGGGCCCATATACTACACCACCTGGTGAGGTGGAGCGTCCGTTGCAGTGGCACTTCGAACAGTTGGTGCAATTAGAGGCCATTGAATCTTGAGTTCTGCGCCGGGAAAAAGACCAAATCTTAGTAACTTGAAATCCGAAGGCAACCATTTAACAAACCGCGATTGGTTCGCGAGGATGACACATGAAGTGTGGAGTGGAAAGAGGAAGAGGTCCACCGGGCGTGCCAGAATCTGTTCCCCTCCGAAAGGCGGCGCACAGGACCGCGATGTCCTGACGCTGAGATTCGGGGCAGATGCTATATGGTTTTATCTGTCCACCTCTCCGAAGATTCCAAGTTGATTTATGGCACCGTGTATCGGAGGTTTAGTCGGATGCGGCCGATGTAGCAGACTTCATCAGATTCCCCCTCGCTTGAGGGGTTTTTGATTGTGGGGACGCTCTTCCCTACAGGCGCAAGCCCCTGCAGTTAATTACGCTGCCGCATCGCGGTAGCCACTTTCTCCTTCTCCAGAATTTCACTTCGTGTCGTGTGATCGTTAGGGATTCTGCGTGTTCAAGTTTAGTTAATTACCGCAATCAAAACGGTTTCGCTTGTAGCTAGCCGGTGAGTACGGGTCGTCCGCAGGGAGATGGTAATCTTTTTCTATGTGGTTTAACGAGTTAAGTCCAATTTTCCAGATTTGTTTGTGATTAACAAAGTGTTAAAATGATATGTAAAGAGAGCTTGTTATGGTTAGGATTATGTTAGTTTGAGTTAGGAGTCACACACTTCTTTCATTGCCACTCTTAATATCGGTGTTACGGTAATCGGCAACAACGGGGATTAGCACGACTAGGAAGGAACTTGTGAGTATAAGCTAGGCTTTCCAACACTTAAGTTCTTCCTTTTGGTGCTTGTCCGTCCGTTCTTGGCTCTTAGCCATAACCTCCGGTTAATTCAACCACAACCGGTCTCACTACGGAATCACCACTATCATGTAGGATAGGGTGCCGTAGGGAGCGGATTGTGGTTCAATTAACGAGAGTTCGATTTAAGATGTTGGGCAAGGAAAGAGTGAGAGAGATTTCCTTCTCTCAAACTTCCCTTATCCTACCCTAACAAGTATGGAAACAACTCACCCATTACAAGAAGAACGAAAAATAAAACAAAGGAGGAAGATAGAAAGAAGGAGATTAGAAGATAGCAACTAGCTATTTGCGACCTAACCTTGGCAAGGATCAAGCTTAAGCATCATGGTTGTTTAAGGATAAAGGAAAAGAGAAAAGAAGGAAACAACAATAAATAACAACAACTAATTATCAATTAAAGATTACAAGCAATTAACATAACAAGAGCAAGACAAGTATAATAACAAAATGAACTTCTTTATTCATCATTCTTCACTCACAAAAGCTCACTACAAGTTTTTCAATGGAGAAGAGATGAGAAGAGGAAGAAGAACAACAAGTATTCTAAAACCTAAAATACAAGATTATGCACCCTTGGCTTCACAAGGTTCTGGGCTATTTATAGGCAGGTAAAAGGAAATCTAGGGCAACAATCAGAATCATGATGAAAAGACCAAACAGCCCCTGAAATTTTATCAGCTGAGGAGGCCGTACGGCCGCGGTTCCGCGGCCTATACCCCCTATTGGCCGCGGAACCGCGGCTATATAGATGAGTTAGGCCCTCCAATTTCTTGTGCTTCCCTGATATTCTTTGTCCTTTATTCTGGTACATGTTTTTTCTCAGATTTTCCTCACGATTATTCCAGAATTTCTGTTGAGCAAAAAGTGATTTGATGTGGATCTTTTTGTCATGATTTCCTCGAGCTCCGCATAGATTTCTTGGACTTGGTGTTGCCATTGTGCTTTGTGCATGAAAGTGACAATCGATTTGCCCTTTTGTCTTCTTAACTGGTGTGTGGCAACATACGGATAGAGAGCAGAGAACCGTGTTTTATCTGTGGTTGACAGGAACCCGGATTTTGTCGTGTTTTTCATGAATTTCACCGTTTTGAGCCGAGAACCTGTATCCTGCAATTGACTAGCAAACACGGCTCAAGAGTACCTACCGATAAGCAATGTTATAAAAATTGGGCGGTATAAAAATGCAAAAACCTGATATGAACAAATACCCCCAAACTTATCATTTGCTCGTTCCGAGCAAAGCCAATTTATTCTCAAAAAAAATTTCCTAACCTCACTTTCGCAGGGAACGCGATTGCACTGAGCATGTGCAACAAGCCGTTAAACTTCTAGGTGTCCCTAGTAGGAGGAGTGTTGTCTCCTGAGGGTTTTCAGCGGATACTACCCACAAAATCCGGTCAAGCTAGTTTTGCAAAATAACTAAGATTCAAACCCTAAAGTTTTGTTTCAGAAAATAACAATTCTATTAACCTAAGTCTAGACCATCGAACCTTTATTTTTCACACCTCGCTTCTTATTTAACTACAGATTTTATATGTCTTTACGTGCAGTGCAAATAGTGTCGTTAAGTTTCCAGAAGGATCGATTTAAGTCATCATGTCACACACTAAAGCCCAGATAAAATTTTTGAAAGGATCACATAAGTTTTATAAAGAGTTAAGCATCTTTCAAGTTTCGTTTTCCAGTAAGGTTTCAACTTCAGAATTTCTATCTTCCTTAAAAGGAAACTAGGTCTTATTTTTCACTCCACCTTTTTCTTGTTTTCATTTCATACATATCTCTGTGAACGTGCAATAGTCTTTATCATAGAATAAAACCTTCATATCTCCGCTAAAATTTTTATAAAATCCTGTCTTTTATCAAGATTATTCTCACACAAAGAACCGTTAGGAATTTTAACTCGGAGAGAACACTTGCTTGACTTTGTTTTAATCTGGACTTTCTAGGCTTCTTATCGAGCTTTGGGCCAATGCACCCAAACCAGTTGGTTTTAGGGCATTAGGTGTAGAAACACCCCAGCGGACTTAATTACTCAAGTTACCTAGGTCCAAAAACAAAAGACAATTTGTTGTGAAAATCATGATGATTCAATACGAACGGAGATATAACCGGCAGTTCAACCATATATTTTTTTTTTGGATAAAAGACGTGTTTAGTGGGTTCGGTGTGTAATCATTCCAATCAAATTCCAGATGGGTTATTTTTCAGACTTAGTTCCAATTAAGGCATCAATAATATTCCTTCATATTCACTTACTTCATAAACTATTCTTGATATTACTTATTTCAGAACAAACCTATTTGATCCTCAGAAAATCATTAATCCATTTAAAACTTTTTAGACATAAAAGACTTGTCATCTAATTTCCAAAACTCACGACACGTATAGTGTGATGTAAAGACGTATATCAGCTATAGTTAACTTTAAAGGAGAGTTATCTTTCAGGTTTTCAAAATCTAAAAATAAGATTTAGTTATTCTTATCTTATCAAACAAAACCGTCGAAATGTTGAATCAGAGTCCTCCCACTAGCTAACTTGACAGAAAAGTTTTTATGTTTTTAGAAAATTTTCAGAATTTTATGGATTTTATGGATTTTAATATGCAGATGCAAAATATACATATGAATGCGAAGGTTAGAAAATGCGTACCGAGCGTACCCCCGAACTTAAACTGGACAGTGTCCTCACTGTCATTGCATGAAGAGATCATTTGAAGGGTCAAAATTGTCGGTTAGATATACACATTTTTTTTGGTTTTTTAAAGAAAAGAAAAAGAAAAAGAATATCCACAAAAATGTACAAAATGGTATATACATACCCCCAAATTTATTTGGAACAGTGTCCACTTTTCTTAGCTGGATAACCGAAGTTTGGTGGTAGGCAGAGAAAGATTATGCACGGTAAACCGGCTCCTGTAAGACCAGGAGCTCCTCTGTTGGTTCGGCGCTAAGGTACGGTTTTAGTCTGTGTCCGTCCACATTGAAAAATGAACAGTCCTTTGGATTCTCCAAATCCATAGCGCCATGCGGATACACATTCCGCACAAAATACGGCCCTTTCCAGCGATATCTGAGCTTTCCTGGATGGAAGTGTAGCCGGGTGTCGTAAAGCAATACCTGTTGACCAAGTATGAAAGTTTTGCGCAAAAGGTGTTTATCGTGAAACACCTTCGTTCGGTTCTTAATGACAACCGCGTTATCGTAAGCCTCATCCCTAAGCTCGCTCAATTCATTCAACTGCAGCTTCCGATGGCTGCCCGCATCTTCAAGAAACAGATTCAGCTCCTTTATCGCCCAGAATGCGCGATGCTCTATTTCGACAGGTAGGTGGCAAGCCTTTCCGTACACAAGCCGATAGGGAGACATGCCAAGATCGGTCTTATAAGCGGTTCGAAATGCCCAAAGGGCATCAGTGAGTTTCAGCGACCAATCTTTTCGGTTCTTGGAAACCGTCTTCTCCAGTATCTGCTTTATTTGCCGATTTGAAACTTCGGCCTGCCCGCAGGTTTGGGGGTGGTAGGGCGTAGAGAGATTATGATTAATGGAATATTTCCGCATCAAGGCCTCGAAAGTCTTATTGCAGAAATGAGTTCCATTGTCGCTAATGATCGCTCGGGGGTGCCCAAAACGGGAGAAAATGTTTTCTTTAAGAAACCTAACGACAAACTTGTTGTCGTTAGTCCGGCTGGGCACAGCCTCGACCCACTTAGAGACGTAATCAACAGCGAGAAGTATGTTCAAGTTCCCGAAAGAGCTGGGAAACGGCCCCATGAAATCTATGCCCCAAACATCGAAAATCTCCACAACCAAGATTGGTTGGAGCGGCATCTCGTTCCTCCGGGATATCCGGCCCAAGTGTTGGCACCGGGAGCAATTCTTGCAATAGTCATGAGCGTCTTTGAAGAGTTGTGGCCAGTAGAAACCACATTGCAAGACCTTCTCAGCTTTCTTTCTGGGGCCAAAATGCCCGCCACATGCTTGATCGTGGAAAAATGACAGCACACTCTTGAATTCCTCGTCAGGGACACACCGACGAATAATCTGGTCGGGACAGTACTTGAACAGATAGGGTTCGTCCCAGTAAAAGTGTTTCACTTGGGATAAGAAGCGAAGTCTGTCCTGACTTGACCATTCGGTCGATAGTAATCCTGTGGCCAAATAGTTCACAATATCTGCGAACCAGGGTTCGCAAGATAATGTCAAGAGCTGTTCATCCGGGAAAACGTCGTTGATCGGAATTGGAAGCGAAGGCGAAGAAGGAAGTCGTGAGAGATGGTCGGCAACTACGTTTTCACATCCTCGTTTGTCCTTAATGACAAGGTCAAACTCTTGAAGCAAGAGGATCCAACGTATTAGCCGAGATTTTGCATCTTTCTTCGCAAAAAAGATGGCGCAGAGCAGAATGGTCTGTGTAGACAATGACTGGAGAGCCGATGAGGTAGGGCCTGAACTTTTCTAAAGCAAATACAATAGCCAAGAATTCCTTCTCAGTTGTTGTATAATTGAGTTGGGCGTCGTTCAGGGTTCGGATCGCATAATAGATTACGTGCGGCATCTTGTTGATATGTTGTCCAACGACAGCACCAATGGCAAAGTCGGATGCATCGCACATAATCTCAAATGGGTGCGTCCAGTCAGGTGAAGAAAGAACGGGAGCAGAAGTGAGTGAGCTTTTCAATGACTCGAACGCAGTCACACAGCTCGAGTTGAAGTCGAATGGCGTGTCCTTGGCCAGCAAAAGAGTCAAGGGCCTAGCAATCTTGCTAAAGTCCTTGATGAACCGTCTATAGAAACCGGCATGGCCAAGGAAGGCTCGGATATCTCTGACGCATCGGGGAGGAGGGAGATTGGAAATGACCTCAATCTTAGCTTTGTCAACCTCTATGCTATTTTGCGAAATGATATGTCCTAAGACAATACCTTCGCGCACCATGAAGCGGCACTTCTCCCAGTTCAAAGTGAGGTTCTTGTCCTTACATCGGGTAAGGACAGCGTCGAGATGCAGCAGACACTCGTCAAAGGAATCGCCGAAAATGTAGAAATCGTCCATGAAGATCTCCAGAAATTTTTCCACCATGTCTGAGAAGATTCCCATCATACGCCGCTGGAAGGTAGCGGGCGTATTGCATAACCCAAAGGGCATGCGACGATATGCAAACGTGCCGAAAGGACAAGTGAAACTGGTCTTGTCCTGATCTTTTTCGGCGATGGGAATTTGATTATAGCCGGAGTAGCCATCAAGAAAGCAGTAGTACTCGTGTCCGGCCAATCGTTCAAGCATTTGGTCAATGAAGGTAGCGGAAAGTGGTCCTTCCGCGTTGCGGCGTTGTGTTTTCTGTAATCAATGCATACTCGCCACCCAGTTTGGGTGCGAGTAGGGATTAACTTGTTCTCCTCGTTAGTGATGACCATTATACCTGATTTCTTGGGGACAACGTGAATGGGGCTAACCCACTGGCTATCAGAGATAGGGTAAATGATACCACTATCCAGACATTTTACGATCTCCTTCATCACAGCCTCCTTCATAACTGGGTTGAGACGTATTTGTGGATCCCTTGCTGGTTTGGTATCATCCATCAGATGAATGTGATGTTCAACGATCAGGGGACTAATCCCCTTGATGTCCGCCATGGACCAGCCAAAAGCTTGCATGTTGCTGTGCAAGACCGCGAGAAGGGCTTTCTCTTGCTCTGGAGCTAGAGAAGCCAAGATGACGACAGGGAGGGTCTTGTTCTCATCTAAGTAAGCGTACTTAAGGTGAGATGGAAAAGGCTTGAGTTCGAGCGTTGGAGGTGAAACGGTTGAAGGCAAGATTGGTGCAAAGGTCTCGAACTCAAAAGATTCCAGCAAAGGTTCAAAACGAGTGTAAGCTACCGAGTTGGATGGTTCAGGTAACTCATCCGGAAATTCGAAGGATTCAAACTCGGGTGGTGAGTGGCTAAGATCGTTCGTGAAAGTGAAAACTCGTAGTCATTGTCGGGCGCAGAAACAGCAGCAGGTTCGAGGAGGAACGCACTAGTGGTGTTAAGGTTATCGTGGTCGAACAGAAACTCCTCGAATTCACACTCTTCTGGGGTGATCTCCTGGATTGAGCAAACGTCCAGTATATGAGCATTAGGTTCGGAGGGCTGATTCCCCAACCTAAATATGTTGAGTTCAATTGTCATGTTTCCAAAAGAGAGGTTCATCAAACCATTGCGACAATTGATCACAGCATTTGAGGTTGCAAGGAATGGGCGACCGAGTATCACCGGAATTTGATTCCGGGGGTTAGCTACAGACTGTGTGTCTAATACAATGAAGTCAACAGGGAATATGAAGTCCCTGACTTTGATTAACACATCCTCTAGCTCACCCCTAGGATGGGTGATCGATCTGTCGGCCATTTGGAGAGTACAGTGTGTGGGTTTCAGCTCTCCTACGCCTAATTGCTCGTATACTGAGTACGGAAGCAGGTTAACACTGGCACCAAGATCTAATAGTGCGTGGTTGATGTTCTTATACCCAATGGTAATAGAAATCGTAGGACAGCCAGGGTCCTTCCGTTTTTGTGGTAAAGATTGGGTAAGGGCATCACTCACAGCACTAGCCAAGAAAACTTTCTTGGGTACCTGAGACTTCCTCTTTTTCGTGCACAAGTCCTTTAAGATTTTCGCGTAGGACGGGACTTGTTGGACAGCATCTAAAAGAGGAATGTTAATGTTAACCTTCTTAAATAACTCCAGAATCTTCTCCATTTGTGGATTTTGTTTGGCGGACTTCAACCGGTTTTGAAATGGAACGGTTTTTAAATTGGTTGAGTCCAATGCTGGAGGAGGAGATTGTGGAGTGGGAACGGATCCCAGAACAGGTGTTTTCGTGGAGTGAGAAGTGGGTCCGTTCAGAGCAGAAGAAGAGGAAGGAGAGCCTGTTGAAAAGCGGAGAATAGGCTCAGAAGACGAAGAAGCAGGAGAAGAAGAAGAAGAAGAAGCAGCGGCCGGGGTTTCATCGTTGATCCGTGTGCCAATGTTGTTTTGCAGCATCTTTCCCGATCTCAATGTGGTCACGGCACTCACATTATGGTTCTGTTGTTCAAGAGCAACATGTACATTATGTGGGTGACCGGGATTTGGGAGTGGCTGGGACGGGAGCTTCCCCTTCTCTCGCTCGCTTAAGGCCGCGTTCAGCTGTGCAATCTGGGCCTCGATGGTCTTGATGCTTTGCCCGTGAGCGGCAGTGTGTTGCACTAAGGACTGAATGGAAGACTGGATGTTGGCGGTGGACTGAGTTGATTGTTTAACGAAAGCCTCCAGACTTCGTTCAAGCGAGGAAACCTTATCGTTGTTTGACGGAACAAAGTTGTTTTGGGGAAAAGAATTGTTGGGTGCAAAGTTGTTCGTCTGATTTTGAAAAGGTTGGGGTTGGAAGGGCTGCTGAAATTGATGTTGAGTTTGTTGTTGCGCTTGTTGTTGCGGCGGAGGAGGCCTTTGGAAATTGTTGCCTTGGAATTCATGCTGATTCTGATTCCAGACGAAATTAGGGTGGTTCCTCCAACCGGGATTGTAGGTGGAAGAGTATGGATCATTCCTCGGTCTTTGCTGAAATACAGCATTAACCTGATCATGTCCTTGCGATGGTGGATTGTAAGGACACTCTTCGGTAAAGTGAGAAGGATCGGAACAACAAGCGCAAATGGTACGAAGGGGAAGAACAGGGGTAGGAGCAGGAAAAGAAAATTTGCTCTCTATCGCTTCAAGCTTTCTCGTTATTGCAGCCATTTCAGCTTTCATCGCAATAGAGACATCAAGTTGGTGAATTCCTACCCTAGACTGACCGGTAGAATTGGAGGTAGAGGAAGAAGAAGTCGGCCTGGTGCTCTCCCATTGTAGCGTTTGCTTCGCAAGGTCGTCGAAGAATTGCCACGCTTCCTCGTCAGATTTTGATAGGAAGTGGCCCTGACAAATGGTTTCCAACAACTGCTTGGTTGCTGGATTCAGGCCCTCGTATAAGGTTTGGCAAAGTTGCCAGTTCTCTATACCGTGGTGAGGACACTGAACAAGAAGGTTTTTATACCGGTCAAAGCACTTCCAGAAGGGTTCAGAAGGAAGCTGAGAGAATTGGTTGATTTCGTTAATGATCCTTGCGGTTTTATGATTCGGATAGAATTTTTTTAGAAATGCTTTAACAAACTCGTCCCAACTGGTTATGGAGTGGGAAGCGGTGCTATACAACCATTTTTCAGCAAGATCGCATAAAGTGAATGGAATGACCCGTAGATGTATAGCATCGTCCGACAGCTGGGTGGTTTTCATCATGGCACAAACGTTTTGAAATTTGTTGATGAAGATATAGGCATCTTCAGATTCAAGCCCATGAAATCGCGGAAGCATGTTGATGAAGTGGGACTTAATTTCAAAATTATCCCCATTGGCCGGTGGAAGAGAAAGACAGGTGGGAAGTGCAGAACGGATGGGATAGAAACGGTCCTGGAGCGCGATTCGCGGTGGCGCTACAACAGGCGGTGGTGGTGGGTTATTTGCCTCCATAGGAGGTGGAGTCAAACCTGGGGTAGTCAAAGAGATGTTTTGATTAAATCCTGACATCGCGGAAGAAGAGGTTGGTGCTGGTGAAGGTGAAGATGTGTGAACAGAATTCCGGTCAACGTCGGAGTTGGCCGGCAAATGTAAGGGTGAAAAAGGCGTAGACAGAGTTTCGACGTCAGAGTCGATCGCGTAGTCGGTAGCGACTAACGTAACGCGGACTAAGCGGGCTCTAGTGTCCCGAGTCCAAGCGGACATACACTAAACGGGTTTAGTATAGTCAAAGTGGAGAAGGTGAGGGTAAGAAAACGTCAATGGAGAAATACGATGGGTGGTGGGTGAAAAATGGAATTTTGGCGACAAAGGGCAAGTTTTTATAATAGTTTTTGATTTTTTTCTTTTTTTTTAGAAAGAGATTTACAGAAATATGTACGGACTTACGGCTTTAAGCAATCAAAAACAAGATATGCACAATCACACCTAGATCTAGGGTCACCTAGGTTTGCTAGACAGCTCCTAACTGTTCCAAAGAGCTAGAAACAGGACCTCAAACCGCCTCTTCTCCGTCAATTGTGTAAGTCTACGGTAGCGCTCCGGCTGTCTACTGACGCCAAATGCGGAACAAAAACTTTTTAACTAGCGCTATCGTATACTTTAACCCGGATCTGCCATTATTTGTAACATTTTCAAAAATATAAAATATTAATTTTGGGAATTTTTATAATTTAATATTATTTTATTGATTATTTTAATATTAAATGCAAATAAATAGGAAAAATGTTAGAAAAAATTATGAAAAATTATGGAAAATTCTAAAATAGGGTAAATTAGTGGATTATGGCATTTTTAAGTTTTTGTGATTAGTTTGACAATAATTTAGTGCTAATCGCGATTAAAATCGCTAATCGGGTTTTTTGGCAATTTTGTGCAAAACTTGCACATATCACTTTTTCTACACTTGTGCATTTTTCTAGCCATGGTTTTCTTTTGGGATTACTATTGATGTGAGAAGGTTTGGATTTTAAAAGAAAAGGAAAAGAAAGGAAAATATAATGATGAGGGTAGGTGAGAGAGAGAGGTGGACTTTGACTTAGCATACTTAGCCATTCTCCTCGTTTTCTGTGCACAGCCCATGTTCCTCTAGTGTTGACCCAGGGTACTTCTAGTTTTGACAGATTCTATCTAGGGTGAAATCTGGGACATATATCCTAAGTTGCTATTTTGGATTCGTGTTTCCGTATTCCGTATTTTTGATTCTGAAATGGTGGAATGTGTTTTGCCTCGACTAATTGTCGTTTATACGACGATGTAGAGGATTTATTGATGGTTTTGAAGGCGTGCCATAGGTTCTCACCTATAGGCCCCTTATCGTATCGTTTTGGATTTCATGCGCCGTTTTAGATTGGATTTGGTTTTAATGCGCATATACGATATTTTGATGTGTAGGTACCCATGAAGACTTCGGGACGACAAGCAAATACGTGGTGACGTCCGCAATTGGTGATGCAAGGTGAGTAGATTATATCTACAGGGGGAAGTCGGGTGGATGGCGTATAGCACCCCCGCAGTCCGTAGATAGATTACTATGTAGTTTATTGTGATATTAGGTGTATTGTGGATAATGTAGGGTTAGAAGTGACTAGTGTAGTTCATAGTCGCGAACCCTAGGGTAGAATTACACCTACACACACACCCTTGCTTATCACTTGTACTTGCACTGTGATTGATGATATGTGATGACTTTGGAGATGAGTCGATGATGTGGGCTGGGTGCCCTGGGATCGGTGATTTTATACGATTCATATGTGGGATATGACTTGTGATTCTTGCGGGCTTGGGATATGTGTTTACCCCCGCATGCATACTTACTGAGGTTACCGTTTTGTACTAGACATAGAGTAGTACTCCAGACTATATGATCTGACGATGGTGATATCTGTTATGTGATGAGACAGTGAGATACTGACCCCTACCCAGCTATGGGGATGCCGTACGATGATTTACCGTACGAGCCGATATTGATGATAGATCCGCACTCATAACTCGAGGATATCTTATGATATGACATTGAGGCGAGATCACCGACTATATACTTTTATACATGTATCGACTCAGATTTAGGTGGTTTCCACACCTACCCCTCCTGATTGACCGGATACTTAGATGTAGTTTGCATAGTAGATACTTCACTGTGGTGTTGACTACTAGATATCTGCATTTTCCTGCTATTCGCATTGCTGGCATATGTTCATTGTTATATTATTATCATGCTGTTAGGACACCAGCACCATTATCGATGATGCGTATGTTTCACGTACACTATTTGCCGGCTCACACACTTCATCATCGATAATTGCCATGCCACTACACTGTAGTACTGTTGCATTCATGATATGATTACTGCTTGGCATATTGTACACATGTACCTGTACACAAACATAGATGATTCTGACTTGATTGAGATTGAGGACCGCAAGATATTCTTTAAACTGATTCATTCTAAAGGAGCGGTTCCTCCCGACATATGTACATTACTATTCCATGTTGCATGATTTCCGATATGATTATCTCTCTTTACATGTCGCATACATCATGGATTGATTGCATAGCACATTGCATTGGATTTACTTCTTGATGTGGATTTTCATGTGATTTCTGATTTTGAGGACCGTGGGATTATTTAAGAAAAGATGTTCTTTTATGAAAACCCGGTACCTCGTGATATGATATTTGGGTGCGTCCACCACGCGTTTTCTCGGTGCTGAGACGTGTGCTTGAAACCCGATTCGAGGAGTGATGATCCGTTTGCGGGTTCGTGGTGGGCCCGGTATGGTTCCCCTCGGCGAGATGATCGATGGGTTATGCCGATTGAGCCTGGAGGCGGACGAGTACCTACCGGTGATTGTATTTGAGCTCGGCGGATATCCGGGGGATACCGCCTGGAGCCGAGAGATGGGCGTACTGCCGGGGGCCGACGGGCCGCTACCGCAGACGGAGCCCAGAGATGGACATGGGTTGACTCGTGCTGCCGGGGTCGAGGGCCGATACCGCAGACGGAGCCCTATATGGATGAGGATTTACGTGTCGATGCTTGGCACGGGTTTCATGATGTTTTCCATGATATTGTTTATATCCTCATACTTGCATACATGATGCTTACTGTCAGTGGGTGACAGGTGGACGGGTTTCACATATATACAGACATGGATCATATACAGACTGGATTTACACTTGTCATACTTCATTTGTATATATAACAGGGTATGAGGGCGCTGTTATATATACCCTTACACCAATATTAGTGGTATGGGACGCTAATATATGTGTATTGATATCATTGATATTTCATCATACTTACCTCATGCAGGCATACCTTACACTGATGACATGTTATTACCTGAGTACCTGGCACTACATACATGATTAGATGTTATCTTGCCACCTTATTACACTCAGATGCACTCTTGTGGATTGTATTACTGATCGTTGACTTAGGTTTATGTCTTGCATTCGGTTTCTGCTTGTAGATATTTCTATTCACGAGTTGGCAACTCACCCCCGTTGTGCCACAGTCCTTGCAGGTTCTGCCGTACAGGTTTCATTGCGGCATTTCTGGCACACTACCTTCTTGCGGGTGATTTGCTTTGGTAGGTGGATTCTTTCGCATCAAGAATCACCATTTTATTCATGTATTTCATTGTATCTAGAAATTGTCCATCAACCAAAAACTTGTATATTCTTTCAGACTTAGAGACAGTGTGGTATTATTCGACCTTAGAGTCGCGCTTAGTAGTATTGCGGTTTTCTTGCTGCTTTTTGAGCTTTCCTTGATTTTGATCCTCGCCACTTGGCGTTGTATATTATCATTTCATCGTGTGGTTGTGACCGTCGATTGACGAAGAGCTAGCTCCCGCTTGGGGATGCCTTTATCATTTTATATATTGTTATTCATGTTGTACCCCGTTCGGGGCCAGTTTTACAAGAGAAACTCTGCCGAAAATTTTAGAAAAGACTGTACGGTTTTCAAATGCACATTCGGCTTAGTTATTTAAAAACCTTGATTTCAAACATGTTTTTCTTCACTTCTTTAAACCAGTTTTCTTTACTTATTCTCAAAAATGGTTTTAGATTTCTGGGCTTTTGGCTTACTTGGATCAGATGGAGTCCTATAGACTTCATATGGTTCAAGGGCCAGTCACGTGCTCTTTCGGGTCGTGACAAAGTTGGTATCAGAGCGCTAGGTTGACCTTGGTTCGAGTCTAAGTTTGACTATGTGGAGCCTAGGGAGTTGTTTATATACGGAACTTAGGCTTGACCTTACGGAACTTAGACTTGGTCGAGGGGGTGTAAACCCGAACTTTCGTCGTTTTAGGATGACCCTTGGTTGATGGATTTGGTGACTAAAGTAGAGTGACGTACCGTTGGTATGTTCCGCGGCATACTTACGACACGCCACTCCGCTTAAGGAACCTTAGGATGTACATACTTTCGAGATCAGTGATTCTCTTTATATCCAGGATTATTCATCCATTTGAGATCCCCGATTCTATTAGTTTCATGATCATACCTTCATTGATACTGTTCCTTCCTATGATCATGTATCCACTTTGGATCTGTTGTTTCCCTTCTTGCCACTGATGTGCTCTCTTTGATACTCGATTGAGATTCCTGTCACCGTGTTTGAGCGCAGTTTGGGCTGCTGCTAGGGTTACGGCCGGTGTGAGCTCGTTTGGTACGAGGGCCGACCTTTGTGTTTTCTGGTGACATGGGAACGTCTCGAGTTAGTGTTGGTGATTGTGACCTCTAGTGGAGGCGAGTGCTTGGTCTTGCACCGGATGATCGGGCCTTTGTTAGAGCTGCCAGTTGAGAGAGGACTGTTGATGTACAGCATACCTCAGAGATGGTGATGTCGCCTACCGTGCAGACAGATGGACCAGCTGTCGCTGAGATTGACAGGGTGTTGCTTTCGGAGCTTACGAGCTGAGATTGCCGGAGCTTTCAGGCAGTTATGCGACAGATGATAGCTAGTCTACCCGATTTGAGAGACGAAGGTGATTCGTCCGATTTTGCGCCAGAGCGGGCCCAGTTGAGTTGAAGATTTCCAGTGTGGAGAGTCTTACTCAGATCTAGAGCAGGCTGATTCAGAGATGACCGCTTATGTATTGCCTTTCCTGGAGGATTGAGGCGTTGTTCGGCGTACAGGCATATGAGCCAGTTGTTGCTGCAAATGATGAGATATCGCCCAGATGATTGGAGCTACTGCAGCATGAGCATGTTCTTAGAGAGATGATAGCGAGTTGCTAGTTACCGAGGATGGATGACTAGGACGCGTGGTGAGTTCGCTTACCCCGATGCGAGGTCATCAGGTGGATTGATTCCAGCTAGAGACGACTTCACGCAGATTCGTTGAGAGTCGATTGAGACGATCGAATGTCAGGAGCCTATTTTCCAAGTTTAAAGTATACGGAAAGACATGCAGGTGATTCTATGGACCCTCTAGAAGATTGAAACCCTAACTCGACTTAATGACCGTGTGACAGCCTTGGAACCTTAGGGTTTACGGCGGTTCCGCGGCGCCATTAGTGAGGCTTGGGTTTGCCCTTCTACGGCTGGACCACCGACGTTGTGGCATGTACTCGATACTATTAAACTGTACCCGAGATGTGAGCTCTTGGGGGATTATGAGGATCTGACGAGTCGATCGGATGGTTCGACATCTTTCGGATATCGTGATGGGACACTGCTTGGGAGACTCCAGGTGCGAGCATAGCCGTCGGAGCGCAGTTCGTGCAGCCATGATGAGACGAGTCCGAATCAGTCGACACTGATGCAGAGTGAAGAAAAGAGTTCGCAAGATATTTCGACGAGATGACGTCCCACTCCGCCGACATCAGAGATGTTATACGCACCCAGAGGCGTGGTATATGGATATACCTTCCAGAAAGAAGCGCGATAGGTATGCAGCCGTTCCGGAATAAGCTTTAGCTTCAGCATTGGATGATGACTTCCGGGCATTTCGGCAGGATTGAGATTTGAGAAAGGAACCTCGGCAGGACCTTTCTGGAGTACGATACGAGAAGACCAAGACCAGGAGTGGTCGTGTTGCGCACACCCAGCAGGCCAGAGTTCGGCATTGTCGACGAGGTAGTTGACCAAGTTCGGATAAAGGAACTTACCCAGATGCGTTGCGAATGGATCAAGGACGGACGAGTGATGAGTATTCCTCCGATGGTTGGGACGTGTTCCCGAGGACCAGTTCGGCCTGACATCTGCTACAGAATGATGAAGCTACAGAGTACGCGATTTCGAGTCCGTGTGAGAGACTTCAGATTGACCGTGGCCGAGAGCAGTGCAGTGTATAGTAGCTTGGCGTGACGTCATAGTGGACGACGATGGAGACAAGTGGAACCAGAGGTTCGTGTGAGACACTGACGAGCTGTCATTGCTTCCCGTCGAAACTAGAGACCTGATATGCTTACAGAAACGTTGGGATGTGACCAATTTCCGAGAAATGTTGTGCTGAGGACACAGATGTCTTTCCAGCGAGAAGAGATAGTACAAGAGAGCCAGCCTCTGTACAGATCGGCATAGGCATGATTGGAAGAGACCTTGAGCAGGATTCCTTGCAGGACATTGCTGCAATGATGTTTGCACCCAGGATCAGATGTGTGACGTGCATTCAGATAGCCAGAGACCGACGTCAGTGATATGCTGCCTTACGAGTGGTCGTGAGGTTTGACCGAGAGGTGACCAGAAAAGTGCCAGAACGGAATCGTCCCCGTTAGCACACCTGACAGGGCCGATGAGCCGATTGACCGCGTGATAGGTAATCCGCAGAGAAGATAAGGACCTAGAGAGTCAGAAGACGCCAGACCGTGAGCAAGAGGCAGGTAGATATCCTGCGCTGCTAGCAGTGGATTACACTGATTCCTTCTCGACCTTGAAGGAGAAACTACCGAAGACGGTATTTATGATTTGTGATTTTGTGATTCGATTATCACGTATCCGTCATTTTGGATTTCGGTATTTTGGGCGTTCTATTTGCATGATCTAGTTTTGGTGACTGAGTTTCATGATATTGGTTTCATGCACCCACTGGATATTTATATATTTTGCGCAGAGTTTTCATGCATTTTAGTGTTAGGCTTTGATTCGTGCACGCTGATGCACACGGTTGTGAGATTTTCCTTGCGGTACCCTGATTTTGGTTTGAGCCGCATTATATCGTTGATTTTGACCCGGATTTTGATGGTTGATTTTTGCACTCCGTGCTGGCGATGTGCTTTACGCCTGTTCGGTGTTTGCTATTGGATTTCGTGATTTCCGTGCATGTTGAGTGCGCAGGGTTTAGATTTTCATTCGTGCACGATGGATGCACCGGTTTGGATTTTCGCGCATGTTGGGCGCATGTTTTTAGATACGATTTTGGTGCACGCCAGATGCGCTAAATCGGGATTCTTCGTGCATGTCACATGCACCTGATTTATTTTGCTGTCAGGCACATACGATGCCCATGACAGATGCTTCGTGCACACCCGTTGCACTTGGATGTTGTTTTGTGCACCTGTTTAGCACATATATGGATTTTTTTTTGATTTCAGTGCGCACCAGACGCACAGGATGGTGTTATGTTTAGATTGGATGTCTACATGTGTAGTTCCGATCCATATCATATCGGTTTTGTATTGGATTTGACATTGTGTTTTTTTTTACATTGACTCCGATGATTGCGGGATGCTTGACGGAGTTTTGTTTTCGAGTTATCTGCTCAGTACCCTTGCGCATGCATTGCGCTGTGACGTTCTATGTGTTGATGATTTCGGATCCCCGACGACTTTGGTTTATTACTGAGATGTTTTTGTATCTGGGGGTTTAAATTTAAAATTCGGGGACCGAATTTCTTTAAGGGGGGTAGATTGTAACATTTTCAAAAATATAAAATATTAATTTTGGGAATTTTTATAATTTAATATTATTTTATTGATTATTTTAATATTAAATGCAAATAAATAGGAAAAATGTTAGAAAAAATTATGAAAAATTATGGAAAATTCTAAAATAGGGTAAATTAGTGGATTATGGCATTTTTAAGTTTTTGTGATTAGTTTGACAATAATTTAGTGCTAATCGCGATTAAAATCGCTAATCGGGTTTTTTGGCAATTTTGTGCAAAACTTGCACATATCACTTTTTCTACACTTGTGCATTTTTCTAGCCATGGTTTTCTTTTGGGATTACTATTGATGTGAGAAGGTTTGGATTTTAAAAGAAAAGGAAAAGAAAGGAAAATATAATGATGAGGGTAGGGGAGAGAGAGAGGTGGACTTTGACTTAGCATACTTAGCCATTCTCCTCGTTTTCTGTGCACAGCCCCTGTTCTTCTAGTGTTGACCCAGGGTACTTCTAGTTTTGACAGATTCTATCTAGGGTGAAATCTGGGACATATATCCTAAGTTGCTATTTTGGATTCGTGTTTCCGTATTCCGTATTTTTGATTCTGAAATGGTGGAATGTGTTTTGCCTCGACTAATTGTCGTTTATACGACGATGTAGAGGATTTATTGATGGTTTTGAAGGCGTGCCATAGGTTCTCACCTATAGGCCCCTTATCGTATCGTTTTGGATTTCATGCGCCGTTTTAGATTGGATTTGGTTTTAATGCGCATATACGATATTTTGATGTGTAGGTACCCATGAAGACTTCGGGACGACAAGCAAATACGTGGTGACGTCCGCAATTGGTGATGCAAGGTGAGTAGATTATATCTACAGGGGGAAGTCGGGTGGATGGCGTATAGCACCCCCGCAGTCCGTAGATAGATTACTATGTAGTTTATTGTGATATTAGGTGTATTGTGGATAATGTAGGGTTAGAAGTGACTAGTGTAGTTCATAGTCGCGAACCCTAGGGTAGAATTACACCTACACACACACCCTTGCTTATCACTTGTACTTGCACTGTGATTGATGATATGTGATGACTTTGGAGATGAGTCGATGATGTGGGCTGGGTGCCCTTGGATCGGTGATTTTATACGATTCATATGTGGGATATGACTTGTGATTCTTGCGGGCTTGGGATATGTGTTTACCCCCGCATGCATACTTACTGAGGTTACCGTTTTGTACTAGACATAGAGTAGTACTCCAGACTATATGATCTGACGATGGTGATATCTGTTATGTGATGAGACAGTGAGATACTGACCCCTACCCAGCTATGGGGATGCCGTACGATGATTTACCGTACGAGCCGATATTGATGATAGATCCGCACTCATAACTCGAGGATATCTTATGATATGACATTGAGGCGAGATCACCGACTATATACTTTTATACATGTATCGACTCAGATTTAGGTGGTTTCCACACCTACCCCTCCTGATTGACCGGATACTTAGATGTAGTTTGCATAGTAGATACTTCACTGTGGTGTTGACTACTAGATATCTGCATTTTCCTGCTATTCGCATTGCTGGCATATGTTCATTGTTATATTATTATCATGCTGTTAGGACACCAGCACCATTATCGATGATGCGTATGTTTCACGTACACTATTTGCCGGCTCACACACTTCATCATCGATAATTGCCATGCCACTACACTGTAGTACTGTTGCATTCATGATATGATTACTGCTTGGCATATTGTACACATGTACCTGTACACAAACATAGATGATTCTGACTTGATTGAGATTGAGGACCGCAAGATATTCTTTAAACTGATTCATTCTAAAGGAGCGGTTCCTCCCGACATATGTACATTACTATTCCATGTTGCATGATTTCCGATATGATTATCTCTCTTTACATGTCGCATACATCATGGATTGATTGCATAGCACATTGCATTGGATTTACTTCTTGATGTGGATTTTCATGTGATTTCTGATTTTGAGGACCGTGGGATTATTTAAGAAAAGATGTTCTTTTATGAAAACCCGGTACCTCGTGATATGATATTTGGGTGCGTCCACCACGCGTTTTCTCGGTGCTGAGACGTGTGCTTGAAACCCGATTCGAGGAGTGATGATCCGTTTGCGGGTTCGTGGTGGGCCCGGTATGGTTCCCCTCGGCGAGATGATCGATGGGTTATGCCGATTGAGCCTGGAGGCGGACGAGTACCTACCGGTGATTGTATTTGAGCTCGGCGGATATCCGGGGGATACCGCCTGGAGCCGAGAGATGGGCGTACTGCCGGGGGCCGACGGGCCGCTACCGCAGACGGAGCCCAGAGATGGACATGGGTTGACTCGTGCTGCCGGGGTCGAGGGCCGATACCGCAGACGGAGCCCTATATGGATGAGGATTTACGTGTCGATGCTTGGCACGGGTTTCATGATGTTTTCCATGATATTGTTTATATCCTCATACTTGCATACATGATGCTTACTGTCAGTGGGTGACAGGTGGACGGGTTTCACATATATACAGACATGGATCATATACAGACTGGATTTACACTTGTCATACTTCATTTGTATATATAACAGGGTATGAGGGCGCTGTTATATATACCCTTACACCAATATTAGTGGTATGGGACGCTAATATATGTGTATTGATATCATTGATATTTCATCATACTTACCTCATGCAGGCATACCTTACACTGATGACATGTTATTACCTGAGTACCTGGCACTACATACATGATTAGATGTTACCTTGCCACCTTATTACACTCAAATGCACTCTTGTGGATTGTATTACTGATCGTTGACTTAGGTTTATGTCTTGCATTCGGTTTCTGCTTGTAGATATTTCTATTCACGAGTTGGCAACTCACCCCCGTTGTGCCACAGTCCTTGCAGGTTCTGCCGTACAGGTTTCATTGCGGCATTTCTGGCACACTACCTTCTTGCGGGTGATTTGCTTTGGTAGGTGGATTCTTTCGCATCAAGAATCACCATTTTATTCATGTATTTCATTGTATCTAGAAATTGTCCATCAACCAAAAACTTGTATATTCTTTCAGACTTAGAGACAGTGTGGTATTATTCGACCTTAGAGTCGCGCTTAGTAGTATTGCGGTTTTCTTGCTGCTTTTTGAGCTTTCCTTGATTTTGATCCTCGCCACTTGGCGTTGTATATTATCATTTCATCGTGTGGTTGTGACCGTCGATTGACGAAGAGCTAGCTCCCGCTTGGGGATGCCTTTATCATTTTATATATTGTTATTCATGTTGTACCCCGTTCGGGGCCAGTTTTACAAGAGAAACTCTGCCGAAAATTTTAGAAAAGACTGTACGGTTTTCAAATGCACATTCGGCTTAGTTATTTAAAAACCTTGATTTCAAACATGTTTTTCTTCACTTCTTTAAACCAGTTTTCTTTACTTATTCTCAAAAATGGTTTTAGATTTCTGGGCTTTTGGCTTACTTGGATCAGATGGAGTCCTATAGACTTCATATGGTTCAAGGGCCAGTCACGTGCTCTTTCGGGTCGTGACATTATTGCTAAACTAACAAACTGTAAAGAGAGTAGAAAGGTTATACCGAACGATCCGAGTCCTTCGTTCTTTAACCATCATCCTACGCTCCGTTGCGGCTGCTCCGATCTCGTCGATCTCCGATCTGCTCGTCCAGGTGGCACCACGTCACTGATTCTTTAAACGGGCTCCCTCCTCTGACTCGAGGCAACTCGGTCATCAAGTTTGCCAAAAGAGACGACCAAGAATGATGTAGAGAATGAGTAGATGACTTTGTCTCACTTCGTCCAAATCCATGGACGATCGGTTAATGAAGTTGCCGATGGAAATGAAATGGAACGAGATATGAACTATGAAATTTCCATGTATCCAAAACTTTAGTCTTTTCTTTTAACAACCATAATTTTTCTCTCATGAGTGAGTGGAGGAGGAGAAGGGGCCGGCCACTTAAATAGAGGAGGAGGGTGAGTGTAGGAGCAAAGGGGGTGAGCATAAGGATAAATATCAACAACAAATATCCTTAATCAAAACAAAACTCATTAATGAAATGAATGACTCACTAAACCTAGTCATCCATTCATTAATGCAACCAAAGAAAACACAACACCAATTAACCAAGTCATCACCTTCTAGAACCTTCTAGAAGCATGACTCACCTTCATCGAAGAAAAGATAAATCCGTTTTTAACCGAATGTTAAAAGACGGCTGATAGAAAACTGGAAACTGGCAACTTCCAAAAGTGATCCTGAAACAACTTTCAGGATAACCCCGTAACTGATTAAATATACCCGCATTTGTATTACGACCGAATACAAATGCAACTGAGACAAAGATATTATATCTACTCAATACAATACTCGGATCCGGCTTAAACCAAAGCCGACCAGTATCATCTGTCCGAAAACTGACACGTGCGTAAACGTACGTGCATTTTCCGAACCCTGCCATAAAACCATACGGCCTCTACAACGTTTCGCCCGAACTTGGGAAACTGTCTGTGGGGAACTCTAATGACTCGTCAGTACCCTGGCAGTGGGTTTAACCACAAACCGTCAGCGTCACTAGCAATGCATAACGGCTGCCTATGGACTGACCTCAAGGGAGGCCGATGAGCGAACTCATCCGGAAACCCTACTGAGCCTAACAGTGACAATGTATATACAGTCCGGTCCGTTCGTCTATGAGTATCGCATATCTGCCTAGGGGGCTAGTAACGTCAGACCCCCAATAGCAGTATAAGTCTTGTCGGAGTGTAGCCCAATAACACCCTGAGATACTACTGGAGTACCTACCAGTAAATCTCTTGCCACGGCCGTGGGCTTTGTGTAATGGCTCTCCTAGACACAGCACAATCTCGCCCCCAATACCGGGAGAGACGAATCCCCTGCCGATCCGCTCACGTGCCTCCATATGGCTCGGGACTGTACCCAAAAGCTACCTGTTTGCACGACTCCTTTGAGCCGTGGTAGGGTAGAAATCAAAGCACAGTGGGAACTCACACGAGACAAATGACGACCTCAGGTCGATGAACTAACCTGTACACATGTCACCAGGGAACTGCTATCTGACGATGTGTATAATACCAACTAGCAGGTTCCCGGCGAGTCCTGTCCGGTGTACTCATAACCCAATGAGCACCTGTATACATCTTAGGTGATCCAACTGACACCAGTGGCTTGTGAGACCGGCCACCGCCCCTCGTCGGGGTCTCGACTGTATACACTAGTCTACTCCGGAGTATCGATGCCCTGTCTCAAAACTCCCACGACTAGGGACCACAATTAAGGATATGCATATAAACTACCCAACTCTCACGTATATGATCGCCATCATACTGTTGGTAGTAAAGCAAGATCCTAAGGGCTCTATCAAAGTGTAACATGTAATCAGTCACCTGAACATGTACACGACTGATAAAGGCAAACCAGATAGCATACTATCATCTCGAGTAAAACTGTCCTACCGGGATAGGTCCTCCGCCATCATTGCAATCACGTACCTGCGATCCAATAATTGACTATGAGGGCACTATCTCCAAAAATCTCCCACTCGCACTCAAGGCTAATTATTGCGATGTCGACTACTCACAGCCCGTGTGAAACCGAACATCCAACTCTTCTACTAATCAGTTTCACAAAACCCGTTTGTAAAACTATTGTGTTCGAGAAATAGCCTCAGTGAGTAGATCCGCCTAGATGTTTCTTTCCATATCTCTCTAAATCTCAAGTTCGCGGAGAAAGCCATCTCCCGAATCGAGTAATACCTGTCTTAGAATATGTCTGGATATCTGATGGGACCTAGTTCATAAATGAACTCCAAATCCAAACTTCTTAGACTGTATCGATCACTGAACCTAATCAGTATCCGGCACCATGCCACCCACAGTATCCTCTTGGACCACCTGTCCATAATACTGTCCCTCGTCAGAGGGAAAACTAAAACTCTGACAATCATTCTGTCATCCACGTCACCTTTGAAGCCTGTAATGATAATCGTCTCCCGAAGGAGGCTGCCGTCATCAAATCCGTAGAACATGTACCTATGTTCTAAAACTGCTTCCTTATGTTTCTCCAGGATTGGATTAAAACAAACTTATTGCAACTAGTGCAAAAAACAACATTTGGTGTGGTACTTGATATCTCACGATTGACTCAATTGCCTAAGCAAGTGATCTGCCAATCATGCACTTCTCTCTCCCCTTTAGTCTGTAAGACACCTTTAGAGAGGGTGACTCCATCACCTGCAGGTACACCACCATGCTAGGAGTCAACTATTCTAAAAACCATTAGAATATCTGTCAAAGTACCCACATTGGGAAACTACCCAAATCTAGATCTAAAACCATAGATCCAGAAACCAGAATGTCAAATATTATATCCATATCCTGTCTGGAGAAACAACTGTGTGACGACCACAGCACAACCGATCGTAGTATAGGAATTTTACTTCCTACTCTGTGTATGTCATCCAGATACCATGACATCACACCCTACTACCTTCTTAACAGATCCATCCCCTATTCTGATGAAGTCAAACCCATGACTGACACATCAAAATTAGATGATCTATCTCCGCTATAACTGCTCTAGTCTATAAATAGACATAAGCTACTTGCCCACTATGCTTCCGCTGCTCCCACTGACTACGACAACCCTCTGGCAGAATAATATACACGTGCACTTCTAAAGCTAGTTTAGAACGACGCCATACTTATCCTCCTGCCTGGTCTCATAGTCTGGAACAACAGTAGTATCAAGTCTGGGTAGATAAGAACCTCCCTGTCGCCGTCCTTGAGGCTATCGAAGTACCTCTCGGGTGTCTAAGGTTACCCACCATATCTGCGGAGTGGCTAATGGAATGTCAAACCTGAATGAATATATAGGTCCTATTAAATTTTCCGTAATCGTTTACGGTTCTGGAATCACTTCCAGTTCTACCATACTCCCACTACTGTTTTCTGAAAAAATCCATTTTATTAAATCTGTGGCGAGTCAAGAACAATATCACTATTGATCTTCCAAATGGTAGAATATCAACCCTCGTCATAGCCAGGGTCAACCCACAAACAGCCATTACAGAAACGTGCCCTGAGTTGTCCAGAGTCTGGTTTTAAGCATAAGCTGGACAACTCCCCATACCTTAACATCTTTTAAGGTACGAACTATTCTATATCCAATATAGAAACTTTGGCACTTTATTTAATTGGAACCAGATTCAAATCATGCAGCTGTCTCCAGTGCATATCACATTAATGGAAAGAGGCTAATCAGCTTTACTCAACTAAAGAATCCATCCAATTATGAGTAACCTGAAAGAGAAACAAGTTTCTCAAAACCATTACTATCATCTGAATACCAATCACAAGAATCTACATCTTCGATCTCTTTGAAGAATCCCGATACTTGTGACACCTGGTTCTCTACTTTATTCTTATACCCACAACTTCTCAAAACTTAGACCTTGTATTTCTACGAAACACTTGTCTAAAAACTAGAGAAGTCATAAGTAAACAGAACATAGTACGACGACCTACCCCTTTGTCCTGATGGACACTAGACAACATACAATACTCTGTATAAGTCCGCTGAGTTAAACAACTCAAAACCTGTGCTTCGTAGGTGGAAAACTGTACCCTGGCGATTTCCTCAAATATCACCAATTACAACGAATTCCGATATAATGAGGATAATCACCTAATTCCCAATAACTTACTCCTACTCATCATCTGTAAAACCATACAGATATGATAATGAAACCTGGTAAATACATACTCTGGAGTAAGTATCCAATCGGGAAAACAGTTTTCCTTTAACAATGCACTGAAACATGAAAATATTTCCTAGGGGTATTTTGGTATTCATAGTAATGCCTCTTCCATAATCCAATTCATGACTATAACCGTATATTTTACTGCCATCTCTCTAAGTCCCTTTATTTGTCTTTAGTCATTACCTTCTGTACACCATTGTTAGGCTAAATGGTTTTCTTCCTTCCCTACCGTTCGGCACCAGCCTATGGTTTGGAAGAAGACTATCAAGTAAGCATAATAGGTGTACCCTCCTAAACCAAGGAGTACTCACATCTTGAGAGAAGGTGATGATAAAAGACAACTGAATAATACTTTATTCCTTTAAAGGTGAAATAGTAGTGGCGATGAAGTACGCGGTTTGGTCGTGAATGATATCAGTCGCAATTTACTTTGCCCTCTTTCTAATCCCTTTATCTTGTCTTTACATATTACCTTCTGCACACCCTACTTAGGCTAATTGGTTTTCTTCATTCCCTACCTTTCGGCACCTGCCTATGGTTTGGAATAAGACTATCCAATAAGCGTAATAGGTGTACTCTCCTAAACCAAGGAGCTCTCGCAACCTGAGAGAAGGTGATAATAAAAGACAATTGAATAAACCAATTCTATTTCTCCTGAACCTGGATCCATCCTCGAAGAAGTCCCTTCGAGTTCGTATATAACCATACGATGGATCTATCCAATGGAAGTGGATATCCGTAGTAATACGGGTGTTCTGAGAAATTCAAAGGGTAAAAGAAGGAGTGGTAATGACTTATGCAATTTAGACAATCCAAAAGCCAGTATTTTAAGAAGGTTCGGTCAACTTGGTCATTGATTCATAGTCTAGGGTCGGTCAAAGGTCGCTGCCAAAGTGAGAGAGAAAAGAAACACTCTGCGTGAACTCTAACCTAGATCAGAATGGTTATCACTTTATCTAATCCGGAAACCTCGCACTGTCCTGTCAAATTCTCCTCCAAACCTGAAAGAAGAATCAATCGGGATCACCCGAAGAGTAAACCAACTCATCAGTGGGAATCGGGATCCAACTCTCATCGCATGATAACGTGATGGTATACATCCACATTACTCATACTCCAGTAGGTATGCGCATACTTGGCAAGTTTCAGTTTCTTTAGAAACTCCCGATATAATTTTTGCCCCATGCTCTTATAACCTTGGCGTTAGGTCAAAATGTCATAAGTCACATGCCAAGTTCTACCCGTCACTATCTTGTTAATTTGAACCAACCCGCATATGCCCTTGGCGTTAGGTCAAAATGGCAGAACGGCTGTCCCAAACCAACTCATCTATCTATGCAACAATTGAATACCCAGCAGCTACCAAACACTATGCCTTGGCGTTAGGTCAAAATACATAGCTTGAATACTACTGAATACCCAAAAGAAGTGACGGAGGGCTACGGCTGGTTTTTGGCGAAAAACCTTTAACGTAGTCAACTTGATATCGCTGAAGGAACCTGATAGCTTTTTAAAATATAGTGGCGAAAACCTTTTGCTAAAGAGGTCATTCCCAGTGAAGGGATCTCAGCTCTTTCCTCGTAGAATGCGGTGCAGGGTATTCCACTGAATACCGCGGTGCAAAGCAACATGTAATCGACTATAGTGAAGTTATTACCCTGACGCAAACTTCTGCCCAAGGGGTCAGTCCCGGTGAAGGGATATCGGCCATTGCCCCGTCGAATGAGGTGCAGGATATTCCACTGAATACCGCTATGCAAAACAAAAGGAAACGTCTTTGCAATAACACCTTTTAAATTTGTTCCAAAAACTGTAAACAGGTTTGCTTTCCTTTGCATTGATCAGAATCAACGCAGTCCCATCAATCAATCACACCAGAAAAGAACGAAAATAAAATGTACGTATATGCCATCTGTATTCGTCACTGGGTCCCGTCATCACCCGTTAGGTTACTTAACTAACGACAGAGCGGGGACTGGACTAGCGCGGGTGTAAAACATATACAACATCTAATAGTATATAAACCAATATACAATAATCGCTCCAGGCGTGATAATATACAACATTACAGAAAAGTAATAAGCATCACAGAATAATACAGATAATCTGGGATCCCCGGGTTTCACAGAGCCGCTGCTGAAACCCGACGTTCCCCTGTCGTGTGGATAGCCTGTGCAATGAAACCTAGACCCCTACGGGTGCCGCAAGTTACCCGCCAAAACCTGAAGCGAGGCAGCCCCATACAGCAAAGTGAATGGACCACCCAGCACTTCACGAAATCCGGTAATCTTGGGCACCCCTCCTTGGGTCAACCTGTACCCCCTACGAGTGCGGCGAATAGTCTGTCAATTCTAGAGTGAGGCCCCTCTGCCTCTCAAAGCCATGAGATGCGGACCCGTTGCCCTCCAGAACCCGGCTATCCGTGCACTCCGTCGCGGGGCAAAACCTAGTACAGTAATGAAAAATAGTACAACAGGTACATCGACCGCAACCTGGTCGTGCCCCAAAAGAATATTATACAACAGGCAGTGACGGCAGTCCACATGTTGGACGCTCGTCCCACAATATCAAATGTACAAATAAACTCAAACTGTACTACCATTGCACACTGCTATCCACCACGGCAAATCCGCAAGATCACAGCACAACACAGAACATCAACGCGAATGTCACGTTCGCAAACCCGTCTAAAAGAACTATAGCAATCAGACGCGGTTTACCGATCAAATGACATTCCCGGTCAGAGATATAATGTAAGCACTGTAAACTAACATGTTTAAATTTCGATCGACTAAATATCACAAAGTGGGCCCCACGAACAACTGGTGAACAGTAACAAAATCTGGGCCCAAAAGATATATACCAAAAACCCCAAATTCCAACAGAGAAGACACAGACCAAATTTGGTGCACTGATCCCATAGAATGGCCGCGGATGCGCGGCCAAACCATGGGTTTGGCCGCGAATCCGCGGCGGTTTGGTGGGATCACGTGCTCAAATTTGGTCGGTGTACTTCTGAAACCCTGCACAACTTTCTGTGATGTGTGGAATAATTTTAGGACCCCTTTAAAAATCGACAGAAACTGTGAACTTGGATTTTGCAGTTTTTGATTTCCGGTTCGATCGATGTTTTAAACGCGTTAGCATAAGTTAGTAAAGCAAAATGGTGAGGCTCTGATACCACTGTAAGTCTACGGTAGCGCCCCGGCTGTCTACTGACGCCAAATGCGGAACAAAAACTTTTTAACTGGCGCTATAGTATACTTTAACCCGGATCTGCCATTATTGCTAAACTAACAAACTGTAAAGAGAGTAGAAAGGTTATACCGAACGATCCGAGTCCTTCATTCTTTAACCATCATCCCACGCTCCGTTGCGGCTGCTCCGATCTCGTCGATCTCCGATCTGCTCGTCCAGGTGGCACCACGTCACTGATTCTTTAAACGGGCTCCCGCCTCTGACTCGAGGCAACTCGGTCGTCAAGTTTGCCAAAAGAGACGACCAAGAATGATGTAGAGAATGAGTAGATGACTTTGTCTCACTTCGTCCAAATCCGTGGACGATCGGTTAATGAAGTTGCCGATGGAAATGAAATGGAACGAGATATGAACTATGAAATTTCCATGTATCCAAAACTTTAGTCTTTTCTTTTAACAACCATAATTTTTCTCTCATGAGTGAGTGGAGGAGGAGAAGGGGCCGGCCACTTAAATGGAGGAGGAGGGTGAGTGTAGGAACAAAGGGGGTGAGCATAAGGATAAATATCAACAACAAATATCCTTAAGCAAAACAAAACTCATTAATGAAATGAATGACTCACTAAACCTAGTCATCCATTCATTAATGCAACCAAAGAAAACACAACACCAATTAACCAAGTCATCACCTTCTAGAACCTTCTAGAAGCATGACTCACCTTCATCCAAGAAAAGATAAATCCATTTTTAACCGAATGTTAAAAGACGGCTGATAGAAAACTGGAAACTGGGAACTTCCAAAAGTGATCCTGAAACAACTTTCAGGATAACCCCGTAACTGTATAAATATACCCGCATTTGTATTACGACTGAATACAAATGCAACTGAGACAAAGATATTATATCTACTCAATACAATACTCGGATCCGGCTTAAACCAAAGCCGACCAGTATCATCTGTCCGAAAACTGACACGTGCGTAAACGCACGTGCATTTTCCGAACCCTGCCATAAAACCATACGGCCTCTACAACGTTTCGCCCGAACTTGGGAAACTGTCTATGGGGAACTCTAATGACTCGTCAGTACCCTGGCAGTGGGTTTAACCACAAACCGTCAGCGGCACTAGCAATGCATAACGGCTGCCCATGGACAGACCTCATGGGAGGCCGATGAGCGAACTCATCCGGAAACCCTACTGAGCCTAACAGTGACAATGTATATACAGTCCGGTCCATTCGTCTATGAGTATCGCATATCTGCCCAGGGGCTAGTAACGTCAGACCCCCAATATCAGTATAAGTCGTGTCGGAGTGTAGCCCAATAACACCCTGAGATACTACTGGAGTACCTACCAGTAAATCTCCTGCCACGGCCGTGGGCTTTGTGTAATGGCTCTCCTAGACACAGCACGATCTCGCCCCCAATACCGGGAGAGATGAATCCCCTGCCGATCCGCTCACGTGCCTCCATATGGCTCGGGACTGTACCCAAAAGCTACCTGTTTGCATGACTCCTTTGAGCCGTGGTAGGGTAGAAATCAAAGCACAGTGGGAACTCACATGAGACAAATGACGACCTCAGGTCGATGAACTAACATGTACACATGTCACCAGGGAACTGCTATCTGACGATATGTATAATACCAACTAGCAGGTTCCCGGCGAGTCCTGTCCGGTGTACTCATAACCCAATGAGCACCTGTATACATCTTAGGTGATCCAACTGACACCAGTGGCTTGTGAGACTGGCCACCGCCCCTCGTCGGGGTCTCGACTGTATACACTAGTCTACTCCGGAGTATCGATGCCCTGTCTCGAAACTCCCACGACTAGGGACCACAATTAAGGATATGCATATAAACTACCCAACTCTCATGTATATGATCGCCATCATACTGTTGGTAGTAAAGTAAGATCCTAAGGGCTCTATCAAAGTGTAACATGTAATCAGTCACCTGAACATGTACACGACTGATAAAGGCAAACCAGATAGCATACTATCATCTCGAGTAAGACGGTCCTACAAGGATAGGTCCTCCGCCATCATTGCAATCACGTACCTGCGATCCAATAATTGACTATGAGGGCACTATCTTCAACAAATTACGGCCAGGTAAGTGCCAGGTAAGTGGGAGGCTCCCCACTACGAAAGTAGTGGTCCTAATTAAGTAACCACTTGCCTTCGACATACTTGCCTAGGCACCGCAAAAGTCAGATAGGATGAACGGCCGATGCCTGTAACTAGTCCTCTGTCCTATTGAGCGCGAAGTCCTTAAGGCTGAGTCTAGTATTTTTTAATTAACAATGGTCAATGCATATGCTTTTTGTGATTTTTGGGGTCCTGGGAAGGGTGATGAAATCTCCGCCCAATCTGAATTGGTTTCAAGCCCCTTAAGTCCGTATTAATGAATGCAAAGCGGTAACAAATCAACTGCAAACAATTTTTATTTTTTAACCGCGGCGCAAAGAATCCTGCACAAGAACAGTTTATTGGAAGGGGGAAGAGAATTTGCGCAAAGAATGCTGCAGAAAACACAGTTTATTGGAATCCAGAGGAGTGGGAAAGAGGAGAGAGAGAGTTACCAAAAAGTTGGGCCACTAAAGCCAACAAATGGCCGCGGTTCCGCGGCCAAACATGTGCTAAGGCCGCGGTTCCACTGCTGTAGGGAGGGATTGGGCTTCCAAAAATTTTGGGTGTGCTGTTGTGGTTGTCCTCTTCTTGTCTGGATTTGCTGAATCTTGATTTGCTCACTGTATCTGCTCCAGATTTTTACATTAGACAGTTTGCTTCGTTTTGATCCGTCGCGGTGTAGCCGCGAGATGTGGGTCTAATTTCCCACGTCTTTGGCACTGAACTCGACCGTCTTTTGTTCCTGAACACTTGCATAAAAACTAATCAAAAATAACATGATGGTTTTTTTTACAATGTATATTTTTTTGTTTTGTTTTTCGGTTATATTTATATTCACAAATTAACCCGAAATTACACAAAGAAATAAACTACCGTCTCCCCGGCAACGGCGCCATTTGATCGTTAGGGATTCTGCGTGTTCAAGTTTAGTTAATTACCGCAATCAAAACGGTTTCGCTTGTAGCTAGCCGGTTGAGTACGGGTCGTCCGCAGGGAGATGGGGATCTTTTTCTATGTGCTTTAACGAGTTAAGTCCAATTTTCCAGATTTGTTTGTGATTAACAAAGTGTTAAATTGATATGTAAACAGAGCTTGTTAGGGTTAGGATTTGGTTAGTTTGTGTTAGGAGTAGCTCACTTCTTTCGTTGCCACTCTTAATATCGACGTTACGGTAATCGGCAACAACGGGGATTGGCACGACTAGGAAGGAACTTGCGAGTATAAGCTAGGCTTTCCAATGCTTAAGTTCTTCCTTTTGGTGCTTGTCCGTCCGTTCTTGGCTCTTAGCCATAACCTCCGGTTAATTCAACCATAACCGGTCTCACTACGGAATCACCGCTATCATATAGGATAGGGTGTTGTAGGGAGCGGATTGTGGTTCAATTAACAGGAGTTCGATTTAAGATGTTGGGCAAGGAAAGAGTGAGAGAGATTTCCTTCTCTCAAACTTCCCTTATCCTACCCTAACAAGTATGGAAACTACTCATCCATTACAAGAAGAACGAAAAATAAAACAAAGGAGGAAGATAGAAAGAAGGAGATTAGAAGATAACAAATAGCTATTTGCGACCGCACCTTGGCAAGGATCAAGCTTAAGCATCATGGTTGTTTAAGGATAAAGGAAAAGAGAAAAGAAAGAAACAACAATAAATAACAACAACTAATTATCAATTAAAGATTACAAGCAATTAACATAACAAGATCAAGACAAGTATAATAACAAAATGAACTTCTTTATTCATCATTCTTCACTTACAAGAGCTCACTACAAGTTTTTCAATGGAGAAGAGATGAGAAGAGGAAGAAGAACACCAAGTATTCTAAAACCTAAAATACAAGATTATGCACCTTTGGCTTCACAAGGTTCTGGGCTATTTATAGGCAGGTAAAAGGAAATCTAGGGCAACAATCAGAACCATGATGAAAAGACCAAACAGCCCCTGAAATTTTATCAGCTGAGGAGGCCGTAGGGCCGCGGTTCCGCGGCCTATACCCCCTATTGGCCGCGAAACCGCGGCCATATAGATGAGTTAGGCCCTCCAATTTCTTGTGCTTCCCTGATATTCTATGTCCTTTATTCTGGTACATGTTTTTTCTCAGATTTTCTTCACGATTTTTCCAGAATTTCTGTTGAGCAAAAAGTGATTTGATGTGGATCTTTTTGTCATGATTTCCTCGAGCTCCGCATAGATTTCTTGGACTTGGTGTTGCCATTGTGCTTTGTGCATGAAGGTGACAATCGATTTGCCCTTTTGTCTTCTTAACTGGTGTGTGGCAACATACGGATAGAGAGCGGAGACCCGTGTTTTATCTGTGGTTGACAGGAACCCGGATTTTTCGTGTTTTTCATGAATTTCACCGTTTTGAGCCGAGAACCTGTATCCTGCAATTGACTAGCAAACACGGCTCAAGAGTACCTACCGATAAGCGATGTGATAAAAATTGGGCGGTATAAAAATGCAAAAACCTGATATGAACATCGTGTGTGTTTGTTTTGTTTGTGGTTGCCCGTGGATTGTATCCGGAGACCGAGTAATGCCGTCACCCGTAGGACGTGGATTAGTCCAAATCCGTATTTACTTAGATTTGGGTTTGGTGTTTTTAGTTTAAGGATACGTTAGCCGTATTGAGGCTAAGATCAACTTAAACGTTCGTTAAGGATACGTTAGCCCTGTTTGAGACTAAGATCAACTTAACGTGACCGTTTAGATCCGGCAAAAGAGCATATGGAGGCTCTATTGTTCCAGTTTAGGGACGTAGTGATCCATAGGTAGTTTAAGGACGTTGCGGCCCATGTTCCAGTTTAGGGACGTGGTGGTCTATGTTCCAGTTTAGGGACGTGGTGGTCCGACATTTGTTTAAGGACGTTTCGGTCCAATATTAGTTTAGGGACGTTCCGGTCCACGAGTTTAAAGACCCCGCAGTCCATATTGATGTGTGGTCGTCGCGACCCGTCACCTCTATGACGTCGTTGAAGGATTACAACGATGGGTGTCAGAGGAGTTCGGAGATGTACCCTCGAACCGGAGGTAAATTGATTTAAAAGAGCAATCTTGCTCAGTCAATTTAATTTAAGGACTTACGGCAAAAATGGGCTAAATCCAGTTGAAAATGTTCAACATTTTATTTGCTTTTGCGTTGCATTTCTTTTCATTTTTATTTAGGCTTTTCCCAGAAAGGATGCAGAGCATCGATTTGTTTTGGGCTCTGCCCTTTGTAAATGATGCGGAGCATCAATTTCATTTGGGCTCTGCCCTTTTATTGCTTTGCAATTTATTTTGGCCTGCTTGGTCTTTTTGATTTGGGCCTGGCCCTTTTAGGAAATGCATTGCATTTATCAGGCGCTTTGCGCCAATCAGAGAGCGCAAGCGCACGTGGCGTGCTCTGGTGAGTTGCGCCAATTTCAGAGAGGAAAGCTCTATTCAAAAGCGCATAGCGCAAACGGTTCAGACGCTGACACGTGGCGCTCTCTGGTGGCTTGCGCCAGCCCAAGAGCGCAATAGTACAGATTTATAAGTGCAAAACACTATTAATTTGAGAATCTTTTAGATTCAAGAACTGATGGTTCATAAGAGAAGTGCGAAGAACTATTTGATTTCTTGATCTAATTTAGATCAAAGAAAAATAGGTTTTTCTTGTTTTTCTTTTCTCAGAGAACCAAAGGTTCGTGAAAAGTGCAAAGCACTATTTAATTAATTAAAGATCATTGATTTTCTTTTTAGATCTATGATCTGTTCATAAGAGAACTTTCTCTTTCGCTAAAGGTTTTTTACCTTTTTGTTCTTGAGGAATTCTTCAGAGTTCTCCTTTTTTTTTAGAAAAATGTTGATGCCTTTGAATTGAGCTCTGGGGTCCTTTTTATACTGCCCATAAATTAGTTAAATTTGTTAAAGAGATCTTTCTCTGAGTGATTTGGGGAGTTTTCCCCACCGTTGGATCTTTGATCCAAGGGCCTCTGTTATACAGAAGAAAATCTTCTTGTTTTAACAGGAACAGAAAGATTTGTTTAAAATCTTAATTCTGTTTAGCACAAATGCTCCAGCGCGTGACACGTGTCGTGCAGCGCACAGCGCAGCGCAACTGCGCAAGCGCATCTGCGCTGACACGTGTCGCGCAGCGCACAGCGCAGCGCAACTGCGCTAGCGCATCTGCGCTGACACGTGTCGTGCAGCGCAGTGCTTGCGCAACTGAAGCGTTGCTTCCTTTAATTTTGCTTAAAATAGAGTTTTGCTCTGATTGGGCGCGCCTTCTTGGGCGCTGCGCTTACGTATCAGCGCCTGACATGTCGCGCGTTGCGCCCGAGATTTGAAGCGTTGCTTCAAAATTTTGAATTTTGAATTTCAACAGAGCTTTGCTCTGATTGGGCGAAACATCGTCGTATAAATGCCAAGTAGTCGAGGTAAAACACCATACACAAACTCAGAATTCACAATACATAAATACGGAAGCACGAATCCAAAACAGTAACTTAGGAAATAGGCTCCAGATTTCACCCTTGGTCAAATTAGACAAATCTATACACGCCAGGGGTCAAGACTACTGGAAATAGGGCCATGCACTAAAAAAGAACCAAATCCCTCCTGCTCTGGCCGCAAATTACGGCCAGAAGGAATAAATTGGCGGCCGGGGATTGGATTTGGGGGCTAGGGTTCGGTGTGGTGGTTCCATGGTGCCTGCACATCTCATTGTCAACTCAACTTTATTTTAGGGTTCTCGGAGTGATAGCAGATTCCTAAATACGATCACAGATTCACAGTTTTCTCCGACATCGTCTCATAAATCCGTATTTTGTGTTCTAGTCTCTAGTTTGATCCAAAATAACATCACACCATGGGTTCTAGGGTCACCACAAGCCTCAATTTTATCTTTAATTTCATATCTCACCTAAACCCTAACTTGAAGTTTCACAAATCCACCAAACAACACAATATCGATATGAAACTAGCATAGACGCACAAGGAAATTGAAATACAACTCTACAGTGAAGAAATTACCTCCTTTGGAAACTCAAGAAAATTCTTGAGTTGCTCAAAGTCCTCAAGATCCACTCTTGCTAGGTTCAATGTGTAGCTAGTGAGCTTGGGAGCAAGTTTTGTGAAGTGGGAATGGGGTTTTGGTGAGGGAAATGAGAGGGATCTATGGAGTGAAGGGGAGGAGGATGAGGGAGGAGTAGGATCAGCAGCAGCTCTTGGGGAAGTGGAGAGAGAAATGAGATGGGGAAATGGTTCAAAAAGAGGGGTTGACCCTATACTTACCCTCTCTCTCTCATCATCATACTTACCTTTTCTTCTCTTTTTCTTTTCCTTTTTCTTCTCACTCCATTGCAAACCCTAAGCAACCATATCCCAAAACATGTAACAAGTGTAAGAAGTGTGGAAAATGATATGTGCACATTTTTGCACAAAAATGCTAAAAATCAGATTAGCAATTTTTAATCGTGATTAGCACTAAATTAGCATATAACTAATCATAAAAACTTAAAAATGGTATAATTCCATAAAATACCCTATTTTAGAATTTTCCATAATTTTTCCCCATTTATTTGTATTTAATTATACCGGAATATTAAAATATTCATTAAAACAATATTAAATTATAAAAATTCCCAAAAATAATATTTTATTATTTTGAAACGTTACAATCTACCCCCCTTAAAGAAATTCGGTCCCCGAATTTAAATTTAAACCCCCAAATACTAAAATATTACGATACAAATTCCAAGTCGCCGGGGCTCCGAATCATCAATACATAAAACATCATAGCGCAATGCATGCGCGTGAGTACTGAGCAGATAACTCAAAATCAAAACTCCGTCAAGCATCCCGCAATCATCGGAGTCATGGTAAGACACAAATGTCAAATCCAATACAAACCAATATGATATAAATCAGAACTATACATGTAGACATCCAATCTATACATGTGAATAGATGATGTAAATGCATGCCAAATCTTCTTAAGTCGCTGTGCGATGCGCATAACACTGCACAGTGGCGGACGTTTTTCATAAGAAAATAACCATATATGTATATATCTTTTGTTTACTATGTACGTTCCGCCGTTTTGAAAATAATTTAGAAGGGTTTCCTTGTTTTTAAAACGTTTCGTGTCATATCGGACACGTAGGTATATATGCCGGGACTATAGCTCGCTCTTTGGAAATCCCTTCGATAACTATTAATGCATGCAAAATATATCCAGGTACTGTCCTCTGACTAGTCCTGCTCAGTACAAAACGAAAATCAAATATCATAAAAATGTACTGCTCCAAAAGGAATAAATCCCAAAAATGCACATAACATCACCCTGTGCGTCTGGTGCGCACGGAAATCAAAATCCATATATGTGACATACAGGTGAACAAAACAACATCTAGGTACAACGGGTGTGCACGAAGTATCTGTCATAGGCAACGTGTGTGCCTGACAGCCAAATCAGGTGCATCTGATATACACGAAGAATCTCGATTTTGTGCATCTGGTGTGCACCAAAATCGTATCTCAAAACATGCACCCAACATGAGCGAAAATCTAAATTGGTGCACCATCGTGCACGAATGAAAATCTAAACCCTGCGCACTCAACATGTACGGAATCACGAAACCTAATGGCAAACGCCGAACATGCGTAAATCCAGTCAAAAGCATGGAGGGCAAGAATCAACATCAATATCAGAATCAAAATCGACATATCGAATGACATCAAATCGAAGTCAGGTGCAACCGTAGTGCACAAAATATAAATCCAGTGCAATAAAGGCACGAAATATAAATCTGATGCGATAAACGCAAGAAACATAAAACTGGTGCGACAAACGCATGAAGTATAGAACTGGTGCATCCCATGCACAAATACCAAGCAATAACTCAAATGCGTAAGCAGCAACACCAAGTGTACCCTGGTATAAAGGAAATTATAAACGTGTGCAACTGCGTGCACAAAACACATATCAATACACTACAAGCACATATAAGCTATACCGAGTGCAAAAATCAAATCGTGTGCATAACATATGCACAACATCAAATCAACCGTATGAAATCCATGAAGTCATAAGCAGTTGCAGCCAAGGCACGAAACGATATCAAGTGCAATAACTGTGCGCAAATCAAATCAAAACACTAAAAGTGCATGGAAACTATACTGGAAGCGTAAATCAAATCACCGGCATAAAAATAGGCATGAAATCACAATCAATACCTCAAGAGTAATAACTTTGCGCCGGGTATAAATACCCAGTAGGTGCAACCATGGTGCAAGAAAACAAATACCATGAAACTCAGTCATCAAGACTAAATCATGCAAATAGATCGCCCAAAATACCGAAATCCAAAGTAACGGATACGTGATAGTTAAATCACAAAATCACAAATCATAAATACCGTCGTCAGTATATCCTCCTTCGAAGTCGAGAAGGTGCCGATACATCCAATGCTAGCGGCGCAAGATATCTACTTGCCTCTTACTTACGGCTGGCGTCCTCTGCCTCTGGTTCCTCATCTTCCCTGTGGATTACCAATCTCGCAATCCATCGGCTCATCGGCCTGTCAGGTGTGCTAACGGGAAAGATTCCATTCTGGAACTTTTCTGGTCATCTCTCGGTCAATTCCCCACGACCGCTCGTAAAGAAGAACATCTCTGGCGCCGACCTCTGGTCCTCTGAATGCACATCACACATCGACTCCTGGTGCAAATCTTATTGCAGCAGTGTACTGGAAGGAATCCTACTCAAGGCCTCTTCTGATCTCACCTAAGCCAAACTGTACGGAGGCTGGACTCTGGCGTAATCTTTTCTCGCTCTCTGGACATCTGCGTCCTCAGTACAACATCTACTCGGAAGCTGGTCGCATCCCGGCGCTTCTGTATGCATATCCGACCTTTAATCTTAACGGGAAGTAGTAACAGCTCGTCTACATCTCGCACGAACTTCTTGTCCCGCTTGTCTGTATCATCGTCCATTTCGACGTCGCATCTCTATCTGCGCACTGCAATGCCCTCGGCTACGGTCCATCCGAAGTCCCTCACACGGACTCGAAATCACGAACTCGGTATCATCATCACTCAGTAGAAGATATCTAGCCGAATACGTCCTCAGCTTGCGTATCGTATCTCTGATGTCAGTGGAGTGGAACGTCATCTCTTCAAAATCTCGTGCGAACTCTTTACTCCACCTGCTCCAATGTCGACTGATTCAGACTCATCTCATCGTAGCTACAAGGACTTCGCTCCAACGGCTATGCTCGTATCTGGTGTCTCCCAAGCCGTGTCCCATCACAATATCCAAAGATGTCGAACCATCCAATCGACTCGTCAGAACTTCATAATCCCCCAAAAGCTCAACACCTTGGGTACAGTTTAATAGTATCGAGTACATACCACAGCATCGGTGGTCCAGCCGTAGAAGGGCAAACCCAAGCCTCACTAATGGCGCCGCGGAACTGCCGCAAACCCTAAGGTTCAAAGGCTTTCACACGGTCATTATGTCGAGTTAGGGTTTCATTCTTCTACAGGGTCCATAGAATCGCTTGCATGTCTTTCCGAATACTTTAAACTTGGAAAATGTGTTCCTGACATTCGATCGTCTCAATCGACTCTCAACGAATCTACGTGAAGTCGTCTCTAGCTGGAATCAATCTACCTGATGACCTCGCATCGGGGTAAGCGAACGAACCATATGTCCTAGTCATTCATCCTCGGTGACTAGCGACTCACCATCATATCTCTAAGTATATGCTCATGCTGCAGTAGCTCCAATCATCTAGGCGATATCTCATCGTTCGCAGTAACAACTGGCTCATTCGTTTATACGCTAAACAGCGCCTCAATCATCCTGGATAAGTGATATATCAATGGTCATCACATCCTGGCTGGCCTCTATCAGTGGCTCAATCCTCTGTTACCGATCGGTACGCCCGAGAAATCTCGCAAAAGCGATTAGTCAAATGCTCATGGCGTGGAAGCACAATAAGACAATGCCTCTATATGCAATCGTATGTCTCTGGAAACACGCCCTGGTCAGTCGTCGTCCACGACGAGCTCATGCTGACGCAACTTGAGCCGTAGCTCACTCTGCCCGTGCAATCGTGGCAGCAAAACCATAACCAGTATCGATAAGGATAGATCATAGGAAAGAATATAATACTGTGCAAGGAAATGTAAGGTTTCTTAAGCGGAGTGGCATGTCGTAAGTATGCCGCGGAACATGTAAGTCCACGTTGCCCTCCCCGGTGCTTGCGGGGAGGCGAAAATGGTATAAAAGTTTGATTTTTACAACTCAAGGCAACATGGACTAACAAAAGGAGGATCTTTGCTAAACATAAACTAACTACAAAACTAGAAAGTTTAGCTACTCGGAAAAGGAGTTATACCTTGGTCTTCAAGTCCTTCTCTTCTTGCTCCTTGGAGTGTGATGATCGGATTCTCCTCATCGCCTTCTCTCGCCGAAGAAAGATCCACCCGAGGGATACTACCTTTGGCTCCTACCTCAAACTAGAAGCAACTAAGGTGCTTGGTGTGCTAGACCTAGAACCTTAGAAAGAGTAGAGAATGATGTTGGTGTTTTTATCTCAAGCTTATTGGTTCTCAACTCATAAGAGGGAGAGCTTTGAGAGAGAAGAAGAGGATGAGAGAGAATGAGAATGATAGAATGAGGATATTTTTGCAACCAACCTCACATATATTTGTGATTTATGAATAATAGATAATTAGTCAAGATAATTGTCACGGTTAATCAAGAAATGACCATTATTATTTCATATTAAATTCTTTTGCAAGGATCAAAAAGCATCTTTCATATGGAATGATGATGGTCAACTTGTCAACCTAGGTAAACAAGTCAAGTATAGTCAAATGGTCAACAACCCTAACCATGCACAATTATAATTAACTAATTATTAATAAATTATAATTCACACAAAACATTAGGGTTAAGAAAATGACAATAGTCATCAACCCTAATCGAAGTCCTCTACCAGTGTCTCAGTCAACTGTGCATACACACCCGTATCCGTGTCCCGAGGAACACGAATACAATGAGATAAAACCAATCCCAAATCATATACTAGGATCCGGCTTAAACCAAAGCCCGCTAGTATAAGCTGTCCGGACACCAAACGTGCACAAGTGCGCGGATGTGAACGAACCCTGTCGCAATACCATGCGACCCCTACTCTGTATTGCCTAAAGGCGAACAACCCTCTGTGTGGGACTCTAAAGACTCGACACTACGCTGGTAGTGGGTTTAACCACAGAACGCAAGCGGCACTAGCTGCACGTAACGGTCCCCAGGTAGATGACGATAAGAAAACTGACGAGGTGAACCCATCTGAACTCCTACTGAGCCTGAATGTGACAGTCTCCGTACAGTCCGGTCTGTTCGTCTGATTACATCGCATGGCGGGCCTAGGGGGCGGTAAACGTCAGTCCCCTAATAGCGGTACAAGTCGTGTCGGAGTGTAGCCCAGAACACCCTGAGATAACACTGGAAACCAACCAGTACACCTCGCTTGCCCTGACCAGGGACTACTTGTGTAATGGCTCTCCTGGACACAGCGCGATGTCAAACCCCAATACCGGGAAAGACGAATCCTGTCTAACCGTCACTGCCTCCAAGTGCTTCGGGACTGCACCCAACTACTACCTGTTTGCACGACTCCTTTGAGCCATGGTAGGGTAGTAATCAAAGTACAGTGGGAACATACTCGAGGCGAAGTGACAGTGTCAAGTCAGCGGACTAAGCTGTACTCATGTCACCTGGGAACTGATAACTGACGATAGGTATAATACCATCCAACACTTCCCGACGAGTCCTGTCCAGTGTACTCGTAACCTAACGAGCACCCGCATACTATCTCAAGTATGACATATTGACGGCTGTGGGACAGACCGTCTCCCATGCTGGGATGAGAAGCGCATACGCTGGTCTACTCCGGAGTATCGATGCCCTGTCTCGATAATCCCACGAACAGGGATATAAGGATGTGCCTATAGATTACCCATCCCCCACGAGTGTGACTGCCATCACAACGCTGGTAATCAAGCAAAGATCCTAAGGGCTCCACTAATGCGTATAGGTGATACAATAAAGAAACACATGTACACATTAAAGAAGAGGCAAACCAAGTAGCATACTACCATTTCGAGAAAGATTGTCTATACAACTGTGAATATCCCAAGCCTCCATCAAGTAATATACATACTAGTATGATACAGTAATGGGCTCTAGGGCATATACACTAACAATCTCCCACATGCACTAAGGCCATGTACTGGCGTATCGAAGACCTATCATCTTGATCAGCCGCTCGAACTGAGTCTGGGGTAAGGCCTTCGTGAATAGATTTGCAGTGTTATCTTCTAAAGCAACCCTCCGAACCTCGATCTCCTGGCGATCCACGATCTCCCTGATCAGGTGATACCGCCTTAAGATGTATCTGGATTTTTGATAGGACCTGGGTTCCTTCGCTAAAGCTATAGCCCCGCTGTTGTCGCAATACAAAGGTATGGGATCAACAATGGACGGAACCACCTGAAGTTCTTTCAAGAACTTCCTCATCCAGACGGCTTCTTTTGCGGCATCAGATGCAGCGATATATTCCGCTTCCATAGTCGAGTCAGCAACGGTTTCCTGTTTGGAACTCTTCCAACACACCGCCCCCTCCATTGAGGGTAAATACAAAACCCGACATGGACTTGGAATCATCCTTGTCACTCTGGAAGCTGGAGTCAGCAAAGGCCTCAATCTGGAGGTCATTTCCGCCATACACCAAGAACATCTCCTTAGTCCTTCTCAGGTACTTGAGAATGTTCTTTACCGCTATCCAGTGTTTCTCCCCAGGGTTTGACTGATACCTACTTACCACACTCAGTGCATAAGCCACATCTGGTCTGGTACACAACATCGCATACATTATAGAGCCTACCGCAGAAGCGAAGGGTATAATAGACATGCGATCCCTTTCCAAATCAGTCTTGGGAGACATCTCTTTGGAGAGGGTGATCCCGTGACAAGCCGGTAGATTACCGCGCTTGGAATCATCCATCCTGAATCTCTTCAGTATGGTGTCGATGTACCTGGACTGCGAAAGCCCTAATATCCTCTTGGATCTATCACGATGGATCCGGATCCTCAGAATGTTGGAGGCATCACCCAGGTCTTTCATAAAGAACCTGTGTGACAAGAACCCTTTGACAGATTGTAGCATAGGAATGTCATTTCCTATCAAGAGAATGTCATCCACGTATAAAACAAGGAATACGACAGTTCTTGCTACAAATCTACTATAGATGCATGGTTCATCTGGATTTTTGATAAAGCCAAATTCCTTGACCGTCTCATCAAAATAGATGTTCCAACTCCGTGATGCCTGCTTTAGTCCATAAATGGACTTGAGCAACTTGCACACCTTTCCGCTGCTCCCACTCTGAATGAAACCCTCTGGCTGGTCCATATAGACACACTCCTCTAAATTTCCATTTAGAAAAGCGGTCTTTAGGTCCATCTGCCAAATCTCATAATCGTGGAAGGCAGCAATGGCAAGAAGGATCCGAATGGATTTCAGCATAGCCACTGGAGAAAAGGTTTCGTCATAGTCCAAACCAGGTCTTTGACGAAAAGCCTTTGCAACAAGTCTAGCTTTATAGGTCTCAACCTGTCCATCTACACCAATCTTCCTTTTCAAGATCCGCTTGCATCCTACGGGTTTTACCCTATCTGGAGAAATGTCCAACGTCCATACTTTGTTGGTGTACAAGGACTCCATTTCGGTCCGCATTGCATCCAGCCATTTTACCGAGTCAACGCTCTGAATGGCCTGCTGGAAGCTAGTCGGTTCATCACTATCAATGATGCAATCATCTCTATCCCCGTCTATGAGAAAACCGTAGTATCTCTCGGGCGGATGAGACTGCCTACTACTCCTGCGGAGCGGCGTAGGAATGTCCTGATCTTTCGAACCCTGTGATTCTACTAAGCTTTCAGTAATAGCTTGTGGTTCTGGAATTTCTTCCAGTTCTATTGCGCTCCCACTTATTTCCTTTTCTAAGAATTGGTGTTCCAGAAAGTGGGCATTACGAGAAACAAAGACCTTTTGTTCCTCTTGTTAGTGTATATGCCCTAGAGGCCATTACTGTATCATACTAGTTTGTATATTACTTAATGGAAGCTTGGGATATTCACCTTGTATATACAATCTTGCTCAAAATAGTAGTATGCTACTTGGTTTGTTTCTACTTCAATGTGTACATGTGTTTATTTTAGTATATCGCCTATACACATTAGTGGAGCCCTTAGGATCTTTGCTTGATTACCAGCGTTGTGATGGCAGTCACACTAGTGGGGATGGGTAATCTATAAGCACATTCCTATGCAGGTCCCTGGTCGCAGGAGAGATGGGTAATCTATGCGCTTCTCATCCCAGTGTGGGAGACGGTCTATCCCACAGCCGTCGGAACGTCGTACTTGAGATAGTATGCTGGTGCTCGTTGGGTTACGAGTACACTGGACAGGCCTCGTCGGGATCTGACTAGTTGGTATTATGCCTATCGTCAGTTATCAGTTCCCAGGTGACATGAGTACAGCTTAGTCCGCTGACTTGACACTGTCACTTCTCCTCGAGTGTGTTCCCACTGTACTTTGATTACTACCCTACCACAGCTCAAAGGAGTCGTGCAAACAGGTGGTAGTTGGGTGCAGTCCCGAAGCACTTGGAGGCAGTGACGGTTAGACAGGATTCGTCTCTCCCGGTATTGGGGGTTGACATCGCGCTGTGTCTAGGAGAGCCATTACACGAGTAGTCCCTGGCCAGGGCAAACGAGATATACTGGTAGGCTTCCAGTGTTATCTCAGGGTGTTTTGGGCTTCACTCCGACACGACTTGTACCGCTATTGGGGCACTGACGTTTACCGCCCCCTAGGCCCGCCATGCGATGTATCAGACGAACAAACCGGACTGTACGGAGAATGTCACATTCAGGCTCAGTAGGAGTTCAGATGGGTTTCGCCTCGTCGGTTTTCTTGTCGGCATCTACCTGGGGACCGTTACGCACAGCTAGTGCCGCTTGCGGTCTGTGGTTAAACCCACTGCCAGCGTAGTGTCGAGTCTTTAGAGTACCACACAGAAAGCTATTCGCCTTTAGGCAAAAGAGTAGAGGTCGCATGGTTTTGCGACAGGTCGCATGGTTTTGCGACAGGGTTCGGTCACATCCGTGCACTTGTGCACGTACAGTGTCCGGAAAGTTTACACTAGCGGGCTTTGGTTTAAGCCAGATCCTTGTGTACCTTTTGGGATTGGATTTATCCAGTATGCATTCGTGTTCCTCGGAACACGGATGCGGGTGTGTATGCACAGTTGACGGAGAGACAGAGGCAGAGGATTCTCATTAGGGTTGTTGACCGTTGACAGTTGACTATTGACTTTTTGCTCAACCCTAATGAGAATATGATATGTGATTAACAATTATATTAATTAAGTATTATGGTGACATGGTTGTTGAGGGATTGACTTTGTTGACATGTTGACTTTGTTGACCGGTTGACTAGGCTTGACTAGTTGACCATCATGATAACTATAGCGATCATTTCATGGCAAAGACTTTTGCTTGCTTGCTCTTTTGTGCAAAATGAGTGCATGAAATGATATGGCTATGGTTGCTTAAACCATCACATAATACTTGATTGATATGAGGTGTTATGATTGTTTTGGATTATGAGAGCCAAATGAGAAAAGTCTTCTCTCATTCTTTCATGCTCATTCTCTCTCTTGTTCTTGAGCTCTCATCTCCTCCTCTTGCTCTCCCTCTCTTGACTCTATGGTTCACTTGTCTCATGAGTTGAGAACCAAGAACCATAGATAAAATCCCATACAAACTCTTCTCTACTCACTCTAGTTCACAAGGTTTAGCAAACCGAGTGAACTAGTTTCTTCAAAGTTCGAAGAAGGAGCCAAAGGTTGAAGCTTTCAGGTGGATCTATCTTCGGTGCAAGGAGACGACGGGGAGAAGCCGATTCGGACGACCATCGAAGCTTGAATACGAAGAAGTTCGAGAAAAAGAAAGGTATAACCCCCTAACCGAGTAGTTAGCAACTCGTAGTTAGGTTGTTAGTTAGATGTTTAACAAAGATCCGGGTTTTAAGTCCATGTTACCACCTCTAAGAAAATCATTTTTTATCAAATTCCGCATGCCCGAAAGTACCGGGAGAGGTAGCATGGACTTACAGTGGTATCAGAGCCTAGTTAAACTCTATCTAACATGTTAGCAAAGTAGCTAGAAGATCGATCAAAGAAAAAGTCCCGAAATGAACCCCGTTTTCAAAGTTGCTGTCGATTTTTTATGTTCTGTAAAAATAATAAATCATGCATCAAAAATCGACTCAGGGTTTTTAGAGTGCACTGTAGAAAGACGGTCCCACGATCTCATCATTTCGCCGCGGAAACGCGGCAATAGCTTGCTATTGCCGCGGTTCCGCGGCCGTCTTGGCTCCTCTCTCATTGTTATTTGCTACAGTGTGCTTATAGGGGTATTTTGGGATTTTTGGAATATATATTTTCTGTCCAGATTTTCCAGAACGAAAATTTTATTTTTGGGGTCCTGAAAATCCGTATTTTTGATCGAACTTCTAAAAGACTTTAGCTAACGGGTTTTTTCTGTAATGTGATATTTGTATTGAACGTCTGCTAATCGCTATATGTCGATTAGTGGGTGTTATACAAATCTGTGATCTGTAATGTTATTGGAATGTGTATAAGAATATGTTGGATTGTCGCGGGTGAATAACCGAGGGGTTGTGAGACGAGAGTTTTTCTTTTCTTTCAATTCATGTAAATTTGTAAATTGATGTAATAATTATTTGTATGGCCGCACAACCGGGTCGGGGTTGTAGCCGTCATTGTATAATTTCTTTTTACTGTTTTTGCTCCTAGGATAAACCCATGGAGGGGGTGCACAAACTACCGGGTATGCCGAAGTGCCGAGTGGCCTACTCAAGGAGTTGAGGGAGGTTGCTTCGCTTCGGGCACTTGGCGAGTAGTTTGCCGCACCCGTAGGGGTCTTGGGTGGGGTATTGGCTATTCACCGTGACCGTGTAATCTGCTTTTCGTTACAGGCTCGTGCGAATTGCGGATTCCTAGTATATCCAATGTGTTCATCTGTGATCTGAAATGGCTATCATTGCAATATATCTATATATGATATTATTTAGGCGTTGCTTATGTTTTACAGCCGCGCTAGCCCAGCCCCCGCTCTGTCGTTAGTTAAGTAACCTAACGGGTAATGACGGGGCCCCGTGGCGAATGCGAATGGCATAAGCGTACGTCATATTTTGGTTGTTTTCTGCAATGGTAGGATTAAATGATGGGATGCATTAAAAGAACTAATGCAAGAATATCACGCATTAAAAGAACTAATGCAAGATAATAAACCAAGCTAAAGTCGTTGGAACACTTTCTAAAAACCACTAGGTTCTTTTCAAAACCAACTTTTAAATGCGGAGCTTGAGCCACTCCTTTTAAAAGCTATCTCGTTCCATCGATTATATCAAGTTCACTACGTTCACGGTTTCGCCAAAAACCATTCGTAGCCCTCCGTCGTTTCGTATGAATATTCAATAGTATTCAAGCTATGTTTGTTGACCTTCGTCAAGGCATAGTGATTGGTAGCTGTTGGGTATTCATATGTAGCATAGATAGATGCGTTGGTTTGGGACATTCGCATTACCTTGTTGACCTTCGTCAAGGGTATATACGGGTGGATTCAAATTAACCTGGATAATGACGGGCAGAACTTGACATGTGACTTATGATTTGTTGACCTTCGTCAAGGTCATAAGAGCATGGGGCAAAAATCCATATCGGTAGTTTCATAAGTACTGAAACTTGCTAGACTTGGATACCATTTGGAGTGTGATGATTCTGGTAGGATTCCTTCAGTTTCGTCACGCGATGATATTTGGATCCCGATCCTACTGTGAGTATATGCTACTCCTCGGGAAATTTCTCACTTAACGATCAATGCTATAAACCAAGTAGGTGTCTAGAAAGGTGTTAGCGGGGCTACGCCCTCAGGGAAAAGAGGTTATTTAATTAAGGAACTTTGCGAAAGCGTTGGAAAACCTCCCTCGAAGTACCGACACTGGCCTGGCTGAACGGTTAAGCAAGTATTGTACGGTGAGATTGATCCTGACTAATTCTTCCTTTTTGGTTTGAGGAGGGATTCGAGAAACAGTGGGAGCCATCCTATTTAGACAAACTAAAAACCACTCTAAACTTGCAAGAGCATCATGCTGAGTGTTTCTCCTCTCTCTCCTAATTGCAGCGACCATTCGACATGACTGGACTTAAGTTATTTCTAGATAAAAACATACTGACAGGGCTAAACTACAAAGATTGGCTCAGGAATGTCAAGATGGCAATCACTTATGACAAGCTGGGGTATCTTTTTACCACCAAAGCTCCCCCTGTCCCTGGTCCCACTTCCAGCGTCGCGGATAAGGAAATCCGTAAGACTTGGGAGATTGATAGCGCGAAGGCCAAGTGCCTCGTACTTGCCTCTATGGACAATGAACATCAGAGGAGGCACGAGAATATGGACTTGGAATCCATATTTCTTCATACAAAAGAACTGTATGGAGAGCAATCTCGTATCGCAAGATACGAAGCGTCGAAAAAGTTATTTTCGGCAAGGATGGCCGTCGGATCATCAGTAGCAGAACACGTGCTTAAGATGATCGGCTACATTGAGGAGCTCGCGGACCTAGGGACCACATTGGAGAGTGAGCTCTATACGGACTTAGTTCTCCAGTCCCTTCCTTCCACTTACGCCCAGTTTATACTGAACTTCAACTTACAAGAAAAGGAGGTTGAACTTTCAGAGCTCCTCAACATGCTAAGGAGCGCAGAAGGCACCTTACAGAAAGGTAGGGAAACATCCACTTTGTTTGTAGGAGGATCATCTTCTTCTAGGTCCAAGGCGAAAGCCAAGGGAAAGAAGAAGAGAGCCCCCGCCAAACCAAGAGGCGGTGTTAGTAAAGTGGATACGAAGGGAAAAGCTATAGCAACAAAGAAAGCGGGGAAGCTTGTGGATAAGGAAGAATGCTTCTATTGTCATAAGAAAGGACACTGGAAGAATGATTGCAGGGCTTGGAAAGCCAGAACACAGGAATTGAAGCAGGTTGTAGCTTCAGCTTCAGGTGTGTATGTTATTGAAAACTGTCTTTCAATAAACTCTACTTCCTGGGTATTGGATACCGGATCAGGATCTCATATCTGTAATTCTTTGCAGGCGTTGAGAAACCGTAGTGTTTTGAAAGCAGGTGACATGACCCTCAGAGTTGCGAACGGAGCTAGCATGGATGCTAAAGCCGTGGGGGACTATCACCTGGGAATGTCAGATGGACATGTTTTGGTTTGGCGTAATTGCTTTTTTGTACCCAACGCAACTTGTAATATCATTTCTGTATCTTTGGTTTCTAAAGAAGGTTATGAATTTGCGTTTGTAAGCAATGTTGTAAACATTCACCTTAATCAAGTTCTGATTGGGTCAGGTACATTGAGCAATGGTATATACGTATTAAACCAACCACAGATTTTCAATGTCCAGAATACACACAAAAGGAAGTCTCCGGAACTAAATCAGACTTTCTTGTGGCATTGTAGACTGGGTCACATCAATGAGAGAAGGTTGACGAAGTTACATACAGAAGGATATTTGAATGCGTTCGAATATCAATCGTATGCCACTTGTCAATCCTGTCTCAAAGGAAAGATGACAAAGACTCCGTTCACTGGACACGGAGTAAGAGCGAGCGAGCTCTTGGGACTCGTACACAGCGACGTGTGCGGTCCAATGTCTACACATGCGCGAAGCGGTTTTTCTTACTTCATTACTTTTACGGATGACTTTTCAAGGTACGGTTATGTCTTCTTAATGAAACATAAGTCCAAAGCCTTTGGAAAATTCCAGGAATATAAGAATGAAGTAGAAAAACAAACCGGCAAAAGTATCAAGATCCTAAGATCGGATCGAGTTGGTGAATACTTGAGTGCCGAGTTCCTAGACTATTTAAAAGAGAACGGAATTCTCTCTCAGCTTACTCCTCCATACACTCCGCAACATAACGGTGTATCGGAGAGACGGAACCGAACCCTATTGGATATGGTACGATCCATGATGAGTAACGCTGAGTTACCACGATCATTCTGGAGGTATGCGCTAGAATCAGCTGCATACCTTTTGAACCGAGTTCCAACTAAGACTGTGCCTACTACACCATATGAGATGTGGTGTGGGAAGAGACCCTATCTTAAGCACATTAAGACATGGGGATGTCCAGCTTTTGTTAAAAAGCAGCATGCGGACAAGCTCGAGGCACGCTCAGTACAGTGTAAGTTCGTGGGATATCCAAAGAACTCCAAGGGATATTTCTTCTACTGCGAAGAGGAACAAAAAGTTCTTGTTTCTCGTCATGCCTACTTCTTGGAAACTGAGTTTTTAGAAACCCAGATAAGTGGGAGCACAGTAGAACTGGAAGAAATTCCAGAACCACGAGCTATTACTGAAAGCTTAGTGGAACCAGAGGGTTCAAAACAACAGGACATTCCTACGCCGTTCCGCAGGAGTAGTAGGCAGTCTCATCCGCCCGAGAGATACTACGGTTTTCTCATAGACGGGGATAGAGAGGATTGCATCATAGATTATGATGAGCCTACTAGCTTCCAGCAAGCTGTTCAGAGCATTGACTCAGTGAAATGGCTGGATGCAATGCGGACCGAAATGGAGTCCATGTACACCAACAAAGTATGGACGTTGGACATTGCTCCAGACGGGGTAAAACCCGTAGGATGCAAGTGGATCTTTAAAACGAAGATTGGTGTAAATGGACAGGTTAAGACCTATAAAGCTAGACTTGTTGCAAAGGGTTTCCGTCAAAGACCTGGCTTGGACTATGACGAAACCTTTTCTCCAGTGGCTATGCTGAAATCCATTCGGATCCTTCTTGCCATTGCTGCCTTCCACGATTATGAGATCTGGCAAATGGACGTAAAGACCGCTTTTTCTAAATGGAAATTTAGAGGAGTGTATCTATATGGACCAACCAGAGGGTTTCATTCAGAGTGGGAGCAGCGGAAAGGTGTGCAAGTTGCTTAAGTCCATCTATGGACTAAAGCAGGCATCGCGGAGTTGGAACATCTATTTTGATAAGACGGTCAAGGAATTTGGCTTTATCAAAAATCCGGATGAAACATCCATCTATAGTAGATTTGTAGCGAGAACTGTAGTATTCCTCATTTTATATGTGGATGACATTCTCTTAATAGGAAATGACATTCCTATGCTACAATCTGTCAAGGGGTTCTTGTCGCACAGGTTCTCCATGAAAGACCTGGGTGATGCCTCATACATCCTGGGGATCCGGATCCATCGTGATAGATCCAAGAGGATATTAGGACTTTCACAGTCCAGGTACATCGACACCATACTGAAAAGATTCAGTATGGAAGATTCCAAGCGCGGTAACCTACCGGCTTGTCACGGGATCACCCTCTCTAAAGAGATGTCTCCCAAGACTGATTTGGAGAGGGATCGCATGTCTATTATACCCTACGCTTCTGCGGTAGGCTCTATAATGTATGCGATGTTGTGTACCAGACCGGATGTAGCTTATGCACTGAGTGTGGTAAGCCGGTATCAGTCAAACCCTGGGGAGAAACACTGGATAGCGGTAAAGAACATTCTCAAGTACCTGAGAAGGACTAAGGAGATGTTCTTGGTGTATGGCGGAAAAGACCTCCAGATCGAGGCCTTTGCTGACTCCAGCTTCCAGAGTGACAAGGATGATTCCAAGTCGATGTCGGGTTTTATCTTTACCCTCAATGGAGGGGCGGTGTGTTGGAAGAGTTCCAAACAGGAAACCGTTGCAGACTCGACGATGGAAGCGGAATACATCGCTGCATCTGATGCCGCAAAAGAAGCTGTCTGGATGAGGAAGTTCTTGAAAGAACTTCAAGTGCTTCCGTCCATTGTTGATCCAATACCTCTGTATTGCGACAACAACGGGGCTATAGCTTTAGCGAAGGAACCCAGGTCCCATCAGAGATCCAGACACATCTTGAGGCGGTATCACCTGATCAGGGAGATCGTAGATCGCCAGGAGATCGAGGTTCGGAGAGTCGCTTCAGAAGATAACACTGCAGATCCATTCACCAAGGCCTTGCCCCAGACTCAGTTCGAGCGGCTGATCGAGATGATAGGTCTTCGATACGCCAGTACATGGCCTTAGTGCAAGTGGGAGATTGTTAGTGTATATGCCCTAGAGGCCATTACTGTATCATACTAGTTTGTATATTACTTAATGGAAGCTTGGGATATTCACCTTGTATATACAATCTTGCTCAAAATAGTAGTATGCTACTTGGTTTGTTTCTACTTCAATGTGTACATGTGTTTATTTTAGTATATCGCCTATACACATTAGTGGAGCCCTTAGGATCTTTGCTTGATTACCATCGTTGTGATGGCAGTCACACTAGTGGGGATGGGTAATCTATAAGCACATCCTTATGCAGGTCCATAGTCGCAGGACTATCGAGACAGGGCATCGATACTCCGGAGTAGACTAGCGCATGTGCTTCTCATCCCAGTGTGGGAGACGGTCTTTCCCACAGCCGTCAGTACGTCGTACTTGAGATAGTATGCGGGTGCTCGTTGGGTTACGAGTACACTGGACAGGACTCGTCGGGAACTGACTAGTTGGTATTATGCCTATCGTCAGTTATCAGTTCCCAGGTGACATGAGTACAGCTTAGTCCGCTGACTTGACACTGTCACTTCGCCTCGAGTGTGTTCCCACTATACTTTGATTACTACCCTACCAAGGCTCAAAGGAGTCGTGAAAACAGGTGGTAGTTGGGTGCAGTCCCGAAGCACTTGGAGGAAGTGACGGTTAGACAGGATTCGTCTCTCCCGGTATTGGGGGTTGACATCGCGCTGTGTCTAGGAGAGCCATTACACGAGTAGTCCCTGGCCAGGGAAAACGAGATATACTGGTAGGCTTCCAGTGTTATCTCAGGGTGTTTTGGGCTTCACTCCGACACGACTTGTACCGCTATTGGGGGACTGACGTTTACCGCCCCCTAGGCCCGCCATGCGATGTATCAGACGAACAGACCGGACTGTACGGAGAATGTCACATTCAGGCTCAGTAGGAGTTCAGATGGGTTTCGCCTCGTCGGTCTTCTTGTCGGCATCTACCTGGGGACCGTTACGCACAGCTAGTGCCGCTTGCGGTCTGTGGTTAAACCCACTGCCAGCGTAGTGTCGAGTCTTTAGAGTCCCACACAGAAAGCTATTCGCCTTTAGGCAAAAGAGTAGAGGTCGCATGGTTTTGCGACAGGTCGCATGGTTTTGCGACAGGGTTCGGTCACATCCGTGCACTTGTGCACGTACAGTGTCCCGACAGTTTACACTAGTGGGCTTTGGTTTAAGCCAGATCCTAGTGTACCTTTTGGGATTGGATTTATCCAGTATGCATTCGTGTTTCTCGGAACGCGGATGCGGGTGTGTATGCACAGTTGACGGAGAGACAGAGGCAGAGGATTCTCATTAGGGTTGTTGACCGTTGACAGTTGACTATTGACTTTTTGCTCAACCCTAATGAGAATATGATATGTGATTAACAATTATATTAATTAAGTATTATGGTGACATGGTTGTTGAGGGATTGACTTTGTTGACTTGTTGACTTTGTTGACCGGTTGACTAGGCTTGACTAGTTGACCATCATGATAACTATAGCTATCATTTCATGGCAAAGACATTTTCTTGCTTGCTCTTTTGTGCAAAATGAGTGCATGAAATGATATGGCTATGGTTGCTTAAACCATCACATAATACTTGATTGATATGAGGTGTTATGATTGTTTTAGATTATGAGAGCCAAATGGGAAAAGTCTTCTCTCATTCTTTCATGCTATTCTCTCTCTTGTTCTTGAGCTCTCATCTCCTCCTCTTGCTCTCCCTCTCTTGACTCTATGGTTCACTTGTCTCATGAGTTGAGAACCAAGAACCATAGATAAAATCCCATAAAAACTCTTCTCTACTCACTCTAGTTCATAAGGTTTAGCAAACCGAGTGAACTAGTTTCTTCAAAGTTCGAAGAAGGAGCCAAAGGTTGAAGCTTTCAGGTGGATCTATCTTCGGCGCAAGGAGACGACGGGGAGAAGCCGATTCGGAAGACCATCGAAGCTTGAAGACGAAGGAGTTCGAGAAAAAGAAAGGTATAACCCCCTAACCGAGTAGTTAGCAACTCGTAGTAAGGTTGTTAGTTAGATGTTTAACAAAGATCCGGGTTTTAAGTCCATGTTACCACCTCTAAGAAAATCGTTTTTTATCAAATTCCGCATTCCCGAAAGTACCGGGAGAGGTAGCATGGACTTACACCTCTGCGTAATAGAAAAGATACCCCCTGGAATTCTTTGGGTATCCCACAAACTTGCACAGTACTGAGCGTGCCTCGAGTTTGTCCACATGCTGCTTTTTGACAAAAGCTGGATATCCCCAAATCTTCAGGTATTGAAGATAGGGTTTCTTCCCACTCCATAACTCATATGGTGTGGTAGGCACATTCTTAGTGGGAACTCGGTTCAAAAAAAGGTATGTGGCTGATTCTAGCGCATATCCCCAGAATGATCGCGGCAACTCAGCGTTACTCATCATGGACCGTACCATATCCAATAGGGTTTGGTTCCGTATCTCCGATACACTGTTATGTTGCGGAGTAAGCTGAGAGAGAATTCCATTCTCTTTTAGGTAATCCAGGAACTCGGCACTCAAGTATTCACCACCTCGATCAGATCTTAGTGTCTTGATACTTTTGCCTGTTTGTTTTTCTACTTCATTCTTGTATTCTTAGAACTTTTCAAAGGCTTCAGATTTATGCTTCATTAAGAAGACATGTCCGAACCTTGAAAAATCATCCGTAAAAGTAATGAAGTAAGAATAACCGCTTCGCGCATGTGTAGACATTGGACCGCACACGTCGCTGTGTACGAGCCCCAAGAGCTCGCTCGCTCTTACTCCGTGTCCAGTGAACGGAGTTTTTGTCATCTTCCCTTTGAGACAGGATTGACAAGTTGCATACGATTGATATTCGAAGGGATCCAAATATCCTTCTGTATGTAACTTCGTCAACCTTCTCTCTTTGATGTGACCGAGTCTACAATGCCATAAGAAAGCCTGATTGATTTCTGGAGACTTTCTTTTGCGTGTATTCTGGACATTGAAAATCTGTGGTTGGTTTAATACGTAAATACCATTGCTCAATGTACCTGACCCAATCAGAACTTGATTAAGGTGAATGTTTACAACATTACTTACAAACGCAAATTCATAACCTTCTTTAGAAACTAAAGATACAGAAATGATATTACAAGTTGCATTGGGTACAAAAAAACAATTACGTAAAACCAAAACATGTCCATCTGACATTCCCAGGTGATAGTTCCCCACGGCCTCAGCATCCATGCTAGCTCCGTTTGCAACTTTGAGGGTCATGTCACCTGCTTTCAAAAACCTACGCTTTCTCAACGCCTGCAAAGAATTATAGATATGAGATCCTGATCCGGTATCCAATACCCAGGAAGTAGAGTTTATTGATAGACAGTTTTCAATAACATACACACCTGAAGCTGAAGCCGCAACTCGCTTCAGATCCTGGGTTCTGGCCTTCCAAGCCCTGCAATCCTGTTTCCAGTGTCCACTCTTGTGACAGTAAAAGCATTCTTCCTTTCCCACAAGCTTTCCCGTTACCTTTGTTTCCTTTCCCTTTCCCTTCGTATCCACTTTACTAACACCGCCTCTTGGTTTGGCGGGGGCTTTCTTCTTCTTTCCCTTGGCTTTCGCCCTGGACTTAGAAGAGGATGATCCTCCTACAAACAAAGTGGATGTCTCCCTACCTTTCTGTAGGGTGCCCTCAGCACTCCTCAACATGTTCAGAAGTTAGGAAAGTTCAACCTCCTTCCCTTGCATGTTGAAGTTTAGGACAAACTGGGCGTAAGTGGAAGGAAGGGACTGGAGAATCAAGTCAGTGTAGAGTTCATTCTCCAACGTGGTCCCAAGGTTCGCGAGCTCCTCTATGTAGCCAATCATCTTAAACACGTGTTCCGCTACCGATGATCTGACGGCCAATCTTGCCGAAAACAGCTTCTTCGACACTTCGTATCTGGCGATACGAGATTGCTCTCCATACAGATCTTTTGTATGGAGAAATATGGATTCTAGGTCCATATTCTCGTGCCTCCTCTGATGTTCATTGTCCATAGAGGCAAGCACGAGGCACTTGGCCTTCGCGCAACCGATCTCCCGTGTCTTACGGATTTCTATATCCGCGACGTTGGAGGTAGGACCTGGGACAGGGGGAGCTTTGGTGGTAAGGAGATACCCCAACTTGTCGTAAGTGATTGCGATTTTGACATTCCTGAGCCAATCTTTATAGTTTGGCCCGGTCAGTATGTTTTTATCTAATAATAACTTAAGTTCGGACATGTTGATTGGTTGCTGCAATTAGGAGAGAGAAAAGAAACACTTTAGCATAATACTCTTGCAAGTTTTAGAGTGGTTTTTAGGTTGTCTAAACAAGATGGCTCCCACTGTCTCTCGAATCCCTCCTCAAACCATAAAGGAAGAATTAGTCGGGATCAATCTCACCGTACATTACTTGCTTAACCGTTCGGCCAGGCCAGTGTCGGTACTTCAAGGGAAGTTTTCCAACGCTTTCGTCAAGTTCCTTAATTAAGTAACCTCTTTTCCCTGTCGGCGTAGCCCCGCTAACACCTTTCTAGACACCTACTAGATTTATAGTATTGATCGTTAAGTGAGAAATATCCCGAGGAGTAGCATATACTCACAGTAGGATCGGGATCCAAATATCATCGCGTGATAAAACTGAAGGAATCCTACGAGAATCATCACACTCCAAATGGTATGCAGCGCTAGCAAGTTTTAGTTCTTTTGAAACTCCCGATGTGGATTTTTGCCCCATGCTCTTATGACCTTGGCGTGAGGTCAAAATGTCATAAGTCACATGTCAAGTTCTGCCCATCATTATCCAGGTTAATTTGAACCCACCCGTACCTACCCTTGACATAGGCCAAAATGGTAGTACGACTGTGTTAAACCACCGCATTCTATCTATGCAACAGATAAATATCCGGCAGCTACCAATCACTATGCCTTGGCGTGAGGTCAAAATACATAACTTGAATACTACCAAATATTTAACTGAAATGATGGAGGGCTACGAATGGTTATGGAGAAACCGTGAACGTAGTGAACTTGATATAATCGATGGAACGAGATAGCTTTTAAAAGGAGTGGTTCAAGCTCCGCATTTTAAAAGTTGGGTTTTGAAAAAGAACCGAGTGGTTTTGAAAGTGTTCCAACGACTTTTACTTTGTTTATTTTCTTGCATTAATTTTAATGCGTCCCATCATTTAATCCTACCATTGCAGAAAACAACCAAAATATGGTGTACGCTTATGCCATCCGCATTCGCCACGGGGCCCCGTCATCACCCGTTAGGTTACTTAACTAACGACAGAGCGGGGGCTGGACTAGCGCGGATGCAAAACATAAGCAACACCTAAATAGATATCATATATAGATATATAGCAATGATAGTCAATCCAGATCACAGATGAACACTTTGGATATACTAGGAATCCGCGATTCGTTCGAGCCTGCAACGAAAAGCGGATTACACGGTCGCGATGAATAGCTAAAACCCCATCCTAGAGCCTACGGGTGCGGCAAACTACCCGCCAAGTACCCGAAGCGAAGCAACCTCCCTCAACGACATGAGTAGGCCACTCGGCACTTCAAGATACCCGGTAGTTTGTGCACCCCACCATGGGTCTATCCTAGGAGCAAAAACAGTAAAAAGAAATTATACAATGACGGATACAACCCCGACCCGGTTGTGCGGCCATACAAATAATATTACATCAAATTATAAGTTACATGAATGAAAGAAAAAGAAACTCTCATCTCACATCCACCCGGCTATTCATCCGCGACCATCCAACGAGTTCATATAAACAAACCATCAACATTACAGATCACAGATATGTATAACCCCCGCTAATCGATGTATAGCGATTAGAAGACGTTCAATACTTATATTACATTACAGATATAACCCATTAGCCAAAGTGTAAAGAAATTCGATCAAAATACGGATTTGTGACCACCCCAAAAACTAACTTGTTCTCTGGAAAATCTGGGTGGAAACAAACTATCTTAAATATCCCAAAACCTCAACAGAAGAACAATGCACCAAACTCGGTCCACGGCCGAGTCAACTCAGCCGCGGATCCGCGACAAGAAGCATGTTCTTGACGCGGAACCGCGGCGCTTTGATCGGTTCAGTGGACCGTTTTTGGTGTGTTTCATAATAAAACCCTGAGCCAATTTTTGAAGAATGATTTATTATTTTTAAAGCAGAAATAAAAATCGACAGAAACTTAGGGTTTTGAAAAATAGTTTTGCGATTTTTTCCGATCGAAGTTCTATATACATTGCTAACTAGTTAGTTTGTGTTTAGCTAGGCACTGATACCACTGTAAGTCCACGTTGCCCACCCCGGTGCTTGCGGGGAGGCGGAAACGGTATAAAAGTTTGATTTTTACAACTCAAGGCAATATGGACTAACAAAAGGAGGATCTTTGCTAAACATAAACTAACTACAAAGCTAAAAAGTTTAGCTACTCGGAAAAGGAGTTATACCTAAGTCTTCAAGTCCTTCTCTTCTTGCTCCTTGGAGTGTGATGATTGGATTCTCCTCGTCGCCTTCTCTCGCCGAAGAAAGATCCACCCGAGGGATACTACCTTTGGCTCCTACCTCAAACTAGAAGAAACTAAGGTGCTTGGTGTGCTAGACCTAGAACCTTAGAAAGAGTAGAGAATGATGTTGGTGTTTTTATCTCAAGCTTATTGGTTCTCAACTCATGAGAAGGAGAGCTTTGAGAGAGAAGAAGAGTATGAGAGAGAATGAGAATGATAGAATGAGGATATTTTTGCAACCATCCTCACATATATGTGTGATTTATGAATAATAGATAATTAGTCAAGATAATTGTCATGGTTAATCAAGAAACGACCATTATGATTTCACATTAAATGCTTTTACAAGGATCAAAGAGCATCTTTCATATGGAATGATGATGGTCAACTTGTCAACCTAGGTCAACAAGTCAAATATAGTCAAATGGTCAACAACCCTAACCATGCACAATTATAATTAACTAATTATTAATAAATCATAATTCACACAAAACATTAGGGTTAGGAAAATGACAATAGTCATCAACCCTAATCGAAGTCCTCTGCCTCTGTCTCAGTTAACCGTGCATACACACCCGTATCCGTGTACCGAGGAACACGAATACAATGAGATAAAACCAATCCCAAATCATATACTAGTATCCGGCTTAAACCAAAGCCCGCTAGTATAAGCTGTCCGGATATCAAACGTGCACATGTGCGCGGATGTGAACGAACCCTGTCGCAATACCCTGCGAGCCCTACTCTGTTTTGCCTAAAGGCGAACAACCCTCTGTGTGGGACTGTAAAGACTCGACACTACGCTGGCAGTGGGTTTAACCACAGACCGCAAGCGGCACTAGCTGTACGTAACGGTCCGCAGGTAGATGCGGATAAGAAGACTGACGAGGTGAACCCATCTGAACTCCTACTGAGCCTGAATGTGACAGTCTCCGTACAGTCCGGTCTGTTCGTCTGATTAGATCGCATGGCGGGCCTAGGGGCGGTAAACGTCAGTCCCCTAATAGTGGTACAAGTCGTGTCGGAGTGTAGCCCAGAACACCCTGAGATAACACTGGAAACCAACCAGTATACCTCGCTTGCCCTGGCCAGGGACTACTTGTGTAATGGCTCTCCTGGACACAGCGTGATGTCAACCCCCAATACCGGAAGAGACGAATCCTATCTAACCGTCACTGCCTCCAAGTGCTTCAGGACAGCACTCAACTACTACCTGTTTGCACGACTCCTTTGAGCCGTGGTAGGGTAGTAATCAAAGTACAGTGGGAACACACTCGAGGCGAAGTGACAGTGTCAAGTCAGCGGACTAAGCTGTACTCATGTCACCTGGGAACTGATAACTGACGATAGGTATAATACCATCCAACAGTTCCCGACGAGTCCTGTCCAGTATACTCGTAACCCAACGAGCACCCGCATACTATCTCAAGTACGACGTACTGACGGCTGTGGGACAGACCGTCTCCCTTGCTGGGATGAGAAGCGCATACGCTGGTCTACTCCGGAGTATCGATGCCCTGTCTCGATAATCCCACGACCAGGGATATAAGGATGTGCTTATAGATTACCCAGCCTCCACGAGTGTGACTGCCATCACAACGCTGGTAATCAAGCAAATATCCTAAGGGCTCCACTAATGCGTATAGGTGATACGATAAAGAAACACATGTACACATTAAAGGAGAGACAAACCAAGTAGCATACTACCGTTTCGAGCAAGATTGTCTATACAACTGTGAATATCCCAAGCCTCCATCAAGTAATATACATACTAGTATGATACAGTAATGGCCTCTAGGGCATATACACTAACAGAACATACCCACGGTACGTCACTCTACTTTAGTCACCTATTTCATCAACCAAGGGTCATCCTACGCGACAAAAGTTCGGGTCTAATACCCCCTCGACTAAGTTTAAGTTCCGTAAGGTCAAGCCTAAGTTCCGTATATATATATACATATATATAGACGCCCTAGGCTCCACATAGTCAAACTTAGACTCGAACCAAGGTTAACCTAGCGCTCTTATACAAACTTTGTCACGACCCGAAAGAGAACGTGACTGGCCCTTGAATCCTATGAAGTCTATAGGACTCCATCTGATCCAAGTAAGCCAAAAGCCCAGAAATCTAAAACCATTTAAGGAGTAAATAAAGAAACTGGTTTTAAGTAAAGAAAGCATGTTTGAAATCAACGTTTTCAAATAACTAAGCCGAAATGCATTTTAAAAATGTGTAGTCTTTTCTGAAAATTTCGGCAGAGTTTCCTTTGTAAAAACTGGCCCCAAATGGGGCACAACAAGAATAATGTATATGAAATGATAAAAGGCATCCCCAAGCGGGAGTTAGCTCTTCGTCAATCTACGGTCACAACCACGCAAGGAATAATAATATACAACGCCAAAGGGCGAGGATCAAAACCCAAAAAAGAAACTCAAAAAGCATGAAAACCGCAATACTACTAAGCGTGACTCTAAGGTCGAATAATACATCACAAATGTCTAAGTCTGAAACAATATACAAGTTTTGGTTGATGGAATTCTAGATACAAAGGAATAATACAAGTATAATGGTGGTTCTTGATGCAAAAGAACCCACCTACCAAAATGCAATTCACCCGCAAGGAAGCGGTGTGCCAGAAATGCCGCTATGGAACCTGTACGGAAAAACCTGTAAGAACTGTGGCACAACGGGGGTGAGTTGCCAACTCGTGGATAGAAAAAATCTACAAGCAGAAACTGAATGCATGACATAATCCAAGGTCAATACAATCAGATATATAAACCTCAAAGAATAAGCCTGAAGCATGATAGGGTGGCAATGTAACATCTAAACATGTAGGTACTGCCAAATACTCATGTCAGTGCCTCAGGTAATAACATGTCATAAACATAAGGTATGTCTGCAAGAAGTAAATATGATGAAGTATCAAAATGAATATCAATACATATATATTAGCGTCCCATTGCACTAATATTGGTGTAAGGGTATATATAACAACGCCCTCATACCCTGTTATATATATAAGTGAAGTATGATCAATGTAATAAAAGTCTGTATATATGTGGATCTCGTCCACCTGTCACCCAATGACAATAAGCATCATGCATGTAAATGTGAGGATATAATCAAAATCATGGAAACATCATGAAACATGTGCCTAGCCTCGGCACGTATATCCTCGTCCATATGGGGCTCCGTCTGCGGTATCGGCCCTCGGCCCCGGCAGCACGGGTCAACCCATGTCCATCTCTCAACTCTGGTCGGTATCCCCCGGATATCCGCCGAGCTCAAATACAATCACCGGTAGGTACTCGCCCATCTCCAGGCTCAATCGGCATAATCCTTCAATCATCTTGCCGAGGGGAACCATACCGGGCCCCACCATGTACCCTCCTACGGCACACACTCCTCGTATGGGGTATGTAATTAGGACCGATAAATCTCATGGTGGCTGCGCAAATATCATATCAAGGAAACCGGGTATTTCAAATAAGTACATACTCTCCTTTGAAACTATCCACGGTTCCCAAATCCAGAAATATCATGAAAACGAATATCTCAATGCGTATAATCAGAAAGCATGATGTATATTACCTAGAATAATAGCATGCACATATAAGGTCATATCCTGATGCAACAATACTACTGTGTAGTGACATGGCAATTATCGATGATGAAGTGTGTGGGCCGGCAAGCAAGTACACATGGAACATATGCATCATCGATAATGGTGCTGGTGTCCTAACAGCATGATTGCAATATAGAAATAAACCCATGCGATGCGATGCGGAATCGAATAATCAATGCAACAGTGAAGAATTTACACCAATATGTATATGTCCTGCAGTGGTGCCATTTGAAATAAGACGAATCAGGGTTTTGGTAAAATAAGGGTTACGGTGTTTTTAAGAATAGATACGTCTCTTGAAAATACCCGTAGAATCCCTTTACTTGTCCTTAAGATACTCCCGATTCGTTAGTTTTGAAATAGGTATGACTCGGGTCTAGTCTAACTTCTACTAAGCCAAGTCCATCAGGAGGTGTATGGAAAGCACCTAAATCTGAGTCGATATATATAATAGTCGGTGATCCCGCCTCAGCAGTATCGCGTACGATACAGTATATCATCTGACATCCTCAAGTCATGAGCGCGGATCTATCATCAATATAAAACTCGTACGGTAAATCGTCGTACGGCATCCCAATAGCTGAGTATGAGTCAATATCACAATTGGCTCATCAATTATTTGGTATCCTCATCACCATATCACATAATCTGGGGTACTGATCTAAGTCTAGTACAACTGATACCATCAATATGACTGCGTGTGTAAACACACGTCCAAAGGCCCGCTAGAGATCACATGTCGTATCCCCAATACGAATCACATCATGTCACCGATCTCGTGGCACAATGCCCAATATCATCGACTCATCTCCAAAGTCATCCATTATCCATCATCATCACAGTACAAGTATGATGAATAAGCAAGGGTGTGCGTGTAGGTGTAGATCTATTCTAGGGTTCACGACTATGAACTACACTAGTTACTTTTAACCCTAAACTATCCATAATACACCTAACAAAATATCCATGACACACTATAACTATCATATATATATATATAGTATATCAACTACGGACTGCGGGGGTGCTATACGCCATCCACCCGACCTCCCCCTGTAGATATAATCTACTCACCTTGCGTCTTCATTTGTGGACATCGCCACGCGCTTGCTTGTCGTCCCGAAGTCTTCATGGGGTACCTACATATCAAAGTATCGTATATGCGCATTAAAACCAATCAAAGCTAAAACGACACACAAAAGCCAAAACGATACGCTATGATCTATAGATTAGAACCTATGGACAACGCTTCCAAAACCAACAACCCTCGATATCGTCGTATAAACATCAAATAGTCGAGGTAAAACTCCATACGCAAACTCAGAATTCACAATACGGAAATACGGAAGCATGAATCCAAAACAGCAACTTAGGAAATAGGCTCCAGATTTCACCCTAGGTCAAATTAGACAAATCTATACATGCCAGGGGTCAAGACTACTGGAAATAGGGCCATGCACCAAAAACGAACCAAATCCCTCCTGCTCTGGCCGTAAATTGCAGCCAGAAGGAATAAATTGGCGGCCGGGGATTGCAGTTGGGGGCTAGGGTTCGGTGTGGTGGTTCCATGGTGCCTGCACATCTCACTGTCAACTCAATTTTATTTTAGGGTTCTCGGAGCGATAGCAGATTCCTAAATACGATCACAGATTCACAGTTTTTCTCCGACATCGTCTCATAAATCCGTATTTTGTGTTCTAGTCTCTAGTTTGATCCAAAATAACATCACACCAGGGGTTCTAGGGTCACCACAAGCCTCAATTTTATCTTTAATTTCATATCTCACCTAAACCCTAACTTGAAGTTTCACAAATCCACCAAACAACACAATATCGATATGAAACTAGCAAAGAAGCATAAGGAAATTGAAATACTACTCTAGGGTGCAGAAATTTTCTCCTTTGGTAACTCAAGAAAATTCTTGAGTTGCTCAAAGTCCTCAAGATCCACTCTTGCTAGGTTTAATATATAGCTAGTGAGCTTGGGAGCAAGTTTTGTGAAGTGGGAATGGGGTTTTGGTGAGGGAAATGAGAGGGATCTATGGAGTGAAGGGGAGGGAGATGACGGAGGAGCAGGATCAGCAGCAGCTCTTGGGGAAGGGGAGAGAGAAATGAGATGGGGAAATGAAAAGGGATGGTTGAAAAAGAGGGGTTGACCCTATACCTACCCTCTCTCTCATCATCATCATACTTACCTTTTCTTTTCTTTTTCTTTTCCTTTTTCTTCTCACTCTATTGCAAACCCTAAGCAACCATACCCCAAAACATGTAACAAGTGTAACAAGTGTGGAAAATGATATGTGCTTATTTTTACACAAAAATGCTAAAAATCCGATTAGCGATTTTTAATCGCGATTAGCTCTAAATTAGCATATAACTAATCATAAAAACTGTAAAATGGCATAATTCCATAAAATACCCTATTTTAGAATTTTCCATAATTTTTCCCCATTTATTTGTATTTAATTATACCGGAATATTAAAATATTTATTAAAATAATATTAAATTATAAAAATTCCCAAAAATAATATTTTATTATTTTGAAATGTTACAGAAACAATGTTTTCTCGAAATGATAGTATGCTATCTGGTTTATCTTCATCTTAACTTGTGTAATATTTCATATCTTTATATGCATGTTGATGAAGCCCTTAGGATTATACTTGACTACCAGGATTATGATGAGATCATACTAGTGGGGCATGGATAGTCTATAAGCATATCCTTTAATGGTTCCTATTCGAGGGTATATCGAGACAGGGCATCGGTATTACCAAGTTAGACTAGTGTGTATGTTTCCTGACCCTGGGGGCGATAGTTGATTCCACAACCATTGGTGTTTGACATCAAAGATTGTACACAGGTGCTCATTGGAGAATGGGTACAACGAACAAGACTCGCCGAGAACTCCTAGATAATATATATACCAATTGTCAGATAGCAGTTCTCAGGTGACACTTGTATAGGTTAGTCTGTAGACCCGAGATCGTCATGGAGTCTTGTGTGGTTCTCGCTGTACTTTGATTTCCACCCTACCGCAGCTCTATTGAGTCGTGCAAACAGGTGGATTTTGGGTACAGTCCCGAATCACATGGAGACAGTGAGCGATAGGAGGGATTTCGTCTCTTCCGGTATAGGGAGTTGATGTCGCGCTATGTTTGATCGGCTATAACACCAAAATCCCTGGCCAGGGTTCTCTAGGTTTACTGATAAGTGTTATCATTAGTTCCTCGAACTGTTATGAGCCATAAATCATCATGACTTATAAAGTTAGTGGAGTCTGACATATACCACCCCTAGACTTCATATGCGACGTATCAGACGAAGAGACCAGACTGTACGGTAAGTGTTGCTTGCAGGCTCGTTGGGGTTGTGATGAGTTCACTCGTCGGCCACCTTTTCGTCATGTTCCTGGGTAACTGTTACGCACATCTAGTGCCGCTGATGTGCTTGTGGTTAAACCCACTGCCAGTGTACTGTCAAGTCTTTAGAGTCCCACACAGAGGGTTCCCTCGTTCAGGCGAAAGATGTAGAGGCCGTAAGTTGTTACGGCAGCCGTAAGGTGTTGCGGAAGGGTTTCAATTATGTTCGTGTAATTGTTACAGGAATAATAATACTGGTAGGCTTTGGTTTAAGCCGGATACCGGTATTATATTATTGGATTATTGGTATTCGTATTTTTCGGAATTCGGATACGGGTATACGGGATACGGGATACGGTATACGGAGGAGGGGTATTCTTGTAATTGCTACAAGAATACCTTCTAGAAGATGCCACCTCATAATACAATATTTATTTTATGAAAATAAATAAATGAGGTGGAAATTAGAAAGTCCAAGCATGGTTGTGAGAATGGGTTGTTTTATATTTTAATCTCTTTGGAGTTACTATTGATGTATGGTGCTAATTTTATATTCCATGCTTCAATTATTTCCATTTGAATATATCATTTTCTCATGCTTGAATTTTCTCATTATGAAAAACTCTTTCTCTCTCCTTCTTCTCTCCTCCTTCTTCTTCCTTGCTTTAACACTCACATGAGATGTGAATCAAAAGCCAAGCATCAAAGATAATCCAATACACTAATCTCTACATCATCCTAGTGACCATTTTTAGCAAACTTGATCTCTAGGTTTAGCTCTTGAGAAGGATTTTTAGCTTGCAAGACAACTCTCGTGTGGATCATCTCGGTCTGGAGGTGACCGGAGATCAAGCACACCGACAACATCCAAGGAGCCAAGGAGATCATCAAAGAAGACCCGAAGGACCGGATCATCAAGGTATAACCCCTAACATAGTAGATAAAATCTCCAGTTAGGGTTTTCTAGTTTTGGTTTAGAAAAGATCTAATAGAAAGTGCGTGTTGTATGCAAAGAAAATTTTCGTTTATCATTTCCGCTGCCTCACAAGAGTTGTAGGAGTATGCAACATGCACTAACAATATGGGATCATCCATCGCCCATCTACATTGGTCGAGAAGCTATATGCTAGTATACTCTGGTATATCGTTGCCCTGTCTCAATACACCTACGACTAGGAACATTTGAAGGGTGTACTTAGCGACTACACTGTCCCCACTAGTATGATCTGCATCACAATCCTGATAGTCAAGTACCCATCCTAAGGTCTTTATCAATAAGTAACATAGAGACAATCAGTGTACATGTTAAGATAAAGAGCAACGAGATTGCATACTATCATGTCGAGCAAGAAAGTCATCTATATATATGTTCAAGCATCCACTACAATAAACATCGTATGTACAGTAATAGCTTTTAGGGCATACATATAACTAACATGAGTATCCCAATTGTCGTTGACATATAGCACCGAAACCGGCGATACACCATATTTTACACTTACGGTCGCAGAAAAAAAGTAAAAAACTACAACAGTTGGAATCCGCAACCACCTTGGAAATCATATGCCTAACCAAATGAATTCCTTAGACATCGCATGCCTAACAATTATAAACACCGCATTTTAGTATCGATCTCGAAAACACTTTTCAATATCAAGTCAGGCAATTTAACAAGATTCCCGACATCCTGATCGAATGCTCGTCGGAAACTTTAGTACACGGCCGCACCACCCCCCCAGATGCCGTCAACGAAGTGCACTAAGTCGGAACACCGCTGCCGCGAGCGCCCGAACGGATTCTTTTGGCGACGGGGTTCTCCTACAGTCATTTTGTGGGGCTATGGGGCGTGGCTAGTATCCGCGTACGCTACGTGATTACGACGGACTTTTGATCACATCAAAATCCCGCGGCAACCGATCAAATGAGACTAAATTGCTAGATTTATAACATTCAAATTAGTTATCTCATAACTACTTTTGTGGATTCCAAATATTGTATCCCATCACATGATACCTAAACAAATGCTAAACTCTTCGATCGATTCATCAAAGTCCCACTATTTCCCGACAGCTCAACACTTGAGCTTAGTTTTAGTAATACCCAGAATATGCCACAGTACATATGCACCAGCCGTAGAAGGGCAAACCCAAGCCTCACTCATGTCGCCACGGAACTACGGCAGACCCTAGGGTTTGACCGCGGTTCCGCGATCCAAATAGTCGAGTTAGGGTTTCATTCTTCTAGAGGGTTCATAGGATCACTTGCATGTTTTTCCGAATACGTTAAACTTGGAAAAATGGGTTTTTGACATTCGATCGAACTTTTTAACTTCGTCTAGACAACATGTGAATCACCCGAAACAATGTTAAAAATACGAATGCAAAACACTACGAATTGTTTATAGTGTAAAATTACATCACATGCAAAATTAGCAAAAACAAAACACCTGAAACATCAAAACCAAGTTTCTGGAACACACACAAAATTCAGAGGGGTGCTCGGTTTTGGCCGAGATGAGCAACATGGTGGCCGGCCAAATTTTCTTAGAATCCCTAAAATTTTCACAATGTTCATGATATATCTCATCCATCACTCTGTACTTGTTTGAAACTTTTTCTGAACAACTTTTAAAAACGACAGAAACTTGAATTTTCCGTCTCAAGTTTCGGAGTATTTCGGTTTCGTAATCTTAACGAAATCCGTCTAAATTTCTATCATGGCTCTGATACCACTGCAGGGTTACCTAAGACGGCATCAAGGTTTCGGGAGGCATCGTCCAAGACAAATTCAAATTTTTGCCGTTTTAGCTAACCCTAACCTAGAATCGTTAACTAGAAATCGACGGAAATATAAATGCAAAAACTTTGAAAGTCTAGTGAGCAAGGAATACAAGCTTTGTAGACCGGTTCTTCACTTCAATAGCTCCGTGTAGTAGTCCATTTCGCTGCGATCTTGAACTCCGGACTCTAGAGAGGCTCTCATGAAGAAACGGACATGCTTGCTTCGATGTCTTCGAGGCCGAAGATGATCTACGTCGAGGAGATACTAACCCAAGCTATCTCTTCACTAATCATGGAATTAGTGAAGCAAACACCCTATACTAAATGGCAAGTAGTAGAGGATGATGAAGTAGGAAGTGTGCTCACTATAGAGTTGATTTTCTCACACTTTTTCTCATACCTCCATTGAAGCTAGAAAGCTTTGTGGAAGAAGAAGAAGAATAAGAATGAACTCATCATATGAATTGTGGGTGAGGTTAGAAATGCCACCAAGGGTTAAGCATGTCATGCTTAACCCTTGTAGAGAGTTAACCATGAGCTAGGGTTAAAGGTTAGGTCAAATAATATCTTAAGCTAGACAAAAGGAGTGGACAAAGTCAAAGATGCTTACAAGCTTCTACAAGCTTTCAACAAATATCAACCATGACTAATTCCACAATTTTTGAATTACTTAATGATAAAATTATAAACCCTAATCTTAACACTAGCATGGTTTAACACTCATTAACCCTAGTTGCATTTGTAACCTAGCTTGATATATTTAACATATATCACATATACATCAATGTATCTAAAGTGAGAAAATAAATCATAAGTGAGCTAATACTAGCTAATGTAATATTATATATCAAATATATAATTATACATTAGATTATCAAATCAACTCTTGATTTAATAATCCGGCTATATCACTTATAACCGACTAATATCATATGAATTAACTTATCGAATCAACACTTGATCCGATAACCCGGCTATATCATATATAACCGACTGATATCTCATATCGCGAGAATAGAATACGGCATCTCATATCATATCAATCTTGGTCCCACACATATCACATATGTGCTCCTACTCCGTTTCGCTTGTGTCAGGAAGTCTCTGTGTAGGACTCTATAGACTCGTCAATACGCCGGCAGTAGGTGATGATCATATCAAACACCCACAAGCTTCAAGCGGTCTTCTAAACGTAACGGAAACCCAGGTATTGAGCGATCAGAAGATCAACAAGCATGCCTGCTCACAATCCTGTGAATCCAATCAGTAACACTACGGTACAGTCCGGTCTCTTCGTCTGATATGTCGCATATCTCGTCTAGGGGTGGTAAACGTCAGACCCCAGTAACTCGATAAGTCATGTTGATATGAGACTCATAACGGGCCGAGAAACTACTGATAACACTTACCAGTATATCTCTGAAGCAGCCATGGCCAAGGACTTCCTGTTGTAGCCAATCGAGCACAACACAACATCAACTCCCAATACTGGGAGAGACTGTCAATACCCAAAGTTCGGCATGTGACCGGCACTTAACCACGTAACGTCTACAGGCGCAACGCGATCAAGTAAGCCGAAAACCAGAAATCAAAACCATTAAAATAGTGAGTAAAGAAAAACATTAGTTTAAAGCATTTAGAAAACCTTGAGTAATTGAGTAAAAATCCTTAAAGTTTAAGTTATTTTCTTAAAAATTTCGGCATCACCTCCTTTGTAAAAACTAGCCCCGAAAACGGGTACAAAACATGATATATGTAAAATGACTGATAACAAGAATATAACATCCCCAAATGGGAGCAATCACTCCCAACGGCTGAAACAATCACCACAAGAATAGTATACGACGCCGTAGCGAAAAAATGAGAAATATAAGTGAAAAAACATCATAAAAGATAAAACTGCATAAATAAAGTCGGCTCACACGAGCTCGACACCAGAGTACAAAATAATATACAACATCGTCCTCACAACTGGTCTCTAAGTCAATACATGAAATAGTAGATGGAGAATACTAGATACAATAGAGTGTACAAATGGAAAATAACCGGATACCACAAACCCATCTATCAGCAAAACAGCTCACGCGCCAACTGCAGTGGTATCCATAGCCAAAAGGATACAAGAGATAGCCCTGCCGCAACTACTCTGAGGGTCGACCTGCAAACACTGTGGCAAAATGGGGGTGAGTTGAGAACTCGTGAATAGTAAATAACATATAAATGTAATCGCGAGTATGCACGTACTGTGATACTCTAACATGTGGAATCAGATAACATCTATAGGATGAGCTGGGTATGCGATAATCATGAAAAGTACTCTATCAGGTACTACAACTACATGATGCATTGCATAACAATGAATACTGGGCATGGGATAAAATATCATCTACACGGATCATCAGCGTGGAAAACCCCGGTTTCTACCAAAAACACCCAAAAATCCCGATAACTCAGGCGCCGTCACTCTATCCGGCCCTCAATCCTGTAAATCTTATAGGAGCGGGGTGCCCAACATCGGCACCCGAAAACATCATGAAATACTCGTGTCCAGCATCAACACACAAATCCTCATATATCGGGCCCCGTCAGTCCGGATCGGCCTACGGGTTCCGTCTGCGGAATCAGCCCCCGGCAGTACGGGTCGTCCAGTATCCATCTCTCGACTCTGGTTAGTATCCTCCGGATAACCACCAGGTCCAACCAATCACCGGTAGGTAGTAGACCCTCTGCCAGGCTCACCGTCTACTGCACAGCAAATCCGTTCTCGCCCCGGGGTAACATACCGGGTCCACCATTTACCCTCAATCGGCCTCATCCAGCTCCTCGATTCGGGTTAACATGTCACACGACTCAAAACCGAGAAAACGCATGGTGGACGCACTGAAATATCATATCAAGAGAAACCGGGTTTTCAAAATAGTGCATGTTTTTTTAAAATAATACCACGGTTCTCAAATCCAGAAATCACATGAATCCAAAACCCACTGCGTAAATCCATGCAATGTATCGTATACCGCATAAAATCGTACTATGAGTAAAAGGTGAAAACCGCTCTTTTAAAAGCATCCAGCTGAAAACATTTCATGCGGTCCCCAATTGTTTAAATCAAAGTCATCCCATCAATGTATGTGCAAGAGTATGTATGTATGTAGATATGGATGTACAAAGATATGTATAGGCAAGTATGGATGTACAAGTGGTATATACCTAAGCATGAGTGTACAATATGTATATGTGCTAATATGCTACAGAATCATGTCTAATCATCAATGATGCAGTAATCAAAATGATGTATGGTTCGTAGTAATCCTACAATGCGAGTGTCATGGCAATCACTAACGGTGTGGGTGTAACATACAAATAGTGCTCGTGCAGCTTGAACCATTAGTGACGGTGCGGTATTACATAACTACTGTTTTTATATGCAACAAAAGATGAGTATACTACAATAGTACATATGCACAAGCTATATACATATAAATATATATACGCGACTACAATATCCAATCAAGCCCTGACGCTTAACGCCATACGGGCGATTTCCCCATAGATATTAAATCTACTCACCGTGGTCTCATGCTAAGTGTAGCCGACTGCTTGCTTCCCCTTCTTTGCGGTGTCTAACGTACCCGCCTGCGAACCTAGAATTTACATAAAGAATACACATAAGCTAAAATGCTACAAAAAAGCGATATCAAAACCAAGCGAGAAACTCGCGTCGCGAACTAAACGCGTGTGTATCCTATACGCTAAAACGTGTGTATACGCGTCTGAAACTACCCCGACATGCTGTGATCCGCAGCAAACGCTAAAACCACTCTCATAACACACGTGTCGTGCAAGCTGAAAAGTATTGGAAACACGATATTTTGTTCCAGATTTTGATTAAAGTGAAAACAAGAAAAGTTGCATATACCAAAGGTCTTAAATATGTAGCAGACACCAACTCACCAAACCCCGACACCCAGCTCCCACATCTGGCCGCAAATTGTGGCCAGAACTCATTTATTTGCGGCCCAAAAGAAGAATGGGGGTCCCGGGCCTTGTGTGTGTGGTCTAGGTCTAGTGTACTTGCTCCAGTAATTGCAACTTTTGCCTGAAGCAACCGGGTTGAAAGCAGATCACAACAGAGCACAAATCTTAATTAAAACACTAATTTAACACTAAACTAATACATAATGGTGTTTTAGTGTAACGTGAAACAATTTCTAGGATTAAAAGACACTAACAACATTTAGTTAAGCTAACCAAGCCATAAAAACCCTAATTTGACTTAATCTCTACTTAAACCACAAAATTAGCACATAAACCCACTAAAATACTAATTTAAGCTATCTACTCTACAAGATTAGCAAAGAGGTAAATAGGGTAGGCTTTATACCTCAACTTGGTCTTAGGAGGGATCAATCTTGCTGACCTTGCATCAAGAACCAAAAGGGAAGTGTTTTGGGATGTTTAGCAAGAGGTTTAGTGAAGAAAAGATGGATTTTTGCTATGGAGATGTCCTTAGATGCAAGAATGAGAAGAAGAAGAAGAAGGAAAGGGGGAGGGCTTTGCTGCTGCTGCTGCTGCTGAAAGTATTGGAGAGAGAGTGTGTGCGCAAAGAAGTCAAAAGCCCATGCCTCAATATAGTATCCCACCATGCCTCTTTATCAATTATTTTCTTACTTCTATTTTCTTTATTAGTTTTAGTTTTGTTTTGGGTTATAAAAAAAAAGAAATTGGGACAAAGAGGGAAAAAGAAAAAAATGGTAGACATGTTAAAACTTAACCTAAGGTGAAAATGTGCATGCTATACTAATTTTGCTTAGGAAAATAATTAAGAAATTTCTTCCTAATTAAGTGAACACTAAACTAATTAATAATTAATAAAACACAATTATAAATATAATTACCCACTTTTCACCAATAATATTGATTTATTCCATTTTATGTGGATAATGTTAGTTAACGGGATTCATGAAAACACGCATCAAAGCTAATTAACCCGAAAATTAACCTAAACGAATTTCAAAGCGTTACAATCTTCCCCCTTAAAGAAATTCGGTCCCCGAATTTAAAAATCTAGCTACGCGTACCTTCAAAGAGATGGGAATATTTCTTCCTCATCTCGTCCTCGGTCTCCCAGATGACCTCCTCGTTGCTGGGGCCACGCCAAAGGCCTTGACGGACGGTATAACTTTCGATCTCAATTTCTTCACATGTGAGGCGTTGGCTTGACCCTTCTACGGCTGGATCGTTGGTACTGAGGCACGAACGGAATGTTGTTAGACTTGTTTCATATGTTGATCTGTTTCGGGAAAACTTGGGTGTTCGATTGTTCGATCGAAAAGTTTAACATTTTCTGTTTATCTGGAATGGGATACAATAATTGGAATTCACAAGTAGTTATGTGATAACTGAATGAATGTTATAAACATAGCAGTTTAGTCTCACTTGATCGGTTGCCACGGAATTTTGATGTGATCAAAAGTCCGTCGCAATCACGTAGCGTACGCGGATACTCGCCGGATAAACTTAATAGACAGCTTCACTCCATAGCCCCGACCAAGTGACTGTAGGAGAACCCCGTCGCCGAAAGCATCCCTCCGGGTGCTCGCGGTAGCGGTGTTCCGCCTTGGTGCACTTCATCGACGGCATCGGGGGTGCGGCCGCCTACTGAAGTTTGCGACGAGCATTCGATCAGGATGTCGGGAATCTTGTTGAATTGCCCGACTTGATATTGAAAAGTGTTTTCGATTTTGAGACTAAAATGCGGGGTTTATAATTGTTAGGCATGCGATGTCTAAGTAATTCATTTGATTAGGCATGCGATGTCTATGCAGATTGCGGATTCCAACTGTTGTAGTTTTACACTTTCTTTTCTGTGACCGTAAGTGTAATATGTGATATCGCCGGTTTCGTTGCTATATGTCAACGACAATTGGGATGCGCATATTTACTTACGTTGATGACATGTGATGTTATGTGTTGCTGGATATGTTATATTGGATCGTCGTGTTTGAATAGCCGGGGGTTTTTTATGTGAGATGAGTGTTTTTCATTTTCATTCATGTAAAAACTTGTATGTAATATTCTTTTATTGGGGCACTTCCAGGTTGCGGAAGTAGTCACCATTTGTATATTATTTACTTTTCTGCACTAGGATAGACCCAAGGAGGGGAGCACAAGTAACCGGGTTCTGGGGTCCAGTGGGAGACCAACTCGAGGAGTCGAGTCCGGGTTTCCTAACCCTAGAATTGGCAGGGTTGCTTGCCGCTCTCGTAGGGGTCTAGGGGTGTGGGATTGGCTATTCATCACGACCGTGGAATCCGTGTTTTATACTGGCTCGTATTGAAAACACGGACGTCCTAGTATATCCAATATTTCATATGTTTCTTCTGCTGTGCTTTATCTGTGATCATGCGATGTTCTGATGTTCTGTGACAGATATTATAGTATATATGATATATTATATAGACGTTACTTATGTTTTACACCCGCGCTAGCCCTGTCCCGCTCTGCCGTTAGTTACCTAACCTAACGGTGCACGAGGGGACATCGAGGCGAATGCGGATGGCATAACCGTACGTTATATCTATCTGTGATGTTTAGGTAATATAAATGATGGGATATTCATTAATGAGATTAATGAAAGAAAATAAACCTAATTGATGTTGTGGAATCGAATTTCAAAATAAAACAAGTAGCTACAGTTCTTGCTTTGCATCGCGGTGTTCATTATAGAACATCCTGCACCTTATTCGATGAGGAAAGGACCGAGATCCCTTCACTGGGAGTGACTCCTTTAGCAATAACTGGCAGATGCTACAACCCTCGGTTTGTCTTTGATCGCTTCTATAGTTTCCGCTTTGCACAGTGATATATATGATATATCCCGCACCTCATTCGACGAGGAAAGGGCCGACGATCCCTTCACCGGGAGTGACCCCTTTAGCAAAACTAGAAAAGCTTCAAAAACATTCCATTTAAAAACCATTTGATTCCGCAACGAGATCAAGTTCAAAGCGTTAAAGGTTTTCACAAAAACCAGCCGCAACCCTCCGTCATTTTAGGAAGTAGAGTACTTAGTATTCGTGCTGTGTTTGTTGACCATAGTCAAGGCACAGTGTACGGTAGCTAAGTGATGTCTTCCTACACCGCATATGATGCGATTAGTTAGGACAGTCGCGTGACTTTGTTGACCTTAGTTAAGGGTCATGTGGGTGGGTCTAATTAATCACGAAATGACGGGTAGAACTTGACTAGTACTTATGATTTGTTGACCATAGTTAAGGTCATAGGTGCTAGGGGTAAAAACCATTATCGGGAATTTCAAGTGTTGAAATTTGCAATGAGATTGCATACCTTCTATGAGATAGTTGGATCCCGATACCCGCTGCGAGTAAGAGTTACTCCTGGGAGAGTTTTATACATTACAATTAGCCGATCAAGTAGGTGTCTAGAAAGGTGTTAACGAGGTTACGCCTCTGGGAAAACGAGGTTTACATTAATTAGGTTCGTGCGAAAGCACGGGGGACCTCCTTCAAAGTACCGACACTGGCCTGGCTGAAAGATTGGCGAACTTGTAGTGTGTAATTAATCCCGGCTAGTCTTTCCTTTTAGGGTTTGAAGGAAGATTTGATAAAAAGCAGTGGGAGCCATCCTGATTAGATAAAATAAAAACCAATCTATTCTTGAAAGAGCGCACGCTGAGTGTTTTCTTCTCTCTCTCTCCTGGTAGCGACCATATCACGCCTTAATCAAGATAATAATACGGATTATTGACCGAACCCGCTTGTTATACTGAGCTGGGGAACGTTGGTCCCGCTCCAACTTATAATTGTTATAAGACAGAGCAGGAAATAGGGGAATACCAGAATTCCTATGCCGCCCAAACGAAGACAGTGCATATGATGCATCTTCTTCGGGTGTGTTCATTATACAGAACTGTTTCTCAGTATCCTTTACGTCCTGGGTATATGATACCAGATCAGGATCCCAGATATGTAATCTGTTACATAGGGCTACAGATAGGTAGAGAACTGAGAACGGGTGATAAGTTTCATGAGGCAGAAAACGGGGCAAATGTTGCAGCCAAGTCTGTTGGTCACTGTCACCCTGTATTATCAATACATTGATTCTGAACAAATGTTATTAGATACCGAACCTGATATACAAAATCATATCAGTCTCTTTATAAGTAAAGAAATGATAAAATTTTGTATAGTTGGACAATGTTTTGAACATTTCCTATATCAAAAGTTGATCGGTTCAGGCACGTTATCTAAAAGCGTTGATGTTCTAAATCAAACTACAGTTCTTAGTATACGGAACACACACAAGAGGAAGAGTTCAGAATGAACGGATTCTTCTTGAGGTATTGTAGACTAGGTCAGATCAATGCGACCCGACTGGCTAGAGTTACATTTAGATGTATATTTAAATCGTTTTGAATTTACATCTTGTGCAACTCGCCAATCATGTCACAAAGATAAGATGACCATAGCTCTGTTTATTGGAAACAGAGAAAGAGTTAATGAACTCTTGGGACCGATACATGATGATGTATGTAAGGTCCCCTGTCTACACATGCCAAGACTGGTTCTTTATACTTCATTACATTCTCTGATGATCTCTCGAGATTCAGACCCATGTTCCTGTTGAAACACAAGTCCGAACCTTTTGAGATATTCACAGAATATAAGTTAGAAGTAGAGAACCAATGCGGGTATAAGTATTATGTCTTTTGATGAGATCAAGGAGAAGAATACTTGAGCACGAAATTCCTGGACTATTCTAAAGGAGAATGGGATTCTCTCTCAGCATTACTCCTCCGTATACACCATAGCACGATGGTATATCAGGGAGGAGCAATCACACCCTATATGATAAGGTGTGCTCTATGATGAGTACTACTGAGTTACCTTTTTCCTTTTGGGAGTTATGCACTTGAGAAGCTGCATACCTATTGAATTAGGTTTGAATCAAATCACTGCCAACCACTCCATATAAGATATGGTATGGGAAGAACCTATCTCTTAAGTAAGTTAAGATTTGGGATTGTCCGGCCTATGTCAAAAGCAAAATCCGGACAAGATCGAGGCAAGATCAGTTCTGTAGAACTGGAAAGGTTCCAGCTGTACAAAACTGCTAATGATTTGGTAGAACCAAAGGATTCAATAGTTTCCGACGAACCTCAGCCTCTCCGCCGATCTAGTAGGGTTCCTCATCCGCCTGAGAGATACCTCCGTTTCTCGATGACAGTGGGAGCAAGGATTGCATCATGAGATGATGACCCAACTAGTTTCGAGCAGGCCATCGAGAGTAGAGACTCTGTAAGAATGGCTGGATGCTTAGCGATCTGAGATGGAATCCTTATACACCAACAAAGTATGGACTTTGGTTGCTAAATCTGAAGGGTTAAATCCCCATCAGGAGCAAGTATATCTTGAGAAGATTACTTGGTGTAGATGGAAAAGTTGAGACTTTCAAAGCTAGACTTGTTAAAGGTTTTCGTCATCGACCAGGCGTGGATAATGATGAAACCTTTTTCCAGTAGCTATGCTTAAGTCTATCCAGATTCTACTTGCCACGGCTACATACCATGACTGCGATATCTGGTGGTTGGGTGCCCTGACTGCTTTTCTAAATACTAATTTAGAAGAGAACGTCTGTAAGAACACAGCCAGAGGTCTTCGTAAACAGTGGGAGCAGCGGAAACGTGTGCAAGTTGCTTTACATAATGAAGCAGGCATCGCGGAGTTGGAACGTCTGTTTTGATATGATAGTCAAAGTGTTTGACTTCATCAAAATGGTAGACGAACCTTGTATATACAAAAGGGTAGTAGAGAGTAAGGTGGTCATCTTCGTATTGTACGTAGACAACATACTCTTGATAGGAAAAGAGTTTCCTATACTACGATCGGTCAATCTCCTATTATCACTAGGATTCTCCAAATAGGATCAAAGTGATACCTCCTAAAATCCTGAGTTTTCATCTATGAGATAGATGTAATTGGATGCTAGGATTCTCACTAGATGTAGTGAGATGGTATCAATCGATCCTGAAGAGAATCACTGGAAGAGTTCCAGGGTGATAAAGACGACTGAATGTCAGTCACGGGCATTGTCTTTACCCTCAGTAAAGGGACGGTGTGTTGGAAGAGTTCCAAGCTCGATACCGTGGCAAACTAGACGATAAAGGCTGGTAACATCGCTATTAAAGATACTACCAAAGAGGCTGTTTGGGTGTATATTGGTTCATAAGATGAACTAGGTTCCTGCCATTGTATGACAATGGAAGCGTGGTTTCGACCCTGGAACCCTGGTCCTATCAGTGACTCAGACAAATTCTGAGGAAGCATCACCTGATCATGGAGATAGTTGATCTCCAGGGTGATCGAGGATAGGAGAGAAGACTCAGAGGACAACACGGCGGATCCACTCACGAAGGCCTTTTTCCTAAAGAGAGACTTTTTAGGGGATGGTAGAGTATGCAATACTGCAACCACTGCTACAGATGGCCCTAGTGCAAGTGGGAGATTGTTAGTTATATGTATGCCCTAGAGGCCATTACTGTACATAGGATGTATATTGTAGTGGATGCTGGGACATATATAGGAAGGACTTTCTCGCTCGACATGATAGTACGCTATCTGGTTGCTCTTTATCTTAACATGTATACTTTCTGTCTCTCTGATTACATGTTGATAAAGCCCATAGGATGTGTGCTCGACTTCCAGGACTATGATGTAGATCATACTAGTGGGGCCTGGGTAGTCCATGAGTACATCCTTGAATAGTTCCTAGTCGAGGGAATATCGAGACGGGGCATCGATATTCCAGAGTAGACTAGCGCATATCTTCTCGACCCATGCGATGGGCGATGGATGATCCCATATCCATTGGTGTTTGACATCGAAGATGGTATGCGGGTGCTCAGTGGAGACTGGGTACACTGAACGGACTCGCCGAGAACTCCCAGATGGTATTATACCTCACGTCAGATGGCAGTTCTCTGGTGACACTGGTACAGCTTAGTCTGTTGACCCGAGATCGTCATAGAGTCTTGTGTGTCTCCCACTGTGCTTTGATTTCCATCCTACCACGGCTCTACTGAGTTGTGCAAACAGGTGGTTTTTGGGTACAGTCCCGATTCACATGGAGGCAATGAGCGATAGGAGGGGATTCGTCTCTCCCGGTATTGGGGGTTGATGTTGTGCTATGCTCGACTGGCCATAACAGGAAATCCCTGGCCAGGGTTGCAGTGATATACTGGTAAGTGTTATCAGTAGTTTCACGAATGTTATGGACCCTACGTCGGCATGACTTATCGAGCTATTGGGGTCTGACGTTTACCACCCCTAGGCGAGATATGCGACATATCAGACGAACAGACCGGACTATACGGTAGTGTTACTGGTCGGATTCACTGGAGTGTGAGCGGACTTGCTCGTCGATCTTCAGATCGCTCAATACCCGGGTGGCCGTTACGTTTAGCAGACCGCTTGCGGCTTGTGGGTGTTTGATATGATCATCATCTGCTGCCGGCGTATTGACGAGTCTTTAGAGTCCTACACAGAGGTTTCCTGGCTCAAGCGAAACGAAATAGGAGCGCATATGAGATATGTGCGGGACCGAGAATAATACGAGTATGTGATACTGTATTCGATTCTCATGATGTGACATTGATCGGTTATATGCGATATAGCCGGGTTATCGGATCAAGTGTTGATTCGATAAGTTGTTACTATTGATACCAGTCGGTTATGTGCGACATGACCGGATCATTGAATCAAGTGTTGATTTAATGATTTAATGTATAATTATATATTTGATATATTACTTTGCATTAACTAGTATCGGTTCACTTTAGACGGATTTTCTCACTTGGTTCGTGCGCATTGCATATGCGATATGTTTTTGTGCACTTGTATGTATCATGTTTGATGATGCATGCTAACTTGAGTTTGTGTAAAGATTAAACCATGGTTATTCAAATGGTTAGGGTTTTGTTTTTCATATCTATTTATTTATTTATTTATTTTCTTTATGGAAAATGAAATGAGGAAAATGGTGGCTTGTTTTGGATTGTAGTTGAAGATTCATGAACCTTTGACTTTGTCCACCATTCTTATCTCATGCTTAACCTAACCATTTGTTTTAACCCTAGTTCAATCTCTACACATAACCATGGTTAAGTTATGATAAAGATTGATAATTCTTTTCTTTTTCTTTTAACTTATCATAACTATTTTCCTTCTTCTTCTTCATTCTTCAAGTGAAGAAAACTAAGCTCCATCAATGGTGATTGTTGGAAATGAGTGAGAAATCCAATTCTAAAGTTAACCCAACTCCTATTTCTTCATCCTCTACCTCTTGCCAAGTAGTGGAGTGTGTTTCCTTCACAAGATTTTAGGGTTTGGTGAAGGTGGAGCTTGATCTAGCGATGCCTCGACGTAGATCATCTTCGGCATGGACATCGACGACCTAGCTTGCCCATTTTCCGACGAAGCCGACTCTAGAGCCCGGATTAGATTTGGACAGCGGAGACGACCTCGTTGCGGAGCCGTGGAGGTGGAGGACCGGATCTACAAAGGTTGTATTTCCGTATTCCCTTAGTTAATTGTTAACTAGTTCATTGTTCGCCTAGACATCTAGTTATCGATCCGTAGTTTAGGGTTTGTAGGCACCATAATATTTGAAATTGCCATGGTTGATGGCTTGGGAGACCTCACTAGAGTGCCTAGGAACCCTACAGTGGTATCAGAGCCTAGCTAGAGCCTTAGGCGAAGCGTAGACGGAATTTGAAGTCCGAACGACACAAAACCGAAACCCAAAACATGCTCTCTGTACAATTTTCAAAATCTGGGATTTTCAACATTAAAAATATTCAGAAAAACATGCAGGAAAATATAAGAGTAACTGTACAACCCGTAGCCCTAATTCCCTTAGAGCGCCGCGCTTCCGCGGCACGAGCCTGGCTCGTGCGGCGGAAGGGCGGTCGTTTTGTCGTTTTATGTGGGGTTGTTTGCACAGTAACTCCTATTTAACTGTGCTGAGTTCTCTGGATATTTTTAATATTTTTTCAAGTGTTGAATAATCTGAGTTGATTTGGGGATTCGGTATTTCGATCGGGATATCAAATTTTGTCTGTGTGGCTTTCCGGATAAATTTTAGGATATGTTAAAAAGTTCGACCGGATATAAATACCCAACTTTTCCCCTGTCGGGAAATTTCCAAGTGTTGGATTTTTCCGTAGTTTAACGACGTTCTAAGTAGTGCAAGTAACGCGATGGTCCCTCTAGAAGACACAAACCTTAACTCGATTATGTGACCGTCTTGAACTGCCCTTTGAACCTTCGGGTTTGGGGCAGTACGGCGTGCCACATGTGAGGCGTTGGCTTGACCCTTCTACGGCTGGATCGTTGGTACTGAGGCACGAACGGAATGTTGTTAGACTTGTTTCATATGTTGATCTGTTTCGGGAAAACTTGGGTGTTCGATTGTTCGATCGAAAAGTTTAACATTTTCTGTTTATCTGGAATGGGATACAATAATTGGAATTCACAAGTAGTTATGTGATAACTGAATGAATGTTATAAACATAGCAGTTTAGTCTCACTTGATCGGTTGCCACGGAATTTTGATGTGATCAAAAGTCCGTCGCAATCACGTAGCGTACGCGGATACTCGCCGGATAAACTTAATAGACAGCTTCACTCCATAGCCCCGACCAAGTGACTGTAGGAGAACCCCGTCGCCGAAAGCATCCCTCCGGGTGCTCGCGGTAGCGGTGTTCCGCCTTGGTGCACTTCGTCGACGGCATCGGGGGTGCGGCCGCCTACTGAAGTTTGCGACGAGCATTCGATCAGGATGTCGGGAATCTTGTTGAATTGCCCGACTTGATATTGAAAAGTGTTTTCGATTTTGAGACTAAAATGCGGGGTTTATAATTGTTAGGCATGCGATGTCTAAGTAATTCATTTGATTAGGCATGCGATGTCTATGCAGATTGCGGATTCCAACTGTTGTAGTTTTACACTTTCTTTTCTGTGACCGTAAGTGTAATATGTGATATCGCCGGTTTCGTTGCTATATGTCAACGACAATTGGGATGCGCATATTTACTTACGTTGATGACATGTGATGTTATGTGTTGCTGGATATGTTATATTGGATCGTCGTGTTTGAATAGCCGGGGTTTTTTTATGTGAGATGAGTGTTTTTCATTTTCATTCATGTAAAAACTTGTATGTAATATTCTTTTATTGGGGCACTTCCAGGTTGCGGAAGTAGTCACCATTTGTATATTATTTACTTTTCTGCACTAGGATAGACCCAAGGAGGGGAGCACAAGTAACCGGGTTCTGGGGTCCAGTGGGAGACCAACTCGAGGAGTCGAGTCCGGGTTTCCTAACCCTAGAATTGGCAGGGTTGCTTGCCGCTCTCGTAGGGGTCTAGGGGTGTGGGATTGGCTATTCATCACGACCGTGGAATCCGTGTTTTATACTGGCTCGTATTGAAAACACGGACGTCCTAGTATATCCAATATTTCATATGTTTCTTCTGCTGTGCTTTATCTGTGATCATGCGATGTTCTGATGTTCTGTGACAGATATTATAGTATATATGATATATTATATAGACGTTACTTATGTTTTACACCCGCGCTAGCCCTGTCCCGCTCTGCCGTTAGTTACCTAACCTAACGGTGCACGAGGGGACATCGAGGCGAATGCGGATGGCATAACCGTACGTTATATCTATCTGTGATGTTTAGGTAATATAAATGATGGGATATTCATTAATGAGATTAATGAAAGAAAATAAACCTAATTGATGTTGTGGAATCGAATTTCAAAATAAAACAAGTAGCTACAGTTCTTGCTTTGCATCGCGGTGTTCATTATAGAACATCCTGCACCTTATTCGATGAGGAAAGGACCGAGATCCCTTCACTGGGAGTGACTCCTTTAGCAATAACTGGCAGATGCTACAACCCTCGGTTTGTCTTTGATCGCTTCTATAGTTTCCGCTTTGCACAGTGATATATATGATATATCCCGCACCTCATTCGACGAGGAAAGGGCCGACGATCCCTTCACCGGGAGTGACCCCTTTAGCAAAACTAGAAAAGCTTCAAAAACATTCCATTTAAAAACCATTTGATTCCGCAACGAGATCAAGTTCAAAGCGTTAAAGGTTTTCACAAAAACCAGCCGCAACCCTCCGTCATTTTAGGAAGTAGAGTACTTAGTATTCGTGCTGTGTTTGTTGACCATAGTCAAGGCACAGTGTACGGTAGCTAAGTGATGTCTTCCTACACCGCATATGATGCGATTAGTTAGGACAGTCGCGTGACTTTGTTGACCTTAGTTAAGGGTCATGTGGGTGGGTCTAATTAATCACGAAATGACGGGTAGAACTTGACTAGTACTTATGATTTGTTGACCATAGTTAAGGTCATAGGTGCTAGGGGTAAAAACCATTATCGGGAATTTCAAGTGTTGAAATTTGCAATGAGATTGCATACCTTCTATGAGATAGTTGGATCCCGATACCCGCTGCGAGTAAGAGTTACTCCTGGGAGAGTTTTATACATTACAATTAGCCGATCAAGTAGGTGTCTAGAAAGGTGTTAACGAGGTTACGCCTCTGGGAAAACGAGGTTTACATTAATTAGGTTCGTGCGAAAGCACGGGGGACCTCCTTCAAAGTACCGACACTGGCCTGGCTGAAAGATTGGCGAACTTGTAGTGTGTAATTAATCCCGGCTAGTCTTTCCTTTTAGGGTTTGAAGGAAGATTTGATAAAAAGCAGTGGGAGCCATCCTGATTAGATAAAATAAAAACCAATCTATTCTTGAAAGAGCGCACGCTGAGTGTTTTCTTCTCTCTCTCTCCTGGTAGCGACCATATCACGCCTTAATCAAGATAATAATACGGATTATTGACCGAACCCGCTTGTTATACTGAGCTGGGGAACGTTGGTCCCGCTCCAACTTATAATTGTTATAAGACAGAGCAGGAAATAGGGGAATACCAGAATTCCTATGCCGCCCAAACGAAGACAGTGCATATGATGCATCTTCTTCGGGTGTGTTCATTATACAGAACTGTTTCTCAGTATCCTTTACGTCCTGGGTATATGATACCAGATCAGGATCCCAGATATGTAATCTGTTACATAGGGCTACAGATAGGTAGAGAACTGAGAACGGGTGATAAGTTTCATGAGGCAGAAAACGGGGCAAATGTTGCAGCCAAGTCTGTTGGTCACTGTCACCCTGTATTATCAATACATTGATTCTGAACAAATGTTATTAGATACCGAACCTGATATACAAAATCATATCAGTCTCTTTATAAGTAAAGAAATGATAAAATTTTGTATAGTTGGACAATGTTTTGAACATTTCCTATATCAAAAGTTGATCGGTTCAGGCACGTTATCTAAAAGCGTTGATGTTCTAAATCAAACTACAGTTCTTAGTATACGGAACACACACAAGAGGAAGAGTTCAGAATGAACGGATTCTTCTTGAGGTATTGTAGACTAGGTCAGATCAATGCGACCCGACTGGCTAGAGTTACATTTAGATGTATATTTAAATCGTTTTGAATTTACATCTTGTGCAACTCGCCAATCATGTCACAAAGATAAGATGACCATAGCTCTGTTTATTGGAAACAGAGAAAGAGTTAATGAACTCTTGGGACCGATACATGATGATGTATGTAAGGTCCCCTGTCTACACATGCCAAGACTGGTTCTTTATACTTCATTACATTCTCTGATGATCTCTCGAGATTCAGACCCATGTTCCTGTTGAAACACAAGTCCGAACCTTTTGAGATATTCACAGAATATAAGTTAGAAGTAGAGAACCAATGCGGGTATAAGTATTATGTCTTTTGATGAGATCAAGGAGAAGAATACTTGAGCACGAAATTCCTGGACTATTCTAAAGGAGAATGGGATTCTCTCTCAGCATTACTCCTCCGTATACACCATAGCACGATGGTATATCAGGGAGGAGCAATCACACCCTATATGATAAGGTGTGCTCTATGATGAGTACTACTGAGTTACCTTTTTCCTTTTGGGAGTTATGCACTTGAGAAGCTGCATACCTATTGAATTAGGTTTGAATCAAATCACTGCCAACCACTCCATATAAGATATGGTATGGGAAGAACCTATCTCTTAAGTAAGTTAAGATTTGGGATTGTCCGGCCTATGTCAAAAGCAAAATCCGGACAAGATCGAGGCAAGATCAGTTCTGTAGAACTGGAAAGGTTCCAGCTGTACAAAACTGCTAATGATTTGGTAGAACCAAAGGATTCAATAGTTTCCGACGAACCTCAGCCTCTCCGCCGATCTAGTAGGGTTCCTCATCCGCCTGAGAGATACCTCCGTTTCTCGATGACAGTGGGAGCAAGGATTGCATCATGAGATGATGACCCAACTAGTTTCGAGCAGGCCATCGAGAGTAGAGACTCTGTAAGAATGGCTGGATGCTTAGCGATCTGAGATGGAATCCTTATACACCAACAAAGTATGGACTTTGGTTGCTAAATCTGAAGGGTTAAATCCCCATCAGGAGCAAGTATATCTTGAGAAGATTACTTGGTGTAGATGGAAAAGTTGAGACTTTCAAAGCTAGACTTGTTAAAGGTTTTCGTCATCGACCAGGCGTGGATAATGATGAAACCTTTTTCCAGTAGCTATGCTTAAGTCTATCCAGATTCTACTTGCCACGGCTACATACCATGACTGCGATATCTGGTGGTTGGGTGCCCTGACTGCTTTTCTAAATACTAATTTAGAAGAGAACGTCTGTAAGAACACAGCCAGAGGTCTTCGTAAACAGTGGGAGCAGCGGAAACGTGTGCAAGTTGCTTTACATAATGAAGCAGGCATCGCGGAGTTGGAACGTCTGTTTTGATATGATAGTCAAAGTGTTTGACTTCATCAAAATGGTAGACGAACCTTGTATATACAAAAGGGTAGTAGAGAGTAAGGTGGTCATCTTCGTATTGTACGTAGACAACATACTCTTGATAGGAAAAGAGTTTCCTATACTACGATCGGTCAATCTCCTATTATCACTAGGATTCTCCAAATAGGATCAAAGTGATACCTCCTAAAATCCTGAGTTTTCATCTATGAGATAGATGTAATTGGATGCTAGGATTCTCACTAGATGTAGTGAGATGGTATCAATCGATCCTGAAGAGAATCACTGGAAGAGTTCCAGGGTGATAAAGACGACTGAATGTCAGTCACGGGCATTGTCTTTACCCTCAGTAAAGGGACGGTGTGTTGGAAGAGTTCCAAGCTCGATACCGTGGCAAACTAGACGATAAAGGCTGGTAACATCGCTATTAAAGATACTACCAAAGAGGCTGTTTGGGTGTATATTGGTTCATAAGATGAACTAGGTTCCTGCCATTGTATGACAATGGAAGCGTGGTTTCGACCCTGGAACCCTGGTCCTATCAGTGACTCAGACAAATTCTGAGGAAGCATCACCTGATCATGGAGATAGTTGATCTCCAGGGTGATCGAGGATAGGAGAGAAGACTCAGAGGACAACACGGCGGATCCACTCACGAAGGCCTTTTTCCTAAAGAGAGACTTTTTAGGGGATGGTTGAGTATGCGATACTGCAACCACTGCTACAGATGGCCCTAGTGCAAGTGGGAGATTGTTAGTTATATGTATGCCCTAGAGGCCATTACTGTACATAGGATGTATATTGTAGTGGATGCTGGGACATATATAGGAAGGACTTTCTCGCTCGACATGATAGTACGCTATCTGGTTGCTCTTTATCTTAACATGTATACTTTCTGTCTCTCTGATTACATGTTGATAAAGCCCATAGGATGTGTGCTCGACTTCCAGGACTATGATGTAGATCATACTAGTGGGGCCTGGGTAGTCCATGAGTACATCCTTGAATAGTTCCTAGTCGAGGGAATATCGAGACGGGGCATCGATATTCCAGAGTAGACTAGCGCATATCTTCTCGACCCATGCGATGGGCGATGGATGATCCCATATCCATTGGTGTTTGACATCGAAGATGGTATGCGGGTGCTCAGTGGAGACTGGGTACACTGAACGGACTCGCCGAGAACTCCCAGATGGTATTATACCTCACGTCAGATGGCAGTTCTCTGGTGACACTGGTACAGCTTAGTCTGTTGACCCGAGATCGTCATAGAGTCATGTGTGTCTCCCACTGTGCTTTGATTTCCACCCTACCACGGCTCTACTGAGTTGTGCAAACAGGTGGTTTTTGGGTACAGTCCCGATTCACATGGAGGCAATGAGCGATAGGAGGGGATTCGTCTCTCCCGGTATTGGGGGTTGATGTTGTGCTATGCTCGACTGGCCATAACAGGAAATCCCTGGCCAGGGTTGCAGTGATATACTGGTAAGTGTTATCAGTAGTTTCACGAATGTTATGGACCCTACGTCGGCATGACTTATCGAGCTATTGGGGTCTGACGTTTACCACCCCTAGGCGAGATATGCGACATATCAGACGAACAGACCGGACTATACGGTAGTGTTACTGGTCGGATTCACTGGAGTGTGAGCGGGCTTGCTCGTCGATCTTCAGATCGCTCAATACCCGGGTGGCCGTTACGTTTAGCAGACCGCTTGCGGCTTGTGGGTGTTTGATATGATCATCATCTGCTGCCGGCGTATTGACGAGTCTTTAGAGTCCTACACAGAGGTTTCCTGGCTCAAGCGAAACGAAATAGGAGCGCATATGAGATATGTGCGGGACCGAGAATAATACGAGTATGTGATACTGTATTCGATTCTCGCGATGTGACATTGATCGGTTATATGCGATATAGCCGGGTTATCGGATCAAGTGTTGATTCGATAAGTTGTTACTATTGATACCAGTCGGTTATGTGCGACATGACCGGATCATTGAATCAAGTGTTGATTTAATGATTTAATGTATAATTATATATTTGATATATTACTTTGCATTAACTAGTATCGGTTCACTTTAGACGGATTTTCTCACTTGGTTCGTGCGCATTGCATATGCGATATGTTTTTGTGCACTTGTATGTATCATGTTTGATGATGCATGCTAACTTGAGTTTGTGTAAAGATTAAACCATGGTTATTCAAATGGTTAGGGTTTTGTTTTTCATATCTATTTATTTATTTATTTATTTATTTATTTTCTTTATGGAAAATGAAATGAGGAAAATGGTGGCTTGTTTTGGATTGTAGTTGAAGATTCATGAACCTTTGACTTTGTCCACCATTCTTATCTCATGCTTAACCTAACCATTTGTTTTAACCCTAGTTCAATCTCTATACATAACCATGGTTAAGTTATGATAAAGATTGATAATTCTTTTCTTTTTCTTTTAACTTATCATAACTATTTTCCTTCTTCTTCTTCATTCTTCAAGTGAAGAAAACTAAGCTCCATCAATGGTGATTGTTGGAAATGAGTGAGAAATCCAATTCTAAAGTTAAACCAACTCCTATTTCTTCATCCTCTACCTCTTGCCAAGTAGTGGAGTGTGTTTCCTTCACAAGATTTTAGGGTTTGGTGAAGGTGGAGCTTGATCTAGCGATGCCTCGACGTAGATCATCTTCGGCATGGACATCGACGACCTAGCTTGCCCATTTTCCGACGAAGCCGACTCTAGAGCCCGGATTAGATTTGGACAGCGGAGACGACCTCGTTGCGGAGCCGTGGAGGTGGAGGACCGGATCTACAAAGGTTGTATTTCCGTATTCCCTTAGTTAATTGTTAACTAGTTCATTGTTCGCCTAGACATCTAGTTATCGATCCGTAGTTTAGGGTTTGTAGGCACCATAATATTTAAAATTGCCATGGTTGATGGCTTGGGAGACCTCACTAGAGTGCCTAGGAACCCTACAGAAGATACGTGCGGAGCATCGAAACATGGAAGACGGGGTGAACGTTTGGGAAACTGGGTGGAAGAGCTAACCGATACGCAACTGCACCAACACGATCGAGGATCTCGAAGGGGCCCACATATCTGGGACTAAGCTTCCCCTTCTTCCCAAATCTCATCACACCTTTCATTTGGGAGACCCTCAAGAAAACATGATTGCCAACAGAAAACTCAAGTCTGCGCCGACGACGGTCCGCATAAGATCTTTGCCTGCTCTAGGATGCTCTCATCCTATCGTGAATCAACCGGATCTTCACGGTCGTCTCCTCAACAATCTGCAGCCCCAAAATACTGTTCTCGCTGAGCTCTGTCCAGCAGACGGGCGATCTGCATCTCCTCCCATATAGAGCCTCGAATGGTGACAACTGAATGGTCTCCTGAAAGCTGTTGTTGTAGGAGAACTCTACTAAGGGTAAATGGTAATCCCAGCTACCTCTGAAATCTAAGACGCACGCTCGACGCATTTCCTCAAGAGTCTGAATAGTCCGCTCTGACCGGCCGTCGGTCTGCGGATGAAATGCTGTGCTGAAACTCAAGCGGGTGCCCAAAGCCTCCTGAAGCCTCTGCCATAGTCGGCTGGTGAACTTGGTGCCTCGGTCGGACACAATACATGTCGGGACACCATGCAGTCGTACAATCTCGTCGATGTATATCTACGCATACCGAGCAAATCCAAAAGGGGTCTTCACTGGCAGAAAGTGAGTCGCTTTCGTCAATCGATCAACGATCACCCAAATGGAGTCATACCCTCGGCTGGTCCTGGGTAGACCCACAATGAAGTCCATAGAAATATGCTTCCATTTCTACTACGGAATGGGCAACGGCTATAGCTCTCCCGCGGGCCTCTGGTGCTCGGCCTTGACTTGCTGACAAGTCAGGCAACTCGACACAAAGTCTGTGACGTCCCTCTTCATCCCTTCCCACCAGTAAATATCTCTCAGGTCATGGTACATCTTGGTGGAACCTGGATGAATGTTGTACACTGATCGATGCGTCTCCTCGAGAATCTCACGCCTCAGTCCCTCAGAATCTGGTACGCATAGTCTAGTCCTAAATCGCAGTATCTCCTGATCATCGATCACGAACTCGGAGTCTCTGCCCTGTCTAATCTGCTCCCTGATCTCTGAAAGACGGTCGTCACTGGGTTGTGCCTCGCAGATACGGTCAAGCAACTATGGACATGCACGAACATCCGCAAGCTGTCCCCCGATCAGAGTGAACTCGAACTGCACTCGGCTGTCGCATAAAATCTGCCAATCTGCCGACGACTGCCTCTGCACTGTGCTCAAACAACATAGACTACCCCCGGGCCTCCTACTCAGAGCATCCGCCACTACATTCGCCTTGCCTGGGTGATAAAGGATCTCACAATCGTAGTCCTTCACTAACTCCATCCAACGGCGCTGTCTAAGGTTCAGGTTTCGCTGCTGAAATATGTACTTCAAGCTCTTGTGATCAGTGAATATCTGGCACAACTCGCCGTATAGGTAATGTTGCCAGATCTTGAGTGCAAAGACCACTGTAGCCATCTCCAAATCATGAGTGGGGTAGTTCTGTTCGTGTTTCTTCAGCTGCCGAGAAGCATACGCGATCACCCTGTCGTGCTGCATCAATACGCACCCTAGCCCTACTCGAGAAGCATCACAATAGACCATAAATCCGCCCGATCCCAAAGGCGATGATAACACCGGCTCCGTAGTCAAACAAGCTTGCAACTGCTGAAAGCTATGCTCTCACGCCTCCATCCAATCGAAAGGAACTCCCTTCCGCGTCAACCCGGTCAACGGTGCAGCAATACGGGAGAAGTCCTGTACAAATCGTCGGTAGTAGCCCGCCAGTCCTAGGAAGCTGCGGATTTCAATAACTGATGCTGGTCTGGGCCAATGCTGAACGACCTCGATCTTCTTCGGGTCCACACCTATACCATCTAGCGTAATCACGTGACCCAAGAAATCTACGCTGTCAAGACAAAACGCGCACTTGGAGAATTTCGTGAACAGCTGGTGCTCCCTTAAAGTCTGCAATGTGATCCGCAGGTGCTGCTCATGCTCCTCTCGACTCCGGGAATACACCAAAATGTCATCAATAAATACTATGATGAACAGATCAAGATACGGCCTGAAAATACTGTTCATCAAGTCCATAAAGCTGCTGGGGCGTTGGTGAGTCCGAACGACATCACCAAAAACTCATATTGGCCATAACGCGTGCGAAAAGCCGTCCTCGGAATATCCTCCTGCCGAACCCACAACTGATGGTAGCCTGACCGCTAGTCAATCCTCGAAAAGTATCCCGCACCCTGAAGCTGGTCGAACAAGTCATCGATACGTGGTAAAGGATATCTGTTCCGTACGATAACCCTGTTCAGCAGGCGGTAATCAATACACAAGCGCAAACTACTGTCCTTCTTCTTGACAAAAAGGACTGGAGCACCCCAAGGAGACACACGAGGTCGATTAAGCCCTTTATCCAGCAAATCTTGCAACTGACCTTTCAACTCTCTAAGCTCCGCCGTGGCCATCCGATAAGGCGGTGTGGAAATAGGCACCATGCCGGGAATCAAGTCAATGCAGAAAGCAATATCACGCTCAGGCGGTAGCCGAGAAAGCTCATCAGGGAAAACATCAGGAAACTAACTAACAATCGGAACCTGGTCCAACGAAACCTCTGTAGCTCTAGGATTGCAAACATAGTCTAGAAATCCCTGACATCCCTTCATCAAAAGCTGTCCAGCGCGAAGAGACGAAATCAAACTGTGAAGGGCGGCACCACGGTCCCCCTGCACAACAAAAGCCGACTCGTCGGGAAAACAAAACCTTTGTCTTCTCGCGGCAGTCCATAGACGCGTAGCACGTGGCTAACCAGTCATGCCCAGGAGAATGTCGAAGTCTAACATCTAAAGAAGGATCAAGTCGACAAGCAACTCTTTCTCACCAATACGGACAATACACGACCGGAACACGTGTCTAGCAATAAACGACTAGCCCACAGGAGTGGTCACAGCATGCGGCTGATCAAGAAAACCAGACTCTCTACCCAAACTAGGCATGAAGTGTGTGGAAACGTACGAGTGCGTGGATCCCAGATCAAACAACACGTGTGCGTCAACAGAACATACTAAAAGGGTACCTGAGATCACTGCATTGGACGCCTGCCCTGTAAGTCGACGTTGTACACCCCACTACTTGCTGGGAGGCGGAAATATGAAAAACAATCATTTTGTTTAAAACAACATCGACTAACCGAAAGGATCTTTGCTAAACTATAACTAACACTAACATAGGAGTTGTTAACTACTATGAAAAGAGATTATACCTAATGAACCTAGCCCTTCGTCTTCTCGTTATCCACTTCCTCGTCGGCCTCCTCTATGTAATAGACGATCCACCCGAGAGCTTCTACTCCAAGCTTTTCCTCTAATCTTAAGGTAACTAGGTTTCTTTAGATTATAATCAAAGTCACCTAGATGATATAGAGTATGGTTATGGATTAAATAGTCTAGCTAATCCTTGATCTCAACACATGAGAGGGTAGGATTAGGGTTTGAAGAGAGAGAGCTTGAGGAGAGAGAAGGTGAGCAAGATTATGATATGAAAATGTTTCTCACTTCTAATATATCATGAAGCATAAAGAAAATCAAATAAATAAATCTAAATGATTTATCATCATGCTTCATTTAATATATGCAATGAATCATCAAGTGGGTCATTAAGCAATAAATGCTTCATTAACTCACTTGAATGATTCATCTAATGAGTCACAAATGCATTTAATGTAAATGCCACCTAAACCCTCAAGTCACCATACTTCTAGAAGCTTCCCGCCAAATTACGAGAACGCCCTTCCTATCCGTGAAAACACGGAAAAACTTTAGACTATATAAATCCAATAATCCGATACTAGAATCTGGCTTAAACCAAATCCGGCTAGTAAAAACTGTCCGAACATCGTACGTGTGTTTAAACACGTATGCGTCCTAACCCTTGTCGTAAAACCATACGACCTCTAGATCGTTTCGCCTGGAGCAGGGAAACTCTCAGTGTGGGACTCTAAAAACTCGACTACTACGCTGGCAGTGGGTTTAACCACAGACCGCTAGCGGTACTAGCTGTACGTAACGGTCCCCAGGTAGACGTCGATAAGAAGGCCGATGAGGAAACCCATCCGAACTCCTACTGAGCCTGATGTGACAATCTCCTTACAGTCCGGTCTGTACGTCTAGGAGTATCGCATATCGGGCCTAGGGGGCGACAAGCGCCAGTCCCCTAAAAGCGGTATAAGTCGTGTCGGAGCGAAGCCCATTACACCTTGAGAAACTACTGGAACCTACCAGTAAATCCCGCTTGCCCTGGCCAGGGACTTTGCGCAATGGCTCTCTGACACAGCGCGATATCAACTCCCAATACCGGGAAAGACGAATCCTGTCTAACCGCCACTGCCTCCAACTGCTCGGGACTGCACCCAACTGCTACCTGTTTGCACGACGTTTTTGAGCCGTGGTAGGGTAGCAATCTAATAACAGTGGGACACACTCGAGATGAAGTAGCAGTGTCAAGTCTGCGGACTATGCTGTACTCATGTCACCTGGGAAATGTTAACTGATGACGGGTATAATACCAACCACCAGTTCCCCGCGAGTCCTGTCCGGAGTACCCGTAACCCAACGAGCACATGTATACTATCTCCAGTACGACGTACTGATGGCTTTGGGACAGACCATCTCCCTAACTGGGAAGAGAAGCGTACACACTAGTCTACTACGGAGTATCGATGCCCTGTCTCGATAATCCTACAACTAGGGACCTGAAAAAGGATGTGCTTGTAGACTACCCAGCCCCCACTAGTGTGACTGCCATCACAACGCTGGTGGTCAAGCAAGATCCTAAGGGCTCTATCAATACGTACACACATATTAAGATAGATAAAACCAAGTAGCATACTACCATGTTTAGCATGACTGTTATATAACTGTGAATATCCCAAGCTTCCATTAAGTAATATACATGCTAGTATGATACAATAATGGCCCCTAGGGCATATACACTAACAATCTCCCCTTGCTCTAGGGCCATGTACTGGTATATTGAAGACCGATGATCTCTAGTAGCCTCTCGAACTGAATCTAAGGTAAGGCCTTTGTTAATGGATCAGCAATGTTCTCCTCTGTAGCAACTCTCCGGACCTCGATCTCCTGGCGATCTATGATCTCCCTGATTAGGTGATACCACCTTAAGATGTGTCAGGACTGCTGATGGGACCTGGGTTCCTTCGCTAAAGCTATAGCTCCGTTGTTGTCGCAATATACAGGTATTGGATCAACAATGGTAGGAACCACCTGAAGTTCTGTTAGGAACTTCTTCATCCAGACTGCTTCTTTTGCGGAATCGCAAGCAACAATATACTCCGCTTCCATCGTCGAGTCAGCAATAGTGTCCTGCTTGGAACTCTTCCAGCACACCGCCCCTCCATTGAGGGTAAAGACATAACTTGACATGGACTTGGAGTCATCCTTATCACTCTGGAAGCCGGAATCAGCAAAGGCCTCGAGCTTGAGGTCTTTTCTGCCGTAAACCAAGAATATCTCCTTAGTCCTTCTCAGGTACTTGAGAATGTTCTTCACTGCTATCCAGTGCTTCTCCCCTGGGTCTGACTGATACCTGCTTACCACACTCGGTGCGTAAGCTACATCTGGTCTGGTGCATAACATCGCATACATTATAGAGCCTACCGCAGAAGCGTAGGGTATAATAGACATGTGATCCCTTTCCAAATCAGTCTTGGGAGACATCTCTTTGGAGAGGGTGATTCCGTGACAAGCCGGTAGATTACCGCGCTTAGAATCTTCCATACTGAATCTTTTCAGTATAGTGTTGATATACCTGGACTGTGAAAGTCCCGACATCCTCTTAGATCTATCACGATAGATCCGGATCCCCAGAATGTAAGAGGCATCACCTAGGTCTTTCATGGAGAACCTGTGTGACAAGAATCCTTTGACAGATTGTAGCATAGGAATGTCATTTCCAATCATTAGTGTAGGGTTCCTAGGCACTTTAAAAAGATTCTACAAGGCATCAACCATACCCGATTAAAAAAATAGCCGTGCCGAACAACCCTAACCAAGACCGTATACTAGAGATTATGCGAAAAATAGCAAGTTAAACATTTTAACACTAAGTGAAAAGGGATTACAACCTTTGTAGATCCGGTCCTTCACTTCTAAAGCTCCGTGTTGACGTCCCTTCGCTGCGATCATCGAGATCCCGGACTCTAGCGATGGTTTCCTCGGAGAAATGAGCGAGCTAGGTCGTTGACTTCGAGGCCGAAGATGATCTACGTCGAGGAGACTCAAACTTAAGCTCCATCTTCACTAGGTCATGAACTTTGTGAAGAGAACACCCTAAACTAAATAGCAAGTAGTAAAGGATGATGAAATAGGAAACGGGTTCACTTCAGATTTAGATTTCTCACTCTATTTCTTCACTTAAAAATTTTCTAGCAAGCTTTTCTTGTTCTTGAAGAAGAAGAAGAAAAAAGAAAAGAATGATGATAAAATGAATTATGTGAAAAAGAATAATCAATTGAAGTCTATTATAATGCAACCATGGGTGAGTTAACCTTTGTAGAGACTAAACTATAGTTTAAGTTAGTGGATTGGTTAATAAATATCTTTAGTGAGACAAAGTTAGTGGACTTGGTCAAATAATGCTAAAAGCTTCATGAAGCTTTAAGCATGACAAAGTGCACACCAATTTTGAATTACTAAATAAATATAAACCATATCCACTAACCTAAATATGGTGTAATTCATACACACACCCAAGTTTTCATGTATCATCAATCATGATACAAACTAGTGCACAAACATATATCACATAAACAACTTATGCACATCAAGTGAGAAAATCAATCTTAAGTGAACCAAAACTAGTAATCGTAAAGAAATATATCAAATATATAATTATACATTAAATCATTAAATCAACACTTGATTTAATGATCCGGTCATATCGCATATAACCGGCTAATATCTAGTGTATCAATATATCGAATCAACACTTGATTCGGTAAGCCGGCTATATCTCATATAACCGTCCAATGATACAAATCGCGCGAATAGAATACAGTATCACATACTGGTATTATTCTCGGTCCCGCACATATCCCATATGCGCTCTTATTTCGTTTCGCTTGAGCCAGAAAATCTCTGTGTAGGACTCTAAAGATTCGTCAATACGCCGGCAGTAGGTGGTGATCATATCAATCACCCAAAAGCCGCAAGCGGTCTGCTAAACGTAACGGCCACCTGGGTATTAAGCAATTAGAAGATCAACGAGCAAGCCTGCTCACACTCCTGCGAATCCAATCAGTAACACTTACCGTACAGTCCGGTCTGTTCGTCTGATATGTCGCATATCTCTCCTAGGGGTGGTAAACGTCAGACCCCAGTAGCTTGATAAGTTATGTCGATATAAGGTCCATAACAACTACTGATAACACTTACCACTAAATCACCGCAACCCTGGCCAGGGATTTCCAGTTATGGCCAGTCGAGCATAGCGCAACATCAACCCCTAATACCGGGAGAAACGAATCCCCTCCTATCGCTCAATGAAACTTCCAATAGCAGACACTCCATCTCGGGGAAAAGTCAACCAGCGACACTCCGTGCCGGGGAAAAGTCGACCAGCGACACTCCGTGCCGGGGAAAAGTCGACCAGCGATACTCCGTGCCGGGGAAAACTCGACCAGCGACACTCCGCGCCGGGGAAAAGTTGATCAGCGACACTTCGCGCCGGGGAAAAGTCAATCAGCGACACTACGTGCCGGGGACACGTCAACAAGCGACACTCCGTCTCGGGGATACGTCGACCAGCGACACTCCGCGCCGGGGACACGTTGACCAGCGACACTCCGTCTTGGGGAAACGTCGAGTAGACACTCCATCTCGAGGACACATCAACCAGCCGATACTCCGCCTCGGGGAAACGTCGACCAGCGACACTCCACACCGGGGGCACATCAACGAAATCACTCTGGGCTAGGGAAACGTCTACCATAGACACTCTATCTCGGAGACGCGTCAAGCGCCGACCGTCCATGTCGTAAAAAGGGCAGTGCATCCCAAAAAGTGGGAACCAAAGCAAGTCGCCTCCACGCAAAAGAAGATCCATCAATTTCATGCACATTACCCACATATTCTGTGTGCATTTATTGATGGGGGGCAATTTGTTGGGGTAAAAATTTACACCCCGGTTGACCAAGTCAAAATCAAAGTCAACCCCTAGCCAGGTGGGCCCAAGCTCAGGTCAAGAGGGCCCATGCCCAAGTCGAGCCCACAGCCAGCCTCCCCATGCCAACAACAAAATCATGTAATAAATAATTTTTATGTAATTTTTTATGCATGAATGTAAACAAAATGGGCATAAAGCCAATATTTTGTAAGCCTATGGCTTATGTGCAAAAATGAAATGGCACATGAGCCATGGGATGGCTAAAATGCCATTTTTGTAAAGGCCAAGTTGCTATATGTAAATATGTAAGCCTATATAAGGCAACATGGTGATGAATAAAGCATACACTTTTCATTCTCACAAAAAAATCTAGGGTTTGTATCTCTTTTCCTTTTCTGATGGTCTCAAACCTTCTTCTTTCTTTTGAATTAAATCAAGAGTTTTACTCTTCCTTTTCAAAAACAAAATAGTTTTTCACCACGAAACCCGCAAAGGGGAACTTGGATCTGTCATCAGATCTCAAAAAGGAGAGATTTTGAGATCTCACATCTCTTGATCTTCAAGATCCAGCTAACAGAGGAGGAAGAAGAAGAACCCTTTCCATTAACCCCAAAAACACACTTAGGAGTCCAACTCCACTCTGATTTCTCCTCCGAGAATGTTTTGAGGCTAAAAGCCTCTTTTCCTCGCCGGCGCTCAAGCGCAGAGCGCCCACGTGGCGCGCTTCCGCTCCAGCGCTCCGCGCTCCAGCGCACAACGCCCACGTACCGACACGTGGCGCGCTTGTATAACAGCGCCCTGCGCTCGAGCGTAAAGCGCCCACGTGCCGACACGTGGCTCGCTTGCACTCTAGCGCAAGCGCTCTAGAGCAAGTCGCTCCAGTGCCGACACGTGGCGTGCTTGCGCTCTAGCGCAAGCGCTCGAGCGCAAGTCGCCCCAGTGCCGACACATGGCGCGCTTGCGCTCAGGCGCACTTGCGAGTCACCCCTGTGCCGACACGTGGCGCACTTATGCTCAGGCGCCTAGCGCTCAAGCGCAAAGCGCCCACGTGGCGCGCTTGCGCTACAGCGCTCAAGCGCAGAGCGCCCACGTTCCGACACGTGGCACGCTAGTGCCTGAGCGCATAGCACCTAGGCGCACAGCACCCGACTCGCTGGCCCCACGCATCTTTTGGATGCCTTTTCCCCCTCTTTCTTTTATATATATATACATATATGCATATATATATACATACGTATACATATGTGCACACACACATACTCCACGACACTGTCCCTGTTAGAAAAAATTTCTAACGGGGCGCTGCCCCGCACCCCGCAAGGGGGCTGCTAGCCCCTTTAACCCCCAACCTGCTATCCGGGTAGTGGGACCCCCGTAAAAACTCTGTGTGGCTCTCGATATATTTAAACCCCCCTCCAAAACAAAACACACGTACACTGCACATTGAGTTCGCATGACCAGTTTAACCCGTTAATCGGAGGTTCTCTCGCCTCAAAGGAGGGGGGTAATTAACGACAGCTTAGTCCGCGGCTGCCGGAGATTCAGATCCCCACAATCAATAAACCCCGGCCTACCCTAGGCAGGGGGAATTTGTAGTATACGCCTGACAAGCGCGCGCGTATTCCTATGTCGATGGGGTAAACACCCTACAATATCAATCACTCACAAGCCGCAAGCGGTCTGCTAAACGTAACGGCCACCCGGGTATTGAGCGATCAGAAGATCAACGAGTAAGCCTGCTCACACTCCTGCGAATCCAAACAGTGACACTTACCATACAGTCCGGTCTGTTCGTCTGATATGTCGCATATCTCGCCTAGGGGTGCTAAACGTCAGACCCCAGTAGCTTGATAAGTCATGCCGATGTAAGGTCCATAATAAGCATGAAACTACTGATAACACTTACCAGTAAATCACTGCAACCCTGGCCAGGGATTTCGAGTTGTGGAAAGTCGAGCATAGTGCAACATCAACCCCCAATACCGGGAGAGACGAATCCCCTCCTATTGCTCGTTGCCTCTATGTGAATCGGGACTGTACCCAAAAACCACCTGTTTGCATGACTCAGTAGAGCCGTGGTAGGGTGGAAATCAAAGCACAGTGGGAGACACACACGACTCTATGACGATCTCGTTTCAACAGACTAAGCTGTACCAGTGTCACCAGAGAACTGCCATCTGACGTAAGGTATAATACCATCTGAGAGTTCTCGGTGAGTCCGTTCAGTGTACCCAGTCACCATTGAGCACCCGCATACCATCTCTGATGTCAAACACCAATGGATATGGGATCATCCATCGCCCATCACATGGGTCGAGAAGATATACGCTAGTCTACCCTGGAATATCGATGCCCCATCTCGATATTCCCACGATTAGGAATATTGAAGGATGTACTCTTGGACTACCCAGGCCCCACTAGTATGATCTGCATCATAGTCCTGGAAGTCCAGCACACATCCTAAGGGATTTATCAACATGTAATAGATAGACAATAAGTATACATGTTAAGATAAAGAGCAACCAGATAGTGTACTATCATGTCGAGCAAGAAAGTCCTCCCTATATATGTCCCAGCATCCACTACATTATACATCTCATGTATAGTAATGGCCTCTAGGGCATACATATAACTAACAATCTCCAACTTGCACTAGGGCCATCTATAGCAGTGGTTGTAGTATCTCATACTCAACCCTCCCATAATAGTCTCTCTCTGGGAAAAGGCCTTTGTGAGTGGATTCGCCGTGTTGTCCTCTGAGTCTACTCTCCTAATCTCGATCACCCTGGAGATCAACTATCTCCATGATCAGGTGACACTGCCGTGGAATTTGTCTGGGTCACAGATGGGACCGGGGTCCTGGGCTAATGCCACACTTCCATTGTCACATAATGGTAGGAACCTAGTTCATCTCATGAACTAATATGCACCCAAACAGCCTCTTTGGTAGTATCTTTCGTAGCGATGTCACCAGCCTTTATCGTCTAGTTTGCAACAGTATCTAGCTTGGAACTCTTCCAACATACCGTCCCTCCACTGAGGGTAAAGACAATGCCTGCGACTGACATTCAGTCGTCCTTATCATCCTGGAACTTTTCCAGTGATTCTCCCCAGGATCGATTGATACCATCTCACAACACCTAGTGAGAATCCTAATATCCATATAGATCTATCCCATAGATCCATAACCCAGGATTTAGGAGGTATCACTTTGATCCTATTTGGAGAATCCTTGTGATAAGAGGAGATTGACCGAGCGTAGCATAGGAAACTACTTCCCTATCAAGAGTATATCATCCACGTACTCTACGAGGATCACCACCTTACTCTCTACTACCCTTTTGTATGTACAAGGTCTATCTACTATTTTGATGAAGTCAAACTCTTTGACTACCACATCAAAACAGATGTTCCAACTCCGTGATTCCTGCTTTATCCTGTAAAGCAACTTGCACACATTTTCGCTGCTCCCACTGTCTACGAAGCCCTCTGGCTGTGTACTTATAGACGCTCTCTTCTAAATCAATATTTAGAAAAGCAGTCATGACACCCAACCACCAGATATCGCGGTCATGGTTTGAAGCAATGGCAAGTAGGATCCGGATGGACTTAAGCATAGCCACTAGAAAAGGTTTCATCATTATCCACGCCTGGTCGATGACGAAAACCTTCAACAAGTCTAGCTTTGAATGTCTCAACTTTTCCATCTACACCAAGTAATCTTCTCAAGATATACTTGCTCCTGATGGGAATTTAATCCTTAAGATATAGCAACCAAAGTCCATACTTTGTTGGTGTACATGGATTCCATCTCAGATCGCTAAGCATCCAGCCATTCTTACAGAGTCCTCACTCTCGATGGCCTGCTCGAAACTAGTTGGGTCATCATCTCATGATGCAATCCTCGCTCCCACTGTCATCGAGAAACCGAAGTATATCTCAGGCGGATGAGGAACCCTGCTAGATCGGCGGAGAGGCTGAGGTTCGTCGGGGACTATTGAACCCTTTGGATCTACCAAATCATCAGCTGTAGTTCGTATAGCTGGAACTCCTTCCAATTCTACAGAACTGACCTTGCCTCGAGCTTGTCCGGATTTTGCTTTTGACATAGGCCGGACAACCCCAAATCTTAGCTTGTTTAAGAGATGGTCTCTTCCCATACCATATCTCATATGGAGTGGTAGGCACTGATTTGATTGGAATCTAATTCAATAGGTATGCAGCTTCCCAAGTACACAACCCCCAAAAGGAAATAGGTAACTCAGTAGTACTCATCATAGAGCGCACCATATCACATAGGGTGCTATTGCTCCACCCCGATATACCATTGTGCTGTTGTGTATACGGAGGAGTAATGCTGAGAGAGAAGCTTATTCTCTTTTAGAATAGTCCAAGAATTCCATGCAAAAGAATTCTCCTCCCTGATCTCATCATAGGACATGATACTTATACCCGATTTTGGTTCTTGATCGCACGCTTTTGGCGTGTCGGATGTTCAAAGTTCTAAAGTTATAACCGCGATCAGGACGGTGTCGCTTCGCAGCTAGCCGGTTGAGCACGGGTCGATCCATAGGGAGATGGTTGTATGTCCGAGTTTTAGACGAATCAATAAAGAATGTGTATATGTTTGTTCAAATCTAGCCTATGTGTTTTATATGCAAGTATAAAGTTGTTAAGAAAAAGATACGAAAGTGTAAGCAAAAGAAATCCGCACTCAAAACCTTTGAGCCGAGTCTTGACCAATTGAAGCTAGAGCAATCGGCAACAATGTGGATTAGGGTACTTAAGCACGGTATTCGTGGAATCCGGCTTATTGACCCTTGTCCGTCCGTTCTTGTCTCTTGCTTTCGCCTCCGGCCAAACCGAACGCAACCGGTCGCGGTTAGGAATCACCGTTACCTTGGTAGGGTAGGGTGCCTAACGGAGCGCTTGCATAACGTTTGGGCGGAGTTCAAAGCAAAATAACGGGAAAAGGAAATGAGGAAAGAAACATTAACTTACAATATTGTATTTATTCTTAACAACAACAATTACAACCATTCACAAAACGAACTAAAAAGAGCAAAAGAAAAGATAAACAAAGAAAATAAAAGATTACAAGAAAGTAATTAAAAGTGCATGGAATTTAAGTGCATGAAAGTAAATGAGCAAAAAATGAAACTAGGAACCATAGAACCCAAAACAAGACATGGGTTCAATAACCAAATCTTAAACTTGCAAGCTCAATTAAGAGGTTGCAAGATCAAGAAAAGGCAAAGAACTCATGGAGAATGAAGCACAAAAGAAAGGACAAAATGATACAACCCCTTGAGATCAATGACCAAAGCTTAAACTTGCAAGCTCACTTAAGAGGTTGCAAGATCAAGTTAAGGTAGAGAGCTCAAGGGGGAAGCTAAACAAAAAGAATGATACAAAATAACCCTCATCATCATTTAACATCCACTGAAAAGCTCTCACAACAATTTAATGGAGGAAAGATGAAGAAGAAGAAGAAGTTAAACTAAAAACTAACAAAAAGTGGGCATAAGAATGAACACCATTGGCTTGGCAAGTTCTGGGCAATTTATAGACAGGAAACAGAGAACCTAGGGCAACAATCTGTCAATATATGAAATTCCAAAACTGCCCCCGAAATTTGACCAAGTGCGGAGCCCACATGGCCGCGGTTCCGCGGCCTAAGCGCGCTTATGCCGCGGTTCCGCGGCCTTTTAGAAGGATTGCGCCTTCATCTTTTGTCATATCCCCTGGTTTGTGGTCCTATTCAGTGTGGTATAGTACTTTTCTCAGAAGCTCTTCACAATTCTTCCAGAATTTCAGTAGATCAAAAAGGCGATGTGATGTGGATCTTTTGCCATGATTTCCTCGAGCTCCGCGTGGATATGTTGGGTCTTGTGTTGACATTGAGCATTGTGCATGAAAATGACATCGATTTGCCATTTTGTCCCTTAAACTGGTGTGTGGCAACATACAGATAGATGGCGGAGACCCGTATTTTATCTGTGGTTGGCAGTAATCCGGAATTTGTCGTACTTTTCCATGGATTTCTCTGTTTAGAGCTGAGAACCAGTATTCTGCAAATATATAGCAAACACTGATCAAAAGCACCTACCTATAAACAAACGAGCGTAAGAATGGGCGGTATAAAATGCAATATTCTGGTATGAACAAATACCCCGAAACATAACTTTTGCTCGTCCCGAGCAAAACCAATTATTCAAAAAAAAGTCCTAACCGCACTTTCACAGGGAACGCGATTGCACTGAGCACGTGCAACAAGCCGTTAAACCTCTAGGTGTCCATAGTAGGAGGAGTGTTGTCTTCTGAGCGTTTTCAGCGGATTACACCCACAAAATCCCGTCAAGCTAGTGTCATAAGTTAACGTCGATTCTACTCCTACAGTTTAGTATTTACGTTAGAAATTCTATCATCCTAAGTTAGAAATATCCAACCCTTATGTTTCACACCTCTTATCTATTTAACCTTAGATCCTATACGTTCCAAAAAAGTTTAGAAAGATATTGGTATCTCCTGAGTTTTCCTTCTTCAAGTGTGGTCTTAAATCAGGGATTTTTATCAACTTTACAGAAAACATAAGCCTTATTCTTTATTTCTCTCTCTTATCCAAACATCGATTGTATAACCTTACGTGTGTGTATATTTGCACCCCTACACTCAAGAATTCAATTCAAGCTATAATACCCTTGCCCTAATACCTAATACTGCTTCTTTTCATTAAGGATGGACGGATTTGCTCACACACCTTTAATGCGACTAATAATGCTTCTTTAGGCACTAACGGCCGATTACTGAATGTGTGAACTTTAAAGCGTAAATAGCAGTTTCCAGGTCTTGACTTTATTCTATTTTTCTTTTTCTTTTTCAAGACCGGATATATTTTTCAATATGCTCTTTTGGTGTTTAGCTTTAAATACCGTTTTTTCTTTTATACTAGGCTTTCAGGCAAGAGTATTTCTAGGTATCCTCTACTATCCCAAGTTTCAAGGTGTGTGTAAGTGCAGTTTGTAAGGTATATACTTTCTAAATTTGAACTCAAGAAAAGAATCTATTTTTCAGACTTATCTTTCAGTAAAGCTTCAATACTTTCCCTTCATCTTGACTTAACTCAAGAACTGAACTCAAGATTATCTATTACTCAAAAAAAAAACTGTAAGGACATATACTTACCAAAGTTAGACAGAATGAGGGTTATTTTTAGGATTTTCAATTCCTAAGCCTAGAATTTAGTTATTTCTAACATATCAACTAAACTTTCAGAATAAAAATCTAAGTTACCCTATTAGCTAACTTGAAGACAAAGTTTTTATATTTTTGGAAAATTTTCGATTTTTGTGGGTTTTTAATAAGGTATGCAAATGCAGAATATACAAATTAATGCGAAGGAAGAAAGCTTACCGAGCACACCCCCAAACTTAAACTTGACAGTGCCCTCACTGTCAGGCTACACACAGGGGGTCAAAATTGTCGGCACTCCCTAAATTTTTTTTTTATATATACAAAACAAAAAAACAAAACAAAAATATATACACAAAAAGGTTCCCCCACAAACTTAAGTAAAACAGTGTTGAAGTTCAGGAATAGAGCGGAAAGAGAACAGTATCAAGCTATACAAGGCCTTACACAGGCCAAAAGTGAGCACCAACCATTCAAAGATTTTATCGCTATAATGTACAGGTTTGTGGAAGAAGGCGTAGAGAAAAGAGAGGGAGAATACATGAGACGGTATGGAGATAGAAGTGGTATACGGTCTAGGTATATAAGAAGAAGAATGGCGGAAGGGAGAAAGAAGTGGAATACGAACTTGAGGGTGGAAATGGATTGAATAAATTAGTACAATCTGTAATGATCAATGTGAAAAGATGGATTGTACTAATCTATCAATATGGCGAGAAATTGGGTCAAATCCCTCAAGATTCACGAGAAACCATGGGTACGCCGAACTTGGTAAGCCAGACACAGCTAGTGAAAATGATACGGTTTCTTGCAATGTCGGAACGATGGAAAGGATGGGGGGAAGTGATTGAGGAAGGGTATCGGTTAAGGGTTCTGGAGGGTGTACACAGTCAATGACAGGGACCTGATGAATTGGAAAATCCGACTCATCAAGCAAAACTGGTTCATCCTCAAAAATATCCTCAAAATTTTCCTCAAAATTCAGCACATCCATGCATTTATCCTCAAAATCCAGACGCATATGAGGTTCGGGAAAAACATTTAATGACTCAGGATGATGAATTGGAAAGAAAAACTCAGCCAAATCTGCGGGTTCATCATCCAAAATATTCCCAGCGTCAATATCCTCAATCAAGTGAAAATCTATATTCTCAGACACCTCAACAAAAGCATGGATATTAATCAATTCAGCTTCTAGAGTGGAGGTGTAGAGGTCAAAAGGATTGGGTGTGCTTTCACTCGAAAAGGACCCTTCACAATCGGGCAAATCAAACACTACAAAGTCGCACAACTCATTATCTGTTCTATCTTTAATCAATGAATCGTTTGGAACACTAGATAGACATTCAAAACCGGAGTTGTGGGATTCAAGTTGAAATGGGTAGGCTTGATTCGGAAGGGGGTACATCTCACTCTCTCCACTAAAATTCTCAACCTGTCCTACCGCCTCTTCATACATTGGAAAATTTGGAGCTAGTTGAAAACTAGCTACCGTGTCACTAGGTTGTATCAGGGCGGCCATGGACGCATTCAAATCCATCATCTGTTGGTACGACACTACCCTAAAGTCTTCCAAAGAACGTTCCAGACTAGACATGGGTTGTGAAGGGGTTTTAGTAAAAGATTCAAAATTGTTTGGATACTGAAAACTCCCAAATGGCGGTTCAGAAGTAATGTCTAGGGAAGGAGCAAAAGTCGGGTAGGACTGGTAGGAATTGAATGGCTGGACAGGAGCAGGATCAACATGTGGATAAGAAGGTGAATGGAATTGTTGATCCCAAGAATCTGTAGTGGTGAAAGGATTGAAAGATCGGCTACAGGATTGTTCAATATGTTCAGCGATGGACAAAGGATGACTTGCAAAAGGGGTATCAACATAAAAGGGTGGGGGAGGTTGAAAAGGTTGATACAAAGTGGATTGCGGAGGGCAAGTGTTTGTCCTAGACGCGTCTATCCGATCTTTCAAAGAGATTTTGGGCATGGAGGGATCGTTCGACGTTCGGCCAAAGCAAGAACCGTAAGAAGTAATGTCTAGTTGTGGGCACCAAAGTTCGGCAAGAGTTTTGCGAGGTGGGGTACCCATGATATGAAGAGAGAAAGAAAGAAAGGCAGAGAAAAGGAGGGGAAAAAGAATGTGATTTTTTTTTAGTTTTTAACAAAAGAATGAAATATACACACAAAAAGAATCTGGACAAAAACAATCACGACACAAAAATACCACACACCTAATCGTTCTAGGGTTCACCTAGGTCAACTAGACCTGCTCCAGAACTTGATTTTCGAAGTAAAATTGTCTTGAGAAACGGGCTTAAGATACACTGATCACGAGGCCAGGTAAGAGCAGAGATAAGGGGAGGTTTTCCGACGCTTTCGCGAAGGTCCTTAATTAAATAACCCTTTCTCTTTTGGCGGTTTCGCCGTTAACACTTTCCTAGACACCCTGTAAACAATGTACCGTTAAGTGAGGTTCTAAACACGGTTAACTTCTCCTAGTGAGCGCGAAGTCCTTAAGGCTTAAAGTCTAGTTTCTTTTAAAGTTTGTGCGGGTAAACGTTATGCTCAAGTTCGTGATTTGTGGGCCATGGAAAAGGTGATGAAATCCTTTACCGTATGTTGTGGGGTTCGCTTGCCCTTTAGTCCGTATTAATGTATGCAATGCGCAATTCAATAAAAATTCTATAAAGAATCAAACAATCGTTTTTTCGTTTAAGCACGGCACTGCAACAAATACGGGTTAGTCAATTTTTAGCGTTTGCTAGCGAACTTGCAAAGAATCCTGCAAAGAATAGTATATTGGATGCGTCGGATTTGAGAAGAAGGTGTTTAAGAAATACGTACCGTTAAGTTTTTGGATTAGGAAAACCCCCCGTTGAATCAAATCCGGGAAGCTTGAAAAGTTCGCTTGCGCGGGTCAAACTACCCGGATCTTTGGCACTGTACTTTGCAATCACCTTAGCCTTGAACGTACACTTTGCTCCCTACAATCGCAGTTCGTAAATCCGCAAAAATCTGCAGAAAATACAGTATGGTGGAATTCACAGAGAAGATAAAAGAAAAGACAAAGGGGTGGAGAAAAAATTGGGCACAGAGGCCTCAATGGGACCGCGGAACCGCCGCGCAAGGCACCTTTTGACCGCGGTTCCGCGGTCAAAATGTTGACTTGGGGATTTGTCTTTGGTCAACGAACTCCACATCTTCTCTTTTCCAAAATAAAAACCTCTGTTTTCTTTTTGGATTACTGTACTTGCTCCAGATTAGCCTGCACACTTGCTCACAAAAATTATCAAAAAATAACAAAAAGATTTTATTTTTTTATTTATAAATATATACAAAATGAATATTAACCCGAATAACAAGAAAGAAAATACGCTACCGTCTCCACGGCAACGGCGTCATTTGATCGCATGCTTTTGGCATGTCGGATGTTCAAAGTTCTAAAGTTATAACCGCGATCAGGACGGTGTCGCTTCGCAGCTAGCCGGTTGAGCATGGGTCGATCCACAGGGAGATGGTTGTATGTCCGTTCGAGTTTTAGACGAGTCAATAAAGAATGTGTATATTTTTATTCAAATCTAACCTATGTGTTTTATATGCAAGTATAAAGTTGTTAAGAAAATGATACGAAAGTGTAAGCTAAAGAAATCCGCACTCAAAACCTTTGAGCCGAGTCTTGACCCATTGAAGCTAGAGCAATCGGCAACAATGTGGATTAGGGTACTTAAGCACGGTATTCGTGGAATCCGGCTTATTGACCCTTGTCCGTCCGTTCTTGTCTCTTGCTTTCGCCTCCGGCCAAACCGAACACAACCGGTCGCGGTTAGGAATCACCGTTACCTTGGTAGGGTAGGGTGCCTAACGGAGCGCTTGCGTAACGTTTGGGCGGAGTTCAAAGGAAAATAACGGGAAAAGGAAATGAGGAAAGAAACATTAGCTTACAATATTGTATTTATTCTTAACAACAACAATTACAACCATTCACAAAACGAACCAAAAAGAGCGAAAAAAAAGATAAACAAAGAAAAGAAAAGATTACAACCAAGTAATTAAAAGTGTATGGAATTTAAGTGCATGAAAGTAAATGAGCAAAAAATGAAACTAGGAATCATAGAACCCAAAACAAGACATGGGTTCAATAACCAAATCTTAAACTTGCAAGCTCAATTAAGAGGTTGAAAGATCAAGAAAAGGCAAAGAACTCATGGAGAATGAAGCACAAAAGAGAGAACAAAATGATACAAGCTCTTGAGATCAATGACCAAAGCTTAAACTTGCAAGCTCACTTAAGAGTTTGCAAGATCAAGTTAAAGTAGAGAGCTCAAGGGGGAAGCTAAACAAAAAGAATGATACAAAATAACCCTCATCTTCATTTAACATCCACTCAAAAGCTCTCACAACAATTTAATGGGGGAAAGATGATGAAGAAGAAGAAGTTAAACTAAAAACTAACAAAAAGTGGGCATAAGAATGAACACCATTGGCTTGGCAAGTTCTGGGCAATTTATAGGCAGGAAACAGAGAACCTAGGGCAACAATCTGTCAATATATGAAATTCCAAAACTGCCCTTGAAATTTGACCAAGTGCGGAGCCCACATGGCCGCGGTTCCGCGGCCTAAGCGCGCTTATGCCGCGGTTCCACGGCCTTTTAGAAGGATTGTGCTTTCATCTTTTGTCATATCCCCTGGTTTGTTGTCCTCTTCAGTGTGGTATAGTACTTTTCTCAGAAGCTCTTCACAATTCTTCCAGAATTTCAGTAGATCAAAAAGGTGATGTGATGTAGATCTTTTGCCATGATTTCCTTGAGCTCCGCGTAGATATGTTGGATCTTGTGTTGACATTGAGCTTTGTGCATGAAAATGACATCGATTTGCCATTTTGTCCCTTAAACTGGTGTGTGGCAACATACGGATAGAGAGCGAAGACCCTTGTTTTATCTGTGGTTGGCAGTAATCCGGAATTTGTCGTACTTTTCCATGGATTTCACTGTTTAGAGCTGAGAACCAGTATTCTGCAAATATGTAGCAAACACTGATCAAAAGCACCTGCCTATAAACAAACGAGCGTAAGAATGGGCGGTATAAAATGCAATATTCTGGTATGAACAGTTCTCTACTTCTATCTTACATTCTTTGAATTTCTCAAAAGTTTTAGACATGTGTTTCATTAGGAACATGTGTCCGAATCTTGAGAGATTCTCATTGAATGTAAGGAAGTATAAAGAACCAGTCCTAGTATCTGCAGACATGGGACCTTCATACATCACTATATATCAGTCCCAAGAGATTACTAATTCTTTCTCTATTTTCAATAAATGGAGCTATGGTCATCTTATCTCTGTGACATGACCGACAAGTTTCACAAGATATAAATTCAAACTAATTTAAATATGCATCTAAATGCAACTTCAGCTAGTCGGGTCACATTGATATGACCTAGTCTACAATACCTCAAGAAGGAATCGTTCATTTCCGAACTCTTCCTCTTGTGTGTGTTCTGTACATTAAGAACTGTGGTTTGATTTAGAACGTCTATACTTTTAGATAACGTGCCTGAACCGATCAACTCTTGATATAGGAAATGTTCAAAACGTTATCCAACAATACAAAATTATATCCTTCTTTAATAAAAAGAGACTGATATGATGTTGTATATCAGGTTCAGTATCTAATAACATTTGTTCAGAATCAATGTATTCTAGTAATACAGGGTGATAACTATCAACAGACTTGGCTGGAACACTTGCACCGTTTCTATCTCATGAAATTTATCACCCGTTCTCAGTTCTCTACCTATCTGTAGCCCATGTAACAGATTACATATATGGGATCCTGATCCGGTTTCTAATACCCAGGACGTAGAGAATACTGTGAAACGGTTCTTTGTAATGAACACACCCGAAGAAGATGCATCATCATGCACTTTCTTCGTTTGGGCGGCATGGGAATCCTGGTATTCCCCTATTTCCTGCTCGGTCTTATAACATTTATAAGTTGGAGCGGGACCAACGTTCCCAAGCTCAGTATAACAAGCAGGTTCGGTCAATACATCCATATTATTATCTTGATTAAGGCGTGACATGGTCGCTACCTGGAGAGAGAGAGAGAAGAAAACACTCTGCGTGCGCTCATGCAAGAATAGATTGGTTATATATTTTATCTAATCAGGATGGCTCCCACTGTTTCTATCAAATCTTCCTTCAAACCCTAAAAGGAAAGACTAGCCGGGATTAATTACACTCTACAAGTTTGCCAATCTTTCAGCCAGGCCAGTACCGGTACTTTGAGTGAGGTTCCCCGTGCTTTCGCACGGACCTAATTAAAATAAACCTCGTTTTCTCAGGACCGTAACCCCGTTGATACCTTTCTAAACACCTACTTGATCGGCTAATTGCAAAGTGCAAAACTCTCCCAGGAGTAACAATTACTCGCAGTGGGTATCAGGATCCAACTATCTCATAGAAGGTATGCAATCTCATTGCAAATTTCAACACTTGAAACTCCCGATAATGGTTTTTACCCCTAGCACTTATGACCTTAGCTATGGTCAACAAATCATAAGCACTAGTCAAGCTCTACCCGTCATTTCGTGATTAATTAGACCCACCCACATGACCCTTAACTAAGGTCAACAAAGTCACATGACTGTCCTAATTAATCGCATCATATGCTGTGTAGGAAGACATCACTTAGCTACCGTAAACTATGCCTTGACTATGGTCAACAAACACAGCACGAATACTAAGTACTCTACTTCCTAAAATGACGGAGGGTTGCGGATGGTTTTTAAGAAAACCTTTAACGCTTTGAACTTGATCTCGTTGCGGAATCAAATGGTTTTAAATGGAGTGTTTTTGAGGCTTTCGCTAGTTTCGCTAAAGAGGTCACTCCCGATGAAGGGATTGTAAGTCCACGGTAGCGCCGCGGCCGTCTAACAAACGACAAATGCGGAACAAAAACTTTTTACAACTGGTGCTATCGCGTACTATAACCCGGATCTGCCATTAAAGCTAAACTAACAAACAACAAAGTGGGTAGAAATGTTATACCGAACGATCCGAGTCCTTCGGTCTTCAACCTTCATCCCACATTTTGTTGGGCTGCTCCGATCTCCGGAATCTCCAATCTTCTCGTCCAGGTGGCACCACGTCGACGGATCCTTAAACGGGCTCCCGCCTCTGAACCAAGACAACTTGATCATCAAGTTTGCCAAAAGAGATGACCAAGATTGATATAAAGAATGAGTAGCACACTTTGTCTCGTTACGTCCAAAATTATGGAATAACGGTTAATGAAGTTGCCTTTTGGATTCAAATGAAATGAGAAATGAATATCTTAAATTTCCATGAAGCCAAAACCCTAATCTTTTTTCCAATGAACAACCTATTTTCTCACAAGAGAATGGCCGGCCATATATAGGAGGAGGGGTAAGTGTAGGAGAGAGTGGGAGGTGACCATTAGCATAAATGAGAAGATGAGTCATATAACCTTGTCACCAAAAACCATTAATGAACTAGTGAATCATCTTAACCTAGTCATCAAAGCATTTAATGCACATTTAAAGCAACCATGAATCACTAATCCTAGTCATCGTCTTGAAACTTCTAGAAGCATGACTCACCCTCATGACTCACCCAAGTGACGAAAAGATAAATCCGTATTTAACCGAATGTTAAATACGGGTGATAGAAAACTGGAAACTGGAAACTTCCAAAAGCGATCCTGAAATGAATTTCAGGATAACCCCGTAACAGTATAAACATACCCGCATTTGTATTACGACCGAATACAAATGCAACTGAGACAAAGATATTATATCTACACAGTATAATACTCGGATCCGGCTTAAACCAAAGCCTACGAGTATTATCTGCCCGAAATATGACACGTGCGAAAACGCACGTGCATTTTCCGAACCCTGCCATAAAACCATACGGCCTCTACAACGTTTCGCCCGAACTTGGGAAACAGTCTGTGGGGGACTCTAATGACTCATCAACGCACTGGCACTGGGTATAACCACTAGCACGTCACAGGTACAAGCTGTACGTAACGGTTGCATATGTATTGATTGGAAGGGAAGCTGACGAGCGAACTCATCCATAAACCCTACTGAGCCTAACAGTGACAATATACATACAGTCCGGTCCGTTCGTCTAAAGAGTATCGCATATTGAGTCTAGGGGGTGGATAAAGTCAGACCCCTAATAACACGATAAATCGTATCGGCATGAAGCCCGTCACCATCTGAGAAACTACTGATCCAAATCAGTAATTCTCCACTATCTCGGCCGAGCATTTCTAGTGATGGTCACCCGTGCACTGTGCGACATCAACCCCCAATACCGGGAGAGACGAATCACCGACGATCCGCTCACTGCCTCCATGTGGCTCAGGACTGTACCTAACTAAAACCTATTTGCACGTATCCTTTGAGTGTGGTAGGGTAGTAATCTAAGCACAGTAGGAACTCACACGAGACAAATGACGATCTCAGGTCGACAAACTAACCTGTACACATGTCACCTGGGAACTGCTATCTGACGATATGTATAATACCAACTAGCATGTTCCCAGCGAGTCCTGTCCGGTGTACTCATAACCTAATGAGCACCTGTATACATCTTAGGTGAACCAACTGACACCAATGGCTTGTGAGACCGGCCATTGCCCCTCGTCGGGGTCTCGACTGTATACACTAGACTACTCTGGAGTATCGATGCGCTGTCTCGAAACTCCCACGACTAGGGACGTTTTAAGGATGTGCTTACAGACCCCAGCTCCCACGTATATGATCGCCATCATACTGCTGGCAGTCAAGCAAGAATCCTATGGGCTATATCAACATGCAATAGCAAACTAAAGCATGTATATGATGATAAAGACAAACCAGATAGCATACTATCATCTCGAGCTAGACTGTCATATCGGTATAGGTCCTGCCTCAATCATTGTAATCACGTAACTGCGATCCAATAATTGACTTTGAGGGCATTATCTCCAACAATCTCCCACTTAAACTTAAGGCTAATTATTGCGATGTCGCATACTCACAGCCTGTGTGATACCGAACATCCAACTCCTATACTAATCAGTTTCACAAAGCTAGTTTGTAAAACTCTTGTGTTCGAGAAATAGCCTCAGTGAGTGGATCCGCCCTGATGTTTCTTTCTATGTCTCTCTTAATCTCAAGTTCGCGGAGAAACCCATCTCCCGAATCGAGTAATTCCTGTCTTAGAATATGTCTGAATATCTGATGGGACCTAGTTCATAAATGAACTCCAAATCCAAACTTCTTAGACTTTATCGGTAACTGAACCTAATCATTATCTAGCACCATGCCTCCCATAGTATCCTTTTGGACCACCTGTCCATAATACTGTCCCTCGTCAGAGGGAAAACTATAACTCTGACAATCACCCTGTCATCCATGTCACCTTTGAATCCTGGAATGATAAACGACTCCCGAAGGAGGCTGCCGTCATCAAATCCGTAGAATAAGCACTTATGTTCTAAAACTGCTTCCTTTTGTTTCTTCAGGATTGGATTAATATAAACTTATCGCATCAAGTGCGAAAACAACATCTGGTGTGGTACTTGACATCTCATGATTGACTCAATTGCATAAGCAAGTGATCTGCCAATCATGCACATCCCTCTCTCCTTTAGTGTGTAAGACACCTTTAAAAAGGGTGACTCCATCATCTACAGGTATACCACCATGCCAGGAGTCATCTATTCTAAAAACTATTAGAATACTGTCGATGTACCCACATTTGGGAAACTACCCAAATCTAGATCTAAAACTATAGATCTAGAAACCAGAATGTCAAATATTATATCCATATCCTGTCTGGAGAAACAACTGTGTGACGACCATAGTTAAACCGATCGTAGTATAGGAATTTTACTTCATACTCTGTGTATGTCATCCATAAAGCAGGACATCACACCCTACTACCTTCTTAACAGATCCATCCCCTATTCTGATGAAGTCAAACCCATGACTGTCACATCAAAAATAGATGAACTTATCTCCGCTATATCTGCTCAAGCCTATAAATAGACATAAGCTACTTGTCCACTATACTTCCGCTGCTCCCACTGACCACAACAACCCTCTGGCAGAATAATATATACGTATACTTCTAAAACTAATTTAGAACAATGCTATACATATCCTCCTACCGAGTCTTATAGTCTGGAACAACAGTAGTGTTAAGTCTGGGTAAACAAGAACCTCCCTGTCACCGTCATTGAGGCTACCGGAGTACCTCTCGGGTGTCTGAGGTTACCCACCATATCTGCGGAGTGGCTATTGGAATGTCAAACCTGATTGAATATATAGATCCTACTAAATTTTCTGTAATCGTTTGCGGTTCTGGAATCTCTTCCAGTTCTACCATACTCCCACGATCGTTTTCTGAAAAAAAATTCCATTTTACTCAAACTGTGGCGAGTCAAGAACAATATCACTATTGATCTTCCAGATGGTAGAAATGTCAACCCTCGTCAAAGCCAGGGTCAACCCACAAACTGTTAGTTATGTATATGCCCTACAGGCCATTGTTGTACATATGATGTATATTATGACGGATGCTTGGATATATACAGAGAGGACTTTCTTGCTCGTCATGATAGTATGCTATTTGGTTTCACTTTATCTTAACATGTTCACTTGTACTGGTTTACTGTCTTTCTCTCACATGTTGATAAAGCCCTTAGGATCTGTACTCGACTACTGGGATATGATGAGATCATACTAGTGGGGCCACGGTAGTCGATGTGTACATCCTATAAATGTTCCTAGTCGAGGGTATATCGAGACAGGGCATCGATACACCAGAGTAGACTAGCGTATACGCATCTTGACCCATATGATGGGCGATGGATGATCCCATATCCATCGGTGTTTGACATCAAGTATGGTGTACGAGTGCTCAGTGGAGACTGGGTACACTGGACGGACTCGCCGAGAACTCCCAAATGGTGATATACCACACGTTAGATGGCAGTTCTCCGGTGACACTGGTACAGGGTAGTCTGAAGACCCGAGATCGTCATAGAGTCTTGTGTGATTCCCACTGTGCTTTGATTTCCACCTTACCACGTCCAAGAGGGCGTGCAAAACGGTGGCTTTTAGGTGCAGTCCCGAATCACATGGAGGCAATGAGCGATAGGAGGGGATTCGTCTCTCCCGGTATAGGGAGTCGATGTTGTGCTGTGTTCGATTGGCTATAACTGGAAGTCCCTGGCCAGGGCTGATATAGAGATATACTGGTAAGTGTTACCAGTAGTTTCTCGACCTGTTATGATCCTCACATCGACACGACTTATCGGTTACTGGGGTCTGACGTATACCACCCCTAGACTTGATATGCGACATATCAGACGAACAGACCGGACTGAACGGGAGTGTTACTGACTGGATTCACAAGAGAACGTACAGGCTAGCTTGTTGATCTTCTGATCGCTCAATACCTGGGTGGCTGTTACGTTTAGCTGACCGCTTGCAGCTTGTGGGTGTTTGATATGATCATCACCTGCTACCGGCGTATTGACGATTCTTTAGAGTCCTACACAGAGGTTTCTTGGCTCAGGAAAAACGGAGTAGAGGCACATATGTGATATGTGCAGGACCGAGGAAATGCGATATGAGATACCGTATTATATTCTCGCGATATTTAGATATGAACTAGGTCATCGGATCAAGTGTTGATTCGATGAATCGCTACATGATATATTAGTCGGTTATGTTCGATATAGCCGGATCGTCGGATTAAGTATTGATTCGAAGATTTAATGTATAATGATATATATGATATAATATATTACATTATCTAACATTGGCTTTCTTTATTATTTCATTTTCTCACCGGATAATACATTGATATATATGCGATATATATTAATTGTATTATTTTCTTTTGTTACAAATATAATATATATGTGATATATATTATAGTAAGATGATATGATTTATTATGAAACCTGTTTAGTGATTATAAAAAGAGATTAGGGTTTGATTAGGGTTAGCTCCTTCTTGCTCATTCTAGAAGGATTTCCTTTTGTCTTGGTTAAGATATTATGGTTGATATTTATCCAGGAAAAATTCCTTAACCTAACCAAACCCTAGCTCTAGTTTATTCTCTACAAAGGTTAAGCTTCTCATCCTTGACCATGGTTCCTTAATCAATCATATACTCTTATTACTATTCATCACAAAAGGATTATCTCATTATTCTTCATCTTCTTCTCTCTTGAGTTTTTGAAAGAGCTCACTAGATTTTCCATTGGTGATGATTTCTTGTGAGAAATTGATATAAAAAGAAAGCATAAATACTACTCCATCATCCTCATCTAATCTAGCCCATTAGATTAGGGTGTTCACTTTTTTAGAGTGAGAGAGCTTGGGTTATAGCAACTTCGACATAGATCATCGGAGAAGCGGAACACTACAAGCTAGCATGGATCGTTCGAGTCGTGGAGCCTCTCTGAGTCCGGGAGATAGTGGATCGTGGCGAAGGGACTTCTACTCGGAGCTTATGAAGCGAATGAGTGGACTACAAAGGTTGTAATCCCTCACACTTAGTAGTAAAGATGTTTACTTGCATGTAAAAACCCTAATAATCTAGCAAAGATCCCGGCTTTGGGTTGTTCGGCACGTCTAAAATTTTATTCGGTCATGTTTGATGCCTTATGAGCCCTCACAAGAGTGCCTAGGAACCCTACAGTGGTATCAGAGCCTAGCTAGAGCATTAGGCGACGTGTTTACGAAGTTAAAACTCCGAACGAACTCCGATAAGACGATTTGAACCCCTCTCTGGACTTTTTCTAAAAACTGTGATTTTTCAGAATTAAAAATTCCTAAAAAATTCAGCAGGGAAATCTAAGAATTACAGTGAAACACGAGCGCATGATCTGTACATTCCACCGTGGAACCGCGGCCGTACCATGCTTGGGCCGCGGATCCACAGCCGTACAGACGATTTATGCACTGGTGTTTGCACTATAATATCTATTTCTGTAAGTTCTATTTTATGGGTATTTTTAATATGACTTAAGTGTTGAGTGTTCTGGGGTTTATTTTGTAATCGTTGATTCGATCGGAAAATTTAAATTCGTTATTATTTCAGGATATTTAGAAACTGTTAAAATGTTCGAACGGATATCATTAACTCATTTTTTCCCGGCACGAAAAACTTTCAAGTGTTGAATTTTTATTGGGTTTAAATCTTTCGGAAAAATTATACAAGTAACACGGTGGACCCTCTAGAAGACAACAAACCTTAACTTGATTATGTGACCGTCTTGAACTGCCTCTAAACCTTAGGGTTTGGGGCAGTACGGCGTGCCACATGTGAGGCGTTGGCTTGACCCTTCTACGGCTGGATCACCGGTACTGTGACATATTCTGGGATTATTTGAACTCCGCTCAAGTGTTGGGCTATTTTGGAAATTTTGGGTATTTGATTATCTGTTCAGAAAGTTTAATACTGTCTATTTATCTGGAATGTGATACAATATGTGGAATTCATAGAGTTAGGCATGAAATGCGAAGTATGTGATATTTCGGATTTACGATGTCTAAAGTGATTGTGGATTACAAATATTGTAGTTTTACAATTTCTTTTCTGTGACCGTAAGTGTAGTATGTAGTTGTATTGCCGGTTCTCGTTGCTATACGTCAACGACGATCGGTGTATGCATACTTACTTACGTTGATGATATGTGATATTATGTGTTGTTGTGATATGTTATATTGGATCGTCGTGTTCTGAATAGCCGGGGGTTTTATGTGAGATGAGGGTTTTTATTTTCATTCATGTAAAATTCATTTGTATGTAATATTCTTTTATTGGGGCATTTCAGGGATGAGGTTGATGTCACCATTGTATATTATTTATTTTTCCGCATTAGGTAGACCCAAGGAGGGGAGCACAAGTAACCGGGTTCTAGGGTCCAGTGGGAGGCCATCTCGAGGAGTCGAGACCGGGTCTCCTAACCCTAGAATTGCCAGTGTTACTTGCCGTTCTCGTAGGGGTCTAGGGATGTGGGTTTGGCTATTCATCGCGACCGTGGAATCTGTGTTTTATACAGGCTCGTATTGAAAACACGGATATCCTAGTATATCCAATATTTCATATATGTTCTTCTACTGCAATGTTCTGTGATGAGATCATTTTACTTCCTGAGACGAATGCTTATACTATATATATATATGCTGATATATAAATATTACTGCTTTTGTTTCTTCTGTGATGCTTAGGAAGTATAAGCTGATGGGATTTTATTAATGAGATTAATAAAAAGAAAAGAAACCTAAAAGATTTTGTAGAATCAAAAGTTTATAAAAAGAGTAGCTACAATCTTGCTTTGCATAGCGGTATATATGATATACCCTGCACCTTATTCGATAAGGAAAGAGCCGAGATCCTTTCACCGGGAGTGACCTCTTTAGCGAAACTGGCAGTTGCTACAAACTCGCGATTTAGTTTTTTGACAGCTTCTATAGTCTAGCTTTGCACAGCGGTATATATGATATACTCTGTACCTTATTCGATGGGGAAAGAGCCGAGATCCCGTCACCGGGAGTGACCTCTTTAGCAAAACTAGAAAAGCCACAAAAACACTCCTTTTCAAAAACACTCAATTCTATGACGATATCAAGTTCATTACGCAATAGGTTTTCAGAAAAACCTGTCGTAGCCCTCCGTCATTTCACATAAGTCCTACTTAGTATTCATGCTACGTTTGTTGGCCCGCGTCAAGGCGTAGTGTGCGGTAGCTAACTAGTATTTATCTGCTTATGCATATGATGCATATTGGATTAGGCTAGTCGTGCGACTTTGTTGGCCTGCGTCAAGGGTCGTGCGCGTGGGTTTAATTCAATCAAGAAATGATGGGTTGAACTTGACTAGCTGTCACGACCCGAAAGAGCACGTGACTAGCCCTTGAACCATATGAAGTCTATAGTACCCCATCTGATCCAACTAAGCCAAAAGCCCAGAAATCTAAAACCATTTTAAGAGTAAATAAGGAAAACTGGTTTTAAGAAGTAAAGAAATCATGTTTCGAAAATCAAAGTTTTTAAATAACTAAGCCGAATATGCATTTTTAAAATGTGTATTCTTTTATGAAAATTTCGGCAGAGTTTCCTTTGTTAAAAACTGGCCCCGAACGGGATACAACAAGAATGATATATATGAAAAGAAAAAGGCATCCCCAAGCGGGAGCTAGCTCTTCGTCAATCGACGGTCACAACCACGCAAGCAATATAATATACAACGCCAAATGGCGAGGATAAAAACTCAAAAAGAAACTCAAAACAGCCAGAAAACCATAATACTACAAGCGCGACTCTAAGGTCGAAACAATATACAAGTTTTGATTGATGGAATCCTAGATACAATGAATAAATAATGTACAATGGTGGTTCTGATACAAAGAACCCACCTACCAAAGCAAGTCACCCGTAAAGGAAGCAATGTGCCAGAAAAGCCGCAATGAAATATGTACGGCAAAACCTGCAAGAACTGTGGCACAACGGGGGTGAGTTGCCAACTCATGAATAGAAAATATCAACAAGCAGAGATCGAATGTATGACCCATCCTAGGTCAATACGATCAGATATATATAAACCTCAATATGAATAAAGCTGAATCATGCTAAACTGGCAATGTAATCTCTATACATGAGTGTAGTGCCAAGTGCTCGTGCCAGTGCCTCAGGTAATAGCATATCATAATATACGAGGTATGATCAATGTAATCAAATCTGCATGTACGTGGATCCCGTCCACTCGTCACCCAATGACAATAACCCTCATGCATGTAAATATCATCAGCGTATGCATGGAAATATGAGGATATAAACCACCTGTGTCCCTCACGACACGTCAAATCATGGAACCGGAGTGTCCAGCATCGACACTCGAAAACATCATGAAAACTGTGCCCAGCATCGGCACGTAAATCCTCATATAACGGGCTCCGTCAGTCCGGACCAGCCCACGGCTCCGTCTGCGGTATCGGCCCTCGGCCCCGGCAGTAGGCCCATATCCATCTATCGACTCTGGTCAGTATCCTCTAGATAACCGCCAGGTCCAATCAATCACCGGTAGCTAGTAGTCCCTCTGCCAGGCTCACCGTCTACTACACAGCGAAACCGTTCTCGCCCCGGGGTACCATACCGGGTCCACCATGTACCCGCAATCGGCCTCATCCGCCTCCTCGAATCGGGTTTAACATGTCGCTCTCAGCACCGAGAAAACACATGGTGGACGCACTGAAATATCATATCAAGGGTAACCAGGTTTTTAAAACAGTTAAACATTCTCTTTTGAAATACCCGCGGTTCCTAAATCCAGAAATATCATAGAAACAATATATCTCAATGCGCATAATCAGAAAGCATAATGTATGTGACATATAAATGAAGTGCAAGTACAACAGTATATCATGCAACATGGAATAATAATATGCACATACAAGGGTCATATCCTGATGCAATAATACTACTGTGTAGTGACATGGCAATTACCGATGAAGATGTGTGTGAGCCGGCAAGTAAGTGTACGTGGTACATACGCATCATCGGTAATGGTGCTGGTGTCCTAGCAGCATGATTATAATATATCAATAAACACAAGCAATGCAATGCAAATAGCATGAGTATACGGAATCGGATAATCAACGCAACAGTAAATAATATATCTCAATAAATACATCATGCAGCTTTGCCTTTTGAAATAAGACGAATCGGGGTTTTTGGTAAAATAAGGGCTACGGTGTTTTAAGAAAAGATGCGTCCTTTGAAAATATCCGTAGAATCCCTTTTGCCTATCTTTAAAATATTCTCGATTCGTTAGTTTTGAAATAGGTATGACTCGGGTCTCGTCTAACGCCTACTATGCGAACTACGGACCCAACTATGAAGTTAATCGGGAGGGGTATGGAAACCACCTAAATCTGAGTCGATATACATACATATATATATATATACAATAGTCGGTGATCTCACCTCAATAGTATTATGTACGATACAGTATATCATATAACATTCTTGAGTCATGAGCGCGGATCTATCATCAATATAGGCTCGTACGGTAAATCGTCGTACGGCATCCCAATAGCTGGGTACGGATTAATATCACATTATCTCATCACATATCAGGTATCACTACTATCATATCACATAATCTAGGGTACAGATCCAAGTCTAGTACAATCGATATCATCTATATAAGTGTGAATGCGGGGTAAAACACATGCCTAAAGGCCCGCTAAAGCATCCTGTCGTATCTCCCATACGAATCCTGTCATATCGCCGATCTCACGGCCTCAAATCGAGTCACATCGACTCAACCCACATCCCAAGCACTATCCATAATCCAGTATATGTACACATAGTCCCATACCCATGTGAACACATACAAACATATATTCCCATATACCCATACGAAAGAAAGTATGTATGTAAGTGTGTGCGTGTGTGTGTGTATGGGTGCAACCCCTACTCTAGGGTTTCGCACTTACACTAAACCAATCCATCTTATCATCAATAATCTCAAGAACATATAATAAATTTATGTGTGTATACGTATTCGTATACATCACCACGGACTGCGGGGGTGCTATACGCCATCCACCCGACTTCTCCCCGTAGATATAAATCTACTCACCTGGTCTTTGCTTGCCGAAATCGATTACGCCATGCTCCTTCGCCTTGGAAACCTTGCGAGGGTTCCTAGAATAATAAACTGTCACAATATGTATTAACATCGAGGCAGAAAACCGATACAGCGCACAGTGCGCTCATAGGTTGGAACCTATGGCCTAAACGTGCAAATCAATCACACAATCCCTGTTGTCGATGTACGAACACCCGACAACCAAATACAAATCCAAATATCAAGAAAGTGCATTTTAAAATAAGGAAAATATCGCCTAAAACACACCAAAATGCTCCTAGATTTTCCCCAGGTGACAATTAGCCAAAACTGCATATAGGAGGGGTCTAATTTAGTGCAAAATGAGCTCTAGAACAAAAATGAACCCATTTCCCTCTACTCTGGCCTCAAATTGTGTCCAGAATGAATAAATCTGCGGCCATGGGTTTGAATTGGGGGCTCGGGTCTTGGTGGTGGCTTCCTAGGTGCCTGCACGACTCACTGTCAGCTCAATTTTATTTTTGGGGTCTCGGGGTGATAGCAGATTCCTAAAACCTTCACAGATTTCACAATATCTCCGATATCGATTTTCTAAATCCCTATTCCGGGTTTCAAATCTCAGGTTTGGGTCTTAATTTCCATCACTAGGGTGTTTGTGCAGCCTCCCCTAAGCTCAATTTCACACTACAACTCACAATTTCCTCAAACCCTAACTAGGTTTCCTTTAAGTCCACAACACCACCCGATATCGATTCAATTGTAACATAAGGATATAAGTAATGCAAAAACTTATCTAATGGTTCAGTAAATACCTCATTTGGCAACTCAAGAATTTTCTTGAGTTGCCTCAAGTTGCCAAAATCCTTGCTTTCTTGGTCCGATGTGTAGATCTTGAGCTTGTGCACAGTTTTAATGAAATCCGGGTAGTGTTTTGGTGTTGTTTTTGTGATGATTTGGGGATTTGAAGAGGGGAGGAGGAAGAGGGCAGCACCTCAGCTGAGAATGGAGAGGGAGAGATGAGGGAAATGAGTGTTGGAATCAAAGGAAATGGCTAAGTCTTTGGGTCAAAAGAAGACCATACCTCTCTCTCTCACCAAACCTCATATTTTATTCCTTTCCCATTTTCTTTTCACTTCAAATTCCTTTCTCACAAGAATAGTAACCCCAAAGTCAAACCAATGCAAGAAAAATGCAACACAAGTGTAGAAAAAGATATTTGCATGCTTTGCACAAAATTGCTAAAAATCCGATTAGCGATTTTTAATCGCGATTAGCACTAAATTAGCATATAATTGATCACAAACACTTAAAAATGGCATAGTTCCAATAAATACCACATTTTAGAATTTTGCATAATTTTCCATAATTTTTCTCCATTTATTTGTATTTAATTATGCCAAAATATTAAAATATTCAATAAAATAATATTAAATTATAAAAATTCCCAAAAATAATATTTTATTATTTTGAAACGTTACAATCTACCCTCCTTAATGAAATTCGGTCCCCGAATTTAAACTTAAACCCCCAAATACTAATACATTTCGATACAAATTCCTAGTCGTCGGGGCTCCGAATCATTAATACTTAAAACATCATAGCGCAATGCATGCGCATGAGTACTGAGCAGATAACTCAAAAGCAAACTCTGTCAAGCACCCCGCAATCATCGGAGTCATGGTAAAGACACAAATGTCAAATCCAATACAAAACCAATAGGATATAAATCAGAACTATACATGTGAATAACTGATCTAAATGCATGCCAAATCTTTTTAAGTCGCTGTGCGATGCGCATAACACTGCACAGCGGCGGACGTCTTTCATAAGAAAAATAACCATATATGTATATATCTTTTGTTTACTATGTACGTTCCGCCGTTTTGAAAACAATTCAGAAGGGTTTCCTTGTTTTTGAAACGTTTCGTGTCATATCGGACACGTAGGTATATACTGAGACTATAGCTCGCCCTTGGAAATCCCTTCGATAACTATCAATGCATGCAAAATATATCCAGGTACTGTCCTCTGACTAGTCCTGCTCAGTACGAAACGAATATCAAATATCATAAAAATGTACTGCTCCAAAAGGAATAACTCCCAAAAATGCACATAACTCCACCCTGTGCGTCTGGTGCGCACAGAAATCAAAATACATATATGTGCCATACAGGTGCACAAAACAACATCAAGGTGCAACGGGTGTGCACGAAATATCTGTCATAGGCAACATGTGTGCCTGACAGCCAAAACAGGTGCATCTGACATGCACGAAGAATCTCAATTTAGTGCATCTGGTGTGCACCAAAATCGTATCTCAAAACACGCGCCCAACATGCGCGAAGGTCCAAATCAGTGCATCCATCATGCACGAATAAAAGCTAAATCCTATGCGCTCAACATGCACGGAATCACGAAATCCAATCAAAAGCACGGAGTGCAAGAATCAATCATAAATATCAGGGTCAAAGTCGACGATATACAATGCGGCTCAGTCAAATTAAGTGTACCGCGATGGAAAATCTCACAACCGTGTGCATCAGCGTGCACAAAATAAATCAAAACACTAAAGGTGCATGAAAACTATGCGCAAGTATAAATACCCAGTAGGCGCAACCATGGTGCACGGAAACAGAAATCATATAACTCAGCCATCAAAACCAAATAATGCAAATAGATCACCAAAATACCGAAATCCAAAGTGACGGATACGTGATAGTCGAATCACAAAATCACAAATCATAAATACTGTCGTCGGTATATCCTCTTTCAAAGTCGAGAAGGTGTCGGTGCATCCAATGCTAGCAGCGCAAGATATCTACTTGCCTCTTGCTCACGGTCTGGCGTCCTCTGCCTCTGGGTCTTTATCTTCTCTGTGGATTATCAATCTCACAATCAATCGGCTCATCGACCCTGTCAGTTGTGCTAACGGGGACGATTCCGTTCTGGCACTTCTCTGGTTATCTCTCGGCCAATCCTCACGACCGCTCGTAAAGCATCACATCTCTGGCACCGACCTCTGGTCCTATGAATGCACATCACACATCTGCTCCTGGTGCAAATCTTATTGCAGCAGTGTACTGGAAGGAATTCTGCTCAAGGACTCTTCTGATCTCGCCTAAGCCAAACTGTACGGAGGCTGGTACTCTGGCGTAATCTTTTCTCGCTCTCTGGACATCTGCGTCCTCAGTATAACATCTACTCGGAAACTGGTGGCATCCCAGCGCCTCTGTATGCATATCCGACCTTCAATCTTAACAGGGAGTAGTAACAGCTCGTCTGCATCTCGCACAAAGTTCTTGTCCCGCTTGTCTGTATCATCGTCCATTTCGACGTCGCGTCTCTATCTGCGCACTGCAATGTCCTCGGCTACGGTCCATCCGAAGTCTCTCACACGGACTCGAAATCACGAACTCGGTATCTTCATCACTCAGTAGAAGATATCTAGCCGAACACGTCCTCAGCGTGCATATCGCATCTTTGATGTCAGCGGAGTGGAACGTCATCATATCGAAATCCCATGCAAACTCTTTACTCCACCTTGTTCCAATGTCGACTGATTCAGACTCATCTCATCGTGGCTGTATGGACTGTGCTCCAACGGCTATGCTCATATCTGGAGTCTCCCAAGCAGTGTATCCCATCACATGATATCCGAATGATGTCGAACCATCCGATCGACTCGTCAGAACCTCATAATCCCCCAAGAGCTCAACATCTTGGGTACAGTTTAATAGTATCGAGTACATACCACAGCATCGGTGGTCCAGCCGTAGAAGGGCAAACCCAAGCCTCACTAATGGCGCCGCGGAACTGCCGCAAACCCTAAGGTTCAAAGGATTTCACACGGTCATTTAGTCGAGTTAGGGTTTCATTCTTCTAGAGGGTCCATAGAATGCTTGCATGTCTTTCCGAATACTTTAAACTTGGAAAAATGGGTTCCTGACACTCGACCGTCTCAATCGACTCTCAACGAATCTGCGTGAAGTCGTCTCTAGCTGGAATCAATCTATCTGATGACCTTGCATCGAGGTAAGCGAACGAATCACATGTCCTAGTCATTCATCCTCGGTGACTAGCGACTCACCATCATATCTCTAATTATATCTCAAGCTGTAGTAGCTCCAACATCTGGGTGATATCTCGTCATTCGCAGCAACAACTGGCTCATTTGTCTGTACGCTGAACAGCGCCTCAATCTTCATGAATAAGCGATATATCAATGGTCATCACATCCTGGCTGGCCTCTATCAGTGGCTCAATCCTCTGGTACCAATCGGTACGCCCGAGAAATCTCGTAAAAGCGATCAGTCCAACGCTCATGGCGCGAAAACACAATAAAACGAAGCCTCTATATGCAATCGTACGTCTCTGGAATCACGCCCTAGTTAGTCCTCGTCCACGACGAGCTCATGCTGACGCAACTCGAGCCGTAGCTCACTCTGCCCATGCAATCGTGGCAGCAAAATCATAACCAGAATCGATGAGGATAGATCATAGGAATGAATATAATAATGTGCAAGGAAATGTACATCCTAAGGTTTCTTAAGCGGAGTGGCGTGTCGTAAGTATACCGCGGAACATACGTACGGTACGTCCCTCTACTCAAGCTACCTACTCCATCAACCAAGGGTTATCCTATACGACAAAAGTTCGGGTATAATACCCCCTCGACTATGTCTAAGTTCCGTAAGGTCAAGCCTAAGTTCCGCCTATAGATAAACGCCCTAGGCTCCACACAGTAAAACTTAGACTCGAACCAAGGTTAACCTAGCGCTCTGATACCAACTTTGTCACGACCCGAAAGAGCACGTGACTGGCCCTTGAACCATATGAAGTCTATAGGACCCCATCTGATCCAAGTAAGCTAAAAGCCCAGAAATCTAAAACCATTTTAAGAGTAAATAAGGAAAACTGGTTTTAAGAAGTAAAGAAATCAAGTTTCGAAAATCAAAGTTTTTAAATAACTAAGCCGAATATGCATTTTTAAAATGTGTATTCTTTTCTGAAAATTTCGGCAGAGTTTCCTTTGTTAAAAACTGGCCCCGAACGGGATACAACAAGAATGATATATATGAAATGAAAAAGGCATCCCCAAGCGGGAGCTAGCTCTTCGTCAATCGACGGTCACAACCACGCAAGCAATATAATATACAACGCCAAATGGCGAGGATAAAAACTCAAAAAGAAACTAAAAACAGCCAGAAAACTATAATACTACAAGCGCGCCTCTAAGGTCGAAACAATATACAAGTTTTGGTTGATGGAATTCCTAGATACAATGAATAAATAATGTACAATGGTGGTTCTGATACAAAGAACCCACTTACCAAAGCAAGTCACCCATAAAGGAAGCAATGTGCCAGAAAAGCCGCAATTAAATCTGTACGGCAAAACCTGCAAGAACTGTGGCACAACGGGGGTGAGTTGCCAACTCGTGAATAGAAAATATCAACAAGCAGAGATCGAATGTATGACCCATCCTAGGTCAATACGATCAGATATATATAAACCTCAATATGAATAAAGCTGAAGCATGCTAAACTGGCAATGTAATCTCTATACATGAGTGTAGTGCCAAGTGCTCGTGCCAGTGCCTCAGGTAATAGCATATCATAATATGTGAGGTATGATCAATGTAATCAAATCTGCATGTACGTGGATCCCGTCTAATCGTCACCCAATGACAATAACCCTCATGCATGTAAATATCATCAGCGTATGCATGGAAATATGACGATATAAACCACCTGTGTCCCTCACGACACGTCAAATCATGGAACCGGAGTGTCCAGCATTGACACTCGAAAACATCATGAAAACTGTGCCTAGCATCGGCACGCAAATCCTCATATAACCGGCTCCGTCAGTCCGGACCAGCCCACGGCTCTGTCTGCGGTATCGGCCCTCGGTCCCGGCAGTAGGCCCATATCCATCTATCGACTCTGGTCAGTATCTTCTGGATAACCGCCAGGTCCAATCAATCACCGGTAGGTAGTAGTCCCTCTGCCAGGCTCACCGTCTACTACACAACGAAACCGTTCTCGCCCCGGGGTACCATACCGGGTCCACCATGTACCCGCAATCGGCCTCATCTGCCTCCTCGAATCGGGTTTCACTTGTCGCTCTCAGCACCGAGAAAACACATGGTGGACGCACTGAAATATCATATCAAGGGTAACCGGGTTTTTAAAACAATTACACATTCTCTTTTGAAATACCCGCGGTTCCCAAATCCAGAAATATCATAGAAACGATATATCTCAATGCGCATAATAAGAAAGCATAATGTATGTGACATATAAATGAAGTGCAAGTATAACAGTATATCATGCAACATGGAATAATAATATGCACATACAAGGGTCATATCCTGATGCAATAATACTACTGTGTAGTGACATGGCAATTACTGATGAAGATGTGTGTGAGCCGGCAAGTAAGTGTATGTGGTACATACGCATCATCGGTAATGGTGCTGGTGTCCTAGCAGCATCATTATAATATATCAATAAACACAAGCAATGCAATGCAAATAGCATGAGTATACGGAATCAGATAATCAACGCAACAGTAAAGAATATATCTCAATAAATACATCATGCAGCTTTGCCTTTTGAAATAAGACGAATCGGGGGTTTTGGTAAAATAAGGGCTACGGTGTTTTAAGAAAAAATGCGTCCTTTGAAAATATCCATAGAATCCCTTTTGCCTATCTTTAAAATATTCTCGATTCGTTTGTTTTGAAATAGGTATGACTCGGGTCTCGTCTAACGCCTACTATGCGAACTACGGACCCAACTATGAAGTCAATCGGGAGGGGTATGGAAACCACCTAAATCTGAGTCGATATACATATATATATATATATACAATAGTCGGTGATCTCGCCTCAATAGTATTATGTACGATACAGTATATCATATAACATCCTCGAGTCATGAGCACGGATCTATCATCAATATAGGCTCGTACGGTAAATCGTCATACGGCATCCCAATAGCTGGGTACGGGTTAAAATCACATTATCTCATCACATATCAGGTATCACTACCATCATATCACATAATCTAGGGTACAGATTCAAGTCTAGTACAATCGATACCATCTATATAAGTGTGAATGCGGGGTAAAACACATGCCCAAAGGCCCGCTAAAGCATCCTGTCGTATCTCTCATACGAATCCTGTCATATCGCCGATCTCATGGCCTCAAATCGAGTCAAATCAACTCAACCCACATCCCAAGCACTATCCATAATCCAGTATATGTACACATAGTCCCATACCCAAGTGAACACATACAAACATATATTCCCATATACCCATATGAAAGAAAGTATGTATGTAAGTGTGTGCGTGTGTGTGTGTATGGGTGCAACCCCTACTCTAGGGTTTCGCACTTACACTAAACCAATCTATCTTATCATCAATAATCTCAAGAACATATAATAAATATATGTGTGTATACGTATTCGTATACATCACCACGGACTGCGGGGGTGCTATACGCCATCCACCCGACTTCTCCTCATGGATATAAATCTACTCACCTGGTCTCTGCTTGCCGAAATCGATGACGCCATGCTCCTTCGCCTCGGAATCCTTGCGAGGGTACCTAGAATAATAAACAGTCGCAATACGTATTAACATCGAGGCAGAAAACCGATACAGCGCACAGTGCGCTCATAGGTTGGAACCTATGGCCTAAACGTGCAAATCAATCACACAATCCCTATTGTCGATGTACGAACACCCGACAACCAAATACAGATCCAAATATCAAGAAAGTGCATTTTAAAATACGGAAAACAACGCCTAAAACACACCAAAATGCTCCCAGATTTTCCCCAGGTGACAATTAGCCAAAACTGCATTTAGGAGGGGTCTAATTTTGTGCAAAATGAGCTCTAGAACAAAAATGAACCCATTCCCCTCTACTCTGGCCGCAAATTGCGGCCAGAATGATTAAATCTACGGCCATGGGTTTGAATTGGGGGCTCGGGTCTTGGTGGTAGCTTCCTAGGTGCCTGCACGACTCACTGTCAGCTCAATTTTATTTTTGGGGTCTCGGGGTGATAGCAGATTCCTAAAACCTTCACTGATTTCACAATATCTCCGATATCGATTTTCTAAATCCGTATTCCGGGTTTCAAATCTCAGGTTTGGGTCTTAATTTCCATCACTAGGGTGTTTGTGCAGCCTCCCCTAAGCTCAATTTCACACTACAACTCACAATTTCCTCAAACCCTAACTAGGTTTCCTTTAAGTCCACAACACCACCCGATATCGATGCAATTTTAACATAGGGGTATAAGTAATGCAAAAACTAATCTAATGGATCAGTAAATACCTCATTTGGCAACTCAAGAATTTTCTTGAGTTGCCTCAAGTTGCCAAAATCCTTGCTTTCTTGGTCCGATGTGTAGATCTTGAGCTTGTGCATACTTTTAATGAAATCGGGATAGGGTTTTGTTGTTGATTTCGTGATGATTTGGCGATTTGAAGAGGAGAGGAGGAAGAGGGCAGCACCTCAGCTGAGAATGGAGAGGGAGAGATGAGGGAAATGAGTGTTGGAATCAAAGGAAATGGCTAAGTCTTTGGGTCAAAAGAAGACCATACCTTTCTCTCTCACCAAACCTCATATTTTATTCCTTTTCCATTTTCTTTTCTCTTCAAATTCCTTTCTCACAAGAATAGTAACCCCAAAGTAAAACCAATGCAAGATAAATGCAACACAAGTGTAGAAAAAGATATGTGCATGCTTTGCACAAAATTGCTAAAAATCCGATTAGCGATTTTTAATCGCGATTAGCACTAAATTAGCATATAATTGATCACAAACACTTAAAAATGGCATAATTCCAGTAAATACCCCATTTTATAATTTTCCATAATTTTCCATAATTTTTCTCCATTTATTTGTATTTAATTATGACAAAATATTAAAATATTCAATAAAATAATATTAAATTATAAAAATTCCCAAAAATAATATTTTATTATTTTGAAACATTACACTAGCGCACTATGGTTTGTTGGCCTGCGTCAAGGTCATGGGACGCTAGGGGCAAAATATTATCAGGAATTTCATGTGTTGAAATTTGCAATGAGATTGCATACCTCCTATAAGATAGTTGGATCCCGATACCCACTGCGAGTAAGAGTTACTCCTGGGAGAGTTTTACACAGGACAATTAGTCGATCAAGTAGGTGTCTAGAAAAGTGTTAACGGGGTTACGCCTCTGGGAAAACGAGGTTTACTTTAATTAGGTCCGTGCGAAAGCACGGGGAACCTCCCTCAAGTACAGACACTGATCTGGCTGAAAGATTGACGAAATTGTAATGTGTAATTAATCCCAGCTAATCTTACCTTTTAGGGTTTGAAGAAAGATTTGATAAAAACAGTGGGAGATATCCTGATTAGATAAGATAATAACCAATCTAATCTTGCATGAGCATACGCTAAAGTGTTTTCTTCTCTCTCTCTCCAGGTAGCGACCATGTCAGGCCATAATCAAGATAATAATATGGATGTATTGACTGAACTCGCTTATTATACTGAGCAGGGGAACGTTGGACCCATTCTTTCTTATAAGAGTTATAAGACTGAACATGGAATATGAGAATATCTGGATTCTCAAGCCGCCCAAAAGAACATGCATGTTGATGCATCTTCTTCAGGCGTGTTAGTTATTGAGAACTGTTTCTCAGTTCACCCTACATCCTGCGTATTAGATACCGGATCAGGATCCCACATATGTAAATTGTTATATGGGCTACGTAAAGGTAGAGAACTAGGAAAAGGTGATCATTCCGTTGAAGTAGGGAATGGGGCAAATGTTGCAGCCAAAGCAGTTGGCGAATATCACCTAGTATTACCAAGTGGCGATACACTGATTCTGAATGAGTGCTATTATATACCGAACATGATGTGCAACATTATATCAGTTTCTTTATTAAGTAAAGAAGGATATAATTTTGTAGTATAGGATAATGTTATGAACATATTCCTAGATCAAAAGTTGATTGCATCAGGCTCGTTACATAATGGCATATTCATTCTAAATCAAAATAGAGTCCTTAATATACAAAACACACACAAGAGGAAGAGTTCAGAAATTAATGAATCCTTCTTATGGCATTGTAGACTTGGTCATATCAATGTGACACGACTGGCTAAGTTACATAAAGATGGATATCTTAATCCGTTTGAATTATCATCTTATGATACTTGCCATTCATGTCTCAAAGAAAAAATGACCAAAGCTCCGTTTAGTGGACACGGAGAAAGAGTTACGGAACTCTTAGGACTGGTACATAGTGATGTATGCGGTCCCATGTCTACACAAGCTAGGAACGGTTCTTCCTACTTCATTACATTCACTGACGATCTCTCTAGATACGGGCATGTGTTCCTGTTAAAACACAAGTCTGAAGCTTTTGAGAAATTCAGAGAATATAACCACGAAGTAGAGAACCAAACGGGCAAAAGTATTAAGATTCTTCGATCTGATCGAGGAGGTGAATACTTAAGCAATGGGTTCTTAGATTATCTAAAAGAGAATGGGATTCTTTCACAGCTTACCCCTCTTTATACACCACAGCACAACGGTGTATCGGAGTGGAGGAATCGCACCCTATTAGATATGGTGCGCTCTATGATGAGTACAGCTGAGTTACCTATTTCCTTCTAGGGATATGCACTGGAGACAGCTGCAGACCTATTGAATATAGTTCCCACCAAATCTGTAACAACCACTCCATATGAGATATGGAAAGGAAAGAGACCATATCTTAATTATGTTAGGATATGGGGTTGTCCGGCATATGTAAAAACACAAAATCCGGACAAACTCGGCACAAGGTCTATTCTGTGCAAGTTTATTGGATATCCCAAACATTCGCGTGGGTATATCTTCTACCACACCGAAGAACAAAAGGTGTTTGTTTCTCGGCATGCCACCTTTTTAGAAAAAGAATTTCTTACAAAAGAAATTAGTGGCAATGAGGTAGAACTGGAAGAAGTTCCAGCAGAACAAACTACAACAGATGATTTAGTGGAACCAGAGGATTCAGTAGTACCCGACGAACCCCAGCCTCTACTTCGATCTAGTAGGGTTTCTCATCCACCTGAGAGATACTACGGTTTTCTCATTGATGGTGGAAGCGAGGATTGCATCATGGATGATGATGACCCGACTAGTTTCGAGCAGGCCATCACGAGTGGTGACTCTGTGAAGTGGCTGGATGCAATGCGATCTGAGATGGAATCCATGTACCCCAACAAAGTATGGACTTTGGAAAATGCTCCTGAAGGGGTAAAACCCATTGGGAGCAAGTGGATCTTTAAAAAGAAATTTGGTGTAGATGGAAAAGTTGAGACTTTCAATGCTAGACTTGTAGCAAAGGGTTTTCGTCAACAACCAGGTGTGGATTAGGACGAAACCTTTTCTCCAGTGGCTATGCTTAAGTCCATCCGGATCTTACTTGCCATTGCTGCATACCATGACTACGAAATCTGGCAAATGGATGTTAAGACCACCTTTCTAAACGGTGATTTAGAAGAGAGCGTGTACATGACTCAGCCAGAGGGCTTCGTAGATAGTGGGAGCAGCGGAAAGGTGTGCAAGCTGCTTAAATCCATTTATGGGTTAAAGCAAGCATCGCGGAGTTTGAACATCTGTTTTGATGTTGTAGTCAAAAAGTTTGACTTCATCAAAAATATAGATGAACCTTGTATCTATAAGAAGGTAGCAGAGAGTAAGGTTGTCTTCCTCGTATTGCACGTGGATGACATACTCTTGATAGGAAATGATATTCCTATGCTGCAATCAGTCAAGCTCTTCTTATCACAAAGATTCTCAATGAAAGATCTAGATGATGCCTCCTGCATATTGGGAATCATGATCTATAGAGATGGATCTAAACGGATACTGGGATTGTCCCAATCTAGGTACATTGACACCATACTAAAGAGGTTTAGTATGGAAGAATCCAAGCGTGGGAACCAACCCACAATCTCTAGACTCACTCTCTCCAAAGTGATGTCTCCCAAGACTGATTTGGAGAGAGCTCGCATGCAAGGGATACCCTATGCTTCGGCAGTAGGCTCTATCATGTATGCGATGCTATGTACCAGACCCGATGTAGCATACTCACTAAGTGTAGTGAGTCGGTATCAAGTAGATCCTAGAGAGAGTCACTGGACAGCTGTGAAGAACATTCTCAAGTACTTACGAAGGACTAGAGACAAGTTCTTGGTGTATGGTAACGGAGAACTCCGGGTGGAGTCCTTTACCAATTACAGCTTCCAAAGTGATAGGAACGACTCTAAGTCGCACTCGGGATTTGTCTTTACCCTCAATGGAGGGGAGGTATGTTGGAAGAGTTCCAAACAGAATACCGTTGCAGACTCGACGATGGAGGCTGAATACATCGCTGCCAACGATGCTGCCAAAGAGGCTGTCTGGATAAAGAAGTTCATTAGTGAACTAGGTGTGGTTCCATCCATTGAGCATCCAATACCTCTGTATTGCGATAACAATGGAGCTGTGGCTTTGGCCAAGGAACCCATATCCCATTAGAAGTCCAGACATATTCTGAGGCGGTATCACCTGATCAGGGAGATAGTTGATCGCGGGGAGATCGAGGTCAGGAGAGTAGATACGAAGGACAACACTGAGGATCCACTCACGAAGGCCATTCCCCAGAAACAGTTTGAGAGATTATTCGGGATGCTAGGTATGAGATACTACAGCAGCTGGCCTTAGTGCAAGTAGGAGATTGTTAGTTATGTATATGCCCTAGAGGCCATTGTTGTACATATGATGTATATTATGATGGATGCTTGGATATATACAGAGAGGACTTTCTTGCTTGTCATGATAGTATGCTATTTGGTTTCACTTTATCCTAACATGTTGACTTGTACTGGTTTATTGTCTTTCTCTCACATGTTGATAAAGCCTTTAGGATCTGTACTCGACTACTTGGACTATGATGAGATCATACTAGTGTTAGTTATATGTATGCCCTAGAGGCCATTACTGTACATAGGATGTATATTGTAGTGGATGCTGGGACATATATAGGGAGGACTTTCTTGCTCGACATGATAGTATGCTATCTGGTTGCTCTTTATCTTAACGTGTACACTGATTGTCTTTCTATTACATGTTGGTAAAGCCCTTAGGATGTGTACTTGACTACTTGGACTATGATGCAGATCATACTAGTGGGGACATGGTAGTCCATAAATGCATCCTTCAAGGTCCCTAGTCGTGGGTGTATCGAGACGGGGCATCGATATACCAGATTAGACTAGCGTATACCTTCTCGACCCATACAGATGGGCGATGGATGATCCCATATCCATTAGTGTTTGACATCAGAGATGATATACGGGTGCTCAGTGGAGACAGGGTACACTGGACGGACTCTCCGAGAACTCCCAGATGGTATTATACCTTACGTCAGATGGCAGTTCTTTGGTGACACTGGTACAGGTTAGTCTGTAGACCCGAGATCGTCATAGAGTCTTGTGTGATTCCCACAGTGCTTTGATTTCCACCTTACCACGTCCAAGAGGGCGTGCAAAACGGTGGTTTTTGGGTACAGTCCCGAATCACATGGAGGCAATGAGCGATAGGAGGGGATTCGTCTCTCCCGGTATAGGGAGTTGATGTTGCGCTGTGTTCGATTGGCTATAACCGAAAATCGCTGGCCAGGGTTGCTGAGATTTACTGGTAAGTGTTACCAGTAGTTTCTCGAACTGTTATAGATCTCATATCGACACGACTTATCGAGCTATTGGGGTCTGACGTTTACCACCCCTAGGCAAGATATGCGACATATCAGACGATCAGACCGGACTGTACGGTAAGTGTTACTGGTTGGATTCACAGGAGTGTGAGCGGGCTTGCTCGTTGATCTTCTGATCGCTCAATACCCGGGAGGCCGTTACGTTTAGCAGACCGCTTGCGGCTTGTGGGTGTTTGATATGATCATCACCTACTGCCGGCGTATTGACGAGTCTTTAGAGTCCTACACAGAGGTTTCTTAGCTCAAGCGAAACGAAATAGGAGCGCATATGAGATATGTGCGTGACCGAGAATAATGCGTGTATGTGATACCGTATTCTATTCTCGCGATGAATGTACCGATTGGTTGTATGCGATATAACCTAGTTATCAAATCGAGGATTGATTCGATAAGTCGATACATTGGATATTAGTCGGTTATATGCGATATGACCGGATCGTTAAATCAAGTATTGATTTAATGATTTAATGCATAATTATATATTTGATATATTACTTTGCATTAACTAGTATTAGTTGACTTTAAATGGATTTTCTCACTTGAAATGCACATTGTATATGTGATAAAATCTGTGCACAAAATTGTATCATGTTTGATGATACATGAATGTTTGGGTGTATGTTTAGTTTAAACCATGGTTATGTTAATGGTTAAGGTTTTGATTTACTTATCTATTCATTTATTTATTTATTATTTTTTGAAAGAGAAAGAGAAATGGTGACTTGATTTGTTTTCTAGTTGAAGCTTCATGAAGCTTTGAATAAGTCCACCATTTTTGTTTCATGCTTAACCCTAACCATTCAACCTAACCCTAGTTTATTCTCTACACCTAACTATGGTTGCAAATATGATAAGTATCAATTTATTTTTCTATTTGGAATAATACTAATCATATTCTTTTCTTCTTCTTCTTCTTCTTCTTGAAAAAAGAAGAAAGCTTGCTACCATTAATGGCAACTTGAGAAAAAGAGTGAGAAATCCAATTCTAAAGTGAACCCACTTCCTATATCTTCATCCTCTACCACTTGCCAAGTAGTATAGGGTGTTTTCTTCACAAGTTTGATGTCTTGGTGAAGTGGGAGCTTGATCTTGTGTTGCCTCGACGTAGATCATCTTCGGCATCGAAGTCGACGACCTAGCCCGATCATTCTTTCGATGAAACCACCGCGAGAGTCCGGGATCCGATGGGCACAGCGGAGGGACTTCATCACGGAGCTATGGAGGTGGAGGACCGGATCTACAAAGGTTGTATTTCCATTCACTTTAGAGTAAAGTTGTAGAGTAAAGTTGTTTGCTCGCATTTGTTATCGCCTATTCTCTAGTTAACGATCGCATTAGGGTTTCTCGGCACCGGAAAAATTTGAAATTGGCATGGTTGATGCCTTGTGAGAACTCATTAGCGTGCCTAGGAACCCTACAGTGGTATCAGAGCCTAGCTAGAGTCTTTGGCGAAGTGTAGACGACGTTAGAAATCCGAACGAACACCGAAACCCTAACTCAAACCACTCTCTGGACATTTTCTGGAATTAGGGAATTTTGTGAATTAAAAATATTCAGAAAAACAAGCAGGGTCTTACAAGAATTACTGTACAAAACGGGACCCCTAAATCGTCTAAAGCGCCGCGGAACCGCGGCCCCACCCTGGCTTGGGCGGCGGTTCCGCGGCCAAATTGACGAATCTATCCACGTGGCTTGCACAGTAATTTTTATATTTAAGTGCTGTATTTTCTGGGAATTTTTAATTTACACTCCACAGTTGAGTTTTCTGGGGTTGTTTTGGGGATTCGATTATTCGATCGGATTGTCTAATTTTGTCTATGTGTTTTCCGGATAATTTTTGAATATGTTAAAAAGTTCGACCGGATATAAATACCCACTTTTTCCCCTGTCGGGAAATTTCCTAGTGTTGGATCTTTTCGTGGTTTAATAACGTTCTAAGTAGTGCAAGTAACGCGATGGACCCTCTAGAAGACAACAAACCTTAACTCGATTATGTGACCGTCTTGAACTGCCCTTTGAACCTTAGGGTTTGGGGCAGTACGGCGTGCCACATGTGAGGCGTTGGCTTGACCTTTCTACAGCTGGACCGTTGGTAATGAGGCATGAAGTGAATGTTTTTAAACTTGTTTTCATGTGTTGAGCTGTTTCGGGAAAACTTGGGTATTCGATTGTTCGATCGAAAAGTTTGACATTTTCTATTTATCCGGAATGTGATACAATAATTGGAATTCATAAGTAGTTATGAGATAACTGAATGAATGTTATAAATCTAGCGGTTTAGTCTCACTTGATCGGTTGCCACGGAATTTTGATGTGATCAAAAGTCCGTCGCAATCACGTAGCGTACGCGGATACTCGCCGGGTAAACTTAATAGACAGCCACGCCCCATAGCCCCGACCAAGTGACTGTAGGAGAACCCCGTCGCCGAAAGCATCCGTTCGGGTGCTCTCGGCAGCGGTGTTCCTCCTTGGTGCACTTCGTCGACGGCGTCGGGGGTGCGGCCGCCTACTAAAGTTTGCGACGAGCATTCAATCTGAATGCCGGGAATCCTGTTGAATTGTTCGACTTGATATTGAAAAGAGTTTTCGATAATGAGACTAAAATGCGGGGTTTATAATTGTTAGGCATGCGATATCTAAGGAATTCATTTGATTAGGCATGCGATGTCTAAAAAGGTTGCGGATTCCAACTGTTGTAGTTTTACACTTTCTTTTCTGTGACCGTAAGTGTAATATGTGATATCGCCGGTTTCGTTGCTATATGTCAACGACAATTGGGATGCGCATATTTACTTACGTTGATGACATGTGTTGCTGGATATGTTATATTGGATCGTCGTGTTTGAATAGCCGGTTTTTTTATGTGAGATGAGTGTTTTTCATTTTCATTCATGTAAAAACTTGTATGTAATATTCTTTTATTGAGGCACTTCCAGGTTGCGGAAGATGTCACCTTTTGTATATTATTTAATTTTCCGCACTAGGATAGACCCAAGGAGAAGAGCACAAGTAACCGGGTTCTGGAGTCCAGTGGGAGACCAACTCGAGGAGTCGAGTCCGGGTCTCCTAACTCCAGAATTGGTAGGGTTGCTTGCCGCTCTCGTAGGGGTCTAGGGGGGTGTGGGTTTGGCTATTCATCACGACCGTGGAATCCGTGTTTTATACTGGCTCGTATTGAAAACACGGACGTCCTAGTATGTCCAATGTTTCATATGATTCTTCTGCTGCGATATCTGTGATGTGATCATGTGATATGTTCTGTGATGGATACTGTATATAGTATATATGATATATTATGTAGGCGTTACTTATGTTTTACACCCGCGCTAGCCCTGCCCCGCTCTGTCGTTAGTTACTTAACCTAACGGTGCACAAGGGGACATCGAGGCGAATGCGGATGGTATAAGTGTACGTCGTATTTATCTGTGATGTTTAGGTACTTAAATGATGGGACTTCATTAATGTATGTGGTTAATGAAAGAAAAGAAACCTAAAGATGTTGTGAAATCGAATTTCAAAATAAAACAGGTAGCTACAGTTCTTGCTTTGCACAGCGGTATATATGATATATCCTGCACCTTATTCGATGAGGAAAGGGCCGACGATCCCTTCGCCGGGAGTGACCCCTTTAGCAATAACTGGCAGATGCTACACACTCGGTTTGTCTTTTGATTGCTTCTATTGTTTCTGCTTTGCACAGTGATATATATGATATATCCCGCACCTCATTCGACGAGGAAAGGGCTGACGATCCCTTCACCGGGAGTGACCCCTTTAGCAAAACTAGAAAAGCCTCAAAAGCACTCCATTTTAAAATCATTTGATTCTACAACGATATCAAGTTAATTACGCAATAGCTTTTCAGAAAAACCTATCGTAGCCCTCCGTCATTTTAGATAAGTCCTACTTAGTATTCGTGCTGCGTTTGTTGGCCTGCGTCAAGGCGTAGTGTGCGGTAGCTAACTAGTATTTATCTGTTTATGCATATGATGCAGATTGGATTAGGGTATTCGTGCGACTTTATTAGCCTGCGTCAAGGGTCGTGCAAGTGGGTTTAATTCAATCAAGAAATGACTGGTTGAACTTGACTAGCGGACTATGGTTTGTTGGCCTGCGTCAAGGTCATAGGACGCTAGGTGCAAAATATTATCGGGAATTTCAAGTGTTGAAATTTGCAATGAGATTGCATACCTTCTATGAGATAGTTGGATCCCGATACCCGCTGCGAGTAAGAGTTACTCCTAGGAGAGTTTTACACATTACAATTAGCCGATCAAGTAGGTGTCTAGAAAGGTGTTAACGAGGTTACGCCTCTCGGAAAACGAGGTTTACATTAATTAGGTTCGTGCGAAAGCACGGGGGACCTCTCTCAAAGTACCGACACTGGCCTGGCTGAAAGATTGGTGAACTTATAGTGTGTAATTAATCCCGTCTAGTCTTTCCTTTTAGGGTTTGAAGGAAGATTTGATAAAAACAGTGGGAGCCATCCTGATTAGATAAAATAATAACCAATTTGATCTTGCAAGAGCGCACGCTGAGTGTTTTCTTCTCTCTCTCTTCAGGTAGCGACCATATCACGCCTTAATCAAGATAATAATACGGATTATTGACCGAACCCGCTTATTATACTGAGCTGGGGAACGTTGGTTCCGCTCCAACTTATAATTGTTATAAGACAGAGCAGGAAATTGGGGATTACCAGAATTCCCGTGCCGCCCAAACGAAGAAAGTGCATATGATGCATCTTCTTCGGGTATGTTCATTACAAAGAACTGTTTCTCTGTATCCTCTATGTCCTGGGTATTTGATACCGGATCAGGATCCCAGATATGTAATTTGTTACATGGGCTACAGATAGGTAAAGAACTGAGAACGGGTGATAAGTTTCATGAGACAGAAAACGGGGCAAGTGTTGCAGCCAAGTCTGCTGGTCACTGTCACCCTGTATTACCAATACATTGATTCTAAATGAATGTTATTAGATACCGAACCTGATATACAAAATCATATCAGTCTCTTTATTAGTAAAGAAAGGATATAATTTTGTATTGTTGGATAATGTTTTGAACATTTCCTATATCAAAAGTTGATCGGTTCAGGCACGTTATCTAAAAGCATTGATGTTCTAAATCAAACTACAGTTCTTAGTATACGAAACACACACAAGAGGAAGAGTTCAGAAATGAACGAATCCTTCTTGAGGCATTGTAGACTAGGTCATATCAATGCGACCCGGCTGGATGAAGTTACATTTAGATGTATATTTAAATTAGTTTGAATTTACATCTTGTGAAACTTGCCAGTCATGTCACAAAGATTAGATGACCATAGCTCTATTTACTAGAAACAGAGAAAGAGTTAGTGAACTCTTGGGATGATACATGTTGATGTATATAGGTCCCCTGTCTACATATGCTAAGACTGGTTCTTTGTATTTCATTACATTCTCTGATAATCTCTCAAGATTCAGACATATGTTCCTGTTGAAACATAAGTCCGAACTTTTTGAGATATTCACAGAATATGATTTAGAAGTAGAGAACCAAAATACGGGTATAAGTATTATGTCCTTTGATGCGATCAGGGAGGAGAATACTTGAGCACGGAATATCTGGACTATTCTAAATGAGAATGAGATTCTCTCTCAGCATTACTCCTCCGTATACACCATAGCACGATGGTATATCGGGGCGGAGCAATTGCACCCTATTCAATATGGTGCGCTCTATGATGAGTACTACTGAGTTTCCTATTTTCCTTTTTGGGAGTTATGCAATTGAGAAGCTGCATACCTAGTGAATAGGGTTCAAATCAAATCTGTTGCCTACCACTTCATATGTGATATGGAAAGGGAAGAGCCCATATCTTAAGATGGTTAAGATTTGGGGGTTGTCCAGACTATGTCTAAAAGCAAAATCCGGACAAGCTCGAGGCAAGGTCTGTTATGTAAAACTGGAAGCAGTTCCAGCTATACAAACTACAGCAGATGATTTGGTAGAACCGAAGGATTCAATAGTAACCAACGAACCTCAGCCTCTCCGCCGATCTAGTAGGGTTCCTCACCCACCCGAGAGATACTTTGGTTTCTCTATGACAGTGGGAGCGAGGATTGCATAATGAGATGATGACCCAACTAGTTTCGAGCAGGCCATCGAGAGTAGGGACTCTGTAAGAATGGCTGGATGCTTAGTGATCTGAGATGGAATCCTTATACACCAACAACGTATGGACTTTGGTTGCATTATCTAATGGGTTAAATCCCCATCAGGAGCAAGTATATCTTGAGAAGATTACTTGGTGTAGATGGAAAAGTTGAGACTTTCAAAGCTAGACTTGTTAAAGGTTTTCGTCATTGACCAGGCGTGGATAATGATGAAACCTTTTTCCAGTGGCTATGCTTAAGTCCATCCAGATCCTACTTGCCACGGCTACATACCATGACTACGATATCTGGTGGTTGGGTGTCATGACAGCTTTTCTAAATGATGTTTTAGAAGAGGGCGTCTATAAGTACACAGCCAGAGGGCTTCGTAGACAGTGGGAGCAGCGGAAACGTGCACAAGTTGCTTTATAGGATAAAGCAGGCATCGCGGAGTTGGAACGTCTGTTTTGATGTGGTAGTCAGAGAGTTTGACTTCATCAAAATGGTAGATGAACCTTGTATATGTTAGTTGTATGTATGCCCTAGAGGCCAGTATTATACAGATGATGTATATTATATTGGATGCTTGGACATATATAGAGATGACTTTCTTGCTCGATATGATAGTATGCTATCTGGTTACTCTTTATCTTAACATGTATACTAGTCTCTTTATACTGTCTTATAGTTACATGTTGGTAAAGCCCTTAGGATGTGTACTTGACTGCCTGGACTATGATGCAGATCATACTAGTGGGGACATGGTAGTCCATAAGTACATCCTTCAAGGTCCCTAGTCGTGGGTGTATCGAGACGGGGCATCGATATACCAGTGTAGACTAGCGTATACGCTTCTCGACCCATGAGATGGGCGATGGATGATCCCATATCCATTGGTGTTTGACATCAGAGATGGTATACGGGTGCTCAGTGGAGACTGAATACACTGGACGGACTCGCCGAGAACTCCCAGATGGTATTATACCTCACGTCAGATGGCAGTTCTCAGGTGACACTTGTACAGGTTAGTCTGTAGACCCGAGATCGTCATAGAGACTTGTGTGATTCCCACTGTGCTTTGATCTCCATCTTACCACGTCCATGAGGGCGTGCAAAACGGTGGTCTTTGGGCACAGTCCCGAGTCACATGGAGACAATGAGCGATAGGAGGGGTTTCGTCTCTCCCGGTATTGGGGGTTGATGTTGCGTCTGATCAGAGATTTGCTGGTAAGTGTTACCAGTAGTTTCTCGACCCGTTATGAGCCTCACATCGGCATGACTTATCGGGTTATTGGGGTCTGACGTTTACCACCCCTAGACTTGATATGCGACATATCAGACGAAGAGACCGGACTGTATGGTAAGTGTTACTGGTCGGATTCGCAGGAGTGTGAGCGGGCTAGCTCGTCGATCTTCTGATTGCTCAATACCCGGGTGGCCGTTACGTTTAGCAGACCGCTTGCGGCTTGTGGGTGCTTGATATGATCATCATCTGCTACCGGCGTATTGACGAGTCTTTAGAGTCCTACACAGAGGTTTCCTAGCTCAAGCGAAACGAAATAGGAGTGCATATGAGATATGTGCGGGACCGAGAATAATGCGTGTATGTGATACCGTATTTGATTCTCGCGATTAATGTTTCGATTGGTTGTATGAGATATGACCTAGTTATCGAATCATTGATTCGATAAATCGATGCATTGAATACTAGTCGGTTATGTGCGACATGACCGGATCATTGAATCAAGTGTTGATTTAATGATTTAATGTATAATTATATATTTGATATATTACTTTGCATTAACTAGTATTGGTTCATTTTAAACGGATTTTTCTCACTTGATTTACACATTGTATATGTGATATACTTTTGTGCACATATTTGTATCATGTTTGATGATACTTGATCATATGGTTAAGTGTATAGAATTAAACCATAGTTAACTTGAGATTAGGGTTTTAATTATGCATTCATTCATTTATTTGTTTATTCATTTATTTGGACAAACTTTAAGATGAAAATGGAGGCAATTTTTGTTTCGTATTGAAGCTTCAGGAAGCTTTGACTTTGCTAACCATTCTTGTCTTCATGTTTAACCCTAACCCACTCAAATGACCATGGTTTATTCTCTACACTTAACCCTAGTTATAGTTATGATAAGTTTGTATTTTCTTTTCATTTTTTGAAAGAGAACTTATCATAACTAGCTTCATCATCTTCTTCTTCTAAAAAGAAAAAGCTTGCTACTTTAATAGCAACTTGAGTTCTAGTGAGATAAATCCAATTCTAAAGTGAACCCACCTCCTATTTCTTCACCCTCTACCTCTTGCCAAGTTTTTTTGGGTGTTTTCTTCACAAGTTTCACAACTTTGTGAAGTCGGAGCTTGAACTAGTGCAACCTCGACGTAGATCGTCTTTGACACGAAGCCGACGACCTAGCTCGCCCGTTTCTCCGATGAAGCCGACGATTGGGTTCGGGATTCACGATGGATAGCGAGAGGACACCCACGTGGAGCTAAGGAAGTGGAAATCCGGATCTACAAAGTTTGTAGCTTCTCACTTCTAGTTAAGTAGTTAACTAGTTTACATTTTCGCCTAAACATCTAGTCAACGATCCGTGTTAGGGTTTCTCGGCACTAATAATTTTTGAAATTGGCTTGGTTGATGCCTTGTGAGACTTCATTAGGATGCCTAGGAACCCTACAGTGGAATCAGAGCCTAGCTAGAGCCTTAGGCGAAGTCTAGATGGTGTTTGAAGCCCGAACGAACCCGAAACCCCAAACCAAACATGCTCTCTGTCTTTTTTTTAAAATCGGGGATTTTTCCACATTAAAAATATGCAGAAAAATCAGCAGGCTAATCTAAGAGTTACTGTGAATTTCGATGGACTAATTCCATCAAAGCGCCGCGGATCCGCGGCATGAGCATGGCTCGTGCGGCGGATGCGCGGCGCCTTTGTCGTTTTGTGCATTTTAATTTTCACAGTAATTCTCATTTTTCTGTGGTGGTTTTCCTGGGAATTTTTAATATTTATTCAAGAGTTGAATTTTCCAGGGTTGTTTTGGGGATTCGGTATTTCGATCGGATTATCAAATTTCGTCTTTTGTGTATTTCCGGATAATTTTCAGAACTTGTTAAAAGGTTCGACAGGATATAAATACCCAATTTTTCCCCTGTCGGGAAATTTCCAAGTGTTGGATTTTTCCGTAGTTTAACGACGTTCTAAGTAGTGCAAGTAACGCGATGGACCCTCTAGAAGACAACAAACCTTAACTCGATTATGTGACCGTCTTGAACTGCCCTTTGAACCTTCGGGTTTGGGGCAGTACGGCGTGCCACATGTGAGGCGTTGGCTTGACCCTTCTACGACTGGACCGACGGTACTGAGGCACGAACTGAATGTTGTTAGACTTATTTCATGTGTTGAGCTGTATCGGGAAAACTTGGGTATTCGACTGTTCGATCGGAAAGTTTAACATTTTCTGTTTATCTGAAATGTGATACAATAATTGGAATTCACAAACAGTTATGTGATAACTGAATGAATATTATAAATCTAGCGGTTTAGTTTCACTTTATATTGAAAAGTGTTTTCGATAATGAGACTAAAATGCGGGGTTTATAACTGTTAGGCATGTGATGTCTAAGTATTTCATTTGATTAGGCATGTGATGTCTAAAGAAGTTGCGGATTCCAATTGTTGTAGTTTTACACTTTCTTTTCTGTGACCGTAAGTGTAATATGTGATATCGCCGGTTTCGTTGCTATATGTCAACGACAATTGGGATGCGCATATTTACTTACGTTGATGACATGTGATGTTATGTGTTGCTGGATATGTTATATTGGATTGTCGTGTTCGAATAGCCGGGGGTTTTTATGTGAGATGATTGTTTTTCATTTTCATTCATGTAAAAACTTGTATGTAATATTCTTTTATTTGGGGCACTTCCAGGTAGCGGAAGTTGTCACCTTTTGTATATTATTTACTTTTCCGCATTAGGATTTACCCACGGAGGGGAGCACAAGTAACCGGGTTCTGGGGTCCAGTGGGAGACCAACTCGAGGAGTCGAGTCCGGGTCTCCTAACCCTAGAATTGGCAGGGTTGCTTGCCGCTCTCGTAGGGGTCTAGGGGTGTGGGATTGGCTATTCATCATGACCGTGGAATCCGTGTTTTATACTGGCTCGTATTGAAAACACGGACGTCCTAGTATATCCAATATTTCATATGTTACTTCTGCTGCGATATCTGTGATGTGATTCTGTGATGGATATAGTATATAGTATATATGATATATTATATAGACGTTACTTATGTTTTACACCCGCGCTAGCCCTGCCCTGCTCTGTCGTTAGTTACCTAACCTAACGGTGCACGAGGGGACATCGAGGCGAATGCGGATGGCATACGTGTACGTCATATCTATCTGTGATGTTTAGGTATTTAAATGATGGGACTTCATTAATGTGATTAATGAAAGATAAGAAACCTAAGATGTTGTGGAATCGAATTTTAAAATAAAACAGGTAGCTACAGTTCTTGCTTTGCACAGCGGTATATATGATATACCCTGCACCTTATTCGATGAGGAAAGGACCGAGATCCCTTCACCGGGAGTGACTCCTTTAGCAATAACTGGCAGATGCTACACACTCGGTTTGATTTTTGATTGCTTTTAAGAGTTTCTGCTTTGCACAGTGATATATATGATATATCCAGCACCTCATTCGACGAGGAAAGGGCCGACGATCCCTTCACTGGGAGTGACCCCTTTAGCAAAACTGGAAAAGCCTCAAAATCACTCCATTTCAAAACTTCATTTGATTCTACAACGATATCAAGTTCATTACGCTCATGGTTTTATGAAAACCTGCGTAGCCCTCCGTCATTTCAGATAAGTACTACTTAGTATTCGTGCTACGGTAGTTTGGCATTCGTCAAGGCGTAGTGTACGGTAGCTAACTAGTATTTATCTGCTTATGCATATGATGCAGATTGGATTAGGGTATTCGTACGGCGTTGTTTGGCATTCGTCAAGGGTCGTGCGGGTGGGTTTAATTCAATCAAGAAATGTACGGGTTGAACTTGACTAGTGGACTATGGGTTGTTTGGCATTCGTCAAGGTCATAGAACACTAGGGGCAAAAGCATTATCGGGAATTTCAAGTGTTGAAATTTGCAATGAAATTGCATACCTTCTATGAGATAGTTGGATCCCGATACCCACTGCGAGTAAGAGTTACTCCTGGGAGAGTTTTACACATTACAATTAGCCGATCAAGTAGGTGTCTAGAAAGGTGTTAACGAGGTTACGCCTCTGGGAAAACGAGGTTTATATTAATTAGGTTCGTGCGAAAGCACGGGGGACCTCCCTCAAAGTACCGACACTGGCCTGGCTGAAAGATTGGCGAACTTGTAGTGTGTAATTAATCCCGGCTAGTCTTTCCTTTTAGGGTTTGAAGGAAGATTTGATAAAAAGCAGTGGGAGCCATCCTGATTAGATAAGATAATAACCAATCTGATCTTGCACGAGCATACGCTAAAGTGTTTTCTTCTCTCTCTCTCCAGGTAGCGACCATTTCATGCCCTAATGAAGATAATAATATGGATGTATTGACCGAACCCGCATGTTATACTGTGCAGGGGAACGTTGAACCCGTTCTATCTTATAAGTGTTATAAGAAGGAACAGGAAACAGGAGAATATCTGGATTCTCACACCGCCCAAACGGAGAACATGCATGTTGATGCATCATCTTCGGGTGTGTTTGTCATTGAGAACTGTTTCTCAGTTCACCCTACGTCCTGGGTATTAGATACCGGATCAGGAGCCCACATATGTAAGATGTTACATGGGCTGCGAAAAGGTAGAGAACTGGGAAAAGGTGATCATTCCGTTCAAGTAGGGAACGGTGCAAATGTTGCAGCCAAAGCAGTTGGCGAATATCACCTTGTATTACCAAGTGGTGATACAATAATTCTGAATGAGTGCTATTATATACCAAACATGATGTGCAACATTATATCTGTTTCTTTATTGAGTAAAGAAGGATATAATTTTGTAGTAAAGGAAAATGTTATGAACATATTCCTAGATCAAAAGTTGATTGCATCAGGCTCGCTACATAATGGAATATTCATTCTAAATCAAAATACAGTCCCCAATGTACAAAACACACACAAGAGGAAGAGTTCAGAAATGAACGAATCCTTCTTGTGGCATTGTAGACTTGGTCATATCAATGCGACACGACTGGCTAAGTTACATAAGGATGGTTATTTGAATCCGTTCAAATTATCATCTTATGATACTTGCCATTCATGTCTCAAAGGAAAAATGACCAAAGCTCCGTTTAGTGGACACGGAGAAAGAGTTACTGAACTCTTAAGACTGGTACATAGTGATGTATGCGGTCCCATGTCTACCCTTGCCAGGAACGGTTCTTCCTACTTCATTACATTCACTGACGATCTCTCTAGATACGGGCATGTGTTCCTATTGAAACACAAGTCTGAAGCTTTTGAGAAATTTAGAGAATATAAGCACGAAGTAGAGAACCAAACGGGCAAAAGTATTAAGATCCTTCGATCTGATCGAGGAGGAGAATACTTGAGCAATGAGTTCCAAGATTATCTAAAAGAGAATGGGATTCTCTCTCAGCTTACTCCACCTTATACACCACAGCACAACGGTGTATCGGAAAGAAGGAATCGCACCCTATTAGATATGGCGCGTTCAATGATGAGTACAGCTGAGTTACCTATTTCCTTCTGGGGGTATGCGCTTGAGACAGCTATACACCTATTGAATATGGTTCCTACCAAATCAGTGCCTACCGCTCCATATGAGATATGGAAAAGGAAGAGACCATCTCTTAAGTATGTTAAGATATCGGGTTGTCCAGCCTATGTCAAAAGACAAAATCCGGACAAACTCGAGGCAAGATCTGTCTTATGTAAGTTTGTAGGATATCCCAAAAATTCACAGGGGTATATCTTCAACCATCCTGAGGAACAAAAAGTGTTTGTTTCTCGGCATGCCACTTTCGTAGAAAAAGGTTTTCTTATGAAACAGATAGGTGGCATTGAGGTAGAACTGGAAGAGGTTCCAGCGACACAAACTATAACAGAGGACTTGGTAGAACCAGAGGATTCAGTAGTACCCGACGAACCTCAGCCTCTCCGCCGATCTAGTAGGGTTTCTCGTCCACCAGAGAGATACTACGGTTTTCTCATTGATGGTGGAAGCGAGGATTGCATCATGGAGGATGATGACCCAACTAGCTTCGAGCAGGCCATCACGAGTGGGGACTCAGTGAAATGGCTGGATGCTATGCGGTCCGAGATGGAATCCATGTACACCAACAAAGTATGGACTTTGGACATTGCTCCTGAAGGGGTAAAACCCATTGGGAGCAAGTGGATCTTCTAGAAGAAACTTGGTGTAGATGGGAAAGTGGAGACTTTCAAAGCTAGACTTGTAGCAAAGGGTTTTCGTCAAAGACCAGGTGTGGACTATGACGAGACCTTTTCTCCAGTGGCTATGCTTAAATCCATCCGGATCATGCTTGCCATCGCTGCTTATCATGATTACGAAATCTGGCAAATGGATGTTAAGACCGCCTTTCTAAATGGTGATTTAGAAGAGTGCGTGTACATGACTCAGCCAGAGGGCTTCGTAGACAGTGGGAGCAGCGGGAAGGTGTGCAAGCTGCTTAAATCCATTTATGGATTAAAGAAAGCATCGCGGAGTTGGAACATCTGCTTTGACGTCGTTATCAAAGAGTTTGATTTCGTCAAAAACCCAGATGAACCTTGTATCTACAAGAAGGTGGCAGAGAGTAAGGTTGTCTTCCTCGTATTATACGTGGACGACATACTCTTGATAGGAAATGATATTCCTATGCTGCAATCGGTCAAGCTCTTCTTATCACAAAGATTCTCAATGAAAGATCTTGGTGATGCCTCCTGCATATTGGGAATTAGGATTTATAGAGATAGATCCAAACGGATATTGGGATTGTCCCAATCCAGGTACATTGACACCATACTAAAGAGGTTTAGTATGGAAGAGTCCAAGCGTGGGAACTTGCCCACGATCTCTGGAGTCACTCTCTCCAAAGAGATGTCTCCCAAGACTGATTTGGAGAGAGCTCGCATGCAAGGGATACCCTATGCTTCGGCAGTAGGCTCTATCATGTATGCGTTGCTATGTACCAGACCCGATGTAGCATACTCACTAAGTGTAGTGAGCAGGTATCAAGCTGATCCTGGAGAGAGACACTGGACAGCTGTGAAGAGCATTCTCAAGTACTTACGAAGGACTAGAGATATGTTCTTGGTGTATGGTAACGGAGAGCTCCAAGTGGAGTCCTTTACCGATTCAAGCTTCCAGAGTGATAAGGACGACTCTAAGTCGCAGTCGGGCTTTGTCTTTACCCTTTACGGAGGGGCGGTTAGCTGGAAGAGTTCCAAGCAGGAAACCGTGGCAGACTCGACGATGGAGGCTGAATACATCGCTGCCAACGATGCTGCCAAAGAGGCTGTCTGGATCAAGAAGTTCATTACTGAACTTGGAGTGGTTCCATCCATTGAGCATCCAATACCTTTGTATTGCGATAACAATGGAGCGGTGGCTTTGGCCAAGGAACCCAGGTCCCATCAGCGATCCAGGCATATTCTGAGGCGGTATCACCTGATCCGGGAGATAGCTGATCGCCGGGAGATCGAGGTCAGGAGAGTTGACACGAAGAACAACACGGCGGATCCACTCACGAAGGCCATTCCCCAGATACAGTTTGAGAGACTCTTCGGGATGCTCGGTATGCGATACTACAGCAGCTGGCCCTAGTGCAAGTGGGAGATTGTTAGTTGTATGTATGCTCTAGAAGCCAGTATTGTACAGATGATGTATATTATATTGGATGCTTGGACATATATAGAGATGACTTTCTTGCTCGATATGATAGTATGCTATCTGGTTACTCTTTATCTTAACATGTATACTAGTCTCTTTATACTGTCTTATAGTTACATGTTGGTAAAGCCCTTAGGATGTGTACTTGACTGCCTGGACTATGATGCAGATCATACTAGTGGGGACATGGTAGTCCATAAGTACATCCTTCAAGGTCCCTAGTCGTGGGTGTATCGAGATGGGGCATCGATATACCAGTGTAGACTAGTGTATACGCTTCTCGACCCATGAGATGGGCGATGGATGATCCAATATCCATTGGTGTTTGACATCAGAGATGGTATACGGGTGCTCAGTAGAGACTGAGTACACTGGACGGACTCGCCGAGAACTCCCAGATGGTATTATACCTCACGTCAGATGGTAATTCTCAGGTGACACTTGTACAGGTTAGTCTGTAGACCCGAGATCGTCATAGAGTCTTGTGTGATTCCCACTGTGCTTTGATCTCCACCTTACCACGTCCATGAGAGCGTGCAAAACGGTGGTCTTTAGGCACAGTCCCGAGTCACATGGAGGCAATGAGCGATAGGAGGGGTTTCGTCTCTCCCGGTATTGGGGGTTGATGTTGCGCAGTGCTCGATTGGCTGTAGCAGGGAAGTCCCTGGCCAGGGCTGATCAGAGATTTGCTGGTAAGTGTTACCAGTAGTTTCTCGACCCGTTATGAGCCTCACATCGGCACGACTTATCGGGTTATTGGGGTCTGACGTTTACCACCCCTAGACTTGATATGCGACATATCAGACGGAGAGACCGGACTGTATGTTAAGTGTTACTGGTCGGATTCGCAGGAGTGTGAGCGGGCTAGCTCGTCGATCTTCTGATCGCTCAATACCCGGGTGGCCGTTACGTTTAGCAGACCGCTTGCTGCTTGTGGGTGCTTGATTTGATCATCATCTGCTATCGGCGTATTGACGAGTCTTTAGAGTCCTACACAGAGGTTTCCTAGCTCAAGCGAAACGAAATAGGAGTGCATATGAGATATGTGCGGGACCGAGAATAATGCGTGTATGTTATACCGTATTTTATTCTCGCGATTAATGTTTCGATTGGTTGTATGAGATATGACCTAGTTATCGAATCATTGATTCGATAAATCGATGCATTGAATACTAGTCGGTTATGTGCGACATGACCGGATCATTGAATCAAGTGTTGATTTAATGATTTAATGTATAATTATATATTTGATATATTACTTTGCATTAACTAGTATTGGTTCATTTTAAACGGATTTTTCTCACTTGATTTACACATTGTATATGTGATATACTTTTGTGCACATATTTGTATCATGTTTGATGATACTTGATCATATGGTTAAGTGTATAGAATTAAACCATAGTTAACTTGAGATTAGGGTTTTAATTATGCATTTATTCATTTATTTGTTTATTCATTTATTTGGACAAACTTTAAGATGAAAATGGAGGCAATTTTTGTTTCGTATTGAAGCTTCAGGAAGCTTTGACTTTGCTAACCATTCTTGTCTTCATGCTTAACCCTAACCCACTCAAATGACCATGGTTTATTCTCTACACTTAACCCTAGTTATAGTTATGATAAGTTTGTATTTTCTTTTTATTTTTTAAAAGAGAACTTATCATAACTAGCTTCATCATCTTCTTCTTCTAAAAAGAAAAAGCTTGCTACTTTAATGGCAACTTGAGTTCTAGTGAGATAAATCCAATTCTAAAGTGAACCCACCTCCTATTTCTTCACCCTCTACCTCTTGCCAAGTTTTTTTGGGTGTTTTCTTCACAAGTTTCACAACTTTGTGAAGTCGGAGCTTGAACTAGTGCAACCTCGACGTAGATCGTCTTTGACACGAAGCCGACGACCTAGCTCGCCCGTTTCTCCGATGAAGCCGACGATTGGGTTCGGGATTCACGATGGATAGCGAGAGGACACCCACGTGGAGCTAAGGAAGTGGAAATCCGGATCTACAAAGTTTGTAGCTTCTCACTTCTAGTTAAGTAGTTAACTAGTTTACATTTTCGCCTAAACATCTAGTCAACGATCCGTGTTAGGGTTTCTCGGCACTAATAATTTTTGAAATTGGCTTGGTTGATGCCTTGTGAGACTTCATTAGGATGCCTAGGAACCCTACAGTGGTATCAGAGCCTAGCTAGAGCCTTAGGCGAAGTCTAGATGGTGTTTGAAGCCCGAACGAACCCGAAACCCCAAACCAATCATGCTCTCTGTCTTTTTTTTAAAATCGGGGATTTTTCCACATTAAAAATATGCAGAAAAATCAGCAGGCTAATCTAAGAGTTACTGTGAATTTCGATGGACTAATTCCATCAAAGCGCCGCGGATCCGCGGCATGAGCATGGCTCGTGCGGCGGATGCGCGGCGCCTTTGTCGTTTTGTGCATTTTAATTTTCACAGTAATTCTCATTTTTCTGTGGTGGTTTTCCTGGGAATTTTTAATATTTATTCAAGAGTTGAATTTTCCAGGGTTGTTTTGGGGATTCGGTATTTCGATCGGATTATCAAATTTCGTCTTTTGTGTATTTCCGGATAATTTTCAGAACTTGTTAAAAGGTTCGACAGGATATAAATACCCAATTTTTCCCCTGTCGGGAAATTTCCAAGTGTTGGATTTTTCCGTAGTTTAACGACGTTCTAAGTAGTGCAAGTAACGCGATGGACCCTCTAGAAGACAACAAACCTTAACTCGATTATGTGACCGTCTTGAACTGCCCTTTGAACCTTCGGGTTTGGGGCAGTACGGCGTGCCACATGTGAGGCGTTGGCTTGACCCTTCTACGACTGGACCGACGGTACTGAGGCACGAACTGAATGTTGTTAGACTTATTTCATGTGTTGAGCTGTATCGGGAAAACTTGGGTATTCGACTGTTCGATCGGAAAGTTTAACATTTTCTGTTTATCTGAAATGTGATACAATAATTGGAATTCACAAACAGTTATGTGATAACTGAATGAATGTTATAAATCTAGCGGTTTAGTTTCACTTTATATTGAAAAGTGTTTTCGATAATGAGACTAAAATGCGGGGTTTATAACTGTTAGGCATGTGATGTCTAAGTATTTCATTTGATTAGGCATGTGATGTCTAAAGAAGTTGCGGATTCCAATTGTTGTAGTTTTACACTTTCTTTTCTGTGACCGTAAGTGTAATATGTGATATCGCCGGTTTCGTTGCTATATGTCAACGACAATTGGGATGCGCATATTTACTTACGTTGATGACATGTGATGTTATGTGTTGCTGGATATGTTATATTGGATTGTCGTGTTCGAATAGCCGGGGGTTTTTATGTGAGATGATTGTTTTTCATTTTCATTCATGTAAAAACTTGTATGTAATATTCTTTTATTTGGGGCACTTCCAGGTAGCGGAAGTTGTCACCTTTTGTATATTATTTACTTTTCCGCATTAGGATTTACCCACGGAGGGGAGCACAAGTAACCGGGTTCTGGGGTCCAGTGGGAGACCAACTCGAGGAGTCGAGTCCGGGTCTCCTAACCCTAGAATTGGCAGGGTTGCTTGCCGCTCTCGTAGGGGTCTAGGGGTGTGGGATTGGCTATTCATCATGACCGTGGAATCCGTGTTTTATACTGGCTCGTATTGAAAACACGGACGTCCTAGTATATCCAATATTTCATATGTTACTTCTGCTGCGATATCTGTGATGTGATTCTGTGATGGATATAGTATATAGTATATATGATATATTATATAGACGTTACTTATGTTTTACACCCGCGCTAGCCCTGCCCTGCTCTGTCGTTAGTTACCTAACCTAACGGTGCACGAGGGGACATCGAGGCGAATGCGGATGGCATACGTGTACGTCATATCTATCTGTGATGTTTAGGTATTTAAATGATGGGACTTCATTAATGTGATTAATGAAAGATAAGAAACCTAAGATGTTGTGGAATCGAATTTTAAAATAAAACAGGTAGCTACAGTTCTTGCTTTGCACAGCGGTATATATGATATACCCTGCACCTTATTCGATGAGGAAAGGACCGAGATCCCTTCACCGGGAGTGACTCCTTTAGCAATAACTGGCAGATGCTACACACTCGGTTTGATTTTTGATTGCTTTTAAGAGTTTCTGCTTTGCACAGTGATATATATGATATATCCAGCACCTCATTCGACGAGGAAAGGGCCGACGATCCCTTCACCGGGAGTGACCCCTTTAGCAAAACTGGAAAAGCCTCAAAATCACTCCATTTCAAAACTTCATTTGATTCTACAACGATATCAAGTTCATTACGCTCATGGTTTTATGAAAACCTGCGTAGCCCTCCGTCATTTCAGATAAGTACTACTTAGTATTCGTGCTACGGTAGTTTGGCATTCGTCAAGGCGTAGTGTACGGTAGCTAACTAGTATTTATCTGCTTATGCATATGATGCAGATTGGATTAGGGTATTCGTACGGCGTTGTTTGGCATTCGTCAAGGGTCGTGCGGGTGGGTTTAATTCAATCAAGAAATGTACGGGTTGAACTTGACTAGTGGACTATGGGTTGTTTGGCATTCGTCAAGGTCATAGAACACTAGGGGCAAAAGCATTATCGGGAATTTCAAGTGTTGAAATTTTCAATGAAATTGCATACCTTCTATGAGATAGTTGGATCCCGATACCCACTGCGAGTAAGAGTTACTCCTGGGAGAGTTTTACACATTGCAATTAGCCGATCAAGTAGGTGTCTAGAAAGGTGTTAACGAGGTTACGCCTCTGGGAAAACGAGGTTTATATTAATTAGGTTCGTGCGAAAGCACGGGGGACCTCCCTCAAAGTACCGACACTGGCCTGGCTGAAAGATTGGCGAACTTGTAGTGTGTAATTAATCCCGGCTAGTCTTTCCTTTTAGGGTTTGAAGGAAGATTTGATAAAAAGCAGTGGGAGCCATCCTGATTAGATAAGATAATAACCAATCTGATCTTGCACGAGCATACGCTAAAGTGTTTTCTTCTCCCTCTCTCCAGGTAGCGACCATTTCATGCCCTAATGAAGATAATAATATGGATGTATTGACCGAACCCGCATGTTATACTGTGCAGGGGAACGTTGAACCCGTTCTATCTTATAAGTGTTATAAGAAGGGACAGGAAACAGGAGAATATCTGGATTCTCACACCGCCCAAACGGAGAACATGCATGTTGATGCATCATCTTCGGGTGTGTTTGTCATTGAGAACTGTTTCTCAGTTCACCCTACGTCCTGGGTATTAGATACCGGATCAGGATCCCACATATGTAAGATGTTACATGGGCTGCGAAAAGGTAGAGAACTGGGAAAAGGTGATCATTCCGTTCAAGTAGGGAACGGTGCAAATGTTGCAGCCAAAGCAGTTGGCGAATATCACCTTGTATTACCAAGTGGTGATACAATAATTCTGAATGAGTGCTATTATATACCAAACATGATGTGCAACATTATATCTGTTTCTTTATTGAGTAAAGAAGGATATAATTTTGTAGTAAAGGAAAATGTTATGAACATATTCCTAGATCAAAAGTTGATTGCATCAGGCTCGCTACATAATGGCATATTCATTCTAAATCAAAATACAGTCCTCAATGTACAAAACACACACAAGAGGAAGAGTTCAGAAATGAACGAATCCTTCTTGTGGCATTGTAGACTTGGTCATATCAATGCGACACGACTGGCTAAGTTACATAAGGATGGTTATTTGAATCCGTTCAAATTATCATCTTATGATACTTGCCATTCATGTCTCAAAGGAAAAATGACCAAAGCTCCGTTTAGTGGACACGGAGAAAGAGTTACTGAACTCTTAAGACTGGTACATAGTGATGTATGCGGTCCCATGTCTACCCTTGCCAGGAACGGTTCTTCCTACTTCATTACATTCACTGACGATCTCTCTAGATACGGGCATGTGTTCCTATTGAAACACAAGTCTGAAGCTTTTGAGAAATTTAGAGAATATAAGCACGAAGTAGAGAACCAAACGGGCAAAAGTATTAAGATCCTTCGATCTGATCGAGGAGGAGAATACTTGAGCAATGAGTTCCAAGATTATCTAAAAGAGAATGGGATTCTCTCTCAGCTTACTCCACCTTATACACCACAGCACAACGGTGTATCGGAAAGAAGGAATCGCACCCTATTAGATATGGCGCGTTCAATGATGAGTACAGCTGAGTTACCTATTTCCTTCTGGGGGTATGCGCTTGAGACAGCTATACACCTATTGAATATGGTTCCTACCAAATCAGTGCCTACCGCTCCATATGAGATATGGAAAAGGAAGAGACCATCTCTTAAGTATGTTAAGATATCGGGTTGTCCAGCCTATGTCAAAAGACAAAATCCGGACAAACTCGAGGCAAGATCTGTCTTATGTAAGTTTGTAGGATATCCCAAAAATTCACAGGGGTATATCTTCAACCATCCTGAGGAACAAAAAGTGTTTGTTTCTCGGCATGCCACTTTCGTAGAAAAAGGTTTTCTTATGAAACAGATAGGTGGCATTGAGGTAGAACTGGAAGAGGTTCCAGCGACACAAACTATAACAGAGGACTTGGTAGAACCAGAGGATTCAGTAGTACCCGACGAACCTCAGCCTCTCCGCCGATCTAGTAGGGTTTCTCGTCCACCAGAGAGATACTACGGTTTTCTCATTGATGGTGGAAGCGAGGATTGCATCATGGAGGATGATGACCCAACTAGCTTCGAGCAGGCCATCACGAGTGGGGACTCAGTGAAATGGCTGGATGCTATGCGGTCCGAGATGGAATCCATGTACACCAACAAAGTATGGACTTTGGACATTGCTCCTGAAGGGGTAAAACCCATTGGGAGCAAGTGGATCTTCTAGAAGAAACTTGGTGTAGATGGGAAAGTGGAGACTTTCAAAGCTAGACTTGTAGCAAAGGGTTTTCGTCAAAGACCAGGTGTGGACTATGACGAGACCTTTTCTCCAGTGGCTATGCTTAAATCCATCCGGATCATGCTTGCCATCGCTGCTTATCATGATTACGAAATCTGGCAAATGGATGTTAAGACCGCCTTTCTAAATGGTGATTTAGAAGAGTGCGTGTACATGACTCAGCCAGAGGGCTTCGTAGACAGTGGGAGCAGCGGGAAGGTGTGCAAGCTGCTTAAATCCATTTATGGATTAAAGCAAGCATCGCGGAGTTGGAACATCTGCTTTGACGTCGTTATCAAAGAGTTTGATTTCGTCAAAAACCCAGATGAACCTTGTATCTACAAGAAGGTGGCAGAGAGTAAGGTTGTCTTCCTCGTATTATACGTGGACGACATACTCTTGATAGGAAATGATATTCCTATGCTACAATCGGTCAAGCTCTTCTTATCACAAAGATTCTCAATGAAAGATCTTGGTGATGCCTCCTGCATATTGGGAATTAGGATTTATAGAGATAGATCCAAACGGATATTGGGATTGTCCCAATCCAGGTACATTGACACCATACTAAAGAGGTTTAGTATGGAAGAGTCCAAGCGTTGGAACTTTCCCACGATCTCTGGAGTCACACTCTCCAAAGAGATGTCTCCCAAGACTGATTTGGAGAGAGCTCGCATGCAAGGGATACCCTATGCTTCGGCAGTAGGCTCTATCATGTATGCGTTGCTATGTACCAGACCCGATGTAGCATACTCACTAAGTGTAGTGAGCAGGTATCAAGCTGATCCTGGAGAGAGTCACTGGACAGCTGTGAAGAGCATTCTCAAGTACTTACGAAGGACTAGAGATATGTTCTTGGTGTATGGTAACGGAGAGCTCCAAGTGGAGTCCTTTACCGATTCAAGCTTCCAGAGTGATAAGGACGACTCTAAGTCGCAGTCGGGCTTTGTCTTTACCCTTTACGGAGGGGCGGTTAGCTGGAAGAGTTCCAAGCAGGAAACCGTGGCAGACTCGACGATGGAGGCTGAATACATCGCTGCCAACGATGCTGCCAAAGAGGCTGTCTGGATCAAGAAGTTCATTACTGAACTTGGAGTGGTTCCATCCATTGAGCATCCAATACCTTTGTATTGCGATAACAATGGAGCAGTGGCTTTGGCCAAGGAACCCAGGTCCCATCAGCGATCCAGGCATATTCTGAGGCGGTATCACCTGATCCGGGAGATAGCTGATCGCCGGGAGATCGAGGTCAGGAGAGTTGACACGAAGAACAACACGGCGGATCCACACACGAAGGCCATTCTCCAGATACAGTTTGAGAGACTCTTCGGGATGCTCGGTATGCGATACTACAGCAGCTGGCCCTAGTGCAAGTGGGAGATTGTTAGTTGTATGTATGCCCTAGAGGCCAGTATTGTACAGATGATGTATATTATATTGGATGCTTGGACATATATAGAGATGACTTTCTTGCTCGATATGATAGTATGCTATCTGGTTACTCTTTATCTTAACATGTATACTAGTCTCTTTATACTGTCTTATAGTTACATGTTGGTAAAGCCCTTAGGATGTGTACTTGACTGCCTGGACTATGATGCAGATCATACTAGTGGGGACATGGTAGTCCATAAGTACATCCTTCAAGGTCCCTAGTCGTGGGTGTATCGAGACGGGGCATCGATATACCTGTGTAGACTAGTGTATACGCTTCTCGATCCATGAGATGGGCGATGGATGATCCCATATCCATTGGTGTTTGACATCAGAGATGGTATACGGGTGCTCAGTGGAGACTGAGTACACTGGACGGACTCGCCGAGAACTCCCAGATGGTATTATACCTCACGTCAGATGGCAGTTCTCAGGTGACACTTGTACATGTTAGTCTGTAGACCCGAGATCGTCATAGAGTCTTGTGTTATTCCCACTGTGCTTTGATCTCCACCTTACCACGTCCATGAGAGCGTGCAAAACGGTGGTCTTTGGGCACAGTCCCGAGTCACATGGAGGCAATGAGCGATAGGAGGGGTTTCGTCTCTCCCGGTATTGGGGGTTGATGTTGCGCAGTGCTCGATTGGCCGTAGCCGGGAAGTCCCTGGCCAGGGCTGATCAGAGATTTGCTGGTAAGTGTTACCAGTAGTTTCTCGACCCGTTATGAGCCTCACATCGGCACGACTTATCGGGTTATTGGGGTCTGACGTTTACCACCCCTAGACTTGATATGCGACATATCAGACGAAGAGACCGGACTGTATGGTAAGTGTTACTGGTCGGATTCGCAGGAGTGTGAGCGGGCTAGCTCGTCGATCTTCTGATCGCTCAATACCCGGGTGGCCGTTACGTTTAGCAGACCGCTTGCTGCTTATGGGTGCTTGATTTGATCATCATCTGCTACCGGCGTATTGACGAGTCTTTAGAGTCTTACACAGAGGTTTCCTAGCTCAAGCGAAACGAAATAGGAGTGCATATGAGATATGTGCGGGACCGAGAATAATGCGTGTATGTTATTCCGTATTTGATTCTCGCGATTAATGTTTCGATTGGTTGTATGAGATATGACCTAGTTATCGAATCATTGATTCGATAAATCGATGCATTGAATACTAGTCGGTTATGTGCGACATGACCGGATCATTGAATCAAGTGTTGATTTAATGATTTAATGTATAATTATATATTTGATATATTACTTTGCATTAACTAGTATTGGTTCATTTTAAACGGATTTTTCTCACTTGATTTACACATTGTATATGTGATATACTTTTGTGCACATATTTGTATCATGTTTGATGATACTTGATCATATGGTTAAGTGTATAGAATTAAACCATAGTTAACTTGAGATTAGGGTTTTAATTATGCATTTATTCATTTATTTGTTTATTCATTTATTTTGATAAACTTTAAGATGAAAATGAAGGCAATTTTTGTTTCATATTGAAGCTTCATGAAGCTTTGACTTTGCTAACCATTCTTGTCTTCATGCTTAACCCTAACCCACTCAAATGACCATGGTTTATTCTCTACACTTAACCCTAGTTATAGTTATGATAAGTTTGTATTTTCTTTTCATTTTTTAAAAGAGAACTTATCATAACTAGCTTCATCATCTTTTTCTTCTAAAAAGAAAAAGCTTGCTACTTTAATGGCAACTTGAGTTCTAGTGAGATAAATCCAATTCTAAAGTGAACCCACCTCCTATTTCTTCACCCTCTACCTCTTGCCAAGTTGTTTTGGGTGTTTTCTTCACAAGTTTCACAACTTTGTGAAGTCGGAGCTTGAACTAGTGCAACCTCGACGTAGATCGTCTTTGACACGAAGCCGACGACCTAGCTCGCCCGTTTCTGCGATGAAGCCGACGATTGGGTTCGGGATTCATGATGGACAGCGAGAGGACACCCATGTGGAGCTAAGGAAGTGGAAATCCGGATCTACAAAGGTTGTAGCTTCTCACTTCTAGTTAAGTAGTTAACTAGTTTACATTTTCGCCTAAACATCTAGTCAACGATCCGTGTTAGGGTTTCTCGGCACCAATAATTTTTGAAATTGGCATGGTTGATTCCTTGTGAGACTTCATTAGGATGCCTAGGAACCCTACAGTATATACAAAAAGGTAGTAGAGTGTATGGTGATGATCCTCGTAGAGTACGTGGATGACATACTCTTGATAGGGAAGGAGTTTCCTATGCTACGCTCGGTCAATCTCCGCTTATCACAAGGATTCTCCATATAGGATCATAGTGATACCTACTAAATCCTGGGTTTTTGATCTATGAGATAGATCTAATTGGATGTTAGGATACTCACTATTTGTAGTGAGATGGTATCAATCTATCTTGAGGAGAATCACTGGAAGTGTCCCAGGGTGATAAGAACGACTGAATGTCAGTCACAGGCATTGTCTTTACCCTTAGTAAAGGGACGGTATGTTGGAAGAGTTCCAAGCTAGATACCGTGGCATACTAGACGATAATGGCTCGATACATCGCCACTTAAGATGCTACCAAAGAGGCTGTCTGGGTGTATATTTGTTCATGAGATGAACTTAGTTCCTCCCATTGTGAGACAATGGAGTTGTGGCTTATGCCAAGGAACGTCCATCCCATCAGTGATCCAGACATATTCTAAGGCAGTATCACCTGATCATCGAGATGGTTGATCTTCAGGGGATCGAGGTTACGAGTGTAGACTCAGAGGACAACACGGCGGATCCACTCACAAAGGCCTTTTCCCAGAGAGAGACTTTTATGGGATGGTTGAGTATGAGATACTATAACCACTACAACAGATGGCCTTAGTGCAAGTGGGAGATTGTTAGTTATATGTATGCCCTAGAGGCCATTACTGTACATAGGATGTATATTGTAGTGGATGCTGGGACATATATAGGGAGAACTTTCTTGCTCGACATGATAGTATGCTATCTGGTTGCTCTTTACCTTAACGTGTATACTGATTGTCTCTCTATTACATGTTGGTAAAGCCCTTAGGATGTGTACTTGACTACCTGGACTATGATGCAGATCATACTAGCGGGGACATGGTAGTCCATAAATGCATCCTTCAAGGTCCCTAGTCCTGGGTGTATCAAGACGGGGCATCGATATACCAGAGTAGACTAGCGTATACCTTCTCAACCCATACAGATGGGCGATGGATGATCCCATATCCATTGGTGTTTGACATCAGAGATGATATACGGGTGCTCAGTGGAGACTGGGTACACTGGACGGACTCGCCGAGAACTCCCAGAAGGGATTATACCTTACGTCAGATGGCAGTTCTCTGGTGACACTGGTACAGGTTAGTCTGTAGACCTGAGATCGTCATAGTGTCTTGTGTGATTCCCACTGTGCTTTGATTTCCACCTTACCACGTCCAAGAGGGCGTGCAAAACGGTGGTTTTTGGGTACAGTCCCGAATCACATGGAGGCAATGAGCGATAGGAGGGGATTCGTCTCTCCCGGTATAGGGAGTTGATGTTGCGCTGTGTTCGATTGGCTATAACCGGAAATCCCTGGCCAGAATTGCTGAGATTTACTGGTAAGTGTTACCGGTAGTTTCTCGAACTGTTATAGACCTCATATCGACACGACTTATCGAGCTATTGGGGTCTGACGTTTACCACCCCTAGGCAAGATATGCGGCATATCAGACGATCAGACCGGACTGTACGGTATGTGTTACTGGTTGGATTCACAGGAGTGTGAGCGGGCTTGCTCGTTGATCTTCTGATCGCTCAATACCCGGGTGGCCGTTACGTTTAGCAGACTGATTATTCCAAAAATTACTTGTTTACCGCAATCAAAAACGGCGTCGCTTTGCAGCTAGCCGGTGAGTACGGGTCGATCCACAGAGATGGGTAATTATCTTAATGTGTTTTTGCGAGTTGATTCCAACTGTTGTTTGGATTGGTTTATTAAATCTATAAACTAGATCTATCACTAAACTAAATTAATCTAAATTAAAGTCTTGCTAGGGTTAGGTTTAGGAGAAGTTTGGAGATTAAAGGTTTCCTCACCGCTTTCATTGCCCTATTTTTGATCTATTAGATATTGGTGTAATTATCAATAAAGTGGATTAGAATCTTTTGGGAAGATGTTTCTTCCTCTAGATTCTTATCCTTCCTTTATCGATACTTACCCTAACCCCCATGGAAAACACGCGCAACCGGGCCTTTATACTACGGTGTCACCGTTACCTCGAGGGGTAGGGTGCCGTAGGGAGCGGTTGTGCGTCTATGCATGGAGTTCTAATTCTTGTGAAAGGGCATGAAAGGGGTGAGAGATCTCATCTCTCAAACCTTTCCCTAAGGCTAACCCTAACAAGCGAGGAAATTACTCGCTCATTAGGGGATGATAAAACATACTAATTAAAATAGAATAAAAAGCAAAGAAATCAAATTACTTACTATTTTGATGGCTCCCTCCAAGCAAGAAAACAGAACAGATCTGAATTTTATTTATTGAAAAGAGGCATAGGGTTTTACAATTTTTTGATTACAATTTATAAGTAAACAGGAGAATTAGGGTTTCAGAGTCTCGCGCATGTGCAATTACAGATATGCCCACGAAAAATCCCAACCTCTGCACCGACGCACCGACACGAGAAAATTCCACCGACGTGTGCACTTAATGGCCCCGGAACCGCGACAATGATGGGCCTTGGGCCGCGGTTCCGCGGCCTTTTGGTGAGCTTAGCTCACCATCCTTCTGGGCTTTCTTTCCTGCATCTTGGGCTTGTTATTTATCTACTTCTTTTCTCTATTTGACATCTGGGTCTTCTCCAGATCTTCAGTGAAAACTTGTGAGGATCTTTTGATCGTTAACTTTGACCTTTCGGACTGCATTGCCTTATACAATTGTAAATTGTTCTTCGTGACTAGGATCCGTCTACTTGTTGGTCAAAAGTCCCTTTTCTGTATCAACTTTTGTCTTTTTCACTGTATTTGCTCCAAGAACCTGTATCCTATAATATGCAACAAACGTGCGTCAAGAGTACCTGTTTATTTATAAAAAGGATAAGAATAGGGGAATGAAGAATGCAATATTATGGTCTGAACAAATACCCCCAAACTTATCTTTTGCTCGTCCTCGAGCAAACTTATTATTTTATTCACTAAAATCCTAGCCACACTTTCGTAGGGAAACGCGATTGCACTGAGCACGTGCAACAAGCCGTTAAACCTCTAGGTTTCCCTAGTAGGATGAGTGTTGTCTCTTGAGGGTTTTTAGCGGATTACACCCACAAAATCCTATCAATTTGGCTTTTCGACTTTTGTTTTCCAATTAGGTTTTCTAACAAGGAATTCTATTATCTTATACTTGTAAATTATCCACCCACATTCTTCACACTTCCTCATTATTTAACTTAAGATTATATATGTTATGTAGACCTACTCAGCTTTCGGCATCTCTTAAGTTTTCCTTCTAGGGTTCCATCTCCACTTAGGAATTTCTATCAACTCTATTAAAGATACAAGTTTTTTTCTTCATTCCTTTCTCTCATCTAAACTCTAATCACATATCCCCACGTGTGTGTAAATATCACCCCTACACTTGGAAATTCAAATCAAGCAATCGTACTCTCGCCCATTGTCCAAAGCACTTATTAATTAGTGAATTTTTTAAATGAAATTTGCTTACACATCCTTCATGCGACCGTTAATACTTCTTGAGGTACCAACAACCGATTACAAGATGCGTTAGCACTTTAAAGCGTACTTCCTAGTTTTTGCAATACCCAAGGCTTTTAGCAGTGACTCCCAAACCAGTTGGTCTAAGGCACTAGGTGATGAAGCCCCCTCGCTAAAGATTTTTCTATTTTTACAGCCATAAGTAATCACAAAATCCAGTGTCCATTTTTTTTTATTCACCCTTTTTTTTCTTTATTTTCACTGTACTAAGGACTTTTAGACAAGAGCATTTCAAGGTCTCTTCTACTATTCCAAGTTTCAAGATGCGTGATTGTGCAAGTTGTGGGGTATACATTTTCAGAATCTAGACTTAAGCTAGGAACTATTTTTCAAACTTATACTCTAATAAGAACATCAATACTCTTCCTTTGTTTCGACTTAGTCCAAGAAGTGAACCCAAAATTTGCCTATTTCTAAATAAACTACAAGGCATATACTTTCTACCGTTAAATTTTATGGAATGTTATTTTTAGGGTTTTTAATTCACTAAGTCTAAGATCTAGTTGTTCCTAGCCAGTTAACTTATTTGTCAAACTCAAGTCAATTAGCCAAAATTGAATACAATAATTTTTGAAATTTTTGAAATTTTTCAATTTTTATTGGTTTTCAAATAAGTATGTGTTAGTTATATGTATGCCCTAGAGGCCATTACTATACATAGGATGTATATTGTAGTGGATGCTGGGACATATATAGGGAGGACTTTCTTGCTCGACATGTTAGTATGCTATCTGGTTGATCTTTACCTTAACGTGTATACTGATTGTCTCTCTGTTACATGTTGGTAAAGCCCTTAGGATGTGTACTTGACTACCTGGACTATGATGTGGATCATACTAGTGGGGACATGGTAGTCCATAAGTACATCCTTCAAAGTCCCTAGTCGTGGGTGTATCGAGACGGGGCATCGATATACCAGAGTAGACTAGCGTATACCTTCTCGACCCATACAGATGGGCGATGGATGATCCCATATCCATTGGTGTTTGACATCAGAGATGATATACGGGTGCTCAGTATAGACTGGGTACACTAGACGGACTCGCCGAGAACTCCCAGATGGTATTATACCTTACGTCAGATGGCAGTTCTCTGGTGACACTGGTACAGAGTAGTCTGTTGACCCGAGATCGTCATAGAGTCTTGTGTGGTTCCCACTGTGCTTTGATTTCCATCTTACCACGTCCAAGAGGGCGTGCAAAACGGTGGTTTTTGGGTACAGTCCCGAGTCACATGGAGGCAATGAGCGATAGGAGGGGATTCGTCTCTCCCTGTATAGGGAGTTGATGTTGCGCTGTGTTCGATAGGCTATAACCGGAAATCCCTGGCGAGGGTTGCTGAGATTTACTGGTAAGTGTTACCAGTAGTTTCTCGAATTGTTATAGACCTCATATCGACAAGACTTATCGAGCTATTGGGGTCTGACGTTTACCACCCCTAGGCGAGATATGCGACATATCAGACGATCAGACCGGACTGTACGGTAGTGTTACTGGTTGGATTCACTGGAGTGTGAGCGGGCTTGCTCGTCGATCTTCAGATCGCTCAATACCCGGGTGGCCGTTACGTTTAGCAGACCGCTTGCGGCTTGTGGGTGTTTGATATGATCATCGCCTGCTGCCGGCGTATTGATGAGTCTTTAGAGTCCTACACAGAGGTTTCCTGGCTCAAGCGAAACGAAATAGGAGCGCATATGAGATATGTGCGGGACCGAGAATAATACCAGTATGTGATACTGTATTCGATTCTCGCGACGTGACATTGATCGGTTATATGCGATATAGCCGGGTTATCGGATCAAGTGTTGATTCGATAAGTTGTTACTATTGATACCAGTCGGTTATGTGCGACATGACCGGATCGTTAAATCAAGTGTTGATTTAATGATTTGATGTATAATTATATATTTGATATATTACTTTGCATTAACTAGTATCGGTTCACTTTAAATGGATATTCTCACTCGGGTGTGCGCATTGCATATGCGATATGATTTTGTGCACATGATTGTATCATGTTTGATGATACATGCTTTTTGGTTTAGTTTAAAGTATTAAACTATGGTTAAGTGGATGATTAGGGTTTTTACTTATTCATTCATTTATTTGTTTATTTATTCATTTTTGGCAAAAGGAAAATGGTGGCTAATTTGGATATATGTTGAAGCTTCATGAAGCTTTGACTTAGTCACCATTTTTGTCTTCATACCTAACCTAACCATTCACTTAACTTGAGTTTAGTCTCTACACTTAACCATGGTTGATTATGATAAGTATTCTTTTATTTTCTATTTTCTAAATTAACTTATCATAACAATTTCTATCTTCTTCTTCTTCTTCACTTCAAGAAAAAGCTTGAAAGCTTTAATGGCAAAGTGAGAAAAAGAGTGAGAAATCCAATTCTAAAGTGAACCCACTTCCTATTTCTTCATCCTCTACCTCTTGCCAAGTAGTAGAGTGTGTTTTTTTCACAAGTTTCATCACTTGGTGAAGTTGGAGCTTGATCTAGCAATGCCTCGACGTAGATCATCTTCGGCATGGACATCGACGACCTAGCTCGCCATTTCTCCGACGAAGCCGACGCTAGAGCCCGGGAATTCATTTGGACAGCGAGGGGACTTCATTGCGGAGCTATGGAGGTGGAGCACCGGATCTACAAAGGTTGTATTTCCGTTTAAACTTTAGTTAAGTTGTTAACTAGTTTATTGTTTCGCCTAGAAATCTAGCCAACGATCCGTTCTAGGGTTTCTCGGCACCGTTAAATTTTGAAATTGGCATGGTTGATGCCTTGTGAGACCTCATTAGGGTGCCTAGGAACCCTACAGTGGTATCAGAGCCTAGCTAGAGCCTTAGGCGAAGTCCCGACGGAATTTGAAGTCCGATCGACCCGAAACCCAAACCCTTAACATGCTCTCTGGACATTTCTGTAAAATGTGGATTTTTTGGAATTAAAAATATGCAGAGAAATGTGCAGGAAATTCTAAGAAAAACTGGAGAAAACGACAACCTAATTCAACAGTACGGCTGCGGAACCGCGGCGTTGACCCCCCTTTTGCGGCGGTTCCGCGGCCGTCTGTGATGATTAGGATGTGTGTTTTCTTCAGTTGTTTCTGTTGGTGTTTCTTGTGTGTTCTGGATGTTTTTAATATTTATTCCAGAGTTGTATTTTCTGGGTTGTATTGGGGACTCGGTGTATTCGATCGGACTGTCTAATTTTTGTCGGTGTGCTTTTCCGGGTATTTTTAGAATATGTTAAAAAGTTCGACCGGAAAGAAATACCCAATTTTTCCCCTGTCGGGAAATTTCCAAGTGTTGGATTTTTCCGTAGTTTAACGACGTTCTAAGTAATGCAAGTAACGCGATGGACCCTCTAGAAGACAACAAACCTTAACTCGATTATGTGACCGTCTTGAACTGCCCTTTGAACCTTCGGGTTTGGGGCAGTACGGCGTGCCACATGTGAGGCGTTGGCTTGACCCTTCTACGGCTGGACCGTTGGTACTGAGGCACGAACTGAATGTTGTTAGACTTTTTTCATGTGTTGACCTGTTTTGGGAAAACTTGGGTGTTCGATTGTTCGATCGGAAAGTTTAACATTTTCTATTTATCCGGAATGTGATACAATAATTGGAATTCACAAGAAGTTATGAGATAACTGAATGAATGTTGTAAATCTAGCAATTTAGTCTCACTTGATCGGTTGCCACGGAATTTTGATGTGATCAAAAGTCCGTCACAATCACGTAGCGTACGCGGATACTCACCGGGTAAACTTAATAGACAGCCTCACTCCATAGCCCCGACCAAGTGACTGTAGGAGAACCCCGTTGCCGAAAGCATCTGTTCGGGTGCTCGCGGTAGCGGTGTTCCGCCTTGGTGCACTTCATCGCCGGTATCGGGGGTGCGGCCGCCTACTAAAGTTTGCGACGAGTATTCGATCAGGATGTCGGGAATCTTGTTGAATTGCCCGACTTGATATTGAAAAGAGTTTTCGATAATGAGACTAAAATGCGGGGTTTATAATTGTTAGGCATGCGATGTTTAAGGAATTCATTTGGTCAGGCATGCGATGTCTGAGGTGATTGCGGATTCCAACTGTTGTAGTTTTACACTTTCTTTTATGTGACCGTAAGTGTAATATGTGATATCGCCGGTTTCGTTGCTATATGTCAACGACAATTGGGATGGACATATTTACTTACATTGATGACATGTGATGTTATGTGTTGCTGGATATGTTATATTGGATCGTCGTGTTTGAATAGCCGGGGTTTTTTTATGTGAGATGAGTGTTTTTCATTTTCATTCATGTAAAAACTTGTATGTAATATTCTTTTATTGGGACACTTCCAGGTTGCGGAAGATGTCACCCTTTGTATATTATTTACTTTTCCGCACTAGGATAGACCCAAGGAGGAGAGCACAAGTAACCGGGTTCTGGAGTCCAGTGGGAGACCAACTCGAGGAGTCGAGTCCGGGTCTCCTAACCCTAGAATTGGTAGGGTTACTTGCCGCTCTCGTAGGGGTCTAGGGGTGTGGGATTGGCTATTCATCACGACCGTGGAATCCGTGTTTTATACTGGCTCGTATTGAAAACACGGACGTCCTAGTATATCCAATATTTCATATGATTCTTCTGCTGCGATATCTGTGATGTGATCATGTGATGTTCTGTGATAGATACTTTATATAGTATATATGATATATTATATAGGCGTTACTTATATTTTACACCCGTGCTAGCCCTGCCCCGCTCTGCCGTTAGTTACCTAACCTAACGGTGCATGAGGGGACATCGAGGCGAATGCGGATGGCATAAGTGTACGTCGTATTTATCTGTGATGTTTAGGTACTTAAATGATGGGACTTCATTAATGTGATTAATGAAAGAAAAGAAACCTAAGATGTTGTAGAATCGAATTTCAAAAATAAAACAGGTAGCTACAGTTCTTGCTTTGCACAGCGGTATATATGATATATCCTGCACCTTATTCGATGAGGAAAGGACCGAGATCCCTTCACCGGGAGTGACTCCTTTAGCAATAACTGGCAGATGCTACACACTCGGTTTGTCTTTTGATTGCTTTTAAGAGTTTTTGCTTTGCACAGTGATATATATGATATATCCCGCACCTCATTCGACGAGGAAAGGACCGACGATCCCTTCACCGGGAGTGACTCCTTTAGCAAAACTAGAAAAGCTTCAAAAGCACTCCATTTCAAAATTCATTCGATCCTACAACGATATCAAGTTCATTACGCAATAGGTTTTAAGAAAAACCTGTCGTAGCCCTCCGTCATTTCAGATATGTACTAGTTAGTATTCGTGCTGCGGTAATTTGGCATTCGTCAAGGCGTAGTGTACGGTAGCTAACTAGTATTTATCTGCTTGAGCATATGATGCGATTGGATTAGGGTATTCGTACGGCGTTGTTTGGCATTCGTCAAAGGTCGTTCGGGTGGGTTTAATTCAATCAAGAAATGTACGGGTTGAACTTGACTAGTGGACTATGGGTTGTTTGGCATTCGTCAAGGTCATAGAACACTAGGGGCAAAATATTATCGGGAATTTCAAGTGTTGAAATTTGCAATGAGATTGCATACCTTCTATGAGATAGTTGGATCCCGATACCCGCTGTGAGTAAGAGTTACTCCTGGGAGAATTTTATACATTACAATTAGCCGATCAAGTAGGTGTCTAGAAAGGTGTCAACGAGGTTACGCCTCTGGGAAAACGAGGTTTACATTAATTAGGTTCGTGCGAAAGCACGGGGGACCTCCCTCAAAGTACCGACACTGGCCTGGCTGAAAGATTGGCGAACTTGTAGTGTGTAATTAATCCCGGCTAGTCTTTCCTTTTAGGGTTTGAAGGAAGATTTGATAAAAAGCAGTGGGAGCCATCCTGATTAGATAAAATAATAACCAATCTATTCTTGCAAGAGCGCACGCCGAGTGTTTTCTTCTCTCTCTCATGGTAGCGACCATATCACGCCTTAATCAAGATAATAATACGGAATATTGACCAAACCCGCTTGTTATACTGAGCTGGGGAACGTTGGTCCCGCTCCAACTTATAATTGTTATAAGACAGAGCAGGAAATTGGGGATTACCAGAATTCCCATGCCGCCCAAACGAAGAGAGTGCATGATGATGCATCATCTTCGGGTGTGTTCATTACAGAGAATTGTTTCTCAGTATCCTTTACGTCCTGGGTATGTGATACCAGATCAGGATCCCAGATATGTAATCTGTTACATAGGGCTACAGAAAGGTAGAGGACTGAGAACGGGTGATAAGTTTCATGAGGCAGAAAACGGGGCAAGTGTTGCAGCCAAGTCTGTTGGTCACTGTCACCCTGTATTACGAATACATTGATTCTGAACGAATGTTATTAGATACCGAACCTGATATACAAAATCGTATCTATCTCTTTATTAGTAAAGAAATGATAAAATTTTGTATAGATGGATAATGTTTTGAACATTTCCTATATCAAAAGTTGATCGGTTCAGGCACGTTATCTAAAAGCATTGATGTTCTAAATCAATCTACAGTTCTTTTGTATACGGAACACACACAAGAGGAAGAGTTCAGATATGAACGAATCCTTCTTGAGGCATTGTAGACTAGGTCATATCAATGCGACCCGACTGGCTGAATTTACATTTAAGATGCATATTTAAATCAGTTTGAATCTACATCTTGTGAAACTTGCCAGTCATGTCACAAAGATAAGATGACCATAACTCCGTTTACTGGAAACAGAGAAAGAGTTAGTGAACTCTTGGGATGATACATGTTGATGTATATAAGTTCTCCTGTCTACACATGCCAAGACCGGTTCTTTGTACTTAATTACATTCTCTGATAATCTCTCAAGATTCAGACATGTGTTCCTGTTGAAACACAAGTCCGAACCTTTTGAGATATTCACAGAATATAAGTTAGAAGTAGAGAACCAAAATGGGTATAAGTATTATGTCCTTTGATGAGATCAAGGAGGAGAATACTTGAGCACGGAAATCCTGGACTATTCTAAAGGAGAATGAGATTCTCTCTCAGCATTACTCCTTCGTATACATCATGGCACGATGGTATATCGGGGTGGAGCAATCACACCCTATATGATAAGGTGTGCTCTATGATGAGTACTACTGAGTTTCCTATTTTCCTTTTGGGAGTTATGCACTTGAGAAGATGCATACCTATTGAATTAGGTTTGAATCAAATCAATGCCTACCACTTCATATGTGATATGGAAAGGGAAGAGCCCATATCTTAAGTTAGTTAAGATTTGGGGTTGTCCGGCCTATGTCTAAAAGCAAAATCCGGACAAACTCGAGGCAAGGTTAGTTATGTAGAACTGGAAAGGTTCCAGCTATGCAAACTACAGCAGATGATTTGGTACAACCAAAGGATTCAGTAGATACCAACGAACCTCAGCCTCTCCGCCGATCTAGTAGGGTTCCTCACCCACCTGAGAGATATTTCGGTTTCTCTATGACAGTGGGAGCGAGAATTGCATCATGAGATGATGACCCAACTAGTTTCGAGCTGGCCATCTGGAGTGGGACTCTGTAAGAATGGCTGGATGCTTAGTGATCTGAGATGGAATCCTTATACACCAACAAAGTATCGACTTTGATTGCTATATCTGAAGGGTTAAATCCCCATCAGGAGCAAGTATATCTTGAGAAGATTACTTGGTGTAAACGGAAAAGTTGAGACTTTCAAAGCTAGACTTGTTAAAGCTTTTCGTCATCGACCAGGCGTGGATAATGATGAAACCTTTTCAAGCAGCTATGCTTAAGTCCATCCAGATCCTACTTTCCACGGCTACATACCATAACTACGATATCTGGCGGTTGGGTGCCATGACTGCTTTTCTAAATGATGTTTTAGAAGAGAACGTCTATAAGTACACAGCCAGAGGGCTTCGTAGACAGTGGGAGCAGCGGAAACGTGTACAAGATGCTTTATAAGATAAAGCAGGTATCGCGGAGTTGGAACATCTGTTTTGATGTAGTAGTCAAACAGTTTGACATCATCAAAATGGTAGATGAACCTTGTATAAACAAAAAGGTAGTAGGGAGTATGGTGACGATCCTCGTAGAGTACGTGGATGACATACTCTTGATAGGGAAGGAGTTTCCAATGCTACGCTCGGTCAATCTCCGCTTATCACAATGATTCTCCATATAGAATCAAAGTGATACCTCCTAAATCCTGGGTTTTGGATCTATGAGATAGATCTAAATGGATGTTAGGATACTCACTAGCTGTAGTGAGATGGTATCAGTTGATCCTGGGGAGAATCACTCGAAGGGTTCCAGGGTGATAAAGACGACTGAATGTCAGTCGCAGGCATTGTCTTTACCCTCAGTAAAGGGACGGTATGTTGGAAAGGTTCCAAGATAGATACCGTGACATACTAGACGATTAAGGCTGAATACATCGCTACTTAAGATGCTACCAAAGAGGCAGTCTGGATGTATATTTGTTCATAAGATGAACATAGTTCCCCCCATTGTGTGACAATGGAGTTGTGGCTTATGCCAAGGAACGTCCGTCCCATCAGTGATCCAGACTTATTCTAAGGCAGTATCGCCTGATCATGGAGATAGTTGATCTCCAGGGTGATCGAGGTTAGGAGAGTAGATTCAGAGGACAACACAGCGGATCCACTCACAAAGGCCTGTTCCCAGAGAGAGATTTTTATGGGATGGTTGAGTATGAGATACTACAACCACTGCTATAGATGGTCCTAGTGCAAGTGGGAGATTGTTAGTTATATGTATGCCCTAGAGGCCATTACTATACATAGGATGTATATTGTAGTGGATGCTGGGACATATATAGGGAGGACTTTTTGCTCGACATGATAGTATGCTATCTGGTTGATCTTTACCTTAACGTGTATACTGATTATCTCTCTGTTACATGTTGGTAAAGCCCTTAGGATGTGTACTTGACTACCTGGACTATGATGCGGATCATACTAGTGGGGACATGGTAGTCCATAAGTACATCCTTCAAAGTCCCTAGTCGTGGGTGTATCGAGACGGGGCATCGATATACCAGAGTAGACTAGCGTATACCTTCTCGACCCATACAGATGGGCGATGGATGATCCCATATCCATTGGTGTTTGATATCAGAGATGATATACGGGTGCTCAGTAGTGACTGGGTACACTGGACGGACTCGCCGAGAACTCCCAGATGGTATTATACCTTACGTCAGATGGCAGTTCTCTGGTGACACTGGTACAGAGTAATCTGTTGACCCGAGATCGTCATAGAGTCTTGTGTGGTTCCCACTGTGCTTTGATTTCCATCTTACCACGTCCAAGAGGGCGTGCAAAACGGTGGTTTTTGGGTACAGTCCCGAGTCACATGGAGGCAATGAGCGATAGGAGGGTATTCGTCTCTCCCGGTATAGGGAGTTGATGTTGCGCTGTGTTCGATTGGCTATAACCGGAAATCCCTGGCCAGGGTTGCTGAGATTTACTGGTAAGTGTTACCAGTAGTTTCTCGAATTGTTATAGACCTCATATCGACACGACTTATCGAGCTATTGGGGTCTGACGTTTACCACCCCTAGGCGAGATATGCGACATATCAGACGATCAGACCGGACTGTACGGTAGTGTTACTGGTTGGATTCACTGGAGTGTGAGCGGGCTTGCTCGTCGATCTTTAGATCGCTCAATACCCGGGTGGCTGTTACGTTTAGCAGACCGCTTGCGGCTTGTGGGTGTTTGATATGATCATCGCCTGTTGTCGGCGTATTGATGAGTCTTTAGAGTCCTACACAGAGGTTTCCTGGCTCAAGCGAAACGAAATAGGAGCGCATATGAGATATGTGCGGGATCGAGAATAATACCAATATGTGATACTGTATTCGATTCTCGCGATGTGACATTGATCGGTTATATGCGATATAGCCGGGTTATCGGATCAAGTGTTGATTCGATAAGTTATTACTATTGATACCAGTCGGTTATGTGCGACATGACCGGATCGTTAAATCAAGTGTTGATTTAATGATTTGATGTATAATTATATATTTGATATATTACTTTGCATTAACTAGTATTGGTTCACTTTAAATGGATATTCTCACTCGGGTGTGCGCATTGCATATGCGATATGATTTTGTGCACATGATTGTATCATGTTTGATGATACATGCTTTTTGGTTTAGTGTAAAGTATTAAACTATGGTTAAGTGGATGATTAGGGTTTTTACTTATTCATTTATTTGTTTATTTATTCATTTTTGGCAAAAGGAAAATGGTGGCTAATTTGGATATATGTTGAAGCTTCATGAAGCTTTGACTTAGTCACCATTTTTGTCTTCATACCTAACCTAACCATTCACTTAACTTGAGTTTAGTCTCTACACTTAACCATGGTTGATTATGATAAGTATTCTTTTATTTTCTATTTTCTAAATTAACTTATCATAACAATTTCTATCTTCTTCTTCTTCTTCACTTCAAGAAAAAGCTTGAAAGCTTTAATGGCAAAGTGAGAAAAAGAGTGAGAAATCCAATTCTAAAGTGAACCCACTTCCTATTTCTTCATCCTCTACCTCTTGCCAAGTAGTAGAGTGTGTTTTCTTCACAAGTTTCATCACTTGGTGAAGTTGGAGCTTGATCTAGCGATGCCTCGACGTAGATCATCTTCGGCATGGACATCGACGACCTAGCTCGCCATTTCTCCGACGAAGCCGACGCTAGAGCCCGGGAATTCATTTGGACAGCGAGGGGACTTCGTTGCGGAGCTATGGAGGTGGAGCACCGGATCTACAAAGGTTGTATTTCCGTTTAAACTTTAGTTAAGTTGTTAACTAGTTTATTGTTTCGCCTAGAAATCTAGCCAACGATCCGTTCTAGGGTTTCTCGGCACCGTTAAATTTTGAAATTGGCATGGTTGATGCCTTGTGAGACCTCATTAGGGTGCCTAGGAACCCTACTGTATGCAAATGCAAAAATATGTACAAATGAATGCGAAGGAAAAAGACGTACCGAGCATACCCCCAAACTTGAACTTGACAGTGTCCTCACTGTCATACTAAACAATGAGGGTCAAAATACCGGCACTTCCCTGTTTATTTATTTATAATTTTTTTATTGTTAAGAAAAACAAGTATATACAGAAAGGCCCTCCTCCAAACTTCATTTAAACTATGTTAGACATTACTGCCAAACTTTGCATAGACCAAAAGTCAACACCAACCAGTTGAAAAATTTATTAGTAAAGAGTATTGGTTGGTGGAAGAATAAGTTGTGGCGGTCCAAAAAGAATTGGGGAAGATAGAAGTGGTGGTATGGAAGGTATGGAGGTGAATAGACAGGAGGTGGTGATGAATCAAAACGAGAATGCGAATGATCAGCAATCAGTGGAATATTGGCATTCTCGTAGCTTATTAAAAGAAATGGGGGTGGTTCAACTTCTAGAAGAGGAGGTTGACTAACCACAATATCACCAAAATGTTCCTGTGGGTCCTCTATTGGCGTGGCATCATCCATCAATTTCATATGATATTCAATTATAAGGGAACTGATCTCCTTGATGTCCGCCATAGTCCAACCGAAAACTAGCCGCCTATCTTGTAAGACCATCAAAACGGCGTTCTCTTGCTCAAGGGCTAAAGAAGCCGATATGATAATGGGAAAGGTCTCATTCTCACCTATGTAAGCATATTCAAGGTGAGGCGGTAAGGACATGAGTTCGAGTTTCGGAGGCGAAAGAATCATTGAAGAATCTACCTCGAACTTAAAGGACTCCAACACAGGTTCGAAATCACTGCAAACAACCGATTCGGATGGTTCAACTAACTCATCCACAAATTCAAAACACTCATATTCGGGCTGTGAGTCGTCATCATCCGAAAAAGTGAAACATTCATAATCAATATCGGTTGTGTCCACGGTGGTAGGCTCAAGGAGGGACGCACTAGTGGCGTCAAAACTGTTTTCATCAAATAGAAATCTTTCAAGCTCGCAGTCCTCCTGCATGATTTCGTGAATAGAGCAAACTTCTCGTGTACTAGTTTTAGGCATGGGGGGCAGACTTCCCATCTTATAAATATTGAACTCACTAGACATCTTCTCAAAGGATAGAGTCATGGAGCCATTGCGGCAGTTTATTACAGCATTGGAAGTGGGCAAAAATGGTCGACCGAGGATCACCGGAATTTGGTTTCTTGGGTTAGCAACAGATTGTGTATCCATAACAATAAAATCAACGGGGAATATGAACTCCCCAACTTTGATCAACACATCCTCTAGCTGACCCCTTGGATGGGTGATTGATCGATCAGCCATTTGGAGAGTACAACGAGTGGGTTTCAACTCTCCAACCCCTAATTGTTCGTACACGGAGTAGGGAATCAGGTTAACACTATACCCAAGATCTAACAGTGCTCGATTAATTTTCTTATCCCCAATTGTGATTGAAATCGTAGGACTGCCGGGGTCCTTTCGTTTTTGGGGTAAGGTTTGATGGTGGTTAATAGCATTGCTCACTGCACTAGCCACTAGCACTTTCTTGGATACTTGAGATGCCTTTCTCTTCGAGGTGCATAAGCCCTTTAAGATTTTCGCGTATGAAGGGACTTGTTGGATAGCATCCAAGAGAGGTATATTTATGCTAACCTGCTTAAATAATTCCACAATTTTCTCCACTTGTGCAGTTGGTTTATTGGGACTCAACCTGTTTGGAAATGGAGCATTTTGAAAATTTGTTGAGTCAAATGTCTGTGGAGTAGAATGTGGAGTAGGAACGGATCCCAGTGTGGATGTGTTCGTGTTGTGAGAAATGGGTCCGTTCGAGTTAGAAGAAGTAGAGCCGTGTGAAGGTTGGAGAATAGGCTCTAAAGAAAAAGTAGAGCCGTGTGAAGTAGAGCCGTGTGAAGGGTGGAGAATAGGCTCTAAAGAAAAAGGTGAAGAAGAAAGTGAAGAAAATGAAGAAGGGGAAGATGACGATGGAGAAGAAGAAGAAGAAGAAGTAGAAGAAGAAGAAGAACCACCGGCGGGGATGTCATCACTAATTTCCACATTATTCTGCAACACTCTTCCGGATCTCAACGTGGTCACCGCATTTACATTGTGATTGTGATATGCGTTTTGTGTGTGACCGGGATTTGGCAATGGTTGAGATGGAAGCTTTCCCTTTTCTCTCTCGCTCAATGCAGCAGTTAATTGTGCAATTTGTGCCTCAATAGATTTGATACTTTGATCGTGTGAGGCATTGTTATGCATCACAGACTGAACATAATTGTCAAATCTTGCTGCGGATTCTGTAGATTGCTTAAGAAATGCATCTAGACTTTTTTCGAGCGAGATAACCTTATCATCATTTGGTTGAACCAAATTGTTCGTTTGATTTGTATAAGGTTGTTGTTGGAAAGGTTGCTGGTTTTGAGTTTGTGATGGTGCTTGTTGTTGTTGTGGAGGAGGAGATCTTTGAAAATTGTTATTTCCTTGGACTTGTTGATTTTGGTTCCAAGCGAAATTTGGGTGACTCCTCCACCCCGGATTGTATGTCGAAGAGTACGGATCGTTTATTTGTCGTTGCTGAAATGCAGCATTGACTTGATCTTGTCCTTGAATAGGTGCATTATAAGGACACTCTTCGGTTAGATGCGATGGATTCGCACAACAAGCACAAACAGTTCATGGAGGTAAAACAGGGGCAGGAGAAGACGATGAGATTTTGGTCTCAATGGCTTCTAACTTTTTCATAAGTGCGGCCATCTCGGCCTTCATAGCAATCGACATATCTACTTGATGTATGCCTGCCCTAGATTGACCAACAGAAGAAGATGATGTGGTCTTCGTACTCTCCCACTGAATTGTTTGCTCACTAAGATCCTCAAGAAACTGCCATGCTTCGTCGCTAGACTTGGAAAGAAAATGACTTTGACATATAGTTTCTAGCAACTGCTTCGTTGCCGAGTTCAATCCCTCGTATAATGTTTGGCAAAGTTGCCAACTTTCGATCCCATGATGAGGGCATTGAACAAGTAGGTCTTTAAATCTCTCGAAGCACTTCCAAAATGGTTCGGAAGGAAGCTGTGAAAATTGTATAATTTCGTTACGGATTCTAGCAGTTTTGTGATGAGGATAGAACTTTTTCAGAAAAACTCTCACAAACTCGTCCCAATTTCTAATGGAATATGATGCAGTGCTATATAGCCACTTCTCGGCTAGGTCACATAAGGTGAAAGGAATGACCCTTAGCCTTATAGCGTCATCACTTAATTGGGTCGTTTTCATCATAGCTCAAACGTTTTGGAATTTATTGATAAAGATATATGCATCTTCAGATTCCAAACCATGAAATTTTGGCAGCATATTGATGAAATGTGGTTTTATTTCAAAGTTGTCCCCATTTGCCGGTGGGGGTGAAAGACATGTAGGTAAAGAAGTGCGGACGGGGTAGAAGAGATCCTGAAGCGCGACTCGTGCGGGCGCTACAACAGGCGGAAGATTCGGGTTATTCGCACCTAACGGAGGTGGAATCATTCCCGTCGGTAAGGTATCGTTGGGGTCGTGTCCCGACATACCTTCGAAAGAATTTGAAGGTGGTGGTAAGGAAATGGAGGGAATTTCGACTTCGGTGTCGAAAGGTTCGTCGGTCGGTACCAACGAAACACGGACTAATCGGGCGTTAGTATCCCTAGTCCAAACTGACATACACTAAAGGAGTAGTGTAGTCAGAAAAATAGAAAAAACAGAATGTGGGGGTAAGATAACGTCAATGGAGGGAAGTGGTGGAAGTGAGTTGCAAGTTTTCTTAGCGACAAGTTGCAAGTTTTGAAAAGATTTTTTCTTTTTTTTTTATGTGAGTTTTGCAAAGAAGTTTTGAAAAGAGACTCGTGACACAAATGTATCAACCACACATGCACAATCAGGCCTAGATCTAGGGTCACCTAGGTCTGCTAGACAGCTCCTAACTAGGGCTAGAAATAGGACCTCAAACTGCCTCTTCACCGACAAGTACGGCTAGGTAAGTGGGAAGGAACCACAGTAGTGGGCCTAATTAAAAACCACTAGCCTAGACACCGCAAAGTCAATTAGGATAAACGGTCGATGCCTATACTAGTCCTTTTCCTATTGAGCTCGATGTCCTTAGAGCTGAGTCTAGTATTTTTTAATTAGGATATGGTCAATGCAAATGCCTTATGTGATTTCTGGGGTCCTGGGAAGGGTGATGAAATCCCCACCCAATCTGAATTGATCAAAAAGCCCCTTAAAGTCCGATTAAATTATGCAAAACAATAAAATTCACTTGCAATCAATTTTTTAGCGCGGCACAAAGAAACCTGGAGAAAATCTGTTATTTAGAAGGGGAGAGAAGATTTTTAGCGCAAAGAAATCCTGCAAAAAGTTTTCACAAAAGATATATGGTAGGTTGCAGAGGAGAAGAAAGAGAAACAAACCAACCAATTTTTAGGTGGTGACGTGGCCAAACAGCCGCGGTTCCGCGGTCTGGGGTGCTCCTTGGCCGCGGTTCCGCGGTCTGGTGAAGAGATCAGGCTATGAAAAAAATTTTGTAGCTCATGTTCACCAATTCTCCTCTGTTCTGATGTTCACTTTTCTGATTTGCCCTCTGTAAAATTCCAGATCCTAGAATCTTCGCTATTCCTACAAGATTCAAAAAATACACCCTTCAAACAGATCAAAATTGATTATTTTTTATATTTTTTTTTATTTTCAGATTTTTATACTTTTTTTAAAATTTATATCAACCCGAAATTACACATAAGAATTTTTTACGCCATCCCCGGCAACGGCGCCATTTGATTATTCCAAAAATTACTTGTTTACCGCAATCAGAAACGGCATCGCTTTGCAGCTAGCCGGTGAGTACGGGTCGATCCACAGAGATGGGTAATTATCTTAATGTGTTTTTACGAGTTGATTCCAACTGTTGTTTGGATTGGTTTATTAAATCTATAAACTAGATCTATCATTAACTAAATTAATCTAAATTAAAGTCTTGCTAGGGTTAGGTTTAGGGGAAGTTTGGAGATTAAAGGTTTCCTCACCGCTTTCATTGCCCTATTTTTGATCTATTAGATATTGATGTAATTATCAATAAAGTGGATTAGAATCTTTTGGGAAGATATTTCTTCCTCTAGATTCTTATCCTTCCTTTATCGATACTTACCCTAACCCTTATGGAAAACACGCGCAACCGGGCCTTTATACTACGGTGTCACCGTTACCTCGAGGGGTAGGGTGCCGTAGGGAGCGGTTGTGCGTGTATGCATGGAGTTCTAATTCTTGTGAAAGGGCATGAAAGGGGTGAGAGATCTCATCTCTCAAACCTTTCCCTAAGGCTAACCCTAACAAGCGAGGAGATTAGGAGATGATAAAACATACTAATTAAAATAGAATAAAAAGCAAAGAAATCAAATTACTTACTAATTTGATGGCTCCCTCCAAGCAAGAAAACAGAACAGATCTGAATTTTATTTATTGAAAAGAGGCATAGGGTTTTACAATTTTTTGATTACAATTTATAAGTAAACAGGAGAATTAGGGTTTCAGAGTCTCGCGCATGTGCAATTACATATATGCCCACGAAAAATCCCAACCCCTGCACCGACGCACCGACACGAGAAAATTCCACCGACGTGTGCACTTAATGGCCGCGGAACCGCGGCAATGATGGGCCTTGGGCCGCGGTTCCGCGGCCCTTTGGTGAGCTTAGCTCACCATCCTTCTGGGCTTTCTTTCCTTCTTCTTGGGCTTGTTATTTATCTACTTCTTTTCTCTATTTGACATCTGGGTCTTCTCCAGATCTTCAGTGAAAACTTGTGAGGATTTTTTGATCGTTAACTTTGACATTTCGGACTGCATTGCCTTATACAATTGTAAATTATTCTTCGTGACTAGGATCCGTCTACTTATTGGTCAAAAGTCCCTTTTCTGTATCAACTTTCGTCTTTTTCACTGTATTTGCTCCAAGAACCTGTATCCTGTAATATGCAACAAACGTGCGTCAAGAGTACCTGTTTATTTATAAAAAGAATAAGAATAGGGGAATGAAGAATGCAATATTATGGTCTGAACACAGACCGCTTGCGGCTTGTGGGTGTTTGATATGATCATCACCTACTGCCGGCGTATTGACGAGTCTTTAGAGTCCTACACAGAGGTTTCCTAGCTCAAGCGAAACGAAATAGGAGCGCATATGAGATATGTGCGGGACCGAGAATAATGCGTGTATGTGATACCAAATTCTATTCTCGCGATGAATGTACCGATTGGTTGTATGCGATATAACCTAGTTATCGAATCGAGGATTGATTCGATAAGTCGATACATTGGATATTAGTCGGTTATATACGATATGACCGGATCGTTAAATCAAGTATTGATTTAATGATTTAATGCATAATTATATATTTGATATAATACTTTGCATTAACTAGTATTGGTTCACTTTAAATGGATTTTCTCACTTGAAATGCACATTGTATATGTGATATATTTTTGTGCACAAGATTGTATCATGTTTGATGATATATGAATGTTTGGGTGTATGCTTAGTTTAAACCATGGTTATGTTATTGGTTAGGGTTTTGATTTACTTATCTATTCATTTATTTATTTATTCATTTTTTGAAAGATAAAGAGAAATGGTGGCTTGATTTGTTTTCTAGTTGAAGTTTCATGAAGCTTTGAATAAGTCCACCATTTTTGTTTCATGCTTAACCCTAACCATTCAACCTAACCCTAGTTTATTCTCTACACCTAACTATGGTTGAAAATATGATAAGTATCAATTTATTTTTTATTTGGAATAATACTTATCATATTCTTTTCTTCTTCTTCTTCTTCTTGAACAAAAAAGAAAGCTTACTACCATTAATGGCAACTTGAGAAAAAGAGTGAGAAATCCAATTCTAAAGTGAACCCACTTCCTATTTCTTCATCCTTTACCACTTGCCAAGTAGTATAGTGTGTTTTCTTCACAAGTTTCATGACTTGGTGAAGTGGGAGCTTGATCTTGTGTTTCCTCGACGTAGATCATCTTCGGCATCGAAGTCGACGACCTAGCCCGATCATTCTTTCGATGAAACCACCGCGAGAGTCCGGGATCCGATGGGTACAGCGGAAGGACTTCATCACGGAGCTATGGAGGTGGAGGACCGGATCTACAAAGGTTGTATTTCCATTCACTTTAGAGTAAAGTTGTTTGCTCGCATTTGTTATCGCCTATTCTCTAGTTAACGATCGCATTAGGGTTTCCCGGCACCGGAAAAATTTGAAATTGGCATGGTTGATGCCTTGTGAGACCTCATTAGTGTGCCTAGAAACCCTACAACTAGTAGGGCCATGGTAGTCGATGAGTACGTCCTATAAATGTTACTAGTCGAGGGTATGTCGAGACAGGGCATCGATACACCAGTGTAGACTAGCGTATACGCATCTTGACCCATATGATGGGCGATGGATGACTCCATATCCATTGGTGTTTGACATCAAGGATGGTGTACGGGTGCTCAGTGGAGACTGGGTACACTGGATGGACTCGTCGAGAACTCCCAGATGGTGATATACCACACGTCAGATGGCAGATCTCCGGTGACACTGGTACAGGGTAGTCTGTAGACCCGAGATCGTCATAGAGTCTTGTGTGATTCCTACTGTGCTTTGATTTCCACCTTACCACGTCTAAGAGGGCGTGCAAAACGGTGGCTTTTGGGTGCAGTCCCGAATCATATGGAGGCAATGAGCGATAGAAGGGGATTCGTCTCTCCCGGTATAGGGAGTTGATGTTGTGCTGTGTTCGATTGGCTATAACTGGAAGTCCCTGGCCAGGGCTGATATAGAGATATACTGGTAAGTGTTACCAGTAGTTTCTCGACCTGTTATGAGCCTCACATCGACACGACTTATCGGTTACTGGTGTCTGGCGTATACCACCCCTAGACTTGATATGCGACATATCAGACGAACAGACCGGAGTGTTACTTATTGTATTCACAGGAGAACGTACAGGCTAGCTTGTTGATCTTCTGATCGTTCAATACTTGGGTGGCTGTTACGTTTAGCTGACCGCTTGCAGCTTGTGGGTGTTTGATATGATCGTCACCTGCTACTGGCGTATTGACGATTCTTTAGAGTCCTACACAGAGGTTTCTTGGCTCAGGCAAAACGGAGTAGAGGCACATATGTGATATGTGCAGGACCGAGAATAATGCGATATGAGATACCGTATTATATTCTCGCGATATTTAGATATGAACCAGGTCATCGGATCAAGTGTTGATTCGATGAATCGGTACATGATATATTAGTCGGTTATATTCGATATAGCCGGATCGTCGGATCAAGTGTTGATTCGATGATTTAATGTATAATTATATGTATGATATATTGCATTACATTATCTAATATTGGCTCTATTTTTTATTTCATTTTCTCACCGGATAATACATTGATATATATGTGATATATATTAATTGTATTATTTTCTTTTGTTACAAATATAATATATATGTGATATATATTATAATAACATGATATGATTTATTATGAAACATGTTTAGTGATGATAAAAAGAGATTAGGGTTTGATTAGGGTTAGCTCCTTCTTGCTCATTCTAGAAGGATTTCCTTTTGTCTTGGTTAAGATATTATGGTTGATATTTATCCATGACAAATTCCTTAACCTAACCAAACCCTAGCTCTAGTTTATTCTCTACAAAGGTTAAGCTTCTCATCCCTGACCATGGTTCCATAATCAATCATATAATCTTATTACTATTCATCACAAAAGGATTATCTCATTACTCTTCAACTTCTTCTCTCTTGAGTTTTTGAAAGAGCTCACTAGATTTTCCTTTGGTGATGATTTCTTGTGAGAAATTGATATAAAAAGAAAGCATATATACTACTCCATCATCCTCATCTAATCTAGCCCATTAGATTAGGGTGTTCACTTCTTTAGAGTGAGAGAGCTTGGGTTATAGCAACTTCGACGTAGATTATCGGAGAAGTGGAACACTACAAGCTAGCATGGATCGTTCGAGTCGTGGAGCCTCTCTTGAGTCCGGGAGATCGTGGATCGCGGCGAAGGGACTTCTACTCGGAGCTTATGAAGCGAAGGAGCGGACAACAAAGGTTTTAATCCCTCACACTTAGTAGTAAAGATGTTTTCTTGCATGTAAAAACCCTAATAATCTAGCAAAGATCCCGGCTTTGGGTTGTTCGGCACGTCTAAAATTTTATTCGGGCATGTTTGATGCCTTATGAACCCTCCCAAGAGTACCTAGGAACCCTACACAAACTGCCATTACAGAAACGTGCCTTGAGTTATCCAGTGTCTGGTTTTAAGCATAAGCTGGACAACTCCCCTTACCTTAACATCGTTAAGATATTAACCATTCTATATCCAATATAGAAACACTTGGCACTTATTTAATTGGAACCAGATTCTAATCATACAACTTTCTCCAGTGCATATCAACTCAATGGAGAAAGGCTAATCAGCATTACTCAACTTAGGAATCCATCCAATTATGAGTAACCTGAAAGAGAAACAAGTTTCTCAAAAAATCATTACTATCATATGAATACCGATCACAAGAATCTACATCTTTGATCTCTTTGAAGAATCCCGATACTTGTGACACCTGGTTATCTACTTTATTCTTATACCCACAACTTCTCAAAAGTTAGACCTTGTATTTCTACGAAACACTTGTTTAAAAACTAGAGAAGTCATAAGTAAACAGAATATAGTACGAGGACCGACCCTTTTGTCCTGACGGACTCTGTACAACATACAATACTCTGTATAAGTCCGCTGAGTTGAATAACTCAAAAACCTGTGCATCGTAGGTTGAAAACTGTACTTATGGTTAAGAACTACTCCGTTGTTCAATCCTCCTTACCCAATCGTCAACTGATATAGGTAAATGTCACGGACATAATTTCAAAAAGTTATATCTCACTTTATAAAAATAAACGTACAGATATATCATTTTGAAATTGGTGCACAACAACGGATATTCAAAACAAAATACATGCCGTATGGCAAAAACTCAGGCGACTTCCTCAAATATCACCAATTACAATGAATTCCGATATAATTAGGATGATCACCTTAGTTCCAATAACCTACTTCTACTCATCATCTGTAAAACCATACAGATGTGAGAATCATACCTGGTAGATACATACCTTGGAGTAAGTATCTAATCGGGAAATCTGTTTTCTTTTAACAATGCACTGAAACATGAAAATGTTTCGTAGGGGTATCCTGGTATTCTTATTAATGCCTCTTCCATAATCCAATACAAGACTTTAACCGTATATTTCTTTGCCTTCTCTCAAAATCCCTTTATTTGTCATTAGTCGTTACCTTCGGTAAACCATCGTTAGGCTAAACGGTTTTCTTCCTTCCCAACCGTTCGGCACCAGCCTATGGTTTGGAAGAAGACTACCCAGTAAGCATAATAGATGTACTCTCCTAATCTTAGGAGTACTCGCAACTTGAGAGAAGGTGATGATAAAAGGCAACTGAATAATACCATATTCTATTTCTCCCGAACTGGGAAAAAGCAAAGGTGAAAATAGGAGTGGCGATGAAGTACGCGGTTTGATCGTGAATGGTAACAGTCGCAATTTACTTTGCCCTCTTTCTAATCCCTTTATTTTGTCTTTAGTTATTACCTTCTGTACACCCTGCTTAGGCTAATTAGTTTTCTTCATTCCCTACCTTTCGGCACCAGCCTATGGTTTGGAATAAGACTATCCAATAAGCGTAATAGGTGTACTCTCCTAAACTAAGGAGCCCTTGCAACCTGAGAGACGGTGATAATAAAAGACAACTGAATAAACCAATTTTATTTCTCCTGAACCTGGATCCATCCTCGAAGAAGTCCCTCCGAGTTCGTGTATAACCATACGATGGATCTATCCAATGGAAATGGATGTCCGTAGTAATACAGGGTGTTCTGAAAAATGCAAAGGGTAAAAGAAGGAGCGACAATGACTTTTGCAACTATAGACAATCCAAAAGCCAGTATTTTAAGAAGGTTCGGTCAACTTGGTCACTGAGTCATAGTCTAGGGTTGGTCAAAGGTCGCTGTCTAAGAGAGAGAGAGAAAAGAAACACTCTGCGTGCACTCTAACCTAGATCAGAATGGTTATCACTTTATCTAATCAGGAATCCTCCCACTGTACCGGCAAATTCTCCTCCAAACCTCAAAGAAGAATCAATCGGGATTACCCGAAGAGTAAACCAACTCATCAGTGGGAATCGGGATCCAACTATCATCACATGATAACTTGAAGGAAGCCACTCAAGTTATCACACTCCAGAAGGTATGGTCATGCCTGGCAAGTTTCAATTTCTTTAGAAACTCCCGATATAATTTTTGCCCTATGCTCTTATGACCTTGGCTTTGGTCAAAATGTCATAAGTCACATGCCAAGTTCTTCCTGTCACTATCCAGGTCAATTTGAACCCACCCGCACATGCCCTTGACTTTGATCAAAATGGCAGAACGACTGTCCCAAACCAACTCATCTATCTATGCAGCAAATGAATACCCAGCATCTACCAAACACTATGCCTTGACTTTGGCCAAAATACATAGCTTGAATACTACTGAATACCCAAAAGAAATGACGGAGGGCTACGACTGGTTTTTGGCGAAAAACCTTTAATGTAATGAACTTGATATCGCTGAAGGAACCTGATAGCTTTTTATAAAAATATAGCTGCGAAAACCTTTTGCTAAAGAGGTCACTCCCGGTGAAGGGATCTCGGCTCTTTCCTCGTGGAATGAGGTGCAGGATATTCTAACTGAATATCGCGATGCAAAGCAACTTGTAATCGACTATAGTGAAGTTATTGCCCTGACGTAAACCTCTGCCCAAGGGGTCACTCCCGGTGAAGGGATCTCGGCTCTTGCCTCGTCGATGAGGTGCAGGATATTCTAACTAAATATCACTGTGCAAAACAAAAGGAAACGTCTTTGTAATAACACTTTTTAAAACTGTTCCAACAACATCAAATATAGGTTTGTTTTATACTTGCATTGATCAGAATCAACACAGTCCCATCATCTAATCACACCAGAAAAGAACGAAAATAAAATGTACGTATATGCCATCCGCATTCGTCACTGGGTCCCATCATCACCCGTTAGGTTACTTAACTAACGACAGAGCGGGGGCTGGACTAGCGCGGGTGTAAAACATATACAACATCTAATAGTATATATACCAATATACAGTAATCGCTCCAGGCGTGATAATATACAACATTACTGAAAAAGTAATAAGCATCATAGAACAATACAAATAATCTGGGATCCCCGGGTTTCACAGAGCCGCTACTGAAACCCGACCTTCCCCTGGTCGTGTGGATAGCCTGTGCAATGAAACCTAGACCCCTACGGGTGCGGCAAGTTACCCGCCAAAACCTGAAGCGAGCCAGCCCCCTACAGCAAAGTGAATGGACCACCCGGCATTTCACGGAATCCGGTAACTTGAGCACCCCTCCTTGGGTCAACCTGTACCCCTTACGAGTGCGGCGAATAGTCTGCCAATTCTAGAGTGAGGCCCCTCTGCCTCTCAAAACCATGAGATATGAACCCGTTGCCCTCAAGAACCCGTCTATCCGTGCACTCCGTCATAGGGTAAACCTAGTACAGAAATAAAAATATGTACAACGGGTACATCGACCTCAGCCCGGTCGTGCCCCAAAAGAATATTATACAAACTGGCAGTGACGGCAATCCACATGGTGGACGCTCGCCCCGCAATATCAAATGTACAATTAAATTCAAACAGCACTACCATTGCACGCTGCTATCCACCACGACAAATCCGCAACATCATAGCACAACACAAAACATCAACGCGAATGTCACATTCGCAAACCCGTCTAAAAGAACTATAGCAATTAGACGCAATTTACCGCTCGAATGACATTTACGGTCGGAGATATAATGTAATTACTGCATACTAACAAGTTTAAAATTTCGATCGACAAAACTTCCCGAAGTGGGCTCCACGTACATCTGCTGTACATTAATAATATTTGGGCCCAAAAGAAATATTCCATAAACAACAATTTTACAAGAAGAACCTACTGTAGAAAAATGGTTTACTATAGCTCCAAAACGGCGGCGGAACCGCGGCCAAACTAGGGTTTGTGCGGTAGTTCCGCGGCGATTTGGAAGCTTCAGTTGACCAAATTTCACCAGAATTATTAAAAAAGCCTGCTCTCTTTTCTGTGATATGCAAAATAATTTTTAGACCCTTTTAAAAATCAACAGAAACTTTAACCCAGAAAATTGCTGTTTTCGAAATTCCGTTCGATCGATATTTTAAACGCGTTAGCACAAGTTAGTAAAGCTTAATGGTGAGGCTCTGATACCAATGTAAGTCCACGGTAGCGCTCCGGCCGTCTAACAGACGCCAAATGCGGAACAAAAACTGTTTACTATTGGCGCTATGGCGTACTATAACCCGGATCTACCATTAAAGCTAAACTAACAAACTACAAAGTGGGTAGAAATGTTATATCGAAAGATCCGAGTCCTTCGGTCTTCAACCATCATCCCACGCTTTGTTGCTGCTGCTCCGATCTCCTGAATCTCCAATCTTCTCGTCTACGTGGCACCACGTCAACGGATCTTTAAACTGGCTCCCGCCTGATCGGAGGCAACTCGATCATCAAGTTTGCCAAAAGAGATGACCAAGATTGATGTAGAGAATGAGTAGAACATTTTGTCTCGTTACGTCCAAATCTATGGACGAACGGTTAATGAAGTTGCCTTTTGGATTCAAATGAAATGAGAACTGAATATCTTAAATTTCCATGAAGCCAAAACCCTAATCTTTTATCCAATGAACAACCTGTTTTCTCACAAGAGAATGGCAGGCCACATATAGGAGGAGGGGTGAGTGTACGAGAGAGGGAGGTGACCATTAGCATAAATGAGAAGATGAGTCATATAACCTTGTCACCAAAAACCATTAATGAACTAATGAATCATCTTAACCTAGTCATCAAAGCATTTAATGCACATTTAAAGCAACCATGAGTAACTAATCATAGTCATCATCTAGAAACTTATAGAAGCATGACTCACCCTCATGACTCACCCAAGTGACGGAAAGATAAATCCATATTTAACCGAATGTTAAATATGGGTGATAGAAAATTGGCAACTGGCAACTTTCAAAAGCGATCCTGAAACGAATTTCAGGATAACCCCGTAACAGTATAAACATACCCGCATTTGTATTACGACCTAATACAAATGCAACTGAGACAAAGATATTATATATACATAGTATAATACTCGGATCCGGCTTAAACCAAAGCCTACCAGTATTATCTGCCCGAAATATGACACGTGCGAAAACGCAGGTGCATTTTCCGAACCCTGCCATAAAACCATACGGACTCTACAACTTTTCGCCCGAACTTGGGAAATAGTCTGTGGGGGACTCTAATGACTCATCAACACACTGGCACTGGGTATAACCACTAGCACGTCAGAGGTACAAGCTGTACGTAACGGTTTCCTATGTATTGATTCGAAGGGAAGCTGACGAGCGAACTCATCCATAAACCCTACTGAGTTTAACAGTGATAATATACATAAAGTCCGGTCCGTTCGCCTAAAGAGTATCGCATATCGAGTCTAGGGGGGTGGATAAAGTCAGACCCCTAATAACGCGATAAATCGTGTCGGCATGAAGCCTATCACCATCTGAGAAACTACTGATCCAAATCAGTAATTCTCCACTACCTCGGCTGAGGATTTCTAGTGATGGCCACCCGTGCACTATGCGATATTAACCCCCAATACCGGGAGAGACGAATCCCCGACGATCCGCTCATTGCCTCCATGTGGCTCGGGACTGTACCCAACTAAAACCTGTTTGCACGTCTCCTTTGAGCGTGGTAAGGTAATAATCTAAGCACAGTGGGAACTCATACGAGACAAATGACGATGTCTGGTCGACAAACTAATCTGACGATATGTATAATACCAACTAGCATGTTCCCGGCGAGTCCTATCCGGTGTACTCATAACCTAATGAGCACCTGTATACATCTTAGGTGAACCAACTGACACCAATGGCTTGTGAGACCGGCCATTGCCCCTCGTCGGGGTCTCGACTGTATACACTAGTCTACTCTGGAGTATCGATGCCCTGTCTCGAAACTCCCACGACTAGGGACGTTTTAATGATGTGCTTACAGACCCCAGCTCCCACATATATGATCACCATCATACTGCTGGCAGTCAAGAAAGAATTATATGGGCTCTATCAACATGCAATAGCGAACTAAAGCATGTATACGATGATAAAGACAAACCAGATAGCATGCTATCATCTCGAGCAAGACTGTCATATCGGTATAGGTCCTGCCTCAATCATTGTAATCACGTACCTGCGATCCAATAATTGACTTTGAGGGCACTATCTCCAACAGGGATCTCGGCTCTTTCCTCGTCGAATGAGGTGCAGGATATTCACAATACCACTATGCAAAGCAAGAACTAGAAAAGCAATCAAAAGACAAACCGAAGGTTGTAGCATCTGCTAATTATTGCTAAAGAGGTCACTTCCGGTGAAGGGATCTCGGCTCTTTTCTTATCGAATAAGGTGCTAGATGTTCTTCAAGGAACACCGCTATGCAAAGCAACAACTAGAGCTACCTAATTTTTGAAATTTGATTCCACAACATCTTTTAGGTTTATTTTCTTTCATTAATCTCATTAATGAATGTCCCATCATTTAAGTCCACCTAAACATCACAGATAAATACAACGTACACTTATGCCATCCGCATTCGCCTCAATGTCCCGTCTGCACCGTTAGGTTAGGTAACTAACGGCAGAGCGGGGCTGGGCTAGCGCGGGTGTAAAACATAAGCAACGTGTGTATAATATATCTTATATACTATATACAGTATCTATCCGAACATATCACATGATCACATCACAGATAAAGCAGCAGAAAACAAAATATGAAATATTGGATATACTAGGACGTCCGTGTTTTATTTTGAGCCTGTATAAAACATGGATTCCACGGTCGTGATGAATAGCCAATCCCACACCCCTAGACCCCTACGAGAGAGGCAAGCAACCCTACCAATTCTAGAGTTAGGAGACCCGGACTCGACTCTTCGAGATGGTCTCCCACTGGACCCTAGAACCCGATTACTTGTGCTCACTTCCTTGGGTGTATCCTAATGCGGAAAAGTAAATAATATACAACAACGGTGACAACTTACTCAACCCGGAAGTTCCCCAATAAAAGAATATTACATACAATGAATTTTACATGAATGAAAATGAAAAACTCTCATCTCACATACAAACCCCCGGCTATTCAAACACGACGATCCAATATAACATATCCGGCAACACATAACATCACATGTCATCAACGTAAATAAATATGCGTATCCCAATCGTCGTTGATGTACAGCAACGAAACCGGCGATACACCACATATTACACTTACGGTCGCAGAAAAGAAAGTGTAAAACTACAATAGCTGGAATCCGCAACCTCTTTAGACATCGCATGCCTAATCAAATGAATTCCTTCGACATCAAATGCCAAACTATTATAAAACCCGCATTTTAGTCTCAATATCGAAAACTCTTTTCAATATCAATTCGGGCAATTCAACAAGATTCCCGACATCCTGATCGAATGCTCGTCGTAAACTTTAGTAGACGGCCGCATCTCCGGATGCCGTCGACGAAGTGCACTAAGGCGGAACACCGCTACCGCGAGCACCAGAACGGATGCTTTTGGCTACGGGGTTCTCCTACAGTCACTTGGTCGGGGCTATGGGGCGTGGCTGTTTATTCAGTTTACCCGGCGAGTATCCGCGTACGCTACGTGATTGCGACGGACTTTTGATCGCATCAAAATTTCGTGGCAACCGATCAATTGAGACTAAACTGCTATGTCTATAACATTCAAATTAGTTATCTCATAACTACTTGTGGATTCCAAATATTGTATCATATTCCAGATAAATAGACAATGTTAAACTTTCCGATCGAATAATCAAACACTCAAGTTTTCCCAAATCTTTCTCTACACTTGAGGGGAGTTTAAAAACATCCATCACATGCCACAGTACCAATGGTCCAGCCGTAGAAGGGTCAAGCCAACGCCTCACATGTGGCAACGCCGTACTGCCTTAAACCTAAGGTTCAAAAGGCAGATCAAGACGGTCACATAATCGAGTTAAGGTTTGTTCTCTTTTAGAGGGTCCTTCGCGTTACTTGCATGACTTAGAACGTTCTTAAACTTCGGAAAAATCCAACACTTGGAAATTTTCCGGGTCGGCAAAAAGTGAGTTATTGATATCCGTTCGAACTTTTTAACATATTCTAAAAATTACCCGGAAAAACATAAACGAAGTTAAATTATCCGATCGAATCAATGAGTCCCCAATACAACCCAGAAAACTCAACACTTGAGTATAAATTAGAAATTCCCAGAAGAATCAGGAAACACATACAGAGGTTACTGTGCAAACAGTGAAGCATGAAGCTACAGTATGGCCGCGGAACCGCCGTGCAAGCCAGGGTACGGTCGCGGTTCTGCAACGCTTTGATAGAATTAGGAGCATGTGCTGCACAGTAATTCCTAGATAACACTGCTGATTTTTTTGAGTATTTTTAATTCACAAAAAATCACAGTTTTGAAAAATTTCTAGAGAAGGGTAAAAACTAGAGTTTCGGGGTTCGATCGGACTTTAAATTTCGTCTAGACTTCGCCTAAAGCTCTAGCTTGGCTCTGATACCACTGTAGGGTTCCTAGACACTCTAACAAGGTTCTACAAGGCATCAACCATGCCCGATTCAAAAAATAGCCGTGCCGAACAACCCTAACCAAGATCGTATACTAGAGATTATGCGAAAACTAGCAAGTTAAACATTTTAACACTAAGTGAAAAGGGATTACAACCTTTGTAGATCCGGTTCTTTACTTCTAAAGCTCCATGTTGACGTCCCTTCGCTGCGATCATCGAGATCACAGACTCAAGCGATGGTTTCCTCGGAGAAATGAGCGAGCTAGGTCGTTGACTTCGAGGCCGAAGATGATCTACGTCGAGGAGACTCAAACTCTAGCTCCATCTTCACTAGGTCATGAACTTTTTGAAGAGAACACCCTAAACTAAATGGCAAGTAGTAGAGGATGATGAAATAGGAAATGGGTTCATTTTAGATTTGGATTTCTCACTCTATTTCTTCACTTGAAAATTTTCTAGCAAGATTTTCTTCTTCTTGAAGAAGAAGAAGAAGAAGAAAGAAAAGAATGATGATAAAATGTATTATGTGAAAAAGAATAATCAAGTGAAGTCTATCATAATGCAACCATGGGTGAGTTAACCTTTGTAGAGACTAAACCATAGTTTAAGTTAGTGGATTGGTTAATAAATATCTTTAGTGAGACAAAATTAGTGGACTTGGTCAAATAATGCTAAAAGCTTCATGAAGCATTAAGTATGACAAAGTGCATACAATTTTGAATTACTAAATAAATATAAACCATATCTACTAACCTAAATATGGTGTAATTCATATACACACCCAAGTTTGCATGTATCATCAATCATGATACAAACTAGTGCACAAACATATATCACATATACAACTTGTGCACATCAAGTGAGAAAATCAATCTTAAGTGAACCAATACTAGTTAATGTAAAGCAATATATCAAATATATAATTATACATTAAATCATTGAATTAACACTTGATTTAATGATCCGGTCATATCGCATATAACCGACTAATATCTAGTGTATCAATATATCGAATCAACACTTGATTCGGTAACCCGGCTATATCTCATATAACCGTCCAATGATACAAATCGCGACAATAGAATACAGTATCACATACTGGTATTATTCTCGGTCCCGCTCATATCCCATATGCGCTCCTATTTCGTTTTGCTTGAGCCAGGAAACTTATGTGTAGGACTCTTAAGACTCGTCAATACGCCGGCAGTAGGTGGTGATCATATCAATCACCCACAAGCCGCAAGCGGTCTGCTAAACGTAACAGCCATCCGGGTATTGAGTGATCAGAAGATCAACGAGCAAGCCTGCTCACACTCCTGCGAATCCAATCAGTAACACTTACCGTACAGTCCGGTCTGTTCGTCTGATATGTAGTATATCTCGCCTAGGGGTGCTAAACGTCAGACCCCGGTAGCTTGATAAGTCATGCCGATGTAAGGTCCATAACAAGCATGAAACTACTGATAACACTTACCAGTAAATAACTGTAACCCTGTCCAGGGATTTCCAGTTATGGCCAGTCGAGCATAGCGCAACATCAACCCCCAATACCGGGAGAGACGAATTCCCTCCTATCGCTCATTGCCTCCATGTGAATCGGGACTATACCCAAAAACCACCTGTTTGCACGACTCAGTAGAGCCGTGGTAGGGTGGAAATCAAAGCACAGTGGGAGACACAAAAGACTCTATGACGATCTCAGGTCAACAGACTAAGCTGTACCAGTGTCACCAGAGAACTGCCATCTGACGTAAGGTATAATACCATCTGGGAGTTCTCGGCGAGTCCGTTCAGTGTACCCAGTCACCACTGAGCACCCGCATACCATCTCTGATGTCAAACACCAATAGATATGGGATCATCCATTGCCCATCACATGGGTCGAGAAGATATACGCAAGTCTACTCTGGAATATCGATGCCCCGTCTCGATATTCCCACGACTAGGAACATTGAAGGATGTACTCTTGGACTACCCAGGCCCCACTAGTATGATCTGCATCATAGTCCTGGAAGTCGAGCACACATCCTAAGGGATTTATCAACATGTAATAGAGAGACAATAAGTATACATGTTAAGATAAAGAGCAACCAGATAGCGTACTATCATGTCGAGCAAGAAAGTGCTCCCTATATATGTCCTAGCATCCACTACATTATACATCTCATGTACAGTAATGGCCTCTAGGGCATACATATAACTAACAATATCCCACTTGCACTAGGGCCATCTGTAGCAGTGGTTGTAGTATCTCATACTCAACCATCCTATAATAGTCACTCTCTAGGAAAAGGCCTTTGTGAGTGGATCTGCCGTGTTGTCTTCGGAGTCTACTCTCCAAACCTCGATCACCCTGGAGATCAACTATCTCCATGATCAGGTGACACTGTCTTGGAATTTGTTTGGGTCACTGATGGGACCGGGGTTCCTGGGCCAAAGCCACACTTCAATTGTCACACAATGGTAGGAACTTAGTTCATCTCATGAACTAATATACACCCAAACTGCCTCTTTGGTAGTATCTTTGATAGCGATGTCATCAGCCTTTATCGTCTAGTTTACCACGGTATCTAGCTTGGAACTCTTCAAACATACCGTCCCTCCACTGAGGGTAAAGACAATGCCTGTGACTGACATTCAGTCGTCCTTATAACCCTAGAACTTTTCCAGTGATTCTCCCCAGGATCGATTGATACCATCTCACTACACCTATTGAGAATCCTAATATCCATTTAGATCTATCCCATAGATCCATAACCCAGGATTTAGGAGGTATCACTTTGATCCTATTTGGAGAATCCTTCTGATAAGAGGAGATTGACCGAGCGTAGCATAGGAAACTCCTTCCCTATCAAGAGTATGTCATCCACGTATTCTACGAGGATCACCACCTTACTCTCTACTACCCTTTTGTATGTACAAGGACCATATACTATTTTGATGAAGTCAAACTCTTTGACTACCACATCAAAACAGATGTTCTAACTCCGCGATGCCTGCTTTATCCTTTAAAGTAACTTGCACACGTTTTCGCTGCTCCCACTGTCTATGAAGCCCTCTGGCTGTGTACTTATAGACGCTCTCTTCTAAATCAATATTTAGAAAAGCAGTCATGACACCCAACCACCAGATATCGCGGTCATGGTATGCAGCAATGGCAAGTAGGATCCGGATGGACTTAAGCATAGCCACTGGAAAAAGTTTCATCATTATCCACGCCTGGTCGATGACGAAAACCTTCAACAAGTGTAGCTTTGAAAGTCTCAAATTTTCCATCTACACCAAGTAATCTTCTCAAGATATACTTGCTCCTGATGGGAATTTAACCCTTAAGATATAGCAACCAAAATCCATACTTTGTTGGTGTAAATGGATTCCATCTCAGATCGCTAGGCATCCAGCCATTCTTAAAGAGTCCTCACTCTCGATGGCCTGCTCGAAACTAGTTGGGTCATCATCTCAGGCGGATGAGAAACCGAAGTATCTCTCAGGCGGATGAGGAACACTGCTAGATCGGCGGAGAGGCTGAGTTTCGTCGCGGACTATTAAACCCTTTGGTTCTACCAAATCATCAGCTGTAGTTTGTATAGCTGGAACTCCTTCCAGTTCTACAGAACTGAGCTTGCCTCGAGCATGTCCGGATTTTGCTTTTGACATAGGCCGGACAACCCCAAATCTTAGCTTGCTGAAGAGATGTGCTCTTCCCATACCATATCTCATATGGAGTGGTAGGCACTGATTTGATTGGAATCCAATTCAATAGGTATGCAGCTTCTCAAGTGCACAACCCTCAAAAGGAAATAGGTAACTCAGTAGTACTCATCATAGAGCGCACCATATCACATAGGGTACGATTGCTCCACCCTGATACACCGTTGTGCTGTGGTGTATACGGAGGAGTAATGCTGAGAGAGAACCTCATTCTCCTTTAGAATAGTCCAAGAATTCCATGCACAAGTATTCTCTTCCCTGATCTCATCATAGGACATGATACTTATACCCGGTTTTGGTTCTCTACTTTTATCGTACATTCTTTGAATTTCTCAAATGTTTCAAAAGGAACATGTGTCCGAATCTTGAGAGATTCTCATTGAATGTAAGAAAGTATAAAGAAACAGTCCTGGAATCTGCAGACAGGGGACCTTCATACATCACTATGTATCAGTCCCAAGAGATAACTAATTCTTTCTCTATTTTCAATAAACGGAGCTATGGTCATCTTATCTCTGTGACATTACCGGAAAGTTTCACAAGATGTAAATTCAAACTAATTTAAATATGCATCTAAATGTAACTTCAGCTAGTCGGGTCACATTGATATGACCTAGTCTACAATACTTCGAGAAGGAATCGTTCATTTCTGAACTCTTCCTCTTCTGTGTGTTCTGTACATTAAGAACCGTGGTTTGATTTAGAACGTCTATGCTTTTAGATAACGTGCCTGAACCGATCATCTCTTGATATAGGAAATGTTCAAAACATTATCCAACAATACAAAATTATATCCTTCTTTAATAAAAAGAGACTGATATGATGTTGTATATCAGGTTCAGTATCTAATAACATTCGTTCAGAATCAATGTATTCTAGTAATACAGGGTGATAACTATCAACAGACTTGGCTGCAACACTTGCACTGTCTCTATCTCATGAAAACAGTAATGGACTCTAGGGCATACATATAACTAACAAATAAAATGTCATCCACGTACAAGACGAGGAATACAACAGTTCGTGCTACAATTTTATTATATATACATGGTTCATCTGGATTTTTGATAAAGTCATATTCTTTGACCGTTTCATCAAAACAGATGTTCCAACTCCGCGATGCCTGCTTTAGTCCATAAATGGACTTAAGCAACTTGCACACTTTCCCACTGCTCTAACTCTGATTGAAGCCTTCTGGCTGATCCATATAGATGCACTCTTCCAAATTACCATTTAGAAAAGCCGTCTTTACGTCCATCTGCCAGATCTCATAATCATGGAAGGCGGCAATAGCAAGAAGGACTCGAATGGATTTGAGCATAGCCACTGGAGAAAAAGTCTCGTCATAGTCCAAACCAGGTCTTTGACGAAAACCCTTTGCAACAAGTCTAGCCTTATAGGTTTCCACCTGTCCATCTACACCAATCTTTTCTTGAAGATCCATTTGCATCCTATGGGTTTTACCCCACCTAGAGGAAAGTCCAAAGTCTATACTTTGTTGGTGTACATGGACTCCATTTCGGTCCGCATTGCATCTAGCCATCGTACCGATTCGCCGCTCTGGATGGCCTGCTGGAAGCTAGTAGGTTCATCATCATCAATGACGCAATCCTCTCTATCCCCATCCATGAGAAAACCGAAGTATCTCTCAGGCGGATGAGACGGCCTACTACTCCAGCGGAGGGGTGCGGGAATGTCCTGTTCTTCTTGAACTACTGGTCTTACCAAACTTTCAGTAGTAGTTTGTGGTTCTGGAATTTCTTCCAGTTCTATTTCGCTCCCACTTGTTTCTATTTCTAAAAACCGATGTTCTAGAAAATGGGCATTACGAGAAACAAAAACCTTTTGTTCCTCTGCGTAATAGAAATAATACCCCCTGGAGTTCTTTGGATATCCCACAAACTTACACTGTACTGATCGTGCCTCGAGTTTGTCCGCATGCTTCTTTTCGACAAAAGCTGGACATGCCCATATCTTTAGATACTGAAGATAGGGTTTCATCCCACTCCACATCTGATATGGCGTGGTAGGCACAGTCTTGGTAGGAATTATGTTCAAAAGATATGCTGCTGATTCTAGCGCATAACCCGAGAAAGATCGCGGTAACTCAGCATTACTTATCATAGAACGTACCATATCCAATAGGGTTCAATTCCTTCTCTCTGATACACCGTTATGCTGTGGAGTGTATGGAGGAGTAAGCTGAGAGAGAATTCCTTTCTCTTTTAGGTAACCTAGGAACTCGGCACTTAAGTATTCACCACCTCGATCAGATCTTAGTGTCTTGATACTTTTGCCTGTTTGGTTTTCTACTTCATTCTTATACTCTTGGAATTTCTCAAAAGCCTCGGATTTATGTTTCATCAAGAAAATGAATCTGTACCTAGAGTAATCATCCGTAAAAGTAATGAAATATGAAAAACCACCTCTTGCATGTGTAGACATTGGACCACATACATCGCTGTTTATGAGTCCTAAGAGCTCGCTCGCTCTTACTCCATGTCCAGTGAATGGAGTCTTTGTCATCTTTCTTTTGAGACATGATTGACAAGTGGCATAAGTTTGATATTCGAACGAGTCTATGTAAGTCTACGGTAGCGTCCCGGTCGTCTAACAGATGCCAAATGCGGAACAAAAACTTTTTACGAACAGGCGCTATCGTGTACCATAACCCGGATCTGACATTAAAGCTAAACTAATAAATAGCAAAGGGGTAGAATCGTTATACCGAATGATCCAAGTCCTTCGGTCTTCAACCATCATCCCACGGTTGTTGCGGCTGCTCCGATCTCCTCGATCTCCAGTCTTGTCGTCCAGGTGGCACCACGTCGACGGATCTTTAAACGGGCTCCCGCCTCTGAACCGAGGCAACTCGATCTTCAAGTTTGCTAAAAGAGACGACCAAGATGAAGTAGAGAAAGAGTAGAATACTTTGTCTCGTTACGTCCAATGCTATGGACGAACGGTTAACGATGTTGCCTTTTGGATTCAACTGAAATGAGAAATGAATATCTTTAATTTCCATGAAGCCAAAATCCTAATCTTTTTGCAAGCAACAACCATATCATCCTCTCAAGGAGGTGGCCGGCCATATAAAGGAGAGGGGGTGAGTGTAGGAGGAGGGATGGTGAGAATAAGCACTAATACAAATGAATGAGTCATAATACACCTAGTATGAACTCATTAAATGAAACAATGATTCATAACCATAGTCATCAACTCATTAACGCACCATTAATGAACAAAGCCACCTCACTATCATAGTCACCATCCTAGTCACCTCTTCTAGAAACTTCCACACTTATCCCAAGAAAAGATAAATCCGCATTTAACCGAATGTCAAAATACGGCTGATAGAAAACTGGAAACTGGCAACTTCCAAAAGTAATCCTGAAACGAATTTCAGGATAACCCCATAATGGTATAAACATATCCGCATTTGTATTACGACCGAATACAAATGCAACTGAGACAAAGATATTATATCTACACAGTATAATACTGGGTTCCGGCTTAAACCAAAGCCTACCAGTATTATCTGCCCGAAAAACGACACGTGCAAAAACGCACGTGCTTTTTCCGAACCTTGCCATATCACCATACGGCCTCCGCAACGTTTCGCCCGAACTTGGAAAAGTGTCTGTGGGGGACTCTAATGACTCATCAACACACCGGCACTGGGTATAACCACAAGCACGTCAGAGGTACAAACTGTACGTAACGGTTTGCCTATGTATTGATTGGAAGGGAAGCTGACGAGCGAACTCATCTATAAACCCTACTGAGCCTGACAATGACAATGTATATACAGTCCGGTTCATTCGTCTAAAGAGTATCGCATATCGAGTCTAGGGGGGTGGATAAAGTCAGACCCCTTAATAACGCGATAAATCGTGTCGGCATGAAACCCATCACCACCTCAGAAACTACAGATCCAAATCAGTAATTCTCCACTACCTCGGCCGAGGATTCCTAGTGATGGCCATCCGTGCACTGCGCGACATCAACCCCCAATACCGGGAGAGACGAATCCTCGACGATCCGCTCTCTTACCTCCAATGTGGCTCGGGACTGTACCGAACTAAAACCTGTTTGCACAACTCCTTTGAGCGTGGTAGGGTAGTAATCTAAGCACAGTGGGAACTTACATGAGACAAAAGACGATCTCAGGTCGATGAACTAACCTGTACACATGTCACCAGGGAACTGCTGTCTGACGATATGTATAATACCAACTAGCAGATTCCCGGCGAGTCCTGTCCGGTGTACTCATAACCCTATGAGCACCTGTATACATCTTAGGTGAACCAACTAACACCAATGGCTTGTGAGACCGGCCATTGCCCCTCGTCGGGGTCTCGACTGTATACACTAGTCTACTCTGGAGTATCGATGCCCTGTCTCGAAAACTCCCACGACTAGGGTCACTTTAAGGATATGCTTATAGACCCCAGCTCCCACGTATATGATCACCATCATACTGCTGGCTGTCAAGCAGAATCCTTTGGGCTCTATCAATCATGCAATAGCATGTATACGATGATAAAGACAAACTAGATAGCATACTATCATCTTGAGCAAGACTGTCATATCGGTATAGGTCCTGCCACAATCATTGCAATCACGTATCTGCGATCCAATAATTGAATTTGAGGGCACTATCTCCAACAGTCCAAATATCCTTCTCTATGTAACTTAGTTAACCTTGTCTCATTGATGTGACCTAGTCTACAATGCCATAAGAAAGCCTTATTTAAATCTGGAGACTTTCTTTTTAGTGTGTTCCGGACACTGAAAATTTGTAATTGGTTTAAGACATATATACCGTTATCCAGTTTACCGGACCCAATCAAACCATGATTAAGGTGGATGTTAACAACATCGCTTACAAACGTGAAATCATAACCTTTATTTGATAACAAGGAAACTGATATGATATTACACGTTAAACTAGGTACACAAAAACAGTTATGTAAAACCAAAATATGTCCACTCGTCAATCCGAGGTGATAATCCCCTACGGACACAGCTCCTACGCTAGCTCCGTTAGCAACCTGGAAGGTCATATCACCAACCTTCAGCACTCTAAGGTTTGTCAGTGTCTGCAATGAATTGCATATATGAGATCCTGATCCGGTATCCAATACCCAGGAAGTATAGTTGATTGACAGACAATTCTCAATTACAAACACACCTGAATTCGAAGCCACAGCTTGCTTCGGTTCCTGGTTCTTGGCGTTCCACTCCTTGTAGTCTTTCTTCCAGTGCCCTTTCCTATGACAATGGAAGCACTCATCCTGGGCCACTACTGGCACCGCAATCTTTTTCTTTCCCTTCACTCCCACCTTACTAACACCTCCTCTAGGTTTGGTGGCGGCCTTATTCTTCATTCCTTTGGCCCGAGCCTTAGACCCGGAAGACGAAGCAGCGCGAACAAACATAGCGGGTGTTTCCCTTGCTTTCTGCAAGGTGCCCTCTGCACTCCTCAACATGCTAAGGAGTTCTGGAAGTTCAACTTCTTTTCTTTGAATGTTGAAATTCAGAATAAACTGGGCATAAGTGGAAGGAAGGGACAGGAGAATCAAGTCTGTATAGAGCTCATTATCCAAAGTCGTCCCAAGGTCTGCGAGCTCTTCAATATAAGCAATCATCTTTAGGACATGTCTTCCTACCGATGATCCGACGGCCAACCTCACCCGAAACAAGTTCTTTGAGGTCTCGTATCTTGCTATATGAGATTTCTCTCCATAAAGTTCCTTTGTATGGAGAAATATGGCATCTAGATCCATATCCTCGTGCCTCCTCTGATGTTCATTATTCATCGAGGCAAGCACGATGCACTTGGCCTTCGCGCAATCTAACTCCCAGGTTTTGCGGATTTCCTTATCCGCATTTTTGGATTTGGGACCAGGGACAGCAGGTGCCTTAGCGGTGAGGAAATACCCCAATTTGTCATAGGTCAAAGCCATTTTGACATTCCGTAGCCAATCTTTATAGTTTGGCCCTGTCAATATATTTTTTTCTAGTAATAACTCAAGTCCTGTCATTTTCTGGGTCGCTGCAATTAGGAGAGAGAGAGAGAGAACACTTTAGCATGATGCTCTTGCAAGTTTAGAGTGGTTTTTAGTTTATCTAAACTGGATGGCTCCCACTGTTTTTCGAATCCCTCCTCAAACCAAAAAGGAAGAACTAGTCAGGACTATTCTCACTGTACAATACTTGCTTAACCGTTCAGCCAGGCCGGTGTCGATACTTTGAGGGAGGTTTTCCAACGCTTTCGCGAATCCTTAATTAAATAACCTCTTTTCTTTGGGGCGTAACCCCACTGACACCTTTCTCGGCACCTACTTGGTTTATAGCATTGATCGTTAAGTGACGAATCTCCTGATGAGTAGCATATAGTCATAGTAGGACCGGGATCCAAATACCATCGTGTTATAATGCTGAAGGAATGTTACCAACATTCATCACACTCCAAATGGTATGCATCTCTTTGTAAATTTCAGTTTCTTTAGAAATTCCCGATATAAATTTTTGCCCTATGCACTTATGACCTTGGCGTTAGGTCAAAATGCCATAAGTCACATGTCTAGTTCTACCCATCATTATCTTGTTAATTTGAACCCATCCGTACATATCCTTGACGTTCGGCCAAAATGATAATACGACTGTCCCAAACTAACTCATATATCTATGCAACAAATGAATACCCAGTAGCTACCAAACACTATGCCTTGGCGTTAGGTCAAAATACATAGCTTGAATACTACTGAATACCCAAATGAAATGACGGAGGGCTACGAATGGTTTTGGCGAAACCGTGAACGTAGTGAACTTGATATGACCGAAGGAACCTGATAGCTATTAAAAGGAATGGTTAAAGCTCCGCAATTAAAATATCTTCTATTTTAAAAATAACCGAGTGGTTTCTTTTAAACTGTTCCAACGATTCAACTTTGGTTTATTTTCTTTGCATTAATAATAATGCGTCCCATCATTAACCTATCATTGCAGGAAACAACGAAAAAACAACATCCTCTTATGCCATCCGAATTCGCCACTGGGTCCCGTCATCACTCGTTAGGTTACTTAACTAACGACAGAGCGGGGGCTGGGCTAGCGCGGGTGTAAAACATAAGTGACGTCTAAATAGCTATCATATATAGATATTGTACATTCGTCAGACGCAATAATAGGCATTCCAGATCACAGATGAACATTATTGGATATACAAGCAATCCGCGTTTCCTTTGAGCCTGCAACGAAAGACGGATTACACAGTTGTGATGAATAGCCATTACCCCACCCTAGACCACTACGGGTACGGCAAACTACCCGCCAAGTATCCGAAGTGAAGCAGTCTCCCTTAACAACGTGAGTAGGCCACTAAACACTTCAAAGTACCCGGTAGTTTGTGCACCCCACCTTGGGTCTATCCTAGGAGCAAAAACAGTAAAAATGAAATAAAACAACGGTGGCTACAATCGCAACCTGGATGTGCCCCGCAAAATAATATTACAACAAATTACAATTTACATCGAATGAATGAATATAATAACCCATCTCAAACCCCGGCTAATCATCAGAACAATCCAATCAAGTTCATAATCACAAATAGTAGAATCATTACAGAAATGTGCAACCCCTTGCCAAACGACATAGTAGCAGTTAGGGGAGGTTTACGAACACATTATACAATTCACAGATATAATCTAATTAGCTAAACATCGTATAATTTCGATCGAGCAAACGCATTAGATTCTACTCCAAAACTACTCTGTGCACCTGAGACTTGAGCAGAAAATAAACATTCCAGAAATAACAAAATAACCACAGAAGAGATATGGGGAAATTTGGGTTGAATCAGCCCCAACTCGGCGGCGGATCCGCGGCCGATCGCTTGGATCGGCCGTGGTTCCGCGGCGTAGTGGCCGATTCAGGAACCCAATTTTCTCCAGAATTCTTATATTTTCCTGCATGTAATTTAGAGGTCCCTGAAAATTTTTTAGACCTCATTTTAAATTCGACAGAAACTTGGTGATTTCGATGTTTTTTCCGGTTCGTTTTGCCTTCGAAATTCTAACAACTTTGCTAATAAGTTAGTTATTCTTTAGCGAGGCTCTGATACCACTGTAAGTCGACGTTGTACACCCTACTACTTGCAGGGAGACGGAAATATGAAAAACAATCATTTTGTTTAAAACAACATCGACTAACCGAAAGGATCTTTGCTAAACTATAACTAACACTAACATAGGAGTTGTTAACTACTATGAAAACAGATTGTACCTAATGAACCCAGTCCTTCGTCTTCTCGTTATCCACTTCCTTGTCGGCCTCTTCTATGTAATAGACGATCCACCCGAGAGCTTCTACTCCAAGCTTTGCCTTTAATCTTGAGGTAACTAGATTTCTTTAGTTGCTAATCAAAGTCACCTAGATGATATAGAGTATGGTTAAGGATTAAATAGTCTAGCTAGTCCTTGATCTCAACACATGAGAGGGTAGGATTAGGGTTTGAAGAGAGAGAGCTTGAGGAGAGAGAAGGTAAGCAAGATTATGATATGAAAATGTTTCTCACTTCTAATATATCATGAAGCATAAAGAAAATCAAATAAATAAATCTAAATGATTTATCATCATGCTTCATTTAATATATGCAATGAATCATCAAGTGAGTCATTAAGCAATAAATGCTTCATTAACTCACTTGAATGATTCATCTAATGAGTCACAAATGCATTTAATGTAAATTCCACCTAAACCCTCAAGTCACCATACTTCTAGAAGCTTCCCGCCAAATTACGAGAACGCTCCTCCTATCCATGAAAACACGGAAAAACTTTAGACTGTATAAATCCAATAATCCGATACTAGAATCTGGCTTAAACCAAAGCCGGCTAGTAAAAATTGTCCGAACATCGTATGTGCGTTTAAACACGTATGCGACCTAACCCTTGTTGTAAAACCATACGACTTCTATATCGTTTCGCCTGGAGCAGGGAAACTCTCTGTGTGGGACTCTAAAGACTCGACTACTACGCTGGCGGTGGGTTTAACCACAGACCGCAAGCGGCACTAGCTGTACGTAACGGTCCCCAGGTAGATGTCGATAAGAAGGCCGATGAGGAAACCCATCCGAACTCCTACTGAGCCTGATGTGACAATCTCCGTATAATCCGGTCTGTTCGTCTAGGACTATCGCATATCGGGCCTAGGGGGCGGCAAGCGTCAGTCCCCTAAAAGCGTTATCAGTCATGTCGGAGCGAAGCCCATTACACCTTGAGAAACTACTGGAACCTACCAGTAAATCTCTCTTGCCCTGGCCAGGGACTTTGCGTAATGGCTCTCTGACACAGCGTGATATCAACTCCCAATACCGGGAGAGACGAATCCTGTCTAACCGCCATTGCCTCCAAGTGCTCGGGACTGTACCCAACTGCTACCTGTTTGCACGACTCCTTTGATCCGTGGTAGGGTAGCAATCTAAGAATAGTGGGACACACTTGAGGCGAAGTAGTAGTGTCAAGTCAGCGGACTATGCTATACTCATGTCACCTGGGCACGGTTAACTGACGACGGGTATAATACCAACCAACAGTTCCCCGCGAGTCCTGTCTAGTGTACCTGTAACCCAACGAGCACCTGTATACTATCTCCAGTACGACATACTGATGGCTGTGGGACAGACCATCTCCCTAACTGGGATGAGAAGCGTGCACACTAGTCTACTCCGGAGTATCGATGCCCTGTCTCAATAATCCTACAACTAGGGACCTGAAAAAGGATGTACTTGTAGACTACCCAGCCCCCACTAGTGTGACTGCCATCACAATGCTGGTAGTCAAGCAAGATCCTAAGGGCTCTATCAATTTATACACACATATTAAGATAGATAAAACCAAGTAGCATACTACCATGTTTAGCAAGACTGTTATATAACTGTGAATATCCTAAGCTTCAATTAAGTAATATACAAGCTAGAATGATACAATAATGGCCCATAGGGCATATACATTAACATGCACGTCCTGATGCGTCAAAGCGAAAACCTGTGCCTGTCCTCTACCTGCGACTGGCGGTCCCCTACTAGCAACTGGCTGTCCTCTGCCACGGCCACCTCGTCGTCTCTGAGCAAATCCTCCGTGACCACGACCACTCTGTGTTAGTTATATGTATGCCCTAGAGGCCATTACTATACATAGGATGTATATTGTAGTGGATGCTGGGACATATATAGGGAGGACTTTCTTGCTCGACATAATAGTATGCTATCTGGTTGATCTTTACCTTAACGTGTACACTGATTGTCTCCCTGTTACATGTTGGTAAAGCCCTTAGGATCTGTACTTGACTACCTGGACTATGATGCGGATCATACTAGTGGGGACATGGTAGTCCATAAGTACATCCTTCAAAGTCCCTAGTCGTGGGTGTATCGAGACAGGGCATCGATATACAAGAGTAGACTAGCGTATACCTTCTCGACCCATACAGATGGGCGATGGATGATCCCATATCCATTGGTGTTTGACATCAGAGATGATATACGGGTGCTCAGTAGAGACTGGGTACACTGGACGGACTCGCCGAGAACTCCCAGATGGTATTATACCTCACGTCAGATGGCAGTTCTCTGGTGACACTGGTACAGAGTAGTCTGTTGACCCGAGATCGTCATAGAGGCTTGTGTGGTTCCCACTGTGATTTGATTTCCATCTTACCACGTCCAAGAGGGCGTGCAAAACGGTGGTTTTTGGGTACAGTCCCGAATCACATGGAGGCAATGAGCGATAGGAGGGGATTCGTCTCTCCCGGTATAGGGAGTTGATGTTGCGCTGTGTTCGATTGGCTATAACAGGAAATCCCTGGCCAGGGTTGCTGAGATTTACTGGTAAGTGTTACCAGTAGTTTCTCGAATTGTTATAGACCTCATATCGACACGACTTATCGAGCTATTGGGGTCTGACGTTTACCACCCCTAGGCGAGATATGCGACATATCAGACGATCAGACCGGACTGTACGGAAGTGTTACTGGTTGGATTCACTGGAGTGTGAGCGGGCTTGCTCGTCGATCTTCAGATCGCTCAATACCCGGGTGGCCGTTACGTTTAGCAGACCGCTTGCGGCTTGTGGGTGCTTGATATGATCATCATCTGCTGCCGGCGTATTGACGAGTCTTTAGAGTCCTACACAGAGGTTTCCTGGTTCTAGCGAAACGAAATAGGAGCGCATATGAGATATGTGCGGGACCGAGAATAATGCGTGTATGTGATACCGTTTTCCATTATCGCGATGAATGTATCGATTAGGTTATATGCGATATACCCTAGTTATCGAATCAAGGATTGATTCGATAAACCGATACATTGGATACTAGTCGGTTATATGTGATATGACCGGATCGTTAAATCAAGTGTTGATTTAATGATTTAATGTATAATTATATATTTGATATATTACTTTGCATTAACTAGTATCGGTTCACTTTAAATGGATTTTCTCACTCGGGTGTGCGCATTGCATATGCGATATGATTTTGTGCACATGATTGTATCATGTTTGATGATACATGCTTTTGGGTTAAGTGTAAAGTATTAAACTATGGTTAAGTGGATGATTAGGGTTTTTACTTATTCATTTATTTATTTATATATTCATTTTGGAAATTATTTAAGGATGGTGGCTTATTTTGTTTTATGTTGAAGCTTCTTGAAACTTTGATCAAGTCAACCATTCTTATCTCATCCTTAACCCTAACCATTCCAACTAACCTTGGTTTAATCTCTACACTTCACCATGGTTTGCATTATGATAAGATTTCATTTTTCTTTTCATTTTAAAATAACTTATCATAACAATTATCTTCTTCTTCTTCCTTTCTTCACTTGAAGAAAGCAAGCTTCATCAATGGTGATTGATGAAAACAAGTGAGAAATCCAATTCTAAAGTGAACCCACTTCCTATTTCTTCATCCTCTACCTCTTGCCAAGTAGTAGAGTGTGTTACCTTTACAAGTTTTCATGGCTTGGTGAAGGTGGAGCTTGATCTAGCGATGCTTCGACGTAGATCATCTTCGACACGTCGTCGATGACCTAGCCCGTCCATTCTCCGATGAAGCCGACACTAGAGCCCGGGGTTCGACTTGGACAGCGAGGAGACTTCATTGCGGAGCTATGGAGGTGGAGCACCGGATCTACAAAGGTTGTATGTCCGAATTCTTGTAGTTAAGTGTTAACTAGTTTTGTTTCGCCTAGTTTTCTAGCCAACGATCCGTACACTAGGGTTTCTCGGCACCGTAATTTTTGAAATTGGCATGGTTGATGCCTTGTGAGACCTCTAGAGAGTGCTTAGGAACCCTACAGTGGTATCAGAGCCTAGCTAGAGCCTTAGGCGAAGTCTAGACAACGTTTGAATCCCGATCGAACCCGAAACCTCTTTTTTCCCATGCTCTCTGTCCTTTTTTCAAAACTGTGCATTTTTAAATATTAAAAATATGCAGAAAATTAAGCAGGGTTTTTTATGAATTACTGTGAAAAACGGAGACCTAACTCCGTCATAACGCCGCGGAACCGCGGCCTGAGCCCACGTGGCGCAGTGGTTCCGCGGCCATATTGTTAACTCTTTGACTCCTTTTTGCACAGTAATGTTTATAATTAATTCCTGTGTTTTCTGGGTAATTTTAATATATACTATGCAGTTGAGTTTTCTTGGGTTGTTTTGGGGATTCGAATGTTCGATCGGATTATCAAATTTTGTCTGTGTGGCTTTCCGGATAATTTTTAGAGTATGTTAAAAAGTTCGACCGGATATAAATACCCAATATTTCCCCTGTCGGGAATTTCCAAGTGTTGGATTTTTCCGTAGTTTAAAGACGTTCTAAGTAGTGCAAGTAACTCGATGGACCCTCTAGAAGACAACAAACCTTAACTCGATTATGTGACCGTCTTGAACTGCCCTTTGAACCTTAGGGTTTGGGGCAGTACGACGTGCCACATGTGAGGCGTTGGCTTGACCCTTCTACGGCTGGACCGTTGGTACTGAGGCACGAACTGAATGTTTTTAGACTTGTTTCATGTGTTGAGCTGTATCGGGAAAACTTGGGTGTTTGATTGTTCGATCGGAAAGTTTAACATTTTCTAATTATCTGGAATGTGATACAATAATTGGAATTCACAATGAGTTATGAGATAACTAAATGAATGTTATAAACATAGCACTTTAGTCTCAATTGATCGGTTGCCACGGAATTTTGATGTGATCAAAAGTCCGTCGCAATCACGTAGCGTACGCGGATACTCGCCGGGTAAACTTAATAGACAGCCTTGCTCTATAGCCCCGACCAAGTGACTGTAGGAGAACCCTGTCGCCGAAAGCATCCGTTCGGGTGCTCGTGGTAGCGGTGTTCCGCCTTGGTGCACTTCGTCGACGGTATCAGGGGTGCGGCCGCCTACTAAAGTTTGCGACGAGCATTCGATCTGTTTTTCGGGAATCTTGTTGAATTGCCCGACTTGATATTGAAAAGTGTTTTCGATAATGAGACTAAAATGCGGGGTTTGTAATTGTTAGGCATGCGATGTCTAAGTAATTCATTTGGTCAGGCATGCGATGTCTGAGGTGGTTGCGGATTCCAACTGTTGTAGTTTTACACTTTCTTTTCTGTGACCGTAAGTGTAATATGTGATATCGCCGGTTTCGTTGCTATATGTCAACGACAATTGGGATGCGCATATTTACTTACGTTGATGACATGTGATGTTATGTGTTGCTGGATATGTTATATTGGATCGTCGTGTTTGAATAGCCGGGGGTTTTTATGTGAGATGAGTGTTTTTCATTTTCATTCATGTAAAAACTTGTATGTAATATTCTTTTATTGGGGCACTTCCAGGTTGCGGAAGATGTCACCCTTTGTATATTATTTACTTTTCCGCACTAGGATAGACCCAAGGAGGAGGGCACAAGTAACCGGGTTCTGGAGTCCAGTAGGAGACCAACTCGAGGAGTCGAGTCCGGGTCTCCTAACTCTAGAATTGGTAGGGTTGCTTGCCGCTCTCGTAGGGGTCTAGGGGTGTGGGTTTGGCTATTCATCGCGACCGTGGAATCCGTGTTTTATACTGGCTCGTATTGAAAACACGGACGTCCTAGTATATCCAATATTTCATATGATTCTTCTGCTACGATATCTGTGATGTGATCATGTGATGTTCTGTGATAGATACAGTATATAGTATATATGATATATTATATAGGCGTTACTTATGTTTTACACCCGCGCTAGCCCTACCCCGCTCTGTCGTTAGTTACCTAACCTAACGGTGCACGAGGGGACATCGAGGCGAATGCGGATGGCATAAGTGTACGTCGTATTTATCTGTGATGTTTAGGTACTTAAATGATGGGACTTCATTAATGTGATTAATGAAAGTAAAAGAAACCTAAGATGTTGTAGAATCGAATTTCAAAATAAAAAGGGTAGCTACAGTTCTTGCTTTGCACAGTGGTATATGTGATATATCCTGCACCTTATTCGATGAGGAAAGGACCGAGATCCCTTCACCGGGAGTGACTCCTTTAGCAATAACTGGCAGATGCTACACACTCGGTTTGTCTTTTGATTGCTTTTAAGTGTTTTTGCTTTGCACAGTGATATATGTGATATATCCCGCACCTCATTCGACGAGGAAAGGACCGACGATCCCCTCACCGGGAGTGACTCCTTTAGCAAAACTGGAAAAGCCTCAAAAGCACTCCATTTCAAAATCATTTGATTCTACAACGATATCAAGTTCATTAAGCAATAGGTTTTCAGAAAAACCTGTCGTAGCCCTCCGTCATTTCAGATAAGTAGTAGTTAGTATTCGTGCTACGTTTGTTGGCCTGCGTCAAGGCGTAGTGTGCAGTAGCTGACTGGTGCTTATCCGCATAAGCATATGATGTGATTGGATTAGGGTAGTCGTGCGACTTTGTTGGCCTGCGTCAAGGGTCGTGCGGGTGGGTTTAATTCAATCAGGAAATGACGGGCTGAACTTGACTAGCGGACTATGGTTTGTTGCCCTGCGTCAAGGTCATAGGACGCTAGGGGCAAAATATTATCGGGAATTTCAAGTGTTGAAATTTGCAATGAGATTGCATACCTTCTATGAGATAGTTGGATCCCGATACCCGCTGCGAGTAAGAGTTACTCCTGGGAGAGTTTTACACATTACAATTAGCCGATCAAGTAGGTGTCTAGAAAGGTGTTAACGAGGTTACGCCTCTGGGAAAACGAGGTTTACAGTAATTATGTTCGTGCGAAAGCACGGGGGACCTCCCTCAAAGTACCGACACTGGCCTGGCTGAAAGATTGGCGAACTTGTAGTGTGTAATTAATCCCGGCTAGTCTTTCTTTTTAGGGTTTGAAGGAAGATTTGATAAAAAGCAGTGGGAGCCATCCTGATTAGATAAAATAATAACCAATCTATTCTTGAAAGAGCGCATGCTGAGTGTTTTCTTCTCTCTCTCTCTCCAGGTAGCGACCATATCACGCCTTAATCAAGATAATAATACGGATTATTGACCGAACCCGCTTGTTATACTGAGCTGGGGAACGTTGGTCCCGCTCCAACTTATAATTGTTATAAGACAGAGCAGGAAAGAGGGGAATACCAGATTTCCCGTGCCGCCCATATGAAGAGAGTGCATGCTGATGCATCATCTTCGGGTGTGTTCGTTACAAAGAACTGTTTCTCTGTATCCTCTACGTCCTGGGTATGTGATACCAGATCAGGATCCCAGATATGTAATCTGTTACATAGGGCTACAGATAGGTAGAGAACTGAGAACGGGTGATAAGTTTCATGAGACAGAAAACGGAGCAAGTGTTGCAGCCAAGTATGTTGGTCACTGTCACCCTGTATTACCAATACATTGATTCTGAACAAATACTATTAGATACCGAACCTGATATACAAAATCATATCAGTCTCTTTAGTAGTAAAGAAATGATATAATTTTGTATTGATGGATAATGTTTTGAACATTTCCTATATCAAAAGTTGAACAGTTCAGGCACGTTATCTAAAAGCATTGACGTTCTAAATCAAACTACAGTTCATAGTATACAGAACACACACAAGAGGAAGAGTTCAGAAATGAACGAATCCTTCTTGAGGCATTGTAGACTAGGTCATATCAATGTGACCCGACTAGCTGAAGTTACATAAAGATGCATATTTAAATGAGTTTGAATTTACATCTTGTGAAACTTGCCAGTCATGTCACAGAGATAAGATGACCACAGCTCTGTTTATTGGAAACAGAGAAAGAATTAGTGAACTCTTGGGACTGATACATGATGATGTATGTAATGTCTCCTGTCTACACATGCCAAGACCGGTTCTTTATACTTCATTACATTCTCTGATGATCTTTCAAGATTCAGACCTATGTTCCTGTTGAAACACAAGTCCGAACCTTTTGAGATATTCACAGAATATAAGTTAGAAGTAGAGAACCAATAAGGGTATAAGTATTATGTCATTTGATGAGATCAGGGAGGAGAATACTTCAGCACGGAAATCCTGGACAATTCTAAAGTGGAATGAGATTCTCTCAGCATTACTCCTCCGAATACACCATAGCACGATGGTATATCGGGGCGGGGCAATCACACCCTATATGATATGGTGTGCTCTATGATGAGTACTACTGAGTTACCTATGTTAGTGTATATGCCCTAGAGGCCATTACTGTATCATACTAGTTTGTATATTACTTGATGGAAGCTTGGGATATTCACCTTGTATAAACAATCTTGCTAAATATAGTAGTATGCTACTTGGTTTGTTTCTACTTCAATGTGTACATGTGTTTATTTTGCGATATCACCTATACGCATTAGTGGAGCCCTTAGGATCTTTGCTTGATTACCAGCGTTGTGATGGTAGTCACACTAGTGGGGGCTGGGTAATCTGTAAGCACATCCTTATACAGGTCCCTAGTCGCAGGACTATCGAGACAGGGCATCGATACTCCGGAGTAGACTAGCGTATGCGCTTCTCATCCCAGTGTGGGAGATGGTCTGTCCCACAGCCATCAGTACGTCGTACTGGAGATAGTATACGGGTGCTCGTTGGGTTACGAGTACACTGGACAGGACTCGTCGAGAACTGACAGGTTGGTATTATACCTATCGTCAGTTATCAGTTCCCAGGTGACATGAGTACAGCTTAGTCCGCTGACTTGACACTGGCACTTCGCCTCGAGTGTGTTCCCACTGTACTTTGACTACTACCCTACCATGGCTCAAAGGAGTCGTGCAAACAGGTGGTAGTTGGGTGCAGTCCCGAAGCACTTGGAGGCAGTGCCGGATAGACAGGATTCGTCTCTCCCGGTATTGGGGGTTGACATCGCGCTGTGTCTAGGAGAGCCATTACACGAGTAGTCCCTGGCCAGGGCAAGCGAGATATAGTGGTAGGCTTCCAGTGTTATCTCAGGGTGTTTTGGGCTTCACTCCGACACGACTTGTACCGCTATTGGGGGACTGACGTTTTACCGCCCCCTAAGCCCGACATGCGATATATCAGACGAACAGACCGGACTGTAGGGAGAATGTCACATTCAGACTCAGTAGGAGTTCAGATGGGGTTCACCTCGTCAGCCTTCTTGTCGGCATCTACCTGGGGACCGTTACGCACAGCTAGTGCCGCTTGCGGTCTGTGGTTAAACCCACTGCCAGCGTAGTGTCGAGTCTTTAGAGTCCCACACAGAGGGTATTCGCCTCTGGGCAAAACAGAGTAGAGGTCGCATGGTTTTGCGATAGGGTTCGTTCTCATCCGCGCACTTGTGCACGTTTGGAGTCCGGACGGATATTACTGGCTGGCTCTAGTTTGAGTCAGATACCGATATATGTTTTGGGGTTTCTTTTATCTCTTGGTATTCATGTTCCTCGGAACAAGAATGCGGGTGTGTATGCACAGTTGATTGAGGCGGAGGAAGAGGTTTTTCATTAGGGTTTCGGAACGGGTGCGTATGCACAGTTGACAGTCGTCTTTTTCCAAACCCTAATGGAATTATGATATATCAATTAATAATATTAATAAAATGAAATTGTGTCATGGTTGGTTTTTTGTTGACTTGTTGAATGGTTGACTTGTTGACCATGGTTGAAGTTTTGACCATCATCATTACAAAAGAAAGATGCTCTTTGATTCTAGCAAATTCATTTAATGTTTGAAATGATAATGGTCATTCCTAAACCTTCCATCAACTATTCCATTTTCATTATTATTATTAATTTGATAATTATTTTTGCTTTATGTTATGGTTGCAAAAAGAAAAGAGCTCATTTTTTTCTATCATTTAGCTTCTCTCTCCTCATTTCATCTTCTTCTTCCTCTAGCTCAAGGAGAACCCCTCTCATGAGTTGAGAATCTCTCTCCTTGAAAAGATAAAACCCCAAAAGACACTCTCTACTCACTCTAGGATCAAGGTTTAGCAAGCCGGAGATTCTAGTTCTCTCAAAGTTCGAGAAAGAGCCCGATGGTTGAACCCTCAGGTGGATCCATCTTCGACGGAAGAAGGCAACGAGGAAAGAACCATCAACCTCTACAAAAGTTTGAAGAAGAAGGAGTTCAAGTTAGGTATAACCATCTATCCTAACTCTCCTTACCATGTTAGCTAGTTTAGTTTAGAAAAGATCCCGACTTTGTTAGTCCATGTTGCCCCATGCGCTAAAAATTTGATTTTTATACCGTTTCCGCCTCCCCGTAAGAAACGGGGGTCGCAACGTGGACTTACAGTGGTATCAGAGCCTAACTAAACTTAAACTAGCTTTGTAGTGAAGTGTAACGAAGTTCGGAACCGAAAAAATCCAAAAACCAAACTTTCACAAAACCCTAGTTTCTGTTAAAAAAATTCCTGGTCAAAACGAGATTTGTTATACACCTAAATTCGGCTCAGGGTTTTGTGTGAACACCCAAGAAAAACGATCCCCTAATTCATTCAAACCGCAGCGGTTCCACGGCATGAGGTAGGCATTTGCCGCGGAACCGCCGCCGTTTGTTGTCCTCTCATCATCGTTTTTCGTGCAGTGTGTCTCTGTGTTGGTTTTGGGATTTTTAAGATATATTATATGTGCCCAGATTTTCCAGAACAGAAATTTACTTTTGGGGTCCTATAATTCCGTATTTTTTCCCGAACTTCACTGCACTTTGACTATGATGGTTATATCTGTGATGTTTGCATGTATTGAACGTCGGCTAATCGCTATAAGTCGATTGGTCGGGGTTATACATGATCTGTGTTTGATGTTGGAATGTGTATATGAATGTGTTGGACTGTCGCGGGTGAATAGCCGGGGTGGATGTGAGATGAGCTTTTGTTTTTCTTTCATTCATTTGTAAATGTAAATTGATGTAATAATATTATTTGTATGGCCGCACAACCGGGTCGGGGTTGTAGCCGTCATTGTATAATTCTTTTAACTGTTTTTGCTCCTAGGATAGACCCATGGAGGGGTGCACAAACTACCGGGTTCTTGGCGGGTAGTTTGCCGCACCCGTAGGGGTCTTGGGTGGGGTATTTGCTATTCACCGCGACCGTGTAATCCGCTTCTCGTTGCAGGCTCGAACGGATTGAGGATTTCTAGTATATCCAATGTATTCATCTGTGATCTGTAATTTCTATCATTGCTTTATATTTAGGCGTTGCTTATGTTTTACAGCCGCGCTAGCCCAGCCCCCGCTCTGTCGTTAGTTAAGTAACCTAACGAGTGATGACGGGACCCCGTGGCGAATGCGAATGGCATAAGCGTACGTCATATTTTGGTTGTTTTCTGCAATGGTAGGATTAAATGATGGGACGCATTAAAAGAACTAATGCAAGAATATCACGCATTAAAAGAACTAATGCAAGATAATAAACCAAGCTAAAGTCGTTGGAACACTTTCGAAAAACCACTCGGTTCTTTTCAAAACTAACTTTTAAATGCGGAGCTTGAGCCACTCCTTCTAAAAGCTATCTCGTTCCATCGATTATATCAAGTTCACTACGTTCACGATTTCGCCAAAACCATTCGTAGCCCTCCGTCGTTTCGTATGAATATTCATTAGTATTCAAGCTATGTTTGTTGACCTTCGTCAAGACATAGAGATTGGTAGCTGTTGGGTGTTCATATGTAGCATAGATAGACGCGTTGGTTTGGGACAGTCGTATTGCCTTGTTGACCTTCGTCAAGGGTATATACGGGTGGGTTCAAATTAACCTGGATAATGACGGGCAGAACTTGACATGTGACTTATGATTTGTTGACCTTCGTCAAGGTCATAAGAGCATGGGGCAAAAATCCACATCGGGAGTTTCATAAGTACTGAAACTTGCTAGATTTGCATACCATTTGGAGTGTGATGATTATGGTAGGATTCCTTCATTTTCGTCACGCGATGATATTTGGATCCCGATCCTACTGTGAGTATATGCTACTCCTCGGGAAATTTCTCACTAAACGATCAATGCTATAAACCTAGTAGGTGCCTAGAAAGGTGTTAGCGGGGCTACGCCCCCAGGGAAAAGAGGTTCTTAAATTAAGGAACTTCGCGAAAGCATTGGAAAACCTCCCTCGAAGTACCGACACTGGCCTGGCTGAACGGTTAAGCAAGTATTGTGCGGTGGGATTGATCCCGGCTAATTCTTCCTTTGTGGTTTGAGGAGGGATTCGAGAGACAGTGGGAGCCATCCTGTTTAGACAAATTAAAAACCATTCTAAACTTGCAATAGCGTCGTGCTAAAGTGTTTCTTCTCTCCCCCCTGCAGCGACCAAATTCGAAATGACTGGACTTAAGTTACTTCTAGATAAAAACATACTGACAGGGCCAAACTACAAAGATTGGCTCAGGAATGTCAAATTGGCAATCGCTTACGACAAGCTGGGGTATCTTCTTACCACCAAAGCTCCCCCCGTCCCAGGTCCCACCTCCAGCGTCGTGGATAAGGAAATCCGTAAGACTTGGGAGATTGATTGCGCGAAGGCCAGGTGCCTCGTGCTTGCCTCTATGGACAACGAACATCAGAGGAGGCATGAGAATATGGACCTCGAGTCCATATTTCTCCATACAAAAGAACTGTATGGAGAGCAGTCTCGTATCGCAAGATACGAAGTGTCGAAGAAGTTATTTTCAACTAAGTTGGCCGTCGGATCATCGGTAGCGGACCACGTGCTTAAGATGATTAGCTACACTGAGGAGCTCGCAGAACTTGGGACCACGTTGGACAGTGAACTCTATACGGATTTAATTCTCCAGTCCCTTCCATCCACTTACGCCCAGTTTATACTGAACTTCAACTTACAAGAAAAGGAAGTTGAACTTTCAGAACTCCTCAACCTGCTGAGGAGCGCAGAGGGCACCCTACAGAAGGGTAGGGAAACACCCGCTTTGTTTGTAGGAGGATCTTCTTCCTCTAGGTCCAAGGCGAAAGCCAAGGGAAAGAGGAAGAAAGCCCCCGCCAAACCAAGAGGCGGTGTTAGTAAAGTGGGTACGAAGGGAAAGGAAAAGGCAACAAAGATTGCGGGGAAGCTTGTTGTAAAGGAAGAATGCTTCTATTGTCATAAGAGTGGACACTGGAAGAAAGATTGTAGGGCTTGGAAAGCCAGGACACAGGAACTGAAGCAGGTTGCGGCTTCAGCTTCAGGTGTGTATGTTATTGAAAACTGTCTTTCTATAAACTCTACTTCCTGGGTATTGGATACCGGATCAGGATCTCATATCTGTAATTCTTTGTAGGCGTTGAGAAACCGTAGGTTTTTGATGGAAGGTGACATGACCCTCAGAGTTGCGAACGGAGCTAGCATGGATGCTAAAGCCGTGGGGGACTATCACATGGGAATGTCAGATGGGCATGTTTTGGTTTTGCGTAATTGATTTTTTGTACCCAACGCAACTTGTAATATCATTTCTGTATCTTTGGTTTCTAAAGAAGGTTATGAATTTGCGTTTGTAAGTAATGTTGTAAACATTCACCTTAATCAAGTTCTGATTGGGTCAGGTACATTGAGCAATGGTATATACGTATTAAACCAACCACAGATTTTCAATGTCCAGAATACACACAAAAGAAAGTCTCCAGATATCAATCAGGCTTTCTTATGGCATTGTAGACTGGGTCACATCAATGAGACACGGTTGACTAAGTTACATAAAGAAGGATACTTGGATCCGTTCGAGTATCAGTCTTATGCCACTTGTGAATCTTGTCTCATGGGAAAGATGACAAAGACTCCGTTCACTGGACACGGAGAAAGAGCGAGCGAGCTCTTGGGACTCATACACAGTGACGTGTGTGGTCCAATGTCTACACATGCGCGAAGCGGTTATTCATACTTCATTACTTTCACAGACGATTTCTCTAGGTATGGACATGTCTTCTTAATGAAGCACAAATCCGAGGCCTTTGAGAAATTTCGGGATTACAAGAATGAAGTTGAAAAACAAACAGCCAAAAGTATTAAGATTCTAAGATCAGATCGAGGTGGTGAATACTTGAGTGCCGAGTTCCTGGACTATTTAAAAGAGAATGGAATTCTCTCTCAGCGTACTCCTCCATACACTCCGCAACATAACGGTGTATCGGAAAGGAGGAATCGAACCCTATTGGATATGGTTCGTTCCATGATGAGTAAGGCTGAGTTACCGCGATCTTTCTAGGGCTATGCACTAGAAGCAGCTGCATATCTCTTGAACAAGGCTCCTACCAAGACTGTGCCTACCACTCCATATCAGATGTGGAGTGGGAAGAAACCCTGTCTTAAGTTCCCTAAGATATGGGGATGTCCAGCTTTTGTAAAAAAGCAGCATGCGGACAAGCTCGAGGCACGTTCAGTACAATGTAAGTTTGTGATACCCAAAGAACTCCAGGGTGTATCTGTTCTATTCCGCTGAGGAACAAAAAGTTTTTGTTTCTCAACATGCCCGCTTCTTGGAAACTGAGTTTTTGGAAACCCAGATAAGTGGGAACGCAATAGAACTGGAAGAGATTCCAGAACCACAAGCTATTACTGAAGACTTGGAAGAGCCAGTAAGTTCAAAAGAACAGGACATTCCTATGCCGCTCCGCAGGAGTAGTAGGCAGTCTCATCCGCCCGAGAGATACTGCGGTTTTCTCATAGACGGGGATAGAGAGGATTGCATCATAGACTATGATGAGCCTACTAGCTTCCAGCAGGCCGTTCAGAGCGTTGACTCGGTAAAATGGCTGGATGCAATGAGGACCGAAATGGAGTCCATGTACACCAACAAAGTATGGATGTTGGACATTGCTCCAGACGAGGTAAAACCCGTAGGATGCAAGTGGATCTTCAAAAGGAAGATTGGTGTAGATGGACAGGTTGAGACCTATAAAGCTAGACTTGTAGCAAAGGGTTTCCGTCAAAGACCTGGCTTGGACTATGACGAAACCTTTTCTCCAGTGGCTATGCTGAAATCCATTCGGATCCTTCTTGCCATTGCTGCCTTCCACGATTATGAGATTTGGCAGATGGACGTAAAAACCGCTTTTCTAAATGGAAATTTAGAGGAGTGTGTCTATATGGATCAGCCAGAGGGTTTCATTCAGAGTGGGAGCAGCGGAAAGGTGTGCAAGTTGCTTAAGTCCATCTATGGACTAAAGCAGGCATCGCGGAGTTGGAACATCTGTTTTGATGAGACGGTCAAGGAATTTGGCTTTATCAAAAATCCAGATGAACCATGCATCTATAGTAGATTTGTAGCGAGAACTGTAGTATTCCTCGTTTTATACGTGGATGACATTCTCTTAATAGGAAATGACATTCCTATGCTACAATCTGTCAAGGGGTTCTTGTCACACAGGTTCTCCATGAAAAACCTGGGTGATGCCTCATATATCCTGGGGATCCGGATCCATCGTGATAGATCCAAGAGGATATTAGGACTTTCTCAGTCCAGGTACATCGACACCATAGTGAAAAGATTCAGTATGGAAGATTCCATGCGCGGTAACCTACCGGCTTGTCACGGGATCACCCTCTCTAAAGAGATGTCTCCCAAGACTGATTTGGAGAGGGATCGCATGTCTATTATACCCTACGCTTCTGCGGTAGGCTCTATAATGTATGCGATGTTGTGTACCAGACCGGATGTAGCTTATGCACTGAGTGTGGTAAGCCGGTATCAGTCAAACCCTGGGGAGAAACACTGGATAGCGGTAAAGAACATTCTCAAGTACCTGAGAAGGACTAAGGAGATGTTCTTGGTGTATGGCGGAAAAGTCCTCCAGATCGAGGCCTTTGCTGACTCCAGCTTCCAGAGTGACAAGGATGATTCCAAGTCCATGTCGGGTTTTGTCTTTACCCTCAATGGAGGGGCGGTGTGTTGGAAGAGTTCCAAACAGGAAACCGTTGCAGACTTGACGATGGAAGCGGAATACATCGCTGCATCTGATGCCGTAAAATAAGCTGTCTGGATAAGGAAGTTCTTGAAAGAACTTCAGGTGGTTCCGTCCATTGTTGACCCAATACCTCTGTATTGCGACAACAACGGGGCTATAGCTTTAGCAAAGGAACCCAGGTCCCATCAGAGATCCAGGCACATCTTGAGGCGGTATCACCTGATCAGGGAGATCGTGGATCGCAAGGAGATCGAGGTTCGGAGGGTTGCTTCAGAAGAAAACACTGCAGATCCATTCACCAAGGCCCTACCCCAGACTCAGTTCGAGCGGCTGATCGAGATGATAGGTCTTCGATACGCCAGTACATGGCCTTAGTGCAAGTGGGAGATTGTTAGTGTATATGCCCTAGAGGCCATTACTGTATCATACTAGTTTGTATATTACTTGATGGAAGCTTGGGATATTCACCTTGTATAAACAATCTTGCTAAATATAGTAGTATGCTACTTGGTTTGTTTCTACTTCAATGTGTACATGTGTTTATTTTGCGATATCACCTATACGCATTAGTGGAGCCCTTAGGATCTTTGCTTGATTACCAGCGTTGTGATGGCAGTCACACTAGTGGGGGCTGGGTAATCTGTAAGCACATCCTTATACAGGTCCCTAGTCGCAGGACTATCGAGACAGGGCATCGATACTCCGGAGTAGACTAGCGTATGCGCTTCTCATCCTAGTGTGGGAGATGGTCTGTCCCACAGCCATCAGTACGTCGTACTGGAGATAGTATACGGGTGCTCGTTGGGTTACGAGTACACTGGACAGGACTCGTCGGGAACTGACAGGTTGGTATTATACCTATCGTCAGTTATCAGTTCCCAGGTGACATGAGTACAGCTTAGTCCGCTGACTTGACACTGGCACTTCGCCTCGAGTGTGTTCCCACTGTACTTTGACTACTACCCTACCACGGCTCAAAGGAGTCGTGCAAACAGGTGGTAGTTGGGTGCAGTCCCGAAGCACTTGGAGGCAGTGCCGGTTAGACAGGATTCGTCTCTCCCGGTATTGGGGGTTGACATCGCGCTGTGTCTAGGAGAGCCATTACACGAGTAGTCCCTGGCCAGGGCAAGAGAGATATACTGGTAGGCTTCCAGTGTTATCTCAGGGTGTTTTGGGCTTCACTCCGACACGACTTGTACCGCTATTGGGGGACTGACGTTTTACCGCCCCCTAGGCCCGACATGCGATGTATCAGACGAACAGACCGGACTGTACGGAGAATGTCACATTCAGACTCAGTAGGAGTTCAGATGGGGTTCACCTCGTCAGCCTTCTTGTCGGCATCTACCTGGGGACCGTTACGCACAGCTAGTGCCGCTTGCGGTCTGTGGTTAAACCCACTGCCAGCGTAGTGTCGAGTCTTTAGAGTCGCACACAGAGGGTATTCGCCTCTGGGCAAAACAGAGTAGAGGTCGCATGGTTTTGCGACAGGGTTCGTTCTCATCCGCGCACTTGTGCACGTTTGGAGTCCGGACGGATATTACTGGCTGGCTCTGGTTTGAGTCAGATACCGATATATGTTTTGGGGTTGCTTTTATCTCTTGGTATTCATGTTCCTCGGAACAAGAATGCGGGTGTGTATGCACAGTTGATTGAGGCGGAGGAAGAGGTTTTTCATTAGGGTTTCGGAACGGGTGCGTATGCACAGTTGACAGTCGTCTTTTTCCAAACCCTAATGGAATTATGATATATCAATTAATAATATTAATAAAATGAAATTGTGTCATGGTTGGTTTTTTGTTGACTTGTTGACCATGGTTGACTTGTTGACCATGGTTGACTTGTTGACCATGGTTGAAGTTTTGACCATCATCATTACAAAAGAAAGATGCTCTTTGATTCTAGCAAATTCATTTAATGTTTGAAATGATAATGGTCATTCCTAAACCTTCCATCAACTATTCCATTTTCATTATTATTATTAATTTGATAATTCTTTTTGCTTTATGTTATGGTTGCAAAAAGAAAAGAGCTCATTTTTTTCTATCATTTAGCTTCTCTCTCCTCATTTCATCTTCTTCTTCCTCTAGCTCAAGGAGAACCCCTCTCATGAGTTGAGAATCTCTCTCCTTGAAAAGATAAACCCCAAAAGACACTCTCTACTCACTCTAGGATCAAGGTTTAGCAAGCCGGAGATTCTAGTTCTCTCAAAGTTCGAGAAAGAGCCCGAAGGTTGAACCCTCAGGTGGATCCATCTTCGACGGAAGAAGGCAACGAGGAAAGAACCATCAACCTCTACAAAAGTTTGAAGAAGAAGGAGTTCAAGTTAGGTATAACCATCTATCCTAACTCTCCTTAGCATGTTAGCTAGTTTAGTTTAGAAAAGATCCCGACTTTGTTAGTCCATGTTGCCCCATGCGCTAAAAATTTGATTTTTATACCGTTTCCGCCTCCCCGTAAGAACCGGGGGTCGCAACGTGGACTTACAACCTATTTCCTTTTGGGAGTTATGCACTTGAGAAGCTGCATACCTATTGAATAGGATTCAAATCAAATCAGTCGCCTACCATTTCATATGTGATATGGAATGGAAAGAGCCCATGTCTTAAGCTAGTTAAGATTTGGGGTTGACCGGCCTATGTCTAAAAGCAAAATCCGGACAAGCTCGAGGCAAGGTCTGTTATGTAGAACTGGAAATGTTCCAGCCATACAAACTGCAGCTGATGATTTGAAAGAACCAAAGGATTCAATAGTTACCAACGAACCTCAGCCTCTCCGCCGATCTAGTAGGGTTCCTCACCCACCTGAGAGATACTTTGGTTTCTCGATAACAGTGGGAGAGAGGATTGCATCATGAGATGATAACCCAACTAGTTTCGAGCAGGCCATCGAGAGTGACGACTCTGTAAGAATGGCTGGATGCTTAGTGATCTGAGATGGAATCCATGTACACCGACAAAGTATGGACTTTGGTTGCTATATCTGAAGGGTTAAATCCCCATCAGGAGCAAGTATATCTTGAGAAGATTACTTGGTGTACTTGGAAAAGTTGAGACTTTCAAAGCTAGACTTGTTAAAGGTTTTCGTCATCGACCAAGCGTGGACAATGATGAAACCTTTTTCCAGTGCCTATGCTTAAGTCCATCCAGATCCTACTTGCCACGGCTACATACCATGACTACGATATCTGGCGGTTGGGTGTAATGACAGCTTTTCTAAATGATGTTTTAGAAGAGTACGTCTATAAGTACACAGCCAGAGGGCCTCGTAGACAGTGGGAGCAGCGGAAACGTGTGCAAGATGCTTTATAGGATAAAGCAGGCATCGCGGAGTTGGAACATCTGTTTTGATGGATTAGTCAAAGAAGTTGACATCATCAAAATGGTAGATGAACCTTGTATAAACAAAAAGATAGTAGGGAGTATGGTGACGATCTTCGTAGAGTACGTGGATGACATACTCTTGATAGGGAAGGAGTTTCCTATGCTATGTTCGGTCAATCTCCGCTTATCACAAAGATTCTCCGTGTAGGATCAAAATGATACCTCCTAAATCCTGAGTTTTAGATCTATGAGATAGATTTAATTGGATGTTAGGATTCTCACTAGTTGTAGTGAGATGATATCAATCGATCCTGGGGAGAATCACTGGAAGGGTTCCAGGGTGATAAAGACGACTGAATATCAGTCACAGGCATTGTCTTTACCCTCAGTAAAGGGACGGTATGTTGGAAGAGTTCCAAGATAGATACCGTGGTATACTAGAAGATAAAGGCAGGATACATCGCTACTTAAGATGCTACCAAAAAGGATGTTTGGGTGTATATTGGTTCATGAGATGAACTACGTTCCAACCATTGTGAGACAATGGAGTTGTGGTTTATGCCAAGGAACGTCCGCCCCATCAGTGATCCAGACATATTCTAAGGCAGTATCACCTGATCATGGAGATGGTTGATCTCCAAGGAGATCGAGGTTAGGAGAGTAGACTCAGAGGACAAACACAGCGGATCCACTCACAAAGGCCTGTTCCCAGAGAGAGATTTTTTATGGGATGGTTGAGTATGAGATACTACAAACACTGCTATCAGATGGCCCTAGTGCAAGTGGGAGATTGTTAGTTATATGTATGCCCTAGAGGCCATTACTATACATAGGATGTATATTGTAGTGGATGCTGGGACATATATAGGGAGGACTTTCTTGCTCGACATGATAGTATGCTATCTGGTTGATCTTTACCTTAACGTGTACACAGATTGTCTCCCTGTTACATGTTGGTAAAGCCCTTAGGATCTGTACTTGACTACCTGGACTATGATGCGGATCATACTAGTGGGGACATGGTAGTCCATAAGTACATCCTTCAAAGTCCCTAGTCGTGGGTGTATCGAGACAGGGCATCGATATACCAGAGTAGACTAGCGTATACCTTCTCGACCCATACAGATGGGCGATGGATGATCCCATATCCATTGGTGTTTGACATCAGAGATGATATACGGGTGCTCAGTAGAGACTGGGTACACTGGACGGACTCGCCGAGAACTCCCAGATGGTATTATACCTCACGTCAGATGGCAGTTCTCTGGTGACACTGGTACAGAGTAGTCTGTTGACCCGAGATCGTCATAGAGTCTTGTGTGGTTCCCACTGTGCTTTGATTTCCATCTTACCACATCCAAGAGGGCGTGCAAAACGGTGGTTTTTGGGTACAGTCCCGAATCACATGGAGGCAATGAGCGATAGGAGGGGATTCGTCTCTCCCGTTATAGGGAGTTAATGTTGCGCTGTGTTCGATTGGCTATAACAGGAAATCCCTGGCCAGGGTTGCTGAGATTTACTGGTAAGTGTTACCAGTAGTTTCTCTAATTTTTATAGACCTCATATCGACACGACTTATCGAGCTATTGGGGTCTGACGTTTACCACCCCTAGGCGAGATATGCGACATATCAGACGATCAGACCGGACTGTACGGAAGTGTTACTGGTTGGATTCACTGGAGTGTGAGCGGGCTTGCTCGTCGATCTTCAGATCGCTCAATACCCGGGTGGCCGTTACATTTAGAAGACCGCTTGCGGCTTGTGGGTGCTTGATATGATCATCATCTGCTGCCGGCGTATTGACGAGTCTTTAGAGTCCTACACAGAGGTTTCCTGGTTCAAACGAAACGAAATAGGAGCGCATATGAGATATGTGCGGGACCAAGAATAATGCGTGTATGTGATACCGTATTCCATTCTCGCGATGAATGTATCGATTAGGTTATATGCGATATACCCTAGTTATCGAATCAAGGATTGATTCGATAAACCGATACATTGGATACTAGTCGGTTATATGTGATATGACCGGATCGTTAAATCAAGTGTTGATTTAATGATTTAATGTATAATTATATATTTGATATATTACTTTTCATTAACTAGTATCGGTTCACTTTAAATGGATTTTCTCACTCGGGTGTGCGCATTGCATATGCGATATGATTTTGTGCACATGATTGTATCATGTTTGATGATACATGCTTTTTGGTTAAGTGTAAAGTATTAAACTATGGTTAAGAGGATGATTAGGGTTTTTACTTATTCATTTATTTATTTATATATTCATTTTGGAAATTATTTAAGGATGGTGGCTTATTTTGTTTTATGTTGAAGCTTCTTGAAGCTTTGATCAAGTCAACCATTCTTATCTCATCCTTAACCCTAACCATTCCAACTAACCTTGGTTTAATCTCTACACTTCACCATGGTTTGCATTATGATAAGATTTCATTTTTCTTTTCATTTTAAAATAACTTATCATAACAATTATCTTCTTCTTCTTCCTTTCTTTACTTGAAGAAAGCAAGCTTCATCAATGGTGATTGATGAAAACAAGTGAGAAATCCAATTCTAAAGTTAACCCACTTCCTATTTCTTCATCCTCTACCTCTTGCCAAGTAGTGAAGGTGGAGCTTGATCTAGCAATGCTTCGACGTAGATCATCTTCGGCACGTCGTCGATGACCTAGCCCGTCCATTCTCCGATGAAGCCGACACTAGAGCCCGGGGTTCGACTTGGACAGCGAGGAGACTTCATTGCGGAGCTATGGAGGTGGAGCACCGGATCTACAAAGGTTGTATTTCCGAGTTCTTGTAGTTAATTGTTAACTAGTTTTGTTTCGCCTAGTTTTCTAGCCAACGATCCATACACTAGGGTTTCTCGGCACCGTAATTTTTGAAATTGGCATGGTTGATGCCTTGTGAGACCTCTAGAGAGTGCCTAGGAACCCTACACTCTGTGCATGAATCTGACACGGAGCAACAGCAGGTACAAGAGGCAACGCCCCTGGTGTGGTGAAGGTGGTAAAGTGATGTGTGGTACGGCGGTCTCGCCCTCACCTGGCTCTGGACAATCTCGAATACGATGATAAGAACTCCCGCAGCGGAAACATCCCGACAATGGCCGCTGACCCTCTTGGGGATAAGAGCTGAACAATCTGCCTCGCCCCAAGTTCCTGCCACCTGCAAGACGTCTATCACGGCTTCTAAACGGCTGTTTCTGTGATGATGTATCCGTACGAACTCTCTTCGGATCCGAAACTACCGAAGCCTCAGCAAAGCGCTCCTCGACTAATAAGGCTTCATCTACAACATGCTGCATAGGTCTCGCAATGTTGTGCGCTGATCGCAAGAAACAATGGGGTAAGCAAGACTCGAACAAATCTCTTGACTCGCATCTCCTCAGTAGCCACTAAATACGGGGCATAAACAGATAGCTCGGTGAACTGCACATTATACTCCGCAAATGTCATATCCGGCGTCTGACATAAAGACTTGAACCTGCGTGCTCTAGAATCTCTAACACTCTATAGAAGGAAACGGGCAAGGAACACTGTCATGAACTCAGTCCAGGTCATAGGAGGAAGACCTACTGCTCTGCCCTTTCTATCGACTCGCACCACTTCTGCACAAGACCTTTGAGGAGAATGCTCGCAAACTCCACCCATCTCGCATCTGAGCATCTGAGTGAACGACATATCCCGGCCATCTTATCGATAAATGACTGTGCGTCCTCGGCTGCAACGGTGCCTGTGAAGACCGGAGGCTTCAGCCTCATAAATTCAGATAGCAATACTGTAATAACCTCTGTAGCCGTAGGTGCAACTGCCTGAACTGTAGGTACCATCACGGTCCCTGTAACGGGTGGAACTACTTCTGGTCGCTGTGCTCGAAGTGTCTCAACTAACGACCCCATCATCTGGCGCATCTCCTACATACCGGCCCCTAGCATAGCGATCTGGTCTGTCGGAGGAGGAACAGTCTGCTCTGGTACAACGGGTGTACTGCCCGGGTCAGTACTCATCTCAGACGAGTCAACTCTAATCTCGGCTCTCACGGCCGCTCTCTGCGCCCTCGTACTCTTTGGCAGCATAATGGGTGAAAAGAAAATAGGATTCGATAACGATACGGAAATCGAATCATAAGAAAGTATATAATCATGAAGGAATTTCAATCAATAAGTCCTAAGGTCACTTAGGCGATGTACCGTGTCGTGAGTTTGCCGCGGAACATACACACGCTACGCCACTCTGCTTCAGCTAACTAATCCATCATACCAGGGTCATCCTATACTCCGAAAGGTAAAAGCTACGCTCTGATACCAACTTTTTCACGACCCAAAGTTCGGCCCGTGACCGGCACTTAACTACGTAACGTCTACAGGAGCAACGCGATCAAGTAAGCCGAAAACCAGAAATTAGAACCATTAAAATAATGAATGAAGAAAACATTAGTTTAAAATATTTAGAAAACCTTGAGGAATTGAGTAAAAATCCTTAAAGTTTATGTTATTTTCTTAAAAATTTCGGCAGCACCTTCTTTGTAAAAACTAGCCCCGGAAACGGGTATCAAACATGATATAAGTAAAATGACTGATAACAAGAATATAACATCCCCAAACGGGAGCAATCATGCCCAACGGCGGAAACAACCACCATAAGAATAGTATACGACGCCGTAGCGAAGAAATGAGAAATATAAGTGAAAAAACATCATAAAAGATAAAATTGCATAAATAAAGTCGGCCCACACGAGCTCGACACCAGAGTACGAAATAATATACAACATCGTCCTCTCAACTGGTCTCTAAGTCAATACATGAAATAGTAGATGGAGAATACTAGATACAATAGAGTGTACAAATGGAAAATAACCGGATACCACAAACCCACCTATCAGCAAAATAGCTCACGCGCCAACTGCAGTGGTATCCATAGCCAAAAAGATACAAGAGATAGCCCTGCCGCAACTACTCTGAGGGTCGACCTGCAAACACTGTGGCACAACGGGGGTGAGTTGCCAACTCGAGAATAGTAAATAACATATAAAGGTAATCGCGAGTATCCACGTACTGCGATACTCTAACATGTGCAATCAGATAACATCTGTAGGATGAGCTGGGTATGCGATAATCATGCAAAGTACTCTATCAGGTACTACAACTACATGATGCAATGCATAACAATGAATGCCAAGCATGGGATAAAATATCAACTACACGGATCATCAACGTGGAAAACCCCGGTGTCAACCAAAAACACCCCAAAATCCCGATAACTCAGGCACCGTCACTCTATTTGGCCATCAATCCTGTAAATCTCATAGGAGCCGGGTGCCCAACATTAGCACCCGAAAATATCATGAAATACTCGTGTCCAGCATCGACACGCAAATCCTCATATATTGGGCTTCGTCAGTCCGGATCGGCCCACGGGTTCCGTCTGCGGAATCGGCCCTCGGCCCATGGCAATACGGGTCGTCCCGTATCCATCCCTCGACTCTGGTCAGTATCCTTCGGATAACCGCCAGGTCCAACCAATCATCGGTAGGTAGTAGTCCCTCTGCCAGGCTCACCGCTTACTTCACAACAAATCCGTTCTCGCCCCGGGGTACCATACCGGGTCCACCATGTACCCGCAATCGGCCTCATCCAGCTCCTTGATTCGGGTTCACATGTCACACGTCTCAGAACCGAGAAAACGCATGGTGGACGCACTGAAATATCATATCAAGAGAAACCGGGTTTTCAAAACAGTGCATGTTTTCTTAAAATAATACCACGGTTCTCAAATCCAGAAATCACATGAATCCAAAACTCACTGCGTAAAGCCATGCAATGTGTCGTATACCGCATAAAATCGTACTATGAGTAAAGAGGAAAACCGCACTTTTAAAAGGATCCAGTTGAAAACATTTCATGCGGTCCCTAATTTTTTAAATCAAAGTCAGCATAACAATGTATGTGCAAGAGTATGTATGTATGTAGGCATGGATGTACAAAGATATGTATACGCAAGTATGGATGTATAAGTGGTATATACGTAAGCATGAGTGTACAATATGTATATGTGCCAATATGCGACAGAATCATGTCTAATCATCAATGATGCGGTGATAAAAATGATGTATGGTTCGTGGCAATCCTATAGTGCGAGTGTCATGGCAATCACTAACGGTGTGGGGGTAACATACAAATAGTGCTCGTGCAACTTGAACCGTTAGTGACGGTGCGGTGTTACATAACTACTATTTCTATATGCAACAAAAGAAGGGTACACTACAATAGTACATATTCACAAGCAATATACATATAAATATATATACGCGACTATAATATCCTATCAAGCCCTGACGCTTAACGCCATACGGGCGATTTTCCCGTAGATGTTAAATCTACTCACCGTGGGATCGTGCTAAGTGTAGCCGAATACTTGCTTCCCCTTCTTTGCGGCATCCGACGTACCTGCCTGCGAACCTAGAATTTACACAAAGAATACACATAAGCTAAAATCCTGCAAAAACGCGATATCAAAACCAAGCGAGAAACTCGCGTCGCGAACTAAACGTGTGTGTATCCGATACACAAAAACGTGTGTATACGCGTCTGAAACTACCCTGACATGCTGTGATATGCAGCAAATGCTAAACCCACTCTCATAACACACGTGTCGCGCAAGCTCAAAAGTATTGGAAACACGGTATTTTGTTCCAGAATTTGATTAAAGTGAAAACAGGAAAAGTTGCATATACCAAAGGTCTTAAATATGTTGCAGACACCAACTCACCAAACCCCGACACCCAGCTCCCACATCTGGCCGCAAATTGCAGCCAGAACACATTTATTTGCGGCCCAGAAGAAGAATGGGGGTCCCGTGCCTTGTGTGTGTGGTCTAGGTCTAGTGTACATGCTCCAGTAATTGCAACTTTTGCCTGAAGCAACCGGGTTGAAAGCAGATCACAAGAGAGCACTAATCTTAATTTAAACACTAATTTAACACTAAACTAATACATAATGGTGTTTTAGTGTAACCTGAAATAATTTCTAGCATTAAAAGACACTAACAACACTTAGTTAAGCTAACCAAGCCATAAAAACTCTAATTTGACTTAATCTCTACTTAAAACACAAAATTAGCACATAAACCGACTAAAACAATAATTTAAGCTATCTACTCTACAATTTTAGCAAAGAGGTAAATAGGGTAGGCTTTATACCTCAACAAGGTCCTAGGAGGGATCAATCTTGCTGACCTTGCATCAAGAACCAAAAGGGAAGTGTTTTTAGATGTTTAGTAAGAGGTTTAGTGAAGAAAAGATGGATTTTTGCAATAGAGATGTGCTTGGATGCAAGAATAGGATGAAGAAGAAGAAGAAGGAAAGGGGAGGGCTTTGCTGCTGCTACTGCTGGGATTGCTGCTGCTGCTGCTGAAAGTATTGGAGAAAGAGAGAGAGAAAGTGTGTGCAAAGAAGTCAAAAGCACATGCCTCAATATAATATCCCACCATGCCTCTTTATCAATTCTTTTCTTATTTCTATTTTCTTTATTAGTTTTAGTTTTGTTTTGGGTTACAAAAAAAAGAAATTGGGACAAAGGGAAAAAGAAAAAAATGGTAGACATGTTAAAACTTAACCTAGGGTGAAAATGTGCATGCTACACTAATTTTGCTTAGGAAAATAATTAAGAAATTTCGTCCTAATTATGTGAACACTAAACTAATTAATAATAAATAAAACACAATTATAAATATAATTACCCACTTTTCACCAATAATATTGATTTATTCCATTTTATGTGGAAAAAGTTAGTTAACGGGATTCATGAAAATAAGCATCAAAGCTAATTAACGCGAAAATTAACCTAAACGAATTTCAAAGCGTTATAGAAACGAAACCCCTCCTTTCACTCATTGCCTCCATGTGACTCGGGATTGTACCCAAAAGCCACCATTTTGCACGTTCTCTTGAACGTGGTAAGGTGGAATTCAAAGCACAGTGGGAATCACACAAGACTCTATGATGATCTCGGCTGTACAGATTAACCTGTACCAGTGTCACCAGAGAACTGCCATCCGACGTAAGGTATAATACCATCTGGGAGTTCTCGGCGAGTCCGTTCAGTGTACCCAGTCTCCACTGAGCACCCGTATACTGTCTCTAATGTCAAACATCATTGGATATGGGATCATCCATCGCCCATCTACATGGGTCGAGAAGCTATACGCTAGTCTACTCTGGTATATCGATGCCCTGTCTTGATACACCTATGACTAGGAACATTTGAAGGATGTACTTAGCGACTACACTGTCTCCACTAGTATGATCTGCTTCATAGTCCTGGCAGTCAAGAACTCATCCTAAGGGCTTTATCAACATGTAACATAGAGACAATCAGCGTACATGTTAAGATAAAGAGCAACCAGAGAGCATACTATCATGTCGAGCAAGAAAGTCCTCCTTATATATGTCCAAGCATCCACTACAATATATATCGTATGTACAGTAATGGCCTCTAGGCATGCATATGACTAACAACATCCTCATATCATATATTATATTAGTGCAGGTTATGATAGTTTTATATTCATGACCTAGGTATCATTGTGCATTTCGATTTCTACCTTGTGATGTACTTTTATTCACAGAGTTGGCAACTCACCCCCGTTGTGCCATAGTTTCTTGCAGGTTTTACCGCTTGGATTATTAGCGGCTTTGCACATATTCCTTTCGGTGATTGCTTGGGTAAGTTGGTTACTGTTGTATCGTACTCACACTCGTTTATTCATATATTCTTGTATCTAGTAAAACTCCATCAACTTAGAAAGGGTATATTGTGGACTTAGAAACGAGACTTAGAGTTGTGTGTTGTGATGTCGCACTCATTAGAGTCGACCATTTATATTGTTGTTGTTGTTTCACTTTTCTTTTCTTCGCCATTGTGCATCGTATATTGTTTGCTTGATGGAACCGCTATTTGGGCGTGGAAGCTAGCTTCCGTTGGAATGCTATTTTTATTATTATGTTTGTATCGGGTTTTATGCAAAATTTACAAAGGAGGTGTTGTCGAATCTTTAAAACGTCATAGATGCTTTTCAAACATACTTTATTAAACTCAAATGTTTATTTTAAAATGATTCCATCTGATGACTATTTCAAACCTCACCTCCAATGTTTTCAAAAAGGGTTTAGATTCAGGGTTTCGGCTTACTTGGACCGCGTCGATATCTTTAGATGTCACGTGATTTAAGTGCCGGTCATGTGCCGCATTTGGGTCGTGAAAGGATGACATGCTCTTGATAGAAAGTGATATTCTTATACTATGATCGGTTATACTGTGGTCGTCACAAGGTATTTCTCCACATAGGATCTAGATAAAATATCAAGGATTCTGGCGATTAGATCTATGGTTTTAGATCTATATTTGGGAATTGTCCCAATTAGAGTACTTGACATTATTCTAAAGTGTTTTGGAATGAACGACTCCTGGCGAGGTGGTGTACCCGTAGGTGATGGAGTCACCCTCTACAGTGACGAGGAGAGGGATTTGCATGATTGACATATCACTTGCTTAGGGTATTGAGTCAATCATGACATGTCAAGTACAACATCAGATATTGTTTTTGCACTGGCTGCAATAAACATATATTAATCCAATCCTGGAGAAACATTTAGAAGTAGTTTTGAACTTAAGTTGATGTTCTCTTAATATGGTAACGGCAGCCCCCTTCAGAAGGAAGGAGGTTATCATTTTGGGCTTCCAAGGTGACCTGGATGACAGATTAACTGTCAGAATTATAGTTTTCCCTCTTTTGTGGTGCGGTATGTTGGACAGGTGGTCCAAGAGGATACTGTGGCAGGCATGACTCAGGATACTGATTCATTCAGTGGATGATACAGTCTAAGAAGTTTGTTGAATTTGGAGTTCATTTGTGAACTGGGACCCATCAGATATCCAGACAAATTCTAAGACATGTATTGCTCATTTCGGGAGATAGTCTTTCTCCGTGAAGTTGAGATATAAAGAGATAGAAATAGAAACACTAGAGCGGATCCACTCACTGAGGCTATTTCTCGAACACAATAGTTTCACAAATAGGCTTTGTGAGACTAATAAGTAGAGGAGTTGGGTGTTCGGTATCACACGGGCTGTGAGTATGAGACACCGCAATAATTAGACTTAAGTGCAAGTGGGATATTGTTAGATATAGTGCCCTCAAGTAAATTATTGAATCGCAGGCGCGCAATTGTGATAATTGAGGGAAGACCTATACCGGTAGAACAGTCTTACTTAAGATGATTGTATTCTATCTGGTTTATCTTTTTCATCATGCGGAGCATCAGGTGGCATTACAGATCACTATTACATGTTGATAGAGCCCATAGGATTCTTTCTTGACTACCAGCATTATGATGGTGATCATATACGTGGGAGCTGGATGGTCTATAAGCACATCCTCAAATGTCCCTAGTCATAGGAGTATCGAGACTGGGCATCGATACTCCGGAGTAGACTAATGTATATTTATTCAGACCCTGACGAAGGGTGGTAGCCGGTCTCACAAGCCATTGGTGTCAGTTAGTCACCTAAGATTGTATACAGGTGCTTATTAGGTTATGAATACACTGGACGGACTCGCCGGGAACCTGCTAGATGGTATTATACCTATTGTCAGATTGTTGTTCCCAGGTGACATGAGTACAGCTTAGTCTGTCAACCTGAGATCGTCATTTATCTCGTGTGAGTTCCCTCTGTGCTTTGATTACTACCCTACTACGGCCCAAAGGAGTCGTGTAAACAAGTTTTAGTTGGGTACAGTCCCGAGCCATATGGAGGCAGTGAGCGAATCGTTGGGGATTCATCTTTCCCGGTATTGGGGGTTGATGTCGCGTAGTGCATGGGTGGCCATCACCAGAAATCCTTGGCCAAGGTAGTCGAGAATTACTGATCTAGGATCAGTAGTTTCTCAGATCGTGATGGGCTTCATACCTACACGAAATATCGCGTTATTAAGGGTCTGACTTTCTCCACCTCCCTAGACTCGATATGCGATACTCTTAGACGAACAAACCGGACTGTATGGAGATTGTCACTATCAGGCTCAGTAGGGGTACGGATTAGTTTGCTCGTCGGCCATCCTTTCACTTAATACCTGGGTTGCCGTTACGTACAGCTAGTGCCGCTGACGTGCTTGTGGTTAAACCCACTGCCAGCTTATTGACGAGTCTTTAAAGTCCCACACTGAGGGTTTTCACGGTTTAGGCGATATGGTGTAGATGACGCATGTTGGTACATACAGGTGTCCGATTAAATATGTGTACAGGCTACACAGACTTTAATCGGACGGTTGATAATACTATCGGTTTAGGATTAAGCCGGATTATTAAATCAGGTTTTGATTTAAGAATTTATATATATGTATTTATATATATATTCTAGTATTATTGTTCACTATTCATTTTCTCTCTTGGCCATTCGTATTTTTGTACGAATACGCGTATATGTATTTCTTTACCTGTACCGGGTTGCATTCCGTATTTATACGGAATAGTTTCTAGAAGATGGCCACCTCATTAATTGATTTTCATTTTAGAAAATCATTTTGGAAATGAGGTGGAGGGTGAGTTGGCATGAACATGGGCTTGGCATGTAGAGATGCATGGCACACATTTGTTTATTGTAAAATGAGGAGATATTTTCATGGTTGAAAATTATTGTGGCCCTGATTCTTTACATGCCATGCTAGTTCTTTTCTTGACTTAATCATTCACTCCCATTCTTGAGGCTTAGCCATTATTTTTCTTCCATGGTTGCTCATGCCACTTGTTTTCCTCACCTTCTTCTTCATCTTCTTGAGTTGCCCTTTTGAGCTTGAGACATGAGAGAAAAAATATAGTGAGACAATCCTACACCTCTACCCACCATTGTTAGCAACCTTAGAGCGTCGGTTGCCTGGCTTGGTGAGCCTAGAGCTTGCGTCGTTTCCCTCGGGTGGATCATCGTAGATAGAGGAAGACCTGCAACCAAATTCGATCCATGATCACTAGGAGCTTGGGATGATGATTGAAGACCCGAAGGACTTGGTTCATTCGGTATAACCATCTAACTCCTCTTTATATGTTTGCTAGTATAGGGGTTTTGGTTCGATCTTGTGAGGGATTTGTTTGCACCAAAGTTTTGAAAATTTTTGTTCCGTATTTGGCCACGGTTAGATGGCTGGGGCGCCGGCGAAACCCAGCAGCTGATGTACAAGCCAATTGTATGTAGCTGCAAGTGATAGGAATATACGTACAGATGCCATCTTTGCTACAGGAGAAAAAGGTCTCATCATAATTGTTAGAATAGCCATTGGCAACAAGTCTGGCCTTCAAACGAGACAATGAGATGTCTGGATTAAGCTTTATGTTATATACCTATTGGCAATCAACTGCTCTCTTTCTAACAGGAAACTGAATAAGCTTCCCTGTACAATTCAAGTGTAAATCTAGCATTTCTTCTTCCATGGCTTTCCTCCTTTCAGGATGTGCCAGAGCATCAGATGTAGAAGAAGGAATAACATAGGAATCAACAGTAGCAACAAATGTGTTGGATATGTATGCCCTAGAGGCTTTTATTGTATAGGATGCTAGGGGTATATATGTACAGGACAATTTTGCTCGATATGATAGTATGCTATTTGGTGTGATTTTGTCTTAACATGTGTATATGTTTTACTTGTTATTTCATATTGCTTATACACGTTGATAAAGCCCGTATGATCATTACTTGACTACCAGCGTTGTGATGGCAATCATACTTGAGGGAGCTGAGCAGTCTATAAGCACATTTTTAAATGTTCCTATTCATACGAATATTGTGACTGGGCATCGATATTCCAGAGTAGACTGGTTTATACTTTTCTAGAGCCTGACGAGGGGCGGTGGTTGGTCCAACAGCCATTGGTGTGTTTCACCTAAAATTGTACAAAGGTGCTCACTTGGGGTGAGTACACTGGACGGACTCGCCGAAAATTAGCTTGATGTTATTATACATATCGTCATATAGCAGTTCTCTAGTGACATGAGTACAGATGGTCTGTCGACCTGAAATCGTCAAATGTCTCGTGTGAGTTCCAACTGTGTTCGGTTGGCCAACACCATAAGTCCCTGTGCAGGGCTGTTGAGAATTACTCATAGTTAAATCATTAGATTCTTAAATGGTCTTGAGCGACATCGACACAACTTGTCAGGTGTAATATTCTGGAAAATTATAAATATTAATTTATAATTTAAAATATGAGTATAATGAGTTTACAAAAATGATATCGCATATGAATTTTGGTATCGGATTTATATCTGCAAAAAAGGTAATTATTTTGGTAAAAATGGAGAAAAATGTGTGATATCATAAAAATGATATTTTCATTGTTTTAACACGACATGAGATTTTAGAATAAGATAATGATATTTAAGTATTATACTAAGTGTTTCATTTCTTTTAAAAACATGAATTTTTATTTAATATAAAATGAGGTCACTTATTTAAAAAGATTTGTTTTTATTTCTTTTTGTATGAGGATTGGGTATATGTTAGTGTTAGTTTAAACCCTCACAACCTCCACACCACAAACACCCTCTCTTCTCCACCTCCTCCTTTTTCTACACTAAGTCATGACACCTCCACCTTTATCTTATTCAATCCTTAGGTTATTCCTGGAGCTCTCAAACTAAAACAATAAGTTCTTTCAAGCTACAACACAAAAATTTCCAAGTATTCACCAAACCAAAAGAGAAAAACCATGATCTCATCATCAAATTTGAGAATATCATCAAGCTAAAGCCACTACAACCAATAAGAGCTTCCACCATGCACTTCATGAGCTGGAATTCTCTTGTGCACCATCCCTATAGGTAAATCTCACCTCTTTTGCAAGTTCTTTATTGTTACATATCTGTTTTTAGTGAGCAATATCAGAAACAAGAACTTTTATGATATTTGTGAGTGTAAGTTTGACTCTGGAACTATTAGATTAATCTACTAGAAAAACTAACTATACTAGGATATGGTGAGACCATTAGGAAACCACACTTAAAGCCCGAGCCCCTAACTCTACAGTTTACCGTTGGTTTTCCTTATTTACCCATCGCCGTCGGTTTTGGTACTTAATGGTGTTTTTGGTTTTGTTCAGTAGCTTTGTTTGGTAATAATATAAGCTACTGTATTGTTTGCTTTGTCTCAAATTTCATATAGAGAAATCTTGGAGTATTCTAGTATGGTTTTAGCAATGTTTCCGACATTTTATTACGGTTTTTCGTATTTCTGTACTGCGACTGAATTATTGACGTTTGTATGTTAATGTCAGGGGTATTTAGTCATATTTGGAGTAAGTAAGCTATAGGTTCTAACCTATGGGTTCTTGGCTCATTGTTTTGATTTTATAATAATATTTACGTCGATGTGTTATAATTACAATTGTAGGTGCGATCACGGAGGTTTCCGAGACGGCAAGGACGGAAATATCAATCGTGGATTTCGATGAGCTCGACAAGTTTGTGAGTAGATTTATATCTATGGGGAAAGTCGGGTAGATGGCGTATAGCACCCCCGCAACCATTTAACTAGGATAGTTATGCTATCTAGTTAGATTTTAATGATATGTTTGCTAACTTAGCTTTATTATACTGATGTTTTTTCATATCTAATAGGTTATACTTGTAGTTATATTTGATATATGGTTATGATGACATACGTACGTGACGATAGATCCATACGATATGGATATGTTATTGGATGGACATTGTATGAGGGATCATACTGTACTGATGATGATGAGGAGAGTGTGCCGATTATGGCCAAGTGTCATTTGGACTCGTGGAGTCATGAGTTATCCCGATTCGGGAAGTTACTTTTGTTAGTAGATGTTGCACAACCTCAAAACATTTGTGAGCAGGCGGAAGCAGCAAACAATAATTTTGAAGCGTGCAATGTCGACTTTTATCCCGGATCTTATAATAAACCATAACTAATAATCCTATCTAGGAGTTTTATCTACTATGATAGGGGTTATACCTTCGTGAATCGGTCTTTCGGGTCTTCTTTCCGCTGCGCCTCTAGGTTCCTTGGGTGTTTGAGAAGATCTCGATCTCCGGTCACCTATAAATCATAGATGTTCCACTTGAGAGCTTTGGATCAAGCTTCAACCTCCTCTGAAAAGGTAACTAAGAAGTCAAGCTTGCTAAGAGAGACTACTTAGATGATGTAGAGTTATACTAGAGGATTACATTGATCTACAAACCCTATGTATCACAACTCATGTGAAGGGTTAGGGTTGAGATTTGAGGGAGGAGATAACTTAGAGAGAGAATGTGAGAGTGAGAATGAGCAAGCATGAGAGAGTGAATGAATGGCTAAGTCTCATGAAAAATAATTGAAGCATGGATTATTTTTTCCCACAAATAATCCACCATGCTTCAATAGTGAAGCCAAATGAATATAAAATACAATAAGCCATGCTTCCATCCATGCTTCATGTGTCTCCAAATTCCACCTCATTTTTGTAATTTTCCATCAAAGAAAATCAATATATATGAGGTGTCTCTTTCTAGAAGCCATTCTTGTACAATTACAAGAATGCCCCTCAACATATACCGTATAAATATACCCGTATTTGTATTCCGAAAAATACGAATACAATTAGATAACGATAATCCAATAATATAATATCGTTATTCGGCTAAAACCAAATCCTATCAGTATTATCCTTCCGGTCATCATTCGTATAGCCAGTGCACGTATACGGTCGAAACCCTGCCGTAATAACTTACGGCCTTTATATCGTTTTGCCTGAACCAGAGAAACCATTTTTATGGGACTCATAAGACTCGACAGTATGCTGGCAGTGGGTTTAACCATAAGCCCATTAGCGGCACTAGCTGTGCGTAACGGCTATCCAGGTACATGTCGAAAAGGTGGTCGACGAGCGAACTCATCCCAACCCTAACGAGCCTATCAATAACACTTACCGTACAGTCCGGTTTCTTCATCTGATATATCGCATATGAAGTCTACGGTGGTAAACGTCAGACAACGGTAACTTGATAAGTTATGCCGATGTATGGCTCATAATAGTTCAAGAAACTACTAATAACTCTTATCAGTAAATCTCAGCAACCCTGGCCAGCGATTTGCAGTTATAGCCAATCGAGCATAGCGCAACATCAACTCCCTATATCGGGAGAGATGAAACCCCTCCTATCGCTCACCGCCTCCATGTGATTCGGGACTGTACCAAAAATCCACTTGTTTGCACGACTCTGAAAAGCTGTGGTAGGGAGGAAATCAAAGCACAGTGGGAACCACACAAGACACTATGACGATATCGGGTCTACAGACTAACCTGTACAAGTGTCACCAAAGAACTACTATCTGACGATAGGTATGATACCATCCAGGAGTTCTCGGTGAGTCCTATTCGGTATACCCATTCTCCAATGAGCACCTGTATACAATCTTTGATGTCAAACACCGATGGTTGTGAGATCAACCATTGCCCCCATACAGGGTCAAGAAATGTACACACTAGTTTACTCTGGTAATATCGATGCCCTGTCTCGATATTCCCTTAACTAGGAACTATTAAAGGTTGTGCTTGCGGACTACACAAGCCCCATTAGTATGATCTGCATCATAGTCCTGGTAGTCAATGTCACAACCCGAAATAGCATGTGACTGGCACTTGAATCATGTGAAGTCTATAGGACCCCACCGAATTCAAGTAAGCCAAAAGCCCAGAAATCTAAACCAATTTAAATAAGAAGTGAAGGAAAACTGGTTTAAAGCAAGTGGTTTAAATAAAATAAATGCCATAAAGCATTTAAAAGAAACATCATATTTTCCCGAAAATTTCGGCAGAGTCTCCTTTATAAATACTGGCCCCAGATGGGTACAAACATAAATAATATACATAATGAATAAAGGTATCCCCAAGCGGGAGCTAGAGCTTCGCTAATTAGCGGACACAACCATGCAAGCAATCTAATATACAACGCCGAAGAGCGAGGATCAAAACTCAGAAGAAAACCAATATCCTCCAAAAAACCTTAATAATACAAGCGCGACTCTAAGGTCGAAAGAATATACACTGGTCTTCTAAGTCTATTAATAATACAAGTCTGGTTAATGGAGTTACTAGATACAACAGAATAAATAAAAGTACAATGGTAGTCACGATGCGAGTGAACCCACCTACCAAAGCAATCACCCGGAATGAAGTAGTGTGCCAGCAAGCCGCCAAGGAAACCTGTACGGCAAAACCTGTTAGAAACTGTGGCACAACGAGGTGAGTTGCCAACTCGTGAGTAGAAAACATCACCGATCAGAAATCGCATGTATGACTCTATCCTAGGTCATAAGATAGTAATATCCTCAAAATAATATAGCCCGAAGCATAAAATAATGGCAAAGGTAAACATTTATACATAAGTGAATACCAAGTGCTCGTGTCAGTACCTCATGTAGCAACATATCACATATATGATGTATGAATGCAATAATAATGAAAACAGAATATATTTTGAATGAGAAAACTGTTTTCATAACTCAGTGTGATTTCTATATAAAAATCGAAGTGTCATCAATGAAATCAACAGAGAATCCGTGTCAAGCACCGACACAAAATATATATCCCAATACCTCAATATCTCGGGCTCCGACAATCCGGACTGACCCATATCATAAAATATCAATATCTCTGTGTCTCAATATCTCGAGCTCCGTCAATTCGGACTGGCCCCTATCATCAAATCTCAAGACTGCATCGGTATCCTCCGGATATTCGCCGCGTCACAAATAACCGGTCGGTAGTGCTCCCCTGCCTGGCTCAACGCCATTATCTACGACCATCTTGCCCCGAGGTACCGCACCGGGTCCACCATGCACCCGCAGACGGTTCCCCCTCCTCCTCGAATTGGGTGTATGATAACGCTCAACAGCTGAGACAACTCATGGTAGACACCTCTCAAATCATATCACGAGGAAACCACAATTTTCTATCTTTAAAAATGATAATAGGTTTATAAAGTCCTTACGGATTCTCCAAATCCAGAAATCTCATGGAAATCTGAAATCCCAATCTCAAGAGTAAATAATAGTGAATTACCGGCATAAAGCTTCATAAATATTGCATGACAAATGAATATATGAATGCATCTGATATCAAGCAAAGAATGCAATAATTAATTTAGAATATAAAAGCAATAACATATTGGAACTATCAGCTAGCAAGTTATGTCAATGAAGTAATACTTCTAAAGTGTACGTGTCATGGCAATTAACAATGATGATGTGTGTGAGCCGACAGGCAAGTGTTCGTATTCATACGCATCATCGTTAATGGTGTCGGTGTCCTCAAAACATGGGTTTATAATAACTACAGAAACGCAGGTATAAGCATACAATGCGATGAATATAACATGAAATAAACTGAGGAAGATTAGTAAAAGCAACATTTAAGGATATACATTTATATAAACGAGTCATACGGTCTTGGCATTTGAAATAGAGAGAATCGTAGTTTTTAGAAATTAGGGCTACAGTGTTTTTAAGAAAAGATGCATCCTTTGAAAAATCCGTAATCCCCCTTGGGCTATCTTAAAAATACGCATGATTCATTAGTTTTGAAAATAAGTATAACTCGAGTCCAGTATAACATCTACCAAATAACTACAGGACTAAACTAAGAGACTAGTCGAAAAGGTAAAAAATCCACTTAAGGTCCGAGTCGATATATCTTGTAGTCGGTAATCTCGCCTCAATAGCGTCACGTACGATAAAATATATAATAAGATATCGTCGAGTCGAGAGTGCGGATCAATCATCATATTTATACATCGTACGGAAAAATCCATTGTACGGCATCCGAAATCGGGGTACGGGTCAATTATCACATATAACACATTACTTATCTGGTATCATTATCATCATATTCTGAATTTGGGGGTACTGATCTAAAGTATAGTACATTCCGATACCATCAACATATATATTCGCGTGTGTATGAAAACACATCGCCCAACGATCCGCTATAATAACATGTCGTATCCCATAATATGACCCAAGCCACATATCCGATCTCATGGCATCATGCCCGATCATATCAACTGTCCTCCGAGTATCATATAATATCCTCATCATATGTGTATACGTATATGTGTGTGTATATATATATAGCAACACATCCATTTACATACACACACACACATAACATATACACTAAAACATATCACGTGTGTACATGTGTGTGTGTGTGTATACCTTTACACTAGGGTTTCATAACTAAGAAATTACACTATAAGAACTATCTTACAATTACACTAAAACTAACCCGTGAACACCTAAAGCCTATCTTGATAATCATTTAATCTCACATTACGCGTATTCAAATATATATAATGTACTCGTATACTACACTACGAAACTGCGGGGGTGCTATACGCCATCCACCCAACTTCCTCCGTAGATATATACCTACTCACCTTAATCTTTGCTTGCCGAAGTTGATGCCTCCTTGCCCTTTCTTGTCGTCCCGAAGTCCACGCGGAGGTACCTACATGTCATAACACATCGTATCGCATTAAAATCTGATTCGCAATCGAAACGACACGCAAGGTGCCTATAAGTTAGAACCTATAGCCTACGCATGAAAAAGAACCAAACGACACCCGATATCGACGTACAAATGTGAAGTGACCGATACAAAACACAAATATCAAAAGTTCAAGTCGTTTAAAACTACAATTCAAAACAGCAACTCAAGAAAATTGTACCAGATTTTGGTTCAGGTGAAATAGGGATAAACAAACAGTACTGGGGTGTTGTATAGGGGGCATATGAGCTATAGACCATACCTAGACACCAGATACCACCACTTGGCCGGCCACACTGACAGAAAATCCGGCATGCTCAGCCCTAAGTGCTCCGTTTGGGTTTGTACTTGCAGGGGGTCTCCTAGTGTTAATTCTAGGTCAATGGTGTTGTTTGTTTTTCTTCTAAAAGTCTCAAGTCATCCCATATTTTCTGCATCCACAATTTATACACAAAACCGACATTTCGATATCTAACTTGTATTTTGGGTTTAGTCACTGGTTTCAATCACTAAGGGGGGTTTGTAGTTACCAAACAAACTCACTTGCATAATCACAACTCAAGAATCCCTTAACTTTATCTACAATTTTCCAAACATCACTAAACCTCACTAAATAGATTCTAAACTAATCTAGATGCTAAAGGAAACCAAATTTTTAGTGAAGGGAATGCAAGGTTTTGATGTATTTATGAGGGTGTAGTGAGGAGGTAGAGGTGGTGGAGGGAGTAGGCAACCATGGTGAGGGAAAATAGTATAAGAAAATGAAGAAGATGATGAAGACCATCACAAATGAGGCAAGGTCAATGACCCCTCACCCGCTCTCTCTTGCCCATACTTCTTTCTTTATTCTTTTCTTTTCTTTTGTTTTCCTTTTCCTTTTCCATTAATCCAAAACAAAAAGACCATATACATATAAAAGAAAATATAAGATGCCATGGTTCATGCAAATTGAAAAATGTGTTTTGCAACATGACATGGTGCATGTCATTATGCATACCAAGCTTAAATGCAAGATTAGTGAAATTTAATCGAGTTTAGCATTAAAATAGAATATAATTAATTATAAGAAATCCATGAATGCTCCATTCTTATAATCTCTTTCAAAATCAATAATTAATATAAATTTTCAAATATTTCCCAATATATCGGTATTTAATTATACCGTAACATTTAAAACTAATCTCCACACCTTAAAATCTTCTTAATATTTATTATTCAATTATATAAATTCCCAAAATAATATTTTATTTTTCTGAAATGATACAATCTTCCCCCCTTAAATAAATTCAGTCCCCGAATTTAAATTTAAACCCCTCAAATACTCAAACATTTCAGTAAAATGATCAAGTCGTCAGGGTTCCGAAATCATACATACATAAAACATATCGTAGCGCATTGCATGCGCATGAAAAACGAGTATATAACTCAAAATCAAAACTCCGTCAAGCATCACGCAATTATCGGAGTTATAGGTGTTAGTTATGTATATGCCTTAGAGGCCATTGTTATACATATGATGTATATTATAGTGGATGCTTAGATATATATAGAGAGGACTTTCTTACTCGATATGATAGTATGCTATCTGGTTTCACTTTGTCTTAACATGTTAACTTGTATTGGTTTACTGTCTTATCTCACATATTGATAAAGCCCTTAGGATATGTACTTGACTACTAAGACTATGATGCAGATCATACTAGTGGGGCCAGGGTAATCTAAGAGTACATCTTATAACTTTTCCTAGTCGAGGGTGTATCGAGACAGGGCATCGATAATCCAGAGTAGACTAGCGTATACACATCTTGACCCATATGATGGGCAATGGATGATTCTATATCCATTGGTGTTTGACATCAAAGATGGTGTACGGGTGCTCAGTAGAGACTGGGTACACCGAACGGACTCGCCGAGAACTCCTAGATGGTATTATACCTATCGTCAGATAGCAGTTCTCTGGTGATACCGGTACAGGTTAGTATGTAGACCCGAAATCGTCATAGAGTCTTGTGTGATTCCCACTGTGCTTTGATTTCCACCTTACCACATTCATAAGAACGTGCAAAACGGTGGCTTTTGGGTACAGTCCCGAATCACATGGAGTCAATGAGCGATATGAGGGGTTTCGTCTCTCCCGGTATTGGGGATTGATGTTGCGCTGTGTTCGATTGGCTATAACGGGAAGTCCCTGTCCAGGGCTGATATGGAGATCTACTGGTAAGTGTTATCAGTAGTTTCTCGACCCGTTATGAGCCTCACATCGACATGACTTATCTTTTACTGGGGTCTGACGTTTACCACCCCTAGACTGGATATATGACATATCAGACGAAGAGACCGGATTGTACGGTAGTGTTACTGATTGGATTCATAGGAGTGTGTGCAGGCTTGCTTGTTGATCTTCTGATCGCTCAATTCCAGGGTAGCTGTTACGTTTAGCTGACCGCTTGCAGCTTGTGGGTGTTTGATACGATCATTACCTACTGCCGGCGTATTGATGAGTCTTTAGAGTCCTACACAGAGGTTTCCTGGCTCAGGTGAAATGGAGTAGGAGAACATATGTGATATGTGTGGGACCGAGATTGATACATGTATATGATACCGTATTATATTCTCGCGATATGTGATATCGGCCGGGTATATGTGATATATCCGGGTTATCGGATCAAGTGTTGATTCGTTAAAATGGTAAATATCATATTAGTCGGTTATATGTAATATAGCCGGATTATCGGATCAAGTGTTGATTCCATAATTTAATGTATAATTATATATTTGATATATTACATTACATTAACTAATATAATCTCACTTAAATGATTATTTTTCTCACTTGATGATATATTGATATATATGTGATATATATCAATTGTATTGTTTTCTTTTGTTACAAAATTATATATATGAGATATGTATAATTGTAACATGTTAGGTTATAAATGCAACTAGGGTTTATAAGAGTTAAACCATGCTAGGGTTAAGATTAGGGTTTATGTTTTATTTTAGATTAATCAAAATTGTGGAAATTTGCTAAGATATTTTCTTAGTTGATTTGGTCCACTCTTTTGTCAAGCCTAAGATATTTATTAACCTAACCCTAACCCTAGCCCATGGTTTATTCTCTACAAGGGTTAAGCATGGTACTTTTAACCCTTGGTTACATTTCTAACCTTATCACAATTCATTCTCACTTGAGCTTGAGCTTCTTCTTCTTCTTGCTCTTGATTCATGCTCTCTTGATTTCTTCATGTGATGAAAAATTAGTGAGAAATAAAATACTAAAGTGAGAAAAAATCCTACTTCATCATCCTTATCTATTCTAGACACATAGATTAGGGTGTTTGCTTCACTAATACCTCATTAGTGAAGTGAAAGCTTGGGTTTGTGTTGCTTCGACGTAGATCATCTTGGATTATGAAGACTACAAGCAAGGATGCCTCATTCACCTCATGGAGCCTCTCTAGAGTCCGAGAGTATGATGATCACAGCGAAGAGACTTTAACTTGGAGATTTAGAAGTGAATGAGAGGACTACCAAGGTTGTAATCCCTAATCACTTAGATGTTATGTTGTTAACTTGCAGTTTAGTTTGATTCTATAATTAAAGATTCATGGTTAAGGTTATCTATAACGGCTAAAATTTAAACTTGGCATGGATGATGCTACCCGAAACCTTGCCGTCGTCCTAGGTATCCCAACAATGGGGAAGATACCAATATCAAAGTCCAATACGAAAACCAACAAGATATACTCAAAACTATAACATGTACATAGTACGCATCGTTGTAAACTCGTCAAAACATCTGAAAGAAATGCATGCCAAACCTTTTTCAAATCGCTGTGCGATGTGCGCATCACGGCATAAGTAGCGGATGTTGATTGTAAAAGAATAATTATATATATATATATATCCTTTATTTAACATACACGTCTTGCCGTTTTGAAAATAATTTAGAAGGGATCCCTTTATGAAATGTTTCGTGTCATCTCGGACACATAGGAAAAATATTGAGACTATAGCTCCTCTTTGGAAATCCCTTCGGTAACTATCGATGAATGCAAAAACATATTCAGGTACTGTCCTCTGACTAGTCCTGCTCAGTCACTAAACCAAATAGTGAATATCAAAAAACGTAATGCTCCAATAAATCACTCTCAATAGCTGTCACGACCCGAAAGTACGGAACATGACCGGCACTTAAACTACGAAACGTCTCGAGGCGTACGTAATCTAAGTAAGCCGAAAACCCAGAAATTCAAACCAAGAAAAGTAGCAGAGTTAAGGAAAAACAAATTTAAATCAAGTAGTTTGCAACATACGCCGAAATATGCATTTGAAATCACAAGTCTTTTCTAAAATTTCGGCAGAGTTTCCCTTGTAAAAACATACCCCAAACGGGTACAAAACCTGATAAAGCTTATATAATGAATAAAGGCATCCCCAAGCGGGAGCAGCTCTTCGTCAATCGACGGTCACTACCACGCAAGCAATATAATATACAACGCCAAAGGTTGAGGATCACAATAGAAAAGGAAACTTAAAACAACATGAAATCCATAGAAATACAATGCGTGACTCTAAGGTCGAAAGAATAAACATCACTGGTCCCTATCTGAAATAAATACATGTTTGGTTGATGGAGCTTCTAGATACAACAGAATAATAATATACAAAGTGTAATGATGGTCCAGATGCAAGTGAACCCACCTACCAAGCAAATCACCCGGTAAAGGAAGTAGTGCCAGCAAAGCCGTAACGAAACCTGTACGGCAAAACCTGCAAGAACTGTGGCATAACGGGGGTGAGTTGCCAACTCGTGAGTAGAAAACATCTACGAACAAAAATCGCATGAACAACGCAATCCTAGGTCATACGATCACTATATATACATAATCCTCAAATATGACAAGTCTGGAGCATGAAAAGGTGGTAAGGGTAAATATCTAACCCAAGTGTAATCCCATGTGCTCGTGTCAGTACCTTAGGTAGAAATATATCATATGGATGAGGTATGAATGTATGAAAACAGAATACATGAAAATGAAGAAAACTGCTTTCATAACTTAATGAGATTTATGTATATTTAAAACGAGGTATCATAAATGAAATCGGCATAAACAGTGTCTAGCATCGACACAAAACATAAATCCCAATATCTCAATATCTTAGTGTCGCAATCTCACTATCTAGGGCGCCGTCAGTCCAGACCGGCCCCTACAATCAATCTCAAGACCACGATGGTATCCTCCGGATATCCGACGCGTCAGATAAAATCACCGGTAGGTAGTCTTCTCCTACCAGGCTCATCGTCTACTACTTGAACTTCTTGCCCCGGGGTATCTTACCGGGTCCACCATGTACCCGAGACGGTTCATCCAACTCGTCGAATCGGGTCTTGAAATCCATCAGCAAACTCATGGTGGACGACTCATACATCATGGGAAAACCACACTTTTCATTTTAAAAAGAGAGAGCGAAGAAGTTTATATATGTTCTTGCGGTTTTCCCCCAAATCCAGGAAATATCATGAAACTCCGAATCCAAATCATCAATAGCATTTAAACAGTGAATATAGGCATAAAAATCCATGAATGCGGCATAACAGTGAATAACAATATGCATGAAGTAGCAAATAATAACCGCAATGTCTAAACTGGCATATAAGGCAAGTACACTAATATCATGTCGAAACTATTGGCTAACAATCTATATCAATGCAATAGTATTTTCTAAGTGTACGTGACATGGCAATTACCGATGATGATGTGTGTGAGCCGGCAAATAAGTGTACGTGGAACATACGCATCATCGGTAATGGTGCTGGTGTCCTAACAGCATGATATCAATAATGGTATATGAATCAAAATATAAGTATGCGATGCGGAGCGAACAGCAATAATGAGCAGGAGATGAATACTAGACACAACGATAACTAATCTGCATTTACTATAAATATAAATCATACAGTAGTGCCTTTTGAAATAATACGAATCGCGGTGTTTTGAAAATAAGGGCTACGGTGTTTTTAAGAAAAGATACGTTCTTTGAAATATCCGTAGGATCCCTTGGCCTGTCTTTTAAAATACCCACGATTCATTGGTTTTTGAAATAGGTAGGAGTCGAACTTATTCTAACAACTACACTAACTATAGGGCTGAGCTAACAGGCTGAAGTAAAGGTAAGGAAACCGCCTAACATCTGAGTCGTTATATATACATATATATATGTTAGTCGGTGATCCCGCCTCAATAGTATCACATCCGATACAATATCTATAATCAGACATCCCAAGTCAAGAGTGCGGATCTATCATCAATGTATAGCTCATACGTAAATCCGTCGTATGGCATCCCAAATCTGGGTACGGGTCAATATCACATTCATCACATTATTCATTTGGTATCCTCTTTATCAAAGATCATAATCCGGGGTACTGACCTACGTCTAGTACAATACTGATACCACCTAAGTATGCAAGCACGTGTGTGAAACACTATGTCAAAGGACCCGCTACAACGTCGGGTCGTATCTCAAATACGAACCCTGCCAAATCACCGATCTCACGGCCTCAAATCAAATCCCATCGACTCATCTTAATCCCAAGTACTATCCTCAAATCCAGTATATGATCACATAGTCCCATACCCATGTGAATACATAAATATATAATCCCATATACGCACATGTAAAAGAAAGGATGTATGCAAGTATGTGCGTGCGTGTGTGTATAGTTGCAACCCCTACTCTAGGGTTTCGCAACTACACTAAACCAATCCAAGAACACCAAAAATCCATCCTTATCATTAATCAACTCAAACTACATATAATAAATACATGTGTGTATACGTATTCGTATACATCACCACGAACTACGGGGGTGCTCTACGCCATCCACCCGACTTCTCCCCGTAGATATAAATCTACTCACCTTGCTTCTTGTGTGCCGATGCCGATGTCGACATCTTCATCTTCAACGCCTCGACATCACGTAGGGTACCTACAAAGATAACACAATCGCAAAAGCACATGAAAATCACATCAGAAAACTAAAACGGCACACGCTACTCTCATAGGTAAAAACCTATAGTCTCGCATGCAAACACGACCAATAACCCTTTGTCGTTGACGTTGAAACGCCAACCGACAGAAAAGAATAACCAAATACCAAAATCCATGCTAAAGCAAGTCGTAAACCATGCGCCAACACATGAAAATTACCCCAGATTCTACCCTATGTGAAATCAGTTAAAGTTGCATATGCCAAGGGTCTAGTTTATAGGGTATAAGGCTACAGAATCAACACGGATCCCAGAACCAATGCTCTGGCCGCAAATTGCGGCCAGAAGGATTAAATCTACGGCGAGGTTGAAGGGTTAGGGGCAAGGGCTTTGGGTGATGGTCCCTGGGCGCCTGCACATCTCACTGTCAATCCAAAATAATTTTCAGGTAGCTTGGGTGTTAGCAGATTTCCAAATACCCTTACAGAATCACAGTTTTTCCCGATATCGCTTTTCTAAATCCGTATTTCAGGTTCTAGTTTTTGGTTTTGTCCAATATAACATCACAACAGGGGTTGTAGTCTCTAATTACACCTCAATTCACCTTTGATTTCAATTCAAACCCTAAACCCTAACTTAGAAATCCAAAAGTTCCTCAAAACACACAATATCGACATGAAAGAAGTATAGATGCATAAGGAATCGAAATACTACTCTAAGGGTGCAGAAATTACCTCCTTTGGCAACTCAACAATTTTCTTGAGTTGCTCAAAGTCCTCAAAATCCTCTCTTTCTTGTTCCAATGTGTTCCTCTCGAGCTTTTGAACAATTTTTGTGAAATGGGAATATGGTTTTGGAGTTGTATTCATGGTGTTATGGGGGATTGAAGATGGAGGAGGAAGAGGGAACAGCAGGAGCAGCAGCAGCTCAAGGGAAGGGGGAGAGAGAAATGGGTTGAAGAAATGATGGGAAAAGGTCCACAAGTCAAAGGTAACCCCTCACCCACTCTTTCTCTCTCTTAATCATTCTTTCACTTTTCCTTTCCTTTTCTTTTCCTTTATTTCCTTCTCTTCACAATAGTAAACCCAAAACAAACTATGCACCCAAAACATGTAAGAAAATGTAACAAGTGTGGAAAAATGACATGTGCATGTTTTGTACAAAAATGCTAAAAACCGATTAGCGATTTTTAATCGCGATTAGCACTAAAATAGCATATAATTAACCGTAAAAACCTTTAAAATGGCATAATCCCATAAAATACCCTATTTTAGAATTTTCCAAAATTTTTCCCATTTATCGGTATTTAATTATACCGAAATATTAAAATATTCATTAAAAATTAATATTAAATTATAAAAATACCCAAAAATAATATTTTTTTTTAAATGTTACAATAGCATATGTAAATAATGCAATGTGCGCCTAGCACGCACAGAAATCGAAATCAATGAATGTGCCATACATGTGCACAGAAACAAAATCTATGTGCAACGGGTGTGCACGAAAGCACCTGTCAAAGGCAACGGGTGTGCCTGGCAGCTATATCAGGTGCATCTGATATGCACGAAAAATACTGATTTAGTGCATCTGGCATGCACCAAAATCGCATCAAGTGCGTTAAGTATGCGCAAGAATCCAAATCAAGTGCACAAGGTGCATGAAAACAAATATCGAGAATCACAATTGAAATCAACGGTATACAACATACCTCAATCCAAATCAGTTATACCGTGGTATATAAAAATCTCACAACCACGTGCATCAGCGTGCACAATATCGAATCAAAGTATTAAAAGTGCATGAAAACTACACCGAAAGCACAAGTCAAATCACATGCATACCATAGGCATGAAATCAAAATCAAACATATCGAATGACATCGAATCGAAGTCCAGTGCAACTGTGGTGCACAAAATCTCAATCATGCAAATAAATTGCCCAAAAACACCGAAATCCAAAATAACGGACACTTGATATTCGAATCACCAAATCGCAAATCGTAAACACTGTCGTCGATATGTCATTCTTTCAAAGTCGAGAAGGTGTCGGTGCATCCAAAGCTAACAGAGCAAGATATCTACTTGCCTCCTGTTCATGGTCTGGTGCCTTGTGCCCTTAAGCTCTCTTCTTTTGCTGCGAATTTCCAGTTACTTAACTCCTCGGCTCAACGGCTTAATATGGAACGATGACGGAAACAGTTCCGCACTGGCACATACTCTAAAGATCTCTGGCTAACTATCATGGTCACTCATAACATGTCTTGTTGATGATGCCAACTCTGGCCTACTGGGTGTGCGTAATACGACCGATCCTGGGTCCAAGTCTCCTCGTTTAGTATTTCCAAAAAGATCTTGTCACGGTCTCTCCCTAATCTCGTTCCTGCTGAACTGCCCGGAAGTTATCACCCTTTACTAAATCTATTTCTTGTTCCGGAACGGCTTCATACTCGTCATGACTCCTTCTGGAAGATATATCGACATTTAACGCCTCTGCATGCGTATCACATCTCTGATGTCAACGGAGTGGAACTTTATCTCATCAAAATCTCGTACGAACCTCTTACTCCACTTTTCTCCAATGTCGACTGATTCAGATTCGTCTCTTCGTAGCTGTATGGAGTGCGCTACAATGGCTATACTCATACCTAGAGTCTCCCAAGTAATGTATCCTATCACGTGATATCCGGACGACATCAAAGTTTTCGATCGATTCGTCAAAGTCCCATAATTCCCCGAGAGCTCAACGCTTGAGCACGGTTTAATAATATCCAGTACATACCACGGTACCTATGGAAAAGCCGTAGAAGGGCAAACCCAAGCCTCATTAATGGCACCGTGGAACTGCCGCAAACCCTAAGGTTCAAAAGCGTTTCCATGGTCATTATGTCGAGTTAGGGTTTCATTCTTCTAGAGGGTTCACAGAATTACTTGCATGTTTTTCTGAATACCTTAAACTAGGAAAAAATAGGTTTCTAACATTCGATCGTTTTCTATCGACTCTCAATGTACCTGCGTGAAGTCTCCTCTAGCTAAAATCAATCAATCTGATGACCTCGCATCGGGGTATGCAAACGAACCACATGTCCTAGTCATTCATCCATGGGTGACCGGCAATCTTCTATTACCTCTCTAAGTAGAACTCGTGCTGCCATAGCTTCAAACATCTGGGGCGATATCTTGTCAGTCGCAGCAACAACTGGCTCATTCATACGCACGCTAAACAGTACCTAAATTATCAAGAATAACGGTGTATTGACGGTCATCACATTCTAGCCGGCCTCTAGCAGTGGCCCAATTCTCTGGTGCTGATCTGCACGTTCGAGAAATTTTAGTAGAAAAAATCCATCAAACGCTCATGGCGAGAAAACACAAAAAAACAATATATCTATGCAATCGTGTGTCACCGGAATTATGCCCTGGTCAGTTCTCGTCCAAGACGAGCTCATGCTAACCACAACTCTAGCCGTAGCTCTCTCTGCCAGTGCAATCGTGGTAATAAAACCACCAACTGATACCGATGAGAATAGATCATAGGAATGAATAAAAGACTGTGCAAAGAAATGTACATCCTAAGGCTTCTTAAGCGGAGTAGCGTATCGTAAGTATGCCACGGAACATACACACGGTACGTCACTCTAGTTAAGTCACCGACTCCATCAACCAAGATCAACCTATGCGATGAAAGTTCGGGTCTAATACCCCCTCGACCAAGTCTATGTTCCGTAAGGTCATGTCTAGATTCTGAATATATATGTATATGCCCTAGACTCCGCATAGTCAAATATAGAATAGAACCAAGGTTAAACCTAGCGCTCTAATACCAACTTTGTCATGACCCGAAATAGCACGTGACTGGCACTTGAATCATGTGACGTCTATAGGATCCCACCTAATTGAAGTAAGCCAAAAGCCCATGTTAGTTATATGTATGCCCAAGAGGCAATTACTGTACATACGATGTATATTGTAGTGGATGCTTGGACATATATATGGAGGACTTTCTTGCTCGACATGATAGTATGCTATCTGGTTGCATTTTATCTTAACATGTACACTGATTGTCTCTATATTACATATTGATAAAGCCCTTAGGATGAGTACTTGACTACCAGGATTATGATGCAGATCATACTAGTGGGGACAGAGTAGTCGCTAAGTACATCCTTTAAATGTTCCTAGTCGTGGGTGTATCGAGACAGGGCATCGATATACCGGTGTAGACTAGTGTATAGCTTCTCGACTCATGCAGATGGGCGATGGATGATCCCATATCCATTGGTGTTTGACATCAGAGATAGTATGCGGGTGCTTAGTGGAGACTGGGTACACTGAACGGACTCACCGAGAACTCGCAGATGGTATTATACCTCACGTCAGATGCCAGTTCTCTGGTGACACTGGTACAGGTTAGTCTGTAGACCCGAGATCGTCATAGAGTCTTGTGTGATTCCCACTGTGCTTTGATTTCCACCTTACCACGTTCAAGAGAACGTGCAAAACGGTGGCTTTTAGGTACAGTCCCGAATCACATGGAGACAATGAGCGATAGGAGGGGTTTCGCCTCTCCCGGTATTAGGAGTTGATGTTGCGCTTTGCTCGATTGGTTATAACAGGAAGTCCCTGGCGAGGGCTGCTTCAGAGATATACTGGTAATTGTTATCAATAGTTTCTCGACCCGTTATGAGCCTCACATCGACACGACTTATCGAGTTACCGGGGTCTAACGTTTACCACCCCTAGACGAGATATGCGACATATCAGATGAGGAGACCGGACTGTACGGTAGTGTTACTGATTGGATTCGTAGGAGTGTGAGCAGGCTTGCTTGTTGATCTTCTGATCGCTCAATACACAGGTGGACGTTACGTTTAGCAGACCGCTTGCGGCTTGTGGGTGTTTGATATTATCATCACCTACTGCCGGCGTATTTACGAGTCTTTAGAGTCCTACAAAAGGGTTTCCTGGCTCAAGCGAAACGGAGTAGGAGCACATATGTGATATGTGCGGGACTGAGATAATACGATGTGATACCGTATTCTATTCTCGCGATTTATGACATTGGACAGTTATATGTGATATAGCCGGGATATCGGATCCAGAGTTGATTCGATAAGTTGTTACATTTGATATTAGTCGGTTATATGTGATATAGCCGGTTTATTAAATCAAGAGTTGATTTGATAATCTAATGTATAATTATATATTTGATATATTATGTTACATTAACTAATACTTGCTCACTTATGATTTCTTTTCTCACTTGATGTGCACATTGTATACATGTGATATGTATATTTGTGTACATGTTTGTGTCATGCTAGGTTACAAATGCAACATACATGTATGAGACTCACACCATGCTAGGATTAAGATTAGGGTTTAATATTTATAATTAAATTATTTACAAACCATTTGGAATTAGTCAAGGTTGAGCTTGGAAGAAGCTTGGAAAAACATTGACTTTGTCCACTTGTTTGTTTTTAGCTTAGGATATTTATTAACTCAACCTTTAACCCTATCGTATGGTTTAGTCTCTACAAGGGTTAGGCATGATATTATCTAACTATGGTTGCATTTTCTAACATGATCTCATTATTCATCACAACGTCTCTTGATCTTCTTCTTCCTCTCACTTGAAGCTTTCTAGGGTTTGAGTTTGTGAGGAAAACTTTTGAGAAAGCAAATCTAAAGTGAGCCTACTTCCTACTTCATCATTCACTACGGCTTGCCATTTATTATAGGGTGTTTGCTTCACTAATTCCGTAATTAGTGAAGAGATATCTTGGGTTAGTGTCTCTTCGATGTAGATCATCTTCGGCCTCGAAGACTTCGAAGCAAGCATGTTCGTTTCTTCATGGGAGCCTCTCTAGAGTTCGGAGTTCACGATCGCAGCGAAGGGACTACTGCACGGAGCTATTGAAGTGAAGGACCGGTCTACAAAGGTTGTATTCCTTGCCCACTTTTACTTGCAAAGTGTTTGCATTTATATTCCGTCAGATTTCTAGTATATGATTCTAAGTTAGGGTTAGCAAGAACGGCAAATTTTTAAACCTTGCTGCCATCCTAGGCAACCCTGCAGTGGTATCAGAGCCATGCTAGAAATTTATACGGATATTTTTAAGATTACTAAACCGAAATACTCCGAAACTTGAAACGCGAAAATGCAGTTTCTGTCGATTTTAAATAATTGTCAAAAAAAATTTAAAACAGGTACAGAGTGGTATATGGGATATAACATGAACGCTGGAGAAATTTGAGGCATCTCCTAGAAAATTTGGCCGGCCATCACCCCCCCTTCTCGGGCCAAATACGAGCACCCCCCTCAATTTTTTTCAGTGTTCTAATGACTTGGTTTTGGTGTTTCAGGTCTTATTTATTTTTGCTAATTTTGCATATGATGTAATCTTACACTATAAGAAATTTGGAGTGTTTCATATTCGTAGTTTTAACAATGTTTCGGGTTATTCGCATGTTGTCTAGACGAAGTTAGAAAGTTTGATCGAATGTCAAAAACCCATTTTTCTAAGTTTAACGTATTTGAAAAAATATGCAAGTGATTCTGTGGACCCTCTAGAAGAACGAAATCTTAACTCGATTATGTGACTGTAAGAACCGCCACTAAACCCTAGGGTTTGTGGTAGTTCAGCGTTGTCACATGTGAGGCGTTGGTTTGACCCTTCTACGGCTGGTTCATAAGTACTGTGGCATCTTTTGGGTATTATTAAAACTGTGCTCAAGTGTTGAGCTGTCGGGAAATTGTGGGACTTTGATGAATCGATCGAAAAGTTTGACGTTCGTCTGGGTATCATGTGATGGGATACAATATTTGGAATCCACAAGTAGTTATGAGATAACTAATTTGAATGTTATAAATCTAGGAATTTAGTGTCATTTGATCGGTTGCCACGGAATTTTAATGTAATCAAAATTCCGTCGCAATCACGTATTATACGCGGATACTCGCTGGGTAAACTTAATAGATAGCCATGCCCCATAGCCCCGACCAAATAACTGTATGAGAACCCCGTCGCCAAAAGCATCCATTCGGGTGCTCGCGGCAGCGGTGTTCCGCCTTAGTGCACTTCGTCGATGGCATCGGGGGGTGCAGCCGTCTACTAAAGTTTCCGACGAGCATTCGATCCAGATGTCGGGAATCTTGTTGAATTGCCCGACTAGATATTCAAAAGTTTTTTTGAGATCGAGACTAAAATGCGGGGTTTATAATTGTTAGGCATACGATGTCTAAGGAATTCATTTGGTTAGGCATGTGATGTCTAAGGTGGTTGCGGATTCCAACTGTTATAGTTTTTCACTTTTTTTCTGCGACAGTAAGTGTAATATATAGTGTATCGCCGGTTTCGTTGCTATATGTCAACGACAATTGGGATACATATATTTACTTACGTTAATGACATGTGATGTTGTTGGAGATAGTGCCCTCAAAGTCAATTATTGGATCGCAGGTACGTGATTGCAATGATTGAGGCAGGACCTATACCGATATGATAGTCTTGCTCGAGATGATGGTATGCTATCTGGTTTGTCTTTATCATCGTATACATGCTTTAGTTCGCTATTGCATATTGATAGAGCCCATAGGATTCTTGCTTGACTACCAGCAGTATGATGGCGATCATATACGTGGGAGCTGGGGTCTGTAAGCACATCCTTAAAGTGTCCGTAGTCGTGGGAGTTTCGAGACAGGGCATCGATACTCCAGAGTAGACTAGTGTGTACAGTCGAGACCCCGACGACGGGCGATGGCCGGTCTCACAAGCCATTGGTGTTAGTAGGATCACCTAAGATGTATATAGGTGCTCATTAGGTTATGAGTACACCGGACAGGACTCGCCGAGAACATGCTAGTTGGTATTATACATACCGTCAGATAGCAGTTCCCTGGTGACATGTGTACAGGTTTGTTCATCGACCTGAGGTCGTCATTTGTCTCGTGTGAGTTCCCACTGTGCTTTGATTTCTACCCTACCACGGCTCAAAGGAGTCGTGCAAACAGGTCTTTTTTGCGTACAGTCCCGAGCCACATGGAGGCAAGTGAGCGGATCGGCAGGGGATTCGTCTCTCCCGGTATTGGGGGTGAGATCGCGCTGTGTCTAGGAGAGCCATTACACAAAGCCCTCGACCGAGGCAGGAGATTTACTGGTAGGTACTCCAGTAGTATCTCAGGGTGTTCTGGGCCACTCTCTGACACGACTTATACTGCTATTGGGGGTCTGACATTACCAGCCCCTAGGCCGATATGCGATACTCATAGAAGAATGGACCAGACTGTATGTATAGTGTCACTGTTAGGCTCAGTAGGGTTTATAGATGAGTTCGCTCGTCAGCTTCCCTTCCAATCAATACATAGGCAAACCGTTACGTACAGCCAGTACCTCTGACGTGCTAGTAGTTTTACCTAGTGCCAGTGGGTTGATGAGTCATTAGAGTCCCCCATAGACACTTTCCCAAGTTCGGGCAAAATATTGTAGAGGCCATATGGTTTTATGGCAGGGTTCGGAAAATGCACGTGCGTTTACGCACGTGTCATATTTCGGGCAGATAATACTGGTCGGCTTTGGTTTAAGCCGGATCCGAGTATTATGCTGTGTAGATATAATATCTTTGTCTTTGTTGCATTTGTATTCGGTTGTAATACAAATGCGGGTATGTTTATACTGATACGGGGTTATCCTGAAATCCGTTTCGGGATCACTTTTGGAAGTTGCCAGTTTCCAGTTTTCTATCAGCCGTATTTAACATTCGGTTAAATACGGATTTATCTTTTCTTCTTGAGGGTGAGTCATAGGGTGAGTCATGTGTGTGGATGCTTCTTGTAGGTGACTAGGATGGTGAGGTGGCTTAGTGCATTAATGGAGCATTTATGTGTTGATGACTATATGTTATGAATCATTGTTTCATTAATTGTGTTCATACTAGGTGTTTAGATGACTCATTTCTTCATTAATGTTATGGTCACTCTCCCCCTTCCTACACTCACCTCTCACCTCCATATATGTGGCCGGCCACCCCTTGGTGGAACAATAAGGTTGTTGATTTGGAAAAAGATTTTAGTTGTGGTTCATGATAGTTTCATATACCAACTTCTCATTTAGCCGATTCAAATGGCAACTTCATTAACCGTTCGTCCGTGATTTTGGACGAATCGAGACAAAGTGTTCTACTCATTCTCTACATCATCATGGTCGTCTCTTCCAGCAAACTTGACGACCGAGTTGCCTCGGTTCAGAGGCGGGAGCCCGTTTAAAGATCCGTCGACGTGGTGCCACCTGGACGAGAAGACTAGAGATTCAAGAGATCGAAGCAGCCGCAACAAAGCGTGGGATGATGGTTGAAGACCGAAGCACTCGGATCGTTCGGTACAACTCTTCTACCCACTTTGTAGTTTGTTATTTTAGCTTTAATGGCAGATCCGGGTTATAGTGCGCGATAGCGCCAGTTGTAAAAAGTTTTTGTTCCGCATTTAGCGTCTGTTAGACGGCCGGGGCGCTACCGTGGACTTACAGTGGTATCAGAGCCTCACCATTAAGCTTCACTAACTTGTACTAACACGTTTAAAACATCGATCGAACCGATTTTCAGAAAACTACACTTTTTCAGTTCTGTGTTTCTGTCGATTTTTAAAACAGCCTAAAAATTATTTTACATATCACAGAAAACTAAGCAGGCTTTTCTAAGCAATATGGAAAAATTTGGGCACGTGATCCCACAAGACCACCGCGGAACCGCGGTCAAACCTAGGGTTGGACCGCGGAACCGCGGCTAGTTTGTGGGAACAGTGCTCCAACTTTTTCCAGAGAGCTTCTTTTTGGAAATTGTGGTTTTTGGTATATATATTTTGGGCCCAGATTTTGTTACTATACAGCAGATGTTTGTGGGGCCCACTATCAGATATTTGGTCGATCGAAATTTAAACGTGTTAGTATACAGTACTTACTTTATATCTCCGACAGGGAATGTCATTCGAGCGGTAAACCGCGTCTAATTGCTATATTCTTTTAGACGGGTTTGCAAACGTGACATTCGCGTTGATGTTCTGTGTTGTGCTGTGATGTTGCGGATTTGTCGTGGTGGATAGCATTGTGCAATGGTAGTGCAGTTTCGATTTATTTGTACATTTGATATTGCGGGGCGAGCGTCCAACATGTGGACTGCCGTCATTGCCTGTTGTATAATATTCTTTTGGGGCACGACTGGGTTGAGGTCGATGTACCCGTTGTACATATTTTTATTTCTGTACTAGGTTTATCCCACGACGGAGTGCATGGATAGCCGGGTTCTGGAGGGCAACGGGTCCGTATCTCATGGCTTTGAGAGGCAGAGGGACCTCACTCTACAATTGGCAGACTATTCGCCGCACTAGTAGGGGTACAGGTTGACCCAAGGAGGGGTGCTCAAGTTACCGGATTCCATGAAGTGCCGGGTGGTCCATTCATTTTGCTGTATGGGGCTGCCTCGCTTCAGGTTTTGGCGGGTAACTTGCCGCACCCGTAGGGGTCTAGGTTTCATTGCACGGGCTATCCACACGACCAAGGGAATGTCGGTTTTCAGCAGTGGCTCTGTGAAACCCGGGGATCCCAGATTATCTGTAATGTTCTGTGATACTTATTACTTTTCTGTAATGTTGCATATTATCATGCCTGGAGCGATTATTGTATATTCGTATGTATACTATTAGATGTTGTATATGTTTTACATCCGCGCTAGTCCAACCCCCGCTCTGTCGTTAGTGTAAGTCCACGTTGCGACCCCCGGTTCTTACGGGGAGGCGGAAACGGTATAAAAAACAAATTTTTATCGCAAGAGGCAACATGGACTAAACAAGGTCGGGATCGTGTCTAAACTAAACTAGCAAACTTGCTAAAGAGAGTTAGCTACTATGGAAGATGGTTATACCTAAACTTGAACTCCTTCTTCTTTAAACCTTGTAGAGGTTGATGGTTCTCTTCTTGTCGCCTTCTTCCGTCGAAGATGGATCCACCTCGAGGGTTCGACCTTTGGGCTCTTTCTCGAACTTGGAGAGAACTAGAATCTCCGGCTTGCTAATCCTTTGATCCTAGAGAGAGTAGAGAGTGTCTAGGGGTTGTTTTCTTTTCAAGGTGAGGGATTCTCAACACATGAGAAGGAATCACCTTGAGCTTGAGGAAGAAGAAGATGAAGTGAGGAGAGAGAAGCTAAATGAGATAATGAGCTATCTTTTTCTTTCTTGCAACCATAATGCCAAAAGAAAAAGAATTATCTAAATAATAATAATTCAAAATGAGAATAGTTGATGGTAGTTTTGGAATGACCACTATCATGCTTCATTAAATGAAATGTAAGCATGAATCAAGGAGTATCTTTACAAAGCATGATGGTGGTCAACATTCAACCATGGTCAACAAGTCAACCATGGTCAACAAGTCAACAAAATCAACCATAACATAATTCTCATTTAATTACTATTATTAATAGATAATCCATAAATCCATTAGGGTTTGGAAAATGATGACTGTCAACTGTGCATACGCACCCGTTCCGAAACCCTAATGAAATACCTCATCCTCCGCCTCAAGCAACTGTGCATACACACCTGCATTCTCGTTCCGAGGAACAAGAATACCAAGATATAAAAGCAACCCCAAAACATATACCAGTATCTGGCTCAAACCAGAGCCTGCCAGTATAATCCGTCCGGACTCCAAACGTGCACAAGTGCGCGGATGAGAACGAACCCTGTCGCAAAACCATGCGACCTCTACTCTGTTTTGCCCAGAGGCGAATACCCTCTGTGTGGGACTCTAAAGACTCGACACTACGCTGGCAGTGGGTTTAACCACAGACCGCAAGCGGCACTAGCTGTGCGTAACGGTCCCCAGGTAGATGCCGACAAGAAGGCTGACGAGGTGAAACCCCATCTGAACTCCTACTGAGTCTGAATGTGACATTCTCCGCACAGTCCGGTCTATTCGTCTGATACATCGCATGTCGGGCCTAGGGGGCGGTAAAACGTCAGTCCCCCAATAGCGGTACAAGTCGTGTCGGAGTGAAGCCCAAAACACCCTGAGATAACACTGGAAGCCTACCAGTATATCTCGCTTGCCTTGGCCAGGGACTACTCGTGTAATGGCTCTCCTAGACACAGCGCGATGTCAACCCCCAATACCGGGAGAGACGAATCCTGTCTAACCGGCACTGCCTCCAAGTGCTTCGGGACAGCACCCAACCACTATCTGTTTGCACGACTCCTTTGAGCCGTGGTAGGGTAGTGATCAAAGTGTAGTGGGAACACACTCGAGGCGAAGTGCTAGTGTCAAGTCAGCGGACTAAGCTGTACTCATGTCACCTGGGAACTGATAACTGACGATAGGTATAATACCAACCTTTCAGTTCACGACGAGTCCTGTCCAGTGTACCCGTAACCTAACGAGCACCCGTATACTATCTCCAGTACGACATACTGATGGCTGCGGGACAGACCATCTCCCACACTGGGATGAGAAGCGCATACGCTAGTCTACTCCGGAGTATCGATGCCCTGTCTCGATAGTCCTGCGACTAGGGACCTGTATGAGGATGTGCTTATAGATTACCCAGCCCCCACTAGTGTGACTGCCATCACAACGCTGGTAATCAAGCAAAGATCCTAAGGGCTCCACTAATGCGTATAGGTGATATCGCAAAATAAACACAAGTACACATTGAAGTAGAAACAAACCAATTAGCATACTACTATATTGAGCAAGATTGTTTATACAAGGTGAATATCCCAAGCTTCCATTAAGTAATATACAAACTAGTATGATACAGTAATGGCCTCTAGGGCATATACACTAACAATCTCCCACTTGCACTAAGGCCATGTACTGGCGTATCGAAGACCTATCATCTCGATCAGCCGCTCGAACTGAGTCTGGGGTAGGGCCTTGGTGAATGGATCTGCAGTGTTTTCTTCTGAAGCAACCCTCCGAACCTCGATCTCCTTGCGATCCACGATCTCCCTGATCAGGTGATACCGCCTCAAGATGTGCCTGGATCTCTGATGGGACCTGGGTTCCTTCGCTAAAGCTATAGCCCCGTTGTTGTCGCAATACAGAGTTATTGGGTCAACAATGGACGGAACCACCTGAAGTTCTTTCAAGAACTTCCTTATGCAGACAGCTTCTTTTGCGGCATCAGATGCAGCGATGTATTCCGCTTCCATCGTCGAGTCTGCAACGGTTTCCTGTTTGGAACTCTTCCAACACACCGTCCCTCCATTGAGGGTAAAGACAAAACCCGACATGGACTTGGAATCATCCTTGCCACTCTGGAAGCTGGAGTCAGTAAAGGCCTCGATCTGGAGGTCTTTTCCGCCATACACCAAGAACATCTCCTTAGTCCTTCTCAGGTACTTGAGAATGTTCTTTACTGCTATCCAATGTTTCTCCCCAGGGTTTGACTGATACCGGCTTACTACACTCAGTGCATAAGCTACATCCGGTCTGGTACACAACATCGCATACATTATAGAGCCTACCGCAGAAGCGTAGGGTATAATAGACATGTGATCCCTCTCCAAATCAGTCTTGGGAGACATCTCTTTAGAGAGGGTGATCCCGTGACAAGCCGGTAGGTTACCGCGCTTCGAATCTTCCATACTGAATCTTTTCAGTACGGTGTCGATGTACCTGGACTGTGAAAGTCCTAATATCCTCTTGGATCTATCACGATGGATCCGGATCCCCAGGATGTAAGAGGCATCACCCAGGTCTTTCATGGAGAACCTGTGTGACAAGAAACCTTTGACAGATTGTAGCATAGGAATGTCATTTCCTATTAAGAGAATGTCATCCACGTATAAAACAAGGAATACTATAGTTCTCGCTACAAATCTACTATAGATGCATGGTTCATCTGGATTTTTGATAAAGTCAAATTCCTTGACCGTCTCATCAAAACAGATGTTCCAACTCCGCGATGCCTGCTTTAGTCCATAGATGGACTTAAGCAACTTGCACACCTTTCCGCTGCTCCCACTCTGAATGAAACCCTCTGGCTGATCCATATAGACACACTCCTCTAAATTTCCATTTAGAAAAGCGGTTTTTACGTCCATCTGCCAAATCTCATAATCGTGGAAAGCAGCAATGGCAAGAAGGATCCGAATGGATTTCAGCATAGCCACTGGAGAAAAGGTTTCGTCATAGTCCAAGCCAGGTCTTTGACGGAAACCCTTTGCTACAAGTCTAGCTTTATAGGTCTCAACCTGTCCATCTACACCAATCTTCCTTTTGAAGATCCACTTGCATCCTACGGGTTTTATCCCGTCTGGAGCAATGTCCAACGTCCATACTTTGTTGGTGTACATGGACTCCATTTCGGACCGTATTGCATCCAGCCATTTTACCGAGTCAACGCTCTGAACGGCCTGCTGGAAGCTAGTAGGCTCATCATAGTCTATGATGCAATCCTCTCTATCCCCGTCTATGAGAAAACCGCAGTATCTCTCGGGCGGATGAGACTGCCTACTACTCCTGCGGAGCGGCATAGGAATGTCCTGTTCTTTTGAACTTACTGGCTCTTCCAAGTCTTCAGTAATAGCTTGTGGTTCTGGAATTTCTTCCAGTTCTATTGCGTTCCCACTTATCTGGGTTTCCAAAAACTCAGTTTCCAAGAAGCGGGCATGTTGAGAAACAAAAACTTTTTGTTCCTCAGCGGAATAGAACAGATACCCCCTGGAGTTCTTTGGGTATCCCACAAACTTACATTGTACTGAACGTGCCTCGAGCTTGTCCGCATGCTGCTTTTTTACAAAAGCTGGACATCCCCATATCTTAAGGTACATAAGACAGGGTTTCTTCCCACTCCACATCTGATATGGAGTGGTAGGCACAGTCTTGGTAGGAGCCTTGTTCAAGAGATATGCAGCTGCTTCTAGTGCATATCCCCAGAAAGATCGCGGTAACTCAGCCTTACTCATCATGGAACGAACCATATCCAATAGGGTTCGATTCCTCCTTTCCGACACACCGTTATGTTGCGGAGTGTATGGAGGAGTACGCTGAGAGAGAATTCCATTCTCTTTTAAATAGTCCAGGAACTCGGCACTCAAGTATTCACCACCTCGATCCGATCTTAGAATCTTAATACTTTTGCCTGTTTGTTTTTCAACTTCATTCTTGTAATCCCGAAATTTCTCAAAGGCCTCGGATTTGTGCTTCATTAAGAAGACATGTCCATACCTAGAGAAATCGTCTGTAAAAGTAATGAAGTATGAATAACCGCTTCGCGCATGTGTAGACATTGGACCACACACGTCACTGTGTATGAGTCCCAAGAGCTCGCTCGCTCTTTCTCCGTGTCCAGTGAACGGAGTTTTTGTCATCTTTCCCATGAGACAAGATTCACAAGTGGCATAAGACTGATACTCGAACGGATCCAAGTATCCTTCTTTATGTAACTTAGTCAACCGTGTCTCATTGATGTGACCCAGTCTACAATGCCATAAGAAAGCCTGATTGATATCTGGAGACTTTCTTTTGTGTGTATTCTGGACATTGAAAATCTGTGGTTGGTTTAATACGTATATACCATTGCTCAATGTACCTGACCCAATCATAACTTGATTAAGATGAATGTTTACAACATTACTTACAAACGCAAATTCATAACCTTCTTTAGAAACCAAAGATACAGAAATGATATTACAAGTTGCGTTGGGTACAAAAAAGCAATTACGCAAAACCAAAACATGCCCATCTGACATTCCCAGGTGATAGTCCCCCACGGCTTTAGCATCCATGCTAGCTCCGTTCGCAACTCTGAGGGTCATGTCACCTGCCTTCAAAAACCTACGGTTTCTCAACGCCTGCAAAGAATTACAGATATGAGATCCTGATCCGGTATCCAATACCCAGGAAGTAGAGTTTATAGAAAGACAGTTTTCAATAACATACACACCTGAAGCTGAAGCCGCAACCTGCTTCAGTTCCTGTGTCCTGGCTTTCCAAGCCCTGCAATCTTTCTTCCAGTGTCCACTCTTATGACAATAGAAGCATTCTTCCTTTCCAACAAGCTTCCCCGCAATCTTTGTTGCCTTTTCCTTTCCCTTCGTACCCACTTTACTAACACCGCCTCTTGGTTTGGCGGGGGCTTTCTTCCTCTTTCCCTTGGCTTTCGCCTTGGACCTAGAGGAAGAAGATCCTCCTACAAACAAAGCGGGTGTTTCCCTACCCTTCTGTAGGGTGCCCTCTGCGCTCCTCAGCAGGTTGAGGAGTTCTGAAAATTCAACTTCCTTTTCTTGCAAGTTGAAATTCAGTATGAACTGGGCGTAAGTGGATGGAAGGGACTGGAGAATTAAATCCGTATAAAGTTCACTGTCCAACGTGGTCCCAAGTTCCGCGAGCTCCTCAGTGTAGCCAATCATCTTAAGCACGTGGTCCGCTACCGATGATCCAACGGCCAACTTTGTCGAAAATAACTTCTTCGACACTTCGTATCTTGCGATACGAGACTGCTCTCCATACAGTTCTTTTGTATGGAGAAATATGGACTCGAGGTCCATATTCTCATGCCTCCTCTGATGTTCGTTGTCCATAGAGGCAAGCACGAGGCACCTGGCCTTCGCGCAATCAATCTCCCAAGTCTTACGGATTTCCTTATCCGCGACGCTGGAGGTGGGACCTGGGACGGGGGGAGCTTTGGTGGTAAGAAGATACCCCAGCTTGTCGTAAGCGATTGCCAATTTGACATTCCTGAGCCAATCTTTGTAGTTTGGCCCTGTCAGTATGTTTTTATCTAGAAGTAACTTAAGTCCAGTCATTTCGATTTGGTCGCTGCAGGGGGAGAGAAGAAACACTTAGCACGATGCTCTTGCAAGTTTAGAATGGTTTTTTAATTTTGTCTAAACAGGATGGCTCCCACTGTCTCTCGAATCCCTCCTCAAACCACAAAGGAAGAATTAGCCGGGATCAATCCCACCGTACAATACTTGATTAACCGTTCAGCCAGGCCAGTGTCGGTACTTCGAGGGAGGTTTTCCAACGCTTTCGCGAAGTTCCTTAATTTAAGAACTTCTTTTCCCTGGGGGCGTAGCCCCGCTAACACCTTTCTAGGCACCTACTAGGTTTATTGCATTGATCGTTTAGTGAGAAATTTCCCGAGGAGTAGCATATACTCACAGTAGGATCGGGATCCAAATATCATCGCGTGACGAAAATGAAGGAATCCTACCATAATCATCACACTCCAAATGGTATGCAAATCTAGCAAGTTTCAGTACTTATGAAACTCCCGATGTGGATTTTTGCCCCATGCTCTTATGACCTTGACGAAGGTCAACAAATCATAAGTCACATGTCAAGTTCTGCCCGTCATTATCCAGGTTAATTTGAACCCACCCGTATATACCCTTGACGAAGGTCAACAAGGCAATACGATTGTCCCAAACCAACGCATCTATCTATGCTACATATGAACACCCAACAGCTACCAATCTCTATGTCTTGACGAAGGTCAACAAACATAGCTTGAATACTATTGAATATTCATACGAAACGACGGAGGGCTACGAATGGTTTTGGCGAAACCGTGAACGTAGTGAACTTGATATAATCGATGGAACGAGATAGCTTTTAGAAGGAGTGGCTCAAGCTCCGCATTTAAAAGTTAGTTTTGAAAAGAACCGAGTGGTTTTTCGAAAGTGTTCCATCGACTTAAACTTGGTTTATTATCTTGCATTAGTTCTTTTAATGCGTGATATTCTTGCATTAGTTCTTTTAATGCGTCCCATCATTTAATCCTACCATTGCAGAAAACAACCAAAATATGACGTACGCTTATGCCACTCGCATTCGCCACGGGGTCCCGTCATCACTCGTTAGGTTACTTAACTAACGACAGAGCGGGGGCTGGGCTAGCGCGGCTGTAAAACATAAGCAACGCCTAAATAGAAAGCAATGATAGACATTACAGATCACAGATGAATACATTGGATATACTAGCAATCCGCAATCCTTTCGAGCCTGCAACGAAAAGCGGATTACACGGTCACGGTGAATAACCAAATACCCCACCCAAGACCCCTACGGGTGCGGCAAACTACCCGCCAAGTACTTGGCAGTTTGTGCACCCCTCCATGGGTCTATCCTAGGAGCAAAAATAGTAAAAAGAATTATACAATGACGGCTACAACCCCGACCCGGTTGTGCGGCCATACAAATAATATTATTACATCAATTTACATTTACAAATGAATGAAAGAAAAACAAAAGCTCATCTCACATCCACCCCGGCTATTCACCCGGGACAGTCCAACACATTCATATACACAATCCAATATCAAACACAGATCATGTATAACCCCGACTAATCGACTTATAGCGATTAGCCGACGTTCAATACATGCAAACATCACAGATATAACCATCATAGTCAAAGTGCAGTGAAGTTCGAAAAAAATACGGAATTATAGGACCCCAAAAGTAAATTTCTGTTCTGGAAAATCTGGGCACATATAATATATCTGAAAAATCCCAAAACCCTACCAGAAGAACACTGCACAAAACACGATCTCATGAAGTGCCCAAACGGCGGCGGATCCGCGGCTTGATGAACAGGTGGGGCCGCGGATGGGCGGCGCTTTGAAGGAATCATGGGATCGTTTTTGGTGGGTGTTCTCAGAAAACCCTGAGCCGATTTTAGGAGTATAAAGTTTTTCATTTAGAGCATAAAAAATTTCAACAGAAACTTAGGGTTTTAGTTTTTCCGGTTTTGCGATTTTTCGGTTCCGAACTTCGTTACACTTCACTACCAAGCTAGTTTAAGTTTAGTTAGGCTCTGATACCACTGTAAGTCCACGTTGCGACCCCCGGTTCTTACGGGGAGGCGGAAACGGTATAAAAAACAAATTTTTATCGCAAGAGGCAACATGGACTAAACAAGGTCGGGATCGTGTCTAAACTAAACTAGCAAACTTGCTAAAGAGAGTTAGCTACTATGGAAGATGGTTATACCTAAACTTGAACTCCTTCTTCTTTAAACCTTGTAGAGGTTGATGGTTCTCTTCTTGTCGCCTTCTTCCGTCGAAGATGGATCCACCTCGAGGGTTCGACCTTTGGGCTCTTTCTCGAACTTGGAGAGAACTAGAATCTCCGGCTTGCTAATCCTTTGATCCTAGAGAGAGTAGAGAGTGTCTAGGGGTTGTTTTCTTTTCAAGGTGAGGGATTCTCAACACATGAGAAGGAATCACCTTGAGCTTGAGGAAGAAGAAGATGAAGTGAGGAGAGAGAAGCTAAATGAGATAATGAGCTATCTTTTTCTTTCTTGCAACAATAATGCCAAAAGAAAAAGAATTATCTAAATAATAATAATTCAAAATGAGAATAGTTGATGGTAGTTTTGGAATGACCACTATCATGCTTCATTAAATGAAATGTAAGCATGAATCAAGGAGTATCTTTACAAAGCATGATGGTGGTCAACATTCAACCATGGTCAACAAGTCAACCATGGTCAACAAGTCAACAAAATCAACCGTAACATAATTCTCATTTAATTACTATTATTAATAGATAATCCATAAATCCATTAGGGTTTGGAAAATGATGACTGTCAACTGTGCATACGCACCCGTTCCGAAACCCTAATGAAAGACCTCATCCTCCGCCTCAAGCAACTGTGCATACACACCTGCATTCTCGTTCCGAGGAACAAGAATACCAAGATATAAAAGCAACCCTAAAATATATACCAGTATCTGGCTCAAACCAGAGCCTGCCAGTATAATCCGTCCGGACTCCAAACGTGCACAAGTGCGCGGATGAGAACGAACCCTGTCGCAAAACCATGCGACCTCTACTCTGTTTTGCCCGGAGGCGAATACCCTCTGTGTGGGACTCTAAAAACTCGACACTACGCTGGCAGTGGGTTTAACCACAGACCGCAAGCGGCACTAGCTGTGCGTAACGGTCCCCAGGTAGATGCCGACAAGAAGGCTGACGAGGTGAAACCCCATCTGAACTCCTACTGAGTCTGAATGTGACATTCTCCGCACAGTCCGGTCTGTTCGTCTGATACATCGCATGTCGGGCCTAGGGGGCGGTAAAACGTCATTCCCCCAATAGCGGTACAAGTCGTGTCGGAGTGAAGCCCAAAACACCCTGAGATAACACTGGAAGCCTACCAGTATATCTCGCTTGCCCTGGCCAGGGACTACTCGTGTAATGGCTCTCCTAGACACAGCGCGATGTCAACCCCCAATACCGGGAGAGACGAATCCTGTCTAACCGGCACTGCCTCCAAGTGCTTTGGGACTGCACCCAACCACTACCTGTTTGCACGACTCCTTTGAGCCGTGGTAGGGTAGTGATCAAAGTGTAGTGGGAACACACTCGAGGCGAAGTGCCAGTGTCAAGTCAGCGGACTAAGCTGTACTCATGTCACCTGGGAACTGATAACTGACGATAGGTATAATACCAACCTTTCAGTTCCCGACGAGTCCTGTCCAGTGTACCCGTAACCTAACGAGCACCCGTATACTATCTCCAGTACGACATACTGATGGCTGCGGGACAGACCATCTCCCACACTGGGATGAGAAGCGCATACGCTAGTCTACTCCGGAGTATCGATTCCCTGTCTCGATAGTCCTGCGACTAGGGACCTGTATGAGGATGCGCTTATAGATTACCCAGCCCCCACTAGTGTGACTGCCATCACAACGCTGGTAATCAAGCAAAGATCCTAAGGGCTCCACTAATGCGTATAGGTGATATCGCAAAATAAACACATGTACACATTGAAGTAGAAACAAACCAAGTAGCATACTACTATATTGAGCAAGATTGTTTATACAAGGTGAATATCCCAAGCTTCCATTAAGTAATATACAAACTAGTATGATACAGTAATGGCCTCTAGGGCATATACACTAACAGTTAGTTAAGTAACCTAATGGGTGATGACGGGACCCAGTGACGAATGCGGATGGCATATACGTACATTTTATTTTCGTTCTTTTCTGGTGTGATTGATTGATGGGAATGCATTGATTCTTATCAATGCAAGGATAAAACGAACCTATATTTGATGTTGTTGGAACAAATTTAAAAAGGTGTTATTGCAAAGATGTTTCCTTTTGTTTTGCATAGTGATATTCAGTTGGAATATCCTGCACCTCATTCGACGAGGCAAGGGCCGAGATCCCTTCACCGGGAGTGACCCCTTGGGCAGAAGTTTGCGTCAGGGTAGTAACTTCAATATAGTCGATTACAAGTTGCTTTGTATCGCGGTATTCAGTTGAAATATCCTGCACCTCATTCCACGAGGAAAGAGCCGAGATCCCTTCACCGGGAGTGACCTCTTTAGCAAAGGTTTTCGTCACTATATTTTATAAAAAGCTATCACGTTCCCTCAACGAGATCAAGTTTATTACGTTAAAGGTTTTTCGCCAAAAAACAGCCGTAGCCCTCCGTCATTTCTTATGGATGGTCAGTAGTATTCAAGCTATATTTGTTGACCTTCATCAAGGCATAGTGCTTGGTAGCTGTTGGGGTGTTCATTTGTTGCATAGATAGATGTGTTGGTTTGGGACAGTCGTATAGCCTTGTTGACCTTCGTCAAGGGCTTGTATGGGTAGGTTCAAATTAACCTGGACAATGACGGGTAGAACTTGAAATGTGACTTATGATTTGTTGACCTTCGTCAAGGTCATAAGAGCATGAGGCAAAAATCACATCGTGAGTTTTTAAAGAAACTGAAACTTGCCAGGCATGCGCATACCTTTTGGAGTGTGATAACTTGAGTGGCTTCCATCAAGTTATCACGCGATGATAGTTGGATCCCGATTCTCACTGATGAGTTGGTTTACTCTTCGGGTGATCCCGACTAATTCTTCTTTCAGGTTTGGAGGAGAATTTGAGATTACAGTGGGAGGTTTCCTGATTAGATAAAGTGATAACCATTCTGATCTAGGTTAGAGTGCACGCAGAGTGTTTCTTCTCTCTCTCTCATTGGCAGCGACCTTTGACCGACCCTAGACTATGACTCAGTGACCAAGTTGACCGGACCTTCTTAAAATACTAGCTTTTGGATTGTCTGAGTTGCATAAGTCATTGCCGCTCCTTCTTTTACCCTTTGCATTTCTCAGAACACCCCGTATTACTACGGATATCCCCTTCCATTGGATAGATCCATCGTATGGTTATATATGAACTCGAAGGGACTTCTTCGAGGATGGATCCAGGTTCAGGAGAAATAGAATTGGTTTATTCAGTTGTCTTTTATTATCACCTTCTCTCAGGTTGCGAGGGCTCCTTAGTTTAGGAGAGTACACCTATTATGCTTATTGGATAGTTTTATTCCAAACCATAGGCAGGAGCCGAAAGGTAGGGAATGAAGAAAACCAATTAGCCTAAGTATGGTGTAGAGAAGGAAATAACTAAAGACAAAATAAAGGGATTAGAAAGAGGGCAAAGTAAATTGCGACTGTTATCATTCACGACCAAACCACGTACTTCATCACCACTCCTATTTCACCTTTAATAGAATAAGGTATTATTTGGTTGTCTTTTATCATCACCTTCTCTCAAGATACGAGTACTCCTTGGTTTAGGAGGGTACACCTATTATGCTTACTGGATAGTCTTCTTCCAAATCATAGGCTGGTGCCGAACGGTAGGGAAGGAAGAAAACCATTTAGCCTAAACGATGGTGTACAGAAGGTAACGACTAAAGACAAATAAAGGGATTTGGAGAGATGACAATGAAATATACGGTTAAAGTCATGAATTGGATTATGGAAGAGGCATTACTAGGAATACCAGGATACCCCTACGAAACATTTTCATGTTTCAATGCATTGTTAAAAGAAAACTGATTTCTTAATTACATACTTACTCTAGGGTATGTATTTACCAGGTATGATTCTCACATCCGTATGGTTTTACAGATAATGAGAGGGAAGAAGTTATTGGGAATAAGGTGATCATCTTCATTATATCGGAATTCGTTGTAATTGGTGATATTTGAGGAGATCGCCTGGGTTTTTGCCGGACGGCATGTATTTGGTTTTGAGTATCCGTTGTTGTGCACCAATTTCAAAATAAAATATCTGAACGTTTATTTTTATAAAGTGAGATAACTTTTTGAAATTATGTTCGTGACATTTACCTATATCAGTTAACGACTGGGTTAGGAGCATTGAACAACGGAGTAGTTCTTAAACCATAAGTACAGTTTTCAACCTACGACGCACAGTTTTTTAGTTATTCAACTCAGCGGACTTATACAGGGTATTCTATGTTGTCCAGTGTTCGTCAGGACAAAGGGGTAGGTCCTCATACTATGTTCTGTTTACTTATGACTTCTCTAGTTTTTAGACAAGTGTTTCGTAGAAATACAATGTCTAAGTTTTGAGAAGTTGTGGGTATAGGAATAAAGTAGAGAACCAGGTGTCGCAAGTATCAGGATTCTTCAAAAAAATCGAAGATGTAGATTCTTGTGATTGGTGTTCAGATTAAAGTAATGGTTTTGAGAAACTTGTTTCTCTTTCAGGTTACTCATAATTGGATAGATTCCTAAGTTGAGTAATGCTGATTAGCCTTTCTCCATTGAACTGATATGCACTGGAGACAGTTGCATGATTTGAATCTGGTTCCAATTAAATTAGTGCCTATATTTCTATATTGTATATAGAAATGGTTCATATCTTAACGATGTTAAGATACGGGGAGTTGTCCAGCTTATGCTTAAAACTAGACACTGGATAACTCAAGGCACGTTTCTGTAATGGAAGTTTATGGGTTGACCCTAGCTTTGACGAGGGTTGACATTTCTACCATCTGGAAGACCCATAGTAATATTGTTCTTGACTCGCCACAGTTTTATTAAAATGGAATTTTTTAGGAAACGGTAGTGGGAGTATGGTAGAACTGGAAGAGATTCCAGAACCGCAAACGATTACGGAAAATTTAATAAGACCCATATATTCAATCAGTTTTGACATTCCAATAGCCAGTCCGCAGATATGGTAGGTAACCTCAGACACCCGAGAGGTACTCCGTTAGCCTCAAGGACGGTGACAGGGAGGTTCTTATTTACCCAGACTCGACACTACTGTTGTTCCAGACTATGAGACCCGGCAGGAGGATATGTATAGCGTCGTTCTAAACTAGATTTAGAAGTGTACGTATATATTATTCCGCCAGAAGGTTGTCATAGTCAGTAGGAGCAGCGGAAGCATAGTGGACAAGAAGCTTATGTCTATTTATAGGCTTGAGCAAATATAGCGGAGATTAGATCATCTAATTTTGTTGAGACAGTCATGGCTTTGACTTCATAAGAATAGGGGATGGATCTGTTGAGAAGGTAGTAGGGTGTGATGTCCTGGTATTTGGAAGACATACACAGAGGAGGAAGTAAAATTCCTATACTACGATCAACTGTACTTTGGTCGTCACACAGTTGTTTCTCCACAGAGGATATGGATATAATATCTGACATTCTGGTTACTAGTGTTAGTTATATGTATGCCCTAGAGGCCATTACTATACATAGGATGTATATTGTAGTGGATGCTTGGACATATATAGGGATGACTTTCTTGCTCGATATAATAGTATGCTATCTGGTTACTCTTTACCTTAAAGTGTACACTGATTGTCTCTCTATTACATGTTGGTAAAGCCCTTAGGATGTGTACTTGACTACCTAGACTATAATGCAGATCATACTAGTGGGGACATGGTAGTCCATAAGTACATCCTTCAAGGTCCCTAGTCGTGGGTATATCGAGACAGGGCATCGATATACCAGAGTAGACTACCGTATACCTTCTCGACCCATACAGATGGGCGATGGATGATCCCATATCCATTGGTGTTTGACATCAGAGATGATATACGGGTGCTTAGTAGAGACTGGGTACACTGGACGGACTCGCCGAGAACTCCCAGATGGTATTATACCTTACGTCTGATGGCAGTTCTCTGGTGACACTGGTACAGGTTAGTCTGTAGACCCGAGATCGTCATAGAGTCTTGTGTGATTCCCACTGTGCTTTGATTTCCACCTTATCACGTCCAAGAGGGCGTGCAAAACGGTGGTTTTTGGGTACAGTCCCGAATCACATGGAGGCAATGAGCGATAGGAGGGGTTTCGTCTCTCCTGGTATAAGGAGTTGATGTTGCCCTGCGCTCGATTGGCTATAACAGGAAGTCCTTGGCCAAGGATGCTTTAGGGATTTACTGGTAAGTGTTACCAGTAGTTTCTCGACCCGTTATGAGCCTCATATCGACACGACTTATCGAGTTATTAGGGTCTGACGTTTACCACCCCTAGACGAGATATGCGACATATCAGACGAACAGACCGGACTGTACAGTAAGTGTTACTGGTTGGATTCACAGGAGTGTGAGCGGGCTTGCTCGTTGATCTTTTAATCGCTCAATACCCGAGTGGCCGTTACGTTTAGCAGACCGCTTGCGGCTTGTGGGTGTTTGATATGATCATCACCTACTGCCGGCGTATTGACGAGTCTTTAGGGTCCTACACAGGGGTTTCCTGGCTCAAGCGAAACGAAATAGGAGCGCATATGAGATATGTGCAGGACCGAGAATAATACCAGTATGTGATACTGTATTCTATTCTCATGATTTGTGACATTGATCGGTTGTATGCAAAATAGCCGGGTTATCGGATCAAGTGTTGATTCGATAAGTTGTTACTATTGATATTAGTCGGTTATATGCAATATGACCGGATCGTTAAATCAAGTGTTGATTTAATGATTTAATGTATAATTATATATTTGATATATTACTTTACATTAACTAGTATTGGTTCACTCAAGATTGATTTTCTCACTTGAATGTACACACTGTTTATATGTGATATATGCAAGTGTACAAGTTTGAATCATACTTGATGATACATACAAGTTGTGTGTATGAGAACTAAACTAAATCAAGGTTAAATTAGGGTTTACTATTTTCCTAACAAATAACAAAAGAGTATGACTTTGGTCAAAGTTATCAAGCTTCATGAAGCTTGATAAACATTGACAAAGTCAACTTTTTTGTCATTTGTTCAAGATATTAGTTAACCCAACCCTTAACCTAATGCTTTGGTTAATTCTGTACATGAGTTAAGCATGAGGGCTTAACTCAACCATGGTGCCATGATTAAAAGGATAAGTTTCATTTGGATTGATAATCTTTTTATTCTTTCTTCTTCTTCATCTTCATCAAGCTTCAAGAAAGCTTGCTACCTCCAATGGTGCCATGAGAAAAAGAGTGAGAAATCCAATTCTAAAGTGAACCCACTTCCTATTTCTTCATCTCTACTACTTGCCATGTAGTATAGGGTGTTCTCTTCATAAAGTTTTTGACCAAGTGAAGGAATAGTTTGAGTTTGAGTCTCCCCGACGTAGATCATCTTCGGCCTCGAAGTCAACGACCTAGCCCGCTCATTTCTCCGATGAAACCATCGCTAGGGTCCGGGATCCCGATGATCGCAGCGGAGAGACGTCAACACGGAACTAAAGAAGTGGAGGACCGGATCTACAAAGGTTGTATTCCCATTCACTTAGAAGCAAAGTTGTTTGCTAGCTTTTATTTTCGCCTATCCTCTAGTTAACGATATTTATTAGGGTTTCTCGGCACATAAATTTTTGAATTTGGCATGGTTGATGCCTTGTGGAACCTCATGAGTGTGCCTAGTAACCCTACAGTGGTATCAGAGCCTAGCTAGAGCTTTAGGCGAAGTGTAGACGATGTTAGATATCCGATCGAGTCACGAAACCCTAACAAAGACCCCTCTCTGTACATTTTTCAAAACAGTGGTTTTTTCCTAATTAAAAATACTCAAAATATCAGCAGGTAATTCTAAGGCATTGTGTGAAAAACGATCCAGTAACGCGCTTAAAGCGCCGCGGAACCGCAGCAGGAACATGCCTTCCGCGGCAGTTCCGCGGCGCAACAGTGCGTTTATGGTGCGCTTTCTATACAGTAAATTTTGTACGACTTTCCTGACATTTATGGGAATTTTTAATTCATACTCAAGAGTTGAGTTATCTGGGGTGTATTGGGGATTCGATGATTCGATCGGAAACTTTAACTGCGTCTATGTGTTTTTCCGGGTAATTTTAGAATATGTTAAAAAGTTCGACCGGATATAAATACCCAATTTTTCCCCTGCCGGGAAATTTCCAAGTGTTGGATTTTTCCGTGGTTTAAGAACTTTCTAAGTAGTGCAAGTGACGCGATGGTCCTTCTAGAAGACAACAAACCTTAACTCGATTATGTGACAGTCTTGAACTGCCCTTTGAACCTTAGGGTTTGGGGCAGTACGGCATGCCACATGTGAGGCGTTGGCTTAACCCTTCTACGGCTGGACCGTTGGTACTGTGGCATGAAGTGAATGTTCTTAAACTTATTTCATGTGTTGAGCTGTTTCGGGAAAACTTGGGTGTTTGATTATTCGATCGGAAAGTTTAACATTTTCTATTTATCTGGAATGTGATACAATATTTGGAATTCACAAGTAGTTATGAGATAACTAATTTGGATGTTATGAACATAGCAGTTTAGTCTCAATTGATCGGTTGCCACGGAATTTTGATGCGATCAAAAGTCCGTCGCAATCACGTAGCGTATGTGGATACTCGCCGGGTAAACTTAATAGACAGCCTTGTTCCATAGCCCCGACCAAGTGACTGTAGGAGAACCCCGTCGCCAAAAGCATCCGTTCGGGTGCTCGCGGCAACGGTGTTCCGCCCAAGTGCACTTCGTCGACGGCATCCGGGGGTGCGGCCGTCTACTAAAGTTTGCGACGAGCATTCGATCAGTTTATCGGGAATCTTGTTGAATTGCCCAACAAAATATTGAAAAGTGTTTTCGATATAGAGACTAAAATGCGGGGTTTATAATTGTTAGGCATGCGATGTCTAAGGAGGTTGCGGATTCCAACTGTTGTAGTTTTACACTTTCTTTTCTGTGACCGTAAGTGTAATATGTGATATCGCCGGTTTCGTTGCTATATGTCAATGACAATTGGGATGCGCACATTTACTTACGTTGATGACATATGATGTTATGTGTTGCTGGATTTGTTATATTGGATCGTCGCGTTTCGAATAGCCGAGGGTTTTATATGAGATGAGATTTTTTCATTTTCATTCATATAAAATTAACTTGTATGTAATATTCTTTTATTGGGGCACTTCCAGGTTGCGGAAGCTGTCACCGTTGATGTATATTATTTACTTTTTCGCACTAGGATAGACCCAAGGAAGGGAGCACAAGTAACCGGGTTCTAGAGTCCAGTGGGAAACCAACTCGAGGAGTCGAGTCCGGGTCTCCTAACTCTAGAATTGTAGGGTTGCTTGCAGCTCTCGTAGGGGTCTAGGGGTGTGGGTTTGGCTATTCATCGCGACCGTGAAATCCGTATTTTATACTGGTTCGTATTGAAAACACGGACGTCCTAGTACATCCAATGTTTCATATGTTTCTTCTGCTGCGATATCTGTGATGTGATCATTTGATATGTTGTGATGGATACTGTATATAGTATATATGATATATTATATAGACGTTACTTATGTTTTACACCCGCGCTAGCCCTGCCCCGCTCTGCCGTTAGTTACCTAACCTAACGGTGCATGAGGGGACATCAAGGCGAATGCGGATAGCATAAGTGTACGTCGTATTTATCTGTGATGTTTAGGTGACTTAAATGATGGGACTTCATTAATATGATTAATGAAAGAAAAGAAACCTAAAAGATGTTGTGGATTCGAATTTTCAAAAACAGGTAGCTACAGTTCTTGCTTTGCATCGCGGTGTTCCTTGTAGAACATCCTGCACCTTATTCGATGAGGAAAGGGCCGAGATCCCTTTACCGAGAGTGACCCCTTTAGCAATGACTGGCAGATTCTACACCCCTCGGTTTGTCTTTTGATTGCGTTTGGAGTTTTTGCTTTGCACAGCGGTATATATGAAATATCCTGCACCTTATTCGATGAGGAAAGGGCCGACGATCCCTTCACCGGGAGTGACCCCTTTAGCAAAACTAGAAAAGCCTAAAAAACACTCCATTTTAAAATCATTTGATTCTACAACGATATCAAGTTCATTACGTAATAGGTTTTCAGAAAAACCTGTCGTAGCCCTCCACCATTTCAGATAAGTCCTACTTAGTATTCGTGCTACGTTTGTTGACCTCCGTCAAGGTGTAGTGTGCGGTAGCTAACTAGTATTTATCTGCTTATGCATATGATGCAGATTGGGTTAGGGTAGTCGTACGGCCTTGTTGACCTTCATCAAGGGTGGTGCGGGTGGGTTTGATTCAATCAAGAAATGATGGGTAGCTTATGGTTTGTTGACCTCCGTCAAGGTCATACGATGCTAGGGGCAAAATTATCGGGAATTTCAAGTGTCGAAATTTGCAATGAGATTGCATACCTTCTATGAGATAGTTGGATCCCGATACCCGTTGCGAGTAAGAGTTACTCCTGGGAGAGTTTTACACATTAGAATTAGCCGATCAAGTAGGTGTCTAGAAAGGTGTCAACGGGGTTACGCCTCTGGGAAAACGAGGTTTACTTTAATTAGGTCCGTACAAAAGCACGGGGAACCTCCCTCAAAGTACCGACACTGGCCTGGTTGAAAGATTGGCGAACTTGTAGCGTGTAATTAATCCCGGCTAGTCTTTCCTTTTAGGGTTTGAAGGAAGATTTGATAAAAACAGTGGGAGCCATCCTGATTAGATAAAATAATAACCAATCTGATCTTGCAAGAGTGCATTCAGAGTGTTTTCTTCTCTCTCTCTCCAGGTAGCGACCATGTCACGCCTTAATCAAGATAATAAAACGGATATATTGACCGAACCCGCTTGTTATACCGAGCTGGGGAATGTTGGTCCTGCTCCAACTTATAATTGTTATAAGACAGAGCAAGAAATTTGGGGATTGCCAGAATTCCCGTGCCACCCAAACGAAGAAAGTGCATACTGATGCATCATCTTCGGGTGTGTTCGTTACATAGAACTGTTTCTTAGTATCCTTTACGTCCTGGGTATGTGATACCAGATCAGGATCCCGCATATGTAATCTGTTACATGGGTTACAGATAGGTAATGAACTGAGAACGGGTGATAAGTTTCATGAGGCAGAAAACGGTGCAAGTGTTGCAGCCAAGTCTGTTGGTCACTGTCACCCTGTATTACTAGAATACATTGATTCTGAACAAATGTTATTAGATACCGAACCTGAAATACAAAATCATATCAGTCTCTTTATTAGTAAAGAAGGATATAATTTTGTATTGTTGGATAATCTTTTGAACATTTCCTATATCAAAAGTTGATCAGATCAGGCACGTTATCTAAAAGCATTAACGTTCTAAAATCAAACTACAGTTCTTAGTATACAGAACACACACAAGGGGAAGAGTTCAGAAATGAACGAATCCTTCTTGAGGTATTGTAGACTAGGTCATATCAATGCGACCCGACTAGCTAAAGTTACATTAAGATGCATATTTAAATCAGTTTGAATTTACATCTAGTGAAACTTGCCAGTCATGTCCCAAAGATAAGATGACCATAGCTCTGTTTATAGGAAACATAGAAAGAGTTAGTGAACTCTTGGGATGATACATATTGATGTATGAGGGTCCCATGTCTACACATGCCAAGACCGGTTCTTTGTACTTCATTACATTCTCTGATAATCTCTTGAGATTCAGACATATGTTCCTGTTGAAACACAAGTCTGAAGCTTTTGAGATATTCACAGAATATAATTTAGAAGTAGAAAACCGAAAATTGGTATAAGTATTATGTCTTTTGATGTGATCAAGGAGGAGAATACTTGAGCACGGGATTCCTGGACTATTCTAAGAATGAGATTCTCTCTCAGCATTATTCCTCCGCTTACACCACAGCACTTCGGTGTATCGGGACGGAGCAATCACACCCTATATGATATGGCGCTCTCTATGATGAGTACTACTGAGTTTCCTATTTCCTTTTGGAAGTTATGCACTTATGAAGTTGCATACCTATTGAATAGGTTTCCGATCAAATCAGCTGCCTACCATTTCATATAAGATATGGAAAGGGAAGAGCCAATCTCTTAAGTCAGTTAAGATTTGGGGTTGTCCAGCCTATGTCTAAAAGCATAATCCGGACAAGCTTGAGGCAAAGTCAGTTATGTGAAAGTTTGTTGGATATCCCAAGCATTCGCAAGGGAATATCTTCTATCTAACCGAGGAACAAAAATGTTTTGTTTCTCAGCATGCCACCTTTGTGAAAGGGAATTTCTTGTGAAGAAATAAGTGGACATGAGGTAGAACTGGAAAGAATTCCAGCTATACAAACTACAGCTGATGATTTGGTAAGAACTAAAGGATTCAATAGCAACCAACGAACCTCAGTCTCTCCGCTGATATAGTAGGGTTCCTCACCCACCTGAGAGATACCTCGATTTCTCTATGACAGTGCGAGCAAGGATTGCATCATGGGATGATGACCTAACTAGTTTCGAGCTGGCCATCAGGAGTGGGATTCTGTAAGAATGGCTGGATGCTTATCGATCTGAGATGGAATCCTTATACACCAACAAAGTATGGACTTTGGTTGCTTTATCTGAAGGGTTAAATCCCCATCAGGATCAAGTATATCTTGAGAAGATTACTTGTTGTACATGGAAAAGTTGAGACTTTCAAACATAGACTTGTTAAAGGTTTGCATCATAGACCAGTTGTGGCTAATGATTAAACCTTTTCTGGGGCCTATGCTTAAGTCCATCCAGATCCTACTTGCCACGGCTACATACCATGACTACGATATCTGGTGGTTGGGTGTCATGACTGCTTTTCTAAATGACGTTTTAGAAGAGAGAGTCTATAAGTACACAGTCAGAGGGCTTCGTAGACAGTGGGAGCAGCGGAAACGTGTGCAAGATGTTTTATGTGATAAAGCAGGCATCGCGGAGTTGGAACATCTGTTTTGATGAGATAGTCAAAGAGTTTGACATCATCAAAATGGTAGATGAACCTTGTATATACAAAAAGGTAGTAGGTGTTAGTTGTATGTATGCCCAAGAGGCCAGTATTGTACAGATGATGTATATTATATTGGATGCTTGGACATATATAAAGATGACTTTCTTGCTCGATATGATAGTATGCTATCTGGTTGCTCTTTATCTTAACATGTATACTAGTCTCTTTAAACTGTCTTATAGTTACATGTTGGTAAAGCCCTTCGGATGTGTACTAGACTACCTGGACTATGATGCAGATCATACTAGTGGGGGCATGGTAGTCCATAAGTACATCCTTCAAGATCCCTAGTCATGGGTGTATCGAGACGGGGCATCGATATACCAGTGTAGACTAGCATATACGCTTCTCGACCCATGAGTTGGGCGATGGATGATCCCATATCCATTGGTGTTTGACATCAGAGATGGCATACGGGTGCTCAGTGGAGACTGGGTACACTGGACGGACTCGCCGAGAACTCCCAGATGGTATTATACCTCACGTCAGATGGCAGTTCTCAGGTGACACTTATACAGGTTAGTCTGTAGACCCGAGATCGTCATAGAGTCTTGTGTGATTCCCACTGTGCTTTGATCTCCACCTTACCATGTCCATGAGGGCGTGCAAAACGGTGGTTTTTGGGTACAGTCCCGAGTCACATGGAGGCAATGAGCGATAGGAGGAGTTTCGTCTCTCCCGGTATTAGGGGTTGATATTGTACTGTGCTCGATTGGCCGTAACAGGGAAGTCCTTGGCCAGGGCTGATTCAGAGATTTGCTGGTAAGTGTGTAAGTCGATGTTCAACACCCCAATACTTGTGGGGAGGCGGAAATATGAATAACAATTGAGTTCTATGATCAAACATCGATTAACCGTACGAATCGTTTGCTATACAAGTTTTAAACGAAAGCTTTAGAGTTTTAATCTACTATGCGAAGGAATTATACCAAACGGTTCTAGTCCTTCGTCTTGATGTTGTCTACGACCCCTTTGGATCTCCACGTCCTCTTCGGCTTTCTCCCGTGATAGATGATCCACCCGAGAACCCTAATCCAAGCTATAACCTCTAAACTTGAGGTTACTTAGTTTCTCTAGTTGCTAAATAGAGTTGCTAAGATGATGTAGAGATAGGTTATGGAGTAATTAGTCTTTCCTAATCCTTGTTCTCAACTCATGAGGGGTAGGATTAGGCTTTGGTGAAGGAGAGAGAGCTTGAAGAGAGAGAGTGAGAAGATGATAATGAATTATTATATGAATAAATGTTTCTCACTTGATATATATGAAACATAATGAAATAAAAGATAAATGAATAATAAGTGAATATTCATCATGTTTCATTAATGCAAGTGGGTGATTCATTACATGAGTCATTAAGCATTTAAAAATGCATTAATGATGTGATGAATCATTCACAATGAGTCACTTATTCATTAAATGAAAATGCCACCTCTCTCTTTATGTCACATCCTTCTAGAAGCTTCTCGGAAAATTACGAGAACGCCCCTCTCATCCGTGAAAACACGGAAAAACTTTAGACTGTATAAATCCAATAACCTGATACTAGAATCTGGCTTAAACCAAAGCCGGCTAGTAAAAACTGTCCGAATGTCGCACGTGCGATAAAACACGTATGCGTCCGAACCTTTGTCGTAAAACCATACGACCTCTATATCTTTTCGCCTTGGTTTGGGAAATCTCTGTGTGGGACTCTAAAGACTCGACTACTATGCTTGCAGTGGGTTTAACCACAGACCGCAAGCGGCACTAGCTGTACGTAACGGTCCCCAGGTAGTTGTCGATAAGAAAGCTGATGAGGTAACCCATCTGAAATCCTACTGAGCCTGTCTGTGACAATATCCGCACAGTCCGGTCTGTTCGTCTAAGAGTATCGCATGTATGGTCTAGGGAGATGGTGGACGTCAGACCCCTAATAACCGTACAAGTCGTGTCGGTATGGCTTCATCACCATCCGAGAATCTACTGATCAACCTATCAGTAATTCTCAATCAGCCCTGGCCAGGGACTTATGGTAATGACCAAACGACCACTGTGCGATATCAACTCCCTATACCGGGAGAGACGAATCCCTAACAGTCGCTCACTGCCTCCACGTGGCTCGGGACTGTGCCCAACTGAAACCTGTTTGCACGACTCCTTTGAGCCGTGGTAGGGTAACAATCAAAGCACAGTGGGAACTCACACGAGACAAATGATGACCTTAAGTCAACGGACTACCTGCACACATGTCACTTGAGAACTGCTATCTGACGTTAGGTATAATACCATCCAGTCAGTTCTCGGCGAGTCCTGTCCGGTGTACTCACACCCAGTGAGCATCTGTATACAATCTTAGGTGAACTCCACCAATGGTTGCGGGACAAATCCATCGCCCCTTGTCAGGGTCTAGATATGTATACACTAGTCTACTCCGGAGTATCGATGCCCAATCTCGATACTCCTGCGACCAGGGACATCTAAGGGTGTGCCTATTGACTATCCAGCTCCCACTAGTATGACTGCCATCACAACGCCGGTAGTCAGACAAACACCCTATGGGCTTTATCAACATATATATATAAATACCAAGTAAAATATATTATACGTTAAGACAAAGTCAAACCAAATAGCGTACTATCATATCAAGCAAGACTGTCATGTACATACATATCCCAAGCATCCTATACAATGTAGGCCTCTAGGGCATATATATCCAACAATCTCCCACTTGCACTAAGGCCTATAATTGGCGCAATGAGTACCCACTGTCTCTACCAGATCCAGTTGCTTGCGTACCGCATGCCCAACATCTCAAAAAGCCTCTCGAACTGTACTTGAGGAATGGCCTTGGTGAATGGATCTGCCGTGTTGTCTTTTGTATCTACTCTCCGTATCTCGATCTCCCGACGATCCACGATCTCCCTGATCAGGTGAAAACGCCTTAAGATATGCCTGGATTTCTGATGGGACCTTGGTTCCTTCGCTAAAGCTACAGCGCCATTGTTATCGCAATACAACGGTATTGGATTGGCAATGGACGGAACCACCTGAAGTTCAGAAATGAACTTCCTTATCCAGACAGCCTCTTTTGCGGCTTCACTAGCAGCTATATACTCAGCCTCCATAGTTGAGTCTGCGACGGTATCTTGTTTGGAACTCTTCCAACTTACCGCCCCTCCATTGAGGGTAAACACAAAACCCGAAATAGATTTAGAATCATCCTTGTCACTTTGGAAGCCGGAGTCGGTAAAAGCCTCTACCTGGAGGTCCTTATTGCCGTAAATCAAGAACATCTCCTTAGTCCTTCTCAGATACTTGAGAATGTTCTTCACCGCTATCCAATGTTTCTCACCTGGGTCCGATTGATACCTGCTTACCATACTAAGTGCGTAAGCTACATCTGGTCTGGTACATAACATCGCATACATTATTGATCCTACCGCCGAAGCGTAGGGTATAGTGCCCATGCGAGCCCTCTCTTCATCAGTCTTTGGAGACATCTCTTTTGAGAGGGTGATTCCGTGACAAGCGGGCATATTGCCGTGCTTGGAATCTTCCATACTAAATCTCTTTAGTATAGTGTCTATATACCTGGACTGTGAAAGTCCCAATATCCTATTAGATCTATCTCGATAGATCTTAATGCCCAGAATGTATGATGCATCTCCCAAGTCTTTCATAGAGAATTTCTGTGACAAGAAGAGCTTTACTGATTGTAGTATAGGGATATCATTCCCTATCAGTAGTATGTCGTCGACGTACAAAACGAGGAAGACTACTGCTCCTTCCACAATCTTCCTATAAACACATGGTTCATCTATATTTTTGATAAAGTCAAATTCCTTGACTGTTTCATCAAAACAGATGTTCCAACTCCGCGATGCTTGCTTTAACCCATAAATGGATTTAAGCAATTTGCACACTCTTCCGCTGCTCCCACTGTCTAAGAAACCTTCTGGTTGATCCATGTAAACACTCTCTTCTAGATGTCCATTTAGAAAAGCTGTTTTTACATCCATTTGCCAGATTTCATAGTCATGGAAGGCAGCAATGGCAAGTATGATCCGAATGGATTTAATCATAGCTACTGGTGAAAAAGTTTCATCGTAGTCCAATCCTGGTCTTTGACGAAAACCTTTTGCTACTAGTCTAGCTTTGTACGTTTCCACTTGTCCAAATGTACCAATCTTCTTTTTGAAGATCCATTTGCACCCAACTGGTTTTACCCCAGGAGGAGCAACTTCTAAAGTCCATACTTTATTGGTATACATGGATTCCATTTCGGATCTCATGGCATCCAGCCACTTTACTGAGTCGCTATTTGTGATAGCCTGCTGAAAACTAGTAGGCTCATCATCATCGATGATGCAATCCTCTCGATCCCCATCAAGAAGGAAACCATAGTATCTTTCAGGAGGATGAGAAAGCCTACTAGATCTGCGGAGTGGCGTTGGTACGTCATGTTCTATTGAAATCTGAGATTCTTCTAAGTCCTCGGTTGCAGTTTGAGGTTCTGGAATTTCTTCCAGTTCTACCGCGCTCCCACTAATTTCTTTTGCAAGAAATTCTCTTTCTAAGAAGACAATGTGACGAGCGACAAACACCTTTTGTTCTTCAGTGTGGTAGACCATGTACCCCCTTGAATGCTTGGGGTATCCTACAAACTTGCACAAAACCGATCGTGCCTCGAGCTTGTCCGGATTATGCTTTTTGACATATACCGGACACCCCCATATCTTGATATACTTAAGATATGGTCTCTTCCCACACCACATTTCATATGGAGTGGTAGGTACAGACTTAGTTGGAACTCTATTTAATAGATATGCGGCTGATTCTAGAGCAAATCCCCAGAAGGAAAGTGGTAACTCAGCACTACTCATCATTGATCGCACCATATCTAATAGCGTGCGATTCCTTCTTTCTGATACACCATTATGCTGAGGTGTATAAGGAGGAGTAAGCTGAGAGAGTATTCCATTTGCTTTCAAGTATTCAAGGAAACTGGTACTTAAGTATTCTCCACCTCGATCAGATCGAAGTGTCTTGATGCTTTTACCAGTTTGTTTCTCTACTTCATTTTTATACTCCTTAAACTTCTCAAAAGCCTCAGATTTATGCTTTATTAAGAACACATGTCCATACCTAGAGAAGTCATCAGTAAAAGTGATGAAGTAGGAGTGACCACTTCGTGCATGTATAGACATCGGACCACATACATCACTGTGTACTAGTCCCAAGAGTTCGGTGGCTCTTTCTCCATGTCCGGTGAATGGAGATTTGGTCATTTTTCCTTTGATACATAATTGACAAGTTGCATATGATGAATATTCAAACGAATCTAGATATCCATCTTTATGTAACTTAGTCAACCTTGTTTCATTTATATGACCAAGTCTACAATGCCATAGGAAGGCTTGATTTGAATCTGGAGCCTTTCTTTTACGCGTGTTTTGAATATTGAAAATTTGTGGTTGATTAAGTATGTATATTCCGTTTTCCAGTGTGCCAAACCCAATCAGTTCTTGATTTAGGATAATGTTCATGACATTTCTTTCAAGCACAAAATTATATCCTTTATTAGACAATAAAGATACTGATATAATATTACACAACATACTGGGAATACAAAAACAGTTATACAATACCAAAATGTTTCCAGTATTCAACCCTAGGTGATATTCCCCTATTGCAACTGCATCTACATGCATTCCATTGCCCATCCGGAGAGTCATATCACCTGCCCCCAGTACTCTACTATTTCTCAGATCCTGCAAAGAATTACAGATGTGAGAACCAGAACTGGTATCAAGTACCCATGAAGTAGAGTTTACTGAAAGACAATTTTCGATTACGAACACACCTGAAGTAGAAGCAACAACTTGCTTCATGTCCTTGGCTTTGAAGGCCTGACAATCCTTCTTCCAGTGCCCCTGCTTGTGACAATAGAAACACTCGTTCTTTTCTGCCTTCACCCTTCCTGCCTTGTTCATTCCCTGCACCTTCTTGACCCCACCCTTCGGTTTGGTGGCTTTCATCTTCTTCTTCCCTTTAGCTTTCGCTTTAGTTTTGGAAGAAGAAGATTGGCCAACATACAGAACGGGGGTCTTCTCCTTTTTCAAGGAGGTCTCTGCTACCCTCAACATGTTGAGGAGCTTTGGAAGATCCGCTTCCATTTCGTGCATGTTGAAGTTCAGCATGAACTGAGAGAAGGTGTGGGGAAGGGACTGCAAAATCAAGTCGATATACAAATCGTTCTCTAGCACGCATCCCAGGTTTGCGAGTTCCTCAATGAGGGTGATCATTTTGAGGACGTGCTCTCCAACAGGCGATCCTGGAGCTAACCTCATCTGGAAGAGTTTCTTTGAGGTTTCGTACCTCGCGATACGGGAGTGTTCACCATACAATTCCTTGCAATGGAGGAATATGGATGCAATATCCATACTCTCGTGCTGCTTCTGGAGTTCATTATTCATGGACGCCAGCACGATACACTTAGCTCGCTCATAATCTAGATCCCAGGTTTTACGAACTTCCTTGTCCGCAACTGAGGAATCTGGTCCCGGGATAAGGGGAGGAACAGCGGTGGTAACATATGCAACTTTGTCATAAGCCAGCGCAATATTGACGTTTCTTAGCCAGTCTTTATAGTTCTGCCCGGTTAGTATATTCTTTTCGAGTAATAGTTTTAGTCCAGTCATGGTAGCTGCCAGAGAGAGAGAAAAGAAAACACTCAGCATATGCTCTTGCAAGTTTAGATTGGTTTATTAATTTATCTAAACAGGATGGCTCCCACTGTTTCCTCAAATCCTTTTTCAAAACCTAAAAGAAGAACTAGTCAGGATTTAATCACACGTCACAATACTTGCTTAACCTTTCAGCCAGGCTGGTGTTGGTACTTCGAGGGAGGTTTTCCAACGCTTTCGCGAAGTTCCTTAATTAAAGAACCTCTTTTCCCTGGAGGCGTAGCCCCTCTAACACCTTTCTAGGCACCTACTTGGTTTATAGCATTGATTGTTAAGTGAGAGAAATTCCCGAGAGTAATCCTACTCATCAGTGGGATCGGGATCCAACTATCATTGCATGATGCCCTAGATGGAAGCCACTCTAGTCACCACACTCCAGAAGGTAAGCTAAATCTGCAAGTTTTCTTTATGTTTGAAACTCCCGATGTGATTTTTACCCCAAGCTCTTATAGACCTTGACGTAGGCCAACAAGTCATAAGACGCAAGTCAAGTTCTACCCGTCGTTGTCCTGATCAATTTAAATACATCGTACAAGCCCTTGACGTAGGCCAACAAGGTGTACGTCTGTATTAAACTAATGCATCTATCTATGCAACAAATAGGCACACACACTGCTACCATACACTATGCCTTGACGTAGGCCAACAAGCATAGCATGAATACGATGTGCTGTCTATCTGAAACGATGGAGGGTTACGGCTGGTTTTTGGCAAAAAACCGTTAACGTAATGAACTTGATTTGATCGAAGGAACTAAGATAGCTTTTATTAAAAGGAGTGGTTTAAGCTCCGCATTTAAAATTTGCTTTTTCAAGAAAACCGAGTGGTATTTAGAAATTGTTCCAACGATTCAGTTTAGGTTTTATTTTCTTTGCATTAATGATAATGCGTCCCATCTTTAACCTATCATTACAGATAACAACGAAAATATGACGTCCTCTTATGCCATCCGCATTCGCCACTGGGTCCCGTCATCACCCGTTAGGTTACTTAACTAACGACAGAGCGGGGGCTGGGCTAGCGCGGGTGAAAAACATAAGCGACGTCTAAATAGCTATCATATATATAGATATTTTACATTCGTCTGACGCAATGATATACATTCCAGAACACAGATAAACAATATTGGATTTGCAAGCAATCTGTATTTCTTTTGAGCCTGCAAGAAAAGACAGATTACACAGTTGTGATGAATAGCCATTACCCCACCCTCGACCCCTACGGGTGCGGCAAACTACCCGCCCGGCAGTTTGTGCACCCCACCTTGGGTCTGTCCTAGGAGCAAAAACAGTAAAAAGAAATAATACAACGGTGGCTACAACCGCAACCTGGATGTGCCCCGCAAAATAATATTACAACTTGTTACAATTACATCAAATGAATTAAAACAATAACCCATCACAAAACCCCGGCTAATCACCACAACAGTCCAATACAGTTTATATGCACAAACAGATAAAACCATTACAGAAATGTGCAACCCCCTGCCAACCGACATACTAGCAGTTAGGGGAGGTTTACGAACACATTATACAATCACAGATATAATCCAATATGCAAATACTGTACAATTTCGATCGATTAAACACCTTTAATGTTGCTCCAAAATCTGCTCTGTTAAACTGAAACCTGAGCAACAATTAAATATTCCAGAAAATCCTAAATTTAACAGAGAACCCACCAAAGAAAATTGGGATCATGACTCGGCGACTCAGCCACGCAAGCGCGGCGGATAGGTGGGATCCGCCGCGGAAGCGCGGTCAATTGGCAGAGTCATGGCCCCAAATTTCTTGGGTGTTCTTCTGGTTTCATAACTAGCTTTCTGAACATGCCTGAAAAATTTTTGGACTTCATTTAAATTTCGACAGAAACTTGTTATTTTTAGGGTTTTCCGGCTTCGTTTTTCCGTTCGAAATTCGTACAAATTTGCGATTAAGTTTAAAACTTGTATAGCTAGGCTCTGATACCACTGTAAGTCGATGTTCAACACCCCAATACTTGTGGGGAGGCGGAAATATGAATAACAATTGAGTTCTATGATCAAACATCGATTAACCGTACGAATCGTTTTCTATACAAGTTTTAAACGAAAGCTTTAGAGTTTTAATCTACTATGCGAAGGAATTATACCAAACGGTTCTAGTCCTTCGTCTTGATGTTGTCTACGGCCTCTTTGGATCTCCACGTCCTCTTCGGCTTTCTCCCGTGATAGATGATCCACCCGAGAACCCTAATCCAAGCTATAACCTCTAAACTTGAGGTTACTTAGTTTCTCTAGTTGCTAAATAGAGTTGCTAAGATGATGTAGAGATAGGTTATGGAGTAATTAGTCTTTCCTAATCCTTGTTCTCAACTCATGAGGGGTAGGATTAGGCTTTGGTGAAGGAGAGAGAGCTTGAAGAGAGAGAGTGAGAAGATGATAATGAATTATTATATGAATAAATGTTTCTCACTTGATATATATGAAACATAATGAAATAAAAGATAAATGAATAATAAGTGAATATTCATCATGTTTCATTAATGCAAGTGGGTGATTCATTACATGAGTCATTAAGCATTTAAAAATGCATTAATGATGTGATGAATCATTCACAATGAGTCACTTATTCATTAAATGAAAATGCCACCTCTCTCTTTATGTCACATCCTTCTAGAAGCTTCTCGGAAAATTACGAGAACGCCCCTCTCATCCGTGAAAACACGGAAAAACTTTAGACTGTATAAATCCAATAACCTGATACTAGAATCTGGCTTAAACCAAAGCCGACTAGTAAAAACTGTCCGAATGTCGCACGTGCGATAAAACACGTATGCGTCCGAACCTTTGTCGTAAAACCATACGACCTCTATATCTTTTCGCCTGGGTTTGGGAAATCTCTGTGTGGGACTCTAAAGACTTGACTACTACGCTGGCAGTGGGTTTACCCACAGACCGCAAGCGGCACTAGCTGTACGTAACGGTCCCCAGGTAGTCGTCGATAAGAAAGCTGATGAGGTAACCCATCTGAAATCCTACTGAGCCTGTCTGTGACAATATCCGCACAGTCCGGTCTGTTCGTCTAAGAGTATCGCATGTATGGTCTAGGGAGGTGGTGGACGTCAGACCCCTAATAACCGTACAAGTCGTGTCGGTATGGCTTCATCACCATCCGAGAATCTACTGATCAACCTATCAGTAATTCTCAATCAGCCCTGGCCAGGGACTTATGGTAATGACCAAACGACCACTGTGCGATATCAACTCCCTATACCGGGAGAGACGAATCCCTAACAGTCGCTCACTGCCTCCACGTGGCTCGGGACTGTGCCCAACTGAAACCTGTTTGCACGACTCCTTTGAGCCGTGGTAGGGTAACAATCAAAGCACAGTGGGAACTCACACGAGACAAATGATGACCTTAAGTCAACGGACTACCTGCACACATGTCACCTGAGAACTGCTATCTGACGTTAGGTATAATACCATCCAGTCAGTTCTCGGCGAGTCCTGTCCGGTGTACTCACACCCAGTGAGCATCTGTATACAATCTTAGGTGAACTCCACCAATGGTTGCGGGACAAATCCATCGCCCCTTGTCAGGGTCTAGATATGTATACACTAGTCTACTCCGGAGTATCGATGCCCAATCTCGATACTCCTGCGACCAGGGACATCTAAGGGTGTGCCTATTGACTATCCAGCTCCCACTAGTATGACTGCCATCACAACGCCGGTAGTCAGACAAACACCCTATGGGCTTTATCAACATATATATATAAATACCAAGTAAAATATATTATACGTTAAGACAAAGTCAAACCAAATAGCGTACTATCATATCAAGCAAGACTGTCATGTATATACATATCCCAAGCATCTTATACAATGTAGGCCTCTAGGGCATATATATCCAACAAAGTGTTACCAGTAGTTTCTCGACCCGTTATGAGCCTCACATCGACACGACTTATCGGTTATTAGGGTCTGAAGTTTACCACCCCTAGACTTGATATGCGACATATCAGACGAGGAGACCGGACTATACGGGAAGTGTTGCCGATCGGCTCGACGGGAGTTGTAGCAGGTTCGCTTGTTCTCTTCTGATCGCTCAATACCTGGGTCGCCGTTACGTTTAGCTGACCGCTTGCGGCTTGGGGGTGCTTGATATGATCATCACCCACTACCGGCGTATTGACGAGTCTCAGAGTCCTACAATGGAGTTTCCTAGTCCAGGCGAAACGTTGTGGTGCGCGTATGCGATATGCGCATGGACCCGATTAAAATGCGCGTATGGGATACCGTATATTTGTCGGGCGGCTTGCTTTTGGTAGGGGTCATTTGTGAAATGGCCGGATTGATAAATCAAGTGTTGATTTATCATTTAACCATTAGCTTCTCACTTGAAATCCTTTCTTGAGTATGTTGGATGTATGCATGCATGTATAGTTTCTTTATTGATTCATGCACATATGGATGTACATATACACATACATACATACATACATCCTTCATGGTTGTACATACATGAAAATGGTGGCAATATAAGACTCACACCATGGTTTTATTTATGGATTAAATTGCATTTGATTTAAAACAAAAAGGAAAAAGGAAAATGGTCATTATTGATTTGTTTTTACACTCTTCTCTTGACCTAACCATTCTCACCCACCTTTTGACCATGGGTTACTTTTCCTTTTGTGCTTTTAACTCAAGTTCAATAATATCCTGACCATGGTTTGATATGAGAAGAGGAAAATATATATTGATATATTTTCTATTTTCTTTAGAGAGTTGAACTTATCATCTTCTCATATTGCCATCATCTTCTTCTTCCTCTCTCATTTTGCTCTCTAGTTCTTTGTAGTGAGCAATATACTCATCAAGGTTGGATTTTGAAGTGAGAAAGAGAACCACAACACCATTCTACACAAGTCTAGCCCACTTGTTTAGAGTGTTAGCTTGATTTCATTCACTTGATCGGATAAAGTTGCAAGCTTGGACAAAGCGGACTCCGGGTGGATCATCGGTGACCTCGAGGAGTTCAAGCGGAGATTTTTCAAACCCCAAGTAGCCGAGGAGTCTAGCGTAGGGAGCTACAAATGTTGTACTCTCTAAACCCTAGCTTTTCTTTCATATGATGATGTGAAAAACTTGAAACCCTAATTTTTCTAGGATCGATCCGATGTTTGTTAACTTAGCACCCTAAAGACTCCACCTTTGGTTCATGTGATGCTTCCAAACCCTTCATGAGGTGCTAGGCTAAGCTTTCATTGGTATCAGAGCTGACCTAGAACATTAGGCGCTGATTTTACGAAGTTAAAACTCCGATTGAACCGAAAATACGGATTTTTGTGCGCTCTCTGGATATTTTTTTAAAAATTGCTGTTTTTCAGAATTAAAAATATGTAAAAAATTCAGCAGGAAAATATAAGAATTACGATGTAAAAATAATGCGATGAAAAGTTAATTTTGTCACGGAAACGCGGGCTAAGCTTGCTTAGGCCGCTGTTCCGCGGCCGTACAAATCGATCACTGCATCAATTTTATACTGTACTGTTGTGTTCTGCTTGTATATTTTTTAGGGTATTTTTAATGTGAATTTAGTGCTGAAAATTCTGGAGATAGTTTTGGACTCGACAGTTCGATCGGAATTTTGATTTCGTGACTTTTCCGGATAAATTAGAAAGTAGTGAAGTGTTTGAACGAGTATCATTTGCTCACTTTTCACGGGGTTTAAATATTTTGGAGATACGTGCAAGTTTTGTGGTGGTCCCTCTAGAAGACAACAAACCTTAACTCGATTATGTGACCGTCTATAACTGCCCTTTAAACCTTAGGGTTTGTGGCAGTACGGCGTGCCACATGTAAGGCGTTGGCTTGACCCTTCTACGGCTGGACCGCTACTACTGTGTCACACTCCAAGTTTTTGAACTTCACTCAAGTGTTGAGCTTTAGGGAATCTTGGGTATTTGATGGTTCGTTCGAAAACTTTAATACTTTCTAATTATCTGGAATGTGATGCAATGTTTGGAATTCATATTATAAGACATGAAATACGAGGTATGTGATATTTCGCATTTACGATGTCTAAAGAGAATGTGGATTCCAGATATTGCAGTTTTACACTTTCTTTTCTGTGACCTTAAGTGTAGTATGTAGTGGTATTGCCGATTGTCGTTGCTATACGTCGACGACAATCGGTGTATGCATACTTACTTACGTTGATGATATGGGATATTATGTGTTGCTGAGATATGATGTGCAGGATTGTCGCGATTAAATAGCCCCGGGTTTTTTATGTGAGATGAGAGTTTTATATTTTCATTCATGTAAATTCAAATGTAATGTAATATTCTTTTATTTGGGGCACTTCCGGGTTGAGGTCGAAGCCACCTGTGTTGTATATTATTTACTTTTCCGCATTAGGATGGACCCAAGGAGGGGAGCACGGGTGACCGGGTTCTGGCGTTCAGTGGGAGGCCATCTCGAGGAGTTGAGACCGGGTCTCCTAAACTACAGAATTAGGGTCGCTTGCCGCTCTCGTAGGGGTCCAGGGTGTGGGCTTGGCTATTCATCGCGACTATGGAATCCGTATTTTCTATTATTGGCTAAATACTAAATACGGACGTCCTACTATATCCCACATTATATCTATATTTCTGCTGCGATATCTGTGATGTGATCATTTGATATATTCTGATGGATACAGTATATAGTATATATGATATATTATATAGGCGTTACTTATTTTTTACACCCGCACTAGCCCTGCCCTGCTCTGTCGTTAGTTACCTAACCTAACGGTGCACGAGGGGACATCGAGGTGAATGCGGATGGCATAAGTGTACGTCGTATTTATCTGTGATGTTTAGGTGACTTAAATGATGGGACTTCATTAATGTGATTAATGAAAGAAAAGAAACCTAATAGATGTTGTAGAATCAAATTTTTAAATAAAAAGGGTAGCTACAGTTTTGCTTTGCATAGCGGTATACATGATATACCCTGCACCTTATTCGATGAGGAAAGGGCCGAGATCCCTTCACCGGGAGTGACCCCTTTAGCAATAACTGGCAGATGCTACACACTCGGTTTGTCTTTTGATTGCTTCTATAGTTTCTGCTTTGCATAGTGATATATATGATATATCCTGCACCTCATTCGACGAGGAAAGGGCCGATGATCCCTTCACCTGGAGTGACCCCTTTAGCAAAACTAGAAAAGCCTCAAAATCACTCCATTTCAAAACATCACTTGATTCTACAACGATATCAAGTTCATTACGCAATAGGTTTTCAGAAAAACCTATCGTAGCCCTCCGTCATTTCAGATAAATCATACTTAGTATTCGTGCTACGTTTGTTGGCCTGCGTCAAGGCGTAGTGTGCGGTAGCTAACTAGTATTTATCTGTTAATGCATGTGATGCAGATTGGATTAGGGTAGTCGTGCGACTTTGTTGGCCTGCGTCAAGGGTCGTACGGGTGGGTTTAATTCAATCAAGAAATGACGGGTTGTACTTGACTAGCGCACTATGGTTTGTTGGCCTGCGTCAAGGTCATAGGATGCTAGGGGTAAAATATTATCGGGAATTTCAAGTGTTGAAATTTGCAATGAGATTGCATACCTTCTATGAGATAGTTGGATCCCGATACCCACTGCGAGTAATTGTTACTCCTGGGAGAGTTTTACACAGGACAATTAGCCGATCAAGTAGGTGTCTAGAAAGGTGTCAACAGGGTTACGCCTCTGGAAAAATGAGGTTTACTTTAGTTAGGTCCGTGCAAAAGCACGGGGAACCTCCCTCAAAGTACCGACACTGGCCTGGCTGAAAGATTGACGAAGTTGTAGGGTGTAATTAATCCTGGCTAGTCTTTCCTTTTAAGGTTTGAAGGAAGATTTGATAAAAACCAGAGGGATCCATCCTGATTAGATAAGATAATAACCAATCTGATCTTGCAAGTGCATACGCTAAAGTGTTTTCTTCTCTCTCTCTCCAGGTAGCGACCATGTCATGCCCTAATAAAGATAATAATATGGATGTATTGACTGAAGCCGCATGTTATACTGTGCTGGGGAACGTTGGTTCCGTTCTTTCTTATAAGAGTTATAGTAATGAACAGGACATAGGGGAATACCTGGATTCCCATGCCACCCGAATGAAGAAAGTACATGATGATGCATTTTCTTTGGGTGTGTTCGTTACAGAGAACTGTTTCTCTATTTTCCCTACGTCCTGGGTATTAGATACCGGGTCAGGATCCCATATATGTAATCAGTTACATGGGCTTAGGAAAAGTAGAGAACTTGGAGAAGGTGATAAAGACATAAGAGTTGGAAATGGTGCAATTGTTGCAGCTAAGACTGTCGGGGAATATCTGTAGGGTTCCTAGGCACCCCATGGAGGTCTCACAAGGCATCGAACATGCCATTTTCAAAATTTTAACGGTGCCGAGAAACCCTAAACTACGGATCGTTTGCTAGATGTCTAGGCGAAAAAGCTAACTAGTTAACACTTAACTACAAGATACGGAAATACAACCTTTGTAGATCCGGTGCTCCACCTCCATAGCTCCGCAACGAGGTCCTCTCCGCTGTCCAAATCAAATCCGGGCTCAAGCCTCGACTTCGTCGGAGAATGGGCAAGCTAGGTCGTCGATGTCCATGCCGAAGATGATCTACGTCGAGGCATCGAAAGATCAAGCTCCACCTTCACCAAGTCATGAAAACTTGTGAAGGAAACACACTCTACTACTTGGCAAGAGGTAGAGGATGAAGAAATAGGAAGTGGGTAGACTTTAGAATTGGATCTCTCACTCTAATTCTCACTTTGCCATTAAAGCTTGTGAAGCTTTTCTTGAAGTGAAGAAGAAGAAGAAGATGAAGAATATGATGAGTTATCATAAAAAGAATAATAATTTTATTCTTATCATAATATTAACCCAAGTTAAGTGTAGAGAATTGACCAAGGTTAAAGAATGGTTAGGGTTAAGGAGATGAGACAAAAATGGTGACATAAGGAAAGCTTCAAGAAGCTTCAAGTTGAAAACAAAAATAGCCACCATTTTTTACTTCTTTTCCTTTTCTCATTTATCTTTTAAATACAAATGAAAAGATAAATGAATGAATAAAAGAAAACCTTAATCATTCACTTATCCTAGGTTTAATTCATTACACTTAACAAAAAAGATATGTATCATCAAACATGATACAATCAAGTGCACAAAATCATATCGCATATGCAATGCGCACACCCGAGTGAGAAAATCCATTTAAAGTGAACCGATACTAGTTAATGCAAAGTAATATATCAAATATATAATTATGCATTATATCATTAAATCAACTCTTGATTTAACGATCCGGTCATATCGCATATAACCGGCTAGTATCCAATGTATCGGCTTATCGAATCAATCCTTGATTCGATAATTAGGTTATATCGCATACAACCTTTCGACACATTGATCGCGAGAATAAAATGCGGTATCACATAAACGCACTACTCTAGGTCCCGGACATATCTCATATGCGCTCCTATTTCGTTTCACTTGAGCCAGGAAACCTCTATGTAGGACTCTAAAGACTTGTCAATACGCCGGCAGCAAATGATGATCATATCAAGCATCCACAAGCCGCAAGCGGTCTGCTAAACGTAACGGCCACCTGGATATTGAGCGATCTGAAGATCGACGAGCAAGCCCGCTCACACTCCAGTGAATCCGACCAGTAACACTACCGTACAGTCCGGTCTGATCGTCTGATATGTCGCATATCTCGCCTAGGGGTGGTAAACGTCAGACCCCAATAGCTCAATAAGTCGTGTCGATATGCGGTCTATAACAATTCGAGAAACTACTGGTAATACTTACCAGTAAATCTCAGCAACCCTGGCCAGGGATTTCCTGTTATAGCCAATCGAACACAGCACAATATCAACTCCCTATACCGGGAGAGACGAATCCCCTCCTATCGCTCATTGCCTCTATGTGACTCGGGACTGTACCCAAAAACCACCGTTTTGCACGCCCTCTTGGACGTGGTAAGATGGAAATCAAAGCACAGTGGGAACCACACAAGACTCTATGACGATCTCGGGTCAACAGACTACTCTGTACCAGTGTCACCAGAGAACTGCCATCTGACGTGAGGTATAATACCATCTGGGAGTTCTCGGCGAGTCCGTCCAGTGTACCCAGTCTCTACTGAGCACCCGTATATCATCTCTGATGTCAAACACCAATGGATATGGGATCATCCATTGCCCATCTGTATGGGTCGAGAAGGTACACGCTAGTCTACTCTGGTATATCGATGCCCCGTCTCGATACACCCTCGACTAGGGACTTTGAAGGATGTACTTATGGACTACCATGTCCCCACTAGTATGATCCGCATCATAGTCCAGGTAGTCAAGTACAGATCCTAAGGGCTTTACCAACATGTAACAGGGAGACAATCAGTGTACACGTTAAGGTAAAGAGCAACCAGATAGCATACTATCATGTCGAGCAAGAAAGTCCTCCCTATATATGTCCCAGCATCCACTACAATATACATCCTATGTATAGTAATGGCCTCTAGGGCATACATATAACTAACAATCTCCCACTTGCACTAGGGCCATCTGTAGCAGTGGTTGCAGTATCTCATACTCAACCATCCCATAAAGGTCTCTCTCTGGGAACAGGCCTTTGTGAGTGGATCCGCTGTGTTGTCCTCTGAATGTACTCTCCTAACCTCGATCTCCCTGGAGATCAACCATCTCCATGATCAAGTGATACTGCCTTAGAATATGTCTGGATCACTGATGGGATCGGCGTTCCTTGGCAAAAGCCACAACTCCATTGTCTCACAATGGGAGGAACATAGTTCATCTCATGAACCTATATACACCCAAACAGCCTCTTTGGTAGCATCTTAAGTAGCGATGTATCCTGCCTTTATCGTCTAGTATGTCACGGTATCTAGCTTGGAACTCTTCCAACATACTGTCCCTTTACTGAGGGTAAAGACAACGCCTGTGACTGACATTCAGTCGTCTTTATCACCCTGTAACCTTTCCAGTGATTCTCCCCAGGATCGATTGATACCATCTCACTACTACTAGTGAGATTCCTAACATCCATTTAGATCTATCCCATAGATTCAAAATCCAGGATTTAGTAGGTATCACTTTGATCCTTATGTGGAGAATCCATGTGATAAACGGAGATTGATCGAGCGTAGCATAAGAAACTCCTTTCTTATCAAGAGTATGTCATCCACGTACTCTACGAGGATCACCACCATACTCCCTACTACCTTTTTGTTTATACAAGGTTCATCTACCATTTTGATGATGTCAAACTCTTTGACTAATCCATCAAAACAGATGTTCCAACTCCGCGATGCCTGCTTTATCCTATAAAGCATCTTGCACACGTTTCCGCTGCTCCCACTGTCTACAAAGCCCTCTGGCTGTGTACTTATAGACGCTCTCTTCCAAATCATCATTTAGAAAAGCAGTCAAGACACCCAACCACCAGAGATCGTAGTCATGGTATGTAGCCGTGGTAAGTAGGATCTGGATGGACTTAAGCATAGATACTTGAAAAGGTTTCATCATTATCCATGCCTGGTCAATGACGAAAATCTTTAACAAGTCTAGCTTTGAAAGTCTCAACTTTTCCATCTACACCAAGTAATCTTCTCAAGATTTACTTGCTCCTGATGGGGATTTAACCCTTCAGATATAGCAACCAAAGTCCATACTTTGTTGGTGTATAAGGATTCCATCTCAGATCGCTAAGCATCCAGCCATTCTTACAGAGTCTTACTCCTGATGGCCAACTCGAAGCTAGTTGGGTCATCATCTCATGATGCAATCCTCGCTCTCACTGTCATAGAGAAAATAAAGTATCTCTCAGGTGGGTGAGGAACCCTACTAGATCGGCGGAGAGGCTGAGGTTCGTTGGTATCTACTGAATCCTTTGGTTGTACCAAATCATCTGCTGTATTTTGTATAGCTGGAACCTTTCCAGTTCTACATAACAGACTTTGCCTCGAGCTTGTCCAGATTTTGCTTTTAGACATAGACCGGACAACCCCAAATCTTAACTGTCTTAAGACATGGGCTCTTCCCATACCATATCTCATATGGAGCGGTAGACAACGATTTGATTCGAACCCTATTCAATAGGTATGCAGCTACTCAAGTGCATAACTCCCAAAAAGGAAACAGGTAACTCAGTAGTACTCATCATAGAGCACACCTTATCATATAGGGTGTGGTTGCTCCGTCCCGATATACCATCGTGCTATGGTGTATACGGAGGAGTAATGCTGAGAGAGAATCTTATTCTCCTTTAGAATAATCCAGGAATTCCGTGCTCAAGTAATCTCCTCCTTGATCACATCAAAGGACATAATACTTATACCCGTATTTTGGTTCTCTACTTCTCGCTTATATTCTGTGAATATCTCAAAAGGCTCGGACTCATGTTTCAACAGGAACATATGTCTGAATCTTGAGAGATTATCAGAGAATGTAATGAAATACAAAGAACCAGTCCTGGCATGTGTAGACAGGGGACCTTTACATACATCAACATGTATCATCCCAAGAGTTTACTAACTCTTTCTCTGTTTCCAATAAACAGAGCTGTGGTCATCTTATCTTTGTGACATGACTGGCGAGTTTCACATGATGTAAATTCAAACTGATTTAAATATGCATCTAAATGTAACTCCAGCCAGTCGGGTCACATTGATATGACCTAGTCTACAATGCTTCAAGAAGGATTCGTTCATTTCTGAACTCTTCCTCTTGTGTGTGTTTTGTATACTAAAGAACTGTAGTTTGATTTAGAACATCAATGATTTTAGATAACGTGCCTGAACCGATCAACTTTTGATATAGGAAATGTTCAAAACATTATCCATCTATACAAAATTTTATCATTTCTTTATTGATAAAGAGATAGATATGATTTTGTATATCAGGTTCGGTATCTAATAACATTCGTTCAGAATCAATGTATTGGTAATACAGGGTGACAGTGACCAACAGACTTGGCTGCAACTCTTGCCCCGTTTTCTGCCTCATGAAACTTATCACCCGTTCTCAGTTCTATACCTTTCTATAGCCCTATGTAACAGATTACATATGATGGGATCCTGATCCGGTATCATATACCCAGGATGCAGAGGATACTGAGAAACAGGTCTTTGTAATGAACACACCCGAAGGAGATGCATCATATGCACTTTCTTCATTTGGGCGGCATAGGAATTCTGGTATTCCCCTATTTCCTGCTCTGTCTTATAACAATTATAAGTTGGAGCGGGACCAACGTTCCCCAGCTCAGTATAACAAGCGGGTTCGGTCAATACATCCGTATAATTATCTTGATTAAGGCGTGATATGGTCGCTACCAGGAGAGAGAGAGAAGAAAACACTCTGCGTGCGCTCTTGCAAGATCAGATTGGTTATATATTTTATCTAATCAGGATGGCTCCCACTGATTTTATCAAATCTTCCTTCAAACCTTAAAAGGAAAGACTAGCCGGGATTAATTACACTCTACAAGTTCGCCAATCTTTCAGCCAGTCCAGTGTCGGTACTTTGAGGGAGGTTCCCCATGCTTTCGCACGGACCTAATTACTGTAAACCTCATTTTCCCAGAGGCGTAACCCCATCGACACCTTTCTAGACACCTACTTGATCGGCTAATTGCAAAGTGCAAAACTATCCCAGGAGTAACAATTACTCGCAGTGGGTATCGGGATCCAACTATCATATAGAAGGTATGCAATCTCATTGCAAATTTCAACACTTGAAACTCCCGATAAAGGTTTTTACCCCTAGCACCTATGACCTTGGCTAAGGTCAACAAATCATAGGTACTAGTCAAGTTCTACCCATCATTTCGTGATTAATTAGACCCACCCACATGACCCTTGGTTAAGGTCAACAAAGCCACATGACTGTTCTAACTAATCGCATCTTATGCGGTGTAGGAAGACATCACTTAGCTACCGCACACTACGCCTTGGCTATGGTCGACAAACGTAGCACGAATACTAAGTACTCTACTTCCTAAAATGACGGAGGGCTGCGACTGGTTTTTGTGAAAACCTTTAACGCTTTAAACTTGATCTCGTTGCGGAATCAAATGGTTTTAAATGGAATGTTTTCGAGGCTTTTCTAGTTTTGCTAAAGGGGTCACTCCCGGTGAAGGGATCGTCGGCCCTTTCCTCGTCGAATGAGGTGCGGGATATATCATATATATCACTGTGCAAAGCAGAAACTATAGAAGCGATCAAAGACAAACCGAGTGTGTAGCATCTGCCAGTTATTACTAAAGGAGTCACTCCCGGTGAAGGGATCTCGGTCCTTTCCTCATCGAATAAGGTGCAGGATATATCGCATATACCTCTATGCAAAGCAAGAACTGTAGCTACCTGTTTTATTTTGAAATTCGATTCTACAACATCTTAGGTTTCTTTTATTTCATTAATCATATTAATGAAGTCCCATCATTTAAGTACCTAAACATCACAGATAAATACGACGTACACTTATGCCATCCGCATTCGCCTCGATGTCCCCTCATGCACCGTTAGGTTAGGTAACTAACGGCAGAGCGGGGCAGGGCTAGCGCGGGTGTAAAACATAAGTAACGTCTATATAATATATCATATATACTATATACTGTATCTATCACAGAACATCACATGATCACATCACAGATATCGCAGCAGAAGAATCATATGAAATATTGGATATACTAGGACGTCCGTGTTTTCAATACGAGCCAGTATAAAACACGGATTCCACGGTCGTGATGAATAGCCAAACCCACACCCCTAGACCCCTACGAGAGCGGCAAGCAACCCTACCAATTCTGGAGTTAGGAGACCCGGACTCGACTCCTCGAGTTGGTCTCCCATTGGACTCCAGAACCCGGTTACTTGTGCTCCCTTCCTTGGGTCTATCCTAGTGCGGAAAAGTAAATAATATACAAACGGTGACAACTTCCGCAACCTGGAAGCGCCCCAAAAAAAGAATATTACATACAAGTTTTTACATGAATGAAAATGAAAAACACTCATCTCACATAAAAACCCCCGGCTATTCAAACACGACGATCCAATATAACATATCCAGCAACACATAACATCACATGTCAACAACGTAAGTAAATATGCGCATCCCAATTGTCGTTGACATATAGCAACGAAAACGGCGATATCACATATTACACTTACGGTCACAGAAAAGAAAGTGTAAAACTACAACAGTTGGAATCCGCAACCACCTCAGACATCGCATGCCTGACCAAATGAATTACTTAGACATCGCATGCCTAACAATTATAAACCCCGCATTTTAGTCTCATTATCGAAAACTCTTTTCAATATCAAGTCGGGCAATTCAACAGGATTCCCGACATGTTGATCGAATACTCGTCGCAAACTTCAGTAGGCGGCCGCACCCCCGATACCGTCGACGAAGTGCACCAAGGAGGAACACTGCTACCGCGAGCACCCGGACGGATGCTTTCGGCGACGGGGTTCTCCTACAGTCACTTGGTCGGGGCTATGGAGTGAGGCTGTCTATTAAGTTTACCCGGCGAGTATCCGCGTACGCTACGTGATTGCGACGGAGTTTTGATCACTTCAAAATTCCGTGGCAACCGATCAAGTGAGACTAAACTGCTACGTTTATAACATTCATTCAGTTATCTCATAACTATTTGTGAATTCCAATTATTGTATCCCATTCCAGATAATTAGAAAATGTTAAACTTTCCGATTGAACATTCGAACACCCAAGTTTTCCCGATACAGCTCAACACATGAAATAAGTCTAACAACATTCTGTTCGTGCCTCAGTACCAACGGTCCAGCCGTAGAAGGGTCAAGCCAACGCCTCACATGTGGCACGCCGTACTCCCCCAAACCCGAAGGTTCAAAGGGCAGTTCAAGACGGTCACATAATCGAGTTAAGGTTTGTTGTCTTCTAGAGGGTCCATCGCGTTACTTGCACTACTTAGAACGTCGTTAAACTTCGGAAAAATCCAACACTTGGAAATTTCCCGACAGGGGAAAAATTGGGTATTTATATCCGGTCGAACTTTTTAACATATTCTAAAATTTATCCGGAAAGCCACACAGACAAAATTTGAAACCCCGATCGAATCTTTGATTCCCAATACTCCAGAATGCTCAACTGTGTAATAAAAGTTAAAATATCCCAGAAAATACAGCACTCAGAATTAGGAATTACTGTGCAGAAATCACTAAACAATGGAACAGTAGGGCCGCGGAACCGCCGCACCATGCATAGCACGTGCCGCGGTTCCGCGGTGGAAAATTCGATTCAGACCCTCGTGTTTCACAGTAATTCATAACAAACCCTGCTTGATTTTCTGGATATTTTTAATCTTGAAAAATCCACAATTTTAAAATCTGGACAGAGAGCATTTTTGAATATGGGTTTCGGGTTCGTTCGGATTTCAAACTCCGTCGGGACTTCGCCTAAGGCTCTAGCTAGGCTCTGATACCACTGTAGGGTTCCTAAGCACCCCATGGAGGTCTCACAAGGCATCGAACATGCCATTTTCAAAATTTTAACGGTGCCGAGAAACCCTAAACTACGGATCATTTGCTAGATGTCTAGGCGAAAAAGCTAACTAGTTAACACTTAACTACAAGATACGGAAATACAACCTTTGTAGATCCGGTGCTCCACCTCCATAGCTCCGCAACGAGGTCCTCTCCGCTGTCCAAATCAAATCCGGGCTCAAGCGTCGGCTTCGTCGGAGAATGGGCAAGCTAGGTCGTCGATGTCCATGCCGAAGATGATCTACGTCGAGGCATCGAAAGATCAAGCTCCACCTTCACCAAGTCATGAAAACTTGTGAAGGAAACACACTCTACTACTTGGCAAGAGGTAGAGGATGAAGAAATAGGAAGTGGGTAGACTTTAGAATTGGATCTCTCACTCTAATTCTCACTTTGCCATTAAACCTTGTGAAGCTTTTCTTGAAGTGAAGAAGAAGAAGAAGATGAAGAATATGATGAGTTATCATAAAAAGAATAATAATTTTATTCTTATCATAATATTAACCCAAGTTAAGTGTAGAGAATTGACCAAGGTTAAAGAATGGTTAGGGTTAAGGAGATGAGACAAAAATGGTGACATAAGGAAAGCTTCATGAAGCTTCAAGTTGAAAACAAAAATAGCCACCATTTTTGACTTCTTTTCCTTTTCTCATTTATCTTTTAAATACAAATGAAAAGATAAATGAATGAATAAAAGAAAACCCTAATCATTCACTTATCCTAGGTTTAATTCATTACACTTAACAAAAAAGATATGTATCATCAAACATGATACAATCAAGTGCACAAAATCATATCGCATATGCAATGCGCACACCCGAGTGAGAAAATCCATTTAAAGTGAACCGATACTAGTTAACGCAAAGTAATATATCAAATATATAATTATGCATTAAATCATTAAATCAACTCTTGATTTAACGATCCGGTCATATCGCATATAACCGGCTAGTATCTAATGTATCGGCTTATCGAATCAATCCTTGATTCGATAATTAGGTTATATCGCATACAACCTTTCGACACATTGATCGCGAGAATAAAATACGGTATCACATACACGCACTACTCTCGGTCCCGCACATATCTCATATGCGCTCCTATTTCGTTTCGCTTGAGCCAGGAAACCTCTGTGTAGGACTCTAAAGACTCGTCAATACGCCGGCAGCAGATGATGATCATATCAAGCATCCACAAGCCGCAAGCGGTCTGCTAAACGTAACGGCCACCCGGGTATTGAGCGATCTGAAGATCGACGAGCAAGCCCGCTCACACTCCAGTGAATCCGACCAGTATCACTACCGTACAGTCCGGTCTGATCGTCTGATATGTCGCATATCTCGCCTAGGGGTGGTAAACGTCAGACCCCAATAGCTCAATAAGTCGTGTCGATATGAGGTCTATAACAATTCGAGAAACTACTGGTAACACTTACCAGTAAATCTCAGCAACCCTGGCCAGGGATTTCCTGTTATAGCCAATCGAACACAGCACAACATCAACTCCCTATACCGGGAGAGACGAATCCCCTCCTACCGCTCATTGCCTCCATGTGACTCGGGACTGTACCCAAAAACCACCGTTTTGCACGCCCTCTTGGACGTGGTAAGATGGAAATCAAAGCACAGTGGGAACCACACAAGACTCTATGACGATCTCGGGTCAACAGACTACTCTGTACCAGTGTCACTAGAGAACTGCCATCTGACGTGAGGTATAATACCATCTGGGAGTTCTCGGCGAGTCCGTCCAGTGTACCCAGTCTCTACTGAGCACCCGTATATCATCTCTCATGTCAAACACCAATGGATATGGGATCATCCATCGCCCATCTGTATGGGTCGAGAAGGTACACGCTAGTCTACTCTGGTATATCGATGCCCCGTCTCGATACACCCTCGACTAGGGACTTTGAAGGATGTACTTATGGACTACCATGTCCCCACTAGTATGATCCGCATCATAGTCCCGGTAGTCAAGTACAGATCCTAAGGGCTTTACCAACATGTAACAGGGAGACAATCAGTGTACACGTTAAGGTAAAGAGCAACCAGATAGCATACTATCATGTCGAGCAAGAAAGTCCTCCCTATATATGTCCCAGCATCCACTACAATATACATCCTATGTATAGTAATGGCCTCTAGGGCATACATATAACTAACAATATCACCTTGTATTACCAACTGGCAATACATTGGTTCTGAACGAATGCTATTACATGCTGAACCTGATATGCAACATTATATCGGTTTCTTTGTTGAGTAAAGAGGGATATAATTTTGTATTACAGGATAATGTTATGAACATTTTCCGTAACCAAAAGATGGTTGGATCAGGCACGTTGTGCAATGGCATTTATGTTCTAAATCAATCAACAGTTCTAAGTATAACAAACACACACAAGAGGAAGAGTTCTAAACTGAATGAATCCTTCTTGTGGCATTGTAGACTGGGTCACATCAATGCGACACGACTAGCTAAGTTGCATAAGGATGGATATTTAAATCCGTTTGAATTTTCATCTTATGACACTTTCCAGTCATGTCTCAAAGGCAAGATGACCAAAACTCCGTTTACGGGACACGGAGAAAGAGTTACGGAACTCTTGGGACTAGTGCATAGTGATGTATGTGGTCCAATGTCTACACATGCCAGGGATGGTTCTTCGTACTTCATTACATTCACTGACGATCTCTCTAGATTCGGATATGTGTTCCTGATGAAACACAAATCAGAAGATTTTGAGAAATTTAGAAAATATAAACATGAAGTCGAGAACCAAACCGGAAAAAGTATTAAAGTCCTTCGATCTGATCGAGGGGGTGAATACTTGAGCAATGAATTCCTGGACTTCCTAAAAGAGAATGGGATTCTTTCTCAGCTGACTCCTCCATATACACCACAGCACAACGGTGTATCAGAACGGAGGAACCGCACCCTATTAGATATGGTGCGCTCTATGATGAGCACAGCTGAGTTACCTATTTCCTTCTGGGGATATGCACTGGAAACAGCTGCAGACCTATTGAATATGGTTCCCACCAAATCTGTGCCAACCACTCCATATGAGATATGGAAAGGAAAGAGACCATGTCTTAATTATGTTAAGATATGGGGTTGTCCGGCATATGTAAAAACGCAAAATCCGGACAAACTCGCGGCAAGGTCCATTCTGTGTAAGTTTATTGGATATCCCAAACATTCACACGGGTATATCTTCTACCACACCGAAGAACAAAAGGTGTTTGTTTCTCGACATGCCACCTTTTTAGAAAAGGAATTTCTTGACAAAGAGATTAGTGGCAAGGAGGTAGAACTGGAAGAGGTTCCAGCAATACAGACTACAACAGAAGATTTGGTTGATCCAGAGGATTCAGTAGTTCCCTATGAAACTCAGCCTCTCCGCCGATCTAGTAGGGTTCCTCGCCAACCTGAGAGATACTTCGGTTTTCTCATGGATGGTGGCAGCGAGGATTGCATTATGGAGGATGATGACCCAACAAGCTTCGAGCAGGCCATCACGAGTAGGGACTCAGTGAAATGGCTGGATGCTATGCGGTCCGAGATGGAATCCGTGTACACCAACAAAGTATGGACTTTGGAAGTTGCTCCTGAAGGGGTAAAACCCATTGGGAGCAAGTGGATCTTCAAGAAAAAACTTGGTGTAGATCGGAAAGTGGAGACTTTCAAAGCTAGACTTGTTGCAAAAGGTTTTCATCAAAGACCAGGTGTGGACTATGATGAAACCTTTTCTCCAGTGGCTATGCTCAAATCCATCCGGATCATGCTTGCTATCGCTGCATATCATGACTATGAAATCTGGCAAATGGATGTTAAGACCGCCTTTCTAAACGGTGATTTAGAAGAGTGCGTGTACATGACTCAGCCAGAGGGCTTCGTAGACAGTGTGAGCAGCGGGAAGGTGTGCAAGCTGCTTAAATCCATTTATGGATTAAAGCAAGTATTGCGGAGTTGGAACATCTGCTTTGACGTCGTTATCAAATAGTTTGATTTCGTCAAAAACCCAGATGAACCTTGTATCTACAAGAAGGTGGCAAAGAGTAAGGTTGTCTTCCTCGTATTGTACGTGGACGACATACTCTTGATAGGAAATGATATTCCTATGCTGCAATCGGTCAAGCTCTTCTTATCACAAAGATTCTCAATGAAAGATCTTGGTGATGCCTCCTGCGTATTGGGAATTAGGATCTATAGAGATAGATCCAAACGGATATTGGGATTGTCCCAATCCAGGTACATTGACACCATACTAAAGAGGTTTAGTATAGAAGAATCCAAGCGTGGGAACTTACCCACGATCTCTGGAGTCACTCTCTCCAAAGAGATGTCTCCCAAGACTGATTTGGAGAGAGCTCTCATGCAAGGGATACCCTATGCTTCGGCTGTAGGCTCTATCATGTACGCGATGCTATGTACTAGACCCGATGTATCATACTCACTAAGTGTAGTGAGTAGGTATCAAGCTGATCTTGGAGAGAGTTACTGGACAGCTGTGAAGAGCATTCTCAAGTACCTACGAAGGACTAAAGAGTTGCTCTTGGTCTATGGTAACGGAGAACTCCAAGTGGAGTCCTTTACCGATTCGAGCTTCCAGAGTGATAAACACGACTCTAAGTCGCAGTCAGGATTTGTCTTTACCCTTTACGGAGGGGCGGTTAGCTGGAAGAGTTCCAAGCAGGAAACCGTAGCAGACTCGACGATGGAGGCTGAATACATTGCTGCCAACGATGCTGCCAAAGAAGCTGTCTGGATCAAGAAGTTCATTACTGAACTTGGAGTGGTTCCATCCATTGAGCATCCAATACCTTTGTATTGCGAAAACAATGGAGCGGTGGCTTTGGCCAAGGAACCCAGGTCCCATCAGCGATCCAGGCATATTCTGAGGCGGAATCACCTGATCCGGGAGATAGTTGATCGCCGGGAGATCGAGGTCAAGAGGGTTGACACGAAGAACAACACGGCGGATCCACTCACGAAGGCCATTCCCCAGATACAATTTGAAAGACTCTTCGGGATGCTCGTTATGCGATACAACAGCAGCTGGCCCCAGTGCAAGTGGGAGATTGTTAGTTGTATGTATGCCCTAGAGGCCAGTATTGTACAGATGATGTATATTATATTGGATTCTTGGACATATATAGAGATGACTTTCTTGCTCGATATGATAGTATGCTATTTGTTTGCTCTTTATCTTAACATGTATACTAGTCTCTTTAAACTGTCTTATAGTTACATGTTGGTAAAGCCCTTAGGATGTGTACTTGACTACCTGGACTATGATGCAGATGATACTAGTGGGGGCATGGTAGTCCATAAGTACATCCTTCAAGGTCCCTAGTCATGGATGTATCGAGACGGGGCATCGATATACCAGTGTAGACTAGCGTATACGCTTCTCGACCCATGAGATGGGCGATGGATGATCCCATATCCATTGGTGTTTAACATCAGAGATGGTATACGGGTGCTCAGTGGAGACTGGGTACACTGGACGGACTCGCCGAGAACTCCCAGAAGGTATTATACCTCACGTCAGATGGCAGTTCTCAGGTGACACTTATATAGGTTAGTCTGTAGACCCGAGATCGTCATAGAGTCTTGTGTGATTCCCACTGTGCTTTGATCTCCACCTTACCAAGTCCATGAGGGCGTGCAAAATGGTGGTTTTTAGGTACAGTCCCGAGTCACATGGAGGCAATGAGCAAAAGGAGGGGTTTCGTCTCTCCCGGTATTGGGGGTTGATGTTGTACTGTGCTCGATTGGCCGTAACAGGGAAGTCCCTGGCCCGGGCTGATTCAGAGATTTGCTGGTAAGTGTTACCAGTAGTTTCTCGACCCGTTACGAGCCTCACATCGGCACGACTTATCGGTTATTGGGGTCTGACGTTTACCACCCCTAGACTTGATATGCGACATATCAGACGAGGAGACCGGACTGTACGGGAAGTGTTGCCGATCGGCTCGACGGGAGTTGTAGCAGGTTCGCTTGTTCTCTTCTGATCGCTCAATACCCGGGTGGCCGTAACGTTTAGCTGACCGCTTGCGGCTTGGGGGTGCTTGATATGATCATCACCCACTGCTGGCGTATTGACGAGTCTCAGAGTCCCACAATGGAGTTTCCTAGTCCAGGCGAAACGTTGTGGTGCGCGTATGCGATATGCGCATGGACCCGATTAAAATGGGCGTATGGGATACCGTATATTGGTCGGGCGGCTTTCTTTTGGTAGGGGTCATATGTGATATGGCCGGATTGATAAATCAAGTGTTGATTTATCATTTAACCATTATCTTCTCACTTGAAATCCTTTCTTGAGTATGTTGGATGTATGCATGCATGTATAGTTTCTTTATTGATTCATGCACATATGGATGTACATATACACATACATACATACATACATCTTTCATGGTTGTACATACATGAAAATGGTGGCAATATAAGACTCACACCATGGTTTTATTTATGGATTAAATTGCATTTGATTTAAAACAAAAAGGAAAAAGGAAAATGGTCATTATTGATTTGTTTCTACACTCTTCTCTTGACCTAACCATTCTCACCCACCTTTTGACCATGGGTTACTTTTCCTTTTGTGCTTTTAACTCAAGTTCAATAATATCCTAACCATGGTTTGATATGTGAAGAGGAAAATATATATTGATATATTTTCTATTTTCTTTAGAGAGTTGAACTTATCGTCTTCTCATATTGCCATCATCTTCTTCTTCCTCTCTCATTTTGCTCTCTAGTTCTTTGTAGTGAGCAATATACTCATCAAGATTGGATTTTGAAGTGAGAAAGAGAACCACAACACCATTCTACACAAGTCTAGCCCACTTGTTTAGAGTGTTAGCTTGATTTCGTTCACTTGATCGGATAAAGTTGCAAGCTTGGACAAAGCGGACTCCGGGTGGATCATTGGTGACCTCGAGGAGTTCAAGCGGAGCTTTTTCAAACCCCAAGTAGCCGAGGAGTCTAGCGTAGGGAGATACAAAGGTTCTACTCTCTAAACCCTAGCTTTTCTTTCATATGATGATGTGAAAAACTTGAAACCCTAATTTTTATAGGATCGATCCGATGTTTGTTAACTTAGCACCCTAAAGACTCCACCTATGGTTCATGTGATGCTTCCAAACCCTTCATGAGGTGCTAGGCTAACCTTTCAGTAGGGAGTATGGTGATGATCCTCGTAGAGTACGTGGATGACATACTCTTGATAGGGAAGGAATTTCCTATGCTACGCTCGGTCAATCTCCGCTTATAACAAGGATTCTCCATATAGGATCAAAGTGATACCTCCTAAATCCTTAGTTTTGATCTATGAGATAGATCTAAGTGGACCTTAGGATCCTCGCTAGCTGTAGTGAGAAGGTATCAATTGATCCTGGGGAGAATCACTGGAATGGATCCGGAGTGATAAGAACGACTGAAAGTCAGTCACAGGCATTGTCTTTACCCTCAGTAAAGGGACGGTATGTTGGAAGAGTTCCAAACTAGATACCGTGGCATACTAGACGATAAAGGCTGGATACATCGCTACTTAAGAAGCTACCAAAGCGGAAGTCTGGGTGTATATTAGTTCATGAGATGAACTTTGTTCCTTCCATTGTGTGACAATGGAGTTGTGGCTTATGCCAAAGAACGCCCGTCCCATCAGTGATCCAGACATATTCTAAGGCAGTGTCACATGATCGTGGAGATGGTTGATCTCTAGGGGATCGAGATTAGGAGAGCAGACTCAGAGGACAACACGGCGGATCTACTCACAAAGGCCTTTTCCCAGAGAGAGACTTTTATGGGATGGTTGAGTATGAGATACTACAACCACTGCTATCAGATGGCCCTAGTGCAAGTGGGAGATTGTTAGTTATATGTATGCCCAAGAGGCCATTACTATACATAGGATGTATATTGTAGTGGAAGCTTGGACATATATAGGGATGACTTTCTTGCTCGATATGATAGTATGCTATCTGGTTATTCTTTACCTTAACGTGTACACTGATTGTCTCTCTGTTACATGTTGGTAAAGCCCTTAGGATGTGTACTTGACTACCTGGACTATGATGCAGATCATACTAATGGGGATATGGTAGTCCATAAGTACATCCTTCAAGGTCCCTAGTCGTGGGCATATCGAGACAGGGCATCAATATACCAGAGTAGACTAGCGTATACCTTCTCGACCCATACAGATGGGCGATGGATGATCCCATATCCATTGGTGTTTGACATCAGAGATGATATACGGGTGCTCAGTAGAGACTGGGTACACTGGACGGACTCGCCGAGAACTCCCAGATGGTATTATACATTACGTCAGATGGCAGTTATCTGGTGACACTGGTACAAGTTAGTCTGTAGACCCGAGATCGTCATAGAGTCTTGTGTGATTCCCACTGTGCTTTGATTTCTACCTAACCACGTCTTAGAGAGCATGCGAAACGGTGGTTTTTGGGTACAGTCCCGAATCACATGGAGGCAATGAGCGATAGGAGGGGTTTCGCCTCTCCCGGTTTAGGGTGTTGATGTTGCGCTGTGCTCGATTGGCTATAACAGGAAGTCCTTGGCCAAGGCTGCTTTAGGGATTTACTGGTAAGTGTTACCATTAGTTTCTCGACCCGTTATGAGCCACATATCGACACGACTTATCGAGTTATTGGGGTTTTACGTTTACCACCCATAGACGAGATATGCGACATATCAGACGAACAGACCGGACTGTACGGTAAGTGTTACTGGTTGGATTCACAGGAGTGTGAGCGGGCTTGCTCGTTGATCTTCTGATCGCTCAATACCTGGGTGGCCGTTACGTTTAGCAGACCGCTTGCAGCTTGTGGGTGTTTGATATGATCATCACCTACTGCCGGCGTATTGACGAGTCTTTAGAGTCCTACACGGGGGTTTCCTGGCTCAAGCGAAACGAAATAGGAGCGCATATGAGATATGTGCAGGACCGAGAATAATACTAGTATGTGATATTGTATTCTATTCTCGCGATTTGTGACATTGATCGGTTGTATGCGATATAGCCGGGTTATCGGATCAAGTGTTAATTCGATAAGTTGTTACTATTGATATTAGTCGGCTATATGCATTATGACCGGATCGTTAAATCAAGTGTTGATTTAATGATTTAATGTATAATTATATATTTGATATATTACTTTACATTAACTAGTATTGGTTCACTTAAGATTGATTTTCTCACTTGAATGTGCACATTGTTTATATGTGATATATGCAAGTGTACAAGTTTGTATCATGCTTGATGATACATACAAGTTGTGTGTATGAGAACTAAACCAAATCAAGGTTAAATTAGGGTTTAGTATTTTCCTGACAAATAACAAAAGAGTATGACTTTGGTCAAAATTATCAAGCTTCATGAAGCATGATGAACATTGACAAAATCAACTCTTTTGTCATTTGTTCAAGATATTAGTTAACCCAACCCTTAACCTAATGCTTTGGTTAATTCTGTACATGAGTTAAGCATGAGGGCTTAACTCAACCATGGTGCCATGATTAAAAGGATAAGTTTCATTTGGATTGATAATCTTTTTATTCTTTCTTCTTCATCATCTTCATCAAGCTTCAAGAAAGCTTGCTACCTCCAATGGTGCCATGAGAAAAAGAGTGAGAAATCCAATTCTAAAGTGAACCCACTTCCTATTTCTTCATCTCTACTACTTGCCATGTAGTATAGGGTGTTCTCTTCACAAAGTTTTTGACTAAGTGAAGGAATAGCTTGAGTTTGAGTCTCCCCGATGTAGATCATCTTCGACCTCGAAGTCAACGACCTAGCCTGCTCATTTCTCCGATGAAACCATCGCTAGGGTCCGGGATCCCGATGATCGCAGCGGAGGGACGTCAACACGGAACTAAAGAAGTGGAGGACCGGATCTACAAAGGTTGTATTCCCATTCACTTAGTAGCAAAGTTGTTTGCTAGCTTTTATTTTCGCCTATCCTCTAGTTAACGATCTTCATTAGGGTTTCTCGGCACATAAATTTTTGAATTTGGCATGGTTGATGCCTTGTGGAACCTCATGAGTGTGCCTAGTAACCCTACAACTAGATCTATGGTTTTAGATCTAGATTTTGGTAGTTTCCCAATATGGGTACTTTGACAATATTCTAATAGTATTTTAGATTAGATGACTCCTGGTATGGTGGTGTACCTGCAGGTGATGGAGTCACCCTCTCTAAAGGTGTCTTAGAGACTAAAGGAGAGAGGGATGTGCATGATTGGCAGATTACTTGCTTAGGCAATTGAGTCAATCGTGAGATGTCAAGTACCACACCAGATGTTGTTTTTGCACTAGATGCGATAAGATTTTATTAATCCAATCCTGAACAAACATAAGGAAGCAGTTTTTGAACATAAGTGCTTGTTCTACGGATTTGATGACGGCAGCTTCCTTCGGAAGACGGTTATCATTCCAGGCTTCAAAGGTGACATGGATGCAGAGTGATTGTCAGAGTTATAGTTTTCCCTCTGACGAGAGACAGTATTATGGACAGGTGGTCTAAGAGGATACTGTGGGAGGCATGGTGCTGGATACTGATTAGGTTTAGTTATCAATAAAGTCTAAGAAGTTTGGATTTGGAGTTCATTTATGAACTAGGTCCCATCAGATATTCAGACATATTCTAAGACAGGTATTACTCGATTCGGAAGATGGCTTTCTCCGTAAACTTGAGATTAAGAGAGACATAGAAAGAAACATCAGGGTGGATCCACACACTAAGGCTATTTCTCGAACACAAGAGATTTACAAACTAGATTTATGAAACTGATTAGTAGAGGAGTTGGATGTTCGGTATCACACGGGCTGTGAATATGCGAAATCGCAATAATTAGCCTTAAGTGCAAGTGGGAGATTGTTGGAGATAGTGCCCTCAAAGTCAATTATTGGATCGCAGGTACGTGATTGCAATGATTGAGGCAGGACCTATACCGAAATGATAGTCTTGCTTGAGATGATGGTATGCTATCTGGTTTGTCTTTATCATCGTATACATGCTTTAGTGCGCTATTGCATATTGATAGAGCCCATAGGATTCTTTCTTGACTACCAGCAATATGATGGCGATCATATACGTGGGAGTTGGGGTCTGTAAGCACATCCTTAAAGTGTCCCTAGTCGTGGGAGTTTCGAGACAGGGCATCGATACTCCAGAGTAGACAAGTGTATACAGTCGAGACCCCGACGAGGGGGGATGGACGGTCTCACAAGCCATTGGTGTCAGTAGGATCACCTAAGATGTATACAGGTGCTCATTAGGTTATGATTACACCGGATAGGACTCGCCGGGAACATGCTAGTTGGTATTATACATATCGTCAGATAGCAGTTCCCTGGTGACATGTGTAAAGGTTAGTTCATCGACCTGAGGTCGTCATTTGTCTCGTGTGAGTTCCCACTGTGCTTTGATTTCTACCCTACCATGGCTCAAAGGAGTCGTGCAAATAGGTCTTTTTTATGTACAGTCCCGAGCCACATGGAGGCAAGTGAGCGGATCGGCAGGGGATTCGTCTCTCTCGGTATTGGGGGTGAGATCGCGCTGTGTCTAGGAGAGCCATTACACAAAGCCCTCGGCCGGGACAGGAGATCTACTGGTAGGTACTCCATTAGTATCTCAGGGTGTTCTGGGCCACTCTCTGACACGACTTATACTGCTATTGGGGGTCTGACGTTACCAGCCCCTAGGCCGATATGCGATACTCATAGAAGAACGGACCAGACTGTATGTATATTGTCACTGTTAGGCTCAGTAGGGTTTATAGATGAGTTTGCTCGTCAGCTTCCCTTCCAATCAATACATAGGCAAGCCGTTACGTACAGCCAGTACCTCTGACGTGCTAGTGGTTATACCCAGTGCCAGTGTGTTGATGAGTCATTAGAGTCCCCCATAGACACTTTCCCAAGTTCGGGCGAAATATTGTAGAGGCTGTATGGTTTTATGGCAGGATTTGGAAAATGCACATGCGTTTACGCACGTGTCATATTTCGGGCAGATAATACTGGTCGGCTTTGGTTAGATATAATCTGAGTATTATGCTGTGTAGATATAATATCTTTGTCTTTGTTGTATTTGTATTCGGTTGTAATACAAATGCGGGTATGTTTATACTGATACGGGGTTATCCTGAAATCCGTTTCAGGATCGCTTTTGGAAGTTGCCAGTTTCCATTTTTCTATCAGCCGTATTTAACATTCGGTTAAATACGGATTTATCTTTTCTTCTTGAGGGTGAGTCATAGGGTGAGTCATGTGTGTGGATGCTTCTTGTAGGTGACTAGGATGGTGAGGTGGCATAGTGCATTAATGGAGCATTTATGTGTTGATGACCATGTGTTATGAATCATTTGTTTCATTAATTATGTTCATACTAGGTGTTTAGATGACTCATTTCTTCATTAATGTTATGGTCACTCTCCCCCCTTCCTACACTCACCTCTCCCCTCCATATATGTGGCCGACCACCCCTTGGTGGAACAATAAGGTTGTTGATTTGGAAAAAGATTTTAGTTGTGGTTCATGATAGTTTCATATACCAACTTCTCATTTACCCGATTCAAATGGCAACTTCGTTAACCGTTCGTCCGTGACTTTGGACGAATCGAGACAAAATGTTTTACTCATTCTCTACATCATCTTGGTCGTCTCTTCCAGCAAACTTGATGACCGAGTTGCCTCGGTTCAGAGGCGGGAGCCCGTTTAAAGATCCGTCGACGTGGTACCACCTGGACGAGAAGACTAGAGATTCAGGAGATCGGAGCAGCCGCAACAAAGCGTGGGATGATGGTTGAAGACCGAAGGACTCGGATTGTTTGGTATAACTCTTCTACCCACTTTGTAGTTTGTTAGTTTAGCTTTAATGAAAGATCCGGGTTATAGTACGCGATAGCGCCAATTGTAAAAAGTTTTTATTCCGCATTTGGCGTCTGTTAGACGGCCGGGGCGCTACCGTGGACTTACAGATGTTATGTATTGTTGTGATATGTTATATTGGATCGTCGTGTTTTGAATAGCCGGGGGTTTTATGTGAGATGAGAGTTTTTTCATTTTCATTCATGTATTATTCATTGTATGTAATATTCTTTTATTGGGGCACTTCCGGGTTGAGGATGATGTCACCATTGTAAATTATTTAATTTTACGCATTAGGATATGTAAGTTATATGTATGCCCTAGAGGCCATTACTATACATAGGATGTATATTGTAGTGGATGCTTGGACATATATAGGGAGGACTTTCTTGCTCGATATGATAGTATGCTATCTGGTTACTCTTTACCTTAACGTGTACATTGATTGTCTCTCTGTTACATGTTGGTAAAGCCATTAGGATGTATACTTGACAACCTGGAGATGCGGATCATACTAATGGGGACATGGTAGTCCATAAGTACATCCTTCAAGGTCCCTAGTCGTGGGTGTATCGAGACAGGGCATCAATATACCAGAGTAGACTAGCGTATACCTTCTCGACCCATACAGATGGGCGATGGATGATCCCATATCCATTGGTGTTTGACATCAAAGATGATATACGGGTGCTCAGTTGAGACTGGGTACACTGGACGGACTCCCCGAGAACTCCCAGATGGTATTATACCTTACGTCAGATGGCAGTTCTCTGGTGACACTGGTACAGGTTAGTCTGTACACCCGAGATCGTCATAGAGTCTTGTGTGATTCCCACTGTGCTTTGATTTCCACCTTACCAAGTCTAAGAGGGCGTGCAAAACGGTGGTTTTTGGGTACAGTCCCGAATCACATGGAGGCAATGAGCGATAGGAGGGGATTCGTGTCTCCCGGTATAGGGAGTTGATGTTGCGCTGTGTTCGATTGGCTATAACCGGAAATCCCTAGCCAGGGTTGCTGAGATTTACTGGTAAGTGTTACCTGTAGTATTTCGAACTGTTATAGACTTCATATCGACATGACTTATCGAACTATTGGGGTCTGACGTTTACCACCCCTAGGCGAGATATGCGACATATCAGACGACGAGACCGGACTGTACGGTAAGTGTTACTGGTTGGATTCACAGGAGTGTGAGCGGGCTTGCTCGTCGATCTTCTGATCGCTCAATACCCGGGTGGCCGTTACGTTTAGCAGACCGCTTGCGGCATGTGGGTGTTTGATATGATCATCACCTGCTGCCGGCGTATTGACGAGTCTTTAGAGTCCTACACAGAGGTTTCCTGGCTCAAGCGAAACGAAATAGGAGCACATAAGAGATATGTGCGGGACCGAGAATAATGCATGTATGTGATACCGTATTCTATTCTCGCGATGAATGTATCGAATGGTTCTATGTGATATAACCTAGTTATCGAATCAAGGATTGATCCGATAAGTCAATACATTGGATATTAGTCGGTCATATGCGATATGACCGGATCGTTAAATCAAGCGTTGATTTAATGATTTAATGCATAATTATATATTTGATATATTACTTTGCATTAACTTGTATTGGTTCACTTAAATTGGATTTTCTCACTTGATGTACACAAGTTGTATATGTGATATACTTTTGTGCACTTGTTTGTATCATGTTTGATGATACATGCTAACTTGGGTTTGTGTAAAGAATTAAACCATGGTTATGTTAATGGTTAGGGTTTTGATTTACTTACTTATTCATTTATTTATTTATTCATTAATTCATTTTGGGCAAAAATGAAATGATGGCTTATTTTGTTTTGTTGTTGAAGCTTCATGAAGCTTTGACTAAGTGACCATTTTGTCTTAATGTCCTAACCCTAACTATTCAACTAAACCCTAGTTAATTCTCTACACTAAACCATGGTTGATATTATGATAAGTATCATTTTGTTTTCTATTTTAAAATAATACTCATCATATTCCTTCTTCTTCTTCTTCTTCAACAAAGAAGAAACCTTGCTACCATCAATGGCAACATGAGAAAAAGAGTGGGAAATCCAATTCTAAAGTGAACCCACTTCCTATTTCTTCATCCTCTACCACTTGCCAAGTAGTATAGGGTGTTTTCTTCACAAGTTTCATGACTTGGTGAAGTTGGAGTTATATCTTGAGTTGCCTCGACGTAGATCATCTTCGGCATCGAAGTCGACGACCTAGCCCGCCCATTTCTCTGATGAAGCCGACGCTAGAGCCCGGGATCCGATGATCGTAGCGAGGGGACTTCATCACGGAGCTATGGAGGTGGAGGACCGGATCTACAAAGGTTGTATTTCCGTTCACTTAGCAGTTAAGTTGTTAACTAGTTGCTTGTTTCGCCTAAACTCTAGTTAACGATCCGTATTAGGGTCTCTCGGCACTTGTAAAATTTGAAATTGGCATGGTTGATGCCTTATGAGACCTCATTAGTGTGCCTAGGAACCCTACAGTGGTATCAGAGCCTAGCTAGAGCCTTAGGCGAAGTGTAGACGAAGTTGGAAGTCCGTTCGAACCCGAAACCCTAATACAATAGCCTTCTCTATACATTTTTCCAAAACAGGGAATTTTCCATATTAAAAATATGCAGAAAATTATGCAGGGTTTTATAGGAATTACTGTAAATTTCGTGGACCTAACTCGATTAAACCGCCGCGGAACCGCGGCAGGAGCCTGACTCTCGCGGCGGTTCCGCGGCCGTACGGTCGGTTCTCCCAATAAAATTTGCACAATAATTCCTATATTTTAGTGCTGTATTTTCTGGGATATTTTAACTTTTACTCAAGAGTTGAGTTTTCTGGGTTGTATTGGGAGTTCGAAGATTCGATTGGATTTTCTAATTTTGTCTATGTGTTTTCTGGATAATTATTGAATATGTTAAAAGGTTCGACCGGATGTAAATACCCACTTTTTCCCCTGTCGGGAAATTTCCAAGTGTTGGATATTTCCGTGGTTTAATAACGTTCTAAGTAGTGCAAGTAACGCGATGGTCTCTCTAGAAGACAACAAACCTTAACTCGATTATGTGACCGTCTTGAACTGCCCTTTGAACCTTAGGGTTTGGGGAAGTACAGCGTGCCACATGTGAGGCGTTGGCTTGACCCTTCTACGGCTGGACCGTTGGTACTGAGGCACGAAGTGAATGTTTTTTAAACTTATTTCATATATTGAGCTGTATCGGGAAAACTTGGGTGTTTGAATGTTCGATCGGAAAGTTTAACATTTTCTATAGATCTGGAATGGGATACAATATTTGGAATCCACATGTAGTTATGAGATAACTGAATGAATGTTATAAACATAGCACTTTAGTCTCACTTGATCGGTTGCCACAGAATTTTGATGCGATCAAAAGTCCGTCGCAATCATGTAGCGTACGCGGATACTCGCCGGATAAACTTATTAGACAACTACATCCCTTAGCCCCGACCAAGTGACTTTAGGAGAACCCCGTCGCCGAAAGCATCCGTTCGGGTGCTCGCGGTAGCGGTGTTCCGCCTTGGTGCAGTTCGTCGACGGTATCGGGGGTGCGGCCGTTTACTAAAGTTTGCGACGAGCATTCGATCAGAATGTCTGGAATCTTGTTGAATTGCCCGACTTAACATTGAAAAGAGTTTTCGATAATGAGACTAAAATGCGGGGTTTATAATTGTTAGGCATGCGATGTCTAAGGAACTCATTTGATTAGGCATGCGATGTCTAAAGTGAATGCGGATTCCAACTGTTGTAGTTTTACACCTTCTTGTCTGTGACCGTAAGTGTAATATGTGATATCGCCGGTTTCGTTGCTATATGTCAACGACAATTGGGATACGCATGTTTACTTACGTTGATGACATGTGATGTTATGTGTTGCTGGATATGTTATATTGGATCGTCGTGTTTGAATAGCCGGGGGGTTTTATGTAAGATGAGTGTTTTTCATTTTTCATTCATGTAAAAACTTGTATGTAATATTCTTTTATTGGGGCTCTTCCAGGTTGCGGAACATGTCACCGTTTGTATATTATTTACTTTTCCGCACTAGGATAGACCCAAGGAGGAGGGCACAAGTAACCGGGTTCTGGAGTCCAGTCGGAGACCAACTCGAGGAGTCGAGTCCGGGTCTCCTAACTCTAGAATTGGTAGGGTTACTTGCCGCTCTCGTAGGGGTCTAGGGGTGTGGGTTTGGCTATTCATCACGACCGTGGAATCCATGTTATATACTGGTTCGTATTGAAAACACGGACGTCCTAATATATCCAATATTTCATATGATATTTTCTGCTGCGATATCTGTGATGTGATCATGTGATATTCTGTGATAGATATTGTATATAGTATATATGATATATTATATAGACGTTACTTATGTTTTACACCCGCGCTAACCCTGCCCCGCTCTGTCGTTAGTTACCTAACCTAACGGTGCATGAGGGGACATCGAGGCGAATGCGGATGGCATAAGTGTACGTCGTATTTATCTGTGATGTTTAGGTACTTAAATGATGGGACTTCATTAATGTGATTAATGAAATAAAAGAAACCTAAAGATGTTGTAGAATCGAATTTCAAAAATAAAACAGGTAGCTACAGTTCTTTCTTTGCATAGCGGTATATATGATATATCCTGCACCTTATTTGATAAGGAAAGGACCGAGATCCCTTCACCGGGAGTGACTCCTTTAGCAATAACTGGCAAATGCTACACACTCGGTTTGTCTTTTGATTTCTTTTAAGAGTTTTTGCTTTGCACAGTGATATATATGATATATCCCGCACCTCATTCGACGAGGAAAGGGCCGACGATCCCTTCACCGGGAGTGACCCCTTTAGCAAAACTAGAAAAGCCTCAAAAACACTCCATTTTAAAAATCATTTGATTCTACAACGATATCAAGTTCATTACGCAATAGGTTTTCAGAAAACCTGTCGTAGCCCTCCGTCATTTCAGATAAGTAGTAGTTAGTATTCGTGCTACGTTTGTTGGCCTGCGTCAAGGCGTAGTGTGCGGTAGCTAACTAGTATTTATCTGCTTATGCATATGATGAAGATTGGATTAGGGTAGTCGTGCGACTTTGTTGGCATGCATCAAGGGTCGTGCCGGTGGGTTTAATTCAATCAGGAAATGACGGGTTGAACTTGACTAGCGCACTATGGTTTGTTGGCCTGCGTCAAGGTCATAGGACGCTAGGGGAAAAATTATCGGGAATTTCAAGTGTTGAAATTTGCAATGAGATTGCATACCTTCTATGAGATAGTTGGATCCCGATACCCGCTGCGAGTAAGAGTTACTCCTGGGAGAGTTTTACATATTGCAATTAGCCGATCTAGTAGGTGTCTAGAAAGATGTCAACGGGGTTACGCCTCTGGAAAACGTGGTTTACATTAATTAGGTTCGTACGAAAGCACGGGGCACCTCCCTCAAAGTACCGACACTGGCCTGGCCGAAAGATTGGCAAACTTGTAGCGTGTAATTAATCCCGGCTAGTCTTTCCTTTTAGGGTTTGAAGGAAGATTTGATAAAAACTGTGGGAGCCATCCTGATTAGATAAAATAATAACCAATCTGATCTTGCAAGAGCATACGCTGAGTGTTTTCTTCTCTCTCTCTCCAGGTAGCAACCAAATCACGCCTTAATCAAGATAATAATACGGATATTGGCCGAACCCGCTTGCTATAGTGAGATGGGGAACGTTGGTCCCGCTCCAACTTATAATTGTTATTAGACAGAGCAGGAAATAGGGGATTACCAGAATTCCCGTGCCGCCCAAACGAAGAAAGTGCATACTGATGCATCATCTTTGGGTGTGTTCATTATACAGAACTGTTTCTCAGTATTCTTTACATCCTGGATATGAGATACCGGATCAGGATCCCAGATATGTAATCTGTTACATAGGGCTACAGAAAGGTAGAGAACGGAGAACGAGTGATAAGTTTCATGAGACAGAAAACGGGGCAAGTGTTGCAGCCAAGTCTATTGGTCACTGTCACCTTGTATTACCAATACATTGATTCTGAACGAATGTTATTAGATACCGAACCTGATATACAAAATTATATCAGTCTCTTTATTAGTAAAGAAATGATATAATTTTGTATTGTTGGATAATGTTTTGAACATTTCCTATATCAAAATTTGATCGGTTCAGGCACGTTATCTAAAAGCATTGATGTTCTAAATCAAACTACAGTTCTTAATATACAGAACACACACAAGAGGAAGAGTTCAGAAATGAACGAATTCTTCTAAAGATATTGTAGACTAGGTCATATCAATGCGACCCGACTAGCTGAAGTTACATATAGATGCATATTTAAATCAGTTTGAATTTACATCTTATGAAACTTGCCAGTCATGTCACAGAGATAAGATGACCACAGCTCTATTTATTGGTAACAGAGAAAGAGTTGGTAAACTCTTGGGACGATACATGTTGATGTATGTAGGTCCCCTGTCTACACATGCCAAGACCGGTTCTTTGTACTTCATTACATTCTTTGATGATCTCTTTAGATTCAGACATATGTTCCTGTTGAAACACAAGTCAGAACCTTTTGAGATATTCACAGAATATAAGTTAGAAGTAGACAACCAATACGGGTATAAGTATTATGTTCTTTGATGAGATCAAGGAGGAGAATACTTGAGCACGGAATTCTTGGACTTTTCTAAAGGAGAATGAGATTCTCTCTCAGCATTACTCCTCCGTATACACCATAGCATGATGGTATATCGGGGCGGAGCAATCACACCCTATATGATAAGGTGTGCTCTATGATGAGCACTACTGAGTTACCTGTTTCCTTTTTGGGAGTTATGCACTTGTGAAGCTGCATACCTATTGAATAGGGTTCGAATCAGATCACAGCCTACCACTCCATATGAGATATGGTATGGGAAGAGCCCATGTCTTAAGTTAGTTAAGATTTGGGGTTGACCGGCCTATGTCTAAAAGAAAAATCCGGACAAGCTCAAGGCAAGGTCAGTTATGTAGAACTGGAAAGGTTCCAGCTATGCAAACTACAGCAGATGATTTGGTAGAACCAAAGGATTCAGTAGATACCAACGAACCTCAGTCTCTCCGCCGATCTAGTAGGGTTTCTCACCCACCTGAGAGATACTTCTGCTTCTCGATGAAAGTGGGAGCGAGGATTGCATCATGAGATGATGACCCAAATAGTTTCGAGAAGGCCATCGAGAGTAGGGACTCTGTAAGAATGGCTGGATGCTTAGCGATCCGAGATGGAATCCATGTACACCAACAAAGTATGGACTTTGGTTGCTATATCTGAAGGGTTAAATCCTCATCAGGAGCAAGTATATCTTGAGAATATTACTTGGTGTAGATGGAAAAGTTGAGACTTTCAAAGCTAGACTTGTTAAAGGTTTTCATCATCAACCAGGCGTGGATAATGATGAAACCTTTTCTGGGGCCTATGCTTAAGTCCATCCAGATCCTACTTGCCACGGCTACATACCATGACTACGATATCTGGTGGTTGGGTGTCATGACTGCTTTTCTAAATAATATTTTAGAAGAGAGAGTCTATAAGTACACAGTCAGAGGGCTTCGTAGACAGTGGGAGAAGCGGAAACGTGTGCAAGATGTTTTATGTGATAAAGCAGGCATCGCGGAGTTGGAATATCTGTTTTGATGGATTAGTCAAAGAGTTTGACATCATCAAAACGGTAGATGAACCTTGTATATACAAAAAGGTAGTAGGGAGTATGGTGACGATCCTCGTAGAGTTCGTGGATGACATCCTCATGATAGGGAAGGAGTTTCCTATGCTACGCTCGGTGAATCTCCGCTTATCACAAGGATTCTCCATATAGGATCAAAGTGATACCTACTAAATCCTAAGCTTTGGATCTATGAGATAGATCTAATTGGATGTTATGATAGTCACTAGTTGTAGTGAGATGGTATCAATCGATCCTGGAGAGAATCACTGGAAAGGTTCCAGGGTGATAAAGACGACTGAATGTCAGTCACAGGCATTGTCTTTACCCTCAGTAAAGGGACGGTATGTTGGAAGAATTCCAAGCTAGATACCGTGGCATACTAGACGATTAAAGGCAAGATACATCGCTACTTAAGATGCTACCAAAGAGGCAGTCTGGATGTATATTGGTTCATTAGATGAACTTAGTTCCTCCCATTGTGTGAAAATGGAGTTGTGGCTTATGCCAAGGAACGTCGGTCCCATCAGTGATCCAGACATATTCTAAGGCAGTATCACCTAATCAAGGAGATGGTTGATCTCCAGGGTGATCGAGGTTAGGAGAGTAGACTCAGAGGACAACACGGCGGATCCACTCACAAAGGCCTTTTCCCAGAGAGAGACTTTTATGGGATGGTTGAGTATGAGATACTACAACCACTTCTATCAGATGGCCCTAGTGCAAGTGGGAGATTGTTAGTTATATCTATGCCCTAGAGGCCATTACTGTACATAGGATGTATATTGTAGTGGATGCTTGGACATATATAGGGAGGACTTTCTTGCTCGACATGATAGTATGCTATCGGGTTACTCTTTACCAAAACGTGTATACTGATTGTCTCTCTGTTACATGTTGGGAAAGCCCTTAGGATGTGTACTTGACTACCTGGACTATGATGCGGATCATACTAGTGGGGACATGGTAGTCCATAAGTACATCCTTCAAGGTCCCTAGTCGTGGGTGTATCGAGACAGTGCATCGATATACCAGAGTAGACTTGCGTATACCTTCTCGACCCATACAGATGGGCGATGGATGATCCCATATCCATTGGTGTTTGACATCAGAGATGATATACGGGTGCTCAGTGGAGACTGGGTAACTAGACGGACTCGCCGAGAACCCCCAGATGGTATTATACCTTACGTCAGATGGCAGTTCTCTGGTGACACTGGTACAGGTTAGTCTGTAGACCCGAGATCGTCATAGAGTCTTGTGTGATTCCCACTTTGCTTTGATTTCCACCTTACCACGTCTAAGAGGGAGTGCAAAACGGTGGTTTTTGGGTACAGTTCCGAATCACATGGAGGCAATGAGCGATAGGAGGGGATTCGTCTCTCCCGGTATAAGGAGTTGATGTTGCGCTGTGTTCGATTGGCTATAACCGAAAATCCCTGGCCAGGGTTGCTGAGATTTATTGGTAAGTGTTACCTGTAGTTTCTTGAACTGTTATAGACCACATATCGGCACGACTTATCGAACTATTGGGGTCTGACGTTTACCACCCTAGGCGAGATATGCGACATATCAGACGACGAGACCGGACTGTACGGTAAGTGTTACTGGTTGGATTCACAGGAGTGTGAGAGGGCTTGCTCATCGATCTTCTGATCGCTCAATACCCGGGTGGCCGTTACGTTTAGCAGACCGCTTGCGGCTTGTGGGTGTTTGATATGATCATCACCTGCTGCCGGCGTATTGACGAGTCTTTAGAGTCCTACACAGAGGTTTCCTGGCTCAAGCGAAACGAAATAGGAGCGTATATCAGATATGTGCGGGACCGAGAATAATGCGTGTATGTGATACCGTATTCTAATCTCGCGATGAATGTATCGAATGGTTGTATGTGATATAACCTAGTTATCGAATCAAGGATTGATCCGATAAGTCGATACATTGGATATTAGTCGGTCATATGCGATATGACCGGATCGTTAAATTAAGCGTTGATTTAATGATTTAATGCATAATTATATATTTGATATATTACTTGGCATTAACTAGTATTGGTTCACTTAAATTGGATTTTCTCACTTGATGTACACAAGTTGTATATGTGATATATACTTTTGTGCACTTGTTTGTATCATGTTTGATGATACATGCTAACTTGAGTTTGTGTAAAGAATTAAACCATGGTTATGTTAATGGTTAGGGTTTTGATTTACTTACTTATTCATTTATTTATTTATTCATTAATTCATTTTGGGAAAAAATGAAATGGTGGCTTAGTTTGTTTTTTTGTTGAAGCTTCATGAAGCTTTGACTAAGTGACCATTTTGTCTTCATGTCCTAACCCTAACCATTCAACTAAACCCTAGTTAATTCTCTACACTAAACCATGGTTGAGATTATGATAAGTATCATTTTATTTTCTATTTTAAAATAATACTCATCATATTCTTTCTTCTTCTTCTTCTTCTTCAACAAAGAAGAAAACTTACTACCATCAATGGCAACATGAGAAAAAGAGTGAGAAATCCAATTCTAAAGTGAACCCACTTCCTATTTCATCATTCTCTACCACTTGCCAAGTAGTATAGGGTGTTTTCTTCACAAGTTTCATGACTTGGTGAAGTTGGAGTTTGATCTTGAGTTGCCTCGACGTAGATCATCTTCGGCATCGAAGTCGACGACCTAGCCCGCCCATTTCTCCGATGAAGCCGACGCTAGAGCCCGGGATCCGATGATCGCAGCGAGGGGACTTCATCACGGAGCTATGGAGGTGGAGGACCGGATCCACAAAGGTTGTATTTCCGTTCACTTAGCAGTTAAGTTGTTAACTAGTTGCTTGTTTCGCCTAAACTCTAGTTAACGATCCGTATTAGGGTCACTCGGCACTTGTAAAATTTGAAATTGGCATGCTTGATTCCTTGTGAGACCTCATTAGTGTGCCTAGGAACCCTACAGGATAAACCCAAGGCGGGGAGCACAAGTAACTGGGTTCTAGGGTCCAGTGGGAGACCATCCTGAGGAGTCAAGACGGGTCTCCTGACTCTAGAATTGGTAGGGTTGCTTGCTGCTCTCGTAGGGGTCTAGGGGTGTGGGATTGGCTATTCATCACGACCGTGGAATCCGTGTTTTATACAGGCTTAAAATAAAACCCAGAAATCCTAGAATATACAGTATTTCATATGTTGTGCTCTGCTGCGATATCTGTGATGTGATCATTTGATATATATGTTGAGATAGATACTGTATATAGTATATGTGATATATTATATAGACGTTGCTTATGTTTTACACCCGCGCTAGCCCTACCCCGCTCTGCAGTTAGTTACCAAACCTAACGGAGCACGAGGGGACATCGAGGCGAATGCGGATGGAATAATAGTACGTTGTATTTATCTGTGATGTTTAGGTAACTTAAAATGATGGGACTTCATTATTGAGATTAATGAAAGAAAATAAACCTAAAAATGTTGTGGAATCGAATTTCCAAAAACAGGTAGCTCTAGTTGTTGCTTTGCATAGTGGTATTTGTGAAATATCTAGCACCTCATTCGACAAATAAAGAGCCGAGATCCCTTCACCGGGAGTGACCTCTTTAGCGAAACTAGCAGTTGCTGCAACCCTTGGTTTGTCTTTTGATTGCTTCTATAGTTTTTTCTTTGCATAGTGGTATTTGTGATATATCCTGCACCTCATTCGACAAGGAAAGAGCCGAGATCCCTTCAACGGGAGTTACCTCTTTAGCAAAACTAGTAAAAGCCTAAAAAACACTCCATTTAAAATCACTCTATTCTACGACGATATCAAGTTCATTACGCAAAAGGTTTTCTTGAAAATTTGTCGTAGCCCTCCGACATTTCAGATAAGTACTTCATAGTATTCGTGCTACGTTTGTTGGCTTTCATCAAGGCGTAGTGTGCGGTAGCTATTTATGCTTATCTGCAAAAGTATATGATGTGATTGAGTTAGGGTGGTCGTGCGACTTTGTTGGCTTTCGTCAATGGTCGTGCGGGTGGGTTTAATTCAATCAGGAAATGTACGGGTTGAACTTGACTAAAAACGTATGGTTTGTTGGCTTTCGTCAAGGTCATAGGATTCTATGGACAAAATATTATTGGGAATTTCAAGTGTTGAAATTTGCAATGAGATTGCATACCTTCTATGAGATAGTTGGATCCTGATATCCACTGCGAGTAAGAGTTACTCCTGGGAGAGTTTTACACATTACAATTAGCCGATCAAGTGGGTGTCTAGAAAGGTGTCAATGGGGTTATGCCTCTGGGAAAACGAGGTTTATTTTAATTAGGTCTGTGCGAAAGCACGGGGAACCTCCCTCAAATTACCGACACTGGCCTGGCTGAAAGATTGGCGAACTTGTAGGGTGTAATTAATCCCGGTTAGTATTTCCTTTTAAAGTTTGAAGGAAGATTTGACAAAAACAGTGGGAGCCATCCTGATTAGATAAATTAATAAACGATCTAATCTTGCAAGGGCATACGCTGAGTGTTTTCTTCTCTTTCTCTATCTAGGCAGCAACCATGTCACGCCTTAATCAAGATAATAATACGTATGTATTGACCGAACCCGCTTGTTATACTGAGCTAGGGAACGTTGGTCCCACTCCAACTTAAAATTGTTATAAGACCGAGCAGGAAATAGGGGATTACCAGGATTCCCATGCTGCCCAAACGAAGAAAGTGCATGATGATGCATCTTCTTCGGGTGTGTTCATTACCGATAACTGTTTCTCAACATCCTTTACGTCCTGGGTATGAGATACCGGATTAGGATCCCACATATGTAATCTGTTACATGGGCTACAGATAGGTAGAGAACTAAGAAATTAGGTGATAAGTTTTAAGAGTTAGAAACGGCGCAAGTGTTGCAGCCAAATCAGCTTGCAGTTATCACCCTGTATTACCAAATACATTTATTCTAAACAAATGTTATTATATACTGAACCTGATATACAACATCATATCAGTCTCTTTATTAAGTAAAGAAGGATATAATTTTGTATTGTTGGATAATGTTTTGATCATTTCCTATATCAAGAGTTGATCGGTTTAGGCACGTTATCTAAAAGTATATACGTTCTAAATCAAACCACAGTTCTTAAGGTACAGAAGACACACAAGGGGAAGAGTTCAGAAATGAACGAATCCTTCTTGAGGCATTGTAGACTAGGTCATATCAATGCGACCCGACTAGCTATGTTACATAGAGATGTATATTTAAATCAGTTTGAATTTACATCTTGTGAAACTTGCCGGTCTTGTCACAAAGATAAGATGACCATAGCTCCGTTTATTGGAAACAGAGAAAAAGTTAGTGAACTCTTGGATTGATACATGATGATTTATGTAAGGTGTTAGTGTATATGCCCTAGGTGGCATTATTGTATCATACTAGCTTGTATATTACTTAATGGAAGCTTGGGATATTCACAGTTGTATTAATAGTCTTGCTCAACATAGTAGTATGCTACTTGGTTTATATCTATCTTAATATGTGTATATGTTTCTTTTAGCATATCGCGAATACATATTGATAGAGCCCATAGGATCATGCTTGACTACCAGCGTTGAGATGGCAGTCACACTAGTGGGGGCTGGGTAGTCTACAAGAACATCCTTTTTCAGGTCCCTAGTCGTAGGATAGTCGAGACAGGGCATTGATATTCCAGAGTAGACTAGTGTGTACGCTTCTCATCCCAGTAGGGGAAATGTTCTGTCTCACAGCCATTAGTACGTTGTACTGGAGATAGTATGCAGGTGCTCGTTGGGTTACGTGTACACCGGAAATGAATCGCAGGGAACTTTTGGTTGGTATTATACCCGTTGTAAGTTAATAGTTCCCAGGTGACATGAGTACAGCATAGTCCACAGACTTGATACTGCCGCTTCGTCTCAAGTAAAGGGTTCCGGCAGCGCCCCGGCCGTCAAAACATGGCCAAAATATGGAACAAAAATTTCTAAACTAGCGCTACCGCTACCCGAATACTGGATCAACCTTAAACCGTAAACTAGCAATCTAAACTACGAGTTAGAATCGTTATACCGAGTTGATCCATGTCCTTCGGTCTTCATTCCAAGCTCCTAGTGATTCTTTAATGATGTTTGGTTGCTGGTCTTCCTCCATCTCCGATGATCCATCAGAGGGAAACGGTGCAAGCTCCAGCCTCGTCGAACGAGACAACCGACGCTCCAAAGTCGCTAGCGATGGAGAGTGGGGGTGTATGAAAATGTCACTATAATTTTCTCTCATCTTATGTGCTCCAAGGAGAAACCATAGAAGAAGAATGGAGGTGAGGAAGCTATGGCATGAGGCAAAAAAAATTGGCTAAGTTTCTTTTCTTTTGTGTGAAATGAGAGAGTGCGTGTGTAATCAATCATGATGAAAATCATCCTCTCTCCAATAGTGGCCGACCCCCCCTCTCATTCACAAAAAAATATTTCATTTTTTAATTTCATTAAACAATGTGAACCATTTAACAAATGTGCACCATACTTTGCACCATGCCTCAAAACCATGCCCTTTGCCACATCACACCCTCCACCTCATTTATAAGACAAATGAATTTCCATAAATGGAAAATCATGTAAATGAGGTGGCATCTTCTAGAACTATTCCGTATAAAATACGGAATACATCCTGGTATATGTATCGAAATACATATACGCGTATTCGTACAAAAATAAGAATAGCCAAGAGAGAAAACGAATAGTGAACAATAATACTAGAATACGTATATACAAATATATATATAAATTATTAAATCAAAACCAGATTTAATAATCCGGCTTAATCCTAAGCCGCTAGTATTATCAACAGTCCGATTAAAGTCTGCGCAGCATGTGCACATATTTAATCGGACACCTGTATATATCAACATACCTCATGTACACCATATCGCCTGAACCGTGAAAACCCTCTGTGTGGGACTCTAAAGACTCGTCAATACACCGGCAGTGGGTTTGACCACAAGCACGTCAACGACACTAGCTGTACGTAACGGCTACCCAAGTATTGAGCGAAAGGGAGGTAGACGAGCAAACTCATCCCGAACCCCTACTGAGCCTCACAGTGACAATATCCGTACAGTCCGGTCTGTTCGTCTAAGAGTATCGCATATCGTGTCTAGGGGGTGGATAATGTCAGACCCCCAACAACGCGATATTTAGTGTCGGTATGAAACCCATCACCACCTAAGAAACTATCGATCCTGGATTGATAATTCTCATCCACCGTGGCCACGGATTTATGGTGATGGCCATCCGTACACAACGCGACATCAACCCTTAATAACGGGAGAGACGAATCCCCGACGATCCGATCACAGCCTCCATATGGCTCGGGACTGTACCCAACTAAAACCTGTTTGCACGACTCCTTTGAGACGTGGTAGGGTAGTAATCAAAGCATAGTGGGAACTCACACGAGACAAATGACGATCTCAGGTCGACAGACTAACCTGTACACATGTCACTAGGGAACTGCTATCTGACAATAGGTATAATACCAACTAGCAGGTTCGCGGCGAGTCCGTCCAGTGTATTCATAACCAAATGAGCACCTGTATGCTATCTTAGGTGAACAAACTAACACCAATGGCTTGTGAGACTTGGCCACCTCCCCTCGTCGGGGTCTCGATCAGTATACACTAGTCTACACTGGAGTATCGATGCCCGGTCTCGATACTCCTACGACTAGGGACATTTAAGGATGTGCTTATAAATCCCAGCTCCCACATATATGATCGCCATCATAATGCTGACAGTCAAGCAAGAATCTTATGGGCTCTATCAACACGTACATGATGATAAAAACAAACCAGATAGCATACTATCATCTTGAGTAAGACTGTTTTATCGGTATAGGTCCTCACTCAATAATCATAATCACAAGTCCGCGACTATGATAATTATCTTGAGGGCACTATAGCCAACAATCTCCAACTTGCACTTAAGGCCAATTACTGCGATGTCGCATACTCACAGCCCGTGTGATACCGAACACCCAACTTCTCTACTCATCAGTTTCACAAAACCCGTTTGCGAAAATGATTGCGTTCGATAAATAGTCTCAGTAAGTGGATCCGCTCCAATATTTCTCTATGTATCTCTCTATATCTCAACTTCGCGGAGATAACTATCTCCCAAAATGAGCAATACTTGTCTTAGAATTTGTCTGAGTGTCTGATGGGACCCAGTTCATAAATGAACTCCAAATCCAGCAAACTACTTAGACTGTATCATTTACTGAATTTAATCAGTATCCTGCGCCATGCCTTTCCTCAGTATTCGCTTGGACCACCTGTCCAACATACTGTCCCTCAAAAGAGGGAAAACTATAGCTCTGACAGTCACTCTGTCATCCAGGTTACCTTGGAAGCCTGAAATGATAACCGTCTCCCGAATGAGGCTGCCGTAATCATTTCCCAAGAACATTCACTTATGTTCAATAACTGCTTTCCAATGTTTCTCCAGGATTGGATTAATATATCTGCTTATTGCATCCAGTGCAAAAGCAATATCTGGTGTGGTACTTGACATTTCATGATTAACTCAATTGCCTAAGCAAGTGATATGCTAATCATGCAGGTCCCTCTCCCCTTTAGTCCGTAAGACACCTTTAGAGAGGTTGACTCCATCACCTGCAGGTACACCACCATGCCAGGAGTCGTCCATTTAATGTCAAAGTACCCAGATTAGGATACATCCCAAATCTAGATCTAAAATCATAAATCTACTAACCAGAAAACTTGATATTATATCTATATCCTATGTGGAGAAACAACTTTGTGACAACCACAGTATAACCGATCGTAGTATAGGAATATCCCTTCCTATCAAGTGCATATCATCCCAATACCTGTACATCACTCTCTACTACCTTCTTAGCAGATCCATCACCTATTCTGATGAAGTCAAAGCCGATGACTGTCACATCAAAAAATAGATGATCTATTTCCGCTCTACCTGCTTTAGTCTGTAAATAGATATAAGCTACTTGCCTACTATGCTTCCGCTGCTCCCACTGACTAGAAAAACCCTCTAGCAGAGTCATATACATGTGCACCTCTAAAGCTAGTTTAGGATGACGGTATACTCATCCTCCTGCAGGGTCTTATAGTCTAGAACATCAGCAATGGCAAGTATGGGTAAATAAGAACCTCCCTGTCACCGTCTTCGAGAAGACCGAAGTACCTCTCGGGTGCCTGAGGTTACCCACCAAAATCTACGGAGTGGCTAATGGAATGTCGAAACTAATTGAATCGTTAGGTTCTATTAAATCATCAGTGATCGTTTGTGGTTCTGGAATCACTTCCATTTCTACCATACTCCCACTAATGTTTTTCTGAAAAAATCCATTTTACTAAAATTGTAGCGAGTCAAGAACAATATAAATACTGATCTTCCTGATGGTAGAAAGTGAACCCTCGTCAAAGCCCGGGATAACCCACAAACAGCCATTACTGAAACGTGCCTAGAATTTATCCGGATTCTGGTTTTAAGCATCAGCCGGACAACTCCCTATATATTAACATCGTTAAGATATAAATTGATTCTATATATATCTAATATAGAAACAAAAGCACTAATCTAATTTGAACCAGATTCAAAATCATGCAGCTGTCTCCAGTGCATATCAACCAAATGGAAAGAGGACAATCAACATTACTCATCTAGGAGTGCATCCATATATGAGTAACCCGAAAGAGAAGCAAGTTCTCAAAACTATTACTATCAATGGAATACCAAACACAAGTATCTACATCTTCGACTTTCTCGAAGAATCCTGATACTTCTAATAAATGGTTCTTTACTTTATTCTTATACCTATAACTTCTCAATATCTGGACTTTGCATTTCAACGAAATACTTGTCCAGAACTGGAGAAGTCACAGGTAAACATAATGTAGTACGAGTACCAACCCCATTGTCCTAACGGACACCGGACAATATACAATACTTTGTATAAGTCCCCTGAGTTCTATAACTCAAACTCTGTGCGTTGTAGGTTGAAAAACTGTACTATGGTTAAGAAGAATTACTCCGCTGTTGAATGCACCTTACCTAATCACCAACTGATATAGGTAAATGTCATAGACACAATATCAAAAAGTTATGCCTCACTTTATAAAATAAATGTACAGATATAGCAGTTTGAAATTGGTGCATAACAACGGATATTCAAAACCAAATATTTGCCATCCGGCAAAATACAGATGATTTCCTCAAATATCACCAATTACTATGAATTCCGATATAATGAGGATCTAATCACCCAATTCCCAATATCTTACCCACACTCACCATCTATAATAACATACAGATGTGAGAAACTGATCTGGTAAATACATACCCTGGAGTTGGATTCTTATTTGGAAAACAGTTTTCAATTAACATCGCATAGTAAAACTGAAACATGAAAATGTTTCAAAAGGGTTAACTGGTATTCCTAGTAATGCCTCTACCATTATCCTGAATCATGACAGTAACCATATACTTACCTGCTCTCACTGCAATCCCTTTATTATGTCTTTACTTATTACCTTCTGTATACCTCCTTTACACTAATTGGTTTTCTTCATTACCTATCCTTCGGCACCAGCCTAAGGTTTGGAAGAAGAATATCCAATAAGCGTAATAGGTGTACTCTCCTAACCTTAGGAGCCCTCGCAACCTGAGAAAAGGTAAAGAGAAAAGACATCTGAATAATTCTATTCAATTTCTCCTGAACCAGAATCCATCCTCGGAAAAGTTCCTTCGAGTTCGTATGTAACTATACGATGGATTTATCCAATGGAAGTGGATATCCATAGTGATACGGAGTGTTCTAGAGAAAAGCAAAGTTGATGTAGGAGTGGCAGGGGTATACACGGTTTTTTGTCATGAATGATGGTGATCGCAATTTCCTTTGCCATAATTCAGATCCCTTTATATATCTTTACTTATTACGTTATGTACACCACAGTTAAGCTTGTTGGTTTTCTTCCATCCTTACAATTCGGCACCTGCCTATGGTCTGGAGGAAGACTATCCAATAAGCTCAATAGGTGTACCCTCTCCTAATCCTAGGAGCCCTCACAACCTGAGAGAAGGTAAAGAGAAAAGACAACCGAATAATCCTATTCAATCTCTCCAGAACCAGAATCCATCCTCGAAAAAGTTCCTTCGAGTTCGTATGTAACTATACGATGGATTTATACAATGGAAGTGGATGTTCATAGTAATACGGGGTGTTCTGGAGAAATGCAAAGGTGATATAGAAGTGGCAATGATGTATGCGACACCATGACATTCCAAAATCCATAGTGTTTTAAGAAGGTTCGGTCAACTTGGCTTTATGAGTTTTAGTCAAAGGTCGGGTCAAAGTCGCACCAAAGAGAGAGAGAGAGAAGAAACACTCAGCGTGCACTCTAACCTAGATCAGAATGGTTAATCTCTTTATCTAATCAGGATGGCTCCCACTGTTTCCTCGAATTCTCCTCCAAACCCAAAAGGAGAATTAGTCGGAATCACCCGAGGAGTAATCCTACTCATCAGTAGGAATCGGGATCCAACTATCATCGTATGATGACTTGATGGAAGCCACTCAAGTCACCACACTACAGAAGGTATGCGCAAGCCTGGCAAGTTTCCTGTATATTTGAATCTCCCGTTGTGTGTTTTTACCCCAAGCGGCTTATGACCTTGACTAGGTCAACATATCATAATTCACAAGTCAAGTTCAACCCGTCATTATCCTGGATTAATTAGACCCACCCGTACGAGCCCTTAACTAGGTCAACATGACCGTATGACTTTCCTAACCAATCGCATATCCATGCAACAGAAAAGTACTACAGAGCTACCGAACACTACGCCTTGACTAGGTCAACATACGTAGCACGAATACTAAGAAAATCTCGTCTGAAATGACGGAATGCTATGGCTGGTTTATGGTAAAAAACCTTTAACGTAATGAACTTGATATCAATGAAGGAATCCAAGTGGTTTTATAAATATACAGTGGCGAAAACTTTTGCTAAAGAGGTCATTCCCGGTGAAGGGATCTCGACTCTTTCCCCGTCGCATGGGGTGCAGGATATCCTAAACTGAATACCACGATGCAACGCTAAAGGAAACGACTATAATAAAGTTATTACGTTGACGCAAACTTTTACCCTAGGGGTCGCTCCTGATGAAGGGATCTCGGCCCTTGCCTCGTCGAATGAGGTGCAGGATATTCCAAAATGAATACCACGATGTAAAGTAAAAGTGTACGTCTGTAATGTCAGTTTATTTTTAAAAAAACTTGGTTCCAACAACATCATATATAGGTTTGTTTTATCGTTGCATTGATAAAAATCAATACAGTCCCATCAATTAATCACACCGGAAAAGAACGAAAATAAAATGTACGTATATGCCATCCGCATTCGCCACTGGGTCCCGTCATCACCCGTTAGGTTACTTAACTAACGACAGAGCGGGGACTGGGCTAGCGCGGGTGTAAAACATATACAACATCTACTAGTATATATAAATATATATAACAATCATCCCAGGCATGATATAAAGCAACATCACAGAAACATCACAGAAGCAACACAGAATGGTGGATAATCTGGAACCCCGGGTTTCAGTTGAGCCCAAGTGAGACCCGACATTCCCTGTCGTGTGGATAGCCTGTGGAATGAAACCTAGACCCCTACGAGCGAGGCAAGTTACCCGCCAAAACCAGAAGTGAGGCAGCCCCCTTCAGCAACGTGAATGGACCACCCAGCACTTCACGGAATCCGATAACTTAAGCACCCATCCTGGGTCACCTATGCCCCCTATGAGTGCGGCGAATAGCCCTCCAATTCTAGAGTAAGGTCTCCTCCATCCCAACGCCATGAGATGCGGACCCGTTGACCTCTAGAATCCTTCTATTCGTGCAACCTACCACGGGGTGATCCTAGTACAGAAAAGAAAATAATATACAACGGTGACATCGACCTCAGCCCGGTTGTGCCCCAAAAGAATAATATACAAACTGGCAGTGACGGCAGTCCACATATCGGACGCTCGCCCCGCAATATCAAATGTACAAATGAAAATAAACTGTACTAACATTGCACCATAGCTATCCACCACGACGATCCAACCAACATCACAGCACAGCACATAACATCAACGCGAATGTCACGTTCGCAAACCCGTCTAAAAGAACATATATCAGTTAGACGGGTTTACCGATCAAATGGCATTCACGGTCGCAGATATAAATGTATGTATTGTTAAACGCCCACTTAAAATATCGATCGACTAAATTTCCAAATTGGCCCCAATAGCAAAACCGGCACTGAAACAGAAATCTGGGCCAAACAGAATATGTCAAAAATCACAATTCCAAGTCAGGGCGCTACAAAAAAAATTTCGAAGCCCATCGCAACTAAACGGCCGCGGAACCGCCGCCAATATAGGATAAGTGCGTCGGTTCCACGGCGCTTTAGAGGAATCAAGAGCCCAATTTTTTTGTGTCCCCATAAAATCCCCTGCATGGAGTTTTAAGCCACTGGAAAATATTTTTTGAACACTTTTGAAAATCGGAAGAGAACAGAAAATTGGAATCGTGTTTTCGGAAATTTCCGCCGATCAATCTTTCAAGCACGTTTAAACAAGCTAGTAAGGGGTTTAAAGGGTGGCTTTGATACCATGAAGTATTCCGGCAGCGCCCCAGCCGTCGAAACACGGCCAACATGCGGAACAAAAATTTCTAAACTGGCGCTGCCGCTACCCGAATCCCGGATCGACCTTAAAACCTAAACTAGCAATCTAAACTAAGAGTTAGAATCGTTATACCGAGTTGATCCGTGTCCTTCGGTCTTCATTCCAAGCTCCTAGTGATTCTTTGATGATCTTTGGTTGCCGGTCTTCTTCCATCTCCGATGATCCACCTGAGGGAAACGGTACAAGCTCCAGCCTCGTCGAACGAGACAACCGATGCTCCAAAGTCGCTAGCGATGGAGAGTGGGGGTGTATGAAAATGTCACTATAATTTTCTCTCATCTTATGTGCTCCAAGGAGCAACCATAGAAGAAGAATGGAGGTGAGGAAGCTTTGGCAAGAGGCAAAAAAAATTGGCTAAGTTTCTTTTCTTTTGTGTGAAATGAGAGAGTGAGTGTGTAATCAATCAAGATGAAAATCATCCTCTCTCCAATAGTGGCCCCCCTCTCATTCACACAAAAATATTTCATTTTTTAATTTCATTAAACAATGTGAACCATTAAACAAATGTGCACCATACTTTGCACCATGCCTCAAAACCATGCCCTTTGCCACATCACACCCTCCACCTCATTTATAAGACAAATGAATTTCCATAAATGGAAAATCATATAAATAAGGTGGCATCTTCTAGAAGCTATTCCGTATAAACTACGGAATACTTCCCGGTACATGTATCGAAATACATATACGTGTATTCGTACAAAAATAAGAATAGCCAAGAGAGAAAACGAATAGTGAACAATAATACTAGAATACGTATATACAAATACATATATAAATTATTAAATCAAAACCCGATTTAATAATCCGGCTTAATCCTAAGCCGCTAGTATTATCAACCGTCCGATTAAAGTCTGCGCAGCATGTGCACATATTTAATCGGACACCTCTATATATCAACATACCTCATGTACACCATATCGCCTGAACCATGAAAACCCTCTGTGTGGGACTCTAAAGACTCGTCAATACGCTGGCAGTGGGTTTAACCACAAGCACGTCAGCGACACTAGCTGTACGTAACGGCTACCAAGGTATTAAGCGAAAGGGAGGCCCACGAGCAAACTCATCCTGAACCCCTACTGAGCCTGACTGTGACAATATCCGTACAGTCCGGTCTGTTCGTCTAAGAGTATCGCATATCGAGTCTAGAAGGGTGGATAAAGTCAGACCCCAACAACAAGATATTTAGTGTCGGTATGAAACCCATCACCACCTGAGAAACTATCGATCCTGGATCGATAATTCTCATCCACCGTGGCCACGAATTTATGGTGATGGCCATCCGTACACAACGCGATATCAACCCCCAATACCGGGAGAGACGAATCCCTAGCGATCCGATCACTGCCTCCATATGGCTCGGGACTGTACCCAACTAAAACCTGTTTGCACGACTCCTTTGAGCCGTGGTAGGGTAGTAATCAAAGCACAGTGGAAACTCACACGAGACAAATGACGATCTCAGGTCGAGAGACTAACCTGTACACATGTCACCAGGGAACTGCTATCTGACAATAGGTATAATACCAACTAGCAAGTTCCCGGCGAGTCCGTCCAGTGTACTCATAACCCAATGAGCACTTGTATACTATCTTAGGTGAACAAACTAACACCAATGGCTTGTGAGACCCGGCCACCGCCCCTCGTCGGGGTCTCGATCAGTATACACTAGTCTACACTGGAGTATCGATGCCCGGTCTCGATACTCCTACGACTAGGGACATTTAAGGATGTACTTATAGACTCCAGCTCCCACATATATGATCGCCATCATAATGCTGGCAGTCAAGCAAGATCAGTTTCTCACTAAACTCCATCAAAACCCTTCTCAAGCCAAGATCAAGCCACTAGAATCACTTGGGGCATAGAAAGCTAGGGTTTTGGAGCAAGTTTGTTTAGGTAATGACTCTCTACTGTTAATTAGGTAGTTAATATGTTTTGTTGCTATTAGTTCCAGTTTAGAACCATAAAGTTTCAGTTTTGTGCAAAATATCGTATTTTAGTGTCGTTTTTGCGTGTCTGTAACCTGCTGTTATCTCGAGGGTTTTCTGTAAAAACAAGCAGTGTAGTAGTGTGGTGCTAGTTGCCCTGAGTGTACACCAATAATACGAACCCCACCTGACACTGTTTGGACGACGACATCAAGCCCAAATCCGGCGAGCTCTGTCGAGGAGGGGACTGGGGGCTTGTAGTTTTCACGGTAGCTATCTGCAGTTATTTTAGGTTGTTTGGTACTGTTTGATTTTGATGTTTTTACAGTGGGTAAAATCTGGGATTGAATTGCTATTTTAGTGTTGCAACGACGCGCGTTACGATATCCGACACAGTGTCCAACCCAGTTCTGTGCTTCGCGTGATTTCGGCGCGTAGGGTCTGCTGTAGTAGTGTCGTCATACACGTTAGCCGTTAAGCGAGCACTTTAGAGGGCGTTAGAGTCGGTGCGTCGATTTGAGCGTAACTGTAGGTTTTATTGGTCGTTTCTGAGTTGCACTTGCTTTGTTTTGTGTTAATAGGATCACAGGCGGGGACTACTGACGCTGCGAAGAAAGGGAAGAAGGTGGTCGAATACACTTAGCCCGAGATCACCGGTGAGTAGATTTAACATCTACGGGGAAATCGCCCGTATGGCGTTATGCGTAAGGGCTTGGTATAACTAGTATAGCCGCATGTTTATATTCGTATATGTTGATTGTACATGAGCATCATTACATACCATTATATTGGTGTGCTTGATTTAGTACCTAGTGGACACTGCACTATTACTGATGGTTTATGTTGCACGAGCACAAATTTGTATGCTACACCCACACCGTCGGTAATTGCCATGACACTCACACTGCAGAATTGCTATGGATAATACATTGTTTAGTTTACCTTATCATTAGACATGATTCTTGTTCAATTGCGCATATGAGTTGCATTATGCGTACATATATACTTGTACATACACGATTGCGTACACCCATACTTGCTATAGTTACATGTGCATCCTTAATTGATGTTGGATTTGATTTTGGAGAATTGGGAACCGCATGATATATTTTAAAACTAGATTCATTTAAAAGAGCGGTTTTCCCTTGATATTGCTCATATTACGGTTTTATGATGCATATATCATATTGTATGGATTTATGCATTGAGATATGGATTTCATGTGATTTATGGATTTGAGAACCGTGGTATTATTTCAAGAAAGTATGCATTGTTTTGAAAATCCGGTTCCCTTGATATGATATTTCAGTGTGTCCACTATGTGTTTTCTCGGTTCTGAGATTGGCATGTAAAACCCGATTCGAGGAGCGGGAGGCACCGTCTGTGAGTACATGATGGGCCCGGTATGGTACCCCGGGACAAGAGGTGATTTTTCGTGGTGTAGACGATGTTCCTGGCAGAAGGACTACTACTTACCGGTGATTGGTTGGACCTGGAGGTTATCCGGAGGATACCGACCGGAGTCGAGAGATGGATATGAGCCGATCGGGACTGACGGAGCCCGTGGGTCGATCCGGACTGACGGAGCCCGATATATGTGGATTTGCGCGTCGATGATGGACACGAGTATTTCATGATGTTTTGGAGTGCCGATGTTGGGCACTCAGGTTCCATAAGATTTACAGGATATGAGGACCGATTAGAGTTCGACGCCTGAGTTATTGGGATTTGGGGTGTCGTTGATGGACACCGGGTTTTTCCACGATGATGATTCATTAGTGAGGACATGTTTTATCCCATACTCAGCTTTCATTGATATGCATTGCATCTGAAAGTGCATGGCGGCACCCCGGCCGTCGATCCGACGCCGGAAACGCAGAAACGAAAAACTTTGCGAAACTTGTAAACCGGCACCACCGCGCACTTTTACCCCGGATCGGGCCATTAACCTATCTATTAGCAAACTAAAAGATGGGTAGAGAGATATACCAAGCGATCCGTGTCCTTCGGTCTTCGTCTCCACTCCGATCTCCCGCGGAATCACCGTTCGTCACCTCCTCGTCAGAAAGGGCACCACGTAGCCAATTTCTTTTATGGGCTCCCACCTCTGGACTGAGGCAACTCGGGCGCGAAGTTGGCAAGACAACGCATCCAAGAGTGCTGTAGGTGTAGTGTAGTAGCTTGTCTCTTTTGGGGTTTATGAAGTTGCCTTTTGTGTTGGAGAAGAGAACGAACTTTGGAGAGATGAGAAATGCAATTTTTGGCAAGGCAAAAATGAGAACCACACAAAATGAAATTTCCTCTCCCCTCTTCTTCTTGTGGCCGGCCATGATTGAATGGTGGAGGAATCCACAAGAATAATTCCAAGTGGGAAAATATATGATAGAAAAGAAAAGATCATCACAAGATCAACCTCACATCCTTTCAACAACTCATCATAATTAATTCTAGCAATGTGATGGAAAAAGAATATAATGATGATTGCCATATCATAATCGCACAAATGCAAGACACCCCCTCCACAATAAGTTATTTGCAAACTTGCAAATAACCCCCTCCATCAGAAAGTCCGGCCGTGAAGGAACAAAGGAAAACCGGCCGTAACGGAATACAAACTGGCAACTTCAGAAAACTGATCCCGTAATAAATTACAGGAAAACCCCGCGACTGCACATATATGCCCGCATTTGTATTCCCACTGAACAGAAATGCAAAGAGACAAAATCTACACTGTCTAATACTAGGATCCGACTTAAGCCAAAGCCGGCTAGTAAAAACCATCCGATCACGATCCGTGCAATACCGCATGTATCTGATCGAACCCTGCCATATCTCCATACGGCCTCTACAGCGTTTCGCCTGAAACCTGAGTAACTGTGTGTGGTGGACTCTAAAGACTCATCAATACTATGGCTGTGGATTTAACCACTAGCACGTCAGAGGCATTAGCCATACGTGACGGGCCACTAGCTATTGACCAAAAAGAACGTCGATGAGCGAACTCATCCTGACACCCTACTGAGCCTGTCAGTGACAATATCTGTACAGTCCGGTCCGTTCGTCTATGAGCATCGCATGGCGGGTTTAGGGGGTTGGTAAAAGTCAGACCCCCAAAAGCGGTACAAGTCGTGTCGGAGTGTAGCCCAGAACACCCTAAGATACTTCTGGAATACCTACCAGCAAATCTTCTGCCTTGGCCAAGAACTTTTCATGTACCGGCTCTCCTAGACACAGCGCGACCTCACCCCCAATACCAAGAGAGACGAACCCCTACAGATCCGCTCACTGCCTCCATGTAGCTCGGGACTATACCCAACTAAAACCTGTTTGCACGACTCCTTTGAGCCATGGCAGGGTAGTAATCAAAGCACAGTGGGAACTCACACGAGACAAATGACGATCTCAGGTTGATGAACTAACCTGTACACATGTCACCAGGGAACTGCTATCTGACATCAGGTATAATCCTAACTAGCAGGTTCCCGGCGAGTCCTGTCCGGTGTACTCATAACCCAATGAGCACCTGTATACATCTTAGGTGAACCAACTGACACCAGTGGCTTGTGAGACCGGCCAACGCCCCTTGTCGGGGTCTCGACTGTATACACTAGTCTACTCTGGAGTATCGATGCCCTGTCTCAAAACTCCCAAGACTAGGGACCTTTTAAGGATGTGCTTATAGACCCCAGCTCCCACGTATATGATCGCCCTCATACTGCTGGTAGTCAAGCAAGAATCCTAGGGGCTCTATCAACGTGTAATAGTGATTGTCACGATCTAACTGTGTCGTGTTTAAAAAGAGTTTTGAAATTACCGCAATCAAAACGGTGTCGCTTGTAGCGATCCGTGATGAATACGGGTCGTCCGCAGGGAGATGGTAAGTTTTTATATCTTGTTTTAACGAGTTAATACCGGGTTTTGATTTGTTGGTTAACTAATTGTCGTAACAAAGATATGAATAAAAAGGACTTGTTAAGGGTAGTAATAAGTTATATTGTATGAAGGTGATGTTTGCCAATTCCTTATAGCCCCAACTTGGTATTGACACTAAAACAATAGATAACAATGCGGATTAAGGAACTTGAAATACGGTATTTGCGGCATTTCGCTAAATCCGTTTTCCTTGTCCCTTGTCCTTTCGTTGTTATCTCTTGATTTTAGCCTTCGGCAAACCACGGGAAATCAGGTCATGATTAGGAATCATCACTATCGTGGTAGGATAGGATGCCTAGTGAGCGGAGTTGCGGGTGATTTGCACGAAGTTTCAATTGGCAAGTTTTAGGTTTTAAAGTTTGGACAAAGAAAATCTTCGAATACAATCTAACATATTACACCCTTAACAAGTGAAAAGATTACTCACACATATTTACAAATTAACAAGAAAGAAAAGAGAAGATACATAAAAACATGCAATGAAATAAAGAGGAAAAGAGAACCGATGAGTTCAAGCTTTTTATCTCCAAGTGTTCGATCCCCGGCAACGTGTGAAATCCGAATACCAAGCTTTAAGGTTGCAAGCTCACTTAAGAGGTTGCAAGATCAAAGCAAAGCATGAATTTCACAATTGAAATTATGTAATGTGGAACAAGACATGTAAGAAAAATATGAACTTTTGTTGAAGAACAAACTTGTTACAAGAGATCTTGAAATCAAGAACCTAAGCCTTAAGCTTGCAAGTTCTAAATGAGAAGTTGCAAGGTCAAGACAAAGGGGCAAGAGCTCAAGAATGAAATTAAAATTACAAGTATTCTAAGATAGATCTAAAGAAAAAGTTACCCTTTCCTCTTGCCTCTAGTCTCTATTTATAGGCTCAGAAAGAAATATTCATATCTGCCCCATTATGGCTCATGCTGATTTGTTTGATTGCCTTTGATTTGAACACATGCTTTTTAGTCTTGAATGCATATAATATCATATGCATATAAAATCATATCCTTGATTGCATATAAAATCATATCCTTGATGATTGCATATAGAATCATATCCTTGATTGCATATAGAATCATATCCTTGATTGCATATAAAATCATATCCACATGTGCTTAAAAGTCTTGTGTACACACTAGTTGTGTTGGACCATTTAAAAAAAAAATGTGTACACAACTTGTTGCGTAAAGGAACACCTGAAGTATCACTCGGTTAGCGTTTCTGGTCGCATTTTCTTCCCTCAAGTGATATATCCGTGCTGTTGGATGTATTTCCAGTATTTTGTCATGGATACCTGTAATCTGTAATGCTGAGCAGACACTGGTCAATAATACCAATAAATATAACAATTAGATAATGAATGAGCGGTATTAGAATGCAATTTTCTGATATGAACAAATACCCCCAAACTTATCTATTGCTCATCCCGAGCAAAACCATTTATTCACAAACGAAAATCCTAACCGCACTTTAGCAGGGAACGCGATTGCACTGAGCATATGCAACAAGCCGTTTAACCTCTAGGTGTCCCTAGTAGGAGGAGTGTTTTCTCCTGAGGGTTTTCAGCGGATACTACCCACAAAATCCCGTCAATTTGGCTTATCGACTTTTATTCTCCAATTAGGTTTTCTAACAAGGAACTCTATTATCTTTTACTTGTAAATTATCCACCCACATTCTTCACGCTTCCTCATCATTTAACTTAAGATTATATATGTTCTATAGACTTACTTAGCTTTTGGCATTTCTTAAGTTTTCCTTCAAAGGTTCCATCTCCACTTAGTAATTTTTATCAACTCTACTAAAGATACAAGTTCTATTCTTCATTCCTTTCTCTTATCTAAACTCTAATCACATATCCCCACGTGTGTGTATAAATCACCCATACACTTGGAAATTCAAATCAAGCAATCATACCCTTGTCCGTTGTCCAAAGCACTTATTAATTGGTGAGTTTTGCTTACACATCCTTCATGCGACCGTTAATACTTCTTGAGGTACCAACGACCGATTACAAGATGCATTTGCACTTTTAAAGCGTACTTCCTAGTCTTGTAACACCCAAGGCTTTTAGCAGTGTCTCCCAAACCATTTGGTCTAAGGCACTAGGTGATGAAGCACCCTCGCTAAATATTTTTCTATTTTTTAGCCTTAAGTAATCACAAAACCAGTGTTCATTTTTTTTATTCACTTTTGTATTTTTCATTTTCTTCGTACTAAGGACTTTTAGACAAGAGCATTTCAAGGTCTCCTCTACTATTCCAAGCTTCAAGGTGCGTGATTGTGCAATTTTGTAGGGTATACATTTTCAGAGTCTATACTTAAGCCAGGAATTATTTTTCAAACTTATACTCTAATAATAATCAATACTTTTTCCTTTATTTCAACTTAGCCCAAGAAGTGAACCAAAAATTTGCCTATTTCTAAATAAACTACAAAGACATACTTTCTACCGATAAACTTTAAGGAAGGTTATTTTTATGGTTTTTAATTTACTAAGTCTAAGATCTAGTTGTTCGTAGCCAGTTAACCTATTTGTCAAACTCAAGTTAAATATGGCCAAAATTGAATACAATAATTTTTATAATTTTTGAAAATTTTCAATTTTTATGAGTTTTTAAAATAAGTATGCAAATGCAAAAATATGTACAAATGAATGCGAAGGAAGAAGACGTACCGAGCATACCCCCAAACCTAAACTTGACAGTGTCCTCACTGTCATGCTATACCAAGAAGGTTAAAATGCCGGCACTTCCCTGTTTATTTTTTATTTTTTTATTTTATTGTTAAAACAAAAATATATACAGAAAGCCCCCCAAAACTTTATTTAAACAATGTTAGACATTACTGCCAAACTTTGCATAGACCAAATGTCAACATCAACCAGTTGAAAAATTTATCTGTAAAGAGTATCGGTTGTTGGAAGAATATGTTGTACCAATCCAAAAAGAATTGGGGAAGATAGAAGAGGTGGTATGGAAAGTGTGGAAGTGAATAGACAGGAGGTGGTGATGAATCAAAATGAGAATGCGAATGATCAGCAATCAGTGGAGTATTGGAATTCTCGTAACTTATTAAAAGAAATGGGGGTAGTTCAACTTCCAAAGGAGAAGGTTGACTAAGCACACTATCCCCAAGATATCTCTGTGGATCCTTCATCGACTTGGCATCATCCATCATATGCATATGATATTCAATTATGAGGGAACTAATCTCCTCGATGTCCGCCATATTCCAGCCGAGAGCTTGCCGCCTATCTTGTAAGAGCATTAAAAGGGCATTCTCTTGCTCGAGGGCTACAGAGGCCGATATGATAACGGGAAAGGTCTCATTCTCACCTATGTAAGCATATTTAATGTGAGACGGCAAGGGCATGAGTTCGAGTTTCGGAGGCAAAAGAATCATAGGAAAAATTGGGGAATCTACCTCGAACTCAAAGGACTCCAACACAGGTTCGAAATCACTGCAAACAACCGATTCGGATGGTTCAACTAAGTCATCCAAAAATTCAAAAGACTCATATTCGGGTTGTGAGTCGTCATCATCCGAACAAATGAAACATTCATAATCCATATCGGTTGTGTCAACGGTGGTAGGCTCAAGGAGGGACGCACTAGTGGCGTCAAAACTGTTCTCATCAGACAAGAATCTTTCAAACTCGCAGTCCTCCTGCGTGATTTCGTGAATAGAGCAAACTTCTGGTGTACTAGTATTAGTCACGGGGGGCAGACTTCCTAACTTGTAAATATTGAACTCACTAGACGTCTTCCCGAAGGATAGAGTCATGGATCCATTGCGACAGTTTATTACGGCATTGGAAGTGGCCAAAAATGGTCGACCGAGGATCATCGGAATTTGGTTCCGTGAGTTAGCAACAGGTTGTGTGTCCATAACAATAAAATCAACTAGGAATATGAACTCCCCAACTTTGATCAACACATCCTCTAGCTCACCCCTTGGATGGGTGATTGATCGATCGGCCATTTGGAGAGTACAGTGAGTGGGCTTAAGCTCTCCAATGCCTAATTGCTCGTACACAGAATAAGGTAGCAAATTGACACTAGCACCAAGATCTAGTAGTGCTCTATTGATGTTCTTGTCCCCAATTGTTATCGAAATAGTAGGACAACCGGGGTCCTTTTGCTTTTGGGGTAAAGAATTGACAAGAGCATCGCTAATAGCACTAGCCACAAAAACTTTCTTTGGTACTTGTGACTTCCTCTTTTTGGTGCATAAGTCCTTTAAGATTTTTGCATATGAAGGAACTTGTTGGATTGCATCCAAAAGAGGGATATTTATGCTAACCTGTTTGAACAGCTCAACATTCTTCTCCATTTGTGTGGTTGGTTTATTGGATCTCAACCGGTTTTGAAAACGTTGTTGAGTCCAATTTTCGCGGATCAGATTGTTGAGTTGGAACGGAACCCCGTGTAGATGTGTTCGTGTTGTGAGAAGTGGGTCCGCTTGAGCTAGAAGGAGTAGAGCCTTGTGAATGATGGAGAACAGGCTCTAACGAAGAAGAAGAAAGTGAAGAAGAACCACCGGCAGGGGTGTCATCGTGAATACCCACATTGTTTTGCAACATTTTTCCTGATCTCAACGTGGGCACGGCATTTACGTTATGAGTTTGCTGTTGATATGCAGCAGGTGCGTAATCAGGATTGGGCAGTGGTTGAGATGGGAGCTTTCCTTTTTCTCGCTCGCTCAATACTGCATTGATTTGTGCAAATTGTGCCTCAATAGATTTGATGTTTTGATCGTGTGAGGCACTGTTTTGCACCAAAGATTGAATAGAAGTCTCTAATCTTGCTGTAGATTGTGTGGATTGCTTAAGGAATGCATCTAGACTTCTTTCGAGCGAGCTAACCTTGTCATTATTAGGTTGAACAAAATTGTTTGGCGCGTAAGAATTGTTAGGCACAAAATTGTTCACTTGATTAGGATAAGGTTGCTGTTGGAAAGATTGTTTAAATTGAGTTTGTAGGGGTGCTTGTTGTTGTTGTGGAGGCCCTTGAAAATCGTTATTTCCTTGGAATTGTTGATTTTGGTTCCAAGCGAAATTTGGGTGACTCCTCCAACCCGGATTATATATAGTAGAGTATGGATCGTTTCTTTGTCGTTGCTGAAAGGCAGCATTGACTTGATCATGTCCTTGAATAGATGCATTGTAAGGACACTCTTCGGTTAAGTGTGATGGAGCCGAACAACAAGCACACACAGTTCGTGGAGGCATAACAGGGGCAGGAGAAGGCGACGAGATTTTGGTCTCAAGCGCTTCTAGCTTTTTCGTAAGAGCGGCCATCTCGGCCTTCATAGCAATTGACATCTCTACTTGATATATGCCTGCCCTAGATTGACCACTGGAAGAAGATGATGTGGTCTTGCAGCTCTCCCACTGAATTGTTTGTTCACTAAGATCCTCAAGAAACTGCCAAGCTTCCTCACTAGATTTGGATAGAAAGTGGCCTTGACAAATGGTTTCTAGCAACTGCTTCGTTGCCGGGTTCAATCCATCGTATAATGTTTGGCAAAGTTGCCAACTTTCGATCCCATGGTGAGGGCATTGAACGAGTAGGTCTTTGAATCTTTCAAAACACTTCCAAAATGGTTCGGAAGGAAGCTGTGAAAATTGTATAATCTCATTACGGATTCTAGCAGTTTTGTGATGAGGATAGAACTTTTTAAGAAAAGCTTTCACAAACTCGTCCCAATTTCTAATTGAATGTGATGCGGTGCTGTATGGCCACTTCTCGGCTAGGTCACATAAGGTGAAAGAAATGACCCTTAGCCTTATAGCATCATCACTTAATTGGGTCGTTTTCATCATAGCGCAAACATTTTGGAATTTATTGATAAAAATATACGCATCTTCTGATTCCAATCCATGAAATCTTGGCAGCATATTGATGAAGTGGGGTTTTATTTCAAAATTGTCCCCATTTGCCGGTGGGGGTGAAAGACATGTAGGTAAAAAGGTGCGGACAGGGTAGAAGAGATCCTGGAGCGTGACTCGTGTGGGCGCTTCAACAGGCAGTTGATTCGGGTTATTCGCACCCAGATTAGGTGGAGTCTGTCCCTGGGTAGGTGGAGGGATGTTAGGATTAAATCCTGACATCTCAGAAGAAGAATTTGGTGATAAAGAAGGTGAAGATGTATGAACAGAATCTCGGTCAATGTTGGAGTTGACCGGCAAAGGTAAAGGTGATAAAAGGGTGGAGGGATTTTCGGCGTTGGAGTCGATCGCGTAATCCGTAGGGACTAACGAAATGCGGACTAAACGGAAACTAGGGTCCCTAGTCTAAGAGGACATACACTAAGCGAGTTTAGTATAGTCAAAGCGTAGAATGTGAGGGTAAGAAAACGAAAGTGGAGAAAAATTGGGTGATGGTGGTAAAAATGGCAAATTTTTTTTTTATGTTTGTTTCAAAAGAATGGGAAAATGAAACGACTGTTCAACAAACACAATCACTAATGCACAGTCACAAATGCACAATCAATACCTAGACTAGGGTCCTCTAAGTCTACTAGACCTGTGCCTAACTGTTCCAAAGCGACAAATTATGAGATAACCCTCAGATCGCCTCTTCACAGCCAGTTGTGGCCAGGTAAGCACAAGTGAGGTATGGAGGGATCCGCTCATGAATCACCGTGAGACGGGCCATTTAAAGTTATCTCCTCACTTGTCTTGCCTAGGCACCACAAGAGTCATGTTTAGATAAACGATTGAATGCCCACAATCTTCCTTTGTCCTATTGAGCGCGACAAGTCCTTAGTGGGCTGAGTCTAGATATTTTTTATTAAACTTGAGGTGACACTTATGCAAATAGTGATTTCCGGGGTCTTAGGAAGGGTGATGAAATCCCCACCCAATCTGGATTGGTGTTAGAGCCCCTTAAATCCGTATTAAATGATGCAATGCGCAAAATTCAACCAAGTTTTGTTTTCCAGCAATCAGTTATCGTTTTTTACTTTTAATGCGGCGCTGCAACAAATACGGTTAGTTTTTTTTGGGGCTTTTTGCGGCGATTTTTGCTAAGAATCCTGCAAAGACAAGAATATTGGAGCGTCGGGTTTGAGAGGGGAAGTTTAGAAAAATCCGTACCAAAAAGTATCGAGTTTCAGAAACTCATTGCGATATTGCCTCCGAGTGGTCGAATGGTTCGCTTGCGCGGGTCTAACTATCCGGATCTTTGGCACTGAGTGTTCACCCTCCTTTGCACTTGAAAATGCCCCTTTGTTCCGTATGATCGCTGCTCAAATCCGTAAAATCTGCATATATTGGAAAAATACGGATATTTGAGCCAAAAAACAATATTAACAACCATAATTCTGAACACAAATAAATAAGAAAATCAAATAATAAAAATGGAATTTATATCAAAACACTGGAAGCAACACAGAAAAACAAAAGGGAAAAGGCCACACCAAGGCCGGCGAGCTCGGTTTTTCAGGGTATGTCGCCGGTTTTTGTGTGAGGAAATTGGCTCAAATTTTGTGTGTTGTCTCAATGAAGAAATGCCATTCCAATTTTATAACTTGATTTATTTCTTTAGCATCAGAGTGTTAGCAGAATTCAAATCCAGAGAAGAAAAGAATTTTATTTGTGTTTGTGGTTGGTTTCAAAAAGAATGGTTATTTGTTTGAATGTGTTAGAAATTAGTTTTATACAGAATATGCACAAATTTAACCCGAGAATACAAGTATAAAAAGCGTTACCGTCTCCCCGGCAACGGCGCCATTTGATTGTCACGATCTAACCGTGTCGTGTTTAAAAAGAGTTTTGAAATTACTGCAATCAAAACTGTGTCGCTTGTAGCGATCCGCGATGAATACGGGTCGTCCGCAGGGAGATGGTAAGTTTTTATATCTTGTTTTAACGAGTTAATACCGGATTTTGATTTGTTGGTTAACTAATTGTCGTAACAAAGATATGAATAAAAAGGACTTGTTAAGGGTAGTAATAAGTTAGATTGTATGAAGGTGATGTTTGCCAATTCCTTATAGCCCCAACTTGGTATTGACACTAAAACAATAGGTAACAACGCGGATTAGGGAACTTGAAATACGGTATTTGCGGTATTTCGCTAAATCCGTTTTCCTTGTCCCTTGTCCTTCCGTTGTTATCTCTTGATTTTTGCCTTCGGCAAACCACGGGCAATCAGGTCATGATTAGGAATCATCAATATCGTGGTAGGATAGGATGCCTAGTGAGCGGAGTTGCGGGTGATTTGCACGAAGTTTCAATAGGCAAGTTTTAGGTTTTAAAGTTTGGACAAAAAAAATCTTCGAATACAATCTAACATATTACACCCTTAACAAGTGAAAAGATTACTCACGCATATTTACAAATTAACAAGAAAGAAAAGAGAAGATACATAAAAACATGCAATGAAATAAAGAGGAAAAGAGAACCGATGAGTTCAAGCTTTTTATCTCCAAGTGTTCGATCCCCGGCAACGTGTGAAATCCGAATACCAAGCTTTAAGGTTGCAAGCTCACTTAAGAGGTTGCAATATCGAAGCAAAGAATGAATTTCACAATTGAAATTATCTAAAGTGGAACAAGACATGTAAGAAAAATATGAACTTTTATTGAAGAACAAACTTGTTACAAGAGATCTTGAAGTCAAGAACCTAAGCCTTAAGCTTGCAAGTTCCAAATGAGAAGTTGCAAGGTCAAGACAAAGGGGCAAGAGCTCAAGAATGAAAATTAAAATTACAAGTATTCTAAGATAGAACTAAAGAAAAAGCTACCCTTTCCTCTTGCCTCTGGTCTCTATTTATAGGCTCAGAAAGAAATATTCATATCTGCCCCATTATGGCTCATGCTGATTTGTTTGATTGCCTTTGATTTGAACACATGCTTTTTAGTCTTGAATGCATATAATATCATATGCATATAAAATCATATCCTTGATTGCATATAAAATCATATCCTTGATGATTGCATATAGAATCATATCCGTGATTGCATATAGAATCATATCCTTGATTGCATATAAAATCATATCTACATGTGCTTAAGAGTCTTGTGTACACACTTGTTGTGTTGGACCATTTAGAAAAAGAATGTGTACACAACTTGTTGTGTAAAGGAACTCCTGAAGTATCGGTCGGTTAGCGTTTCTGGTCGCGGTGTCTTCCCTCAAGTGATATATCCGTGCTGTCGGATCCATTTCCAGTATTTTGTCATCGATACCTGTAATCTGTAATGCTGAGCAGACACTGGTCAATAATACCGATAAATATAACAATTAGATAATGAATGAGCGGTATTAGAATGCAATTTTCTGATATGAACAAATAGCAACTCGTAAGGTCACCTAAAGCAGTACACGATGATAAAGATAAACCAGATAGCATACTATCATCTTGAGTAAGACTGACCTACTGGGACAGGTCCTCCCTCAATCATTGCAATCACGTGCCTGTGATCCAATAATTGACTCTGAGGGCACTATCTCCAACAATCTCCCTCTTGCACTCAAGGCTAATTATTGCGATGTCGCTTACTCACAGCCCGTGTGATACCGAACACCTAACTCCTCTACTGTACAGTCTCACAAAGCTCGTTTGCGAAACTATTGCATTCGAGGAATAGCCTCAGTGAGTGGATCCGCTATGATGTTTCTTTCTATGTCTTTTTTTATCTCAAGTTCGCGGAGAAAGCCATCTTCCGAAATGAGCAATACCTGTCTTAGAATATGTGTCTAGATGTCTGATGGGACCTAGCACATAAATGAACTCCAAATCCAAACTTCTTAGACTGTATCGTCAACTGAACTTAATCAGTATCCTGCGCCATGCCTTCCCTCAGTATCCACCTAGACCATCTGTCCAAAATACTGCCCCTCATCAGAGGGAAAACTATAACTCTGACAGTCACTCTGCCATCCATGTCACCTTGGAAGCCTGGAATGATAACCGTCTCCCAAAAGAGGCTGTCGTTATCATATCCCTAGAACATCCACTTATGTTCTAAAATTGCTTCCGAATGTTTCTCCAGGATTGGATCAATATCAACTCATTGCACCTACTGCAAAAACAACATCTGGTGTGGTACTTGACATCTCATGATTGACTCAATTGCCTAAGCAAGTGATCTGCCAATCATGCACATCCCTCTCCCCTTTAGTCTGTAAGACACCTTTAGAGAGGGTGACTCCATCACCTGCAGGTATACTACCGTGCCAGGAGTCGTACATTCTGAATACTCATCGAATGCTGTCTAAGTACCCAGATTGGGAAACTACCCAAATCTAGATCTAAAACCATAGATCTAGTAACCAGAATGTCTGATATAATATCCAAGACCTGTGTGGAGAAACCACTGTGTGACGACCAAAGTATAACCGATCGTAGTATAGGAATATCACTTCCTACTCTGTGTATGTCATCCAAATACCAGGACATCACACCCTACTACCTTCTTAACAGATCCATCCCCTATTCTGATGAAGTCAAACCTATGACTGTCACATTAGAAATAGATGATCTATCTCCGCTATATCTGCTTTAGTCTATAAATAGACATAAACCACTTGTCCACCAATGCTTCCGCTGCTCCCACTGACTACGACAACCCTCTGGCAGAGTCATGTAGACGTACACTTCTAAAGCTAGTTCAGAACGACGCTATACACATCCTCCTGCCGGGTCTCACAGCTTGGAACAACAGCAATGGCAAGCCTGGGTAAACAAGAACCTCCCTGCCACCGTCCTTGAGCATACCGATGTACCTCTCAAGTGCCTGAGGTTACCCACCATACCTGCGGTGTGGCCAATGGAATGTCAAACCAGATTGAATCTTTAGGTTCTTATCAAATCTTTAGTAATCGTTTGCGGTTCTGTAATCACTCCCAGTTCTACCATACTCCAACTACTGTTTTCTGAAAAAATCCTTTTTTATTAAAACTGTGGCGAGTCAAGAACAATATCACTATTGATCTTCCAGATGGTAGAAAATCAACCCTCGTCATAGCCCGGGTCAACCCACAAATAGCCATTATAGAAACGTGCTTTGAGTTATCCAGAGTCTGATTTTAAGCATAAGCCTGATAACTCCCTGTACCTTAGCAATGTCAAGATATGAACTGTATTATATACAATATAGAAACAGAGGAACTGATTTAATTGAACCAGATTCAAATCATGCAGCTGTCTCCAGTGCATGTCTACTAAATGGAAGGAGGCCGATCATCGTTACTCAACTTAGGAGTACTTCTAATTATGAGTAACCAGAAAAAGAAGCTAGTTCTCTTAATCATTACTATCAACTGAATACCATTCACAAGTATCTACATCTTCGATCACCTTGAAGAATCCCGATACTTGCAATACCTGGTTCTCTACTTTACTCATATACCTATAACATCCCAAAACTTAGACCCTTTGTTTTTACGAAACACCTGTCTAAGAACTAGAGAAGTCATAAGTAAACAGAATATAGTACGAGGACCAACCCCTCTGTCCTAATGGACACTGGACAACATAAAACACTCTGTATAAGTCCCCTGAGTCTAGTGACTCATTCAATGTGTGTCGTAGGTTTAAAACTGTACTATGGTTATGAAGAATTACACCGATGTTCAATGCTCCTTACCTAACCATCCACTGATATAGGTAAATGTCATAGACATAATTTCAAAAAGGTATATCTCACTCTATAAAATATAGACGTACAGATGTATCAACTTTAAATTGGTGCATAACAGCGGATATTCAAAACCAAATATTTGCCGTCTGGCAAACAACCCAGGTGACTTCCTCAAATATCACCAATTACAACGAATCCCGGTATAATGTGGATGATCACCTAATTCCCAATAACTTACTCCCACTCATCATCTGTAAACCATACAGATGAGAGAATCAAACCTGGTAAATACATACCCTGGAGCAAGTGTCAAATTGGGAAATCAGTTTTCTTTTAACAGTACACAGTGAAACTGAAACATTGAAATGTTTCGTAGGGGTATCCGGGTATTCCTAGTAATGCCTCTTCCATCATCCAGATTCACAACTATAACCGTATATTTCTTTGCCACCTCTCCAAATCCCTTTATATGTCTTTGTTCATTACCTTCTGTACACCCCTTTAGGCCAAATGGTTTTCTTTCTTCTGTACCGTTCGGCACCAGCCTATGGTTTGGAAGAAGAAAATCCAATGAGCAAAATGGGTGAACTGTCCTAGTCTTAGGAGCACTCGCAATGCGAGAGAAGGTGAAGATAAAAGACAACCGAATAAATCTTATTTCTATTTCTCCTGAACCAGAATCCATCCCCGAACTGGAACAAGTTCCTCTCGAGTTCGTATATAACCATACGATGGATTATCCAATAAATTGTGGATCTTCGTAGTGATACGGAGTGTCCTGAAGAAATACAAAGGAGATTTACGATTGGCAAAGAAATATTTTGTATGGTCGTGAATAGTAGTCGCAATTTACTTTGCCCTCTTACTAATCCTTTTCTTTGTCTTAACTTAATACCTTCTGTACACTGTTTAGGCTAATTGGTTTTCTTCATTCCCTACCGTTCGTCACCAGCCTAAGGTTTGGAAGAAAACTATCCAATTTGCGTAATAGGTGTACTGTCTCCTAAACGAAGGAGCACTCGCAACCTGAGAGAAGGTAAAAGGAAAAGACAACTGAATAGTTCTATTCGTTTTCTCCAGAACCGGAAACCATCCTTGAATAAATTCCTTCGAGTTCGTATATAACCATACGATGGTTTTGTCCAATGGAAGTGGACGTTCGTAGTAATACGGAGTGTCCTGGAGAAAAGGGTAAAAGTAGGAGTGGCAATGAGGTCTGCAACTCTGATAATCCAAAAGCCAGTGTTAAGAAGGTTCGGTCAACTTGGTTACTGAGTCATAGTCTAGGGTAGGGTCAATGGTCGCTGCCAAAGAGAGAGAGAAAAGAAACACTCAGCGTGCACTCTAGCCTAGATCAGAATGGTTATCACTTTATCCAATCTGGAAACCTCCCACTGTAACGTCAAATTCTTCCCCAAACCTCAAAGAAGAATTAGCCGGGATCACCCGAGGAGTAAACCAACTCATCAGTGGGAATCGGGATCCAACTATCATCGCATGATAACGTTACGGAATCCGCTCACGTTATCACACTCCAGAAGGTATGCGCATATCTGGCAAGTTTCAGTTTCTTTAGAAACTCCCGATGTGGATTTTTGCCCCATGCTCTTATGACCTTGACTTTGACCAACAAATCATAAGTCACATGTCAAGTTCTACCCGTCATTGTCCAGGTTAATTTGAACCCATCCGTACAAGCCCTTGACTTTGGCCAACAAGGCTATACGACTGTCCCAAACCAACGCATCTATCTATGCTGCATATGAATACCCAACAGCTACAAAACATTGTGCCATGACTTTGGCCAACAAACACAGCTTGAATACTATTGACTATCCATATGAAACGACAGAGGGCTACGAATGGTTTCTGGCGAAAACCTTTAACGTAATGAACTTGATATCGTTGAAGGAACCGGATAGCTTTTATAAAAATATAGTCACGAAAACCTTTGCTAAAGAGGTCACTCCCGGTGAAGGGATCTCGGCTCTTTCCTCGTAGAATGAGGTGCAGGATATTCCAACTGAATACCACGATGCAAAGCAAAAGTAATCGGCTATAGTGAAGTTATTGTCCTGACGCAAACTTTTGTCCAAGGGGTCACTCCCGGTGAAGGGATCTCGGCCCTTGCTTCGTCGACTGAGGAGCTGGATATTCACAACCGAATACCACTGTGCAAAACAAAAGAGAACGCCCTTGCAATAACAGCTTTTTGAAAAATTGTTCCAACAACATCAGAATAGGTTTTTAGCTTGCATTGATCCGAATCAACGCAGTCCCATCAATTGATCACACCACAAAATAACGAAAATAATGATGTACGTATATGCCATCCGCATTCGCCACTGGGTCCCGTCATCACCCGTTAAGTTACTTAACTAACGACAGAGCGGGGTCTGGACTAGCGCGGATGCAAAATATATACAACATCTAATAGTATATATATCAATATATAATATTCGCTCAAGGCGTGATAAAATTGCAACATCACAGAAACAATACAGATATCTGGGATCCCCGGGTTTCATAGAGCCGCTACGGAAACCCGACGTTCCCCTGGTCGTGTGGATAGCCTGTGCAATGAAATCCTAGACCCCTACGGGCACGGCAAGTTACCCGCCAAAACCTGAAGCGAGGCAGTCCACTTCAGCAACGTGAATGGACCACCCATCACTTTACGGAATCCGGTAACTTAGGCACCCCTCCTGGGTCAACCTATACCCCCTACGAGTGCGGCGAACAGCCCGCCAATTCTAGAGTGAAGCCCCTTCCGTCTTAATGCCATAAGATACGGGCCCGTTGCCCTCTAGAATCCGGCTATCCGTGCACCCATCCCCGCGGTAATCCTAGTACAGAAAGTAAAATATACATACAACGGGTACATCGATCTCGACCCGGTCGTGCCCTAAAAGAATAATACAAACATGAAGTGACGGCAGTCCACATGTCGGACGCTCGCCCCGCAATATCAAATGTACATATAAAACAAAACTGTACTAACATTGCATCCAAGCTATCCCCCACGACCAATCCGCAACATCACAGCACAACACAGAACATCAACGTGAATGTCACGTTCGTAAATCCTTCTAAAAGGGATATAGCAGTTAGACAGGATTTACCGATCAAATGACATTCACGGTCACAGATATAATGTAAATACTGTGAACTAACATGTTTAAAATATCCGATCGAACAAGTTTACCAAAGTGGGCCCCAAACACTACTGTAGCACTCTAAGAAAATCTGGGTCCAAAAAAGAATATCCCAAAACCCCTATTTCGAACCCAGAAGCATACTGTGAAAATTTTGTACTGCGTTGACTTCTTCCAACCACGGAACCGCGGCCAAACCCGCGTTTCCACGGTCGTAATGAAGCAACACGCTACAAAATTTTTACAGCATGCTTAAAATTCCATGCACATGTTTCTGCAACATACTAAAAAAATTTTCGAGCCAAAAAAAATTCGACAGAGAACAGATGCACTGAAAAATACGGTTTTTGGGATTTTTGTTCGATCGAGTTCTAAACATACTAGAGCAAGCTAGACTAGGTTAATGGCGTGGCTCTGATACCAATGTAAGTGCACGGCGGCGCCCAGGCCGTCAATCCGACGCCGGAAACGCGGAAACGAAAAACTTTGCGAAACTTGCAAACCGGCACCACCGCGCACTTTTAACCCGGATCGGGCCATAAACCTAGCTACTAGTAAACTAAAAGATGGGTAGAGAGATACACCAAGCGATCCGTGTCCTTCGGTCTTCGTCTCCACTCCGATCTCCCGCGGAATCACCGTTCGTCATCTCCTCGTCGGAAAGGGCACCACGTAGCCGATTTCTTTTACGGGCTCCCACCTTTGGACCGAGGCAACTCGGGCGCGAAGTTGGCAAGCCGACGCGTCCAAGAGTGCTGTAGGTGTAGTGTAGTAGCTTGTCTCTTTTGGGGTTTATGAAGTTGCCTTTTGTGTTGGAGAAGAGAATGAACTTTGGAGAGATGAGAAATGCAATTTTTGGCAAGGCAAAAATGAGAACCACACAAAATGAAATTTCCTCTCCCCTCTTCTTCTTGTGGCCGGCCATGAATGAATGGTGGAGGAATCCACAAGAATAATTCCAAGTGGGAAAATATATGATAGAAAAGAAAAGATCATCACAAAATCAACCTCACATCCTTTCAACAACTCATCATAATTAATGCTAGCAATGTGATGGAAAAAGAATATAATGATGATGGTCATATCATAATCCCACAAATGCAAGGCACCCCCTCAACAATAATTTATTTGCAAACTTGCAAATAACCCCCTCCATCAGAATGTCCGGCCGTGAAGGAACAAAGGAAAACCGGCCGGAACGGAATACAAACTGGCAACTTCAGAAAACTGAGCCCGTAATAAATTACAGGAAAACCCCGCGACTGCACATACATGCCTGCATTTGTATTCCCACTGAACACATATGCAAAGAGACAAAATCTACACTGTCTAATATTAGGATCCGGCTTAAGCCAAAGCCGGCTAGTAAAAACCGTCTGATCACGATCCGTGCAATACCGCAGGTATCTGATCGAATCCTGCCATATCTCCATACGGCCTCTACAGCGTTTCACCCGAAACCTGAGTAACTGTGTGTGGTGGACTTTAAAGACTCGTCAATACTATGGCTGTGGATTTAACCACTAGCACGTCAGAGGTATTAGCCATACATGACGGGCCACCAGCTATTGACCAAAAGGGATGTCGATGAGCGAACTCATCCTGACACCCTGCTGAGCCTGTAAGTGACAATATCCATACAGTCCGGTTTGTTCGTCTATGAGCATCGCATGGCGGGCCTAGGGGGTTGGTAAAAGTCAGACCCCCAAAAGCGGTACAAGTCGTGTCGGAGTGTAGCCCAGAACACCCTGAGATACTACTGGAATACCTACCAGCAAATCACCTGCCTTGGCCGAGGACTTTTCATGTACTGGCTCTCCTAGACACAGCGCGACCTCACCCCCAATACCGGGAGAGACGAACCCCTGCAGATCCACTCACTGCCTCCATGTGGCTCGGGACTGTACCCAACTAAAACCTGTTTGCACGACTCCTTTGAGCCGTGGTAGGGTAGTAATCAAAGCACAGTGGGAACTCACACGAGACAAATGACGATCTCAGGTCGATGAACTAACCTGTACACATGTCACCAGGGAACTGCTATCTGACATCAGGTATAATCCCAACTAGCAGGTTCCCGGCAAGTCCTGTCCGGTGTACTCATAACCCAATGAACACCTGTATACATCTTAGGTGAACCAACTGACACCAGTGGCTTATGAGGCCGGCCACTGCCCCTCGTCGGGGTCTCGACTGTATACACTAGTCTACTCTGGAGTATCGATGCCCTGTCTCGAAACTCCCACGACTAGGGACCTTTTAAGGATGTGCTTATAGACCCCAGCTCCCACGTATATGATCGCACTCATACTGCTAGTAGTCAAGCAAGAATCCTAGGGGCTCTATCAACGTGTAATAGCAACTCGTAAGGTCACCTAAAGCAGTACACGATGATAAAGATAAACCAGATAGCATACTATCATCTTGAGTAAGACTGCCCTACTGGGACAGGTCCTCCCTCAATCATTGCAATCACGTGCCTGTGATCCAATAATTGACTCTGAGGGCACTATCTCCAACAACGTCATACATTTGTAGTACATAATAGAGTACCTTTCATGATTGTTGCATATCCATTTGACTTATTATGCTATCGGACTGCATGTGATAGGTGTAAGTGCACGGCAGCGCCCCGGCCGTCTGAACGAGGCCAAAATGCGGAAACAAAACTTTTCTTTAAACAAGAAACTGGCGCTACCGCGGACTTTAAACCCGGATCGGGCCATTAACCTACTCCTATCTAACTAGAGAATGTAGTAGAGAGCTATACCGAGCGATCCGTGTCCTTCGGTCTTCGTCCTCCATCCCGATCTCCTCGCGGAATCTCCGGTCTTCATCTCCTCGTCGGAAAGTGAACCACATCGCCGGGTTCTTTTACGGGCTCCCACCTCTGGACCGAGGCAACTCGGGCATGAAGTTGGCGATCCGACGTGTCCAAGAATGCTGTAGGCTAAATGTAGAAATCTATGTCTCATGGGGTTGGTGACGTTGCCATTGAAGGAGTGGAGGTGGAGGGATGAGCTTTTAAAAGGAGATAATCAATTTTGTGGTAAGCAAATGAGAATCCAATCCCCTCACAAATTTTGTACAGCCCCACCTCAAGAGAATGGCCGGCCAAAGCATATGGAGAGAGGGGGGAAAAACAATGAAGGAAGGTTAGTGTAGGAAAAAGGAAAGGGGTGATCATAAACCAAAAGCAATCCTCACTCCATCATCATAACCCTTCATCATCATAACCCATCCAATCTCCATCAAGTCAAATAGCAAGTGATGATGCACAATCATGTGGCACAAAAAGTCATCCCCATGATTAATTACACATTTGCAAATAAACCCTCCTCCATCAATTTTTCAGCCAAAGAAAGAACAAAAGAAAAATGGCCGGAACGGAAATGCAAACTGGCAACATCAAAAAACCGATCCCGTAATAAATTACAGGAAAACCCCGCGACTGTATATACATACCCGCATTTGTATTCGGACCGAATACAAATGCAATGAGACAAAATCTACACTGGACAATACTAGGATCCGGCTTAAACCAAAGCCCGCTAGTATTATCCGTCCGATCATGATCCGTGCAATACCGCACGTATAAGATCGAACCCTGTCATATCTCCATAGGGCCTCTACAACGTTTCGCCCGAATCTTGAGAAACTGTCTGTGGGGGACTCTAAAGACTCGTCAATACTTTGGCTGTCGATTTAACCAGTAGCACGTCAGAGGTATTAGCCATACGTAACGGGCTACCAGATATTGACCAAAAGGGACGTCGATGAGCGAACTAATCCTGACACCCTACTAGGCCTATCAGTGACAATACCCGTACAGTCCGGTCCGTTCGTCTATGAGCATCGCATGGCAGGTCTAGGGGGTTGGTAAAAGTCAGACCCCCAAAAGCGGTACAAGTCGTGTCTGAGTGTAGCCCAGAACACCCTGAGATACTACTGGAATACCTACCAGTAAATCTCCTGCCTTGGCCAAGGACTTCGTGTAATGGCTCTCCTAGACACAGCGCGATCTCACCCACAATACCGGGAGAGACGAACCCCTGCAGATCTGCTCACTGCCTCCATGTGGCTCGGGACTGTACCCAACTAAAACCTGTTTGCACGACTCCTTTGAGCCGTGGTAGGGTAGTAACCAAAGTACAGTGGGAACTCACACAAGACAAATGACGATCTCAGGTCGATGAACTAACATGTACACATGTCACCAGGGAACTGCTATCTGACGTCTGGTATAGACCCAACTAGCATGTTCCCGGCGAGTCCAGTCCGGTGTACTCATAACCCAATGAGCACCTGTATACATCTTAGGTGAACAAACTGACACCAATGGCTTGTGAGACCGGCCACCACTCCTCATCGGGGTCTCGACTGTATACACTAGTCTACTCTGGAGTATCGATGCCCTGTCTCGAAAACTCCCACGACTAGGGACCTTTTAAGGATGTGCTTATAGACCCCAGCTCCCACGTATATGATCGCCATCATACTGCTGGCCGTCAAGCAAGAATCCTAAGGGCTCTATCAACGTACAATAGTGACCTGTATGGTCACCTGAAATAGTACACGATAATAAAGATAAACCAGATAGCATACTATCATCTTGAGTAAGACTGTTCTAACGGTATAGGTCCTCCCTCAATCATTGCAATCACGGGGGTGTGATCCAATAATTGACTCTGAGGCACTATCCCTAACAATCTCCCACTTGCACTCAAGCCTAATTATTGTGATGTCGCATACTCACAGCCCGTGTGATACCGAACACCCAACTCCTCTACTAATCAGTCTCACAAAAACTGTTTGCGAAACTAATGCGTTCGAGGAATAGCCTCAGTGAGTGGATCCGCTCAAATGTTTCTTTCTATGTCTCTCTTTTTCTCAAGTTTGCGGAGAAAGCCATCTCCGGAAATGAGCAATACCTGTCTTAGAATATGTCTGGATATCTGATGGGACCTAGTTCATAAATGAACTCCAAATCCAAGCATCTTAGGCTGTATCATCAACTAAAAACAATCAGTATCCTGCGCCATACTTCCCTCAATATCCGCTTGGACCACCTGTCCAAAATACTGCCCCTCTTCAGAGGGAAAACTATAACTCTGACAGCCACTCTTTCATCCAGGTCACCTTGGAAGCCTGGAATGATAACTGTAACACCCGAGCCCAATAATGCTATGTATATTACTAGTTGAGGGTTATTTATTGCTCATTCCAATTTTCTAGATTTTCTGGTGTTTATTGCTAAATTTTACCCGGTTAAGTCATTTTAGCACATAACAAATTTTAACTCCGAAAATGAAATTTAAGATATCCATGTTGGCCTACTCGTCGCCACTAGTCGCGTGGTAGCGTCCGCGTGTCGAGATTCCGTTCCGTTTGGCTAAACGGGCAGGTTTGGACGACTACGCGCGCGTGCAAGTGTCCGACTTGGGGGCATGCATTTTAATCATTAAACACCTCTTTTCAAAATTTGGAACCCGCTTAAAATCTTATAATTTGAATTTGGATCATTTGGGCGCAACCCGGGCGCGATTTGGAAATGTTTCATTTCGCGCCAAAAAGGGCCCATTTAAATTTAATATCGAATATATATATTTATACTCTAATCTAATTCCTAACAGCATATCCCCAAAAATCCTTCAAAAAATTTCCTTCCTGATTCTTTTTCAGCCAATCACGAGAAAAGAATTTCTCGTGGGCCCCACCTTTTCCCACTCTCTCTCTATCTCTCTCTTCACAAATTTCTCTCTCCCCTCGTCATTAAGCCTCTCTCTCTCCTCCTATATTAATCCCCTGCATGCAGCCGCCTCCTCTTCTCCAACGCGACCACGAACCCACGCGAAAACCCTAACCCTAGCCCTCGCGATCCCGTCGCCGACTTCCTCGCGACCTCGCCGTCGCCGCCCTCACCACCACGACCTCCACCACACCCACCTACCCTATTTTCCCCGTTCTCCCGCTCCTCCCCGCGCCTGCGACCCATTCCCGACCTCGCCTCCACCCGCGCAAACCTCGCCGTCGACGCCACCCGTCGTCGTCGACGACCCCGCGACCCCCTTTTACCCTACTCGTCGAGACCTCGTCGTCGTTTCCTTCCTCCCCTCGCCGGAACAGTAAACCCGAGCCCTAACCCATCGCCTACCCCGCTGTTCGCCGGAGAAACGTGCCGGCGACCACGTCGACACCACCTCCGACCACCTCTCTCTCTCCCACGACCACCAGAGCCGACCCCTCTCTTCCCCACTCGCCGCAGCACCCTATTCCGCGCATCCCGAAGCCTCCACCCTTGCTGCAGCCGCCGCCGTCGCTTCGCCGGCGATCCAGTGCCGTCGAGCCATCGTGTTTGCACCCTGTTTCTTTGCGCCCCCTGGTCCGTGTGATCCCGTTGATCTCTGTTGGGACTCGATCCGTGGCCCGTGCTTCCATATCACAGTTTCTGCCGACATCGCATCCGTGTTTCGGTTTGCAGAACCGCCGAGGCAAGTATCCGAATACTTGCTTAACATGCTACAACTTAATCATCATGTTATAACCACACAACTAATATAACATCGATACCTTTTATAACTTAGAATTGCTAGCCACGATTATCCGTAACTTTAAATCAATGAAATCATTGCTCGTATTAACCGGTCTGTTATTAATTCATACTTAACTAATCAAACCAAGTAGATCATCCCCACTTCATTTGTTAAAATCACTCATGAGACAATTATTGTGCTTAGTTCAGATTCATGTAACTCCATTACGTATATTATCGATATTGTTCGTCTTGTGGCTTTTGCACCTCAAAGGTGCGTGAACCGGATTAATATGAAAATACAAACATCACTGTGTTCACATAGAATAATATTTGTTATTTACTGTTTCCTGCTACCGTTCATTATTTGTTACTATACCTGTTATCATCATATACCTGATTGCATTACATATTGACCGATCTTGATACACATGACACATGTACTGATACACCGGACATGACACCCTGTACATATCGACTCTCCTGTTGAAAATAACCTGACCTGTTACCTGATCTCAGGCCTAATGCCGAAAAACCTAACCATTCCTGCTGTCGACCCAGACAGACCTACCTTTACTTGACTTGTGTTGGCATTAGTCCTTGACTACTGAATACCTGACCTGACATACATAGCTTGGGGGTATGGGGAAATCAAAGGTGAAACCGACTTGTAACTCAACAGTTCGACACATTGTTCTGATCAGTCTTACGGGCTTGGCCAGCTCCGGAGTGTTGATGCTGACATCACTCATCTATCCTACTACCTTTTACTGCTTAGCGGCACGTCTCGGATTCAGCCCCGAGAATCATGACCGTGGTCCCGGGCACGCACGGGATACTATTGAGTTACATCGACGATTCATCAATTGGTTTCAAAGACTATAGAGTAGAAAACCTGATAGGACAGTTTAGTCACTACTGCACGTTACCCTGTTTATTACTTCTTGTTGCTGCTTTATTCATGTTCATGCTTGCATTGTTTATTACCATGTTTATGCTATATACTTGATATCATGACGCGCTGACGTCTGGGTTTTGCATGGCCCAGATTCCGTACCTTTGTCGTCGACCGAGCAGGAGTACTTCAGCCAGCAGGCTGAACTGTGAGTTCTTTAGAGTTTAGTTCATTTATGTCATTTCATTTCCAGATGTGAGCCCGCATTATGGGACATACTGTTTATTCATTGTATTGGATCATTAGCTTCCGCACTTATTGTTTATTGATTCTTGTTATTATGGATTTGGACATGTATTAGTTTAGTTTATTATCTTGTTCTTGATATCCTTACAACCGTAATGTGACTGTGGATGGATACTTCCTACCCACAGGTAGCATGGTTGGCTATGTCACGTGCCCAAATCTTGCGTACTCTGGGAAGCGGGGCGTGACATGGTTTTATGGTATCAGAGCCATAGGTTAGTCAGGTTGATTCTTTTGTAGTTGGGTATTGTACCCAATACACGAATCAGAATACCCGTGTTTAGGAAACATGTCCAGCCACCTTGACCGTTTTACCATCCTTGAATCATTCTTCCGGATCATGTCGACATGCAAACTTACTTTGCATTGTCAACTCGAAAACCTAATTTCTTGTTATCTCTAGGACTTAAGCGACTTGGGTGGAGTTAAGTAATTGCGGCTATGATACCGCGGCATAGCTACAATGCAGTACTCTATTTAAGTATCTTGGAGTTCTAGCCTTGATCCACATTCAGAATCTATCATCATGCTAATGTTGGGTGTTTTGAGTTCAGGATTATGACAGGTAAGAAGTTGAAGACTTACCAGAGGCGTGTGAACGAAGCCGCCATGCTTGGAGTGATAAGAGGAATGCTGGAAATCAAAGAGACAGACTGAGCTGGTCCAGCAATAGCAGATTCGTTTCAGGAAGGTTTACAGATCGTTCAGCAGTCTGTAAACAACGATGGAACTAGACCAGTCGAACGAGTAGGGACTGTAGCCGATTTCAGACCTTTGGGTCCGTCTACCTTCACTGGTTTGGAGGAGCCGTTGCCAGCCGAGCAGTGGCTAGTGACACGGAGAATTTGCTGATTGCGGCACAGATTCCAGAGGACAAAGGAGTTGATGTAGTGCGCATTCAACTAGTGGATTACGCCCGAGAGTGGTGGCTTGTGGAGGAGACCCGCTTGCCCAGGCCGATCAGTTGAGCGGATTTCTCTAAAAGTTTCCTGGAGAAATTCTTCCCGCGGACCGCACGGGAGGAAATGGAAGAGGAGTTCATCGGACTAAGGCAGGATGGAGCAGCCGTGGACGTGCATGCAGCAGAGTGGACGAGACTCAGTAGTCTCGCTGGACCTTTCGCGGCCAACGATGTAGACAGCAGTTGCGGTAAGGAAGCAGTTCTGTCGGGCCAGTCGAGTTTAGGACTAGGCCGACAAACAGTGTTCTTGCAGCTATGGAAGTTAATAGTAATGAAGAGCCGGCAGTTGTCCGCGACTTTATGGATGTGTTTGAAGATATTTCGGGCTTACCGCCGAAGCGAGATGTGGAGTTTGCGATTGACCTTATTCCTGGTGCAGCGCCAGTATCAAAATCTTATTATCCGATGGCACCGGTGGAATTAGAAGAAGTTAAGAAACAAGTTGGCGAATTACTCGAGAAGGGATGGATTCGAAGCAGCAACTCACCTTGGGGAGCTCCAGTTCTCTTAGTAAAGAAGAAGGATGGCACGAGGAGAATGTGCATCGATTACCGAGAATTAAACCGGGTGACTATTAAGAACAAGTACCCGATCCCTCGCATTGGAGAACTTTTTGAGCAGCTTAGTGGCGCGAGGGTATTCTCGAAGCTGGACTTGCGATCAGGATATCATCAGGTCCGAGTGAAGGCAGAAGACATTTGCAAGACGGCGTTTCGAACTCGGTATGGGCATTTCGAGTATTTAGTGATGTCCTTCGGAGTGACTAATGCGCCGGCAATATTTATGGACTTGATGAACAGGATCTTTTCACCGTTCTTGGACCAGTTTATTGTGGTATTCATTGACGACATTCTGGTATATTCGAAGAGTCCGGAGGAGCATGCTGAGCACTTAAGGATCGCACTGCAAACGCTGAGACAGGAGAAATTATTCGCGAAGATGAGTTAGTGCGAATTCTGGTTGGAAGAAGTGAAGTTTCTGGGGCATGTCGTGTCGGGCGATGGAATCGCCGTTGATCCCGAGAAGATTGCAGCAGTTCGAGATTGGCCTGTTCCAAAGAATGTTGCAGAGATAAGAAGTTTTCTTGGACTCGCCGGTTACTACAGAAGATTTGTGGAGAACTTCGCTCGTTTAGCTGAGCCGTTAACCAAGCTTACGCGTAAGGAGGTACCGTTTGTTTGGACAGATGGATGTGCATTGGCCTTCGAGACGTTGAAGCAGAAGTTGATAACCGTCCCTATCCTAACCGTACCGGATGATTCAGGAGGACTGGTGATTCACAGCGACGCATCTGGAAAGGGATTGGGATGTGTTTTGATGCAGAATGGGAAAGTCGTCGCTTACGCATCGAGACAGCTGAAGACTCATGAGCAGAACTATCCGACTCACGACTTGGAGCTTGCAGCCGTGATCTTCGCCTTGAAGATTTGGAGACACTACCTTCTGGGCGAGAGAGTTGAAGTCTTTACCGATCACAAGAGTTTGAAATATGTGTTCACTCAGAAGGAGTTGAACATGAGGCAACGCAGATGGTTGGAGCTGATGGCCGACTACGACCTTGATCTTAAGTATCATCCGGGAAAAGTTAATGTCGTGCCAGATGCACTGAGTCGGTTACCAGCAATTCAGTTATTGACGGCACAGAGAGAGATCATTGAGGAGTTTCGGAAATTTGACTTGGAGGTTGTGCTACCGCGTGCTACAGGACAGTTGATGCAGTTACAAGTACAATCGTCCTTAGTTGAGAAGATTAAAGCGGCGCAATCGCAGGATCCTAGACTGCAAAAGTTTCGAGAGCAGGTTGGAGCCGGACTACGAACCGATCTACTGATCCATGAAGATGGTTCGTTGAGGTATGGTAGCCGTGTGTGTGTGCCAAAAGGAGATGTGCGTGAAGAGCTTATGAAGGAGGCACACAGTTCAGCTTACTCTGTACATCCAGGAGGGACAAAGAGGTACCGAGATTTTCGACAGCAGTTCTGGTAGGAAGGTATGAAACGGGAAATTGCTCGCTTCGTGGCTAAGTGCTTGGTGTGTCAGCAAGTCAAGGCTGAACACCAAAGGGTTGCTGGTTTGTTGCAACCACTTCCGATTCCTCAATGGAAGTGGGAACATATAACCATGGATTTCGTGACGGCTTTACCGCGGAGTCCAAAGGACAACAATGCAGTATGGGTGATTGTCGATCGGTTGACCAAGGCAGCTCACTTTATTCCTTTTCGGGTTGGTCAATCGACAGAGACCTTGGCAGAGCGATACATGCAGGAGATTGTCAGATTGCATGGAGTACCGGTAAGCATCGTGTCCGATCGGGACACTCGGTTCTTGTCACACTTTTGGAGGAGTTTACAAGAAAGTTTGGGGACTCGATTGAAGTTCAACACAGCTTATCATCCCCAGACTGATGGACAATCAGAGAGAACGATCCAGACCCTTGAAGATATGTTGAGGGCTTGCATGTTAGACTTCAAAGGTTCTTGGGAAGATCATCTACACCTGGTGGAGTTTTCGTACAACAACAGCTTCCAAGCAACTATTCAGATGGCTCCGTTTGAGGCGCTGTATGGTCGTAAGTGCCGTTCACCTGTTTGTTGGGATGATGTTGGTGAACGAAGGTTACTAGGACCAGATTTGGTGGTGCAGACAGTCGAGAAGGTGAATACAATCAGAAAGCATATGAAGACAGCTCAAGACAGACAGAAGAGTTGGGCCGACACGTCAAGAAGACCTCTAGAGTTCGCCGTGGGCGATTTGGTATTCCTGAAGATATCACCGACTAGAGGGGTGATTCGCTTTGGAAGCCGGGGAAAGCTTAGTCCCCGATTCGTTGGACCCTTCGAGATAGTGGAGCGTGTTGGAGAGGTATCGTACCGGTTGGCGTTACCATCGTCATTAGCAGGAGTTCATGATGTATTTCATGTTTCTCAACTACGGAGGTATGTTCGTGATGAGACCCATGTTTTGGATCACTCGGAGTTGACCGTTCGGGAGGACCTGACTTTTGAGGAGCGACCAGTCGAGATCAAGGATCGAAGAGAAAAGGTTCTTAAGAACAAGGTTATCCCTCTTGTGCTAGTTTCTTGGGGTAACCGATCACATGGAGAATCTACTTGGGAGCGAGAAGACGAGATCCGGCAGAAATTCCCTCACCTTTTCCAGTAGTTAGTTATCTTGTATTCTTGGAATTTCGAGGACGAAATTCTTTTGTAGTTGGGTATGATGTAACACCCGAGCCCAATAATGCTATGTATATTACTAGTTGAGGGTTATTTATTGCTCATTCCAATTTTCCTGATTTTCTGGTGTTTATTGCTAAATTTTACCCGGTTAAGTCATTTTAGCACATAACAAATTTTAACTCCGAAAATGAAATTTAAGATATCCATGTTGGCCTACTCGTCGCCACTAGTCGCGTGGTAGCGTCCGCGTGTCGAGATTCCGTTCCGTTTGGCTAAACGGGCAGGTTTGGACGACTACGCGCGCGTGCAAGTGTCCGACTTGGGGGCATGCATTTTAATCATTAAACACCTCTTTTCAAAATTTGGAACCCGCTTAAAATCTTATAATTTGAATTTGGATCATTTGGGCGCAACCCGGGCGCGATTTGGAAATGTTTCATTTCGCGCCAAAAAGGGCCCATTTAAATTTAATATCGAATATATATATTTATACTCTAATCTAATTCCTAACAGCATATCCCCAAAAATCCTTCAAAAAATTTCCTTCCTGATTCTTTTTCAGCCAATCACGAGAAAAGAATTTCTTGTGGGCCCTACCTTTTCCCACTCTCTCTCTATCTCTCTCTTCACAAATTTCTCTCTCCCCTCGTCATTAAGCCTCTCTCTCTCCTCCTATATTAATCCCCTGCATGCAGCCGCCTCCTCTTCTCCAACGCGACCACGAACCTACACGAAAACCCTAACCCTAGCCCTCGCGATCCCGTCGCCGACTTCCTCGCGACCTCGCCGTCGCCGCCCTCACCACCACGACCTCCACCACACCCACCTACCCTCTTTTCCCCGTTCTACCCGCTCCTCCCCGCGCCTGCGACCCATTCCCGACCTCGCCTCCACCCGCGCAAACCTCGCCGTCGACGCCACCCGTCGTCGTCGACGACCCCGCGACCCCCTTTCACCCTACTCGTCGAGACCTCGTCGTCGTTTCCTTCCTCCCCTCGCCGGAACAGTAAACCCGAGCCCTAACCCATCGCCTACCCCGCTGTTCGCCGGAGAAACGTGCCGGCGACCACGTCGACACCACCTCCGACCACCTCTCTCTCTCCCACGACCACCAGAGCCGACCCCTCTCTTCCCCACTCGCCGCAGCACCCTATTCCGCGCATCCCGAAGCCTCCACCCTTGCTGCAGCCGCCGCCGTCGCTTCGCCGGCGATCCAGTGCCGTCGAGCCATCGTGTTTGCACCCTGTTTCTTCGCGCCCCCTGGTCCGTGTGATCCCGTTGACCTCTGTTGGGACTCGATCCGTGGCCCGTGCTTCCATATCACAGTTTCTGCCGACATCGCATCCGTGTTTCGGTTTGCGGAACCGCCGAGGCAAGTATCCGAATACTTGCTTAACATGCTACAACTTAATTATCATGTTATAACCACACAACTAATATAACATCGATACCTTTTATAACTTAGAATTGCTAGCCACGATTATCCGTAACTTTAAATCAATGAAATCATTGCTCGTATTAACCGGCCTGTTATTAATTCATACTTAACTAATCAAACCAAGTAGATCATCCCCACTTCATTTGTTAAAATCACTCATGAGACAATTATTGTGCTTAGTTCAGATTCATGTAACTCCATTACGTATATTATCGATATTGTTCGTCTTGTGGCTTTTGCACCTCAAAGGTGCGTGAACCGGATTAATATGAAAATACAAACATCACTGTGTTCACATAGAATAATATTTGTTATTTACTGTTTCCTGCTACCGTTCATTATTTGTTACTATACCTGTTATCATCATATACCTGATTGCATTACATATTGACCGATCTTGATACACATGACACATGTACTGATACACCGGACATGACACCCTGTACATATCGACTCTCCTGTTGAAAATAACCTGACCTGTTACCTGATCTCAGGCCTAATGCCGACAAACCTAACCATTCCTGCTGTCGACCCAGACAGACCTACCTTTACTTGACTTGTGTTGGCATTAGTCCTTGACTACTGAATACCTGACCTGACATACATAGCTTGGGGGTATGGGGAAATCAAAGGTGAAACCGACTTGTAACTCAACAGTTCGACACATTGTTCTGATCAGTCTTACGGGCTTGGCCAGCTCCGGAGTGTTGATGCTGACATCACTCATCTATCCTACTACCTTTTACTGCTTAGCGGCACGTCTCGGATTCAGCCCCGAGAATCATGACCGTGGTCCCGGGCACGCACGGGATACTATTGAGTTACATCGACGATTCATCAATTGGTTTCAAAGACTATAGAGTAGAAAACCTGATAGGACAGTTTAGTCACTACTGCACGTTACCCTGTTTATTACTTCTTGTTGCTGCTTTATTCATGTTCATGCTTGCATTGTTTATTACCATGTTTATGCTATATACTTGATATCATGACGCGCTGACGTCTGGGTTTTGCATGGCCCAGATTCCGTACCTTTGTCGTCGACCGAGCAGGAGTACTTCAGCCAGCAGGCTGAACTGTGAGTTCTTTAGAGTTTAGTTCATTTATGTCATTTCATTTCCAGATGTGAGCCCGCATTATGGGACATACTGTTTATTCATTGTATTGGATCATTAGCTTCCGCACTTATTGTTTATTGATTCTTGTTATTATGGATTTGGACATGTATTAGTTTAGTTTATTATCTTGTTCTTGATATCCTTACAACCGTAATGTGACTGTGGATGGATACTTCCTACCCACAGGTAGCATGGTTGGCTATGTCACGTGCCCAAATCTTGCGTACTCTGGGAAGCGGGGCGTGACAATAACTGTCACCCAAATGAGGCTGTCGTTATCATATCCCTAGAACATCCACTTATGTTCTAAAACTGCTTCCGATCGTTTCTCCAGGATTGGATCAATATCAACTTATTGCATCTCGTGCAAAAACAATATCTGGTGTGGTACTTGACATCTCATGATTTACTCAATTGCCTAAGCAAGTGATCTGCCAATCATGCATATCCCTCTCCCCTTTAGTCTGTAAGACTCCTTTAGAGAGGGTGACTCCATCACCTGCAGGTGTACTACCGTGCAAGGAGTCGTCCATTCTAAAACACTTTTAGAATGCTGTCTAAATACCCAGATTGGGAAACTACCTAAATCTAGATCTAAAACCATAGATCAAGTAACCAAAATGTCTTGATATTATATCTAAGTCCTATGTGGAGAAACCACTGTGTGACAAACAAAGTATAACCGACCGTAGTATAGGAATTTCACTTCCTACTCTGTTTATGTCATCCAAATACCAGGACATAATACCCTATTATCTTCTTAACAGATCCATCCCCTATTCTGATGAAGTCAAACCTATGACTGTGACATCAGAAATAGATGATCTATCTCCGTTATATCTGCTTTAGTCTATAAATAGACATAAGCTACTTGTCCACTATACTTCCGCTGCTCCCACTAACTACGACAACCCTCTGGCAGAGTCATATAGACGTGCACTTCTAAAGCTAGTTCAGAACGACGCTATACTCATCCTCCTGCAGGGTCTCATAGTCTGGAACAACAGCAATGGAAAGTCTGGGTAAACAAGAACCTCCCTGTCACCGTCCTTGAGTCTACCGGAGTACCTCTCGGGTGCCTGAGGTTACCCGACATATCTGCGGAGTGGCCAATGGAATGTCAAACCAGATAGAATCTTTAGGTTCCTATCAAATTTTCAGTAATCGTTTGCGGTTCTGGAATCACTTCCAGTTCTACCATACTCCCACTACTGTTTTCTGAAAAAAATCCATTTTTATTAAAACTGTGGCGAGTCAAGAACAATATCACTATTGATCTTCCAGATGGTAGAAAGTCAACCGTCGTCATAGCCCGGGTCAACCCACAAACAGCCATTACAGAAACATGCCTTAAGTTATCCAGAGTCTGGTTTTAAGCATAAGCCGGACAACTCCCCGTACCTTAACATCGTTAAGATAAGAACTGTTCTATATCCAATACAGAAACAGAAGCACTGATTTAATTGAACCAGATTCAAATCATGCAGCTGTCTCCAGTGCATGTCAACTAAATGGAAAGAGGTTGATCAGCATTACTCAACTTAGGTGTGCTTCCAATTATGAGTAACCTGAAAGAGAAGCAAATTCTCTCAATCATTACTATCAACTGAACACCATACACAAGTATCTACATCTTCGATCACCTTGAAGAATCCCGATACTTGCAACACCTGGTTCTCGACTTTATTCTTATACCTATAACTTCTCAAAACTTGGACCTTATATTTCTACGAAATACATGTCTAAGAACTAGAGAAGTCATAAGTAAACAAAATACAGTCCGAGCACCAACCCCTCTGTCCTCATTGACACTGGACAACATAAAATACTCTGTATAAGTCCCCTGAGTCTAATAACTCATTCCCTGTGTGTCGTAGTTTGAAAACTGTACTTATAGTTAAGAATAATTACACCGCTGTTTAATGCTCCTTACCTAACCATCCACAGATATAGGTAAATGTCATAGACATAATTTCAAAAAGGTAAATCTCACTCTATAAAAATAGACGTACAGATATATCAATTTGAAATTAGTGCACAACAACGGATATTCAAAACCTAATATTTGCCCTCCGGCAAACTACCCAGGTGATTTCCTCAAATATCACCAATTACAATGAATTCCGATATAATGAGGATGATCACCTAATTCTCAATAACTTACTCCCACTCATCATCTGTAAAACCATACATATGTGAGAATCAAACCTGGTAAATACATACCCTGGAGCAAGGACTAATTAGGAAATCAGTTTTCTTTTAACAATATATAGTGAAACTGAAACATTGAAATGTTTTGAAGGGGTATCCGGGCATTCCTAGTAATGCCTCGTCCATTATCCAGATTCACAACTTTAACCATATATTTCTTTGCCATCTCTCCAAATCCCTTCATATGTCTTTAGTCATTATCTTCTGTACACCCCTTTAGGCCAAATGGTTTTCTTCCTTCCCAACCGCTGGGCACCAGCCTATGGTTTGGAAGAAGACTATCCAATAAGCATAATGGGTGTACTGTCCTAATCCTAAGAGCACTCGCAATGCGAGAGAAGGTGAAGATAAAAGACAACCGAATAAACCTTATTCTTATTTCTCCCGAACCAGAATCCATCCCCGAACTGGAACAAGTTCCTTTTGAGTTCGTATATAACCATACGATGGAGTATCCAAATAACTGTGGATCTTCGTAGTGATACGGAGTGTTCTGGAGAAATACAAAGGTGAAGTTGGAGCGGTAATGAAATACTTGGTTTGGTTGTGAATAGCAGTCGCAATTCACTTTGCCCTCTTACTAATCCCTTTTATTTGTCTTTACTTAATACCTTTTGTACACCATCTTTAGGCTAATTGGTTTTCTTCATTCCCTACCGGTCGGCTCCTGCCTATGGTTTGGAAGAAGACTATCTAATTTGTGTAATGGGTGTACTGCCCTAATCCAAGGAGCACCCGCAACCTGAGAGAAGGTAAAAGGAAAAGACAGCTGAATAGTCCTATTCGTTTTCTCCAGAACCAGAAACCATCCTCGAATCTGGAACAAGTTCCTTCGAGTTCTTATATAACCATAAGATGGTTTTATCCAATGGAATTGGACGTTCGTAGTAATATGGGGTGTCCTGGAGAAAAGGGTAAAAGTAGGAGTGGCAATGAGGTATGCAACTTTGACAATCCAAAAGTCAGTGTTTTAAGAAGGTTCGGTTAATCTTGGTCACTGAGTCATAATCTAGGGTCGGGTCATGGTTCCTGCCAAAGAGAGAGAGAAAAGAAACACTCAGCGTGCACTCTAACCTAGATCAGAATGGTTACCAATTTATCTAATCAGGAAACCTCCCACTGTAACGTCAAATTCTCCTCCAAACCTGAAAGAAGAATTAGTCGGGATCACCCGAGTAGTAAAGCAACTCATTAGTGGGAATCGGGATCCAACTATCATCGCATGATAACGTGACGGAATCCACTTACGTTATCGCACTCCAGAAGGTATGCGCATGCCTGGCAAGTTTCAGTTTCTTTAGAAACTCTCGATGTAATTTTTACCCCATGCTCTTATGACCTTGGCGAAGGTCAACAAATCATAAGTCATATGTCAAGTTCTACCCGTCATTATCCAGGTTGATTTGAACCCACCCGTACCTACTCTTGACTTTGGCCAACAAGGCAGTATGACTGTCCCAAACCAACGCATTTATCTATGCAGCAGAAAAGTAACAAGCAGCTACTATTCACTATGCCTTGACGAAGGTCAACAAATATAGCATGAATACTACGTGCTATCCGCCTGAAATGACGGAGGGCTACGAATGGTTTTTGGCGAAAAACCTCTAACGTAATGAACTTGATATCGTTGAAGGAACCGGATAGCTTTTATAAAAATATAGTGACGAAAACCATTGCTAAAGAGGTCACTCCCGGTGAAGGGATCTCGGCTCTTTCCCCGTAGAATGAGGTGCAGGATATTTCAACTGAATAACACGATGCAAAGAAAAAGGCAATCTGATATAGTGAAGTTATTACCCTGATGCAAACTTCTGTCCAAGGGTCCACTCCCGGTGAAGGGATCTCGGCTCTTGCCTCGTCGACTGAGGTGCTGGATATTCATAACCGAGTACCACTGTGCAAAACAAAAGAGAACGTCCTTGCAATAATAGCTTTTTGAAAAATGTTCCAACAACATCAGAATAGGTTTGTTTAGCTTGCATTGATCCGAATCAATGCAGTCCCATCAATTGATCACACCAAAAAAGAACGAAAATAATGATGTACGTATATGCCACCCGCATTCGCCACTGGGTCCCGTCATTACGCGTTAGGTTACTTAACTAACGACAGAGCGGGGATAGAACTAGCACGGATGCAAAACATATACAACATCTACTAGTATATATATCAATATATAATATTCTCTCAAGGCGTGATAAAATGCAACATCACAGAACAATACAGATATCTGGGATCCCCGGGTTTCATAGAGCCGTTACTGAAACCCGACGTTCCCCTGGTCGTGTGGATAGCCTGTGCAATGAAATCCTAGACCCCTATGGGCACGGCAAGTTACCCGCCAAAACCTGAAGCGAGGCAGCCCCCTTCAACAACGTGAATGGACCAACCTGCACTTCACGAAATCCGGTAACTTGAGCACCCCTCTTTGGGTCAATCTGTACCCCCTACGAGTGTGGCGAATAGCCCGCCAATTCTAGAGTGAAGCCCCCACCGTCTCAACGCCATGAGATGCGGGCCCGTTGCCCTCTAGAACCCGGCTATCCGTGCACCCTACCGTGGTGTAATCCTAGTACAGAAAGTAAAAATATACATACAACGGGTACATCGATCTCAGCCCGGTCGTACCCCAATTGAATAATATACAAACAGGCAGTAACGGCAGTCCACATGTCGGACGCTCGCCCCGCAATATCAAATGTACATAAATAACCAAACTGTACTACCATTGCATCCAGGCTATCCACCACGACAAATCCGCAACATCACAGCAAAACACAGAACATCAACGTGAATGTTACGTTCGCAAATCCGTCTAAAAGGGCTATAGCAGTTAGACAGGATTTACCGATCAAATAACATTCACAGTCGCAGATATAATGTAAATACTGTGAACTAACATGTTTAAAATTTTCGATCGACTAAATTTCCCGATGTGGGCCCCAAGCACAACTGTAGCACTCAAAATAAATCTGGGCCCAAACAGAATATACCAAAAATCCTAATTTCAATTCATAAAGCTACTGTAGAAATTTGGTACGGCAATGACATTTTCCTGCCGCGGAACCATGGCCAGAACAGGCGTTTGGCCGTGGTTCCGCGGTCCTACTATAGCATCACCGTATCGAATATTTATAGAATGCTTAAAATCACCTGCACGAATTTCTGCAACACTCAAAAAAAAATTTCGAGCACAAATAAAATCGACAGAAACTGATGCTCTTGAAATCGCGGTTTTTGGAATTTTTGTTCAATCGAACTTGTAAACACGTTAGAGGAAGCTAGACTAGGTTAATGGGGTGGCTCTGATACCAGTGTAAGTGCACGGCAGCGCCCCGGCCGTCTGAACGAGGCCAAAATGCGGAAACAAAACTTTTCTTTAAACAAGAAACTAGCGCTACCGCGGACTTTAAACCTGGATCGGGCCATTAACCTACTCCTAGCTAACTAGAGAATGGGGTAGAGAGCTATACCGAGCGATCCGTATCCTTCGGTCTTCGACCTCCATCCCGATCTCCTCGCGGAATCTCCGGTCTTTATCTCCTCGTCGGAAAGGGCATCACATCGCCGGGTTGTTTTACGGGCTCCCAACGCTGGACCGAGGCAACTCGGGCACGAAGTTAGCGATCCGACATGTCCAAGAATGCTGTAGGCGAAGTGTAGAAATCTATGTCTCATGGGGTTGGTGAAGTTGCCATTGAAGGAGTGGAGGTGGAGGGATGAGCTTTTAAAAGGAGCTAATCAATTTTGTGGCAAGAAAATGAGAATCCAATCCCTTCACAAATTTTGGACAGACCCACCTCAAAAGAATGGCCGGCCAAAGCATATGGACAGAGGGGGGAAAACAATGAAGGAAGGTTAGTGTAGGAAAAAGGAAAGGGGTGATCATAAACCAAAAGCAATCCTCACTCCATCATCATAACCCTTTATCATCATAACCCATCCAATCTCCATCAAGTCAAATAGCAAGTGATGATGCACAATCATGAAGCAACCATGTGCCACAAAAAGTCAGCCCCATGATTAATTGAACATTTGCAAATAAACCCTGCTCCATCAATTTTTCAGCCAAAGAAAGAACAAAGGAAAAATGGCCGAAACGGAAATCCAAACTGGCAACATCAAAAAACCAATCCCGTAATAGAGTACAGGAAAACCCCGTGACTGTATATACATACACGCATTTGTATTCCGACCGAATACAAATGCAATGAGACAAAATTTACACTGTACAATTCTAGGATCCGGCTTAAACCAAAGCCCGCTAGTATTATCCGTCCGACCATGATCCGCGCAATACCGCACGTATAAGATCGAACCCTGCCATATCTCCATACGACCTCTACAGCGTTTCGCCCCAAACTTGAGAAACTGTCTGTAGGGGACTCTAAAGACTCGTCAATACTTTGGCTATGGATTTAACCAGTAGCACGTCAGAGGAATTAGCAATACGTAACGGGCTACCAGGTATTGACCAAAAAGGACGTCGATGAGTGAACTCATCCTGACATCCTACTAAGCCTGTCAGTGACAATATCTGTGCAGTCCGGTCCGTTCGTCTATGAGCATCGCATGGCGGGCCTAGGGGGTTGGTAAAAGTCAGACCCCCAAAAGCGGTACAAGTCGTGTCGGAGTGTAGCCAAGAACACCCTGAGATACTACTGGAATACCTACCAGTAAATCTCCTGCCTTGGCCATGGACTTCATGTAATGTCTCTCCTAGAACAGCACGACCTCACCCCCAATACCGGGAGAGATGAACTCCTACAGATCTGCTCACTGCCTCCATGTGGCTTGGGACTGTACCCAACTAAAACCTGTTTGCACAACTCCTTTGAGCCGTGGTAGGGTAGTAATCAAAGTACAGTGGGAACTCACACGAGACAAATGACGATCTCAGGTCGATGAACTAACCTGTACACATGTCACCAGGGAACTGCTATCTAACGTCTGGTATAATCCCAACTAGCATATTCCCGGCGAGTCCTGTCCGGTGTACTTATAACCCAATGAGCACCTGTATACATCTTTGGTGAACCAACTGACACCAGTGGCTTGTGAGACCGGCCACCGCCCTCGTCGGGGTCTCGACTGTATACACTAGTCTACTCTGGAGTATCGATACCCTGTCTCGAAAACTCCCACGACTAGGGACCTTTTAAGGATGTACTTATAGACCCCAGCTCCCACGTATATGATCGCCATCATACTGCTGGCCGTCAAGCAAGAATCCTAAGGGCTCTATCAACGTGCAATAGTGACCTGTAAGGTCACCTGAAACAGCACACGATGATAAAGAAAAACCAGATAGCATACTATCATCTTGAGTAAGACTGTTCTAACGGAATAGGTCCTCCCTCAATCATTGCAATCACGGGCGTGTGATCCAATAATTGACTCTGAGGGCACTATCCCCAACAATAGGGTATCGCGGTATGTGCATACCTGAGATTACCTGTATATGTTACTTACTATTCACAAGTTGGCAACTCACCCCCGTTGTGCCACAGTGTTTTGAAGGTTGAACCTCAGAGAAGTCGCGGCAGGGCTTCTTCTTATTGTATCTTTTTATAGTGGATACTGCTACAGTTGGCTGTGAGCCGTTTTGCTTATAGGTGGGTTTTGCGGTTACCCGTTTAGATTTCATTATACCCCTTATTGTATCCAGTACTCTCCATTTACCATTTCATGTATTAACATAGAGACGAGTTGTGGTGACTGATCAGTCGAAAATACTGCATCTTTAAACCAGCAATTTTCCTATCATTTGCACTCATCTAGAAGTGTTCGGTATTCATATAGCACATATTAGTAAAACAGTCGTAAAATACCAGATTGCATGTGTTAGACTTTAAAACCGGCACTATAAGGGAAATTGACTGTATTTCTTAGCATCGCATCATTCTTGCATATCGCAACTTGTGTTTCAAAGTCTGTGCAGGAAAATCCAGAAGAATGATCAAATTTACCAAACAAAGACTGTTAAAAAGACGCCAACTCAAGGATTTGGAATCTGGCAATAATCTAAAAAGAATTCAGAGATTCAACATATCAGAAAGCACACCTGAAGTCATAAGAAGCCATCACATTAAGTTTGAAGGCTTGAGGAAGCCACATGGCTGCAGTTCCGCGGCCGGAGCCGCCTTGCGCCGCGGAACCGCGGCTGACTTGCCACGTCAGCAGAAGCTGTTTAGCTCAGACCTCCTCCCCCAGTGTGTACACTTCATCAAGCTACTGCAATCTCCAGATGACTCCAGAACTTTCTGCCAGATCAGCAACCCTAGGGTTCTAAACTAAACACCCCAAGCTTCCACAACAAGCTTCACCCTAACTTCATTAAGCGCCTAGAACCTTCTCCCTAACCTCCTAGCTTAAGCTAGAAGCTAAACCCTAACTAACTACTTCTAGAAGCCTCTCCCTTTAACAAACTTTTGGTGGGAAATTCAAAATTCAAAATCCTAGACCTAGGGTTTGGGAAACCTATAAAAGGGACCCAAGGCTCAATAGAAAAGGTTGTTAAAAGTTGTTCAATCTTTGGCTAATCTTTTGTTGTTCAAAAATTAGGGTTGAAAGCTAATCAATCTCTAATCTCCCCCATTCTTCATCTTCCCACAAGTTTAGTGACAAAACTTGCCACCTCCAAACCCTAACCCTAATCCAATCAAGAAACCAAATTCAATTTCCTTTGTGTGAAAGCAAAGCAAGTCTTCAACGATCCTTTAGAAGCGAAGCCGGACTTCAACGGAGCACGAGATCCAAGCCGATCCAAGACTCAAGGAGCCGAGCGACGCAAGATTCAACGATAAAAGTTCCTTCCTCTTGTAGTTCTTGAGAGTTGTAACTAATTGTTGATATAATAAAGGTGAAGATTCTTTAAACTTGCTTATATTTCAATTCAAGTATTATGATTCATCTTCAATTCTTGAATGTATTCTTGTGATGATGCTTGAATAAAACTCTGCTCGTGGAGGAATCGAAACGATTGTGGAATGATGATGTTGACGAATCTTTAAACGTTTTCTTAAGTCCTATAACAATTGTAAATTCTTGAAAATTGAATGATCGATGATCTAGATCGATGTGAAATGCATTCTTGATTCTTTTCGCACGATCTAGAGATCAATGATCGATCATTCGATTTCCTAGAAGCTATCTAGTGAATGTTATTCATCGAAAGGACAAAGGATAAGACGAGGAACCCTAATTCTTCGCAAGATCCTTGATCCTTGATGAATCTACTTCGATTTAGCATCAATTTGTTAATGGATAAGAAATCGTAATTTCGAATCTTCTTCACATGTACGATCTAATTGATTCCTACGAGCTTTACTTCAAATCTTGAAACCTAAAATCGATTGGAATTCTATCAATACTTGATTCTTCATGTTTATCGTTTTCTTGATTCTTGATTAGATTAGTCGATTCTTGAAATTCATCGATATAAATCTTGAATCGTTTTTGCTTTTCTTTTCTATTAAATTTTCAGTTCAAACAAAACAAAAATATGAACGAATCGCACAATCCCTGTGGACGATCCGCACTTACTAACGCGCTACATTCGACACCGTTATTGATTGCGGTCAAATATTTTTGGTTGTGATTTCATACAAGTTTCTAAAAACCGACACAACGGAAAGAGAACCAATCAAATGGCGCCGTTGCCGGGGATCGCGTGCTAATTCGTTCTTTATTTGAAATTTGTATTGAAAGATTTATTCCATTACAATTTTGAGATCAAAATTCGCGCAAAATCTAAACGATTTGTTGTGGTTTGTTGCAAGGAAATCTGGAGCTTGCTGTGCGATTGAAATTTTTTTTGGAGAATTCCAGAGGACTCATGGGGTGAACAGAAGCATTCTGTACAATTTTTGTGCCGGAATTCCTCTACATCACTGAGGAAGCGCGGCATAAGGGCATAATTGCGGTAGAACCACGGCAGTCTTGAAGCTTCGCTGCACGAAAATTTCTCTGTAAGACCCTACCTTTCTTATCTCCTTCTCTGTCTGCTCCAAATAACATTTTGTGCAGGCTTCTTTGCAAAAAATCGCAGCGCCGCAAAAAGCAAAATTAAATTGTGCGTGTTTTTGGTTTTATGGTTGTTTGCATAATTAATACGGACATTAAGGGGCAAAGACCAAATCCAGATTAGGTGGGGAGTTCATTAGCCTTCCTAAGCCCCGAAAATCGCAAAATTTGCATCCGCATTGACCCTCATTAACTAAAAAAATATCTAGAGATGACTCTAAGGACCGTCGCGCTCACTTAGGACAGAAGAAGGCCGTGGGTAATTCATTGCTTATCCGCGTTTCTCTTATGGTGTCTAAGGAAAGTGTGTCAAAGGCTAGTGGTTACTTAATTAGGCCCACTACTTACGTAGTGGAGAACCTCCCACTTACCTGGCACTTACTTGGCCACAGGAGAGACAAAGAAGCAGTGGAGGATTTATCTTGCGACTTGTCTTTTGGCAGTTAGGAGCGGTTTAGAGATTTGACCTAGGTGACCCCTAGAATTAGGGTTTTGTGTGTTGCATTTGTTGTGCTTGCATCATTTTTTTCAAAAATCTGTCCACTTTTCAAAACAAACACCGCATTCACTCATTCATTTCCCCTAATTATAAGTCACGCTGCCACTTGTACTAACCCTTTTTAGTGCAAGATAGGCTGGACATGGGATTCTAGTTCCCGTTTAGTCCGCGTACCCTTTATCGACTCCGAAGTCGGTATTTCTCCATTTACTTCTTCCTTACCCACTACCACACCCACATCGATGGATCCGTCTCCATCGAATTTCTTTACCACTAATCTGCCGCCATCCGTTGGTGCGCAGAATCCACCCCGCATCTCTCTCTAAGAGAGGTGCTATCCTTTGCGAGGTCCTCTTTCGACCTGCATATCCATTCTACCAGCCAACGGGAATAATTTTGAAGTTAAACCCCAATACATCAACCTTTTACCCAAATTCCACGGACTCGAGACTGAGGACGCATATGTTTTCATCACCAAATTTGAAAACGTATGCGCAATGATGGGTACGTCACAACTTTCAGTGGATGCTACGCATCTACGACTTCTTCCATTTACTTTGTTCGATATAGCCGAGAAGTGGCTATATAACACTACCGCACATTCAATCACGAATTGGGAAGAATTCGTTGCGGCATTCCTTAAGAAATTTTATCCTATGCAAAAGACAGCTCGAATCCGCAGCGAACTAAATCAATTCACCCAGCTTCCGACTGAACCATTTTCAAAATGCTTTGAACGATTCAAGGATCTTTTGGTTCAATGTCCTCATCACGGCATCCCGAGATGGGATCTTTGCCAAATCATATATGAGGGCATTAACCCAAACACTAAACAGAACCTTGAAAACATGTGTCAAGGCACTTTTATGACCAAGGATGATGGGGAAGCTTGGAAATTTTTAGAAGAGTTCGCTGAAAAATCATTACAGTGGGAGAGTGGAACCCAATAATTGAATAGGGGTGGCGTACACCAAATTGATGTGTCCATAGGTGCTCGAGCTGAGATGGCAGCAATGCAAAAGAAGCTCGAGGCTATGGAACACAAATTTTCAGCAGCCTCCCTAAACCCAATGTCTCTCCCCAAAACTGTATGTGAGTGCTGTTCTGATCCGTCTCACTTAACGGAAGAATGTCCATTAAACTCTCCGTTTCAAGGTCACGAGCATACCATTGCCGCATTTCAAAGACCTAGAAATGATCCATATTCTTCCACGTACAATCAGGGTTGGAGGAATCACCCAAATTTTGCTTGGAACCAACAACAACAATCTCAAAACACGGTTCCAAGCCAAAATAATTTCCAAAGGGCTCTTCCACCACAACAGCAACCACTTCAACTCACTCAGCACCCTTACCAGTCACAAAATTTCTAAAACCAGGTCAACACTCCTGCACCATCTAATCCTATGTAGATGACCGGTTATGAAGAATTCTCTCAATTCACTCAAACCATGAAATCACTCTTGTCAAATTTCATAGAGGTTTCGACTGAGGTTAGATCTTCCGTCAGTGAGATAAAGAAAAACTCAGCGTCCCAAGCTGAGAGTATCAGATCGATGGAAGCTGAAATTGCACGACTCAAAGCCGAAATGAGTGCGAGAGAAAAAGGAAAACTTCCGTCTCAACCCCTACCGAATCCTGGGCATTACAATGTAAATGCCGCCACAACGTTGAGATCGGGAAGAGTGCTGAATAACCATGTCGGGGAAGGAATTAATGATATTGAAAATCCTATCAATAACACCCTGGCTGAGAACTTTCCTCACACACACACTTCTACTTCTGATCCTTGTTCTTCTACCACACCGCCTTCTCGCGAGCCTATTCTCCATTTCCCACTAGGCTCGACACCTCGGTATAGCCCTTCTAGTTCTCCACAGACAGTCCCAACTCCTCTTTTGGGATCATGTCTACCCCCACTTCCTTCTCCTATGATGGACCCAGCGCTTATTGCGAAAGCTCCTTACCTGAATCGGTTAAGGGGTAACAAAGCGAGTCCACATATGGAGAAAATTATGGAAAAGTTCAAATAGGTTAACATCAACATCCCTCTCCTAGATGCTAATCAACAAGTCCCCACTTATGCGAAAATTCTTAAGGACTTGTGCACTAGGAAGAGGAAGACTCAAGTGCCGAAGAAGGTCTTCATGTCTAATAATATTAGCACTGCTTTTATCCCCCAGCTACCAAAGAAACGTAAGGACCCAGGATGTCCTACGATATCGATTTCTATTGGGGGTAAAAACATAAATTGTGCTCTTTTAGACCTTGGCGCAAGTGTTAACCTACTTCCATATTCTGTCTATGAGCAGGTAGGGATTGGAGAGTTGAAACCTGCTCACTGCACTCTCCAAATGGCAGACCGTTCAATCACCAAACCAAGGTGTGAACCAGAGGATGTGTTGATAAAGGTCGGGGAATTTGTATTCCCTGTAGACTTCATTGTACTTGATACACAACCTGTAGCAAACCCCCGGGGCCAAATTCCGGTGATTTTGGGTCGACCTTTCCTTTCCACTTCCAACGCTGTTATCAACTGTAGAAATGGTTCAATGAACTTATCATTTGGAAATATGACCATTGAACTAAACATCTACAAAGTTGGAAGTCAGCCATCAGAACCCTCTGCTCATATTCTTGATGTGTGCTCTGTCCACGAGATTGCACCCGAAAGTTGCGGAGCTGAGGAACTTTGCTTTACAGATCTCGACGACACTACCACATCACTGTTTGATCTTGCACATGATCTTAGTGAGGAGACCTTTTCCACACTTGAGTCCGACACTCCTGACCTATCACCACCCGAGTCTGTATCTTTCATAGGCTTTGAGCTTCTTTGTGAATCCAAAAGTCACTCGATGATCCCACCTTCTATCATTTCTCCGCCCGCATTAGATCTCAAAATTTTACCTTCTCATCTTAAATATGCTTATTTAGGTGAGAATGAGTCTTTACCGGTTATCATATCCGCTTCTCTAGCATCAGAGCAAGAGAATGCACTTTTATCGGTATTGTGATCTAATAGAGTGGCGTTTGGTTGGACTATGGCGGACATCAAAGGGATTAGTCCCTTGATTGTTGAACATCATATGCATGTGATGGATGATGCCAGACCAACTCGAGAACCACAGAGACGGTTAAATCCCGTCATGAAGGAAGCGGTGATGAAAGAGATCGTCAAATGCCTAGATAATGGTATTATATACCCAATCTCCGATAGCCAATGGGTGAGTCCTATACATGTCAACCCTAAGAAATCCGGCATCTCTGTTATTACCAATGAGGCAAATGAGTTGATTCAGACACGCTCCCAAACTGGGTGGCGTGTATATATTGATTATAGAAAACTCAATGCCGCCACGAGGAAAGACCACTTTCCTCTACCATTCATTGATCAGATGCTGGAACGCTTAGCTGGACGAGAGTATTATTGCTTTATGGAGGGATACTCAGGCTATAATCAGGTCCCCATAGCCAAAAAGGATCAAGATAAAACCACTTTTACTTGTCCTTTTGGTACCTTTGCTTACAGACGCATGCCCTTTGGGTTATGCAATGCTCCCGCTACCTTTCAGCGGTGTATGATAGGGATATTCTCTGACATGGTAGAGAATTTTCTGGAGATCTTTATGGATGATTTCTCGATTTTTGGAGACTCTTTTTCTGATTGCCTATCAAATCTTGACGCAGTTCTTACTCGTTGCAAAGAGAAGAACTTAACCTTGAATTAGGAAAATTGCCATTCCATGGTCCAAGAGGGAATTGTGCTTGGAAATGTTATTTCACAGAAAGGCATTGAGGTTGACAGAGCTAAGATAGATGTCATTCAAAACCTTCCTCATCCCAAAAGCGTCAAAGATATTCGATCCTTCCTTGGCCATGCGGGTTTTTATAAGAGATTCATTAAGGATTTTAGCAAAATTGCTAGACCTTTAACTCTTCTCTTGGCCAAGGATACGACCTTCCACTTTGACTCGGATTGTGAGGCAGCTTTCGACTCACTTAAACACTCCCTCACTACAGCCCCCATTCTATCGTCTCCAAATTGGGACTACCCCTTTGAGCTGATGTGTGATGCCTCCGACTTTGCAGTTGGTGCAGTCTTAGGAAAGCACATTGAAAAGATGCCACACGTGATCTACTATGCGAGTAAGACCCTGAATGATGCTGAAGTCAATCATACAGCTATCGAAAAAGAACTTTTGACGGTTGTATTTGCATTAGAAAAATTCAGGCCTTACTTGATTGGCTCACCTATAGTTGTGCACACTGACCATTCTGCCTTAAAACATCTTCTGGCGAAGAAAGATGCAAAAGGTCGGCTAACACGTTGGATCATTCTACTACAAGAATTTGATCTTGTTATCAAAGATAAGAAGGGATGTGAAAACGTAGTAGCCGACCATTTTTCACGCATCTCTTCTTCCCCTGTGACCCTGCCGATCAATGATTTGTTTCCGGACGAACAACTCTTCAGCGTATCCAATGAACCTTGGTTCAGGGATAATGTGAACTATCTTGTCACGGGACTTATACCCAGCGATTGGTCAAAACAGGACAAATACCGTTTTCTTTCCCAAGTAAAACATTTTTACTAGGATGATCCATATCTGTTTAAGTATTGTCCCGATCAGATCATTCGCCGGTGTGCCCCGAAAGAAGAGTTCAAGAGTGTTCTTTCTTTTTGTCATGATCAGGCCTGTGGGGGTCACTTCGGTCCTAAAAAGACAGCGGAGAAGGTTTTGCAATGCGGATTTTATTGGCCGACCTTGTTCAAGGACGCATTTGAGCATTGCAAAACCTGTACACAATGTCAATATACGGGTAGAATTTCCCGGAGAAATGAAATTCTTCAGCAACCTATCTTAGTTGTTGAAATTTTCGATGTTTGGGGCATTGACTTTATGGGTCCCTTTCCCAACTCCTTTGGGAATTTATACATACTGCTGGCAGTTGATTACGTCTCAAAGTGGGTTGAAGCCATTACAAGTCGCACTAATGACAATAAAGTTGTCATTAAGTTCTTAAAAGAGAATATCTTTTCGCGATTTGGACACCCACGCGCTATCATTAGCGATAATAGGACACATTTCTACAACAGGTCTTTCGAGACTCTGATGCGGAAATACGCAATCGACCACAGACTTTCTACACCCTATCATCCCCAAACGAGCAGGCAGGCTGAGATTTCAAATAGACGGATCAAACAAATCTTGGAGAAGACTGTTGCTAAGAATAGAAAAGATTGGTCGACCAAACTGACGGATGCTTTTTGGGCATTCCGAACTGCATTTAAAACCGATCTAGGGATGTCTCCATATAGGATAGTGTTTGGGAAGGCATGTCACTTACCTGTCGAGATTGAGCATAAAGCATTGTGGGCTATTAAGGAAATCAACTTTGACCTAAACCAAGCCTGCAACTTTCGGAAGCTGCAACTAAATGAGCTAAGCGAACTCCGCGATAAAGCTTATGATAACGCTGAAATCATAAAAAATAGGACCAAGATTTTTCATGATAAAAACATTTTGAGGAAAACATTTTCACCTGGTCAACAAGTCCTTCTTTATGATTCACGACTACACCTTCACGCGGGTAAGCTTCGATCTCGGTAGAAGAGACCTTTTGTTGTGTGGTCTGTATACCCGCACGGGGCAGTAGAAGTAGAAAATGTCAAAAACAGCACATTTTTCAAAGTGAATGGACATAGACTAAAGCCGTATTTTTCCACTGACCCCATGGAGGAGCTCCTGTTCTTACAGGAGCCATTTTATTTGGATTAAAATTCCTCCGTCTCACTTCCATGTCATGTGTATCACTGCATCATCTTTTTGAATGGAGGTGAGTGAAAAGAATAAACTTGGGGGAGGTTCTTCACTTATATATTTTGCCCCCACTAAAAAATTCCTCCCAAGCTTACAGGTTTTGTAGATATAGCGGTTGGCAACAGTGAGGACACTGTTGAAAACAAGTTTGGGGAGGTTTGTGCTTATTTTTGCATCATTTGAGTATCATTTGCATAAGCACAAAACATTTCTTTAAAAACCTATAAAAATTTAAAAAATTTCAAAATCCATAAAAAATTTAAAATTTTCAAAATATAAAAATATTTTAATATTTAAACTTTTTTTGTACATAAATAAGATAATAAAAGTTTAGATAGTGAAAAATTACATCCATGAGATTAGAAAAATTTAAGAAAACCACGAAAATTAGAAGTTTTCTTTTACGAACTAGTAATAAGTAGTTATCAGCCGTTGTCCCAAGGGTTAGTAAGATGAAAGACGTCACTAATCTGAGTATAAAAATAAGTCTGAAAAATAGTTTCTACTCTGGAAGCCAAACATTTTGAACGTTGATACCCTGCTATTCGCACTTACACACGTCTTGAAACTCGGGATAGTAGAGGATACCTTGAAATGCCCTTGTCTTAAAGCCGATGTATTAAGGAAATAAAATAAAAAAAATGAAGAAAATATAAAATGGTGAGAAAAATGGACACTGGTTTTGTTATCGTCAAGGCAGCAATAAAAAAATATAGCAAGGGTGCCTCTTCACCTAGTGCCCTAAGGTCAACTGGTCTGGGAGTCACTGCTAAGCCTTAGGTAGTGCAAGACGAGGAAAATACACCAAATAAGTAGGCACAGGAGTAATCGGTCGGTTAGTACCTCAAGAAGTATTAACGGTCGCATGAAAGTGTGTGAGCAATCTCAACTAAATATTCATTAATTAAAAAATACTGAGGCTGATGGGCAAGAGTATGATAGCTTGAATTGAATTCTCCGGGTGTAGGGATGCCTTTTCACACACGCAGGGTTATATGATCGATGTTTGGAAGAAAGATAGGAATGAAGAATAAGACGATGTTTTATTTAGGGAGGACATGATTTCTGATATCTTTTCATGACTATTAAGATAGGGCTCATGACAACCGAAAAGCTAGCTTTGTTGGAAACCCTAATTTTCAAAGCTTTTCTTTTACAATTCTTTTCTTTAAATGTAATATTCATGGTCTTCCTTTTATTATTGGATTTTGTGGGTGCAATCCGCTGAAAACCCTCAGGAGACATCACTCCTCCTACTAGGGACACCTAGAGATTTAAAGGCTTGTTGCACATGCTCAGTGCAATCGTGTTGCCTACGAAAGTGTGCTAGTTAGTTTTTCTCTTTCTTTATTTTCTCCTTTCCTTTTAATAAAGTTCGCTCGAGACGATCGAAAATAAGTTTGGGGGAATTTGATCAGTCGAAAATACTGCATCTTTAAACCAGCAATTTCCCTATCATTTGCACTCATTTAGAAGTGTTCGGTATTCATATTGCACATATTAGTAAAACAGTCGTAAAATACCAGATTGCATGTGTTAGACTTTAAAACCGGCACTATAAGGGAAATTGACTGTATTTCTTAGCATCGCATCATTCTTGCATATCGCAACTGTAGGGTTCCTAGGCACTCACAAGGCATCAACCATGCCAATTTAAAAATTTACGGTGCCGAGAAACCCTAGACTAAGGATCGTTAACTAGAAATTTTAGGCTAAAACTAGAACTAGTAAACTACTTTACTAAGAGTAAACGGAAATACAACCTTTGTAGATCCGGTTCTCCACCTCCATGGCTCCGCGATGAAGTCTTCTCGCTGTACTAATGGGATCTCGGGCTCTAGCGTCGGCTTCATCGGAGAAATGGGCGGGCTAGGTCATCGACTACGATGCCGAAGATGATCTACGTCGAGGCATCGCAAGAGCAAGCTCCCACTTCACCAAGTCATGAAACTTGTGAAGAAAACACCCTATACTACTTGGCAAGAGGTAGAAGATGAAGAAATAGGAGGTGGGTTCACTTTAGAATTGGATTTCTCACTCTTTTTCATCAATCACCATTGATGGTAAAGCTTTTTCTTCTTGTGAAGAAGAAGAAGAAGATGATGATAATATATGATAAGTATTAAAGAATAGAAAAGAATAATCATTCTTATCATAATCAAATCATAGTTAAGTGTAGAGAGCTAACTAGAGTTTATGTGAGTGGTTAGGGTTAAAGAAGAAGACAAAATGGTCACTTGGTCAAAAGCTTCATGAAGCTTCAACAGGCTTCATGAAAGAAAGAATGAAAGAAAACCATTTTGTTTTTTCTCTTTATGCTTTTATTTTCCAAAACTAATAAATAAATAAATGAATAAGTAACCATAACCCTAACCATTCATATAACCATGGTTCAATCTTTACACTTAACCAAGGTGAGCATGTATCATCAAACATGATACAAACTTGTGTACAAAAGTATATCACATATACAATGTGCACAATCCAAGTGAGAAAATCCATTTAAAGTGAACCAATACTAGTTAATGCAAAGTAATATATCAAATATATAATTATGCATTAAATCAATACTTGATTTAACGACCCGATCATATCGCATATAACCGACTAATATTCAATGTATCGGCTTATCGAATCAATGCTTGAATCGATAACTAGGTTATATCGCATACAACCAATCGATACATTTATCGCGAGAATGGAATACGGTATCACATACACGCATTATTCTTGGTCCCGCACATATCTCATATGCGCTCCTATTTCGTTTTGCTTGAGCCAGGAAACCTCTGTGTAGGACTCTAAAGACTCTTCAATACGCCGGCAGCAGGTGATGATCATATCAAACACCCACAAGCCGCAAGCGGTCTGCTAAACGTAACGGCCACCCGGGTATTGAGCGATCAGAAGATCGACGAGCAAGCCCGCTCACACTCCTGTGAATCCAACCAGTAACACTTACCGTACAGTCCGGTCTGATCGTCTGATATGTCGCATATCTCGCCTAGGGGTGGTAAACGTCAGACCCCAATAGCTCGATAAGTCGTGTCGATATGAGGTCTATAACAGTTCGAGAAACTACAGGTAACACTTACCAGTAAATCTCAGCAACCCTGGCCAGGGATTTCCGGTTATAGCCAATCGAACACAGCGCAACATCAACTCCCTATACCAGGAGAGACGAATCCCCTCCTATCGCTCATTGCCTCCATGTGATTCGGGACTGTACCCAAAAACCACCGTTTTGCACGCCCTCTTGGACGTGGTAAGATAGAAATCAAAGCACAGTGGGAACCACACAAGACTCTATGACGATCTCGGGTCAACAGACTACTCTGTACCAGTGTCACCAGAGAACTGCTATCTGACGTAAGGTATAATACCATCTGGGAGTTCTCGGCGAGTCCGTCCAGTGTACCCAGTCTCCACTGAGCACCCGTATATCATCTCTGATGTCAAACACCAATGGATATGGGATCATCCATCGCCCATCTGTATGGGTCGAGAAGGTATACGCTAGTCTACTCTGGTATATCGATGCCCTGTCTCGATATACCCACGACTAGGGACCTTGAAGGATGTACTTATGGACTACCATGTCCCCACTAGTATGATCCCCATCATAGTCCAGGTAGTCAAGTACACATCCTAAGGGCTTTACCAACATGTAACAGAGAGACAATCAGTGTACACGTTAAGGTAAAGATCAACCAGATAGCATACTATCATGTTGAGCAAGAAAGTCCTCCCTATATATGTCCAAGCATCCACTACAATATACATCCTATGTATAGTAATGGCCTCTAGGGCATACATATAACTAACAATCTCCCACTTGCACTAGGGCCATCTGACAGTAGTGGTTGTAGTATCTCATACTCAACCATCCCATAAAAGTCTCTCTCTGGGAAAAGGCCTTTGTGAGTGGATTCGCCGTGTTGTCCTCTGAGTCTACTCTCCTAACCTTGATCACCCTGGAGATCAACCATCTCCATGATCAGGTGACACTGCCTTAGAATATGTCTGGATCACTGATGGGACCGGCGTTCCTTGGCATAAGCCACAACTCCATTGTCTCACGATGGCAGGAACTAAGTTCATCTCATGAACAAATATACACCCAGACTTCCTCTTTGGTAGCATCTTAAGTAGCGATGTATCCTTCCTTTATCGTCTAGTTAGCCACGGTATCTAGCTTGGAACTCTTCCAACATACTGTCCCTTTATTGAGGGTAAAGACAATGCCTGTGACTGACATTCAGTCGTCCTCATCACCCTGGAACCCTTCCAGTGATTCTCCTCAGGATCGTTTGATACCATTTCACTACAACTAGTGAGAATCCTAACATCCAATTAGATCTATCTCATAGATCCAAAACCCAGGATTTAGGAGGTATCACTTTTATCCTATATAGAGAATCATTGTGATAAAAGGAGATTGACCGAGCGTAGCATAGGAAACTCCTTTCTTATCAAGAGCATGACATCCATGTACTCTACGAGGATCACCACCATACTCCCTATTACCTTTTTGTTTATACAAGGTTCATCTACCATTTTGATGATGTCAAACTCTTTGACTTATCCATCAAAACAGATGTTCCAACTCCGCGATACCTGCTTTATCCTATAAAGCATCTTGTACACATTTCCGCTGCTCCCACTGTCTACGAAACCCTCTGGCTGTGTACTTATAGACGCTCTCTTCTAAAACATCATTTAGAAAAGCTGTCATGACACCCAACCGCCAGATATCGTAGTCATGGTACGTAGCCATGGCAAGTAGGATCCGGATGGACTTAAGCATAGCCACTGGAAAAGGTTTCATCATTATCCACGCCTGGCCGATGAAGAAAACCTTTAACAAGTCTAGCTTTGAAAGTCTCAACTTTTCCATCTACACCAAGTAATCTTCTCAAGATATACTTGCTCCTGATGGGGATTTAACCCTTCAGATATAGCAACCAAAGTCCATACTTTGTTGGTGTACATGGATTCCATCTCAGATCACTAAGCATCCAGCCATTCTTACAGAGTCCCTACTCTCGATGGCCTGCTCGAAACTAGTTGGGTCATCATCTCATGATGTAATCCTCGCTCCCACTGTCATAGAGAAACCGAAATATCTCTCAGGTGGGTGATGAACCCTACTAGATCGGCGGAGAGGCTGAGGTTCGTTGGCTGGAACCTTTCCAGTTGTACTTAACAGACCTTGCCTCGAGCTTGTCCGGATTATGCTTTTAGACACAGCCCGGACAACCCCAAATCTTAACCAACTTAAGATATGGGCTCTTCCCTTTCCATATCAAATATGAAGTGGTAGGTAACTGATTTGATTTGAACCCTATTCAATAGGTATGCAGCTTCTGAAGTGCATATTTCCCAAAAGGAAATAGGTAACTCAGTAGTACTCATCATAGAGCACACCTTATTATATAGGGTGTGATTGCTCCGCCTTAATATACCATCGTGCTATGGTGTATACGGAGGAGTAATGCTGAGAGAGAATCTCATTCTCCTTTTAGAATAGTCCAGGATTTCCGTGCTCAAGTATTCTCCTCCTTGATCTCATCAAAGGACATAATACTTATTCCCGTATTGGTTCTCTACTTCTAACTTATATTCTGTGAATATCTCAAAAGGTTCGGACTTGTGTTTCAACAGGAACATAGGTCTGAATCTCGAAAGATTATCAGAGAATTGTAATGAAGTACAAAGAACCAGTCTTGGCATGTGTAGACTGGGGACCTTACATACATCAACATGTATCAATCCCAAGAGTTTACTAACTCTTTCTCTGTTTTCAGTAAACGGAGCTGTGGTCATCTTATCTTTGTGACATGACTGGCGAGTTTCACAAGATGTAAATTCAAACTAATTTAAATATGCATCTTTATGTAACTCTAGCTAGTCAGGTCACATTGATCTGACCTAGTCTACAATACCTCAAGAAAGATCCATTCATTTCTGAACTCTTCCTCTTGTGTGTGTTCCGTATACTAAAGAACTGTAGTTTGATTTAGAACATTAATGCTTTTAGATAACATGCCTGAACCGATCAACTTTTGATATAGGAAATGTTCAAAACATTATCCAACAATACAAAATTATATCCTTTCTTTACTAATAAAGAGACTGATATGATTTTGTATATCAGGTTCGGTATCTAATAACATTCGTTCAGAATCAATGTATTTGGAATACAGGGTGACAGTGACCAATAGACTTGGCTGCAACTTTTGCCCCGTTTTCTGCCTCATGAAACTTATCACCCGTTCTCAGTTCTTTACCTATCTGTAGCCCATGTAACATATTACATATGCGGGATCCTGATCCGGTATCATATACCCAGGACGTAAAGGATACTGAGAAACAGTTCTCTGTAATGAACACACCCGAAGATGATGCATCTCATACACTTTCTTCGTTTGGGCGGCACGGGAAATCTGGTATTCCCCAATTTCCTGCTCAGTCTTATAACAATTATAAGTCGGAGCGGGACCAACGTTCCCCAGCTCCGTATAACAAGCGAGTTCGGTCAATAATCCGTATTATTATCTTGATTAAGGCGTGATATGGTCGCTACCTGGAGAGAGAGAAGAAAACACTCAGCGTGCGCTCTTGCAAGAATAGATTGGTTATTATTTTATCTAATCAGGATGGCTCCCACTGCTTTTTATCAAATCTTCCTTCAAACCCTAAAAGGAAAGACTAGCCGGGATTAATTACACACTACAAGTTCGCCATTCTTTCAGCCAGGCCAGTGTCGGTACTTTGAGGGAGGTCCCCCGTGCTTTCGCACGAACCTAATTAATGTAAATCTCGTTTTCCCATAGGCGTAACCTCGTTAACACCTTTCTAGACACCTACTTGATCGGCTAATTGTAATGTGTAAAACTCTCCCAGGAGTAACTCTTACTCGCAGCGGGTATCAGGATCCAACTATCTCATAGAAGGTATGCAATCTCATTGCAAATTTCAACACTTGAAATTCCCGATAATTTTTTTTTTGCCCTTGACGTGCTATGACCTTGACGAAAGCCAACAAACCATAGCTCGCTAGTCAAGTTCAACCCGTACATTTCTTGATTGAATTAAACACACCCGCACGACCCTTGACGAAAGCCAACAAAGCCGCACGACTACCCTAATCCAATCGCATCGTATGCAGCAGATAAGCAGCATATAGCTACCGCACACTGCACCTTGACGAAAGCTAACAAATGCTGCACGAGCATATAGCTACCGCACACTGCACCTTGACGAAAGCAAACAAATGCAGCACGAAAACTATATACAACTTATCTGAAATGACGGAGGGCTATGACAGGTTTTTCTGAAAACCTATTGCGTAATGAACTTGATATCATTGTAGAATCAAATGATTTTAAAATGGAGTGTTTTTGAGGCTTTTCTAGTTTTGCTAAAGGAGTCACTCCCGGTGAAGGGATCGTCGGTCCTTTCCTCGTGGAATGAGGTGCGGGATATATCATATATATCACTGTGCAAAGCAGAACTCTCAAAAGCAATCAAAAGACAAACCGAGTGTGTAGCATCTGCCAGTTATTGCTAAAGGAGTCACTCCCGGTGAAGGGATCTCGGTCCTTTCCCCATAGAATAAGGTGCAGGATATATCATATATACCGCTGTGCAAAGCAAGAACTGTAGCTACCTGTTTTAATTTTGAAATTCGATTCTACAACATCTTAGGTTTCTTTTATTTCATTAATCATATTAATGAAGTCCCATCATTTAAGTACCTAAACATCACAGATAAATACGACGTACACTTATGCCATCCGCATTCGCCTCGATGTCCCCTCGTGCACCGTTAGGTTAGGTAACTAACGGCAGAGCGGGGCAGGGCTAGCGCGGGTGTAAAACATAAGTAACATCTATATAATATATCATATATACTATATAAAGTATCCATCACAGAACATCACATGATCACATCACAGATATCGCAGCAGAAGAATCATATGAAATATTGGATATACTAGGACGTCCGTGTTTTCAATACGAGCCAGTATAAAACACGGATTCCACGGTCGTGATGAATAGCCAATCCCACACCCCTAGACCCCTACGAGAGCGGCAAGCAACCCTACCAATTCTAGAGTTAGGAGACCCAGACTCGACTCCTCGAGTTGGTCTCCCACTGGAACCTAGAACCCGGTTACTTGTGCTCCCCTCCTTGGGTCTATCCTAGTGCGGAAAAGTAAATAATATATAAAAGGTGACAACTTCCGCAACCTGGAAGTGCCCCAATAATAGAATATTACATACAAGTTTTTACATGAATGAAAATGAAAAACACTCATCTCACATAAAAACCCCCGGCTATTCAAACACGACGATCCAATATAACATATCCAGCAACACATAACATCACATGTCATCAACGTAAGTAAATATGCGCATCCCAATTGTCGTTGACATATAGCAACGAAACCGGCGATATCACATATTACACTTACGGTCACAGAAAAGAAAGTGTAAAACTACAACAGTTGGAATCCGCAATCTCTTTAGACATCGCATGCCTAATCAAATGAATTCTTTAGACATCGCATGCCTAACAATTATAAACCCCGCATTTTAGTCTCATTATCGAAAACACTTTTCAATATCAAGTCGGGCAATTCAACAAGATTCCCGACATCCTGATCGAATGCTCGTCGCAAACTTCAGTAGACGGCCGCACCCCCGATACCGTCGACAAAGTGCACCAAGGCGGAACACCGCTGCCGTGAGCACCCGAACGGACGCTTTCGGCGACGGGGTTCTCCTACAGTCACTTGGTCGAGGCTATGGAGTGAGGCTGTCTATTAAGTTTACCCGGCGGGTATCCGCGTACGCTACGTGATTGCGACGGACTTTTGATCACATCAAAATTCCGTGGCAACCGATCAAGTGAGACTAAAGTTCTATGTTTATAATGTTCATTCTGTTATCTCATAACTTATTGTGAATTCCAATTATTGTATCACATTCCGGATAAATAGAAAATGTTAAACTTTCCGATCGAACATTCGAACACCCAAGTTTTCCTGATACAGATCAACACATGAAACAAGTTTTTAAAAACATTCAGTTCGTGCCTCAGTACCAACGGTCCAGCCGTAGAAGGGTCAAGCCAACGCCTCACATGTGGCACGCCGTACTGCCCCAAATCCTAAGGTTCAAAGGGCGGTTCAAGACGGTCACATAATCGAGTTAAGGTTTGTTGTCTTCTAGAGGGACCATCGCGTTACTTGCACTACTCAGAACGTCCTTAAACCACGGAAAAATCCAACACTTGGAAATTTCCCGACAGGGGAAAAGGTGGGCATTTATATCCGGCCGAACTTTTTTAACATATTCAAAAATATCCGGAAAACGAACAGACACAGTTTGATAATCCGATCGAATCTACGAACTTCCAATACACCCTAGAAATTTCAACTCTTGAATTCAAATTAAAAATTCCCATAAAATCCAGCACTAACATATAGGAATTACTGTGCAAGAATAAATGACAGAAGAGACAAAAGGGCCGCGGAACCGCCGCATTAGCACGCTAATGCCGCGGTTCCGCCGCACTTTTATGGAATCATGTGATAATTTTTGCACCGTAATTCTTATATTTTCCTTCTGAATTTTTTAAGCATTTTTAATCTGGAAAATACCCAGTTTTTCAAAAAAGTCCAGAGAGCATTTAGGATGTAGGTTTTCGGTTCGATCGGACTTCAAACTCCGTCTACGCATCGCCTAAGGCTCTAGCTAGGCACTGATACCACTGTAGGGTTCCTAGGCACTCACAAGAGGTCTCACAAGGCATCAACCATGCCAATTTAAAAATTTACGGTGCCGAGAAACCCTAGACTACGGGTCGTTAACTAGAAATTTTAGGCTAAAACTAGAACTAGTAAACTACTTTACTAAGAGTAAACGGAAATACAACCTTTGTAGATCTGGTTCTCCACCTCCATGGCTCCGCGATGAAGTCTCCTTGCGGTACTAATCGGATCTCCGGCTCTAGCGTCGGCTTCATCGGAGAAATGGGCGGGCTAGGTCATCGACTACGATGCCGAAGATGATCTACGTCGAGGCATCGCAAGAGCAAGCTCCCACTTCACCAAGTCATGAAACTTGTGAAGAAAACACCCTATACTACTTGGTAAGAGGTAGAGGATGAAGAAATAGGAGGTGGGTTCACTTTAGAATTGGATTTCTCACTCTTTTTCATCAATCACCATTGATGGTCAAGCTTTTTCTTCTTGTGAAGAAGAAGAAGAAGATGATGATAATATATGATAAGTATTAAAAAATAGAAAAGAATAATCATTCTTATCATAATCAAACCATAGTTAAGTGTAGAGAGCTAACTAGAGTTTATGTGAGTGGTTAGGGTTAAAGAAGAAGATAAAATGGTCACTTGGTCAAAAGCTTCATGAAGCTTCAACAGGCTTCATGAAAGAAAGAATGAAAGAAAACCATTTTGTTTTTTCTCTTTATGCTTTTATTTTCCAAAACTAATAAATAAATAAATGAATAAGTAACCATAACCCTAACCATTCATATAACCATGGTTCAATCTTTACACTTAACCAAGGTGAGCATGTATCATCAAACATGATACAAACTTGTGTACAAAAGTATATCACATATACAATGTGCACAATCCAAGTGAGAAAATCCATTTAAAGTGAACCAATACTAGTTAATGCAAAGTAATATATCAAATATATAATTATGCATTAAATCATTAAATCAATACTTGATTTAAAGACCCGGTCATATCGCATATAACCGACTAATATTCAATGTATCGGCTTATCGAATCAATGCTTGAATCGATAACTAGGTTATATCGCATACAACCAATCGATACATTTATCGCGAGAATGGAATACGGTATCACATACACGCGTTATTCTCGGTCCCGCACATATCTCATATGCGCTCCTATTTCGTTTTGCTTGATCCAGGAAACCTCTGTGTAGGACTCTAAAGACTCGTCAATACGCCGGCAGCAGGTGATGATCATATCAAGCACCCACAAGCCGCAAGCGGTCTGCTAAACATAACGGCCACCCGGGTATTGAGCGATCAGAAGATCGACGAGCAAGCCCGCTCACACTCCTGTGAATCCAACCAGTAACACTTACCGTACAGTCCGGTCTGATCGTCTGATTTGTCGCATATCTCGCCTAGGGATGGTAAACGTCAGACCCCAATAGCTCGATAAGTCGTGTCGATATGAGGTCTATAACAGTTCGAGAAACTACAGGTAACACTTACCAGTAAATCTCAACAACCCTGGCCAGGGATTTCCGGTTATAACCAATCGAACACAGCGCAACATCAACTCCCTATACAGGGAGAGACGAATCCCCTCCTATCGCTCATTGCCTCCATGTGATTCGGGACTGTACCCAAAAACCACCGTTTTGCACGCCCTCTTGGACGTGGTAAGATGGAAATCAAAGCACAGTGGGAACCACATAAGACTCTATGACGATCTCGGGTCAACAGACTACTCTGTACCAGTGTCACCAGAGAACTGCCTTCTGACGTAAGGTATAATACCATCTGGGATTTCTCGGCGAGTCCGTCTAGTGTACCCAGTCTCCACTGAGCACCCGTATATCATCTCTGATGTCAAACACCAATGGATATGGGATCATCCATCGCCCATCTGTATGGGTCGAGAAGGTATACGCTAGTCTACTCTGGTATATCGATGCCCTGTCTCGATATACCCACGACTAGAGACCTTGAAGGATGTACTTATGGACTACCATGTCCCCACTAGTATGATCCGCATCATAGTCCAGGTAGTCAAGTACACATCCTAAGGGCTTTACCAACATGTAACAGAGAGACAATCAGTGTACACGTTAAGGTAAAGATCAACCAGATAGCATACTATCATGTCGAGCAAGAAAGTCCTCCCTATATATGTCCAAGCATCCACTACAATATACATCCTATGTATAGTAATGGCCTCTAGGGCATACATATAACTAACAGCAACTTGTGTTTCAAAGTCTGTGCAGGAAAATCCAGAAGAATAATCAAATTTACAAAACAAAGACTGTTAAAAAGACGCCAACTCAAGGATTTGGAATATGGCAATAATCTAAAAACAATTCAGAGATTCAACATATCATAAAGTACACCTGAAGTCATAAGAAGCCATCATATGAAGTTTAAAGGCTTGAGGAAGCCACATGGCCGCGGTTCCGCGGCCGGAACCGCCTTACGCCGTGGAACCGCGGCTGACTTGCCACATCAGCAGAAGCTGTTTAGCTCAGACCTCCTCCCCCAGTGTGTACACTTCATCAAGCTACTGCAATCTGCAGATGACTCCAGAACTTTCTGCCAGATCAGCAACCCTAGGGTTCTAAACTAAACACCCCAAGCTTCCTCAACAAGCTTCACCCTAACTCCATTAAGGGCCTAGAACCTTATCCCTAACCTCCTAGCTTAAGCTAGAAGCTAAACCCTAACTAACTACTTCTAGAAGCCTCTCCCTTTAACAAACTTTTGGAGGGAAATTCAAAATTCAAAATCCTAGACCTAGGGTTTAGGAAAGCTATAAAAGGGACCCAAGGCTCACTAGAAAAGGTTGTTAAAAGTTGTTCAATCTTTGGCTAATCTTTTGTTGTTCAAAAATTAGGGTTGAAAGCTAATCAATCTCTAATCTCCCCCATTCTTCATCTTCCCACAAGTTTAGTGACAAAACTTGCTACCTCCAAACCCTAACCCTAATCTAATCAAGAAACCAAATTCAAGATCCTTTGAGTGCAAGCAAAGCAAGTCTTCAACGATCCTTTAGAAGCGAAGCCGGACTTCAACGGAGTACGAGATCCAAGCCGATCTAAGACTCAAGGAGCCGAGCGACGCTAGATTCGACGATAAAAGTTCCTTCCTCTTGTAGTTCTTAAGAGTTGTAACTAATTGTTGATATAATAAAGGTGAAGATTCTTTAAACTTGCTTATATTTCAATTCAAGTATTATGATTCATCTTCAATTCTTGAATGTATTCTTGTGATGATGCTTGAGTAAAACTCCGCTCGTGGAGGATTCGAAACGATTGTAGAATGTTGATGTTGACGAATCTTTAAACGTTTTCTTAAGTCCTATAAAAATTGTAAATTCTTGAAAATTGAATGATCGATGATCTAGATCGATGTGAAATGCATTCTTGATTCTTTTCGCACGATCTTGAGATCAACGATCGATCATTCGATTTCCTAGAACCTATCTAGTGAATGTGATTCATCGAAAGGACAAAGGATAGGATGAGTAACCTTAATTCTTCGCAAGACTCTTGATCCTCGATGAATCTACATCGATTTAGCATCAATTTGTTAATGGATAAGAAATCATAATTTCGAATTTTCTTCACATCTACGATCTAATTGATTCCTACGAGCTTTACTTCAAATCTTGAAACCTAAAATCGATTGGAATTCTATCAATACTTGATTTTTCATGTTTATCGTTTTCTTGATTCTTGATTAGATTAGTCGATTCTTGAAATTCATCGATATAAATCTTGAATCGTTTTTGCTTTTCTTTTCTATTAAATTTTCAATTCAAACAAAACAAAAATACGAACGAATCGCACAATCCCTATGGACGATCCGCACTTACTAACGCGCTACATTCGACACCGTTATTGATTGCGGTCAAATATTTTTGGTTGTGATTTCATACAAGTTTCTAAAAACTGACACAACGGAAAGAGAACCAATCAGGGACGATAATGTATATTATTTTGTGACTCTGGGTGTCGAGCTCGAGTGAGCCGACTTTTATTATGCAGTTCTATCCTTTATGTTGTTTTCACTTATATTGTCCATTTCTTCACTACGGCGTCGTATATTATTCTTGTGGTGGTTATTTCCGCCGTTGGCCATGATTTGCTCCCGTTTGGGGATGCTTCATTTATTTCATATGTTGTTTTACCTTTAACTTATGTTTGTACCCGTTTCGGGGCTAGTTTTTACAAAGGAGGTACTGCAGAAATTTTTAAGAAAATAATTTAAACTTTAAAAAATTTTACTGAGATTTCCAAATGTTTTTAACAAATGTTTTATCACTTATCACTTTTGATGGTTTAGAATTCTGGGTTTTCGGCTTACTTAAATTGCGTTACTCCTGTAGACGTTGCGTGGTTTAAGTGCAGGTCACGTGCCAAATTTTGGGTCGTGACAAAAACTTATGCTTACAATTTCCATCATAATAAAACATTAAACCAAATGTTTAAACAAAAAAAGAATGGCATCTTCTAAAGTAAACTCGTAACGAAATACAAGAATACCCCCCATCTGTATATACATACCTGCATCCGCATTCCGACTGAATACGAATACAATGAGAGGAAAATAATCCAACAATATAATACTAGGATCCTGCTTAAACCAAAGCCCGCTAGTATTACCCGTCCGATCATGATCCGTGCACAAGTGCACGTATATGATCGAACCCTGCCATAAAACCATACAGCCTCTACAACGTTTCGCCCGAACTTGGAAACTCTCTGTATGGGACTCTAAAGACTCGTCAATACGCTGGCAGTGGGTTTAACCACAAGCACGTCAGTGGCACTAGCTATACCTAACGGCTTCCCAGGTATTAAGGGAAAGGGAGGCCAACGAGCGAACTCATCCTGAAACCCTACTGAGCCTGACAGTGACAATATCCGTACAGTCCGGTTCGTTCGTCTATGAGTATCGCATATCGGATCTAGGGGGTGGATAAATTCAGTCCTCTAATAACGCAATATTCAGTGTCAGTATGAAGCCCATCACCACCTGAGAAACTACTGATCCGAATCAGAAATGCTCGACTACCTTGGCCAAGGATTTCAGGTGATGGCCACCCGTGCACACCGCGACCTCTATCCCCAATACCGAGAGAGACGAATCCCCTGACGATCCGCTCACTGCCTCCATGTGGTTCGAGACTGTACCCAACTAAAACCTGTTTGCACGACTCCTTTGAGCCGTGGTAGGGTAGTAATCAAAGCACAGTGGGAACTCACACGAGACAAATGACGATCTCAGGTCTATAGACTAAACTGCACACATGTCACCAGGGAACTGTCATCTGACAATAGGTATAATACCAACTAGCATGTTCCCGGCGAGTCCGACCTGTGTACTCATAACCCAATGAGCACCTATATACATCTTAGGTGAGCCAACTGACACCAATGGCTTGTGAGACCGGCCACTGCCCCTCATCCGGGTCACGATCCATATACACCAGTCTACTATCAGAGTATCGATGCCCAGTCTCGAAACTCCCATGACTAGGGACGCTTTAAGGATGTGCTTATAGACTACCTAACTCTCACGTATATGATCTCCATCATACTGCTGGTAGTCAAGCAAGAATCTAATGGGCTCTATCAACATGTAATAGTGATATGTAATGTCACCTGAAGTATGTACACGATGATAAAGACAAACCAGATAGCATACTATCATCTCGAGTACGACTATTCTACCGGTATAGGTCCTCCCTCAATCATTGCAATCACGTGCCTGTGATCCAATAATTGACTTGAATGCACTATAGCCAACACTATCAACATGTAATAGTGATCTGTAATGTCACCTGAAGCATGTACACGATGATAAAGACAAACCAGATAGCATACTATCATCTCGAGTAAGACTGTCCTACCGGTATAGGTCCTCCCTCAATCATTGAAATCACGTACTTGCGATCCAATAATTTACTTGAGGGCACTATAGCCAACACTAAGCTAGACTAACAAGATCGCTACTAGAATATTAGGTTATGGAATTGTGATGTGATTAAAAAAAGAGAAGAAAAGAGCATACAACCTTTGTAGTTCGAGTCCTTTTCTTCTAAAGCTCCGGGATGAAGTCCACGTGACTCTACAAGGCTCCTCTCCAAGTTAAACGAACCTCCTTCGTGATCTTCGCGCCAAAGACGATCCACCCGAAGTCCACATGCTCAAGCTAACCCTTCACTAATCTCATTAGTGAAGGCAACACTCTACATCAAATTGCTAATCTAATGTGAGATGATGAAGTAGGGGTTTAATTTGCTCACTACGGTTTTCACAAGTTCAATGATTCACATCACATGTGAGGATTTGAACTTGGAAGTGAGATGAAGAAAATTGCAGAGAGCAAGAGGAACCAAGAGCTCATGAAATGGCTAAGGCATGAACTCAAGAAGCAAGACCAAGCCTAGAATGAACGAATAAAATGAATAATATCTATCCTCACTTATTCAAGCATGGATTAAATTACAATTCTAAATTGCAATCATACTTGAATAGTGAGTCAAGACTAATATTATCATAAAAACCTATGCCTTAACCATACCCAAAATATCTCTACAATTTACACCTCATTTTTCCATTTTCTAAAATTAGAAAAACATGACATGCTTCATATAATATATATATATATATCAAATATACATTAATATATATATATATATGTCACGACCCGAATATTTCGACTCGTGACCGGCACTTAACTACGCAACGTCTACAGGCGTAACGCGACTAAATAAGCCGAACCCAAAAATCAAAACCATTTAAAAGTAGTGAGTGTTGAAAACATTCAATTAAAACATTTAGAAAAACATAATAGCTCAATGAAGTTCTTTTTAAAATTTCATTATCCTTAATATAATTTTGGTAGCATTTCCTTTGTAAAAGTAACCCTGAAAATCGTGTATAAAACAGGATATAAGTGAAAATGATATATAAAGAAATAAAGCATCCCCAACGGGAGTAATCACGCCCAACGGCGGAAACCATCACCACAAGAGTAATATACGACGCCGTAGCGAAGAATGAGCAATAAGTAAACATCACAAAATAATAAACTGTAATACATAACAGTCGGTTCCCACGAGCTCGACCCCAGAATACAGAAATATACATCATCGTCCTCACACTGTCACTAAGTCCAGTACATATATGGCAGATGGAGAATACTAGATACAAAAGGGTGTACAATAAAGTAACCAGATACCACAACCCACCTAATAACAAAATAGCTCTCGCACCAGCTGTAGTGGTATCTGTAGCCAAAAGATGCAAAAAGGCAGCCTGCCGCGACTACTCTGAGGGGCAACCTGCAAATACTGTGGCACAACGGGGGTGAGTTGCAACTCGTGAATAGAGATAACATATAAAGGTAATCACGAGCATGCACGTACTACGCTACGCTATCATATGCCAGCAGGTAAATCTATATGCGACAAGCAGTAAGTGCCATAATCATGCAAATGCTCTGTCAGGTAAAATAACTACAGGATGAGATACATGATAATCACTGCTGAGCATGGGATAAACAACATCTACACAAAATATCAATCGTGGAAAAATAATCGGTGCCCAAAGCTGCACCCAAATCCCAATTAAACTCAGGCGCCGGCACTCTCCTCAGCCCTTAAATCCTGTAAATCTCTGAGAATCACGAGTGCCCAACATCGGCACCCAAAATATCATAAAATACTCGTGTCCAGCATCGACACGCAAATCCTCATACATCGGGCTCCGTAAGTCCGGATCAGCCCATGGGCTCCGTCTGCGGTATCGGCCCTCGCCCCCGGCAGTACGGATCATCCCGCATCCATCTCTCGACTATGATCAGTATCTTCCGGATAACCGCCAGGTCTAACCAATCACCGGTAGGTACTCTCCCACCTCCAGGCTCAATCGGCAAAGTCCATCGATCACCTTTCCGAGGGGAACCATACCGGGTCCACCACGAACCCGCAAACGGATCATCCACTCCTCGAATCGGGTTTCAAGCACACGTCTCAGCACCGAGAAAACGCGTGGTGGACGCACCAAAATATCATATCACGAAGAACTGGGTTTTCAAATAGTGCATCTTTTCTTAAATAATTCCACAGTCCTCAAAACCAGAAATCATATAAAAATCCAACACCAATGAGTAAATCAAATACGATGTGCTATGTACATCAAGTCATAATATAGGTACAAGGGAGAAACCGCTTTTCTTAAGATAGTTTTAGTTTTCAAGACAGCATGCGGCTTCCAATTTCTATGAAAATCATATCGAATCATATGTGAAATGAACTACAGTATAATGATCATGGCAATTCTACAGTGAGTGTGTCATGGCAATTACTAACGGTGTGTGTGTAACATGCATATTAGTGCTCGTGCAACATGAACCGTTAGTAATAGTGCGGTGTTCTATCAATTCTAAGTTTTCATGGCAATTCTACAGTGAGTGTGTCATGGCAATTACTAACGGTGTGTGTGATACAGAAAGTGTTTTATAAAAATAAATATACCAAAACACTCCAAATACCAGCAGACACCAACCACCAAAACCCCAACCCACAATTCTCCCATCTGGCAGCAAATTGCAGCCAGAATGAGTGTTCCGGCGGCCTGGGTAGGGGGTGGGCTCCCGGGTTTAGTGTGTGCACTCTATACCCCATTCACAAGCTACAGTAAATACAATTTTATTCTGAAACACCCCGGGTAGTAGCAGTTTCAACAGAACCCAATTTCAAGTTAAAAAATCACACTTTTGCACTAAAATGATACTTTAGGGTATAATTGTGAAATCTAAAACAAACCCAAGTCAAAACTACACTAATATCACATTACCAAGCTAATCAAGCCATAAAAAGTTAATTTTTATCATAACCTCACTAAATCCTTTTATATAGCACAAAACATGCATAACATGTGATATTTGCTAAAAATACTATAAGTTATGGAAAAGGGGTGCTAAGGGTGAGTTAATACCTTCAAAAGTTCTCAAGAAACACCAAAAGCCCAGATCTATCCTCAAGTATGCAGTCTTGCCACCAAACACCTCAAATGAGCCATTAAACCAAGGTTTTCTGAAGGAAAAAGGTTAGATTTGTGTAGGGTTTGAATGAGAATCTAAAGTGAAGTGAAAAGAGAAGAGAAAATGGGGGGAAATTAAGGTTTTTCTGCTGGAATTTCCCAGAAATTCTGAATGAAGAGAAAAGAGAGAGAAGAGAAGAAAACTGGGGTCAAAAGGTCAAACTTTCCTACCTAACACCATGCCTCATTTGTTTAATTGAAAATTTTGAATTATAAAAGGGTTTTGACTTGTTTTGAAATGGTAGGGATAAATTATCAACCATGGATCAAATGAAGAGGGTTAACATGATACATTTTCTCATCTAACCTCAAAATGATAAGTGTGCATGTGTGCACTTAACACAAAATTTCTCACTTAGGATAACATGACTGAAATAGTTAATAACCCTACAATTAAATAAACACTTCACAATACAATTTAGCACTAACCAAGAAGGAAAAATAAGATATCCGTTTTTGAAAAACACGCACACTAGCTAAATAACGAGAAAACATCCTAAACGAATTTCAAGGCGTTACAATCTACCCCCCTTAAAGAAATTCGGTCCATGAATTTAAAAATCTAACTATACATACATTCAAAAAGATGGGGATACCTCTTCCTCATCTCGCTCTCGGTCTCCCAAGTGACCTCCTCGCTGCTCGGACCACGCCAAAATACCTTGACGGATGATATCTCTTTCGATCTCAATTTCTTCACTTGTCGATCCAAAATCATCACCGACTTCTCTGCATAGGAAAGGTCATGCTCAAGCTGGATCGTCGGGTGCTGAATCGCATGCGAAGGATCATAAAGATACTTGCGGAGTATCGAAACGTGAAATACGGTGTGCACGTCTGGAAAACTGGGAGGGAGGGCTTAACGATACGCAACCACACCAACTCGCTCGAGGATCTCGAAGGGGCCCACATATCTGGGACTAAGTTTACCCTTCTTCCCAAATCTCATAACACCTTTCATTGGGGAGACCCTCAAGAAAGCATGATCCCCAACAGAAAACTCAAGTCTGCGCCGACGACGGTCCGCATAAGATCTCTGCCTACTCTGGGCTGCTCTCATCCTATCACGAATCAACTGGATCTTCACGGTCGTCTCCTCAACAATCTGTGGCCCTAAGATACTGTTCTCACTAAGCTCTGTCCAACAGGCGGGCGATCTACATCTCCTCCTATAAAGAGCCTCAAACGGTGCCATCTGAATGGTCTGCTGGTAGCTGTTGTTATAGGAGAAGTCCACTAAGGGCAAATGATGATCCCAGCTACCTCCGAAGTCTAATACGCACGCTCTGAGCATATCCTCGAGAGTCTGAATAGTCCTCTCTGACTGTCCGTCGGTCTGCGGATGAAATGTTGTGTTGAAACTCAAGCGGGTACTCAAAGCCTCCTGAAGCCTCTGCCATAGTCGGCTGGTAAACTGGGTGCTTCTGTCGGACACGATACATGTCGGAACTTCGTGCAGTCGTACAATCTCATCAATGTAAATCTAGGCATATTGAGCAAATCCGAAAGTCGTCTTCACCGGTACGAAGTGAGCCGCTTTCGTCAAACGATCCACGATCACCCAGATGGAGTCATACCCTCGACTAGTCCTGGGTAGAACCACAATAAAATCCATAGAAATCTGTTCCCATTTCCACTCCGGAATAGGCAACGGCTGTAGCTCTCCCGTGGGCCTCTGATGCTCAGCCTTGACTTGCTGACAAGTTAGGCATCTCAACACGGAATCTGCGATGTCCCTCTTCAACCCATCCCACCAGTAAACATCTCTCAAATCGTGGTACATCTTGGTGGAACCTGGATGAATACTATACACCGATCGATGTGCCTCCTCGAGAATCTCACGCCGCAGTCCCTCAGCATCTGGTATGCACAATCTGGTCCCAAATCGTAGTATCACATGATCATCAATCACGAACTCGGAAAATCTGCCCTGTCCCATCTGCGTCCTGATCTCTGAACAACGGTCATCACTGTGCCGTGCCTCATGTATACAGTCAAGCAACTGTGGGCGTGCACGAACATGCGCAATCTGTCCTCTGATCGGCGTAAACTCGAATTGTACCCGGTTGTCGCATAAAATCTTCCAATCTGCCGACGACTGCCTCTGCACTGCGCTCAAATGACATAGACTACCTCCGGGCCTCCTACTCAAAGCATCCGCCACTACATTAGCCTTTCCCGGGTGATACAAGATCTCGCAGTCGTAGTCCTTCACTAACTCCATCCATCGGCGCTGCCTAAGGTTCAGGTCTCGCTGCTGGAATATATACTTTAAGCTTTTGTGATCAGTGAATATCTGGCACGACTCGCCGTATAGGTAATGTCGCCAGATCTTAAGTGCAAAGACCACTTCATGTAGGGATCCTAGGCACCCTAGTGAGGTCTCACAAGTGATCAAACATGCACAAATCAAATTTTACGGGTGCCTACAAACCCTAATACGGATCGTTTACTAGATATCTAGGCGAAACGATGCAAATAAACAACTTTATCTAAAAGGAAAGGAGCTACAACCTTTGTAGATCCGGTCCACCACTTCGTATGCTCCGCGATGATCTCCCTCCGCTGTCCAAATCGAACTCACGACTCTAGCATTGGCATCATCGAAGAATGGGCGGGCTTGATCGTCGGTTCGATGCCGAAGATGATCTACGTCGAGGCATCGCTAGAACAAGCTCAAACTTCACCAAGTCGGGAAAACTTGTGAAGGAAACACCCTATACTACTTGGCAAGAGGTAGAGGATGAAGAAATAGGAAGTGGGTAAACTTTAGATTTGGATTTCTCACACTTTTCATCAATCCACCATTGATGTAGTCAAGCTTTTCTTCTTGAGTTCAAGGAAGAAGAAGAAGAAAGATATGATAAGTTAAATTAAAATAGAAAAGAAAATACAATACTTATCATATCTTTAACCATGGTTTAGTGTAGATACTTAACTTAGGTTAGATGATTGGTTAGGGTTAGGCATGAGACAAGAATGGTGACTAAGTCAATGCTTCATGAATCTTCAACTAAAAACAAATATAGCCGCCATTCATTTCTCTTTTTCTTTTCAAATGAAATAAATAAAAAGATAAATGAATAAGCAAATGAAATGATACCCTAACCACTAACTAACCATGGTTCAATACTTTACACAAAACCAAGAAAGAATGTATCATCAAACATGATACAATCATGTGCACAAAAATATATCACATATACAATGTGCAATAAAAGTGAGTAAATCCATTTAAAGTGAACCAATACTAGTTAATGCAAAGTAATATATCAAATATATAATTATACATTAAATCATTAAATCAACACTTGATTCAATGATCCGGTCATGTCGCATATAACCGGCCAGTATCCAATGTATCGGCTTATCGAATCAATCCTTGATCCGATAACTAGGTTATATCGCATATAACGAATCGATACATTCATCGCGAGAATGAAATACGGTATCACATACACGCATTATTCTCGGTCCCGCACATATCTCATATGCGCTCCTATTTCGTTTCGCTTGAGCCAGGAAACCTCTGTGTAGGACTCTAAAGACTCGTCAATACGCCGGCAGCAGATGTTGATCATATCAAACACCCACAAGCCGCAAGCGGTCTGCTAAACGTAACGGCCACCCGGGTATTGAGCGATCAGAAGATCGACGAGCAAGCCCGCTCACACTCCTGTGAATCCAACCAGTAACACTTACCGTACAGTCCGGTCTGTTCGTCTGATATGTCGCATATCTCGCCTAGGGGTGGTAAACGTCAGACCCCAATAGCTCGATAAGTCATGCCGACGTAGGGTCCATAACATTCGTGAAACTACTGATAACTCTTACCAGTATATCACTGCAACCCTGGCCAGGGATTTCCTGTTATGGCCAGTCGAGCATAGCACAACATCAACCCCCAATACCGGGAGAGACGAATCCCCTCCTATCGCTCATTGCCTCCATGTGAATCGGAACTGTACCCAAAAATCACCTGTTTGCACAACTCAGTAGAGCCGTGGTAGGGTGGAAATCAAAGCACAGTGGGAGACACACAAGACTCTATGACGATCTCGGGTCAACAGACTAAGCTGTACCAGTGTCACCAGAGAACTGCCATCTGACGTGAGGTATAATACCATCTGGGAGTTCTCGGCAAGTCCGTTCAGTGTACCCAGTCTCCACTGAGCACCCGCATACCATCCGATGTCAAACACCAATGGATATGGGATCATCCATCGCCCATCGCATGGGTCGAGAAGATATACGCTAGTCTACTCTGGAATATCGATGCCCCGTCTCGATATTCCCTCGACTAGGAACATTTCAAGGATGTACTCATGGACTACCCAGGCCCCACTAGTATGATCTGCATCATAGTCCTGGAAGTCGAGTACACATCCTATGGGCTTTATCAACATGTAATCAGAGAGACAGAAAGTATACATGTTAAGATAAAGTGCAACCAGATAGCGTACTATCATGTCGAGCAAGAAAGTCCTACCTATATATGTCCCAGCATCCACTACAATATACATCCAATGTACAGTAATGGCCTCTAGGGCATACATATAACTAACACTTCAGCCATCTCCAAATCGTGAGTGGAGTAGTTCTGTTCATGTTTCTTCAATTACCGTGAAGCATACTCGATCACCCTGTCATGCTGCATCAAAACACACCCTAGCCCCACTAGAGAAGCATCACAATATACCACAAATCCGCCTGACCGTGTGTAGCATCTTGAAAAGTCGTTTTGGTGTTTTCCTGAAATTCGGTGAAAATTCGGTATTTTTCCGAAAACCGTCTTTCTTGTTATTTTGCAGTTTAGGGCTAATTATACCTTAAATGGATAGGTAATTACTTTTTTTTAGTAGCTAATGAGTTAATTATGAAATTCTGGTCGTTTAAAAATTTTCCCTAATTTTTCAATTTTTTTAATATTATTTTAAGCCGGTAAGAAAATACATTAAATTAGCGATAAATACAAATTTTTCCGGGCTAATTTTAATCTCTAAAATTATGATAATTAAAATCTAGTGATAACATAAATTTTTAGTAATTTATTTTGATTTTTAACAAATTTTTATGATATGAAACGAATTTATTGAATTTTGAGCTAAAATTTGCAATTTTTGAGTTGTGGGGGGCCTTTTTGCATAAAATTTCTTTTGTAAAACCTCTCTCTCTTTTTCCTCAGCCCTAGGACAGCCCAACCCTGACCAAGTCCAGAAATTTCTGGCCTCATTTTTCTTTGGTTGCTTTCTTGAGTTGTTTTGTTAGTTTATGGATTTATTTTTAATTATAATTGATAAAGTATGGTGTTTTGACTTTGGAACTTGACCCTTGACTTTCCCCACTTGCCCACACCCTCCCCCATGCCCTCTTGCTGGCCGAAACTGCACCTCCCCCTTCTTCATCTATTTTCTTCTCATTTCTTCACAATTCTTCAAGTTTAATTCATCAAAAATTCAAATTAAAGCTTGCAAATTAAAACCCTCCTTCATCCTTCTTTTCCTTCACCTCCCTAGCTTGGATCTTGGTGCTTGAGGCCATCAATTGGAGCAAAATTTTCTTGCTTGATCCATAGATCAAGAGGTATAATTTCCATCAAATTACTTTCTTTTGCTAAATTCCTTTAATTGTATGGTTTAGTGTTAAAAGTTAGCTTATTTCTAATCTAGTTTATAAAGAGTAGTTTGTTTTAAACTAAAGTTTGTTAGCATACCATTATGTGGTTAATTAAATTTATGTTGCTTGCTAGTTCCTACACAAATCAAAGAAGTTACCTTGTTGTTGTGGTCTTCAAATTGTGTTAATTTTGTTATTTTTAAAAGTGTGATTTTAGTTGTAATTGTTGTTTTAGGAAAATCTAGAAAGGGGTTTTTGTATGGAATTGGATTGTGAAACATGTTAATGAGTTGATTAGGGTTTAGACATCCATTATTAGGTTAATTAATTTACTTTGCTATCTAGTATTTTGCTAACCTAATCTAAGTGATTAATTTTCTTATGTGGGCTTTTGTTGTGTTAAATTAAGTTTTCAAGTGTGGAAATTGATTTGGAATTTGCTAGGTTATAAATCCAAGAATGGTTGTTTATGGAAAATAGGATTGGAATCATTGCTATTGTGTTGTAATTAGTGTTTGTAGATTGCTTGTAGTGTGCTTGGGTGATTATGCTAAATTGTAGTCGTTTTGTCGCAAATCGGCGATTTTTGCACCGATTTTGGAATGCAAATGCTTACTAGTTTTGTATAAAAATTATGTGATGAATTATTTTCGACATCTTGATGATTGTAATGGCTTGTCCTATGACTTTTAGGATGCGTGAGTGCGGATTTTTGGGTAGTCGGGTTGTAGTTTTGCCGGGCGACCAAATCGGCGTTTTTTGGCAGTTTTTGCGATTTTCGCGTGTGTTCCGCGCACTTTGTGCACGTTGTACCTAGCTAGCGAACTTTAGTAGTTTCGTTGGGGTTTTGCGTCGTTCTTGATATGTAACCTTATATTTGGTATTGATGTAAATTCCAGGTTCGGTCGCGGAGACGTCAGACGCGGCGCGAAAGGGAAAGGCGGTGATTGGACACAGCTAGCCAGGGATCCCGGTGAGTAGATGTAACATCTACGGGGGACTATCGTTGGATGGCGCAAGCCGCCCGATAGTTTTAGTAACTTACAAGACCCTTAGTGATGTTAGTAATTAGGGGTGAAATACCTATACGACTATTTGCTGCATCCATGCATTATATTGACATATCTATACGAAACCACTTTATAGGACACCTGCACCATTGCCAGGGTTTTATATGCAGCACGAGCACTATTCATGCTTACACACACACCCTGGTAATTGCCATGCCACCACACTAGATAACTGTTAAATTGAAACCTTTTACTAATTGATACTTAAACTGGTACTATTGCCTTTAATTCCTTAAAAATGAAACCGTAGTATTGCTATTCATGTGCATGTACTTCATCATATTAATTGTTCATGCTTAATACATTAATCACACATCGCAACTTGATTATTGATATCATACGCATTCATTATCATTGATATATGCACTTATGAGGATTTCTTGAGATTTTATGATATTGCTGGATTTCGGGGGAAAGCCGCAAAATTTCTAAACTTATTATATTTTTTAAAAATATGTAAATTGCGGTTTTCTAGTGATGTAAGTGTCGTCCACCATGAGTTTGCTGTGGATTTGGAAATCCGTGTCGAGGAGTGGAGGAACCGGCACGGGTACATGGTGGGCCCGGTAAGGTACCCCGGGGCAAGAGGAATGTGGTGATGACGTTGAGCCTGGCAGGGGACGGATTACCTACCGGTGACTGTTTGGGACGGCGGATATCCAGAGGATACCGACCGTGGCCGCTAGATGATGAGATATTGATATTTGAGATGGGTCAGCCGGACGGCTGAGGCCAGAGATACATTTATGAGATTTGAGACAGCTTTTGGGTGTCGTTGCTGGACACCGATTTTCGTCGATTCATTGACATTATGCTGGCGTTCTAAAAGAGTTTCAAAAACAAAAGAGATAAAATATTTCTTATATATACCTATTGAGACCTCAGATATTCATGTTGCATACATATTAGTACACTGATGTTATATACACACCTGCTAGTGCATCCAGTCATACCTGTATTATAGATGCTAGGATGCTTGTGTGCATGCATACGATAGCCTTGGTAGATGTTATTTATTACTCACGAGTTGGCAACTCACCCCCGTTGTGCCATAGCCTTCTGCAGGTCCGCTCCGTCAGTACAGTAGCAGCGGGTGCGCTTGCTTCTTTTGCCTCTTTTGCCTGGACTCGATGTTTTGCTCCTAGGTGGGTTATATCATTATTTTTGTACCACCTTGTATATTCTTTGTATCTAGTACACTCCATCTACTGTTTCTACCAGATTATTGTATATTGACCTAGAGATGAGACTGTGAGGTTTGTGGATTTTATGCTGTATTTTGGGGTCGAGCTCACTTGAGCCGATATGCTACTTTCTTCATGCTTCCTTATGATTATTACGCTTGTTGTCATTTATATTGCGTGGGATTTGTGACCGCCTTATGGCGAAGAGCTAGCTCCCGCTTGGGGATGCCTTATTTGTTGGTTTTACATATATTCTTATTGTACCCATTTTTGGGGGCCAGTATTTACAAAGGAGACTCTGCCGAAATTTTCGGAAAAATTAGTATTGTTTTTAAAAGGGGTTTTATATGACTTATTTGATAAACTTGCTTTCAAATGTTTGGGTTTTCTTCACTCTTTTACTTAATTGGTTTTGTTTTCTGGGCTTTTGGCTTACTTATTTTACGGACGCCTTTAGACGTTTCGTAAACTTAAGTGCCAGTCACGTTCCGTACCCTGCGGGTCGTGACAAAGTTGGTATCAGAGCGATAGATTTTACCTTTGTGAGTGTAGGATGACCCTTGGTAGATGGAGTAAGTGACTTAAGCAGGGTAACGTAGCGTGCGTATGTCCGCGGCATACCTACGATACGGTACTCCGCCTAAGTGACTTTAGGATATACTTGCTTGAAAAATTCCTTCTTCAATTCCATGTATCCTATGATCCTATTGCACTGTCCTTACTATCCGTTTTCCTGTAATAGCCACTATGCCGCTAAAGGCTACGAGTGCGCAGAGGGCTGCCGCCCGTGATGATATCCGAGCAGGCTCGTCCGAGACGAGGACTGAGCAGGGTGGTATACCTATGCCTCAGGGACAGACTGATCCGCATTCCCCAGGTCGCATGGATAGGCTTGAGTCCGGTATGGAGGAGCTGCGACAGATGATGGGTGGCATGCAGGAGTTACGAAAGATGGTGGAATCGTTAGTAGAGGTCAATCGAGCACAGCGATCGGATATTACTCCCTCTGCGGTCGTTTCGAGACCGAGTCGGATTCGCACTGATATGTCAGCACCTAGGAGGGTTCGCAGAGGCCGTGGTGGATTATTTAGGGGCCAGTTGTATCGCCTTCACCCATATGATCAGCAGCCATGGTTAGGATGTTTTTGGTGTGGTAGCCTGCATCATCTTGTCAGAGACTGTCCGGTGAGACGACAGGGAGCAGCGACAGTTCCGCATGTGACCCTACCACCATCACCACCCCTTCCTCAGAGAGCCCTACTTCCTACCCCAGGCGATGCTCCACGCCAGTTAGGTGCACCCAGAGGCCGTGGACGCGGCGGTCCTGTTCAGAGAGGACGAGGAGGCAGAGGCCGAGGTCGAGGTCAGCCCGCTATCGGTGGAGGACAGGCCCGAGTATTTGCTTTGACACCGCAGGATGCGCAGGCATCCAATGCCGTTGTGACAGGTACCTTGCCAGTTTGTTCTTTCGACGCACGGGTATTATTCGACCCAGGTTCCACACATTCGTACGTCTCTACACACTTTGCACCGATGTTGGGCCGTGAGTCGTCGTCGTTAGATCAGCCGCTTGTTGTTGTTACTCCGGTAGGCGAGTCGTTTGTCGCTCGGTTTGTATTTCGTTTGTGTTCCGTTCGTATCAGGGAGAGGGATTCATCAGTTGATTTGATACTCCTCGATATGTTGGACTTTGATGTGCTTCTGGGCATGGATTGGCTAGCCACTTGTTATGCTTCGGTGGACTGCCGTGAGAAGGCAGTCAGATTTAGCTTTCCGGGAGAGCCAGTCCTTGTTATTCAGGGAGACCGCAGTGTCGCCCTTCCCAGCTTAATTTCGTCTCTTCGCGCTGGTCAGCTCTTGCGGAAGGGATGTCAGGGATTCTTAGCGTTTGTTTGTGGTACGCGAGCGGCAGAGGTTCCGTTGGACCGGGTCCCGGTAGTTGGTGAGTTCCCTGATGTTTTCCCTGATGAGCTACCTGGGCTACCGCCTGAGCGCGATGTTGAGTTCTGCATTGATTTGATTCCCGGTTCGGGGCCTATTTCTATACCGCCTTATCGGATGGCCCCGGCAGAGCTTCGAGAGCTGAAGGATCAGTTGCAGGATTTGTTAGGTAAGGGGCTTATTCGACCGAGTGTTTCTCCGTGGGGTGCTCCGGTCCTGTTTGTCAAGAAGAAGGATGGAAGTTTGCGCTTATGTATCGACTACCGCCAGCTGAACAAAGTTACCGTTCGGAACAGATATCTGTTGCCGCGCATTGATGATTTGTTCGACCAGCTTCAGGGTGCGGGGTATTTTTCGAGGATCGACTTGCGATCAGGATACCATCAGCTGCGAGTTCGACAGGAGGATATACCGAGGACAGCTTTCCGCACACGCTATGGCCATTACGAGTTTTTGGTGATGTCGTTCGGACTCACCAACGCCCCGGCAGCATTCATGGATTTGATGAACCGTACATTCAGGACGTATCTTGACTTGTTCATCATCGTGTTTATCGACGATATCTTGGTGTACTCCCGGAGCAGAGAGGAGCACGAGCAGCACTTGCGGATTATGTTACAGACCCTGAGGGAGCACCAGCTGTTCGCGAAGTTCTCCAAGTGTGCTTTCTGGCTGGACAGCGTCGGATTCTTGGGTCACGTGGTTATGAGAGAAAGCATTTATGTGGACCCGAAGAAGATTGAGGCTGTTCAGCAGTGGCCCCGACCTACATCGGTTACTGAGATCCATAGTTTTCTAGGCCTGGCGGGCTACTACAGGCGTTTTGTTCAGGACTTCTCCCGTATAGCTGCACCGTTGACCGGTTTGACCCGGAAGGGAGTTCCTTTCGTCTGGACGGAGGAGTGCGAGCGCAGTTTTCAGCAGCTGCGGACATGTTTGACTACGGCGCCGGTATTATCTTTGCCTTCGGGATCAGGCGGATTTGTTGTCTACTGTGATGCTTCGCGAGTGGGATTAGGATGCGTATTGATGCAGCATGGCCGGGTGATCGCTTATGCTTCTCGGCAGTTGAAGAAGCATGAACAGAACTACCCCACTCATGATTTGGAGATGGCTGCAGTGGTCTTTGCACTGAAGATTTGGCGACATTACCTTTACGGCGAGTCGTGTCAGATATTCACCGATCACAAGAGCTTAAAGTACATATTTCAGCAGCGAGACCTGAACCTCAGACAGCGTCGTTGGATGGAGTTGGTGAAAGACTACGACTGCGAGATCTTATATCACCCCGGCAAGGCGAATGTGGTGGCAGATGCGTTGAGTAGGAGGCCCGGGGGTAGTCTATCCCTTTTGCGCGCAGTGCAGAGGCAGTCGTCAGCAGATTGGCAGATGTTATGCGACAGCCGAGTTGAGTTCGAGTTCACTCAGACAGGGGGACAGCTCGCGCATGTTCGTGCACGCCCACAGTTGCTTGACCGTATATATGAGGCACAGCGTAGTGACGACCGTTGCTCAGAGATCATGGCACAGATGGGACAGGGCAGATTTTCCGAGTTCGTGGTTGACGATCAGGGGATTTTACGATATGGATCTAGACTGTGCGTACCAGATGCTGATGGATTGCGGCGCGACATTCTTGAGGAGGCATACCGATCAGTGTATAGTGTCCACCCCGGTTCCACCAAGATGTACCATGATATGAGAGAGACCTACTGGTGGGACGGGATGAATAGAGACATTGCGGAGTTCGTTTCGAGATGCCTGACTTGTCAGCAAGTCAAGGCCGAGCACCAGAGGCCCGCAGGAGAGCTACAGCCGTTACCCATTCCAGAGTGGAAATGGGAGCAGATTTCGATGGATTTCGTTGTGGGTCTACCCAGGACCAGTCGAGGGTACGACTCCATCTGGGTGATCGTGGATAGATTGACGAAAGCGGCTCACTTCCTTCCAGTGAAGACGACTTTCAGCTTCACTCAGTATGCTCAGCTCTATATTGACGAGATCGTGCGACTACATGGCGTACCGACTTGTATCATGTCAGATCGAGGCACTCAGTTCACCAGCCGACTTTGGCAGAGACTTCAGGAGGCTTTGGGCACTCGTTTGAGCTTCAGCACAGCGTTTCATCCGCAGACAGACGGACAGTCAGAGCGGACCATTCAGACTCTCGAGGACATGCTCAGAGCGTGCGTTTTAGACTTTGGTGGTAGCTGGGATCGTCATTTACCTCTAGTGGAGTTCTCCTACAACAACAGCTTCCAGGATACTATTCAGATGGCACCTTTCGAGGCATTGTATGGGAGGAGATGCAGATCGCCCGTTTGTTGGACAGAGCTCAGTGAGAGCAGCATTTTGGGGCCGCAGCTTGTTGAGGAGATGACATCGAAGATCCAGTTGATCCGAGACCGGATGAGAGCGGCTCAGAGCAGGCAGAAATCCTATGCAGACAGGCGCCGTCGCAGATTAGAGTTCGCAGTTGGCGACCATGTTTTTCTGAAAGTCTCTCCGATGAAGGGCGTGATGCGTTTTGGGCGAAGGGGGAAGCTTAGCCCTAGATTCTTAGGTCCCTTCGAGATCCTCGAGCGTGTTTGCGCTGTTGCTTATCGTTTGGCTCTTCCTCCCAGCTTTCCCGATGTTCACCCCGTCTTCCATGTTTCGATGCTCCGCAAGTACCTTCACGACCCTTCGCATGCGTTTCAGCACCCGACAGTCCAGCTAGAGCGCGACCTTTCTTTTGCAGAGCAGCCGGTGGCCATCCTGGATCGGCAGGTGAAGAAGTTGAGGTCGAAGATTATACCAACCGTCAAGGTCCTTTGGCGTAGCCCGAGCAGCGAGGAGGTTACCTGGGAGACCGAGGGCGTGATGAGGAAGAAGTATCCCCATCTCTTCGAAGGTACGCGTAGCAATATTTTTTTAAATTCGGGGACCAAATTTCTTTAAGGGGGGAAGATTGTAGCGTCTTGAAAAGTCGTTTTGGTGTTTTCTTGAAATTCGGTGAAAATTCGGTATTTTTCCGAAAACCGTCTTTCTTGTTATTTTGCAGTTTAGGGCTAATTATACCTTAAATGGATAGGTAATTACTTTTTTTTAGTAGCTAATGAGTTAATTATGAAATTCTGGTCGTTTAAAAATTTTCCCTAATTTTTCAATTTTTTTAATATTATTTTAAGCCGGTAAGAAAATACATTAAATTAGCGATAAATACAAATTTTTCCGGGCTAATTTTAATCTCTAAAATTATGATAATTAAAATCTAGTGATAACATAAATTTTTAGTAATTTATTTTGATTTTTAACAAATTTTTATGATATGAAACGAATTTATTGAATTTTGAGCTAAAACTTGCAATTTTTGAGTTGTGGGGGGCCTTTTTGCATAAAATTTCTTTTGTAAAACCTCTCTCTCTTTTTCCTCAGACCTAGGACAGCCCAACCCTGACCAAGTCCAGAAATTTCTGGCCTCATTTTTCCTTGGTTGCTTTCTTGAGTTGTTTTGTTAGTTTATGGATTTATTTTTAATTATAATTGATAAAGTATGGTGTTTTGACTTTGGAACTTGACCCTTGACTTTCCCCACTTGCCCACACCCTCCCCCATGCCCTCTTGCTGGCCGAAACTGCACCTCCCCCTTCTTCATCTATTTTCTTCTCATTTCTTCACAATTCTTCAAGTTTAATTCATCAAAAATTCAAATTAAAGCTTGCAAATTAAAACCCTCCTTCATCCTTCTTTTCCTTCACCTCCCTAGCTTGGATCTTGGTGCTTGAGGCCATCAATTGGAGCAAAATTTTCTTGCTTGATCCATAGATCAAGAGGTATAATTTCCATAAAATTACTTTCTTTTGCTAAATTCCTTTAATTGTATGGTTTAGTGTTAAAAGTTAGCATATTTCTAATCTAGTTTATAAAGAGTAGTTTGTTTTAAACTAAAGTTTGTTAGCATACCATTATGTGGTTAATTAAATTTATGTTGCTTGCTAGTTCCTACACAAATCAAAGAAGTTACCTTGTTGTTGTGGTCTTCAAATTGTGTTAATTTTGTTATTTTTAAAAGTGTGATTTTAGTTGTAATTGTTGTTTTAGGAAAATCTAGAAAGGGGTTTTTGTATGGAATTGGATTGTGAAACATGTTAATGAGTTGATTAGGGTTTAGACATCCATTATTAGGTTAATTAATTTACTTTGCTATCTAGTATTTTGCTAACCTAATCTAAGTGATTAATTTTCTTATGTGGGCTTTTGTTGTGTTAAATTAAGTTTTCAAGTGTGGAAATTGATTTGGAATTTGCTAGGTTATAACTCCAAGAATGGTTGTTTATGGAAAATAGGATTGGAATCATTGCTATTGTGTTGTAATTAGTGTTTGTAGATTGCTTGTAGTGTGCTTGGGTGATTATGCTAAATTGTAGTCGTTTTGTCGCAAATCGGCGATTTTTGCACCGATTTTGGAATGCAAATGCTTATTAGTTTTGTATAAAAATTATGTGATGAATTATTTTCGACATCTTGATGATTGTAATGGCTTGTCCTACGACTTTTAGGATGCGTGAGTGCGGATTTTTGGGTAGTCGGGTTGTAGTTTTGCCGGGCGACCAAATCGGCGTTTTTTGGCAGTTTTTGCGATTTTCGCGTGTGTTCCGCGCACTTTGTGCACGTTGTACCTAGCTAGCGAACTTTAGTAGTTTCGTTGGGGTTTTGCGTCGTTCTTGATATGTAACCTTATATTTGGTATTGATGTAAATTCCAGGTTCGGTCGCGGAGACGTCAGACGCGGCGCGAAAGGGAAAGGCGGTGATTGGACACAGCTAGCCAGGGATCCCGGTGAGTAGATGTAACATCTACGGGGGACTATCGTTGGATGGCGCAAGCCGCCCGATAGTTTTAGTAACTTACAAGACCCTTAGTGATGTTAGTAATTAGGGGTGAAATACCTATACGACTATTTGCTGCATCCATGCATTATATTGACATATCTATACGAAACCACTTTATAGGACACCTGCACCATTGCCAGGGTTTTATATGCAGCACGAGCACTATTCATGCTTACACACACACCCTGGTAATTGCCATGCCACCACACTAGATAACTGTTAAATTGAAACCTTTTACTAATTGATACTTAAACTGGTACTATTGCCTTTAATTCCTTAAAAATGAAACCGTAGTATTGCTATTCATGTGCATGTACTTCATCATATTAATTGTTCATGCTTAATACATTAATCACACATCGCAACTTGATTATTGATATCATACGCATTCATTATCATTGATATATGCACTTATGAGGATTTCTTGAGATTTTATGATATTGCTGGATTTCGGGGGAAAGCCGCAAAATTTCTAAACTTATTATATTTTTTAAAAATATGTAAATTGCGGTTTTCTAGTGATGTAAGTGTCGTCCACCATGAGTTTGCTGTGGATTTGGAAATCCGTGTCGAGGAGTGGAGGAACCGGCACGGGTACATGGTGGGCCCGGTAAGGTACCCCGGGGCAAGAGGAATGTGGTGATGACGTTGAGCCTGGCAGGGGACGGATTACCTACCGGTGACTGTTTGGGACGGCGGATATCCAGAGGATACCGACTGTGGCCGCTAGATGATGAGATATTGATATTTGAGATGGGTCAGCCGGACGGCTGAGGCCAGAGATACATTTATGAGATTTGAGACAGCTTTTGGGTGTCGTTGCTGGACACCGATTTTCGTCGATTCATTGACATTATGCTGGCATTCTAAAAGAGTTTCAAAAACAAAAGAGATAAAATATTTCTTATATATACCTATTGAGACCTCAGATATTCATGTTGCATACATATTAGTACACTGATGTTATATACACACCTGCTAGTGCATCCAGTCATACCTGTATTATAGATGCTAGGATGCTTGTGTGCATGCATACGATAGCCTTGGTAGATGTTATTTATTACTCACGAGTTGGCAACTCACCCCCGTTGTGCCATAGCCTTCTGCAGGTCCACTCCGTCAGTACAGTAGCGGCGGGTGCGCTTGCTTCTTTTGCCTCTTTTGCCTGGACTCGAGGTTTTGCTCCTAGGTGGGTTATATCATTATTTTTGTACCACCTTGTATATTCTTTGTATCTAGTACACTCCATCTACTGTTTCTACCAGATTATTGTATATTGACCTAGAGATGAGACTGTGAGGTTTGTGGATTTTATGCTGTATTTTGGGGTCGAGCTCACTTGAGCCGACATGCTACTTTCTTCATGCTTCCTTATGATTATTACGCTTGTTGTCATTTATATTGCGTGGGATTTGTGACCGCCTTATGGCGAAGAGTTAGCTCCCGCTTGGGGATGCCTTATTTGTTGGTTTTACATATATTCTTGTTGTACCCATTTTTGGGGGCCAGTATTTACAAAGGAGACTCTGCCGAAATTTTCGGAAAAATTAGTATTGTTTTTAAAAGGGGTTTTATATGACTTATTTGATAAACTTGCTTTCAAATGTTTGGGTTTTCTTCACTCTTTTGCTTAATTGGTTTTGTTTTCTGGGCTTTTGGCTTACTTATTTTACGGACGCCTTTAGACGTTTCGTAAACTTAAGTGCCAGTCACGTTCCGTACCCTGCGGGTCGTGACAAAGTTGGTATCAGAGCGATAGGTTTTACCTTTGTGAGTGTAGGATGACCCTTGGTAGATGGAGTAAGTGACTTAAGCAGGGTAACGTAGCGTGCGTATGTCCGCGGCATACCTACGATACGGTACTCCGCCTAAGTGACTTTAGGATATACTTGCTTGAAAAATTCCTTCTTCAATTCCGTGTATCCTATGATCCTATTGCACTGTCCTTACTATCCGTTTTCCTGTAATAGCCACTATGCCGCCAAAGGCTACGAGTGCGCAGAGGGCTGCCGCCCGTGATGATATCCGAGCAGGCTCGTCCGAGACGAGGACTGAGCAGGGTGGTATACCTATGCCTCAGGGACAGACTGATCCGCATTCCCCAGGTCGCATGGATAGGCTTGAGTCCGGTATGGAGGAGCTGCGACAGATGATGGTTGGCATGCAGGAGTTACGACAGATGGTGGAATCGTTAGTAGAGGTCAATCGAGTACAGAGATCGGATATTACTCCCCCTGCGGTCGTTTCGAGACCGAGTCGGATTCGCACTGATATGTCAGCACCTAGGAGGGTTCGCAGAGGCCGTGGTGGATTATTTAGGGGCCAGTTGTATCGCCTTCACCCATATGATCAGCAGCCATGGTTAGGATGTTTTTGGTGTGGTAGCCTGCATCATCTTGTCAGAGACTGTCCGGTGAGACGACAGGGAGCAGCGACAGTTCCGCATGTGACCCTACCACCATCACCACCCCTTCCTCAGAGAGCCCTACTTCCTACCCCAGGCGATGCTCCACGCCAGTTAGGTGCACCCAGAGGCCGTGGACGCGGCGGTCCTGTTCAGAGAGGACGAGGAGGCAGAGGCCGAGGTCGAGGTCAGCCCGCTATCGGTGGAGGACAGGCCCGAGTATTTGCTTTGACACCGCAGGATGCGCAGGCATCCAATGCCGTTGTGACAGGTACCTTGCCAGTTTGTTCTTTCGACGCACGGGTATTATTCGACCCAGGTTCCACACATTCGTACGTCTCTACACACTTTGCACCGATGTTGGGCCGTGAGTCGTCGTCGTTAGATCAGCCGCTTGTTGTTGTTACTCCGGTAGACGAGTCGTTTGTCACTCGGTTTGTATTTCGTTTGTGTTCCGTTCGTATCAGGGAGAGGGATTCATCAGTTGATTTGATACTCCTCGATATGTTGGACTTTGATGTGCTTCTGGGCATGGATTGGCTAGCCACTTGTTATGCTTCGGTGGACTGCCGTGAGAAGGCAGTCAGATTTAGCTTTCCGGGAGAGCCAGTCCTTGTTATTCAGGGAGACCGCAGTGTCGCACTTCCCAGCTTAATTTCGTCTCTTCGCGCTGGTCAGCTCTTGCGGAAGGGATGTCAGGGATTCTTAGCGTTTGTTTGTGGTACGCGAGCGGCAGAGGTTCCGTTGGACCGGGTCCCGGTAGTTGTTGAGTTCCCTGATGTTTTCCCTGATGAGCTACCTGGGCTACCGCCTGAGCGCGATGTTGAGTTCTGCATTGATTTGATTCCCGGTTCGGGGCCTATTTCTATACCGCCTTATCGGATGGCCCCGGCAGAGCTTCGAGAGCTGAAGGATCAGTTGCAGGATTTGTTAGGTAAGGGGCTTATTCGACCGAGTGTTTCTCCGTGGGGTGCTCCGGTCCTGTTTGTCATGAAGAAGGATGGAAGTTTGCGCTTATGTATCGACTACCGCCAGCTGAACAAAGTTACCGTTCGGAACAGATATCTGTTGCCGCGCATTGATGATTTGTTCGACCAGCTTCAGGGTGCGGGGTATTTTTCGAGGATCGACTTGCGATCAGGATACCATCAGCTGCGAGTTCGACAGGAGGATATACCGAGGACAGCTTTCCGCACGCGCTATGGCCATTACGAGTTTTTGGTGATGTCGATCGGACTCACCAACGCCCCTGCAGCATTCATGGATTTGATGAACCGTACATTCAGGTCGTATCTTAACTTGTTCATCATCGTGTTTATCGACGATATCTTGGTGTACTCCCGGAGCAGAGAGGAGCACGAGCAGCACTTGCGGATTATGTTACAGACCCTGAGGGAGCACCAGCTGTTCGCGAAGTTCTCCAAGTGTGCTTTCTGGCTGGACAGCGTCGGATTCTTGGGTCACGTGGTTACGAGAGACGGCATTTATGTGGACCCGAAGAAGATTGAGGCTGTTCAGCAGTGGCCCCAACCTACATCGGTTACTGAGATCCATAGTTTTCTAGGCCTGGCGGGCTACTACAGGCGTTTTGTTCAGGACTTCTCCCGTATAGCTGCACCGTTGACCGGTTTGACCCGGAAGGGAGTTCCTTTCGTCTGGACGGAGGAGTGCGAGCGCAGTTTTCAGCAGCTGCGGACATGTTTGACTACGGCGCCGGTATTATCTTTGCCTTCAGGATCAGGCGGATTTGTTGTCTACTGTGATGCTTCGCGAGTGGGATTAGGATGCGTATTGATGCAGCATGGCCGGGTGATCGCTTATGCTTCTCGGCAGTTGAAGAAGCATGAACAGAACTACCCCACTCATGATTTGGAGATGGCTGCAGTGGTCTTTGCACTGAAGATTTGGCGACATTACCTTTACGGCGAGTCGTGTCAGATATTCACCGATCACAAGAGCTTAAAGTACATATTTCAGCAGCGAGACCTGAACCTCAGACAGCGTCGTTGGATGGAGTTGGTGAAAGACTATGACTGCGAGATCTTATATCACCCCGGCAAGGCGAATGTGGTGGCAGATGCGTTGAGTAGGAGGCCCAGGGGTAGTCTATCCCTTTTGCGCGCAGTGCAGAGGCAGTCGTCAGCAGATTGGCAGATGTTATGCGACATCCGAGTTGAGTTTGAGTTCACTCAGACAGGGGGACAGCTCGCGCATGTTCGTGCACGCCCACAGTTGCTTGACCGTATATATGAGGCACAGCGTAGTGACGACCGTTGCTCAGAGATCATGGCACAGATGGGACAGGGCAGATTTTCCGAGTTCGTGGTTGACGATCAGGGGATTTTACGATATGGATCTAGACTGTGCGTACCAGATGCTGATGGATTGCGGCGCGACATTCTTGAGGAGGCACACCGATCAGTGTATAGTGTCCACCCCGGTTCCACCAAGATGTACCATGATATGAGAGAGACCTACTGGTGGGACGGGATGAAGAGGGACATTGCGGAGTTCGTTTCGAGATGCCTGACTTGTCAGCAAGTCAAGGCCGAGCACCAGAGGCCCGCAGGAGAGCTACAGCCGTTACCCATTCCAGAGTGGAAATGGGAGCAGATTTCGATGGATTTCGTTGTGGGTCTACCCAGGACCAGTCGAGGGTACGACTCCATCTGGGTGATCGTGGATAGATTGACGAAAGCGGCTCACTTCCTTCCAGTGAAGACGACTTTCAGCTTCGCTCAGTATGCTCAGCTCTATATTGACGAGATCGTGCGACTACATGGTGTACCGACTTGTATCGTGTCAGATCGAGGCACTCAGTTCACCAGCCGACTTTGGCAGAGACTTCAGGAGGCTTTGGGCACTCGTTTGAGCTTCAGCACAGCGTTTCATCCGCAGACAGACGGACAGTCAGAGCGGACCATTCAGACTCTCGAGGACATGCTCAGAGCGTGCGTTTTAGACTTTGGTGGTAGCTGGGATCGTCATTTACCTCTAGTGGAGTTCTCCTACAACAACAGCTTCCAGGATACTATTCAGATGGCACCTTTCGAGGCATTGTATGGGAGGAGATGCAGATCGCCCGTTTGTTGGACAGAGCTCAGCGAGAGCAGCATTTTGGGGCCGCAGCTTGTTGAGGAGATGACATCGAAGATCCAGTTGATCCGAGAGCGGCTCAGAGCAGGCAGAAATCCTATGCAGACAGGCGCCGTCGCAGATTAGAGTTCGCAGTTGGCGACCATGTTTTTCTGAAAGTCTCTCCGATGAAGGGCGTGATGCGTTTTGGGCGAAGGGGGAAGCTTAGCCCTAGATTCGTAGGTCCCTTCGAGATCCTCGAGCGTGTTGGCGCTGTTGCTTATCGTTTGGTTCATCCTCCCAGCTTTCCCGATGTTCACCCCGTCTTCCATGTTTCGATGCTCCGCAAGTACCTTCACGACCCTTCGCATGCGTTTCAGCACCCGACAGTCCAGCTAGAGCGCGACCTTTCTTTTGCAGAGCAGCCGGTGGCCATCCTGGATCGGCAGGTGAAGAAGTTGAGGTCGAAGATTATACCAACCGTCAAGGTCCTTTGGCGTAGCCCGAGCAGTGAGGAGGTTACCTGGGAGACCGAGGGCGTGATGAGGAAGAAGTATCCCCATCTCTTCGAAGGTACGCGTAGCAATATTTTTTTAAATTCGGGGACCGAATTTCTTTAAGGGGGGAAGATTGTAGCGTCTTGAAAAGTCGTTTTGGTGTTTTCCTGAAATTCGGTGAAAATTCGGTATTTTTCCGAAAACCGTCTTTCTTGTTATTTTGCAGTTTAGGGCTAATTATACCTTAAATGGATAGGTAATTACTTGTTTTTAGTAGCTAATGAGTTAATTATGAAATTCTGGTCGTTTAAAAATTTTCCCTAATTTTTCAATTTTTTTAATATTATTTTAAGCCGGTAAGAAAATACATTAAATTAGCGATAAATACAAAATTTTCCGGGCTAATTTTAATCTCTAAAATTATGATAATTAAAATCTAGTGATAACATAAATTTTTAGTAATTTATTTTGATTTTTAACAAATTTTTATGATATGAAACGAATTTATTGAATTTTGAGCTAAAACTTGCAATTTTTGAGTTGTGGGAGGCCTTTTTGCATAAAATTTCTTTTGTAAAACCTCTCTCTCTTTTTCCTCAGCCCTAGGACAGCCCAACCCTGACCAAGTCCAGAAATTTCTGGCCTCATTTTTCTTTGGTTGCTTTCTTGAGTTGTTTTGTTAGTTTATGGATTTATTTTTAATTATAATTGATAAAGTATGGTGTTTTGACTTTGGAACTTGACCCTTGACTTTCCCCACTTGCCCACACCCTCCCCCATGCCCTCTTGCTGGCCGAAACTGCACCTCCCCCTTCTTCATCTATTTTCTTCTCATTTCTTCACAATTCTTCAAGTTTAATTCATCAAAAATTCAAATTAAAGCTTGCAAATTAAAACCCTCCTTCATCCTTCTTTTCCTTCACCTCCCTAGCTTGGATCTTGGTGCTTGAGGCCATCAATTGGAGCAAAATTTTCTTGCTTGATCCATAGATCAAGAGGTATAATTTCCATCAAATTACTTTCTTTTGCTAAATTCCTTTAATTGTATGGTTTAGTGTTAAAAGTTAGCTTATTTCTAATCTAGTTTATAAAGAGTAGTTTGTTTTAAACTAAAGTTTGTTAGCATACCATTATGTGGTTAATTAAATTTATGTTGCTTGCTAGTTCCTACACAAATCAAAGAAGTTACCTTGTTGTTGTGGTCTTCAAATTGTGTTAATTTTGTTATTTTTAAAAGTGTGATTTTAGTTGTAATTGTTGTTTTAGGAAAATCTAGAAAGGGGTTTTTGTATGGAATTGGATTGTGAAACATGTTAATGAGTTGATTAGGGTTTAGACATCCATTATTAGGTTAATTAATTTACTTTGCTATCTAGTATTTTGCTAACCTAATCTAAGTGATTAATTTTCTTATGTGGGCTTTTGTTGTGTTAAATTAAGTTTTCAAGTGTGGAAATTGATTTGGAATTTGCTAGGTTATAAATCCAAGAATGGTTGTTTATGGAAAATAGGATTGGAATCATTGCTATTGTGTTGTAATTAGTGTTTGTAGATTGCTTGTAGTGTGCTTGGGTGATTATGCTAAATTGTAGTCGTTTTGTCGCAAATCGGCGATTTTTGCACCGATTTTGGAATGCAAATGCTTACTAGTTTTGTATAAAAATTATGTGATGAATTATTTTCGACATCTTGATGATTGTAATGGCTTGTCCTACGACTTTTAGGATGCGTGAGTGCGGATTTTTGGGTAGTCGGGTTGTAGTTTTGCCGGGCGACCAAATCGGCGTTTTTTGGCAGGTTTTGCGATTTTCGCGTGTGTTCCGCGCACTTTGTGCACGTTGTACCTAGCTAGCGAACTTTAGTAGTTTCGTTGGGGTTTTACGTCGTTCTTGATATGTAACCTTATATTTGGTATTGATGTAAATTCCAGGTTCGGTCGCGGAGACGTCAGATGCGGCGCGAAAGGGAAAGGCGGTGATTGGACACAGCTAGCCAGGGATCCCGGTGAGTAGATGTAACATCTACGGGGGACTATCGTTGGATGGCGCAAGCCGCCCGATAGTTTTAGTAACTTACAAGACCCTTAGTGATGTTAGTAATTAGGGGTGAAATACCTATACGACTATTTGCTGCATCCATGCATTATATTGACATATCTATACGAAACCACTTTATAGGACACCTGCACCATTGCCAGGGTTTTATATGCAGCACGAGCACTATTCATGCTTACACACACACCCTGGTAATTGCCATGCCACCACACTAGATAACTGTTAAATTGAAACCTTTTACTAATTGATACTTAAACTGGTACTATTGCCTTTAATTCCTTAAAAATGAAACCGTAGTATTGCTATTCATGTGCATGTACTTCATCATATTAATTGTTCATACTTAATACATTAATCACACATCGCAACTTGATTATTGATATCATACGCATTCATTATCATTGATATATGCACTTATGAGGATTTCTTGAGATTTTATGATATTGCTGGATTTCGGGGGAAAGCCGCAAAATTTCTAAACTTATTATATTTTTTAAAAATATGTAAATTGCGGTTTTCTAGTGATGTAAGTGTCGTCCACCATGAGTTTGCTGTGGATTTGGAAATCCGTGTCGAGGAGTGGAGGAACCGGCACGGGTACATGGTGGGCCCGGTAAGGTACCCCGGGGCAAGAGGAATGTGGTGATGACGTTGAGCCTGGCAGGGGACGGATTACCTACCGGTGACTGTTTGGGACGGCGGATATCCAGAGGATACCGACCGTGGCCGCTAGATGATGAGATATTGATATTTGAGATGGGTCAGCCGGACGGCTGAGGCCAGAGATACATTTATGAGATTTGAGACAGCTTTTGGGTGTCGTTGCTGGACACCGATTTTCGTCGATTCATTGACATTATGCTGGCATTCTAAAAGAGTTTCAAAAACAAAAGAGATAAAATATTTCTTATATATACCTATTGAGACCTCAGATATTCATGTTGCATACATATTAGTACACTGATGTTATATACACACCTGCTAGTGCATCCAGTCATACCTGTATTATAGATGCTAGGATGCTTGTGTGCATGCATACGATAGCCTTGGTAGATGTTATTTATTACTCACGAGTTGGCAACTCACCCACGTTGTGCCATAGCCTTCTGCAGGTCCGCTCCGTCAGTACAGTAGCGGCGGGTGCGCTTGCTTCTTTTGCCTCTTTTGCCTGGACTCGAGGTTTTGCTCCTAGGTGGGTTATATCATTATTTTTGTACCACCTTGTATATTCTTTGTATCTAGTACACTCCATCTACTGTTTCTACCAGATTATTGTATATTGACCTAGAGATGAGACTGTGAGGTTTGTGGATTTTATGCTGTATTTTGGGGTCGAGCTCACTTGAGCCGACATGCTACTTTCTTTATGCTTCCTTATGATTATTACGCTTGTTGTCATTTATATTGCGTGGGATTTGTGACCGCCTTATGGCGAAGAGCTAGCTCCCGCTTGGGGATGCCTTATTTGTTGGTTTTACATATATTCTTGTTGTACCCATTTTTGGGGGCCAGTATTTACAAAGGAGACTCTGCCGAAATTTTCGGAAAAATTAGTATTGTTTTTAAAAGGGGTTTTATATGACTTATTTGATAAACTTGCTTTCAAATGTTTGGGTTTTCTTCACTCTTTTGCTTAATTGGTTTTGTTTTCTGGGCTTTTGGCTTACTTATTTTACGGACGCCTTTAGACGTTTCGTAAACTTAAGTGCCAGTCACGTTCCGTACCCTGCGGGTCGTGACACCGTGAAGGCAATGATAATACTGGCGCCGTAGTCAGTAGAGCCCGTAACTTCTCTGTCCAAACGAAAGGAACTCCATTCCGGGTCAACCCGGTCATAGGTGTAGCAATGCGAGAGAAATCCTGCAGAAATCGCCTATAGTAGCCGGCCAGCCCTAGAAAGCTGCGAATCTCCGTAACTGATGTGGGTCTGGGCCAACTCCGAACGGCCTAGATCTTCCTCGGGTCTACACATATACCGTCTCATGAAATCACGTGCCCCAAGAAGTCTACGCTGTCCAGCCCGAAAGCACACTTGGAGAATTTGGCGAAAAGCTGATGCTCTCTCAAGGTCTGCAGTGTAATCCGCAGGTGCTGCTCGTGCTCCTCTCTACTCCGAGAATACACCAGAATATCTTCAATGAATACGATGATGAACAGATCAAGATACGGCCGTAAAATACGGTTCATCAAATCCATGAATGCTGCTGGCGCATTGGTGAGTCCGAACGACATCACCAAAAACTCGTAATGGCCGTAGCGCGTGCGGAAAGCTGTCCTAGAATGTCCTCCTGTCGAACCCGCAGCTGATGATAGCCTGATCGCAAATCGATCCTCGAAAAGTATCCTGCCCCCTGAAGCTGGTCGAACAAATCGTCGATACGTGGCAAAGGATATCTGTTCCGCACTGTAACCCTGTTCAGCTGGCGATAGTCGATACACAGACGCAAACTGCCGTCCTTCTTCTTGACCAACAGGACTGGAGCACCCCAAGGAGAAACGCTGGGTCGAATAAGTCCCTTGTCCAGCAAATCTTGCAACTGACCCTTCAATTCTTGAAGTTCCGCCGGGGCCATCCGGTAAGGCGGTATAGAAATAGGCCCCGTGTCAGGAACCAGATCAATACAGAAAGAAATGGCGCGCTCGGGCGGTTGCCCAGGAAGCTCGTCACGGAACACATCAGGGAACTCGCTAACAACCGGAACCTGATCCAGAGGAACCTCTGTAGCTCTAGTATCGCAAACATAGGCGAGAAATCCCTGACATCCCTTCCTCAAAAGCTGTCTAGCGCGAAAAGAAGAAATCACACAGTATTTGACGGCACCACGGTCCCCCAACACAACAAAAACCGACTCGCCGGGAAAACAAAATCTAACTGTCTTCTCACGGCAGTCCATAGAAGCATAGCACGTGGCTAACCAATACATGCCCAAAAGAACGTCGAAGTCCAATATCTAAAGAAGGATCAAATCGACAGGAAACTCTCTCTCACCAATACAGACGGTACAGGATCGGAACACGTGCCTAGCAATAAACGACTCTCCTACGAGAGTGGTCACAACAAGCGGCTGATCAAGCAAACCGGACTCTCTACTCAAACTCGGCACAAAGTGTGTGGATACATACGAGTGCGTGGATCCGGGATCGAACAACACGTGTGCATCAACAGAACATTCTGGAAGGATACCTGAGACCACTGCATTGGACACCTGCGCGTCCTGATGCGTCAAAGCAAAAACTCATGCCTGCCCTCCACCTGTGACTGACTGTCCTCTGCCTCGGTCATCCCGTCCTCTCTGAGCAACTCCTCCATGCCCACGACCTCTCTGTGTATGAGTCTGACGCGGAGTAATAGTAGGAACAACAGGCAACGCCCCCTGGGGTGGTGAAGGTGGTAAGGTGACGTGCGGTGCTGCTGTCTCCCTCCGGTGTATCTCAGGACAATCTCTGACGAGTTGAAGTAAACTGCCGCATCTATAGCAACCTCGCGACGACTGATGACTCTTCCGTGGATATGTACTAAACATCTGGCCTCGTCCCGAATCTCTGCCACTCCTCGTACCTGCAGGGTTCCTTGGCACTCTAGTGAGGTCTGCCAAGCCATCAACCATGGCAATTTCAAAAATTATGGTGCCTACAAACCCTAAAGTACGGATCGTTTGCTAGATGTCTAGGCGAACAAAACTAGTTAACAAAATAACTAATGAGAATACGGAAATACAACCTTTGTAGATCCGGTGCTCCACCTCCAAAGCTCCGCAACGAAGTCGTCTCCGCTGTCCAAAACAAATCCGGGCTCTAGAGTCGGCTTCGTCGGAGAATGGGCAAGCTAGGTCGTCGATGTCCATGCCGAAGATGATCTACGTCGAGGCATCGATGAATCAATCTCCACCTTCACCAAACCGTGAAAAGTTGTGAAGGAAACACACTCTACTACTTGGCAAGAGGTAGAGGATGAAGAAATAGGAAGTGGGTTAACTTTAGAATTGGATTTCTCACTCATATCCAACAATCACCATTGATGGACTTTGCTTTTCTTCACTTGAAGAATGAAGAAGAAGATGAGCATAGAATTATGATAAGTTAATAGAAAAAGAAAAGAAAATGAATTCTTATCATAATTCTAACCATGGTCAAGTGTAGAGAATGAATCATGGTTAGTGTGAATGGTTAGGGTTAAGGATGAGATAAGTATGGTTGACTTTATCAAAGCTTCATGAAGCTTCAACTAAACTCCAAATCTAGCAACCATTCTTTTCTCTTTTCTTTTTATTTTCCAAAGTGAATAAACAAATAAATAAATGAATAAATAAGTAATGGAAAATAAAACCCTAACCATTCTTTTAACCATGGTTTATTCTTTGCACTTAACCAAGTAAACTTGTATCATCAAACATGATACAATCAAGTGCACAAAATCATATCGCATATGCAATGCGCACACCCGAGTGAGAAAATCCAACTTAAGTAAACCGATACTAGTTGATGCAAAGTAATATATCAAATATATAAATATGCATTAAATCATTAAATCAACACTTGATTCAATGACCCGGTTATGTCGCACACAACCGACTAGTATACAATATATCGGCTTATCGAATCAACGCTTGAATCGATAACTAGGTTATATCGCATACAACCATTCGATATATTTATCACGAGAATAGAATACGGTATCACATACACGCATTATTCTCGGTCCCGCACATATCTCATATGCGCTCCTATTTCGTTTCGCTTGAGCCAGGAAACCTCTGTGTAGGACTCTAAAGACTCGTCAATACGCCGGCAGCGGATGATGATCATATCAAACATCCACAAGCCGCAAGCGGTCTGCTAAACGTAACGGCCACCCGGGTATTGAGCGATCTGAAGATCGACGAGCAAGCCCGCTCACACTCCAGTGAATCCGACCAGTAACACTACCGTACAGTCCGGTCTGATCGTCTGATATGTCGCATATCTCGCCTAGGGGTGGTAAACGTCAGACCCCAATAGCTCGATAAGTCGTGTCGATATGAGGTCTATAACTGTTCGAGAAACTACTGGTAACACTTACCAGTAAATCTCAGCAACCCTGGCCAGGGATTTCCTGTTATAGCCAATCGAACACAGCGCAACATCAACCCCCATATACCGGGAGAGACGAATCCCCTCCTATCGCTCATTGCCTCCATGTGACTCGGGACTGTACCCAAAAACCACCGTTTTGCACGCCCTCTTGGACGTGGTAAGATGGAAATCAAAGCACAGTGGGAACCACACAAGACTCTATGACGATCTCGGGTCAACAGACTACTGTGTACCAGTGTCACCAGAGAACTGCCATCTGACGTGAGGTATAATACCATCTGGGAGTTCTCGGCGAGTCCGTCCAGTGTACCCAGTCTCTACTGAGCACCCGTATATCTCCTCTGATGTCAAACACCGATGGATATGGGATCATCCATCGCCCATCTATATGGGTCGAGAAGGTACACGCTAGTCTACTCTGGCATATCGATGCCCCGTCTCGATATACCCACGACTAGGGACTTTGAAGGATGTACTTATAGACTACCATGTCCCCACTAGTATGATCCGCATCATAGTCCAGGTAGTCAAGTACAGATCCTAAGGGCTTTACCAACATGTAACAGAGAGACAATCAGCATACACGTTAAGGTAAAGTTCAACCAGATAGCATACTATCATGTCGAGCAAGAAAGTCCTTCCTATATACGTCCCAGCATCCACTACAATATACATCCTATGTATAGTAATGGCCTCTAGGGCATACATATAACTAACAATCTCCCACTTGCACTAGGGCCATCTGTAGCAGTGGTTTGAAGTATCTCATACTCAACCATCCCATGAAAGTCTCTCTCTGGGAACAGGCCTTTGTGAGTGGATCCGCTGTGTTGTCCTCTGAGTCTACTCTCCAAACCTCGATCACCCTGGAGATCAACCATCTCCATGATCAAGTGATACTGCCTTAGAATATGTCTGGATCACTGATGGGACCGGCGTTCCTTGGCATAAGCCACAACTCCATTGTCACACAATGGGAGGAACATAGTTCATCTCATGAACCAATATACACCCAAACAGCCTCTTTGGTAGCATCTTAAGTAGCGATGTAACGTGCCTTTATCGTCTAGTATGTCACGGTATATCTAGCTTGGAACTCTTCCACCATACCGTCCCTTTACTGAGGGTATAGACAATGCCTGTGACTGACATTCAGTCGTCTTTATCACCCTGGAACACTTCCAGTGATTCTCCCCAGGATCGATTGATACCATCTCACTACAACTAGTGAGAATCCTAACATCCAATTAAATCTATCTCATAGATCCAAAACCCAGGATTTAGGATGTATCATCTTTGATCCTATATGGAGAATCATTGTGATAAGCGGAGATTGATCGAGCGTAGCATAGGAAACTCCTTTCCTATCAAGAGTATGTCATCCACGTACTCTACGAGGATCGTCACCATACTCCCTACTACCTTTTTGTATATACAAGGTTCATCTACCATTTTGATGATGTCAAACTCTTTGACTAATTCATCAAAACAGATGTTCCAACTCCGCGATGCCTGCTTTATCCTATAAAGCATCTTGCACACGTTTCCGCTGCTCCCACTGTCTACGAAGCCCTCTGGCTGTGTACTTATCGACGCTCTCTTCTAAATCATCATTTAGAAAAGCAGTCAAGACACCCAATCACCAGATATCGTAGTCATGGTATGTAGCCGTGGCAAGTAGGATCTGGATGGACTTAAGCATAGTCACTTGAAAAGGTTTCATCATAATCCACGCCTGGTCGATGACGAAAAGCTTTAACAAGTCTAGCTTTGAAAGTCTCAACTTTTCCGTGTACACCAAGTAATCTTCTCAAGATATACTTGCTCCTGATGGGGATTTAACCCTTCAGATATAGCAACCAAAGTCCATACTTTGTTGGTGTATAAGGATTCCATCTCAGATCACTAAACATCCAGCCATTCTTACAGAGTCTTACTCCTGATGGCCAGCTCGAAACTAGTTGGGTCATCATTTCATGATGCAATCCTCGCTCCCACTGTCATAGAGGAACTGAAGTATCTCTCAGGTCGGTGAGGAACCCTACTAGATCGGCGGAGAGGCTGAGGTTCGTTGGTATCTACTGAATCCTTTGGTTCCATCAAATCATCAGCTGTAGTTTGTATAGCTGGAACACTTCCAGTTCTACATAACAGACCTTGCCTTGAGCTTGTCCGGATTTTGCTTTTAGACATAGGCCGGCCAACCCCAAATCTTAACTAGCTTAAGATATGGGCTCTTCCCTTTCCATATCACATATGAAGTGGTAGGCAACTGATTTGATTCGAACCCTATTCAATAGGTATGCAGCTTCATAAGTGCATAACTCCCAAAAGGAAATAGGAAACTCAGTAGTACTCATCATAGAGTACACCATATCACATAGGGTGTATCTGCTCTGCCCCGATATACCATCGTGCTATGGTGTATACGGAGGAGTAATGCTGAGAGAGAATCTCATTCCCTTTAGAAAAGTCCAGGATTTCCGTGCTCAAGTATTCTCCTCCTTAATCTCATCATAGGACATAATACTTATACCCATATTTTGGTTCTTTACTTCTAACTTATATTCTGTGAATATCTCAAAAGGTTCGGACTTGTGTTTCAACAGGAACATAGGTCTGAATCTCGAAAGATTATCAGAGAATGTAACGAAGTACAAAGAACCAGTCTTGGCATGTATAGACAAGGGACCTACATACATCAACATGTATCATCCCAAGAGTTTACCAACTCTTTCTCTGTTTCCAATAAACAGAGCTGTGGTCATCTTTTCTTTGTGATATGACTGGCGAGTTTCACAAGATGTAAATTCAAACTGATTTAAATATGCATCTATATGTAACTCTAGCTAGTCGGGTCACATTGATCTGACCTAGTCTACAATACCTCAAGAAGGAATCGTTCAGTTCTGAACTTTTCCTCTTGTGTGTGTTCAGTATATTAAGAACTGTAGTTTGATTTAGAACATTAATGCTTTTAGATAACGTGCCTGAACCGATCAACTTTTGATATAGGAAATGTTCAAAACATTATCCATCAATACAAAATTATATCCTTTCTTTTCTAACAAAGAGAGTGATATGATTTGGTATATCAGGTTCGGTATCTAATAACATTCGTTCAGAATCAATGTATTGGTAATACAGGGTGACAGTGACCGACAGACCTGGCTGCAACTCTTGCCCCGTTTTCTGCCTCATGAAACTTATCACCCGTTCTCAGTTCTCTACCTTTCTGTAGCCCTATGTAACAGATTACATATCTGGGATCCTGATCTGGTATCACATACCCAGGACGTAAAGGTTACTGAGAAACAGTTCTCTGTATAATGAACACACCCGAAGATGATGCATCAGCATGCACTCTCTTCGTTTGGGCGGCACGGGAATTCTGGTAATCCCCAATTTCCTGCTCTGTCTTATAACAATTATAAGTTGGAGCGGGACCAACGTTCCCCAGCTCAGTATAACAAGCTGGTTCGGTCAATAATCCGTATTATTATCTTGATTAAGGCGTGATATGGTCGCTACCTGGAGAGAGAGAGAAGAAAACACTCAGCGTGCGCTCTGTCAAGAATAGATTGGTTATTATTTTATCTAATCAGGATGGCTCCCACTGCTTTTTATCAAATCTTCTTTCAAACCCTAAAAGGAAAGACTAGCCGGGATTAATTACACACTACAAGTTCGCCAATCTTTCAGCCAGGCCAGTGTCGGTACTTTGAGGGAGGTCCCCCGTGCTTTCGCACGAACCTAATTAATGTAAACCTCGTTTTCCCATAGGCGTAACCTCGTTGACACCTTTCTAGACACCTACTTGATCGGCTAGTTGTAATGTATAAAACTCTCCCAGGAGTAACTCTTACTCGCAGCGGGTATCGGGATCCAACTATCTCATAGAAGGTATGCAATCTCATTGCAAATTTCAACACTTGAAATTCCCGATAATATTTTGCCCCGAACGATCTATGACCTTGACAAGGTCAACAAACCATAGACCGCAAGTCAAGTTCTACCCGTCATTTCTTGATTGAATCAAACCCACCCGCACGACCCTTGACAAGGTCAACAAGGCCGCACGACTACCCTAACCCAATCTGCATCATATGCATAAGCAGATAAATACTGGTTAGCTACCGCACACTGCGCCTTGACAAGGTCAACAAACGCAGCACGAATACTAAACAGGATTTATCTGAAATGACGGAGGGCTACGACAGGTTTTTCTGAAAACCTATTGCGTAATGAACTTGATATCGTTGTAGAATCAAATGATTTTTAAAATGGAGTGCTTTTGAGGCTTTTCTAGTTTTGCTAAAGGAGTCACTCCCGGTGAAGGGATCGTCGGTCCTTTCCTCGTCGAATGAGGTGCGGGATATATCATATATATCACTGTGCAAAGCAAAACTCTTAAAAGCAATCAAAAGACAAACCGAGTGTGTAGCATCTGCCAGTTATTGCTAAAGGAGTCACTCCCGGTGAAGGGATCTCGGTCCTTTCCTCATCGAATAAGGTGCAGGATATATCACATATACCTCTGTGCAAAGCAAGAACTGTAGCTACCTGTTTAATTTTGAAATTCGATTCTACAACATCTTAGGTTTCTTTTCTTTCATTAATCTCATTAATGAATTTCCCATCATTTAAATGCACCTAACCATCACAGATAAATATAACGTACGCTTATGCCATCCGCATTCGCCTCGATGTCCCGTCTGCACCGTTAGGTTAGGTAACTAACGCCAGAGCGAGGCAGGGCTAGCGCGGGTGTAAAACATAAGCAACGTTTATATAATATATCATATATACTATATACTATATCCATCACAGAAACATCACATGATCTCATCACAGATATCGCAGCAGAAGAATCATATGAAATATTGGATATACTAGGACGTCCGTGTTTTCAATACGAGCCAGTATAAAACACGGATTCCACGGTCGTGATGAATAGCCAAACCCACACCCCTAGACCCCTACGAGAGCGGCAAGCAACCCTACCAATTCTGGAGTTAGGAGACCCGGACTCGACTCCTCGAGTTGGTCTCCCACTGGACTCCAGAACCCGGTTACTTGTGCCCTCCTCCTTGGGTCTATCCTAGTGCGGAAAAGTAAATAATATACAACAGGTGACAACTTCCGCAACCTGGAAGCGCCCCAATAAAAGAATATTACATACAAGTTTTTACATGAATGAAAATGAAAAACACTCATCTCACATAAAAACCCCCGGCTATTCAAACACGACGATCCAATATAACATATCCAGCAACACATAACATCACATGTCATCAACGTAAGTAAATATGCGCATCCCAATTGTCGTTGACATATAGCAACGAAACCGGCGATAGCACATATTACACTTACGGTCGCAGAAAAGAAAGTGTAAAACTACAACAGTTGGAATCCGCAACCACCTCAGACATCGCATGCCTGACCAAATGAATTACTTAGACATCGCATGCCTAACAATTATAAACCCCGCATTTTAGTCTCAAATCGAAAACTCTTTTCAATATCAAGTCGGGCAATTCAACAAGATTCCCGACATCCTGATCGAATGCTCGTCGCAAACTTCAGTAGACGGCCGCACCCCTGATACCGTCGACGAAGTGCACCAAGGAGGAACATCGCTACCGCGAGCACCCGGACGGATGCTTTCGGCGACGGGGTTCTCCTACAGTCACTTGGTCGGGGCTATGGAGTGAAGCTGTCTATTAAGTTTACCCGGCGAGTATCCGCGTACGCTACGTGATTGCGACGGACTTTTGATCACATCAAAATTCCGTGGCAACCGATCAAGTGAGACTAAAGTGCTATGTTTATAACATTCATTTAGTTATCTCATAACTATTGTGAATTCCAATTATTGTATCCCATTCCAGATAAACAGAAAATGTCAAACTTTTCGATCGAACAATCGAACACCCAAGTTTTCCCGAAACTGATCAACACATGAAATAAGTCTAACAACATTCCGTTCGTACCTCAGTACCAATGGTCCAGCCGTAGAAGGGTCAAGCCAACGCTTCACATGTGGCACGCCGTACTGCCCCAAACCCGAAGGTTCAAAGGGCAGTTCAAGACGGTCACATAATCGAGTTAAGGTTTGTGTCTTCTAGAGGGACCATCGCGTTACTTGCACTACTTAGAACGTCGTTAAACTACGGAAAAATCTAACACTTGGAAATTTCCCGACAGGGGAAAAATTGGGTATTTATATCCGGTCGAACTTTTTAACATATTCTAAGATTTATCCGGAAAGCCACACAGACAAAATTTGATACCCCGATCGAAACACCGAAGCTCCAAAACATTCCAGATTATTCAACATTTGAATAAAATTTTAAAAATATCCAGAGAACTCAGCACAACTAAATAGGAGTTACTGTGCAAACTTAACCACAGAAGACGACAAAACGGCCGCCCTTCCGCCGCACGAGCCATGCTCGTGCCGCGGAAGCGCGGCTCTTTAATGGAGTTAGGGCTACGGGTTGCACAGTTAATCTTATATTTTCCTGCATGTTTTTCTGAATATTTTTAATGTGGAAAAATGCACTGTTTTGAAAAAAGTACAGAGAGCATATTTGATTTGGAGTTCCGGGTTCGTTCGGACTTCAATTTCCGTCTGGACTTCGCCTAAGGCTCTAGCTAGGCTCTGATACCACTGCAGGGTTCCTTGGCACTCTAGTGAGGTCTCCCAAGCCATCAACCATGGCAATTTCAAAAATTATGGTGCCTACAAACCCTAAAGTACGGATCGTTTGCTAGATGTCTAGGCGAACAAAACTAGTTAACAAAATAACTAATGAGAATACGGAAATACAACCTTTGTAGATCCGGTGCTCCACCTCCAAAGCTCCGCAACGAAGTCGTCTCCGCTGTCCAAAACAAATCCGGGCTCTAGAGTCGGCTTCATCGGAGAATGGGCAAGCTAGGTCGTCGATGTCCATGCCGAAGATGATCTACGTCGAGGCATCGATGAATCAAGCTCCACCTTCACCAAACCGTTAAAAGTTGTGAAGGAAACACACTCTACTACTTGGCAAGAGGTAGAGGATGAAGAAATAGGAAGTGGGTTAACTTTAGAATTGGATTTCTCACTCATATCCAACAATCACCATTGATGGACTTTGCTTTTCTTCACTTGAAGAATGAAGAAGAAGATGAGCATAGAATTATGATAAGTTAATAGAAAAAGAAAAGAAAATGAATTCTTATCATAATTCTAACCATGGTCAAGTGTAGAGAATGAATCATGGTTAGTGTGAATGGTTAGGGTTAAGGATGAGATAAGTATGGTTGACTTTATCAAAGCTTCATGAAGCTTCAACTAAACTCCAAATCTAGCAACCATTCTTTTCTCTTTACTTTTTATTTTCCAAAGTGAATAAACAAATAAATAAATGAATAAATAAGTAATGGAAAATAAAACCCTAACCATTCTTTTAACCATGGTTTATTCTTTGCAATTAACCAAGTAAACTTGTATCATCAAACATGATACAATCAAGTGCACAAAATCAAACATGATACAATCAAGTGAGAAAATCCAACTTAAGTAAACCGATACTAGTTGATGCAAAGTAATATATCAAATATATAAATATGCATTAAATCATTAAATCAACACTTGATTCAATGACCCGGTTATGTCGCATACAACCGACTAGTATACAATATATCGGCTTATCGAATCAACGCTTGAATCGATAACTAGGTTATATCGCATACAACCATTCGATATATTTATCACGAGAATAGAATACGGTATCACATACACGCATTATTCTCGGTCCCGCACATATCTCATATGCGCTCCTATTTCGTTTCGCTTGAGCCAGGAAACCTCTGTGTAGGACTCTAAAGACTCGTCAATACGCCGGCAGTGGATGATGATCATATCAAACATCCACAAGCCGCAAGCGGTCTGCTAAACGTAACGGCCACCCGGGTATTGAGCGATCTGAAGATCGACGAGCAAGCCCGCTCACACTCCAGTGAATCCGACCAGTAACACTACCGTACAGTCCGGTCTGATCGTCTGATATGTCGCATATCTCGCCTAGGGGTGGTAAACGTCAGACCCCAATAGCTCGATAAGTCGTGTCGATATGAGGTCTATAACTGTTCGAGAAACTACTGGTAACACTTACCAGTAAATCTCAGCAACCCTGGCCAGGGATTTCCTGTTATAGCCAATCGAACACAGCGCAACATCAACCCCCATATACCGGGAGAGACGAATCCCCTCCTATCGCTCATTGCCTCCATGTGACTCGGGACTGTACCCAAAAACCACCGTTTTGCACGCCCTCTTGGACGTGGTAAGATGGAAATCAAAGCACAGTGGGAACCACACAAGACTCTATGACGATCTCGGGTCAACAGACTACTGTGTACCAGTGTCACCAGAGAACTGCCATCTGACGTGAGGTATAATACCATCTGGGAGTTCTCGGCGAGTCCGTCCAGTGTACCCAGTCTCTACTGAGCACCCGTATATCTCCTCTGATGTCAAACACCGATGGATATGGGATCATCCATCGCCCATCTATATGGGTCGAGAAGGTACACGCTAGTCTACTCTGGCATATCGATGCCCCGTCTCGATACACCCACGACTAGGGACTTTGAAGGATGTACTTATAGACTACCATGTCCCCACTAGTATGATCCGCATCATAGTCCAGGTAGTCAAGTACAGATCCTAAGGGCTTTACCAACATGTAACAGAGAGACAATCAGCATACACGTTAAGGTAAAGTTCAACCAGATAGCATACTATCATGTCGAGCAAGAAAGTCCTTCCTATATACGTCCCAGCATCCACTACAATATACATCCTATGTATAGTAATGGCCTCTAGGGCATACATATAACTAACAGTACCTGAACGATACCTGTCACGGCGTCTGAATGTCTGTCTCCGTGCTGCTATACCAGTACGAACTCTCTTCGGCTCTGGAACTACCGAAGTCTCAGCAAGGCACTCCTCGACTAATAGAGCTGCATCTACCGCTGCTGCATATGTCTCGTAGTGCTGCGTGCTGATCGCAAGGAATAGTGGTGTAAGCAAGCCTCGAACAAATCTCTTGACTCGCAACTCCTCGGTAGCCACTAGATACGGGGCATAGATAGATAGCTCTATGAATAGTGTAAGTCTACGGTAGCGCCCCGGCCGTCTACAGACGCCAAAAGCGGAACAAAAACTTTTTAACTGGCGCTATTGTATACTATAACCCGGATCTGCCATTATTGCTAAACTAACAAACTGTAAAGAGTGTAGAAAGGTTATACCGAACGATCCGAGTCCTTCGTTCTTTAACCATCATCCCACGCTCCGTTGCGGCTGCTCCGATCTCGTCGATCTCCGATCTACTCGTCCAGGTGGCACCACGTCACTAATTCTTTAAACGGGCTCCCGCCTCTGACTCGAGGCAACTCGGTCGTCAAGTTTGCTAAAAGAGACGACCAAGATTGATGTAGAGAATGAGTAGAAGACTTTGCCTCGTTCCGTCCAAAGCTATGGACGAACGGTTAATGAAGTTTCCACTCGAATCGGGTGATGGAATGAAATGAGCTGTGAAATTCCATACACCCCAAACTCTATCATAATCTTTTTACCAGATAAAAACTCAAGTGAGAGAGAGAGAGGAGGGGGCCGGCCATATATAGGGAGGAGGAAGGTGAGTGTAGGAGAGGGGGTTGACCACAAGAAAATATCATGTGTGAACACAAACAAATATCTCAAGTGTGAACACAAAGTGTGAACACACCAAAAGCAACCAATGAAAATACAACACCATTTAACCTAGTCACCTCATCTAGATGCTTCTAAAAACATCCACACTCATCTCAAGAAAAGATAAATCAGTCTTTAACCGAATGTTAAAAGACGGCTGATAGAAAACTGGAAACTGGCAACTTCCAAAAGTGATCCCGAAACGAATTTCAGGATAACCCCGTAACTGTATAAATATACCCGCATTTGTATTACGACCGAATACAAATGCAACTGAGACAAAGATATTATATCTACTCAATACAATACTCGGATCCGGCTTAAACCAAAACCGACCAGTATCATCTGCCCGAAAACTGACACGTGCGTAAACGCACGTGCATTTTCCGAACCCTGCCATAAAACCATACGGCCTCTACAACGTTTCGCCCGAACTTGGGAAACTGTCTGTGGGGGACTCTAATGACTCGTCAGTACCCTGGCAGTGGGTTTAACCACAAACTGTCAGCGGCACTAGCAATGCGTAACGGCTGCCCATGGACTGACCTTAAGGGAGGTTGATGAGCGAACTCATCCGGAAACCCTACTGAGCCTAACAGTGACAATGTATATACAGTCCGGTCCGTTCGTCTATGAGTATCGCATATCTGCCTAGGGGGCTAGTAACGTCAGACCCTCAATAGCAGTATAAGTCGTGTCGGAGTGTAGCCCAATAACACCCTGAGATACTACTGGAGTACCTACTAGTAAATCTCCTGCCACGGCCGTGGGCTATGTGTAATGGCTCTCCTAGACACAGCACGATCTCGCCCCCAATACAGGGAGAGACGAATCCCCTGCCGATCCGCTCACGTGCCTCTATATGGCTCGGGACTGTACCCAAAAACTACCTGTTTGCACGACTCCTTTGAGCCGTGGTAGGGTAGAAATCAAAGCACAGTGGGAACTCACACGAGACAAATGACGACCTCAGGTCGATGAACTAACCTGTACACATGTCACCAGGGAACTGCTATCTAACGATATGTATAATACCAACTAGCAGATTCCCAGCGAGTCCTGTCCAGTGTACTCATAACCCAATGAGCACCTGTATACATCTTAGGTGATCCAACTGACACCAGTGGCTTGTGAGACCGGCCACCGCCCCTCGACGGGGTCTCGACTGTATACACTAGTCTACTCCGGAGTATCGATGCCCTGTCTCGAAACTCCCACGACTCGGGACCACTATTAAGGATATGCGTATAAACTACCCAACTCTCACGTATATGATCGCCATCATACTGTTGGTAGTAAAGCAAGATCCTAAGGGCTCTATCAAAGTGTAACATGTAATCAGTCACCTGAACATGTACACGACTGATAAAGGCAAACCAGATAGCATACTATCATCTCGAGTAAGACTGTCCTACCGGTATAGGTCCTCCGCAATCATTGCAATCACGTACCTGCGATACAATAATTGACTATGAGGGCACTATCTCCAACAATCTCCCACTTGCACTCAAGGCTAATTATTGCGATGTCGACTATTCACAGCCCGTGTGAAACTGAACATCCAACTCCTCTATTAATCAGTTTCACAAAACCCGTTTGTAAAACTTTTGTGTTCGAGAAATAGCCTCAGTGAGTGGATCCGCCTAGATGTTTCTTTCTATATCTCTCTTAATCTCAAGTTCGCGGAGAAAGCCATCTCCCGAATTGAGTAATACCTGTCTTAGAATATGTCTGGATATCTGATGGGACCTAGTTCATAAATGAACTCTAAATCCAAACTTCTTAGACTGTATCGATCACTGAACCTAATCAGTATCATGCACCAAGCCACCCACAATATCCTCTTGGACCACCTGTCCATAATACTGTCCCTCGTCAGAGGGAAAACTAAAAATCTGACAATCACTCTGTCATCCACGTCACCTTTGAAGCCTGGAATGATAATCGTCTCCCGAAGGAGGCTGCCGTCATCAAATCCGTAGAACATGTACTTATGTTCAAAAACTGCTTCCTTATGTTTCTCTAGGATTGGATTAATACAAACTTATCGCATCAAGTGCAAAAACAATATCTGGTGTGGTACTTGACATCTCATGATTGACTCAGTTGCCTAAGCAAGTGATCTGTCAATCATGAACATCCCTCTCCCCTTTAGTCTGTAAGACACCTTTAGAGAGGGTGACTCCATCACCTGCAGGTACCCACCATGCTAGGAGTCATCTATTCTAAAAACCATTAGAATACTGTCAAAGTACCCACATTGGGAAACTACCCAAATCCAGATCTAAAACCATAGATCCAGAAACCAGAATGTCAAATATTATATCCATATCCTGTCTGGAGAAACAACTGTGTGACGACCATAGTACAACCGATCGTAGTATAGGAATTTTACTTCCTACTCTGTGTATGTCATCCAGATACCATGACATCACACCCTACTACCTTCTAAACAGATCCATCCTCTATTCTGATTGAAGTCAAACCCATGACTGTCACATCAAAAATAGATGATCTATCTCCGCTATAACTGCTCAAGTCTATAAATAGACATAAGCTACTTGCCCACTAAACTTCCGCTACTCCCACCGACCACAAAAACCCTCCTACCGGGTCTCATAGCCTGGAACAACGGTAGTGTCAAGTCTGGGTAAACAAGAACCTCCCTGTCACCGTCTTTGAGGCTACCGGAGTACCTCTCGGGTGTCTGAGGTTACCCACCATATCTGCGGAGTGGCTATTGGAATGTCAAACCTAATTGAACCTTTAGGTCCAATTAAATTTTCCGTAATCGTTTGCGGTTCTGGAATCACTTCCAGTTCTACCATACTCCCACTACTGTTTTCTGAAAAAATCCATTTTACTAAAACTGTGGCGAGTCAAGAACAATATCACTATTGATCTTCGAAATGGTAGAATATCAACCCTTGTCATAGCCAGGGTCAACCCACAAACAGCCATTACAGAAACGTGCCCTGAGTTATCCAAGCATAAGCTGGACAACTCCCCGTACCTTAACATCTTTTAACGTACGAACTATTCTATATCCAATATAGAAACTTTGGCACTTATTTAATTGGAACCATATTCAATCATGCAGCTGTCTCCATTGCATATCATCTTAATGAAAAGAGGCTAATCAGTATTACTCAACTTAGGAATCCATCCAATTATGAGTAACCTGAAAGAGAAACAAGTTTCTCAAAACCATTACTATTATCTGAATACCAATCACAAGAATCTACATCTTCGATCTCTTTGAAGAATCCCGATACTTGTGATACCTGGTTCTCTACTTTATTCTTATACCCACAACTTCTCAAAACTTAGACCTTGTATTTCTACGAAACACTTGTCCAAATACTAGAGAAGGTATAAGTAAACAGAACATAGTACGAGGACCTACCCCTTTATCCTGATGGACACTTGGACAACATACAATACTCTGTATAAGTCCGCTGAGTTGAGCAACTCAAAACCTGTGCGTCGTAGGTTGAAAACTGTACCCTCGCGATTTCCTCAAATATCACCAATCACAACGAATTCCGTTATAATGAGGATGATCACCTAATTCCCAATAATGTACTCCCGCTCATCATCTGTAAAACCATACAGATATGAGAATGAAACCTGGTAAATACATACCCTTGGAGTAAGAATCTAATCGGGAAAACAGTTTTCTTTTAACAATGCACTGAAACATGAAAATATTTCGTAGGGGTATCCTGGTATTCATAGTAATGCCTCTTCCATATTCCAATTCATGACTTCAACCGTATATTTTATTAACATCTCTCCAAATCCCTTTATTTGTTTTTAGTCGTTATCTTCTGTACACCATCGTTAGGCTAAATGGTTTTCTTCCTTCCCTACCGTTCAGCACTAGCCTATGGTTTGGAAGAAGACTATCCAGTAAGCATAATAGGTGTACTCTCCTAAACCAAGGAGTACTCGCATCTTGAGAGAAGGTGATGATAAAAGACAACTGAATAATACTTTATTATTTTAAAGGTGAAATAGGAGTGGCGACGATGTACGCGGTTTGGTCGTGAATGATATCAGTCGCAATTTACTTTGCCCTCTTTCTAATCCTTTTATTTTGTCTTTACATATTACCTTCTGCACACCCTACTTAGGCTAATTGGTTTTCTTCATTCCCTACCTTTCGGCACCTGCCTATGTTTTGGAATAAGACTATCCAATAAGCGTAATAGGTGTACTCTCCTAAACCAAGGAGCCCTCGCAACCTGAGAGAAGGTGATAATAAAAGACAACTGAATAAACCAATTCTATTTCTCCTGAACCTGGATCCATCCTCGAAGAAGTCCCTTCGAGTTCGTATATAACCATACGATGGATCTATCCAATGGAAGTGGATGTCCGTAGTAATACGGGTGTTCTGAGAAATGCAAAGGGTAGAAGAAGGAGTGGCAATGACTTATGCAACTTGGACAATCCAAAAACCAGTATTTTAAGAAGGTTCGGTCAACTTGGTCACTGAGTCATAGTCTAGGGTCGGTCAAAGGTCGCTGCAAAAAAGAGAGAGAAAAGAAACACTCTGCGTGCACTCTAACCTAGATCAGAATGGTTATCAATTTATCTAATCCGGAAACCTCCCACTGTTCTATCAAATTCTCCTCCAAACCTAAAAGAAGAATCAATCGGGATCACCCAAAGAGTAAACCAACTCATCAGTGGGAATCGGGATCCAACTCTCATCGCATGATAACGTGATGGAATGCATCCACGTTACTCATACTCCAGAAGGTATGCGCATACTTGGCAAGTTTCAGTTTCTTTAGAAACTCCCGATATGATTTTTGCCCCATGCTCTTATAACTTTGGCTTTGGTCAAAATGTCATAAGTCACATGCCAAGTTCTACCCGTCACTATCTTGTCAATTTGAACCCATCCGCACATGCCTCTGGCTTTGGCCAAATGGCAGAATGACTGTCCCAAACCAACTCATCTATCTATGCAACAAATGAATACCCAGCAACTGTTAGTTATATGTATGCCCTAGAGGCCATTACTATACATAGGATGTATATTGTAGTGGATGCTGGGACATATATAGGGAGGACTTTCTTGCTCGACATGATAGTATGCTATCTGGTTGACCTTTACCTTAACGTGTATGCTGATTGTCTCTCTGTTACATGTTGGTAAAGCCCTTAGGATGTGTGCTTGACTACCTGGACTATGATGCGGATCATACTAGTGGGGACATGGTAGTCCATAAGTACATCCTTCAAAGTCCCTAGTCGTGGGTGTATCGAGACGGGGCATCGATATACCAGAGTAGACTAGCGTTTACCTTCTCGACCCATACAGATGGGCGATGGATGATCCCATATCCATTGGTGTTTGACATCAGAGATGATATACGGGTGCTCAGTAGAGACTGGGTACACTGGACGGACTCGCCGAGAACTCCCAGATGGTATTATACCTCACGTCAGATGGCAGTTCTCTGGTGACACTGGTACAGGTTAGTCTGTAGACCCGAGATCGTCATAGAGTCTTGTGTGGTTCCCGCTGTGCTTTGATTTCCATCTTACCACGTGCAAGAGGGCGTGCAAAACGGTGGTTTTTGGGTACAGTCCCGAGTCACATGGAGGCAATGAGCGATAGGAGGGGATTCGTCTCTCCCGGTATAGGGAGTTGATGTTGCGCTGTGTTCGATTGGCTATAACAGGAAATCCCTGGCCAGGGTTGCTGAGATTTACTGGTAAGTGTTACCAGTAGTTTCTCGAATTGTTATAGACCTCATATCGACACGACTTATCGAGCTATTGGGGTCTGACGTTTACCACCCCTAGGCGGGATATGCGACATATCAGACGATCAGACCGGACTGTGCGGTAGTGTTACCGGTCGGATTCAGTGGAGTGTGAGCGGGCTTGCTCGTCGATCTTCAGATCGCTCAATACCCGGGTGGCCGTTACGTTTAGAAGACCGCTTGTGGCTTGTGGCTGTTTGATATGATCATCATCTGCTGCCGGCGTATTGACGAGTCTTTAGAGTCCTACACAGAGGTTTCCTGGCTCAAGCGAAACGAAATAGGAGCGCATATGAGATATGTGCGGGACCGAGAATAATGCGTGTATGTGATACCGTATTCTATTCTCGCGATAAATGTATCGAATGGTTGTATGCGATATAACCTAGTTATCGATTCAAGCGTTGATTCGATAAGCCGATATATTGTATACTAGTCGGTTGTGTGCGACATAACCGGATCATTGAATCAAGTGTTGATTTAATGATTTAATGCATATTTATATATTTGATATATTACTTTGCATCAACTAGTATCGGTTTACTTAAGATGGATTTTCTCACTCGGATGTGCACATTGTATATTCGATATAGTTTTGTGCACTTGATTGTATCATGTTTGATGATACATGTTTGCTTGTGTTTGTGTAAAGATTGAACCATGGCTATTTAAATGATTAGGGTTTACATTTTCATATCTATTTATTTATTTATTTATTATGGAAATGATAATGAGAAGAATGGTTGCTAGTTTTGTTTTATTCTTTGAACCTTCATGAAGCATTGACTTTAGTCAACCATTCTTATCTCATCCTTAACCCTAACCATTCAAACTAACCTTGGTTTAATCTCTACACCTAACCATGGTTTGCTTATGATAAGAATGGATTTTCTTTTCTTTTTTAATTATTCTTATCATAACAATTTCCTTCTTCTTCTTCATTTCTTCAAGAGAAGAAAGCTTGCCTCCATCAATGGCAAGTGATGAAAAAGAGTGAGAAATCCAAATCTAAAGTCTACCCACTTCCTATTTCTTCATCCTCTACCTCTTGCCAAGTAGTAGAGTGTGTTTCCTTCACAAGTTTTCAAGACTTGATGAAGGTGGAGCTTGATTTAGCGATGCCTCGACGTAGATCATCTTCGGCATGGACATCGACGACCTAGCTCGCTTTTTCTCCGACGAAGCCGACTCTAGAGCCCGGATTCCTTTTGGACAGCGGAGACGACTTTGTTACGGAGCTATGGAGGTGGAGCACCGGATCTACAAAGGTTGTATTTCCGTATCTCATAGTTAAGTGTTAACTAGTTAGCTTTTTCGCCTAGTTTTCTAGCAAACGATCCGTAGTCGGGTTTCTCGGCACGTTAAAATTTGAAATTGCCATGGTCGATGGCTTGTGAGACCTCTCTAGTGTGTCTAGGAACCCTACAGTGGTATCAGAGCCTAGCTAGAGCCTTAGGCGAAGTCCAGACGAAATTTGAAGTCCGAACGAACCCGAAACCCGATCACAAACATGCTCTCTGTCCAATTTTTAAATATGTGGATTTTTCAAGATTAAAAATATCCAGAAAATCAAGCAGGGTTTATTATGAAATACTGTGCAAAACGGCGCTGTAACTCTGTCATGACGGCGCGGAACCGCGGCCTAAGCCCACGTGGCGCGGCGGTTCCGCGGCGAGACTGTAGACTCTTTGACTTTTCTTTGCACAGTAATTCCTTTTTCCTGGAGTTGGATTTTCTGGGAATTTTTAATATTTATTCAAGAGTTGAATTTTCTGCAGTTGTTTTGGGGATTCGGTGTTTCGATCGGAGTATCAAATTTTGTCTATGTGGCTTTCCGGATAAATTTTTAGAATATGTTAAAAAGTTCGACCGGATATAAATACCCAATTTTTCCCCTGTCGGGAAATTTCCAAGTGTTGGATTTTTCCGAAGTTTAACGACGTTCTAAGTAGTGCAAGTAACTCGATGGACCCTCTAGAAGACAACAAACCTTAACTCGATTATGTGACCGTCTTGAACTGCCCTTTGAACCTTCGGGTTTGGGGTAGTACGGCGTGCCACATGTGAGGCGTTGGCTTGACCCTTCTACGGCTGGACCGTCGGTACTGAGGCACGAACTGAATGTTGTTAGACTTATTTCATGTGTTGATCTGTATCGGGAAAACTTGGGTGTTCGAATGTTCAATCGGAAAGTTTAACATTTTCTATTTATCCGGAATGTGATACAATAATTGGAATTCACAAGTAGTTATGAGATAACTGAATGAATATTATAAACATAGCAGTTTAGTCTCACTTGATCGGTTGCTACGGAATTTTGATATGATCAAAACTCCGTCGCAATCACGTAGCGTACGCGGATACTCGCCGGGTAAACTTAATAGATAGCCTCACTCCATAGCCCTGACCAAGTGACTGTAGGAGAACCCCGTCGCCGAAAGCATCCGTTCGGGTGCTCGCGGTAGCGGTGTTCCGCCTTGGTGCACTTCGTCGACGGTATCGGGGGTGCGGCCGTCTACTGAAGTTTGCGACGAGCATTCGATCAGACTGTCGGGAATCTTGTTGAATTGCCCGACTAGATATTGAAAAGTGTTTTCGATAATGAGACTGAAATGCGGGGTTTATAATTGTTAGGCATGCGATGTCTAAGGAATTCATTTGGTCAGGCATGCGATGTCTGAGGTGGTTGCGGATTCCAACTGTTGTAGTTTTACACTTTCTTTTCTGTGACCGTAAGTGTAATATGTGATATCGCCGGTTTCGTTGCTATATGTCAACGACAATTGGGATGCGCATATTTACTTACGTTGATGACATGTGATGTTATGTGTTGCTGGATATGTTATATTGGATCGTCGCGTTTGAATAGCCGGGGGTTTTTATGTGAGATGAGTGTTTTTCATTTTCATTCATGTAAAAACTTGTATGTAATATTCTTTTATTGGGGCACTTCCAGGTTGCGGAAGTAGTCACCGTTTGTATATTATTTACTTTTCCGCACTAGGATAGACCCAAGGAGGAGGGCACAAGTAACCGGGTTCTGGAGTCCAGTGGGAGACCAACTCGAGGAGTCGAGTCCGGGTCTCCTAACTCTAGAATTGGTAGGGTTGCTTGCCGCTCTCGTAGGGGTCTAGGGGTGTGGGTTTGGCTATTCATCACGACCGTGGAATCCGTGTTTTATACTGGCTCGTATTGAAAACACGGACGTCCTAGTATATCCAATATTTCATATGATTCTTCTGCTGCGATATCTGTGATGTGATCATGTGATGTTCTGTGATAGATACAGTATATAGTATATATGATATATTATATAGGCGTTACTTATGTTTTACACCCGCGCTAGCCCTGCCCTGCTCTGCCGTTAGTTACCTAACCTAACGGTGCACGAGAGGACATCGAGGCGAATGCGGATGGCATAAGTGTACGTCGTATTTATCTGTGATGTTTAGGTATTTAAATGATGGGACTTCATTAATGTGATTAATGAAAATAAAAGAAACCTAAGATGTTGTAGAATCGAATTTCAAAATAAAACAGGTAGCTACAGTTCTTGCTTTGCACAGCGGTATATGTGATATATCCTGCACCTTATTCGATAAGGAAAGGACCGAGATCCCTTCACCGGGAGTGACTCCTTTAGCAATAACTGGCAGATGCTACACACTCGGTTTGTTTTTTGATTTCTTTTAAGTGTTTTTGCTTTGCACAGTGATATATGTGATATATCCCGCATCTCATTCGACGAGGAAAGGACCGACGATCCCTTCACCGGGAGTGACTCCTTTAGCAAAACTAGAAAAGCCTCAAAAGCACTCCATTTCAAAATTATTTGATTCTACAACGATATCAAGTTCATTACGCAATAGGTTTTCAGAAAAACCTGTCACAGCCCTCCGTCATTTCAGATACGTACTAGTTAGTATTCGTGCTGCGGTTGTTTGGCCTCCGTCAAGGCGTAATGTACGGTAGCTAACTAGTGCTTATCTGCTAGCATATGATGCGATTGGATTAGGGTATTCGTACGGCGTTGTTTGGCCTCCGTCAAAGGTCGTGCGGGTGGGTTTAATTCAATCAGGAAATGACGGGTTGAACTTGACTAGCGGACTATGGGTTGTTTGGCCTCCGTCAAGGTCATAGAGAGCTAGGGGCAAAATATTATCGGGAATTTCAAGTGTTGAAATTTGCAATGAGATTGCATACCTTCTATGAGATAGTTGGATCCCGATACCCGCTGCGAGTAAGAGTTACTCCTGGGAGAGTTTTATACATTACAATTAGCCGATCAAGTAGGTGTCTAGAAAGGTGTCAACGGGGTTACGCCTCTGGGAAAACGAGGTTTACATTAATTAAGTTCGTGCGAAAGCATGGGGGACCTCCCTCAAAGTACCGATACTGGCCTGGCTAAAAGATTGGCGAACTTGTAGTGTGTAATTAATCCCGGCTAGTCTTTCCTTTTAGGGTTTGAAGGAAGATTTGATAAAAAGCAGTGGGAGCCATCCTGATTAGATAAAATAATAACCAATATATTCTTGACAGAGCGCACGCTGAGTGTTTTCTTCTCTCTCTCTCCAGGTAGCGACCATATCACGCCTTAATCAAGATAATAATACGGATTATTGACCGAACCCGCTTGTTATACTGAGCTGGGGAACGTTGGTCCCGCTCCAACTTATAATTGTTATAAGACAGAACAGGAAATTGGGGATTACCAGAATTCCCGTGCCGCCCAAACGAAGAGAGTGCATGCTGATGCATCATCTTCGGGTGTGTTCATTATACAGAACTGTTTCTCAGTATCCTTTACGTCCTGGGTATGTGATACCAGATCAGGATCTCAGATATGTAATCTGTTACATAGGGCTACAGATAGGTAGAGAACTGAGAACGGGTGATAAGTTTCATGAGACAGAAAACGGGGCAAGTGTTGCAGCCAAGTCGGTTGGTCACTGTCACCCTGTATTACCGATACATTGATTCTGAACGAATGTTATTAGATACCGGACCTGATATACAAAATCATATCAGTCTCTTTATTAGTAAAGAAATGATAAAATTTTGTATTGTTGGATAATGTTTTGAAAATTTCCTATATCAAAAGTTGATCGGTTCAGGCACGTTATCTAAAAGCATTGATGTTCTTAATCAAACTACAGTTCTTTAGTATACGGAACACACACAAGAGGAAGAGTTCAGAAATGAACGAATCCTACTTGAGGCATTGTAGACTAGGTCAGATCAATGTGACCCGACTAGCTAGAGTTACATATAGATGCATATTTAAATCAGTTTGAATTTACATCTTGTGAAACTCGCCAGTCATGTCACAAAGATAAGATGACCATAGCTCCGTTTACTGGAAACAGAGAAAGAGTTACTGAACTCTTGGGATGATACATGTTGATGTATGTAGGTCCCCTGTCTACACATGCCAGGACTGGTTCTTTATACTTCATTACGTTCTCTGATAATCTCTTAAGATTCAGTCATATGTTCCTGCTGAAACATGAGTCCGAACCTTTTAAGATATTCACAGAATATAAGTTAGAAGTAGAGAACCAAAATACGGGTATAAGTATTATGTCCTATGATGAGATCAAGGAGGAGAATACTTGTGCACGGAAATCCTGAATTATTCTAAAGGAGAATGAGATTCTCTCTCAGCATTACTCCTCCGTATAAACCATAGCACGATGGTATGTCGGGGCGGAGCAGATACACCCTATTTGATATGGTGTGCTCTATGATGAGTACTACTGAGTTACCTTTTTCCTTAATGGGAGTTATGCACTTACGAAGTTGCATACCTATTGAATAGGATTCCAATCAAATTAGATGCCTACCACTTCATATTAGATATGATAAGGGAAGAGCCCATCTCTTAAGTTAGTTAAGATTTGGGGTTGTCCAGCTTATGTCTGAAAAGCAAAATCCGGACAAGCTCGAGGCAAATACTGTTATGTAGAACTGGAATGGTTCCAGCTATACAAATTACAGCAGATGATTTGATAAAACCAAAGGATTCAATAGTTACCGACGAACCTCAGCCTCTCCGCCGATCTAGTAGGGTTCCTCACCCACCTGAGAGATACTTCTGTTTCTCTATGACAGTGGGAGCGAGGATTGCATCATGAGATGATGACCCAACTAGTTTCGACCTGGCCATCAGGAGTAGGACTCTGTGAGAATGGCTGGATGTTTATCGATCTGAGATGGAATCCATATACACCAACAAAGTATGGACTTTAGTTGCTATATCTGAAGGGTTAAATCCCCATCAGGAGCAAGTATATCTTGAGAAGATTACTTGGTGTAGATGGAAAAGTTGAGACTTTCAAAGCTAGACTTGTTAAAGGTTTGCATAATTGACCAGATATGGATCATAATGAAACCTTTTTCTAAGGATCTATGCTTAAGTCCATCCAGATCCTACTTGCCACGGCTACATACCATGACTACGATCTCTGGTGGTTGGGTGTCTTGACTGCTTTTCTAAATGATGATTTGGAAGAGAGCGTCTATAAGTACACAGCCAGAGGGCCTCGTAGACAGTGGGAGCAGCGGAAACGTGTGCAAGATGCTTTATAGGATAAAGCAGGCATCGCGGAGTTGGAACATCTGTTTTGATGAATTAGTCAAAGAGTTTGACATCATCAAAATGGTAGATGAACCTTGTATAAACAAAAAGGTAGTAGGGAGTATGGTGACGATCCTCGTAGAGTACGTGGATGACATCATCTTGATGGGGAAGGAGTTTCCTATGCTACGCTAGATCAATCTCCGCTTATCACGATGATTCTCCATATAGGATCAAAGTGATACCTCCTAAATCCTGGGTTTTTGGATCTATAAGATAGATCTAATTGGATGTTAGGACTCTCACTAGTTGTAGTGAGACGGTATCAACCGATCCTGGGGAGAATCACTGGAAGGGTTCCAGGGTGATAAAGACGACTGAGTGTCAGTCACAGGCATTGTCTATACCCTCAGTAAAGGGACGGTATGTTGGAAGAGTTCTAAGAAAAATACCGTGACATACTAGACGATAAAGGCAGGATACATCGCTACTTAAGATGCTACCAAAGAGGCAGTCTGGGTGTATATTGGTTCATGAGATGAACTTAGTTCCTCCCATTGTGTGACAATGGAGTTGTGGCTTATGCCAAGGAACGTCCGTCCCATCAGTGATCCAGACATATTCTAAGGCAGTATCACCTGATCAAGGAGATAGTTGATCTCCAGGGTGATCGAGGTAAGGAGAGTAGATTCTGAGGACAACACAGCGGATCCACTAACAAAGGCCTGTTCCCAGAGAGAGACTTTTATGGGATGGTTGAGTATGAGATACTGCAACCACTGCTATCAGATGGCCCTAGTGCAAGTGGGAGATTGTTAGTTATATGTATGCCCTAGAGGCCATTACTATACATAGGATGTATATTGTAGTGGATGCTGGGACATATATAGGGAGGACTTTCTTGCTCGACATGATAGTATGCTATCTGGTTGACCTTTACCTTAACGTGTATGCTGATTGTCTCTCTGTTACATGTTGGTAAAGCCCTTAGGATGTGTGCTTGACTACCTGGACTATGATGCGGATCATACTAGTGGGGACATGGTAGTCCATAAGTACATCCTTCAAAGTCCCTAGTCGTGGGTGTATCGAGACGGGGCATCGATATACCAGAGTAGACTAGCGTATACCTTCTCGACCCATACAGATGGGCGATGGATGATCCCATATCCATTGGTGTTTGACATCAGAGATGATATACGGGTGCTCAGTAGAGACTGGGTACACTGGACGGACTCGCCGAGAACTCCCAGATGGTATTATACCTCACGTCAGATGGCAGTTCTCTGGTGACACTGTTACAGGTTAGTCTGTAGACCCGAGATCGTCATAGAGTCTTGTGTGGTTCCCACTGTGCTTTGATTTCCATCTTACCACGTCCAAGAGGGCGTGCAAAACGGTGGTTTTTGGGTACAGTCCCGAGTCACATGGAGGCAATGAGCGATAGGAGGGGATTCGTCTCTCCCGGTATAGGGAGTTGATGTTGCGCTGTGTTCGATTGGCTATAACAGGAAATCCCTGGCCAGGGTTGCTGAGATTTACTGGTAAGTGTTACCAGTAGTTTCTCGAATTGTTATAGACCTCATATCGACACGACTTATCGAGCTATTGGGGTCTGACGTTTACCACCCCTAGGCGGGATATGCGACATATCAGACGATCAGACCGGACTGTGCGGTAGTGTTACTGGTCGGATTCAGTGGAGTGTGAGCGGGCTTGCTCGTCGATCTTCAGATCGCTCAATACCCGGGTGGCCGTTACGTTTAGCAGACCGCTTGCGGCTTGTGGGTGTTTGATATGATCATCACCTGCTGCCGGCGTATTGACGAGTCTTTAGAGTCCTACACAGAGGTTTCCTGGCTCAAGCGAAATGAAATAGGAGCGCATATGAGATATGTGCGGGACCGAGAATAATGCGTGTATGTGATACCGTATTCTATTCTCGCGATAAATGTATCGAATGGTTGTATGCGATATAACCTAGTTATCGATTCAAGCGTTGATTCGATAAGCCGATATATTGTATACTAGTCGGTTGTGTGCGACATAACCAGATCATTGAATCAAGTGTTGATTTAATGATTTAATGCATATTTATATATTTGATATATTACTTTGCATCAACTAGTATCGGTTTACTTAAGATGGATTTTCTCACTCGGATGTGCACATTGTATATTCGATATAGTTTTGTGCACTTGATTGTATCATGTTTGATGATACATGTTTGCTTGTGTTTGTGTAAAGATTGAACCATGGTTATTTAAATGATTAGGGTTTACATTTTCATATCTATTTATTTATTTATTTATTATGGAAATGATAATGAGAAGAATGGTTGCTAGTTTTGTTTTATTCTTTGAACCTTCATGAAGCATTGACTTTAGTCAACCATTCTTATCTCATCCTTAACCCTAACCATTCAAACTAACCTTGGTTTAATCTCTACACCTAACCATGGTTTGCTTATGATAAGAATGGACTTTCTTTTCTTTTTTAATTATTCTTATCATAACAATTTCCTTCTTCTTCATTTCTTCAAGAGAAGAAAGCTTGCCTCCATCAATGGCAAGTGATGAAAAAGAGTGAGAAATCCAAATCTAAAGTCTACCCACTTCCTATTTCTTCATCCTCTACCTCTTGCCAAGTAGTAGAGTGTGTTTCCTTCACAAGTTTTCAAGACTTGATGAAGGTGGAGCTTGATTTAGCGATGCCTCGACGTAGATCATCTTCGGCATGGACATCGACGACCTAGCTCGCTTTTTCTCCGACGAAGCCGACTCTAGAGCCCGGATTCCTTTTGGACAGTGGAGACGACTTTGTTGCGGAGCTATAGAGGTGGAGCACCGGATCTACAAAGGTTGTATTTCCGTATCTCATAGTTAAGTGTTAACTAGTTAGCTTTTTCGCCTAGTTTTCTAGCAAACGATCCGTAGTCGGGTTTCTCGGCACGTTAAAATTTGAAATTGCCATGGTCGATGGCTTGTGAGACCTCTCTAGTGTGCCTAGGAACCCTACAGCAGCTACCAAACACTATGCCTTAACTTTGGCTAAAATGCATAGCTTGAATACTACTGAATACCCAAAAGAAGTGACGGAGGGCTACGGCTGGTTTTTGGCGAAAAACCTTTAACGTAACGAACTTGATATCGCTGAAGGAACCTGATAGCTTTTTTAAAATATAGTGGCGAAAACCTTTTGCTAAGAGGTCACTCCCGGTGAAGGGATCTCGGCTCTTTCCTCGTGGAATGAGGTGCAGGATATTCCACTGAATACCGCGATGCAAAGCAACATGTAATCGACTATAGTGAAGTTATTACCCTGACGCAAACTTCTGCCCAAGGAGTCAGTCCCGGTGAAGGGATATCGGCCCTTGCCCCGTCGAATGAGGTGCGGGATATTCCACTGAATACCGCTATGCAAAACAAAAGGAAACGTCTTTGCAATAACACTTTTTAAATTTGTTCCAACAACTGCCAAATAGGTTTGCTTTCCTTTGCATTGATCAAAATCAACGCAGTCCCATCAATAATCACACCAGAAAAGAACGAAAATAAAATGTACGTATATGCCATCCGCATTCTTCACTGGGTCCCGTCATCACCCGTTAGGTTACTTAACTAACGACAGAGCGGGGACTGGACTAGCGCGGGTGTAAAACATATACAACATCTATTAGTATATAAACCAATATACAATAATCGCTCCAGGCGTGATAATATGCAACAATACAGAAAAGTAATAAGCATCACAGAACAATACAGATAATCTGGGATCCCCTGGTTTCACAGAGCCGCTGCTGAAACCCGACGTTCCACTGTCGTGTGGATAGCCTGTGCAATGAAACCTAGACCCCTACGGGTGCGGCAAGTTACCCGCCAAAACCTGAAGCGAGGCAGCCCCTTACAGCAAAGTGAATGGACCACCCAGCACTTCACGAAATCCGGTAATCTTGGGCACCCCTCCTTGGGTCAACCTGTACCCCCTACGAGTGCGGCGAATAGTCTGGCAATTTTAGAGTAAGGCCTCTCTGCCTCTCAAAGCCATGAGATGAGGACCCGTTGCCCTCCAAAACCCGGCTATCCATGCACTTCGTCGCGGGGCAAAACCTAGTACAGTAATGAAAAATAGTACAACAGGTACATCGACCGCAACCTGGTCGTGCCCCAAAAGAATATTATACAACAGGCAGTGACGTCAGTCCACAAGTTGGACGCTCGCCCCGCAATATCAAATGTACAAATAAATCCAAACTGCACTGTCATTGCACACTACTATCCACCACGACAAATCCGCAACATTACAGCACAACACAGAACATCAACGCGAATGTCACGTTCGCAAACCCGTCTAAAAGAACTATAGCAATCAGACGCGGTTTACCGATCAAATGACATTCCCGGTCGGAGATATAATGCAAGTACTGTAAACTAACATGTTTAAATTTCGATCTACTAAATATCACAAAGTGGGCCCCACGAACAACTGGTGAACAGTAACAAAATCTGGGCCCAAAAGATATATACCAAAAACCCCAATTTCCAGCAGAGAAGACACTGTGCAAATTTGGTGCACTGATTCAATAGAACGGCCGCGGATGCGCGGCCAAACCATGGGTTTGGCCGCGATTCCGCGGCAGTTTGGTGGAATCACGTGCTCAAATTTGGTCGGTGTGCTTCTGAAACCCTGCACAACTTTCTGTGATATGTAGAATAATTTTAGGACATCATTTAAAATCGACAGAAACTGTGAAACTTGAAAATTGTGTTTTTCGATATCCGGTTCGATCGATGTTTTAAACGCGTTAGCACAAGTTAGTATAGCAAAATGGTGAGGCTCTGATACCAATGTAAGTCTACGGTAGCGCCCCGGCCGTCTACAGACGCCAAATGCGGAACAAAAACTTTTTAACTGGCGCTATCGTATACTATAACCCGGATATGCCATTATTGCTAAACTAACAAACTGTAAAGAGTGTAGAAAGGTTATACCGAACGATCCGAGTCCTTCGTTCTTTAACCATCATCCCACGCTCCGTTGCGGCTGCTCCGATCTCGTCGATCTCCGATCTACTCGTCCAGGTGGCACCACATCACTGATTCTTTAAACGGGCTCCCGCCTCTGACTCGAGGCAACTCGGTCGTCAAGTTTGCTAAAAGAGACGACCAAGATTGATGTAGTGAATGAGTAGAAGACTTTGTCTCGTTCCGTCCAAAGCTATGGACGAACGGTTAATGAAGTTGCCACTCGAATCGGGTGATGGAATGAAATGAGCTGTGAAATTCCATACACCCCAAAATCTATCATAATCTTTTTACCAGATGAAAACTCAAGTGAGAGAGAGAGAGGAGGGGGCCGGCCATATATAGGGAGGAGGAGGGTGAGTGTAGGAGAGGGGGGTGACCACAAGAAAATATCATGTGTGAACACAAACAAATATCTCTAGTGTGAACACAAACAAATATCTCAAGTGTGAACACAAAGTGTGAACACACCAAAAGCAACCAATGAAAATACAACACCATTTAATCTAGTCACCTCATCTAGATGCTTCTAGAAACTTCCACACTCATCTCAAGAAAAGATAAATCCGCCTTTAACCGAATGTTAAAAGACGGCTGATAGAAAACTGGAAACTGGCAACTTCCAAAAGTGATCCCGAAACAAATTTCAGGATAACCCCGTAACTGTATAAATATAACCGCATTTGTATTACGACCGAATACAAATGTAACTGAGACAAAGATATTATATCTACTCAATACAATACTCGGATCCAGCTTAAACCAAAACCGACCAGTATCATCTGCCCGAGAACTGACACGTGCGTAAACGCACGTGCATTTTCCGAACCCTGCCATAAAACCATACGGCCTCTACAACGTTTCGCCCGAACTTGGGAAACTGTCTGTGGGGGACTCTAATGACTCGTCAGTACCCTGGCAGTGGGTTTAACCACAAACCGTCAGCGGCACTAGCAATGCGTAACGGCTGCCCATGGACTGACCTCAAGGGAGGTCGATGAGCGAACTCATCCGGCAACCCTACTGAGCCTAACAGTGACAATGTATATACAGTCCGGTCCGTTCGTCTATGAGTATCGCATATTTTCCTAGGGGGCTAGTAACGTCAGACCCCCAATAGCAGTATAAGTCGTGTCGGAGTGTAGCCCAATAACACCCTGAGATACTACTGGAGTACCTACCAGTAAATCTCCTGCCACGGCCGTGGGCTATGTGTAATGGCTCTCCTAGACACAGCACGATCTCGCCCCCAATACCGGGAGAGACGAATCCCCTGCCGATCCGCTCATGTGCCTCCATATGGCTCGGGACTGTACCCAAAAACTACCTGTTTGCACGACTCCTTTGAGCCGTGGTAGGGTAGAAATCAAAGCACAGTGGGAACTCACACGAGATAAATGACGACCTCAGGTCGATGAACTAACCTGTACACATGTCACCAGAGAACTGCTATCTGACGATATGTATAATACCAACTAGCAGATTCCCGGCGAGTCCTGTCCGGTGTACTCATAACCCAATGAGCACCTGTATACATCTTAGGTGATCCAACTGACACCAGTGGCTTGTGAGACCGGCCACCGCCCCTCGACGGGGTCTCGACTGTATACACTAGTCTACTCTACAGTATCGATGCCCTGTCTCGAAACTCCCACGACTAGGGACCACTATTAAGGATATGCGTATAAACTACCCAACTCTCACGTATATGATCGCCATCATACTGTTGGTAGTAAAGCAAGATCCTAAGGGCTCTATCAAAGTATAACATGTAATCAGTCACCTGAACATGTACACGACTGATAAAGGCAAACCAGATAGCATACTATCATCTCGAGTAAGACTGTCCTACCGGTATAGGTCCTCCGCAATCATTGCAATCACGTACCTGCGATACAATAATTGACTATGAGGGCACTATCTCCAACAAACAGCACATCATACTCTGCCACTGACATCTCCGCAGTCTGGCGTAAGGACTCGAACCTGCGTGCTCTAGCATCTCTGACACTCGGTGGGAGAAAGTGGGCAAGGAATAGCGCCACGAACTCTGTCTAGGTCATAGGAGGAAAATCCTGCTGCTCTGCCCTTCTCGACTAATTCGCACCATTTCTGCGCAAGACCTTCCAGGCGAAAGCTCGCGAACTCAACCCATCTCGCATCTGCGCATCTGAGGGAACGACATATCCGAGCCATCCTATCAATGAAGGACTGTGGGTCCTCAGCTGCATCGGTGCCTGTGAAGACCGGAGGCTTCAGCCTCATGAACTCTGATAGAGATACTGTAATCACCTCCATAGCTGCAGGGGCAACTGATTGTGCGGTAGGTACCATCGCAGTCTCTGTATCGGGTGGAGCTACCTCTGATCGCTGCGCTCGAAGCGTTCCAACTAGCGATCCTATCATCTGGCGCATCTCCTGCATGCTGGATCCCATAGTCTGGCGCATCTCCTGCATACCAGCCCATAGCGTGGAGATCTGATCTATCACAGGAGGAACAACCTGCTCGGGTACAACCGGTATACTGCCCAGATCAGTCCTTGTCTCAAATGAATCAAATCGAATCTCGGCCCTCGCGGCCGCTCTCTGCGCCCTCGTAGTCTTTGGCGGCATAATGGCAGAAAGGAAAATAGGATTCGATAAGGATGCAGAAATCGAATCGCAAGAATGTATATACTCAAGAAGGAATTTAAATCAATAAGTCCTAAGGTCGCTTTGGCGAAGTACCGTGTCGTGAGTATGCCGCGGAACATACGCACGCTACGCCACTCTACGTCAGCTACCTACTCCATCATACCAGGTCATCCTACACCCCGAAAGGTAAAACCTATGCTCTGATACCAACTTTGTCACGACCCGAATATTTCGACTCGTGACCGGCACTTAACCACGCAACGTCTACAGGCGTAACGCGACTAAGTAAGCCGAACCCAGAAATCAAAACCATTTAAAAGTAGTGAGTGTTGAAAACATTCAATTAAAACATTTAGAAAACCTTAATAGCTCAATGAAGTTCTTTTTAAAATTTAATTATCCTTAATATAATTTTTGCAGCATTTCCTTTGTAAAAGTAACCCCGAAAATCGGGTATAAAACAGGATATATGTGAAAATGATATATAAAGAAATAAAACATCCCCAACGGGAGCAATCACTCCTAACGGCGGAAACAATCACCACAATAGTAATATACTGTAAGTCTACGGTAGCGCCCCGGCCGTCTACAGACGCCAATTGCGGAATAAAAACTTTTTAACTAGCGCTATCGTATACTATAACCCGGATCTGCCATTATTGCTAAACTAAGAAACTGTAAAGAGAGTAGAAAGGTTATACCGAACGATCCGAGTTCTTCGTTCTTTAACCATCATCCCATGCTCTGTTGCGGCTGCTCCGATCTCGTCGATCTCCGATCTGCTCGTCCAGGTGGCACCACGTCAACGATTCTTTAAACGGGCTCCCACCTCTGACTCGAGGCAACTCGATCGTCAAGTTTGCTAAAAGAGACGACCAAGATTGATGTAGAGAATGAGTAGAATACTTTGTCTCACTTTGTCCAAAGCCGTGGACGATCGGTTAATGAAGTTGCCAATTAAATCGGGTGATGGAATGAAATGAGCTATGAAATTTCCATACACCCCAATACTATCATAATCTTTTAACCAAATGAATCAATTTTGTGTATGTGAGAGAGGAGGGGGCCGACCATATATATGGAGGTGGGGGGGTGAGTGCAGGAGAGGGGGAGGTGACAATAAGAGAAATATCTAGTGTGAACACAAAGTATGAACACATTAATGAAATAATGAGTAACTAATCCTTGTCACCAAAAACCATTAATGCAACATATGAGTCATAAGCCTAATCACTACTTCTAGAACCTTCTAGAATCATGACTCACCCTCATCCAAGAAAAGATAAATCCGTCTTTAACCGAATGTTAAAAGACGGACGATAGAAAACTGGAAACTGGCAACTTCCAAAAGTGATCCTGAAACGAATTTCAGGACAACCCTGTAACTGTATAAATATACCCGCATTTGTATTACGACCGAATACAAATGCAACTGAGAAAAAAATAATATATCTACTCAATATAATACTCGGATCCAGCTTAAACCAAAGCCCACCAGTATTATCTGCCCGAAATATGACACGTGCGTAAACGCACGTGCATTTTCCGAACCCTGCCATAAAACCATACAGCCTCTACAACGTTTCGCCCGAACTTGGGAAACAGTCTGTGGGGGACTCTAATGACTCGTCAGTACCGTGGCAGTGGGTTTAACCACAAGCCGTCAGCGGCACTAGCTGTGCGTAACGGCTGCCCATGGACTGACCTCAAGGGAGGCTGATGAGCGAACTCATCCAGAAACCCTACTGAGCCTAACAGTAACAATGTATATACAGTCCGGTCCGTTCGTCTATGAGTATCGCATATCTGCCTAGAGGCTGGTAACGTCAGACCCCCAAAAGCAGTATAAGTCGTGTCGGAGTGAAGCCCAATAACACCCAGAGATACTACTGGAGTACCTACCAGTAAATCTCTTGCCACGGCCTTGGCTTTATGTAATGGCTCTCCTAGACACAGCACGATCTCACCCCCAATACTGGGAGAGACGAATCCCCTGCCGATCCGCTCACGTGCCTCCATGTGCCTCGGGACTGTACCCAAAAACTACCTGTTTGCACGACTCCTTTGAGCCGTGGTAGGGTAGAAATCAAAGCACAGTGGGAACTCACACGAGACAAATGACGATCTCAGGTCAATGAACTAACCTGTATACATGTCACCAGGGAACTGCTATCTGACGATAAGTATAATACCAACTAGCAGATTCCCTGCGAGTCCTGTCTGGTGTACTCATAACCCAATGAGCACCTGTATACATCTTAGGTGATCCAACTGACACCAGTGGCTTGTGAGACCGGCCAGCTCCCCTCGTCGGGGTCTCGACTGTATACACTAGTCTACTCCGGAGTATCGATGCCCTGGCTCGAAACTCCCACGACTAGGGACCACAATTAAGGATATGCGTATAAACCACGCAACTCTCATGTATATGATCACCATCATACTGTAGGTAGTAAAGCAAGATCCTAAGGGCTCTATCAAAGTGTAACCGTGATCAGTCACCTGAACCTGTACACAACTGATAAAGGCAAACCAGATAGCATACTATCATCTCGAGTAAGACTGTTCTACTGATATAGGTCCCCCGCAATCATTGCAATCACGTGCCTGCGATCCAATAATTGACTCTGAGCGCACTATATCCAACAATCTCCCACTTGCACTTAAGGCTAATTATTGCGATGTCGACTACTCACAGCCCGTGTGAAACCGAACATCTTGTAAGTCGATGTAGTACACCCCAGTACTTGTGGGGAGGCGGAATTTTCAAAAACGATCAAGTTTAAAGAACGAACATCGACTAACCGCTTGAATCGAAGCTAAACTATAAATAACCGTACACAAAGAGTTTCTTATCAATTGTGTTTAGGGATTATACCTAATGAAACCGGTCCTTCGTCTTTGTGTCCTCCTTTGTTCTCCTCGACCTTCTCTAGGTAGTAGACGATCCACCCGAGAGCAAAACAACAAGCTACACCTCTAACTTGAGGTAACTAATCTACTTTGATTGCTAATCAAAGAAGAAAGGATGATATAGAGTGAAGGTAATGGATGTTTAAGTCTAACTAAACCTTTGATCTCAACACATGAGGATTAAGGATTAGTCTCTTGAAGATGAGAGCTTGAGGAGAGAGAATATGATAATGATAATGAGATGAGATTGTGAGTGTATCATAATATATTATGAAGCATTCTTATTTTAGAATAATGAATAATAGAAATGAATAAGCATGCTTCATAAATGCAAAGTGGTGATTCATTAAGCATGTGTCATTATCATTTATGGTGCAATAATGATAATGATGAATCACCCTCATGACTCACAATCTTATCCAAAGTAACCTCCTTAGTCATATCTTCTAGAAGCTTCTCGCACATTTACGAGAACGCCCCTCCGATCCACAAAAATACGGAAAAACTTTAGACTGTAAAAATCCAATAACCGGATACTAGTAACTGGCTTAAACCAAAGCCGACTGGTAAAAACTGTGCGAAAGTCGTACGTGCGTAAACGCACGTATGCGTCCGAACCCTTTGCCGCAAAACCATGCGACCTCTATATCGTTTCGCCTGGAGTAGGAAACTCTCTGTGTGGGACTCTAGAGACTCGACTACTACGCTGGCAGTGGGTTTAACCACAGACCGCAAGCGGCACTAGCTGTACGTAACGGTCCCCAGGTAGTTGTCGATAAGAAGGCCGATGAGGAAACCCATCCGAACTCCTACTGAGTCTGATGTGACAATCTCCATACAGTCCGGTCCGTTCGTCCAAGACTATCGCATATCGGGCCTAGGGAGGCGGCAAGCGTCAGTCCCCTAATAGCGGTATAAGTCGTGTCGGAGGGAAGCCCATTACACCCTGAGAAACTACTGGAACCTACCAGCAAATCTCGCTTGCCCTGGCCAGGGACTTTGCGTAATGGCTCTCTGACACAGCACGATATCTACTCCCAATACCGGGAGGGACGAATCCTGTCTAACCGCCACTGCCTCCAAGTGCTCGGGACTGCACCCAACTGCTACCTGTTTGCACGACTCCTATGAGCCGTGGTAGGGTAGCAATCTAAGAACAGTGGGACACACTCGAGGTGAAGTAGCAGTGTCAAGTCAGCGGACTACGCTGTACTCATGTCACCTGGGAACTGCTCACTGACGACTGGTATCAAACCAACCAACAGTTCCCTGTGAGTCCTGTCCGGTGTACCCGTAACCTAACGAGCACCTGCATACTATCTCCAGTACGACGTACTGACGGCTGTGGGACAGACCATCTCCCCAACTGGGATGAGAAGCGTACACACTAGTCTACTCCGGATATCGATGCTCTGTCTCGATAATCCAACGACCAGGGACCTGAATAAGGATGTGCTTGTAGACTACCCAGCCCCCACTAGTGTGACTGCCATCACAACGCTGGTAGACAAGCAAGATCCTAAGAGCTCTATCAATACATACACTCACATATTAAGATAGAAAAACCAAGTAGCATACTACCATGTTTAGCAAGACTGTTATATACATGTGAATATCCCAAGCTTCCATTAAGTAATATACAAACTAGTGTGATACAGTAATGGCCTTCTAGGGCATAAACACTAACAATCTCCCACTTGCACTAGGGCCATGTACTGGCATATCGTAGACCAATGATCTCGAGTAGCCTCTCGAACTGAATCTGAGGAAGGGCCTTCGTGAATGGATCAGCCATGTTCTCTTCAGAAGCAACTCTCCGAACCTCGATCTCCTGACGATCAATGATCTCCCTGATCAGGTGATACCGCCTCAAGATGTGTCTGGACTTCTGATGGGACCTTGGTTCCTTCGCTAAAGCTATAGCTCCGTTGTTGTCGCAATACAGAGGTATTGGATCAACTATGGTAGGAACCACCTGAAGTTCTGTTAGGAACTTCTTCATCCAGACTGCTTCTTTTGCGGCATCGCAAGCAGCTATATACTCCGCTTCCATCGTCGAGTCAGCAACGGTGTCCTGCTTGGAGCTCTTCCAGCACACCGCCCCTCCATTGAGGGTAAAGACATAACCCGACATGGACTTGGAATCGTCCTTATCACTCTGGAAGCCGGAATCAGCAAAGGCCTCCAACCTGAGGTCTTTTCCGCCGTAAACCAAGAACATCTCCTTAGTCCTCCTCAGGTACTTGAGAATGTTCTTTACTGCTATCCAGTGTTTCTCCCCTGGGTCTGACTGATACCGGCTTACCACGCTCAGTGCGTAAGCTACATATGGTCTGGTGCACAACATCGCATACATTATAGAGCCTACCGCAGAAGCGTAGGGTATAATAGACATGCGTTCCCTTTCCTAATCAGTCTTGGGAGACATCTCTTTGGAGAGGGTGATTCCGTGACAAGCCGGTAGATTACCGCGCTTAGAATCTTCCATACTGAATCTTTTCAGTACAGTGTCGATATACCTGGACTGCGAAAGTCCCAACATCCTTTTGGATCTATCACGATAGATCCGGATCCCCAGAATGTAAGAGGCATCACCCAGGTCTTTCATGGAGAACCTGTGTGACAAGAATCCTTTGACAGATTGTAGCATAGGAATGTCATTTCCTATCAATAGAATGTCATCCACGTACAAGACGAGGAATACGACACTTCTGGCCACAACTTTACTATATATGCACGGTTCATCTGGATTTTTGATAAAGTCATACTCTTTGACTGTCTCATCAAAACAGATGTTCCAACTCCGCGATGCCTGCTTTAGTCCATAAATAGACTTAAGCAGCTTGCATACTTTCCCGCTGCTCCCACTCTGATTGAAACCCTCTGGCTGATCCATATAGACGCTCTCTTCTAAATTTCCATTCAGAAAAGCCGTCTTTACGTCCATCTACCAGATTTCATAATCATGGAAGGCAGCAATAGCAAGAAGGACCCGAATGGATTTGAGCATAGCCACTGGAGAAAAAGTTTCGTCATAGTCCAAACCAGGTCTTTGACGAAATCCCTTTGCAACAAGTCTAGCCTTATAGGTTTCCACCTGTCCATCTACACCAATCTTTTTCTTGAAGATCCATTTGCATCCTATGGGTTTTACCCCATCTGGAGCAAAGTCCAAAGTCCATACTTTGTTGGTGTACATGGACTCCATTTCGGTCCGCATTGCATCTAGCCATCGTACCGAGTCGCCGCTCTGGATGGCCTGCCGGAAGTCAGTAGGTTCATCATCATCTATGATGCAATCCTCTCTATCCCCATCTATGAGAAAACCGTAGTATCTCTCAGGCGGATGAGACGGCCTACTACTCCTGCGGAGGGGTGCGGGAATGTCCTGTTCTTCTTGAACCTCTGGTTCTACCAAACTTTCAGTAGCAGTTTGTGGTTCTGGAATTTCTTCCAGTTCTATTTCGCTCCCACTTATTTCCTTTTCTAAAAACTGATTTTCCAGAAAATGGGCATTACGAGAAACAAAAACCTTTTGTTCCTCTGCGTAATAGAAATAATATCCCTTGGAGTTCTTTGGATATCCCACAAACATACATTTTACTGATCGTGCCTCGAGCTTGTCCACATGCTGCTTTTTAACAAAAATTGGACATCCCCAAATCTTTATATGCTGAAGATGGGGTTTCTTCCCAGTCCACATCTGATATGGAGTGGTAGGCACAGTCTTGGTAGGAGCCCTGTTCAGAAGATATGCCGCTGATTCTAGCGCATAACCCCAGAAAGATCGTGGTAACTCAGCATTACTCATCATGGATCGTACCATATCCAATAGGGTTCGATTCCGTCTCTCCGATACACCGTTATGCTGTGGAGTGTATGGAGGAGTAAGCTGAGAGAGAATTCTTTTCTCTTTTAGGTAACCTAGGAACTCGGCACTTAAGTATTCTCCACCTCGATCAGATCTTAGTGTCTTAATACTTTTGCCGGTTTGGTTTTCTACTTCATTCTTATACTCTTGGAATTTCTCAAAAGCCTCGGATTTATGTTTCATCAGATAAATGAATCCGTATCTTGAGTAATCATCCGTGAAAGTAATGAAATAGGAAAAACCACCTCTCGCATGTGTAGACATTGGACCGCATACATCGCTGTGTATGAGTCCTAAGAGCTCGCTCGCTCTTACTCCTTGTCCAGTAAATGGAGTCTTTGTCATCTTTCCTTTGAGACAAGATTGACAAGTGTCATAAGATTGATATTCGAACAAGTCTAAATATCCTTCTCTATGCAACTTAGTCAACCTTCTCTCATTGATGTGACCCAGTCTACAATGCCATAAGAAAACTTTATTTAAATCTGGAGACTTTCTTTTTAGTGTGTTCTGGACATTGAAAATTTGGAGTTGGTTTAACACATATATGCCGTTATTTAGAGTACCGGACCCAATCAAACCATGATTAAGGTGGATGTTAACAACATCTCTTACAAACGTGAAATCATAACCTTTATTTGATAACAAGGAAACTGATATGATATTACACGTTAAACTTGGTACAAAATAACAGTTATGCAAAACCAAAATGTGTCCACTTGTCAATCCTAGGTGATAATCCCCGACGGACGCAGCTCCCACGCTAGCTCCGTTAGCAACCCTGAGGATCATATCACCTTCCTTCAGCACTCTACGGTTTCTCAGTGCCTGCAATGAATTGCAAATATGAGATCCTGATCCGGTATCCAATACCCAGGAAGTAGAGTTGATCGACAGACAATTCTCAATTACAAACACACCTGAAGTCGAAGCCACAGCTTGCTTCGGTTCCTGGTTCTTGGCGTTCCATGCCTTGCAATCCTTCTTCCAGTGCCCTTTCCTGTGACAATGGAAGCACTCATCCGGGCCAACTATCGGTACTGCTATCTTTTTCTTTCCCTTCTTTCCCACCTTACTAACACCTCCTCTAGGTTTGGGTGCGGCCTTCTTCTTCCTTCCTTTGGCCCTAGCCTTGGACCCGGAAGAAGATGCACCGCCAACAAACATAGCGGGTGTTTCCCTTGCCTTCTGCAAGGTGCCCTCTGCACTCCTTAACATGTTCAGGAGTTCCGCAAGTTCAACTTCTTTTCCTTGAAGATTGAAGTTGAGGATAAACTGGGCGTAGGTGGGAGGAAGGGACTGGAGAATAAGGTCTGTATACAGCTCATTATCCAAAGTCGTCCCAAGGTCTGCGAGCTCTTCAATATAGCCGATCATCTGTAGGACATGTTCACCTACCGATGACCCGACAGCCAACCTCGCTCGAAACAATTTCTTAGAGGTCTCGTATCTTGCTATACGAGATTGCTCTCCATAAAGTTCCTTTGTATGGAGAAATATGCCATCTAAGGACATATCCTCGTGCCTCCTCTGATGTTCATTGTTCATAGAGGCAAGCACGATGCACTTGGCTCTCGCGCAATCTAAATCCCAGGTTTTACGGATTTCCTTATCCGCATTGCTGGATTTGGGACCAGGGACAGCAGGTGCCGTAGCGGTGAGGACGTACCCCAGTTTGTCATAGGTCAAAGCCATTTTGACATTCCGCAGCCAATCTTTATAGTTTGGCCCCGTCAGTATATTCTTTTCTAAAAGTAACTTAAGTCCAGTCATTTTCAGGGTCGCTGCAATTAGGAGAGAGAGAAGAAAACACTTTAGCATGATGCTCTTGCAAGTTTAGAGTGGTTTTTAGTTTATCTAAACTGGATGGCTCCCACTGTTTCTCGAATCCTTCCTCAAACCATAAAAGAAGAATTAGCCAGGACTATTCTCACCGTACAATACTTGCTTAAACCGTTCAGCCAGGCCAGTGTCGATACTTCGAGGGAGGTTTTCCAACGCTTTCGCGAAGTTCCTTAATTAAATAACCTCTTTTCTCTGGGGGCGTAACCCCGCTGACACCTTTCTGGACACCTACTAGGTTTATAGCATTGATCGTTAAGTGACGAATATCCTGATAAGTAGCATATACTCACAGTAGGATCGGGATCCAAATATCATCGTATGATAATGTTGAAGGAATCCTACCAACATTCATCAAACTCCAAATGGTATGCATCTCTTTGCAAATTTCAGTTTCTTTAGAAATTCCCGATATAAGTTTTTGCCCCATGCACTTATGACCTTGGCTTTGGTCAAAATGTCATAAGTCACATGTCAAGTTCTACCCGTCATTATCTTGTCAATTTGAACCCATCCGTATATACCCCTGACTTTGGTCAAATGGTAATACGACTGTCCCAAACCAACTCATCTATCTTATGCAACAAATGAAAACCCAGCAGCTACCAAACACTATGCCTTGACTTTGGCCAAAATGCATAGCTTGAATACTACTGAATACCCAAATGAAATGACGGAGGGCTACGAATGGTTTTGGCGAAACAGTGAACGTAGTGAACTTGATATAACCGAAGGAACCTGATAGCTTTTAAAAGGAGTGGTTAAAGCTCCGCATTTAAAAATATCTGTTTTAAAAATAACCGAGTGGTTTCTTTTAAATTGTTCCAAAGATTTAAACTTTGGTTTGTTTTCTTTGCATTACAGATAATGCGTCCCATCATTAACCTATCATTGCAGAAAACAACGAAAATACAACGTCCTCTTATGCCATTCGCATTCTCCACTGGGTCCCGTCATCACCCGTTAGGTTACTTAACTAACGACAGAGCGGGGGCTGGGCTAGCGCGGGTGTAAAACATAAGTGACGTCTAAATAGCTACAATATATAGATATTTTACATTCGTCTGACGCAATGATATTCATTCCAGAACACAGATAAACAATATTGGATTTGCAAGCAATCTGTATTTCTTTTGAGCCTGCAAGAAAAGACAGATTACACAGTTGTGATGAATAGCCGTTACCCCACCCTCGACCCCTACGGGTACGGCAAACTACCCGCCCGGCGGTTTGTGTACCCCACCTTGGGTCAGTCCTAGGAGCAAAAACAGTAAAATGAAATAATACAACGGTGGCTACAACCGCAACCTGGATGTGCCCCGCAAAAATAATATTACAACAAATTACATTTACAACAAATGAATTAAACAATAACCCATTGCAAACCCCGGCTATACACCATAACAGTCCAATACAGTTTATATGCACAAACAGATATAACCATTACAGAAATGTGCAACCCCCTGCCAACCGACATACTAGCAGTTAGGGGAGGTTTACGAACACATTAAACAATCACAGATATAATCCAACATGCAAATACTGTACAATTTCGATCGATTAAACATCATTAATATTGCTCTAAAAACTGCTCTGTTAAACTGAAACTTGAGCAAATATTAAATATTCCAGAAAATCCCAAATATTACACAGAAGCAACAGAAGAAAAATTGGCTCCTGACTCGCCAACTCGGCAGCGGAACCGCGGCGACTCAGTAGAGTGAGGCCGCGGTTCCGCGGCGATCTAGACGATTCAGGCGACTGTTTTTCTTGGGTGTTCTACTGTGGTCATTTCAAGCTTTCTGCACTTACCTGAAAAATTTTTGGACATCATTTTAAATTCGACAGAAACTTGCATTTTTTAGGGTTTTCCGGCTTCGTTTTTCCGTTCGAAATTCGTACAAATTTGCAATCAAGTTATTTATTGTTTAGCGAGGCTCTGATACCACTGTAAGTCGATGTAGTACACCCCAGTACTTGTGGGGAGGCGGAATTTTCAAAAACGATCAAGTTTAAAGAACGAACATCGACTAACCGCTTGAATCGAAGCTAAACTATAAATAACCGTACACAAAGAGTTTCTTATCAATTGTGTTTAGGGATTATACCTAATGAAACCGGTCCTTCGTCTTTGTGTCCTCCTTTGTTCTCCTCGACCTTCTCTAGGTAGTAGACGATCCACCCGAGAGCAAAACAACAAGCTACACCTCTAACTTGAGGTAACTAATCTACTTTGATTGCTAATCAAAGAAGAAAGGATGATATAGAGTGAAGGTAATGGATGTTTAAGTCTAACTAAACCTTTGATCTCAACACATGAGGATTAAGGATTAGTCTCTTGAAGACGAGAGCTTGAGGAGAGAGAATATGATAATGATAATGAGATGAGATTGTGAGTGTATCATAATATATTATGAAGCATTCTTATTTTAGAATAATGAATAATAGAAATGAATAAGCATGCTTCATAAATGCAAAGTGGTGATTCATTAAGCAGGTGTCATTATCATTTATGGTGCAATAATGATAATGATGAATCACCCTCATGACTCACAATCTTATCCAAAGTAACCTCCTTAGTCATATCTTCTAGAAGCTTCTCGCACAATTACGAGAACGCCCCTCCGATCCGCAAAAATACGGAAAAACTTTAGACTGTAAAAATCCAATAACCGGATACCAGTAACTGGCTTAAACCAAAGCCGACTGGTAAAAACTGTGCGAAAGTCGTACGTGCGTAAACGCACGTATGCGTCCGAACCCTTTGTCGCAAAACCATGCGACCTCTATATCGTTTCGCCTGGAGTAGGAAACTCTCTGTGTGGGACTCTAGAGACTCGACTACTACGCTGGCAGTGGGTTTAACTACAGACCGCAAGCGGCACTAGCTGTACGTAACGGTCCCCAGGTAGTTGTCGATAAGAAGGCCGATGAGGAAACCCATCCGAACTCCTACTGAGTCTGATGTGACAATCTCCATACAGTCCGGTCCGTTCGTCCAAGACTATCGCATATCGGGCCTAGGGGGGCGGCAAGCGTCAGTCCCCTAATAGCGGTATAAGTCGTGTCGGAGGGAAGCCCATTACACCCTGAGAAACTACTGGAACCTACCAGCAAATCTCGCTTGCCCTGGCCAGGGACTTTGCGTAATGGCTCTCTGACACAGCACGATATCTACTCCCAATACCGGGAGGGACGAACCCAACTGCTACCTGTTTGCATGACTCCTATGAGCCGTGGTAGGGTAGCAATCTAAGAACAGTGGGACACACTCGAGGCGAAGTAGCAGTGTCAAGTCTGCGGACTACGCTGTACTCATGTCACCTGGGAACTGCTCACTGACGACTGGTATCAAACCAACCAACAGTTCCCTGTGAGTCCTGTCCGGTGTACCCGTAACCTAACGAGCACCTGCATACTATCTCCAGTACGACGTACTGACGGCTGTGGGACAGACCATCTCCCCAACTGGGATGAGAAGCGTACACACTAGTCTACTCCGGATATCGATGCTCTGTCTCGATAATCCAACGACCAGGGACCTGAATAAGGATGTGCTTGTAGACTACCCAGTCCCCACTAGTGTGACTGCCATCACAACGCTGGTAGACAAGAAAGATCCTAAGAGCTCTATCAATACGTACACTCACATATTAAGATAGAAAAACCAAGTAGCATACTACCATGTTTAGCAAGACTGTTATATACATGTGAATATCCCAAGCTTCCATTAAGTAATATACAAACTAGTATGATACAGTAATGGCCTTCTAGGGCATAAACACTAACACATCTAACATCTCTACTAATCAGTTTCACAAAGCCCGTTTGTAAAACTATTGTGTTCGAGAAATAGCCTCAGTGAGTGGATCCGCCTAGATGTTTCTTTCTATATCTCTCTAAATCTCAAGTTCGCGGAGAAAGCCATCTCCCGAATTGAGTAATACCTGTCTTAGAATATGTCTGGATATCTGATGGGACCTAGTGTTAGTTATATGTGTGCCCTAGAGGCCATTACTATACATAGGATGTATATTGTAGTGGATGCTTGGGCATATATAGGGAGGACTTTCTTGCTCGACATGATAGTATGCTATCTGGTTGCTCTTTACCTTAACGTGTACACTGATTGTCTCTCTGTTACATGTTGGTAAAGCCCTTAGGATGTGTACTTGACTACCTGGACTATGATGCGGATCATACTAGTGGGGACATGGTAGTCCATAAGTACATCCTTCAAAGTCCCTAGTCATGGGTATATCGAGACGGGGCATCGATATACCAGAGTAGACTAGCGTATACCTTCTCGACCCATACAGATGGGCGATGGATGATCCCATATCCATTGGTGTTTGACATCAGAGATGATACACGGGTGCTCAGTGGAGACTGGGTACACTGGACGGACTCGCCGAGAACTCCCAGATGGTATTATACCTTACGTCAGATGGCAGTTCTCTGGTGACACTGGTACAGAGTAGTCTGTTGACCCGAAATCGTCATAGAGTCTTGTGTGGTTCCCACTGTGCTTTGATTTCCACCTTACCACATCCAAGAGGGCATGCAAAACGGTGGTTTTTGGGTACAGTCCCAAATCACATGGAGGCAATGAGCGATAGGAGGGGATTCGTCTCTCCCGGTATAGGGAGTTGATGTTGCGCTGTGTTCGATTGGCTATAACCGGAAATCCCTGGCCAGGGTTGCTGAGATTTACTGGTAAGTGTTACCAGTAGTTTCTCGAACTGTTATAGACCTCATATCGACACGACTTATCGAGCTATTGGGGTCTGACGTTAACCACCCCTAGGCGAGATATGCGACATATCAGACGACGAGACCGGACTGTACGGTAAGTGTTACTGGTTGGATTCACAGGAGTGTGAGCGGGCTTGCTCGTCGATCTTCTGATCGCTCAATACCCGGGTGGCCGTTACGTTTAGCAGACCGCTTGCGGCTTGTGGGTGTTTGATATGATCATCACCTGCTGCCGGCGTATTGACGAGTCTTTAGAGTCCTACACAGAGGTTTCCTGGCTCAAGCGAAACGAAATAGGAGCGCATATGAGATATGTGCGGGACCGAGAATAATGCGTGTATGTGATACCGTATTCTATTATCGCGATGAATGTATCGATTGGTTGTATGCGATATAACCTAGTTATCGAATCAAGGATTGATTCGATAAGCCGATACATTGGATATTAGTCGGTTATATGCGATATGACCGGATCATTGAATCAAGTGTTGATTTAATGATTTAATGTATAATTATATATTTGATATATTACTTTGCATTAACTAGTATTGGTTCACTTTAAATGGATTTTCTCACTTGAATTGCACATTGTATACGTGATATATTTTTTTGTGCTCATGATTGTATCATGTTTGATGATACATGTTTACTTGGTTAAGTGTAAAGAATTAAACCATGGTTAAGTTTATGATTAGGGTTTTCCTTTTTCTCTCTTATTTATTTATTTATTTATTTTTGGAAAAGATAAGAAATGAATGGTGGCTATGTTTGTTTTTAGTTGAAGTTTCATGAAGCATTGACTAAGTCACCATTCTTGTCTCATGCTTAACCCTAACCATTCAAGTTAACCATGGTCCATTCTCTACAATTAACCAAGGGTTAATATATGATAAGTATTGATTTATTTATCTTATTATTGAACACTTATCATAACATTAGCTTCTTCTTCTTCATCTTCTTCAATGAAGAAAGCTTGACTTCATCAATGGTGATTGATGAAAATGAGTGAGAAATCCAATTCTAAAGTGAACCCACTTCCTATTTCTTCATCCTCTACCTCTTGCCAAGTAGTATAGGGTGTTTCCTTCACAAGTATTCATGGCTTAGTGAAGGTGGAGCTTGATCTAGTGATGCCTCGACGTAGATCATCTTCGACATCGTCGTCGATGACCTAGCCCGCTCTTTCTCCGATGAAGCCGATGCTAGAGCCCGGGATCCATTTTGGACAGCGAGGAGACATCATCACGGAGCTATGGAGGTGGAGCACCGGATCTACAAAGGTTGTATTTCCGTTTACCATTTAGTTAAGTTGTTAACTAGCTTCATTTTCGCCTAAATATCTAGTTAACGATCCGTATTAGGGTTTCTCGGCACCCGTATAATTTGAAATTGGCATGGTTGATGCCTTGTGAGACCTCACTAGTGTGTCTAGGAACCCTACAGTGGTATCAGAGCCTAGCTAGAGCCTTAGGCGATGCGTAGAGGGAGTTTGAAGTCCGATTAAACCGAAACCCTAACACAAATTTGCTCTCTGGACTTTTTCCAAAAATTGGGTTTTTTCCAGATTAAAAATATGCAGAAAATTCAGCAGGAAATTCTAAGAAATACGGTGCAAAAATTACCTAATGATCTTTCTAAAGTGCGGCGGAACCGCGGCATTAGCGTGCTAATGCGGCTGTTCCGCGGCCATTTTGTCTCTTCTCCTATTGAATTTTGCACAGTAATTCCTATTTCGCAGTGCTGGTTTTCCTGGGATATTTTTTTCTGAACTCAAGAGTTGAGTTTTCTGGGTTGTATTGGGGACTCGGTGTTTCGATCGGATTGTCTAATTTTGTCTATGTGGCTTTCCGGATATTTTAGAATATGTTAAAAAGTTCGACCGGATATAAATACCCAACTTTTCCCCTGTCGGGAAATTTCCAAGTGTTGGATCTTTCCGTGGTTTAATAACGTTCTAAGTAGTGCAAGTAACGCGATGGTCCCTCTAGAAGACAACATACCTTAACTCGATTATGTGACCGTCTTGAACTGCCCTTTGAACCTTAGGGTTTGGGGCAGTACGGCGTGCCACATGTGAGGCGTTGGCTTGACCCTTCTACGGCTGGACCGTTGGTACTGAGGCATGAACTAGATGTTTTTAAACTTATTTCATGTGTTGATCTGTTTCGGGAAAACTTGGGTGTTTGACTGTTCGATCGAAAAGTTTAACATTTTCTATTTATCCGGAATGTGATACAATACTTGGAATCCACAAGTAGTTATGAGATAACTGAATGAATGTTATAAACATAGAAGTTTAGTCTCACTTGATCGGTTGCCAAGGAATTTTGATGTGATCAAAAGTCCGTCGCAATCACGTAGCGTACGCGGATACTCGCCGGATAAACTTAATAGACAGCTACATCCCTTAGCCCCGACCAAGTGACTGTAGGAGAACCCCGTCGCCGAAAGCATCCATCTGGGTGCTCGCGGCAGCGGTGTTCCGCCTTGGTGCACTTCGTCGACGGCATCGGGGGTGCGGCCATCTACTGAAGTTTGCGACGAGCATTCGATCAGGATGTCGGGAATCTTGTTGAATTGCCCGACTTGATATTGAAAAGTGTTTTCGATAATGAGACTGAAATGCGGGGTTTATAATTGTTAGGCATGCGATGTCTAAGAAATTCATTTGATTAGGCATGTGATGTCTATGCAGGTTGCGGATTCCAACTTTTGTAGTTTTACACTTTCTTTTCTGTGACTGTAAGTGTAATATATGATATCGCCGGTTTCGTTGCTATATGTCAACGATAATTGGGATGCGCATATTTACTTACGTTACTGACATGTGATGTTATGTGTTGCTGGATATGTTATATTGGATTGTCGTGTTTGAATAGCCGGGGTTTTTTATGTGAGATGAGTGTTTTTCATTTTCATTCATGTAAAAAACTTGTATGTAATATTCTTTTATTGGGGCACTTCCAGGTTGCGGAAGATGTCACCCTTTGTATATTATTTACTTTTCCGCACTAGGATAGACCCAAGGAGGAGGGCACAAGTAACCGGGTTCTGGGGTCCAGTGGGAGACCAACTCGAGGAGTCGAGTCCGGGTCTCCTAACTCTAGAATTGGTAGGGTTGCTTGCCTCTCTCGTAGGGGTCTAGGGGTGTGGGTTTGGCTATTCATCACGACCGTGGAATCCGTGTTTTATACTGGCTCGTATTGAAAACACGGACGTCCTAGTATATCCAATATTTCATATGTTTCTTCTGCTGCGATATCTGTGATGTGATCATGTGATGTTCTGTGATAGATACCGTATATAGTATATATGATATATTATATAGACGTTACTTATGTTTTACACCCGCGCTAGCCCTGCCCCGCTCTGCCGTTAGTTACCTAACCTAACGGTGCACGAGGGGACATCGAGGCGAATGCGGATGGCATAAGTGTACGTCGTATTTATCTGTGATGTTTAGGCATTTAAATGATGGGACTTCATTAATGTGATTAATGAAATAAAAGAAACCTTAGATGTTGTAGAATCGAATTTCAAAAATAAAACATGTAGCTACAGTTCTTGCTTTGCACAGCGGTATATATAATATATCCTGCACCTTATTCGATAAGGAAAGGACCGAGATCCCTTCACCGGGAGTGACTCCTTTAGCAATAACTGGCAGATGCTACAACCCTCGGTTTGTCTTTTGACTGCTTTTAAGAGTTTTGCTTTGCACAGTGATATATATGATATATCCCACACCTCATTCGACGAGGAAAGGACCGACGATCCCTTCACCGGGAGTGACTCCTTTAGCAAAACTAGAAAAGCCTCAAAAGCACTCCATTTTTAAAATCATTTGATTCTACAACGATATCAAGTTCATTACGTAATAGGTTTTCAGAAAAACCTGACGTAGCCCTCCGTCATTTCAGATAAGTACTAGTTAGTATTCGTGCTACGTTTGTTGACTATGTTAAGGCGTAGTGTGCGGTAGCTAATTAGTGCTTATCTGTATAAGCATATGATGCGATTGGATTAGGGTAGTCGTGCGACTTTGTTGACTATGTTAAGGGTCGTGCGGGTGGGTTTAATTCAATCGGGAAATGACGGGTTGAACTTGACTAGCACTTATGATTTATTGACTATGTTAAGGTCATATAGCTGCTAGGGGCAAAATATTATCGGGAATTTCAAGTGTTGAAATTTGCAATGAGATTGCATACCTTCTATGAGATAGTTAGATCCCGATACCCGCTGCGAGTAATTGTTACTCCTGGGAGAGTTTTACACATTACAATTAGCCGATCAAGTAGGTGTCTAGAAAGGTGTCAACGGGGTTACGCCTCTGGGAAAACGAGGTTTACATTAATTAGGTCCGTGCGAAAGCACGGGGAACCTCCCTCAAAGTACCGACACTGGCCTGGCTGAAAGATTGGCGAACTTGTAGTGTGTAATTAATCCCGGCTAGTCTTTCCTTTTTCGGTTTGAAGGAAGATTTGATAAAAAGCAGTGGGAGCCATCCTGATTAGATAAAATAATAACCAATCTGATCTTGTAAGAGCACACGCTGAGTGTTTTCTTCTCTCTCTCTCCAGGTAGCGACCATATCACGCCTTAATCAAGATAAAAATACGGAATATTGACCGAACCCGCTTGTTATACTGAGCTGGGGAACGTTGGTCCCGCTCCAACTTATAATTGTTATAAGACAGAGCAGGAAATTGGGGATTACCAGAATTCCCGTGCCGCCCAAACGAAGAGAGTGCATGCTGATGCATCATCTTCGGGTGTGTTCATTATATATAACTGTTTCTCAGTGTCCTTTACGTCCTTTGTATATGATACCGGATCAGGATCCCGCATATGTAATATGTTACATGGGCTACAGATAGTTAAAGAACTGAGAACGGATGATAAGTTTCATGAGGCAGAAAACGGGGCAAGAGTTGCAGCCAAGTCTGTTGGTCACTGTCACCCTGTGTTACCAATACATTGATTCTGAACGAATGTTATTAGATACCGAACCTGATATACAAAATCATATCAGTCTCTTTATCAGTAAAGAAATGATAAAATTTTGTATTGATGGATAATGTTTTGAACATTTCCTATATCAAAAGTTGATCGGTTCAGGCATGTTATCTAAAAGCATTGATGTTCTAAATCAAACTACAGTTCTTTAGTATACGGAACACACACAAGAGGAAGATTTCAGAAATGAACGAATCCTTCTTGAGGTATTGTAGACTAGGTCATATCAATGCGACCCGACTAGCTAAGTTGCACATAGATGCATATTTAAATCAATTTGAATTTACATCTTGTGAAACTTGCCAGTCATGTCACAAAGATAAGATGACCATAGCTCCGTTTACTGGAAACAGAGAAAGAGTTAGTGAACTCTTGGGATGATACATGTTGATGTATGTAGGTCCCCTGTCTACATATTCCAGGACTGGTTCTTTGTACTTCGTTACATTCTCTGATAATCTCTCAAGATTCAGACATATGTTCCTGTTGAAACACAAGTCCGAACCTTTTGAGATATTCACAGAATATAAGTTAGAAGTAGGGAACCAATAAGGGTATAAGTATTATGTCCTTTGATGTGATCAGGGAGGAGAATACTTGAGCACGGAATTCCTGGACTATTCTAAAGGAGAATGAGATTCTCTCTTAGCATTACTCCTCCGTATACACCATAGCACGATGGTATATCGGGGCGGAGCAATCACACCCTATGTGATAAGGTGTACTCTATGATGAGTAATACTGAGTTACCTGTTTCCTTTTTGGGAGTTATGCGCTTGAGAAGCTGCATACCTGTTGAATAGGGTTCAAATCAAATCAGTTGCCTACCATTTCATATGTGATATGATAAGGGAAGAGCCCATCTTTTAAGTTAGTTAAGATTTGGGGTTGTCCAGCCAATGTCTGAAAAGCAAAATCCGGACAAGCTCGAGGCAAGATCTGTTATGTAGAACTGGAAAGGTCCCAGCCATACAAAACTGCAGCTGATGATTTGACAGAACCAAAGGATTCAATAGTTACCAACGAACCTCAGCTTCTCCGCCGATCTAGTAGGGTTCCTCACCCACCTGAGAGATACTTCGGTTTCTCTATGACAGTGGGAGCGAGGATTGCATCATAAGATGATGACCCAACTAGTATCGAGCTGGCCATCAGGAGTAAGACTCTGTAAGAATGGCTGGATGCTTAGTGATCTGAGATGGAATCCTTATACACCAACAAAGTATGGACTTTAGTTGCTTTATCTGAAGGGTTAAATCCCCATCAGGAGCAAGTATATCTTGAGAAGATTACTTGGTGTACATGGAAAGGTTGAGACTTTCAAAGCAAGACTTGTTAAAGGCTTTCATCATCAACCAGGCGTGGAAAATGATGAAACCTTTTCAAGTGGCTATGCTTAAGTCCATCCACATCCTACTTGCCACGGCTACATACCATGACTACGATATCTGGTGGTTGGGTATCATGACAGCTTTTCTAAATGATGTTTTAGAAGAGGGAGTCTATAAGTACACAGCCAGAGAGCCTCGTAGACAGTGGGAGCAGCGGAAACGTGTGCAAGATGTTTTATAGGATAAAGCAGGGATCGCGGAGTTGGAACATCTGTTTTGAAGTGGTAGTCAAAGAGTTTGACATCATCAAAATAGTAGATGAACCTTGTATAAACAAAAAGGTAGTAGGGAGTATGGTGACGATCCTCGTAGAGTACGTGGATGACATACTCTTGATAGGGAAGGAGTTTCCTATGCTACGCTCGATCAATCTCCGCTTATCACAATGATTCTCCACATAGGATCAAGATGATACCTCCTAAATCCTGAGTTTTCATCTATGAGATAGATGTTATTTGGGTGTTAGAATACTCACTAGCTGTAGTGAGATGGTATCAGTTGATCCTGGGGAGAATCACTGGAAGGGTTCCAGGGTGATAAAGAAGACTGAATGTCAGTCACAGGCATTGTCTTTACCCTCAGTAAAGGGACGGTATGTTGGAAGAGTTCCAAGCTAGATACCGTGGCATACTAGACGATAAAGGCAGGATACATCGCTACTTAAGATGCTACCAAAGAGGCTGTTTGGGTGTATATTGGTTCATGAGATGAACTACGTTCCAACCATTGTGAGACAATGGAGTTGTGGCTTATGCCAAGGAACGCCGGTCCCATCAGTGATCCAGACATATTCTAAGGCAGTATCACTTGATCATGGAGATGATTGATCTCCAGGGTGATCGAGGTTAGGAGAGTAGACTCAGAGGACAACACGGCGGATCCACTCACAAAGGCCTTTTCCCAGAGAGAGACTTTTATGGGATGGTTGAGTATGAGATACTGCAACCACTGCTATCTGATGGCCCTAGTGCAAGTGGGAGATTGTTAGTTATATGTGTGCCCTAGAGGCCATTACTATACATAGGATGTATATTGTAGTGGATGTTTGGGCATATATAGGGAGGACTTTCTTGCTCGACATGATAGTATGCTATCTGTTTGCTCTTTACCTTAACGTGTACACTGATTGTCTCTCTGTTACATGTTGGTAAAGCCCTTAGGATGTGTACTTGACTACCTGGACTATGATGCGGATCATACTAGTGGGGACATGGTAGTCCATAAGTACATCCTTCAAAGTCCCTAGTCGTGGGTATATCGAGACGAAGCATCGATATTCCAGAGTAGACTAGCGTATACCTTCTCGACCCATACAGATGGGTGATGGATGATCCCATATCCATTGGTGTTTGACACAGAGATGATACACGGGTGCTCAGTAGAGACTGGGTACACTGGACGGACTCGCCGAGAACTCCCAGATGGTATTATACCTTACGTCAGATGGCAGTTCTCTGGTGACACTGGTACAGAGTAGTCTGTTGACCCGAGATCGTCATAGAGTCTTGTGTGGTTCCCACTGTGCTTTGATTTCCACCTTACCACGTCGAAAAGGGCGTGCAAAACGGTGGTTTTTGGGTACAGTCCCGAATCACATGGAGGCAATGAGCGATAGGAGGGGATTCGTCTCTCCCGGTATAGGGAGTTGATGTTGCGCTGTGTTCGATTGGCTATAACCGGAAATCCCTGGCCAGGGTTGCTGAGATTTACTGGTAAGTGTTACCAGTAGTTTCTCGAACTGTTATAGACCTCATATCGACACGACTTATCGAGCTATTGGGATCTGACGTTAACCACCCCTAGGTGAGATATGCGACACATCAGACGACGAGACTAGACTGTACGGTAAGTGTTACTGGTTGGATTCACAGGAGTGTGAGCGGGCTTGCTCGTCGATCTTCTGATCGCTCAATACCCGGGTGGCCGTTACGTTTAGCAGACCGCTTGCGGCTTGTGGGTGTTTGATATGATCATCACCTGCTGCCGGTGTATTGACGAGTCTTTAGAGTCCTACACAGAGGTTTCCTGGCTCAAGCGAAACGAAATAGGAGCGCATATGAGATATGTGTGGGATCGAGAATAATGCGTGTATGTGATACCGTATTCTATTCTCGCGATGAATGTATCGATTGGTTGTATGCGATATAACCTAGTTATCGAATCAAGGATTGATTCGATAGGCCGATACATTAGATATTAGTCGGTTATATGCGATATGACCGGATCATTGAATCAAGTGTTGATTTAATGATTTAATGTATAATTATATATTTGATATATTACTTCGCATTAACTAGTATTGGTTCACTTTAAATGGATTTTCTCACTTGAATTGCACATTGTATATGTGATATATTTTTTTGTGCTCATGATTGTATCATGTTTGATGATACATGTTTACTTGGTTAAGTGTAAAGAATTAAACCATGGTTAAGTTTATGATTAGGGTTTTCCTTTTTCTCACTTATTTATTTATTTATTTATTTTTGGAAAAGATAAGAAATAAATGGTTGCTATGTTTGTTTTTAGTTGAAGTTTCATGAAGCATTGACTAAGTCACCATTCTTGTCTCATCCTTAACCCTAACCATTCAAGTTAACCATGTTCCATTCTCTACAATTAACCAAGGGTTAATATATGATAAGTATTGATTTATTTATCTTATTATTGAACACTTATCATAACATTAGCTTCTTCTTCTTCATCTTCTTCAATGAAGAAAACTTGACTTCATCAATGGTGATTGATGAAAATGAGTGAGAAATCCAATTCTAAAGTGAACCCACTTCCTATTTCTTCATCCTCTACCTCTTGCCAAGTAGTATAGGGTGTTTCCTTCACAAGTTTTCATGGCTTGGTGAAGGTGGAGCTTGATCTAGTGATGCCTCGACGTAGATCATCTTCGACATCGTCGTCGATGACCTAGCCCGCTCTTTCTCCGATGAAGCCGATGCTAGAGCCCGGGATCCGTTTTGGACAGCGAGGAGACATCATCACGGAGCTATGGAGGTGGAGCACCGGATCTACAAAGGTTGTATTTCCGTTTACCATTTAGTTAAGTTGTTAACTAGCTTCATTTTCGCCTAAATATCTAGTTAACGATCCGTATTAGGGTTTCTCGGCACCCGTATAATTTGAAATTGGCATGGTTGATGCCTTGTGAGACCTCACTAGTGTGCCTAGGAACCCTACACCTAGTTCATAAATGAACTCCAAATCCAAACTTCTTAGACTGTATCGATAACTGAACATAATAAGTATCCAGCACCATGCCTCCCACAGTATCCTCTTGGACCACCTGTCCATAATACTGTCCCTCGTCGGAGGGAAAACTATAACTCTGACAATCACTCTGTCATCCATGTCACCTTTGAAGCCTGGAATGGTAACCGTCTCCCGAAGGAGGCTGACGTCATCAAATCCGTAGAACATGCACTTATGTTCTAAAACTGCTTCCTTATGTTTTTCCAGGATTGGATTAATACAAACTTATTGCATCTAGTGCAAAAACAACATCTGGTGTGGTACTTGACATCTCACGATTGACTCAATTGCCTAAGCAAGTGATCTGCCAATCATGCTCATCCCTCTCCCCTTTAGTCTGTAAGACACCTTTAGAGATGGTGACTCCATTACCTGCAGGTACACCACCATGCCAGGAGTCATCTATTCTAAAAACCATTTGAATACTGTCAAAGTACCCACATTGGGAAACTACCCAAATCTAGATCTAAAACCAAAGATCTAGAAACCAGAATGTCAGATATTATATCCATATCCTGTCTTGAGAAACAACTGTGTGACGACCACAGTACAACCGATCGTAGTATAGGAATTTTACTTCCTACTCTGTGTATGTCATCCAAATACCATGACATCAAACCCTACTACCTTCTTAACAGATACATCCCCTATTATGATGAAGTCAAACCTATAACTGTCACATCAAATTTAGATGATCTATCTCCGCTATATCTGCTCAAGTCTATAAATAGACATAAGCTACTTGCCCACTATACTTCCGCTGCTCCCACTGACCACAACAACCCTCTGGCAGAATAATATATATACGTGCACTTCTAAAGCCAGTTTAGAACGACGCTATACTCATCCTCCTACCGGGTCTTATAGTCTGGAACAACAGTAGTGTCAAGTCTGGGTAAATAAGAACCTCCCTGTCACCGTCTTTGAGGCTACCGGAGTACCTCTCGGGTGTCTGAGGTTACCCACCATATCTGCGGAGTGGCTAATGGAATGTCAAAACCTGATTGAATCTTTAGGTCCTATTAAATTTTCTGTAATCGTTTGCGGTTCTGGAATCACTTCCAGTTCTACCATACTCCCACTACTGTTTTCTGAAAAAATCCATTTTACTAAAACTGTGGTGAGTCAAGAACAATATCACTATTGATTTTCGAAATGGTAGAATATCAACCCTCGTCATAGCCAGGGTCAACCCACAAACAACCATTACAGAAACGTACCCAGAGTTATCTAGAGTCTGGTTTTAAGCATAAGCTGGACAACTCCCAGTACCTTAACATCTTTTAAGGTACGAACTATTCTATATCCAATATAGAAACTTTGGTACTTTATTTAATTGGAACCGATTCAAATCATGCAGCTGTCTCCAGTGCATATAAACTTAATGAAAAGAGGCTAATCAGCATTACTCAACTTAGGAATCCGTCCAATTATGAGTAACCCGAAAGAGAAACAAGTTTCTCAAAACTATTACTATTATCTGAATACCAATCCAAGGAATCTACATCTTCGATCTCTTTGAAGAATCCCGATACTTGTGACACCTGGTTCCCTACTTTATTCTTATACCCACAACTTCTCAAAACTTAGACCTTGTATTTCTACGAAACACTTGTCTAAAAACTAGAGAAGTCATAAGTAAACAGAACATAGTACAAGGACCTACCCCTTTGTCCTGATGGACACTGGACAACATACAATACTCTGTATAAGTCCGCTGAGTTAAATAACTCAAAACCTGTGCGTCGTAGGTTGAAAACTGTACCCAGGCGATTTCCTCAAATATCACCAATTACAACGAATTCCGATATAATGAGGATAATCACCTAATTCCCAATAACTTACTCCCACTCATCATCTGTAAAACCATACAGATATGAGAATGAAACCTGGTAAATACATACCCTGGAGTAAGTATCTAATCGGGAAAACAGTTTTCCTTTAACAATGCACTGAAACATAAAAAATGTTTCGTAGGGGTATTCTGGTATTCATAGTAATGCCTCTTCCATAATCCAATTCATGACTTCAACCGTATATTTTATTGCTATCTCTCCAAATCCCTTTACTTGTCTTTAGTCATTACCTTCTGTACACTATCGTTAGGCTAAATGGTTTTCTTCCTTCCCTACCGTTCGGCACTAGCCTATGGTTTGGAAGAAGACTATCCAGTAAGTATAATAGGTGTACCCTCCTAAACCAAGGAGTACTCGCATCTTGAGAGAAGGTGATGATAAAAGACAACTGAATAATACTTTATTTTTTTAAAGGTGAAATAGGAGTGGCGACGATGTACGCGGTTTGGTCGTGAATGATATCAGTCGCAATTTACTTTGCCCTCTTTCTAATCCCTTTATTTTGTCTTTACATATTACCTTCTGCACATCCTACTTAGGCTAATTGGTTTTCTTCATTCCCTACCTTTCGGCACCTGCCTATGGTTTGGAATAAGACTGTAAGTGCACGGCGGCGCCCCGGCCGTCAATCCGACGGCCAAATGCGGAAACGGTGATAAACTTTAATTTTGCGGACTTTGCAAACCGGCACCACCGCGCACTAGACTCCGGATAAGGCCATTAAACTAGATCTAGCTAACTACAAGACGGGTTAGAGATGTACCGACTGATCCGAGTCCTCCGGTCTTCATCTCCACTCCGATCTCCTCGCGGAAACTCCGGTCGTCGCCTCTTCGCCGGAAGGGCACCACATCGCCTGCATCTTTTACGGGCTCCCGCCTCTATACCGAGGCAACTCGGGCGCGAAGTAGGCTAGCCGACGCGTCCAAGATTTGTTGTAGAACAATGTAGAGTCTATGTCTCTTTAGGGTTTTGTTGCCATGGAGGATGGAGGGATCATGAATGGACTTTTGAATGAAGTGTAGAATATTGCAAGCATGCAAAAATGAGATATAGATAATTCCCTCATCCAAAATGAACTCCTCTCAAATTAGTCCAAGATGTGGCCGGCCATTACAAGGAGGAAATCAACAAAGTGGTGAGTGTAGTAAAAGCATATGGTGACCACATCCAAAACATCAACCATGCTTCATTCAAATCCAACCCATACCCTTTCTAATCAACATTAATGCAAGTGATGGTGCAAAAGATATGAAGCTATCATAATCAATCTTTTATGCAAGAAACCCCCCTCCACAAAAGTTATTTGCACAATTGCAAATAACACCCTCCACCAGAAAAGTCCGGCCGGGAAAGAACAAAGGAAAACCGGCCGGAACGGAATGCAAACTGGCAACTCCAGAAAACTGGTCCCGTAATAAATTACAGGAAAACCCCGATACTGTGCATACACACCCGCATCTGTATTCCGTCCGGATACAAATGCAAAGAGACAAAATCTACACTGTACTAAACTAGGATCCGGCTTAAACCAAAGCCGGCTAGTAATATCCGTTCGATCCTGATCCGTGCAATACCGCACGTATCTGATCGAACCCTGCCATATCTCCATACGGCCTCTACAGCGTTTCGCCCGAAAGCTGAGTAACTGAATGTGTGGTGGACTCTAAAGACTCGTCAATACAATGGCTTTGGATTTAACCACTAGCACGTCAGAGGTATAAGCCAATACGTAACGGGCCACCAGCTATTGACTAAATGGGACGTCGATGAGCGAACTCATCCTGACACCCTACTGAGCCTGTCAGTGACAATATCCGTACAGTCCGGTCCGTTCGTCTATGAGCATCGCATGTCGGGCCTAGGGGGTTGGTAAAAGTCAGACCCCCAAGAGCGGTACAAGTCGTGTCGGAGTGTAGCCCAGAACACCCTGAGATACTACTGGAATACCTACCAGTAAATCTCCTGCCTTGGCCAAGGACTTCGTGTAATGGCTCTCCTAGACACAGCGCGACCTCACCCCCAATACCGGGAGAGACGAACCCCTGAAGATCCGCTCACTACCTCCATGTGGCTCGGGACTGTACCCAACTAAAACCTGTTTGCACGACTCCTTTGAGCCGTGGTAGGGTAGTAATCAAAGTACAGTGGGAACTCACACGAGACAAATGACGATCCCCAGGTCGATGAACTAACCTGTACACATGTCACCAGGGAACGGCTATCTGACGTCAAGTATAATCCCAACTAGCAGGTTCCCAGCGAGTCCTGTCCGGTGTACTCATAACCCAATGAGCACCTGTATACATCTTAGGTGAACCAACTGACACCAGTGGCTTTTGAGACCGGCGACCGCCCCTCGTCGGGGTCTCGACTGTATACACTAGTCTACTCTGGAGAATCGATGCCCTGTCTCGAAACTCCCACGACTAGGGACCTTTTAAGGATATGCTTGTAGACCTCAGCTCTCACGTATATGATCGCCCTCATACTGCCGGCAGTCAAGCAAGAATCCTAGGGGCTCTATCAACGTGCAATAGCGACCTGTCAGGTCACCTAAAGCAGTACACGATGATAAAGGTAAACCAGATAGCAAACTATCATCTCGAGTAAGACTGTCATACCGGGATAGGTCCTCCCTCAATCATTGCAATCACGTGCCTGTGATCCAATAATTGACTCTGAGGGCACTATCTCCAACAATCTCCCACTTGCACTCAAGGCTAATTATTGCGATGTCGCATACTCACAGCCCGTGTGATACCGAACACCCAACTCCTCTACTAGTTAGTCTTACAAAGCTCGTATGCGAGACTATTGCGTTCGAGGAATAGCCTCAGTGAGTGGATCCGCCTTGAAGTTTCTTTCTATGTCTCTCTATATCTCAAGTTCGCGGAGAAAGCCATCTCCCGAAATGAGCAATACCTGTCTTAGAATGTCTGGATGTCTGATGGGACCTAGCTCATAAATGAACTCCAAATCCAAATTTCTTAGACTGTATCGTCAACTGAACTTAGTCAGTATCCTGCGCCATGCCACCCTCAGTATTTCCTGGACCACCTGTCCAAAATACTGCCCCTCGTCAGAAGGAAAACTATAACTCTGACAACCTCCTTGTCGTCCATGTCACCTTGGAAGCCTGGAATGATAACTGTCTCCCAAATGAGGCTGTCGTTATCATGTCCCTAGAACATTCACTTATGTTCTAAAACTGCTTCCGACTGTTTCTCCAGGATTGGATCAATATCAACTTATTGCATCTAGTGCAAGAACAACATCTGGTGTGGTACTTGACATTTCATGATTGACTCAATTGCCTAAGCAAGTGATCTGCCAATCATGCATATCCCTCTCTACTTTAGTCTATAAGACACCTTTAGAGAGGGTGACTCCATCACCTGCAGGTACACTACCGTGCCAGGAGTCGTCCATTCTAAATACTCTTAGAATGCTGTCAAAGTACCCTGATTGGGAAACCACCCAAATCTAGATCTAAAACCATAGATCAAGTAACCAGTATGTCTGATATTGTGTCCAAGTCCCTTATGGAGAAACCACTGTGTGACGACCAAAGTATAACCGATCGTAGTATAGGAATATCACTTCCTACTATGTGTATGTCATCCAAATACTCAACAGATCCATCCCCTATTCTGATGAAGTCAAACCTATGACTGTTACATCAGAAATAGATGATCTATCTCCGCTATATCTGCTTTAGTCTATAAATAGACATAAGCCAGATGTCCACCAATGCTTCCGCTGCTCCCACTGACTACGACAACCCTCTGGCAGAGTCATATACATGTGCACTTCTAAAGCTAGTTTAAAACGACGCTATACTCATCCTCCCACCGGGTCTCGCAGCCTGGAACAACAGCAATGGCAAGTGTGGGTAAACAAGAACTTCCCTGTCACCGTCCTTGAGGCTACCGGAGTACCTCTCGGGTGCCTGAAGTTACCCACCTTATCTGCGGAGTGGCCAATGGAATGTCAAATCAGATTGAATCTTTAGGTTCCTTATCAAATCTTCAGTAATCGTTTGCGGTTCTGGAATCACTTCCAGTTCTACCATACTCCCACTACTGTTTTCTGAAAAATAACCATTTTTATTAAAACTGTGGCGAGTTAAGAACAATATCACTATTGATCTTTCTTATGGTAGAAAGTCAACCCTCGTCATAGCCTGGGTCAACCCACAAACAGCCATTACAGAAACGTGCCTCGAGTTGTCCAGTGTCTGGTTTTAATCATAAGCCGGACAACTCCCCGTACCTTAACATCGTTAAGATATGAACTGTACTATATCCAATATAGAACCAGAGGCACTGATTTAATTGAACCATATTCAAATCATGCAGCTGTCTCCAGTGCATGTCATCTAAATGGAGAGAGGCCGATCAGCGTTACTCAACTTAGGAATGCTTCCAATTATGAGTAACCTGAAAGAGAAGCAATTTCTCTTTGTCATTACTATCAACTGAATACCATACACAAGTATCTACATCTTCGATCACCTTGAAGAATCCCGATACTTGCTACACCTGGTTCTCTACTCTATTCAAATACCTATAACTCCTCAAAACTTAGACCCTGTGTTTTCTACGAAACACATGTCTAAGAACTAGAGAAGTTAAAAGTAAACAGAATATAGTATGAGGACCAACCCCTCTGTCCTACTGGACAACATACAATACTCTGTATATGTCCGCTGAGTCTAACAACTCTTTCACTGTGTGTCGTAGGTTGAAAACTATACTTATGGTTAAGAAGAATTACACCGCTGTTTAATGCTCCTTACCTAACCATCCACTGATATAGGTAAATGTCATCGACATAATATCAAAAGGTATATCTCACTCTATGAAAATAGACGTACAGATATATCAATTTGAAATTGGTGCATAAAAGCGGATATTCAAAACCAAATATTTGCCGACCGGCAAACCCAGGTGATCTCCTCAAATATCACCGATTACAACGAATCCCGATATAATGAGGATGATCACCCAATTCCCAATAACTTACTCCCACTCATCATCTGTAAAGCCATACAGATGTGAGAATCAAACCTGGTAAATACATACCCTGGAGCAAGTGTCTAATCAGGAAATCAGTTTTCTTTTAACAGTACACAGTTGAACTGAAACATTGAAATGTTTCGATGGGGTATCCTGGTATTCCTAGTAATGCCTCTACCATTATCCAGATTCACAACTATAACCGTATAATTCTTTGCCACCTCTCCAAATCCCTTTATATGTCTTTAGTCATTACCTTCTGCACACCCCTTAGGCCAAATGGTTTTCTTCCTTCCCTACCGTTCGGCACCAGCCTATGGTTTGGAAGAAGACTATCCAATAAGCATAATGGGTGTACAGTCCTAGTCCTAGGAGCACTCGCAATGCGAGAGAAGGTGAAGATAAAAGACAACCGAATAAACCTTATTCCTATTTCTCCTGGACCAGAATCCATCCCCGAACTGGAACAAGTTCCTTTCGAGTTCGTATATAACCATACGATGGAGTATCCAATAAACTGTGGATCTTCGTAGTGATACGGAGTGTCCTGGAGAAATACAAAGGTGATTTAGGATTGGCGAAGAAATATTTGGTTTGGTTGTGAATATCAGTCGCAATTTACTTTGCCCTCTTACTAATCCCTTGCTTTGTCTTAATCTTAATACCTTCTGCACACCGTTTAGGCTAATTGGTTTTCTTCATTCCCTACCGGTCGGCACCAGCCTAAGGTTTGGAAGAAGACTATCCAATTTGCGTAATAGGTGTACTATCTCCTAAACCAAGGAGTACTCGCAATGAGAGAAGGTGAAAAGAAAAGACAACTGAATAGTCATATTCGTTTTCTCCAGAACCAGAAACCATCCTCGAATTCCTTCGAGTTCGTATATAACCATACGATGGTTTTGTCCAATGGAAGTGGACGTTCGTAGTAATACGGGGTGTCCCGGAGAAAAAGGGTAAAAGTAGGAGTGGCAATGAGGTCTGCAACTCTGACAATCCAAAAGCCAGTGTTAAGAAGGTTCGGTCAACTTGGTCACTGAGTCATAGTCTAGGGTCGGGTCAAAGGTCGCTGCCAGAGAGAGAGAGAGAAAAGAAACACTCAGCGTGCACTCTAGCCTAGATCAGAATGGTTACCAATTTATCTAATCTGGAAACCTCCCACTGTACCTCAAATTCTCCTCCAAACCTGAAAGAAGAATTAGTCGGGGTCACCCGAGGAGTAAACCAACTCATCAGTGGGAATTGGGATCCAACTATCATCGTATGATAACGTGACGGAATCCGCTCACGCTATCACACTCCAGAAGGTATGCGCATATCTGGCAAGTTTCAGTTCTTTTGAAACTCCCGATGTGATTTCTGCCCCATGCTCTTATGACCTTGACTTTGGCCAAAATATCATAAGTCACATGTCAAGTTCAACCCGTCATTCTCCAGGTTAATTTGAGCCCACCCGTACATACCCTTGACTTGGGCCAAAATGGTAGTACGACTGCCCCAAACCAACACATCTATCAATGCTGCATATGAATACCCAATAGCTACCAATCACTGTGCCTTGACTTTGGCCAACATACACAGCTTGAATACTATTGACTACCCATATGAAACGACGGAGGGCTACGAATGGTTTCTGGCGAAAACCTTTAACGTAATGAACTTGATATCGTTGAAGGAACGGATAGCTTTTTAGAAAATATAGTGACGAAAACCTTTACTAAAGAGGTCACTCCCGGTGAAGGGATCTCGTCTCTTTCCCCGTAGAATGAGGTACAGGATATTCCAACTGAATACCACGATGCAAAGAAAAAGTAATCGGCTATAGTGAAGTTAATGCCCTGACGCAAACTTCTGTCCAAGGGGTCACTCCCGGTGAAGGGATCTCGGCCCTTGCCTCGTCGACTGAGGAGCAGGATATTCCAAATGAATACCACGATGCAAAACAAAAGTGAACGTCCTTGCAATAACAGCTTTTTGAAAAGTGTTCCAACAACATCAGAATAGGTTTGTTTTAACTTGCATTGATCCGAATCAACGCAGTCCCATCAATTGATCACACCACAAAGAACGAAACTATACTGACGTACGTATATGCCATCTGCATTCGCCACTGGGTCCCGTCATCACCCGTTAGGTTAGCTAACTAACGGCAGAGCGGGGACTGGACTAGCGTGGATGAAAAACATATACAACATCTACTAATATATATACCAATATATAGTATTTCGCTCAAGGCGTGAAATAAATGCAACATCACAGAAATGTACAGCATCACAGAACAATACAGATATCTGGGATCCCCGGGTTTCACAGAGCCACTACTGAAACCCGACGTTCCCTTGGTCGTGTGGATAGCCTGTGCAATGAAATCCTAGACCCCTACGGGCGCGGCAAGTCACCCGCCAAAACCTGAAGCGAGGCAGCCCCCTTCATCACCGTGAATGGACCACCCAGCACTTCACGGAATCCGGTAACTTGGGCACCCCTCCTGGGTCAACCTGTACCCCCTACGAGTGCGGCGAATAGCCCGCCAATTCCAGACTGAAGCCCCCTCCGTCTCAATGCCCTGAGATGCGGGCTTGTTGCCCTCTAGAACCCGGCTATCCGTGCACCCCTCCGCTGGGCAATCCTAGTACAGAAAGTAAAATATACATACAACGGGTACATCGACCGCAACCAGGTCGTGCCCCAAAACAATAATACAAACAGGCAGTGACGGCAGTCCACATGTCGGACGCTCGCTCCGCAATATCAAATGTACATAATACCACAACACTGTACTAGCATTGCATCCAGGCTATCCCCCACGACCGATCCGCAACATCACAGCAAAAACACAGAACATCAACGTGAAAGTCACGTTCGCAAATCCGTCTAACCGGGCTATGGCAGTTAGACCGGATTTACCGATCGAGTGACATTCACGGTCGCAAATATAATGTAAATACTGTGAAAAATGTGTTTAAAATTTTCCGATTGATCAAAAAATTAACATGTGGGCCCCCAAGCAATACTGTAGCACTCACAGAAATTCTGGGCCCAATTTTAATATTCCAAAACCCATAAAATAAGCCCAGAAGCCCACTGGGAAAAATTGACACAGTGACGACACCAAAGTGCGGCGGAACCGCGGCCCAAGGGGGGGTTTGGCCGCGGTTCCGCGCTTCGATCGTCGACTTACTGTGTCGAATTTTCCCAGTAGTCTTATAATATCCAGTACATCAATATTTTACAACCTGAAAAATTTTTAGAGACCAAAAAATTTCAACAGAAAACTGATGTGAACTAAATTGTAGATTTTGGAATTTTGGTCGATCGGAAATGCAAAACACATCAAACGAAGCTAGACGAAGTTAATGGCGAGGCTCTGATACCACTGTAAGTGCACGGCGGCGCCCCGGCCGTCAATCCGACGGCCAAATGCGGAAACGGTGATAAACTTTAATTTTGCGGACTTTGCAAACCGGCACCACCGCGCACTAGACTCCGGATCAGGCCATTAAACTAGATCTAGCTAACTACAAGACGGGTTAGAGATGTACCGACTGATCCGAGTCCTCCGGTCTTCATCTGCACTCCGATCTCCTCGCGGAAACTCCGGTCGTCGCCTCTTCGCCGGAAGGGCACCACATCGCCTGCATCTTTTATGGGCTCCCGCCTCTATACCGAGGCAACTCGGGCGCGAAGTAGGCTAGCCGACGCGTCCAAGATTTGCTGTAGAACAATGTAAAGTCTATGTCTCTTTAGGGTTTTGTTGCCATGGAGGATGGAGGGATCATGAATGGACTTTTGAATGAAGTGTAGAATATTGCAAGCATGCAAAAATGAGATATAGATAATTCCCTCATCCAAAATGAACTCCTCTCAAATTAGTCCAAGATGTGGCCGGCCATTACAAGGAGGAAATCAACAAAGTGGTGAGTGTAGTAAAAGCATATGGTGACCACATCCAAAACATCAACCATGCTTCATTCAAATCCAACCCATACCCTTTCTAATCAACATTAATGCAAGTGATGGTGCAAAAGATATGAAGCTATCATAATCAATCTTTTATGCAAGAAACCCCCCTCCACAAAAGTTATTTGCACAATTGCAAATAACACCCTCCACCAGAAAAGTCCGGCCGGGAAAGAACAAAGGAAAACCGGCCGGAACGGAATGCAAACTGGAAACTCCAGAAAACTGGTCCCGTAATAAATTACAGGAAAACCCCGATACTATGCATACACACCCGCATCTGTATTCCGTCCGGATACAAATGCTAAGAGACAAAATCTACACTGTACTAAACTAGGATCCGGCTTAAACCAAAGCCGGCTAGTAATATCCGTTCGATCCTGATCTGTGCAATACCGCACGTATCTGATCGAACCCTGCCATATCTCCATACGGCCTCTACAGCGTTTCGCCCGAAAGCTGAGTAACTGAATGTGTGGTGGACTCTAAAGACTCGTCAATACAATGGCTGTGGATTTAACCACTAGCACGTCAGAGGTATAAGCCAATACGTAACGGGCCACCAGCTATTGACTAAAAGGGACGTCGATGAGCGAACTCATCCTGACACCCTACTGAGCCTGTCAGTGACAATATCCGTACAGTCTGGTCCGTTCGTCTATGAGCATCGCATGTCGGGCCTAGGGGGTTGGTAAAAGTCAGACCCCCAAGAGCGGTACAAGTCGTGTCGGAGTGTAGCCCAGAACACCCTGAGATACTACTGGAATACCAACCAGTAAATCTCCTGCCTTGGCCAAGGACTTCGTGTAATGGCTCTCCTAGACACAGCGCGACCTCACCCCCAATACCGGGAGAGACGAACCCCTGAAGATCCGCTCACTGCCTCCATGTGGCTCGGGACTGTACCCAACTAAAACCTGTTTGCACGACTCCTTTGAGCCGTGGTAGGGTAGTAATCAAAGTACAGTGGGAACTCACACGAGACAAATGACGATCCCCAGGTCGATGAACTAACCTGTACACATGTCACCAGGGAACTGCTATCTGACGTCAAGTATAATCCCAACTAGCAGGTTCCCAGCGAGTCCTGTCCGGTGTACTCATAACCCAATGAGCACCTGTATACATCTTAGGTGAACCAACTGACACCAGTGGCTTGTGAGACCGGCCACCGCCCCTCATCGGGGTCTCGACTGTATACACTAGTCTACTCTGGAGAATCGATGCCCTGTCTCGAAACTCCCACGACTAGGGACCTTTTAAGGATATGCTTGTAGACCTCAGCTCTCACGTATATGATCGCCCTCATACTGCCGGCAGTCAAGCAAGAATCCTAGGGGCTCTATCAACGTGCAATAGCGACCTGTCAGGTCACCTAAAGCAGTACACGATGATAAAGGTAAACCAGATAGCAAACTATCATCTCGAGTAAGACTGTCGTACCGGGATAGGTCCTCCCTCAATCATTGCAATCACGTGCCTGTGATCCAATAATTGACTCTGAGGGCACTATCTCCAACAAAGACTATCCAATAAGCGTAATAGGTGTACTCTCCTAAACCAAGGAGCCCTCGCAACCTGAGAGAAGGTGATAATAAAAGACAACTGAATAAACCAATTCTATTTCTCCTGAACCTGGATCCATCCTCGAAGAAGTCCCTTCGAGTTCGTATATAACCATACGATGGATCTATCCAATGGAAGTGGATATCCGTAGTAATACGGGTGTTCTGAGAAATCCAAAGGGTAGAAGAAGGAGTGGCAATGACTTATGCAACTCAGATAATCCAAAATCCAGTATTTTAAGAAGGTTCGGTCAACTTGGTCACTGAGTCATGGTCTAGGGTCGGTCAAAGGTCGCTGCCATAGAGAGAGAAAAAAGAAACACTCAGCGTGCACTCTAACCTAGATCAGAATGGTTATCACTTTATCTAATCCGGAAACCTCCCACTGTACTGTCAAATTCTCTTCCAAACCTAAAAGAAGAATCAATCGGAATCACCTGAAGAGTAAACCAACTCATTAGTGGGAATCGGGATCCAACTCTCATCGCAAGATAACGTGACGGAATCCACTCACGTTACTCACACTCCAGAAAGTATGCGCATACTTGGCAAGTTTCAGTTTCTTTAGAAACTCCCGATATGATTTTTACCCCATGTTCTTATGACCTTGACGAAAGACAACAAATCATAAGTCACATGTCAAGATCTGCCCGTCTTTATCTTGTTAATTCGAAACCACCCGTACATACCCTTGATGAAAGCCAACAAGGTAATACAACTGTCCCAAACCAACTCATCTATCTATGCAACAAATGAATACCCCAGCAGCTACCAAACACTATGCCTTGACGAAAGCCAACAAACATAGCTTGAATACTACTGATCATCCATAAGAAATGACGGAGGGCTACGGCTGGTTTTTGGCAAAAACCCTTTAACGTAATGAACTTGATCTCGTTGAAGGAACCTGATAGCTTTTTTTATGAAAATATAGTGGCGAAAATCTTTGCTAAAGAGGTCACTCCCGGTGAAGGGATCTCAGTTCTTTCCTCGTGGAATGAGGTGCAGGATATTCCACTGAATACCGCGATGCATAGCAACTTGTAATCGACTATAGTGAAGTTATTACCCTGACGCAAACTTCTGCCCAAGGGGTCACTCCCGGTGAAGGGATATCGGCCCTTGCCCCGTCGAATGAGGTACAGGATATTCCAACCGAATACCGCTATGCAAAACAAAAGGAAACGTCTTTGTAATAACACTTTTTAAAATTGTTCCAACAACATCCAAACAGGTTTGTTTTCCTTTGCATTGATCAGAATCAACACAGTCCCATCAATTAATCACACCAGAAAAGAACGAAAATAAAATGTACATATATGCCATCCGCATTCGTCATTGGGTCCCGTCATCACCCGTTAGGTTTCTTAACTAACGACAGAGCGGGGACTGAACTAGCGCGGGTGAAAAACATATATAACATCTACAAGTATATATACCAATATACAATAATCGCTCCAGGCATGATAATATGCAACATTACAGAAAAGTAATAAGCATCACAGAACAATACAGATAATCTGGGATCCCCGAGTTTCACAGAGCCGCTGCTGAAACCCGACGTTCCCCTGGTCGTGTGGATAGCCTGTGCAATGAACCCTAGACCCCTACGGGTGCAGCAAGTTACCCGCCAAAACCTGAAGCGAGGTAGTCCCCCACAGCATAGTGAATGGAACATCCGGCACTTTACGGAATCCGGTAAATTGAGCACCCCTCCTTGGGTCAACCTGTACCCCCTACGAGTGCGGCGAATAGTCTGCCAATTTTAGAGTGAGGCCCCTCTGCCTCTCAAAGCCATAAGATGCAGACCCGTTGCCGTCCAGAACCCGGCTATCCGTGCACTCCGTCGCGGGGTAAAACTTAGTACAGAAATGAAAAATATGTACAACGGGTACATCGACCTCAACCTGGTCGTGCCCCAAAAGAATATTATACAACAGGCAGTGACGGCAGTCCACATGTTGGACGCTCGCCCTGCAATATCAAATGTACAAATAAATCCAAACTGCACTACCATTGTACACTGCTATCCACCACGACAAATCCGCAACATCACAGCACAACACAGAACATCTACGCGAATGTCACGTTCGCAAACCCTTCTAAAAGAACTATAGCAATCAGACGCGGTTTACCGATCAAATGACATTCCCGGTCGGAGATATAATGTAAGTACTGTAAACTAACATGTTTAAATTTCGATCGACTAAATATCACGAAGTGGGCCCCACGAACATCTGCTGCACAGTAACAAAATCTGGGCCCAAAAGATATATACCAAAAACCACAAATTCCAACAGAGAAGCAACTGTACAAATTTGAGTCAATGATTCAACATAACGACCGCGGATGCGCGGTCAAACCCTAGTTTTGACCGCGATTCCGCGGCTCTCCTGTTGATTCTCGTGCTCAAATTTGCACAACGTGCTTAAAAAACCCTGCACAGCTTTCTGTGATATGTAAAATAATTTTAGTACTTGATTTAAAATCGACAGAAACTGTGAATGGAAATTTTGTGGTTTTTGATATTCGGTCCAATCGATGTTTTAAACGCATTAGCACAAGTTAGTAAAGCAAAATGGTGAGGCTCTGATACCATTGTAAGTCTACGGTAGCGCCCGGCCGTCTACAGACGCCAATTGCGGAACAAAAACTTTTTAACTGGCTCTATCGTATACTATAACCCGGATCTGCCATTATTGCTAAACTAACAAACTGTAAAGAGAGTAGAAAGGTTATACCGAATGATCCGAGTCCTTCGTTCTTTAACCATCATCCCACGCTCTGTTGCGGCTGCTCCGATCTCGTCGATCTCCGATCTGCTCGTCCAGGTGGCACCACGTCAACGATTCTTTAAACGGGCTCCCACCTCTGACTCGAGGCAACTCGATCGTCAAGTTTGCTATAAGAGACGACCAAGATTGATGTAGAGAATGAGTAGAATACTTTGTCTCACTTCGTCCTAAGCCGTGGACGATCGGTTAATGAAATTGCCAATTAAATCGGATGATGGAATGAAATGAGCTATGAAATTTCCATAAACCCCAAAACTATCATAATCTTTTAACCAAATGAATCAATCTTGTGTATGTGAGAGAGGAGGGGGCCGGCCACATATAAGGAGGTGGGGGTGAGTGTAGGAGAGGGGGAGGTGACAATAAGAGAAATATCTAGTGTGAACACAAAGTATGAACACATTAATGAAATAATGAGTCACTAATTCTTGTCACCAAAAACCATTAATGCAACATTATAAGTCATAAGCCTAATCACCACTTCTAGAACCTTCTAGAAGCATGACTCACCCTCATCCAAGAAAAGATAAATCCGTCATTAACCGAATGTTAAAAGAAGGGCGATAGAAAACTGGAAACTGGAAATTGGCAACTTCCAAAAGTGATCCTGAAACGAATTTCAGGACAACCCCGTAACTGTATAAATATACCCGCATTTGTATTACGACCGAATACAAATGCAACTGAGACAAAGATATTATATCTACTCAATATAATACTCGGATCCGGCTTAAACCAAAGCCCACCAGTATTTTCTGCCCGAAATATGACATGTGCGTAAACGCACGTGCATTTTCCGAACCCTGCCATAAAACCATGGGGCCTCTACAACGTTTCGCCTGAACTTCGGAAACTGTCTGTGGGGGACTCTAATTACTCGTCAGTACCCTGGCAGTGGGTTTAACCACAAGCCGTCAGCGGCACTAGCTGTGCATAACGGCAGCCCATGGACTGACCTCATGGGAGGCTGATGAGCGAACTCATCCAGAAACCCTACTGAGCCTAACAGTGACAATGTATATACAGTTCGGTCCGTTCGTCTATGAGTATCGCATATCTGCCTAGGGGGCTGGTAACGTCATGTTGGATATATGTATGTCCTAGAGGCCATTATATGATAGTGGATATATCTGTACATGTATATATATATATATATTCAGTGTACATTCTTGCTCGACATGATAGTATGCTATCTGGTTCTACTTTATCTGACATGTTGATTTGATCATGGTTTTATTCATTCATACATGCTGATAAAGCCTTGAGGATATCGGCTTGACTACAGTGATTATGATAGAGATCATACTAGTGGGACATCTGTAGTTTATAAGCATATCCTGAAATGTCCCTAGTCAGAGGTGTATCGAGACGGGGCATCGATATACCACAGTAGACTAGCGTATATGATACTAGACCCATGTTATGGGCGATGGATGTTCCCACATTCATCGATATTTGACATCAAGATCGTATACAGGTGCTTAGTGGTGACTGGGTACACTGGACGGACTCACCGAGAACTCCTATATGGAATTATATCTATCGTCGGATAGCAGTTCTCAGGTGACACTGGTACAGTTTAGTCTGTAGACCCGAGATCGTCATAGAGTCTTGTGTGCTCTCCCACTGCACTTTGATTACCACCCTACCACGGCTCTGCTGAGTCGTGCAAACAGGTGGCCATTGGGTACAGTCCCGAGACACATGAAGGCGATGAGCGATAGGAGGGGTTTCGTCTCTCTCGGTATTGGGAGTTGATGCTGTGCTGTGCTTGACTGGTTATATCAGTAAGTCCCTGGCCAGAGCTGCTGAGATTTACTGATAAGTGTTATCAGTAGTTTCTCGATCTGTTATAGACCATTCATCGGCACGACTTATTGAGTTATTAGGGTCGACGTGACCATCCCTAGGCTCGATATACAGCATATCTGACGAAGAGACCGGACTGTACGGTACTGTTGCCGGTTGGCTCGACGGGAGTTGTAGTAGGTTCGCTTGTTTTCTTCTGATCGCTCAATACCCGGGTGGCTATTACATTTAGCTGACCGCTTACGGCTTGGGGGTGTTTGATATGATCATCACCCACTGCCGGCGTATTGACGAGTCTTAGAGTCCCACAAAGGAGTTACCTAGTCCAGGCGAAACGTTGTGGTGCGCGTATGCGATATGCGCATGGACCCGGTTAAAATGCGTGTATGAGATACCGTATATTAATTGGGCGGTTTGATTTTGGTCGGGTCGTATGTGATATGACCGAGTTGATAAATCAAGTGTTGATTTATCATTTAACCATTAGCTTCTCACTAGAAATCCTATCTTGTTTCTTTTGGATGTATGCATGCATGTATGCATTCATTCTTGTTCATGCACATATGGATGTGCATGCGCACATGCATACATACATCATTCTATCATGGTTGTTTATACATTGAGAATGGTGGCAATATAAGACTCACACCATGGGTTTTTATATGGATTATTATTGCATTTGTGTTAAAACAAAAGGAAAAAGAAAAAGGGTTAATTCATAGAATGTTTTTATACTCTTCTTCATCTTACCATGCTCACCTACTTATTAACCCTTGGTTATTTTTCCTTTGGTGTTTTAAACTCAAATACAATAATATCTTTATCATTAACCATGGTTTGAAATGAGATGTGGAAAATATATATACTTATATTTTTCATTTTTCTCATTAGAGTTTATCTTCTCTTCTTCTTAAAAAAGCCATCATCTTCTTCAACCTTGATCTCTTGCTCTCTAGACTTTTCAGGTGAGCAAAATACTCAAAAAGATAGGATTTTGAAGTGAGAAAGGGAACCACAACACCATTCTACACAAGTCTAGCCCACTTGTTTAGAGTGTTAGCTTCATTTCATCCTCTTGTTAAAGTGAAGTTGCTAGCTTGGACAAATGAGCTTTGGGTGGATCATCGTGGACATTAGAAGACCTCAAGCTAATCGTTTTCCAACTCTCAAGTGGCCAAGGTGTCTACAAAAGGGAGGTACAAAGGTTGTACTCTTAAAACCCTAGCCTTTGTTACATGTATTGTTATGAAACCCTAATTTTCTAGGATAGATCCTTTGTATGCTTACTTAGCACCATAAAAATTTGATCTTTGTGACATGTGATGCTTCCAAACCTCTCATAGGGTGCTAGGTAAACCTAACATTGGTATCAGAACCGACCAAGAACATTAGGTGATACTTTAGCGAAGTATAAACTCCGATCGAACCGAAATACGGAATTACGAGACACTCTCTGGACATTTTTTGAAAACTGATATTTTTCAGAATTAAAAATCCTTAAAAAATTCAGTAGGTAAATATAAGCATAACTGTAAAATACGAGCCCATGAACAGTTAAATCCACCGCGGAACTGCGGCCGAAACTTGCTTGGGCCACGGCTCCGCGGCCGTACAGAGGCTATATTTTTTTATTTTTATACAGTAATGCTTATAATTGCTTGAATATATTTTTGGGTATTTTTAATCTGAATTTAGTACTGTTAGTTCTGGAGATTGTTTTGAGTTCATTGATTCGATCGGAATTTTAACTTCTTGTCTTTCTGGATAACTAGTAAGTATTGAATTGTTCGAAAGAGTGTCGTTTGCTCACTTTTCACGGGGTTTAAATCTTTCAGATATATGTGCAAGTCTTGTGGTGGACCCTCTAGAAGACAACAAACCTTAACTCGATTATGTGACCGTCTTGAACTGCCCTTTGAACCTTAGGGTTTGGGGCAGTACGGCGTGCCACATGTGAGGCGTTGGCTTGACCCTTCTACGGCTGGACCGCTACTACTGTGTCACACTCCGGATTTTTGAACTCCGCTCAAGTGTTGAGCTTTAGGGAATTTTGGGTATTTGTACATTCGGTCGAAAACTTTAATACTGTCTATTTATCTGGAATGTGATACAATATGTTGAATTCATATAGTTTAGGCATGAAATACGAAGTATGTGATATTTCGCATTTATGATGTCTAAAGAGAATGTGGATTCCAAATATTGTAGTTTTACACTTTCTTTTCTCTGACTGTAAGTGTAGTATGTTCGATATCACCGGTTTCGTTGCTATACATCGACGACAATTGGGGTACGCATACTTACTTACGTTGATGATATATGATATTATGTGTTGCTGAGATATGATGTGCAGGATTGTCGCGATCGAATAGCCAGTTTTTTTTATGTGAGATGAGAGTTTTATATTTTCATTCATGTAAATCCAAATGTAATGTAATATTCTTTTATTTGGGGCACTTCCGGGTTGAGGTTGATGTCACCAGTGTTGTATATTATTTACTTTTCCGTATTAGGATAGACCCAAGGAGGGGAGCACAAGTGACCGGGTTCTGGGGTTCAGTGGGAGGCCATCTCAAGGAGTCGAGACCGGGTCTCCTAAACTCCAGGATTGGTAGGGTCTCTTGCCGCTCTCGTAGGGGTCTAGGGGTGTGGGCTTGGCTATTCATCACGACTGTGGAATCCGTATTTTCTATTGTTGGCTAAATACTAAATACGGACGTCCTAGTATATCCCACATTATATATATGTTTCTGCTGCCTGCGTTCTGAGATATCTGAGACGAATGATATATTATATATGAGATATATAGTAGACGTTGCATATGTTTTGCACCCGCGCTAGTCCCGTCCCGGTATGTCGTTAGTTAAGTAACCTAACAGTGCATAACGGAACATTGCGGCGAATGCGGATGGCATAAGCGTACGTGTTATTTTCGTTTCTTTTCTGTGATTGGCTTAAGGACTTAAATGATGGGATTACATTAATATGATTAATGTAAAGAAAATAAACCTAAATAGATGTTGTAGAATCAGATTTGAAAACAACTCGGCTCTTTATGAAAAAGTTAAATTTCAAAAACTGCGGAGCACAAGCCACTCCTTTTGAAAACCATTTGATTCTACGACGATATCAAGTTCAAAGCGTTAAAGATTTTCTTAAAAATCATCCGCAACCCTCCGTCATTTTAGTAAGTAGAGTACTAAGTATTCGTGCTACGTTTGTTGACTTTAGTTAAGGCGTAGTGTACGGTAGCTAAGTGATGTCTTCCTACACTGCATATGATGCAGATTAATTAGGACATTCATGCGACTTTGTTGACCATAGTTAAGGGTCATATGGGTGGGTCTAATTGATCAAGAAATGAAGGGTAGAACTTGACTGGTACTTATGATTTGTTGACCATAGTTAAGGTCATAAGTACTAGGGGTAAAAATCACATCGGGAATTTCAAGTGTTGAGATTTCCAATGAGATTGCATACCTTCCATATGATGGTTGGATCTCGATCCCACTGTGGGCAATAGTTGCTCCTAGGAGAGTTTTGCAGTTTACAATTAGCTAACTCATTAGGTGTTTAGAAAGGTGTTAACGGGGCTACGCCTCTAGGAAAACGAGGTTTACTTTAATTAGGTCCGTGCGAAAGCACGGGGAACCTCCCTCAAGTACCGACACTGGCCTGGCTGAACGGTTAGCGAAGTTGTAGATTGTAATTAATCCTGGCTAGTTTTCTTTTTAAGGTTTGAAAGAAAAACTTGATTAAAGCAGTGGGAGACATCGATTAGACAAGATAATAACCAATCTGATCTATGCAAGAGCTTTCGCTGAGTGTATTCTTTTCTCTCTCTTAATGGTAGATACCAATGACTGGACTCAAGCTTTTACTAGATAAAAACAAACTGAATGGGACCAATTATAAAGACTGGCTGAGAAATCTGAAAATAGCCTTGACTTATGATAAAGTATCATATGTCCTCACGGCTTTAGCCCCGCCCACCCCAGGTCCAAAATCCTCAGTTGCGGACATTGAAGTCCGCAAGACATGAGACGCTGACTGTGCCACGGCCAATTGCCTCGCGTTTGCATCGATAGACAATACACACCAAAAGCAGTATGAGAATATGGACATTAAAACCATATTCCTCCATACAAAGGAGTTGTATGGAGAGCAATCCCGTGTATTACGATACGAAGCTTCAAAGAAATTGTTTCAGATGCGAATGGCCCCTGGCACACCGGTAGGAGACCATGTTCTGAAGATGATAGCTCTTATAGAAGAGCTTGAGGACCTAGGATGGACAATGGACAATGAACAATATACGGATATTATTCTACAGTCCCCCCTCCCCCTTTGCTCAGTTCATAGTTAACTTCAACATGCACGGCATGGAGAAGGAGCTACCTGAACTCCTTAATATGTTAAGGAGTGCAGAGAGCACTATGAAATCAATGAAAACTCCCGTTATGACTATTGAGCAATCTTCTTCTTCTCGCCCAAAAGCTAAGGCCAAAGGAAAGAAAAAGAAGAAGCCCACCAATCTTAAGGGTGGAGTTAAAAAGGTGAAGGGAAAGGAAAAGTCCAAAGCTGGAGACTCGGGGAAAGGTGAATGTTTTCATTGCCACAAGATAAGACATTGGAAGCGCAACTGTACGGAGTACTTGAACCTCAAGAAGAAGCATGGGGATGCTTCCACTTCAGGTGTGTTTGTGACAGAAAACTGTTTTTCAATAAACTTGCTTCCTGGGTATTAGATACCGGTTCAGGTTCTCACATTTGCAATTCTATGCAGGGACTGAGAAATAGCAAAGTTTTGAAGACAGGTGACCATACTCTCCGCGTTGGAAATGGTTCCAATGTACATACAGTCGCAGTGGTAGAGTATCACTTGGGGTTGCCATCTGGGTGTATATTGGTTTTGAACCCATGTTATTTTGTACCAAGTATGCTATGTAATATAATATCAGTTTCTTTGTTAGACAATGAAGGATATAACTTTATATTGCAGAACAATGTTATGAATATTCACCTGAATCAAATGTTGGTTGGGTATGGTACACTTAATAACGGGATATACGCCCTAAATCAACACACAGTTTTCAGTATACAACGCAATAATAAAAGAAAACTTTCAGAATTAAATGAAGCTTTTCTTCGGCACTGTAGACTTGGTCATATTAACGAAACAAGACTAAACAAGTTACACAAAGATGGATATTTAAACTCTTTTGAATATAAATCTTATGCGACTTACCAGTCTTGTATCAAGGGTAAAATGACCAAAATTCCGTTTACCGGACACGGAGAAAGAGCTACTGAGCTCCTAGGCCTCATACATAGTGATGTATGCGGGCCAATGTCTAAACAGGCTAGAGGCGGTTTTTCATACTTCATTACTTTCACTGACGATTTCTCAAGATTCGGTCATGTATTTTTATTAAAACACAAGTCCGAAGCTTTCGAGAAATTCATTGAATATAAACAAGAAGTAGAAAAACAAACCGGCTTAAGTATCAAGATGCTTCGATCAGATCGAGGTGGAGAGTATCTCAGTACGGAATTTGAAAACTTCCTAAAAGAGAATGGGATTCTCTCTCAGCTCACTCCTCCTTACACACCACAGCACAACGGTGTGTCTGAACGACGGAATAGGACCCTATTAGATATGGTCCGATCCATGATGAGTGATGCTGAGTTACCCGTCTCATTTTGGGGGCATACATTGGAGACTGCAGCGTTTCTACTGAACAGGGTTCTAACCAAAACCGTGTCTACAACGCCATATGAGATATGGCATGGGAAGAGACCATCTCTTAAGAGAATTAAGATTTGGGGTTGCCCGGCCAATGTTAAAAAGCAGAATCCGGACAAACTCGAGACACGGTCGGTCATGTGTAACTTTGTGGGATATCCAAAGAACTCATATGGATATCTATTCTACCACAAAGAGGAACAAAAGGTGTTTGTTTCTCAGTATGCCACATTCTTGGAAAAAGAGCTTTTCACAGATAAAGATGATGGCAATGTGGTGGATCTAGAAGAGGTTCTAGAGACACAAACTACAAATGACGATTTGGTTGAACCGGCTGTTGCAATAGAAACTGAGGAACGCCGGCCACTCCGAAGGTCTGGTAGGACTTCTCGGCCACCAGAGAGGTACTACGATTTCCTCATTGATGTAGACGGAGAAGACTGCATCATGGATGATGATGATCCTACCAGTTTTCAGCAAGCTATCATGAGTGGAGACTCTGTGAAGTGGCTGGATGCCATGAGATCCGAAATGGAGTCTATGTACACCAACAAAGTATAGACTTTGGACGTTGTACCCCCTAGGGTAAAACCTGTGGGATGCAAATGGATCTTTAAAAGAAAGATTGGTGTAGATGGGTAGGTAGAGACCTATAAGGCAAGACTTGTGGCGAAGGGTTTTCGTCAAAGACCAGGTTTGGACGATGACGCAACTTTTTCGCCCGTAGCCATGCTTAAATCCATTCGGATCCAACTTGCTATTGCTGCTCACTATGACTATGAAATCTGGCAGATGGACGTTAAAACGGCATTTCTAACTGGAGATTTAGAAGAATGCGTTTATATGGATCAGTCGGAGGGCTTCACTAACAGTGAGAGCAGCGGGAAAGCATGTAAATTGCTTAAATCCATATATGGGTTAAAGCAGGCATCACGGAGTTGGAACATCTGTTTCGATGATGTTATCAAAGAGTTTGATTTCATCAAAAATCCAGATGAACCTTGTGCTTATAAGAAGGCTGTAGGAAGAGCTGTCACATTCCTCGTATTGTACGTGGATGACATTCTTCTGATAGGAAATGATATTCCTATGCTACAGTCGGTCAAATCTTTCTTATCACTAAGGTTCTCCATGAAGGACATGGGTGATGCCACATAAATCCTGGGCATAAGGATCTATAGGGATAGATCCAAAAAGTTATTGGGATTGTCCCAAACCAGGTACATAAATACCATCCTAAAAAGGTTTAGTATGGAAGACTCCAAGCGGGGTACCTTACCCGCTTGCCATGGAGTCACTCCCTCCAAGGATTCTTGTCCAAAGACCGATGAAGAGAGAGCTCGCATGAGCATTATACCCTATGCTTCGGCAGTAGGATCTATAATGTATGCGATGTTATGTACACACCCAGATGTGGCTTATGCACTTAGTGTTGTAAGCAGGTATCAATCCAACCCAGGGGAGAACCACTGGACAGCTGTGAAGAACATTCTTAAGTACTTACAAAGGACTAAAGAATTGTTCTTGGTGTATGGTAATAGAGATCTCCAAATGGAGGCCTTTACCGATTCGAGCTTCCAGAGCGATAAAGACGACAGCAAATCTATCTCTGGGTTTATATTTACCCTCAACGGAGGGGCGGTAAGTTGGAAGAGTTCCAAACAGGATACCGTTGCAGACTCTATGATGGAAGCTGAGTACATTGCTGCGAATGATGCCGCCAAGGAAGCCGTCTGGATGAGGAAGTTCGTCTCGGAGCTAGGAGTAGTTCCAACCATTATTGATCCAATACCGTTGTATTGTGATAATAATAGGGCTTGTGCGTTAGCCAAGGAGCCCAGGTCCCATCAGCGGTCCAGACACATCCTGAGGCACTTTCATTTGATCCGGGAGATTGTAGATCACCGCGAGATCGAGATTAAGAGAGTAGACACAAAGAATAACGCCGCGGATCCACACACCAAGGCCCTCCCTCAGCCGCAACATGAGCGACTTTTTGAGATGTTGGGTATGAGATACGCCAATAACTGGCCTTAGTGCAAGTGGGAGATTGTTGGATATATGTATGCCCTAAAGGCAATTATATGATAGTGGATGTATCTGTACATGTATATATATATATATATATATATATATATATATATATTCAGTGTACATTCTTGCTCGACATGATAGTATGCTATCTGGTTCTACTTTATCTGACATGTTGATTTGATCATGCTTTTATTCATTCATACATGCTGATAAAGCCCTGAGGATATCGGCTTGACTACAGTGATTATGATAGAGATCATACTAGTGGGACATCTGTAGTTTATAAGCATATCCTGAAATATCCCTAGTCGGGGGTGTATCGAGACGGGGCATCGAGATACCACAGTAGACTAGCGTATATGATACTAGACCCATGTTATGGGCGATGGATGTTCCTACATTCATCGATGTTTGACATCAAGATCGTACACAGGTGCTTAGTGGTGACTGGGTACACTGGACGGACTCACCGAGAACTCCTATATGGAATTATATCTATCGTCGGATAGCAGTTCTCAGGTGACACTGGTACAGTTTAGTCTGTAGACCCGAGATCGTCATAGAGTCTTGTGTGCTCTCCCACTGTACTTTGATTACCACCCTACCACGGCTCTGCTGAGTCGTGCAAACCGGTGGCCATTGGGTACAGTCCCGAGACACACGAAGGCGATGAGCGATAGGAGGGGTTTCGTCTCTCTCGGTATTGGGAGTTGATGCTGTGCTGTGCTCGACTGGTTATATCAGTAAGTCCCTGGCCAGGGCTGCTGAGATTTATTGATAAGTGTTATCAGTTGTTTCTCGATCTGTTATAGACCATTCACCGGCATGACTTATTGAGTTATTGGGGTCGACGTGACCATCCCTAGGCTCGATATGCAGCATATCTGACGAAAAGACCGGACAGTACGGTAGTGTTGCCGGTTGGCTCGACGGGAGTTGTAGCAGGTTCGCTTGTTTTCTTCTGATCGCTCAATACCCGGATAGCCGTTACGTTTAGCTGACCGCTTGCGTCTTGTGGGTGTTTGATATGATCATCACCCACTGCCGGCGTATTGACGAGTCTTAGAGTCCTACAAAGGAGTTACCTAGTCCATGCGAAACGTTGTGGTGCGCGTATGCGATATGCGCATGGACCCGGTTAAAATGCGCGTATGAGATACCGTATATTAATTGGGCGGCTTGCTTTTGGTCGGGTCGTATGTGATATGACCGGGTTGATAAATCAAGTGTTGATTTATCATTTAACCATTAGCTTCTCACTAGAAATCCTATCTTGTTTCTTTTGGATGTATCCATGCAAGTATGCATTCATTCTTGTTCATGCACATATGGATGTGCATGCACACATGCATACATACATCATTCTGTCATGGTTGTTTATACATTGAGAATGGTGGCAATATAAGACTCACACCATGGGTTTTTATATGGATTATTATTGCATTTGTGTTAAAACAAAAGGAAAAAGAAAAAGGGTTAATTCATAGAATGTTTCTACACTCTTCTTCATCTTACCATGCTCACCTACTTATTAACCCTTGGTTATTTTTCCTTTGGTGTTTTAAACTCAAATACAATAATATCTTTATCATTAACCATGGTTTGAAATGTGAAGTGGAAAATATATATACTTATATTTTTCATTTTTCTCATTAGAGTTTATCTTCTCTTCTTCTTAAAAAAGCCATCATCTTCTTCAACCTTGATCTCTGGCTCTCTAGACTTTTCAAATGAGCAAAATACTCAAAAAGATAGGATTTTGAAGTGAGAAAGAGAACCACAACACCATTCTATACAAGTCTAGCCCACTTGTTTAGAGTGTTAGCTTCATTTCATCCTCTTGTTAAAGTGAAGTTGCTAGCTTGGACCAAGGAGGTTCGGGTGGATCATCGTGGACGTTAGAAGGCCTCAAGCTAATCGTTTTCCAACACTCAAGTGGCCAAGGAGTCTACAAAAGGGAGCTACAAAGGTTGTGCTCTTAAAACCCTAGCCTTTGTTACATGTATTATTATGAAACCCTAATTTTCTAGGATAGATCCTTTGTATGCTTACTTAGCACCATAAAAATTTGATCTTTGTGACATGTGATGCTTCCAAACCTCTCATAGGGTGCTAGGTAAACCTAACACGTCAGACCCCCAAAAGCAGTATAAGTCGTGTCGGAGTGAAGCCCAATAACACCCTGAGATACTTCTGGAGTACCTACCAGTAAATCTCCTGCCACGGCCCTGGGCTTTGTGTATTGGCTCTCCTAGACACAGCATGATCTCACACCCAATACCGGGAGAGACGAATCCCCTGCCGATCCGCTCACGTGCCTCCATGTGGCTCAGGACTATACCCAAAAACTACCTGTTTGCACGACTCCTTTGAGCCATGGTAGGGTAGAAATCAAAGCACAGTGGGAACTCACATAAGACAAATGACGACCTCAGGTCGATGAACTAACCTGTACACATGTCACCAGGGAACTGCTATCTAACGATAAGTATAATACCAACTAGCAGATTCCCGGCGAGTCCTGTCCGGTGTACTCATGTCACGCCCCGCAGGGTACGGAACGTGACTGACACTTAAGTTACGAAACGTCTCAAGACGTCCGTAAAATAATTAATCCAAAACCCAGAAATCAAAACCAAATAAGCAAAAGAGTGAAGGAAAACCAATCAATTGAAAGAGAGTTTATCAAATGAGTCATATCAAGCCCTTTAATAACAATATCAATTTTTCCGAAAATTTCGGCAGAGTCTCCTTTTTAAATACTGGCCCCCAAAATGGGTACAACAAGAATATATATGAATACAACAAATAAGGCATCCCCAAGCGGGAGCTAGCTCTTCGCCACAAGGCGGTCACAAATCCCACGCAATGTAAATCAGCAATGTGCATAAATAAACATAAGAAGCACAAGTAAAACAGCATGTCGACTCAAGTGAGCTCGACCCCAAAATACAGCATAAAAGTCCACAAATCTCACAGTCTCGTCTCTAGGTCAATATACAACAATACTGGTAGATATAGTAGATGGAGTACTCTAGATACAAAGAATATACAAGGTGGTACAAAAATAATAATACAACCAACCTCTGAGCAAAAGCCTCGAGTCCTGGCAAAAGAGGCAAAAGAAGCGGTGCGCCCGCCGCTACTGTGCTGACGGAACGGACCTGAAAGAGACTGTGGCACAACGGGGGTGAGTTGCCAACTCGTGAGTAATAAATAACATCTATAGAGACTATCGCAAGTATGCACACAAGCATCCTAGCATCTATAATACAGGTATGGCAGGATATAATAGCAGGTATGTATGCAATATGAATATACTAGCAGGTATGTATGCAATATGAATATACTAGCAGGAATGTATGCAATATGAATATACTCGTGATCTGCATGTGTAAATATAAGAAATCATCTTTTTCCTTTAGGCATCTCTTTTGAAATATCAGCACAATAACAATAGAATCAACAAGAATCCGTGTCCAGCAACGACACCTCAAAACTGTCTCAAATCTTATATATCCATATCGTAGTATCTCTGGCCTCAGTCGTCCGGCTGGCCCATCTCAAATATCAATATCTCATCATCTCGCGGCCACGGTCGGTATCCTCTGGATATCCGCCGTGCCAAAACAGTCACCGGTAGGTAATCCATCCCCTGCCAGGCTCAACGTCAACAACACGATCCTCTTGCCCCGGGGTACCTTACCGGGCCCACCATGTACCCGTGACGGTTCCTCCACTCCTCGACATGGATCTCGAAAACCACAGCAAACTCATGGTGGATGACACTTTACATCACTAGAAAACCGCAACTTTTTATATTTTAGAAGATCATAAGTTGTAAATTTTGCGTGTTTCCCCGAAATCCAGAAATATCATAAATCTCAATAAATCATCATAAGTGCATATGTCAATGATAATGAATGCATATGGTATCAATAACCAAGTTGCAATGTATGATTAATAAACTAGGCATGAACAATTGATGTAATGGTATACATGCACATGAATAGCAATTCTACAATGTTATTTTAAGGATTTATTGCAATAGTACTGGTTTAAGTATCAAATATGGTGACAACATTCTAGATTATAAGTTATCTAGTGTTGTGGCATGGCAATTACCAGGGCGTGTGTGTTCGCATGAATAGTGCTCGTGCTGCATATAAAAACCCTGGCAATGGTGCAGGTGTCCTATAGAATGGGTTCGCATATGTCTGACAATATAAAGCATGGATGTAGCAAGATGTTACACAAGCATTTATTCCTAATTACTAATATCACTAGAAATCTTTAAACTACTTAAACTATCGGGCGACTTGCGCCATCCAATCGATAGTCCCCCGTAGATGTTACATCTACTCACCGGAATCCCCAGCTAGCTACGTCCAATCACCGCTTTCCCTTTTCGTGCCGCGTCCGACGTCTCCGCAACCGAACCTGGAATTTACATCAATACAAAATATAAGGTTACATATCATGAAAAAACGCAAATCCCGAACGAGAATATCTACGTTCACAAGCTAGGCACAACGTGCACAAGGTGCGCGGAACACACACGAAAGCCGCAAAAACTAACTAGAATCGCCGATTTGGTCGCCCGGCAAAGCTAAAACCCGAACACTCAAAAATCCGCACTCACACATCCTAAATGTCATAGGATATGCTAAAAATATAATCAAGTTATCACAATTAATTCATCACATAAATTTATATAAAAACTAGTAAGCATTTACATTCAAAAAAAATCGGTGCAAACATTGTCGATTTGCGACAAAAAGACTACAACCTAGCAAGAACTTCCAACTGCATAACTAGTTAGCCACAACACTATAATTACAACACAACAACCATGCTTCAACCTATTTCCATACACAAACCCCTTTCTTGATATTTCTAAAAAGCAATAGCGATCCAAATTCACACTAGATTAACTTAGATTAGCATAATATGAAACCACAAAAGCAAAATAATTCCATTAATTAGGTTAGTGTAAAACACTAGAAAGCAAAATAACTTAATTAACTTTATTAATGGTTTCTAAAACCCTAGTTAAAATTCAAACCATGGACAAAAAAACTAGATTAGTAATTAGCTATAATTTTAACACTAAAACAATTTTCAAGTTCTAATTTGCACACTTTAACTACAAATTAGCCAAGGATTGAAATTATTCCTCAAACTAGAGATCTAGCAAGAACAAAATGCCTCCAAAGATGGCTTCATAGCACCATGACCCATGCAAGAAAGGCTAAGGAGAATGGGATGAAGGATGGGGATTAATTTGTGAGGTTTAAATTGGAATTTTGGAGCAATTTCGATGAAATTTTGAAGAAATGAAAAGAAAAAATGTGAAGGGGGAGGGCTGCTGTATTCTCGGCCAGAGGAGGGAGGGAAAATGGTGTGGGTGGTGTTGGAAAAGTCAAGGTCAAACCATACCAATCAACCAAAGACCCATACCCAATTTAATAAATCAAAACCTTTTAAAAACACCTCATTTCAACACATGATTAAAAGTCAAAAGAGGCAAGGAAATTTCCTTGTGCTGCTGATGGTAGGGTCGGCCTAGGGGTAAGGAATGAGTGAGAGATGTTTTACAAAGAAATTATACGCAAAAAGACCCCCCACAAGTCCAAAATTGCAAGTTTTAGCTCAAAATAAATATATTTTTGTTTTCCATAATAAAAACCCATTAAAACTTGAAATAAAATACTAAAAATTTATATTACAACTAGATTTTAATTAACATGATTTTAAAGATTAAAATTAGCCCAAAGAAATTTGTATTTATCGGTAATTTAATGTATTTTTTTACCTGCTTAAAATAATATTAAAAATTGAAAAATTAGGGAAAAATTTTAAATGACCAGAAATTTATAAGTAACTCATTAGCTACTAAAAACTAGCAATTACCTATCCAAATTAGGTATAATTAGGCCTAAACTGCAAAATAACAAAAAAGGCGATTTACGGAAAAATACCAAATTTTCACCGATTTTCGGGAAAACACCAAAACGAATTTTTAAGGCGCTACAATCTTCCCCCCTTAAAGAAATTCGGTCCCCGAATTTAAAAATATAACTACGCGTTCCTTCAAAGAGATGGGGATATTTCTTCCTCATCTCGTCCTCGGTCTCCCAGGTAAACTCCTCGCTGCTCGGGCTACGCCAAAGGACCTCGACGGTTGGTATAACTTTCGATCTCAACTTCTTTACCTGCCGATCCAGGATGACCACCGGGTGCTCTGCAAAAAAAATGTCGCGCTCTAGCTGGACTGTCGGGTGCTGAATCGCATGTGAAGGGTCGTGAAGGTACTTGCGGAGTATCGAAACATGGAAGGCGGGGTGATCATCGGGAAAGCTGGGTGGAAGAGCCAAACGGTAAGCAACTGCGCCGACGCGCTCGAGGATCTCGAAGGGACCCATAAATCTGGGACTAAGCTTTCCTTTTCGCCCAAATCGCACACGCCCTTCATCGGAGAGACCCTCAGAAAAAACATGATCGCCAACTGCGAACTCTAGTCTGCGATGGCGCTTGTCTGCATATGATTTCTTCCTGCTCTGAGCCGCTCTTATCCAGTCTCGAATCAACCGTAGCTTCGCTGTCGTCTCCTCAACAAGCTGCGGCCCCAAAATACTGCTCTCGCCAAGCTCGGTCCAACAGACGGGCAATCTGCATCTCCTCCCATACAATGCCTCGAAAGGTGCCATCTGAATAGTATCCTAGAAGTTGTTGTTGTAGGAGAACTCTACTAAAGGTAAATGATGATCCCAGCTACCTCCGAAGTCTAAAACGTACGCTTGGAGCATGTCCTCCAGAGTCTGAATAGTCCGCTCTGACTGGCCGTCGGTCTGCGGATGAAATGCTGTGCTGAAACTCAAACGGGTGCCCAATGCCTCCTGAAGTCGCTGCCATAGTCGGCTGGAAAACTGGGTGCCTCGGTCGGACACGATACACGTCGGGACGCCATGCAGTCGTACAATCTCGTCGATGTATATCTGGGCATACTGACCAAAACTGAAAGTGGTCTTCACTGGCAGGAAGTGAGCTGCTTTCGTCAATCGATCCACGATCACCCAAATGGAGTCGTACCCTCGACTGGTCCTGGGTAAACCCACAATGAAGTCCATAGAAATCTGCTCCCATTTCCACTCCGGAATGGGCAAAGGCTGCAACTCTTCCACGGGCCTCTGGTGCTCGGCCTTGACTTGCTGACAAGTCAGGCATCTCGACATGAAATCAGTGACGTCCCTCTTCATTTCGTCCCACCAGTAAACATCTCGCAAATCGTGGTACATCTTGGTGGAACCCGGATGTACGTTGCATGTCGATCTATGCGCCTCCTCAAGAATCTCACGCCACAGCACCTCGTAATCTGGGACGCACAATCGAGTCCCAAATCGTAGTACTCCCTGATCATCGATCATGAACTCGGAATCTCTGCCCTGCCTAATCTGCTCCATGATCTCTGAAAGACGGTCATCGCTGGGCTGTGCCTCTCGAATACGGTCAAGTAACTGCGAACGTGCACGAACATGCACAAGCTGTCCCCCTGTCGGAGTGAACTCGAACTCAACCCGGCTGTCGCATAAAGTCTGCCAATCTGCCGACGACTGCCTCTGTACTGCTCGCAAACAAGATAGACTACCCCCGGGCCTCCTGCTCAAAGCATCCGCCACTACATTAGCCTTGCCCAGGTGATACAAAATCTCGCAATCATAGTCCTTTACAAGTTCCATCCAACGGCGCTGTCTGAGATTCAGGTCTTGCTGCTGAAATATATACTTTAAGCTCTTGTGATCAGTGAATATCTGACATGACTCGCCATATAGGTAATGTCGCCAGATCTTAAGTGCAAAGACCACTGCAGCCATCTCCAAATCGTGAGTGGGGTAGTTCTGTTCATGTTTCTTCAATTGTCGCGAAGCATACGCGATCACCATGTTATGCTGCATCAATATGCACCCTAGCCCCACTCGTGAAGCGTCACAATAAACTACGAATCCGCCTGATCCTGAAGGCAAAGATAATACCGGCGCCGTAGTCAAACAAGTCCGTAGCTGCTGAAAACTGTGCTCGCACTCCTCCGTCCAAACGAAAGGAACTCCCTTCCAGGTCAATCCGGTCAAAGGTGCTGCAATACGGGAGAAATCCTGAACGAATCGACTGTAGTAGCCAGCCAGGCCTAAGAAACTGCGGATCTCCGTAACTAATGTCGGTCTGGGCCACTGCTGAACGGCCTCAATCTTCTTCGGGTCCACACATATACCATCTCTCGTAATCACGTGACCCAAGAATCCGACGTTGTCCAACCAGAATGCACACTTGGAAAATTTTGCGAAAAGCTAGTGCTCCCTCAAAGTCTGCAACGTAATCCGCAAGTGTTGCTCGTGCTCCTCTCTGCTCTAGGAGTACACCAAGATATCGTCGATAAACACGATGATGAACAAGTCAAGATACGGCTTGAATTTATGGTTCATCAAATCCATGAATGCAGCTGGGGCGTTGGTGAGTCCGAACGACATCACCGGAAACTCATAGTGGCCATAACGCGTACGGAAAGCTGTCTTCGGTATATCCTCCTGTCGAACTCGCGGCTGATGGTAACCTGATCGCAAGTCGATCCTCAAAAAATACCCCGCACCCTGAAGCTGTTCGAACAAATCATCAATGCGTGGTAACGGATATCTGTTCCGCACGGTAACCTTGTTCAGCTGGCGGTAGTCGATACATAAGCGCAAACTTCTGTCCTTCTTCTTGACAAACAGGACCGGAGCACCCCACGGAGAAACACTCGGTCGAATAAGCCCCTTATCTAACAAATCCTGCAACTGATCCTTCCGCTCTCTAAGCTCTGCCGGGGCCATCCGATAAGGCGGTATAGAAATAGGCCCCGAGCCGGGAATCAAATCGATGCAGAACTCAACATCGCGCTCAGGCGGTAGCCCAGGCAGCTCCTCAGGGAAAACATCAGGGAACTCACAAACAATCGGGACCTGGTCCAACGGAACCTCTGTAGCTCGAGTATCACAAATATACGCTAAGAATCCCTGACATCCCTTCCGCAAGAGCTGACCAGCGCGAAGAGACGAAATCAAGCTGGGAAGGGTGACGCTGCGGTCTCCCTGAATAACAAGGACTGGCTCTCCCAGAAAGCTAAATCTGACTGCCTTCTCACGGCAGTCCACAGAAGCATAACAAGTGGCTAGCCAATCCATGCCCAGAAGCACATCAAAGTCCGACATATCGAGGAGAATCAAATCAACCGACGAGTCCCTCTCCCCGATACGAACGAAACACAATCGAAACACAAAATGAGCGACAAACGACTCGCCTATCGGGGTAATAACAACAAGCGGCCGATCTAACGACGACGACTCACGGCCCAACATTGGTGCAAAATGTGTAGATACGTACGAATGTGTAGAACCTGGGTCAAATAATACCCGTGCGTCGAAAGAGCAAACTGGCAAGGTACCTGTCACAACGGCGTTGGATGCCTGCGCATCCTGCGGCGTCAAAGCGAACACTCGGGCCTGTCCTCCACCGATAGTGGGCTGTCCTCGGCCTCGGCCTCTGCCTCCTCGTCCCCTCTGGATAGGACCGCCGCGTCCACGGCCTCTGGGTGCACCTATCTGACGTGGAGCATCGCCAGTGGTAGGAAGTAGAGCTCTCTGAGGAGGAGGTGGTGATGGTGGTAGGGTAACATGTGGAACTGTCGCCGCTCCCTGTCGTCTCACTGGACAGTCTCTGATACGATGATGCAGGCTACCACACCAAAAACATCCTAACCATGGCTGCTGACCATATGGGTGAAGGCGATACAACTGGCCCCTAAAGAATCAGCCACGGCCTCTGCGAACACGCCTAGGTGCTAACATATCAGTGCGAATCTGACTCGGTCTCGAAACGACCGTAGGGGGAGTAGCATCCGATCTCTGCGCTCGATTGACCTCTACTAAGGATCCCACCATCTGTCGTAGCTCCTGCACGCCTCCTATCATCTGTCGCAGCTCTTCCATACTGGACTCAAGCCTATCCATACGGCCTGGGGAAGGCGGATCAGTCTGTCCCTGCGGCGTAGGCATACCACCCTGCTCGGTCCTCGTCTCGGACGAGCCTGCTCGGATCTCATCTCGGGCGGCAGCCCTCTGCGCTCTCGTAGCCTTCGGCGGCATAGTGGCTGGTACAGAAAAAAGGATAATAAGAACAGTGCAATAGAATCATAGTATACACGGAATTGAAGAAGGAATTTTCAACCAAGTATATCCTAAAGTCACTTAGGCGGAGTACCGTATCGCAAGTATGCCGCGGACATACACACGCTACGTTACCTTGCTTAAGTCACCTACTCCATCTACCAAGGGTCATCCTACACTCAAAAAGGTAAAACCTATCGCTCTGATACCAACTTTGTCACGCCCGCAGGGTACGGAACGTGACTGGCACTTAAGTTACGAAACGTCTCAAGACGTCCGTAAAATAAGTAAGCCAAAACCAGAAATCAAAACCAAATAATCAAAAGAATGAAGGAAAACCAATCAATTGAAAGCGAGTTTATCAAATGAGTCATATCAAGCCCTTTTAAAACAATATCAATTTTTCCGAAAATTTCGGCAGAGTCTCCTTTGTAAATACTGGCCCCTAAAATGGGTACAACAAGAATATATATGAATACAACAAATAAGGCATCCCCAAGCGGGAGCTAGCTCTTCGCCACAAGGCGGTCACAAATCCAACGCAATGTAAATCAGCAATGTGCATAAATAAACATAAGAAGCACAAGTAAAACAGCATGCCGACTCAAGTGAGCTCGACCCCAAAATACAGCATAAAAGTCCACAAATCTCACAGTCTCGTCTCTAGGTCAATATACAACAATACTGGTAGATATAGTAGATGGAGTACTCTAGATACAAAGAATATACAAGGTGGTACAAAAATAATAATACAACCCACCTCCGAGCAAAAGCCTCAAGTCCTGGCAAAAGAAGCGGTGCGCCCGTCGCTACTGTGCTGACGGAACGGACCTGCAAGAGACTGTGGCACAACGGGGGTGAGTTGCCAACTCGTGAGTAATAAATAACATCTATAGAGGCTATCGCAAGTATGCATACAAGCATCCTAGCATCTATAATACAGGTATGGCAGGATATAATAGCAGGTATGTATGCAATATGAATATACTAGCAGGTATATATGCAATATGAATATACTAGCAGGTATGTATGCAATATGAATATACTCATGATCTGCATGTGTAAATATAAGAAATCATCTTTTTCCTTTAGGCATCCCTTTTGAAATATCAGCACAATACCAATAGAATCAACAAGAATCCGTGTCCAGCAACGACACCTCAAAACTATCTCAAATCTCATATATCCATATCGTAGTATCTCTGGCCTCAGCCGTCCGGCTGACCCATCTCAAATATCAATATATCATCATCTCGCGGCCACGATCGGTATCCTCTGGATATCCGTTATTCCAAAACAGTCACCGATAGGTAATCTATCCCCTGCCAGGCTCAACGTCAACAACACAATCCTCTTGCCCCGGTGTACCTTACCGGGCCCACCATGTACCCGTGACGGTTCCTCCACTTGTCGACACGGATCTCGAAAAACACAGCAAACTCATGGTGGACGACACTTTACATCACTAGAAAACCGCAACTTTTTATATTTTAAAAGATCATAAGTTGTAAATTTTGCGTGTTTCCCCGAAATCCAGAAATATCATAAATCTCAATAAATCATCATAAGTGCATATGTCAATGATAATGAATGCATATGGTATCAATAACCAAGTTGCAATGTATGATTAATTAACTAGGCATGAACAATTGATGTAATGGTATGCATGCACATGAATAGCAATTCTACAATGTTATTTTAAGGATTTATTGCAATAGTACAGGTTTAAATATCAAATATGGTGACAACATTCTAGATTATAAATTATCTAGTGTTGTGGCATGGCAATTACCAGGGCGTGTGTGTTCGCAAGAATAATGCTCGTGCTGCATAAAAAAACCCTGGCAATGGTGCAGGTGTCCTATAGAATGGGTTCGCATATGTCTGACAATATAAAGCATGGATGTAGCAAGATGTTACGTAAGCATTTATTCCTAATTACTAATATCACTAGAAATCTTTAAACTACTTAAACTATCGGGCGACTTGCGCCATCCAAATGATAGTCCCCCGTAGATGTTACATCTACTCACCGGAATCCCCAGCTAGCTACGTCCAATCACCGCTTTCCCTTTTCGTGCCGCGTCCGACGTCTCCGCAACCGAACCTGGAATTTACATCAATACAAAACATAAGGTTACATATCATGAAAAGACGCAAATCCCGAACGAGAATATCTACGTTCACAAGCTAGGCACAACGTGCACAAGGTGCGCGGAACACACACGAAAGCCGCAAAAACTAACTAGAATTGCCGATTTGGTCGCCCGGCAAAGCTAAAACCCGAACACTCAAAAATCCACACTCACACATCCTAAATGTCATAGGATATGCTAAAAATATAATCAAGTTATCGCAATTAATTCATCACATAAATTTATATAAAAACTAGTAAGCATTTACATTCAAAGAAAATCGGTGCAAACATTGCCGATTTGCGACAAAAAGACTACAACCTAGCAAGAACATCCAACCGCATAACTAGTTAGCCACAACACTATAATTACAACACAACAACCATGCTTCAACCTATTTCCGTACACAAACCCCTTTCTTGATTTTTCTACAAAGCAATAGCGATCCAAATTCATAATAGATTAACTTAGATTAGCATAATATGAAACCACAAAAGCAAAATAATTCCATTAATTAGGTTAGTGTAAAACACTAGAAAGAAAAATAACTTAATTAACTTTATTAATGGTTTCTAAAACCCTAGTTAAAACTCAAACCATGGACAAAAAAACTAGATTAGAAATTAGCTATAATTTTAACACTAAAACAATTTTCAAGTTCTAATTAGCACACTTTAACTACAAATTAGCCAAGGATTGAAATTATTCCTCAAACTAGAGATCTAGTAAGAACAAAATGCCTCCAAAGATGGCTTCATAGCACCATGACCCATGCAAGAAAGGCTAAGAAGAATGGGATGAAGGATGGGGATTAATTTGTGAGGTTTAAATTGGAATTTTGGAGCAATTTTGATGAAATTTTGAAGAAATGAAAAGAAAAAATGTGAAGGGGGAGGGCTGCTGCATTCTCGGCCAGAGGAGGGAGGGAAAATGGTGTGGGTGGTGTTGGAAAAGTCAAGGTCAAACCATACCAATCAACCAAAGACCCATACCCAATTTAATAAATCAAAACCCTTTAAAAACACCTCATTTCAACACATGATTAAAAGTCAAAAGAGGCAAGGAAATTTCCTTGTGCTGCTGATGGTAGGGGCGGCCTAGGAGTGAGGAATGAGTGAGAGATGTTTTACAAAGAAATTATACGCAAAAAGATCCCCCACAAGTCCAAAATTGCAAGTTTTAGCTCAAAATAAATATATTTTTGTTTTCCATAATAAAAACCCATTAAAACTTGAAATAAAATACTAAAAATTTATATTACAACTAGATTTTAATTAACATGATTTTAAAGATTAAAATTAGCCCAAAGAAATTTGTATTTATCGCTAATTTAATGTATTTTTTACCGACTTAAAATAATATTAAAAATTGAAAAATTAGGGAAAAATTTTAAATGACCAGAAATTTATAAGTAACTCATTAGCTACTAAAAACTAGCAATTACCTATCCAAATTAGGTATAATTAGGCCTAAACTGCAAAATAACAAAAAAGACGATTTACGGAAAAATACCAAATTTTCACCGATTTTTGGGAAAACACCAAAACGACTTTTCAAGGCGCTACAACTCATAACCCAATGAGCACCTGTATACATCTTAGGTGATCCAACTGACACCAGTGCCTTGTTGGAGATAGTGCCCTCAGAGTCAATTATTGGATCACAGGCACGTGATTGCAATGATTGAGGGAGGACCTATCCCAGGAGGACAGTCTTACTCGAGATGATAGTATGCTATCTGGTTTATCTTTATCATCGTGTACTGCTTTAGGTGACCTGACATGTCGCTATTACACGTTGATAGAGCCCCTAGGATTCTTGCTTGACGACCAGCAGTATGATGGCGATCATATACGTGGGAGCTGGTAGTCTATAAGCACATCCTTAAAAGGTCCCTAGCCGTGGGAGTTTCGAGACTGGGCATCGATACTCCATTAGTAGGCTAGTGTATACAGTCGAGACCCCGACGAGGGGCGGTGGCCGGTCTCATAAGCCACTGGTGTCAGTTGGTTCACCTAAGATGTATACAGGTGCTCATTGGGTTATGAGTACACCGGACAGGACTCGCCGGGAACCTGCTAGTTGGTCTTATACCAGACGTCAGATAGCAGTTCCCAGGTGACATGTGTACAGGTTAGTTCATCGACCTGAGATCGTCATTTGTCTCGTGTGAGTTCCCACTGTGCTTTGATTACTACCCTACCACGGCTCAAAGGAGTCGTGCAAACAGGTTTTAGTTGGGTACAGTCCCGAGCCACATGGAGGCAGTGAGCGGATCTGCAGGGGTTCGTCTCTCCCGGTATTGGGGGTGAGGTCGCGCTGTGTCTAGGAGAGCCATTACGCATAGCCCTCGGCCGAGGCAGGAGATTTACTGGTAGGTATTCCAGTAGTATCTCAGGGCGTTCTGGGCTACGCTCCGACACGACTTGTACCGCTTTTGGAGGTCTGACTTTTACCAACCCCCTAGGCCCGCCATGCGATACTCATAGACGAACGGACCGGACTGTACGGATATTGTCATTGTCAGGCTCAGTTGGGTGTCGGGGTGAGCTTCCTCATCGACGTCCCTTTTGGTCAATAGCTGGTGGCCCGTCACGTATTGGCTTATACCTCTGACGTGCCAGTGGTTAAATCCACAGCCATAGTATTGACGAGTCTTTAGAGTCCACCACACTTCCAGTTACTCAAGCTTTCGGGCGAAACGCTGTAGAGGCCGTATGGAGATATGGCAGGGTCCGATCAGATACGTGCGGTATTGCACGGATCAGGATCAGACAGTTTGTACTAGTCACCGTACAGTTATATGGCAGGGTTCGATCAGATACGTGCGGTATTGCACGGATCAGGATCGAACGGATTTTACTAGCCGGCTTTGGCTTAAGCCGGTCCTAGTCTAGTACAGTGTAGATTTTGTCTCTTTGCATTTGTATCCGGGCCGAATACAGATGCGGGTGTGTATGCACAGTATCGGGGTTTTCCTGTAATTTATTACGGGACCAGATTTCTGGAGTTGCCAGTTTGCATTCCGTTCCGGCCGGTTTTCCTTTGTTCTTTCCCGGCCGGACTTTTCCGATGGAGGGGGTTATTTGCAGTTTTGCAAATAACACTTTGTGGAGGGGTTTCTTTGCAATTGTGTAGATTATGATTTCTTTCATATCTTGCACATTGACTTGATTTAAATGTGAAGTGAAAGGGTATGGGTTTGTAAGTTAAAAGCATGGTTGATGTTTTGTTGACCTTGGATGTGGTCACCTCCTCTCTTCTCCTACTCTCACCTCCCTTCTAGCTTCTTATTGTTTTCTCCCTCCACCATTCCAATATATACTTGGCCGGCCACATTAGAAGAAGGATGATGGTTCATTTTCATTTTGATGAGGGTGTGGAAAAAATTATTGTTTCATCTCAATTTTTCCATTGCTACAAAAACCCAAGTTCATTTCTTATTGATTCCTCCATCATGGCAACTACAAACCCCAAATGAGACTAGCATCATCTACACTACATTCTACAGCACTTCTTGGGCATGTCGAGTTGCCGGCTTCATGCTCGAGTTGCCTCGGTAATGAGGCGGGAGCCCGTAAAAGACGAAGGCGATGTGGTGCCCTTTCCGGCGAGGAGGCGACGATGTGGAGCAAAGGCTTTCCGCGGGAGATCGGGATGATAAAGAGAAGACCGGAGGACTCGGATCACTCGGTATACTTCTCACCCCATCTCTAGTTAGCTAGCGTAGGTTAATGGTAATCGATCCGGGTTTTCTTTGTCCGCGGTAGCGCCGGTTTCCGAGTAAGGAAAAATTTTGATTCCGCAATTTGGCCTCGAGTAAGACGGCCGGGGCGCTGCCGTGGCGCAACATGGTATCAGAGCCACGCCATTAACCTTACCTAGCTTCGTTTGATGTGTTTGCATTTCCGATCGACCAAAATTTCCAAAAACCGTATTTTTTGTTCACATCAGTTTCTGTTGAAATATTTTGGTCTCGAAAAATTTTTCAGGTTGTAAAATATTGATGTACTGGAAAATCTAAGAGCTCTGTAAAAATTCGATGAAGTGACTCCACAGTTGGAGCGCGGAACCGCCGCGAAAACCCCCTTTGTGCGGCCCTTCCGCCGCGCACTATTCACATCACTTCACCATTTTTTTACAGAGGCCTTCTGGGCTTAAAATATGGGCTTTGGAATATTAAAGTTGGGCCAATTGTTTCTGTGAGTGCTACAGTTTTCTTTGGGGCCCACTTGTTAATTGTTTGATTGATCGGAAAATTTTAAACACATTATTTCACAGTATTTACATTATTTTCTGCGACCATGAATGTCACTCGATCGGTAAATCCGATCTAACTGCTATAGCCCGGTTAGACGGATTTGCGAACGTGACTTTCACGTTGATGTTTTATGTTTATGCTGTGATGTTGCGGATCGGTCGTGGGGGATAGCCTGGATGCAATGCTAGTGCAGTTTTGTTGTATTATGTACATTTGATATTGCGGGGCGAGCGTCCGACATGTGGACTGCCGTCACTGCCTGTTTGTATTATTCTTTTGGGGCACGACCTGGTTGCGGTCGATGTACCCGGTATATGTATATTTTACTTTCTGTACTAGGGTTACCCCGCGGAGGGGTGCACGGATAGCCGGGTTCTGGAGTGCAACGGGCCCGCATCTCATGGCATTGAGACGGAGGGGGCTTCAGTCCAGGATTGGCGGGCTATTCGCCGCACTCGTAGGGGGTACAGGTTGACCCAGGAGGGGTGCCCAAGTTACCGGATTCCGTGAAGTGCTGGGTGGTCCATTCACGGTGCTGGAGGGGGCTGCCTCGCTTCAGGTTTTGGCGGGTGACTTGCCGCGCCCGTAGGGGTCTAGGATTTCATTGCACAGGCTATCCACACGACCAGGGGAACGTCGGGTTTCAGCAGCGGCTCTGTGAAACCCGGGGCTTCCAGATATCTGTATTGTTCTGTGATGCTGTACATTTCTGTGATGTTGCATTTTATTCACGCCTTGAGCGAAATACTATATATTGGTATATATATTAGTAGATGTTGTATATGTTTTTCATCCGCGCTAGTCCAGTCCCCGCTCTGCCGTTAGTAAGCTAACCTAACGGGTGATGACGGGACCCAGTGGCGAATGCGGATGGCATATACGTACGTCAGTATATTTTCGTTCTTTGTGGTGTGATCAATTGATGGGACTGCATTGATTCGGATCAATGCAAGTTTAAACAAACCTAATCTGATGTTGTTGGAACATTTTTCAAAAAGCTGTTATTGCAAGGACGTTCGCTTTTGTTTTGCATCGTGGTATTCATTTGGGATATCCTGCTCCTCAGTCGACGAGGCAAGGGCCGAGATCCCTTCACCGGGAGTGACCCCTTGGACAGAAGTTTGCGTCAGGACATTAACTTCACTATAGCCGATTACTTTTGCTTTGCATCGTGGTATTCAGTTGGAATATCCTGCACCTCATTCTACGGGGAAAGAGCCGAGATCCCTTCACCGGGAGTGACCTCTTTAGTAAAGGTTTTCGTCACTATATTTTCTAAAAAGGCTATGCAGTTCCTTCAACGATATCAAGTTCATTACGTTAAAGGTTTTTCGCCAAAAACCATTCGTAGCCCTCCGTCATTTCTTATGGGTATTATTTAGTATTCGTGCTGCGTTTGTTGACTCCGTCAAGGCGTAGTGTACGGTAGCTAAGTGGTGCTTGTTTGTTGCATAAGTGGGATTGGTTAGGACAGTCGTGCGGCCTTGTTGACTCCGTCAAGGGCACGTACGGGTGGGTTTAATGCAATCCAGATAATGACGGGTTGAACTTGACTAGGACTCTTTGATTTGTTGACTCCGTCAAGGTCACTTGAGTCCTAGGGGTAAAAATCACATCGGGAGTTTCAAAAGAACTGAAACTTGCCAGGTATGCGCATACCTTCTGGAGTGTGGTGACGTGAGTGGATTCCGTCACGTTATCATGCGATGATAGTTGGATCCCGATTCCCACTGATGAGTTGGTTTACTCCTCGGGTGATCCCGACTAATTCTTCTTTCAGGTTTGGAGGAGAATTTGAGGTACAGTGGGAGGTTTCCAGATTAGACAAAGTGGTAACCATTCTGATCTAGGATAGAGTGCACGCTGAGTGTTTCTTTTCTCTCTCTCTGGCAGCGACCATTGACCCGACCCTGGACTATGACTCAGTGACCAAGTTGACCGAACCTTCTTAACACTGGCTTTTGGATTGTCAGAGTTGCAGACCTCATTGCCACTCCTACTTTTACCCTTTTCTCCAGGACACCCCGTATTACTACGAACGTCCACTTCCATTGGACAAAACCATCATATGGTTATATACGAACTCGAAGGACTTCGAGGATGGTTTCTGGTTCTGGAGAAAACGAATAGGATTATTCAGTTGTCTTTTCTTTTCACCTTCTCTCGTTGCGAGTACTCCTTGGTTTAGGGGATAGTACACCTATTACGCAAATTGGATAGTCTTCTTCCAAACCTTAGGCTGGTGCCGACCGGTAGGGAATGAAGAAAACCAATTAGCATAACAATGGTGTACAGAAGGTATTAAGTTAAGACAAAGCAAGGGATTAGTAAGAGGGCAAAGTAAATTGCAACTGATATTCACGACCAAACCAAGTATTTCTTCGCCAATCCTAAATCACCTTTGTATTTCTCCAGGACACTCCGTATCACTACGAAGATCCACAGTTTATTGGATATTCCATCGTATGGTTATATACGAACTCGAAAGGAACTTGTTCCAGTTCGGGGATGGATTCTGGTTCAGGAGAAATAGGAATAAAGTACATTCAGGTGTCTTTTATCTTCACCTTCTCTCGCATTGCGAGTGCTCCTAGGATTAGGACAGTACACCCTTTATGCTTATTGGATAGTCTTCTTCCAAACCATAGGCTGGTGCCGAACGGTAGGGAAGGAAGAAAACCAATTGGCCTAAAAGGGTATGCAGAAGGTAATGACTAAAGACATATAAAGGGATTTGGAGAGGTGGCAAAGAATTATACGGTTATAGTTGTGAATCTGGACAATGGAAGAGGCATTACTAGGAATACCAAGATACCCCGACGAAACATTTCAATGTTTTGGTTTCACTGTGTACTGTTAATAGAAAACTGATTTCCCGATTAGACACTCACTCCAGGGTATGTATTTACCAGGTATGATTCTCACATCTGTATGGTTTTACAGATGATGAGTGGGAGTAAGTTATTGGGAATTGGGTGGTCATCCTCATTATATCGGGATTCGTTGTAATCGGTGATATTTGAGGAAGTCACCTGGGTTGTTTGCCGGTCGGCAAATATTTGGTTTTGAATATCCGCTGTTATGCACCAATTTCAAATTGATATATCTGTACGTCTATTTTCATAGAGTGAGATATACCTTTTGATATTATGTCGATGACATTTACCTATATCAGTGGATGGTTAGGTAAGGAGCATTAAACAACGGTGTAATTCTTCTTAACCATAAGTACAGTTTTCAACCTACGACACACAGTGAAAGAGTTGTTAGACTCAGCGGACTTATACAGAGTATTGTATGTTGTCCAGTGTCCATCAGGACAGAGGGGTTGGTCCTCGTACTATATTCGGTTTACTTATGACTTCTCTAGATTTTAGACAGCTGTTTCGTGGAAACACAGGGTCTAAGTTTTTGAGGAGTTATAGGTATTAGAATAGAGTAGAGAACCAGGTATGGCAAGTATCGGGATTCTTCAAAGTGATTGAAGATGTAGATACTTGTGTATGGTATTCAGTTGATAGTAATGATAATGAGAACTTGCTTCTCTTTCAGGTAACTCATAATTGGAAGCATTCCTAAGTTGAGTAACGCTGATCGGCCTCCTTCCATTTAGTTGACATGCACTGGAGACAGCTGCATGTTTTGAATCTGGTTCAATTAAATCAGTGCCTCTGGTTCTATATTGGATATAGAACAGTTCATATCTTAACATTGTTAAGGTACGGGGAGTTGTCCGGCTTATGCTTAAAACCAGACTCCGGATAACTCAAGGCACGTTTCTGTAATGGCTGTTTGTGGGTTGACCCAGGCTATGACGAGGGTTGATTTTCTACCATCTGGCAGATCAATAGAAATATTGTTCTAGACTCGCCACAGTTTTATTAAAAATGGATTTTTTTTCAAAAACAGAAGTGGGAGTATGGTAGAACTGGAAGTGATTCCAGAACCGCAAACGATTACTGAAGATTTGATAAGGGACCTAAAGATTCAATCTGATTTGACATTCCATTGGCCACTCCGCAGATAAGGTGGGTAACTTCAGGCACCCGAGAGGTACTCCGGTAGCCTCAAGGACGGTGACAGGGAAGTTCTTGTTTACCCACACTTGCCATTGTTGTTGTTCCAGGCTGCGGGACCCGGCAGGAGGATGAGTATAGCGTCGTTCTAAACTAGCTTTAGAAGTGCACGTCTATATGACTCTGGCAGAGGGTTGTCGTAGTCAGTGGGAGCAGCGGAAGCATTGGTGGACTTTGTGCTTATGTCTATTTATAGACTAAAGCAGATATAGCGGAGTAAGATCATCTGTTTCTGATGTGACAGTCATGGGTTTGATGTCATCAGAATAGGGGATGGATCTGTTGAGAAGGTAGTAGGAAGTGATATTCCTATACTATGATCGGATATACTTTGGTCGTCACACAGTGATTTCTCCACAAGGGACTTGGACATTATTTCAGACATACTGGTTACTAGATCTATGGTTTTAGATCTAGATTTGGGTGGTTTCCCAATCAGGGTACCTTGACAGCATTCTATGAGTATTTAGAATGGACGACTCCTGGCACGGTAGTGTACCTGTAGGTAATGGAGTCACCCTCTCTAAAGGTGTCTTACAGACTAAAGGGGAGAGGGATACGCATGATTGACAGATCACTTGCTTAGGCAATTGAGTCAATCATGAGATGTCAAGTACCACACCAGATGTTGTTCTTGCACTAGATGCAATAAGTTGATATTGATCCAATCCTGGAGGAACAGTCGGAAGCAGTTTTAGAACATAAGTGAATGTTCTAGGGATATGATAACGGCTGCCTCCTTTAGGAGACGGTTATCACTCCAGGCTTCCAAGGTGACATGGACGACAAGGAGGTTGTCAGAGTTGTAGTTCTCCCTCTGACGAGGGACAGTATTTTGGACAGGTGGTCCAAGGCAATACTGAGGGAGGCATGGCGCAGGATACTGATTAAGTTCAGTTGTTGATACAGTCTAAGAAGTTTGGATTTGGAGTTCATTTATGAGCTAGGTCCCATCAGACATCCAGACATTCTAAGACAGGTATTGCTCATTTCGGGAGATGGCTTTCTCCGCGAACTTGAGATATAGAGAGACATAGAAAGAAACTTCATAGTGGATCCACTCGCTGAGGCTATTCCTCGAACGCAATAGTTTCACAAAAGAGCTTTGTGAGACTGACTGGTAGAGGAGTTGGGTGTTCGGTATCACACGGGCTGTGAGTATGCGACATCGCAATAATTAGCCTTGAGTGCAAGTGGGAGATTGTTGGAGATAGTGCCCTCAGAGTCAATTATTGGATCACAGGCACGTGATTGCAATGATTGAGGGAGGACCTATCCCAGGAGGACAGTCTTACTCGAGATGATAGTATGCTATCTGGTTTATCTTTATCATCGTGTACTGCTTTAGGTGACCTGACATGTCGCTATTACACGTTGATAGAGCCCCTAGGATTCTTGCTTAACGACCAGCAGTATGATGGCGATCATATACGTGGGAGCTGGTAGTCTATAAGCACATCCTTAAAAGGTCCCTAGCCGTGGGAGTTTCGAGACTGGGCATCGATACTCCATTAGTAGGCTAGTGTATACAGTCGAGACCCCGACGAGGGGCGGTGGCCGGTCTCACAAGCCACTGGTGTCAGTTGGTTCACCTAAGATGTATACAGGTGCTCATTGGGTTATGAGTACACCGGACAGGACTCGCCGGGAACCTGCTAGTTGGTCTTATACCAGACGTCAGATAGCAGTTCCCAGGTGACATGTGTACAGGTTAGTTCATCGACCTGAGATCGTCATTTGTCTCGTGTGAGTTCCCACTGTGCTTTGATTACTACCCTACCACGGCTCAAAGGAGTCGTGCAAACAGGTTTTAGTTGGGTACAGTCCCGAGCCACATGGAGGCAGTGAGCGGATCTGCAGGGGTTCGTCTCTCCCGGTATTGGGGGTGAGGTCGCGCTGTGTCTAGGAGAGCCATTACGCATAGCCCTCGGCCGAGGCAGGAGATTTACTGGTAGGTATTCCAGTAGTATCTCAGGGCGTTCTGGGCTACGCTCCGACACGACTTGTACCGCTTTTGGGGGTCTGACTTTTACCAACCCCCTAGGCCCGCCATGCGATACTCATAGACGAACGGACCGGACTGTACGGATATTGTCACTGTCAGGCTCAGTTGGGTGTCGGGGTGAGCTTCCTCATCGACGTCCCTTTTGGTCAATAGCTGGTGGCCCGTCACGTATTGGCTTATACCTCTGACGTGCCAGTGGTTAAATCCACAGCCATAGTATTGACGAGTCTTTAGAGTCCACCACACTTCCAGTTACTCAAGCTTTCGGGCGAAACGCTGTAGAGGCCGTATGGAGATATGGCAGGGTCCGATCAGATACGTGCGGTATTGCACGGATCAGGATCAGACAGTTTGTACTAGTCACCGTACAGTTATATGGCAGGGTTCGATCAGATACGTGCGGTATTGCACGGATCAGGATCGAACGGATTTTACTAGCCGGCTTTGGCTTAAGCCGGTCCTAGTCTAGTACAGTGTAGATTTTGTCTCTTTGCATTTGTATCCGGGCCGAATACAGATGCGGGTGTGTATGCACAGTATCGGGGTTTTCCTGTAATTTATTACGGGACCAGATTTCTGGAGTTGCCAGTTTGCATTCCGTTCTGGCCGGTTTTCCTTTGTTCTTTCCCGGCCGGACTTTTCTGATGGAGGGGGTTATTTGCAGTTTTGCAAATAACACTTTGTGGAGGGGTTTCTTTGCAATTGTGTAGATTATGATGTCTTTCATATCTTGCACATTGACTTGATTTAAATGTGAAGTGAAAGGGTATGGGTTTGTAAGTTAAAAGCATGGTTGATGTTTTGTTGACCTTGGATGTGGTCACCTCCTCTCTTCTCCTACTCTCACCTCCCTTCTAGCTTCTTATTGTTTTCTCCCTCCACCATTCCAATATATACTTGGCCGGCCACATTAGAAGAAGGATGATGGTTCATTTTCATTTTGATGAGGGTGTGGAAAAAATTATTGTTTCATCTCAATTTTTCCATTGCTACAAAAACCCAAGTTCATTTCTTATTGATTCCTCCATCATGGCAACTACAAACCCCAAATGAGACTAGCATCATCTACACTACATTCTACAGCACTTCTTGGGCATGTCGAGTTGCCGGCTTCATGCTCGAGTTGCCTCGGTAATGAGGCGGGAGCCCGTAAAAGACGAAGGCGATGTGGTGCCCTTTCCGGCGAGGAGGCGACGATGTGGAGCAAAGGCTTTCCGCGGGAGATCGGGATGATAAAGAGAAGACCGGAGGACTCGGATCACTCGGTATACTTCTCACCCCATCTCTAGTTAGCTAGCGTAGGTTAATGGTAATCGATCCGGGTTTTCTTTGTCCGCGGTAGCGCCGGTTTCTGAGTAAGGAAAAATTTTGATTCCGCAATTTGGCCTCGAGTAAGACGGCCGGGGCGCTGCCGTGGCGCAACACAACTCATAACCCAATGAGCACCTGTATACATCTTAGGTGATCCAACTGACACCAGTGCCTTGTGAGACCGGCCACCGCCCCTCGTCGGGGTCTCGACTGTATACACTAGTCTACTCCGGAGTATCGATGCCCTGTCTCGAAACTCCCACGACTAGGGACCACAATTAAGGATATGCGTATAAACCACCCAACTCTCACGTATATGATCTCCATCATACTGTAGGTAGTAAAGCAAGATCCTAAGGGCTCTATCAAAGTGTAACAGTGATCAGTCACCTGAACCTGTACACAACTGATAAAGGCAAACCAGATAGCATACTATCATCTCGAGTAAGACTGTCCTACCGATATAGGTCCTCTGCAATCATTGCAATCACGTGCCTGTGATCCAATAATTGATTCTGAGGGCACTATATCCAACATATACGACGTCGTAGCGAAGAATGAGCAATAAGTAAACATCACAAAATAATAAACTGCAATACATAACAGTCGGCTCCCACGAGCTCAACACCAGAATACAAAAATATACATCATCGTCCTCACACTGTCACTAAGTCCAGTACATATATGGCAGATGGAGAATACTAGATACAAAAGTGTGTACAATAAAGTAACCAGATACCATAACCCACCTAATAGCAAAATAGCTCTCGCACCAGCTGTAGTGGTATCTGTAGCCAAAAGATGCAAAAAGGCAGCCTGCTGCGACTACTCTGAGGGGCAACTTGCAAATACTGTGGTACAACGGGGGTGAGTTGCCAACTCGTGAATAGAGATAACATATAAAGGTAATCACGAGCATGCACGTACTACGCTACGCTATCATATGCCAGCAGGTAAATCTATATGCGACAAGCAGTAAGTGCCATAATCATGCAAATGCCCTGTCAGGTAAAATTACTACAGGATGAGATACATGATAATCACTGCTGAGTATGGGATAAACAACATCTACACGAAATATCAATTGTGGAAAAATAATCGGTGCCCAAAGCTGCACCTAAATTCCAATTAAACTCAGGCGCTGGCACTCTCCTCGGTCCTCAAATCCTATAAATCTCTGAGAATCACGAGTGCCCAACATCAGCACCCAAAATATCATAAAATACTCGTGTCCAGCATCGACACGCAAATCCTCATACATCGGGCTCCGTAAGTCCGGATCAGCCCACGGGCTCCGTCTACGGTATCGGCCCTCGGCCCCGGCAGTATGGATCATCCAGCATCCATCTCTCGACTCTGGTCAGTATCCTCCGGATAACCGCCAGGTCCAACCAATCACCGGTAGGTACTCGCCCACCTCCAGACTCAATCGGCAAAGTCCATCGATCATCTTGCCGAGGGGAACCATACCGGGTCCACCACGAACCCGCAAACGGATCATCCACTCCTCGAATCGGGTTTTAAGCACACGTCTCAGCACCGAGAAAACGCGTGGTGGACGCACCAAAATATCATATCACGAGGAACCGGGTTTTCAAATAGTGCATCTTTTCTTACATAATTCCGCGGTCCTCAAAACCAGAAATCACATAAAAATCCAACACCAATGAGTAAATCAAATACGATGTGCTATGTACATCAAGTCATAATATAGGTACAAGGGAGAAACCTCTTTTCTCAAGATAGTTTCAGTTTTCAAGACAGCATGCGGCTTCCAATTTCTATGAAAATCATATCGAATCATATGTGAAATGAACTACAGTATAATGATCATGGCAATTCTACAGTGAGTGTGTCATGGCAATTACTAACGGTGTATGTGTAACATGAAGATTAGTGCTCGTGCAACATGAATCGTTAGTAATAGTGCAATGTTCTATCAATTCTAAGTTTTCATACATATTGCAGGGAATGCAGTATGCAACAACAGTACCCATGAACAGTCAATGTAGGTAAATGCAATATGTAGCTATAAAGTCCTATCAGCCCTAACGCATAACGCCATGCAGGCGATATCCCCGCAGATGTTAAATCTACTCACCGAAGTCTCGCGCTAAGTATAGCCGACGACTTGCTTCCCCTTCTTCCCAGCGTCCGTCTCACTCGCCTGCGAACCTAGAATTACACAATATATCACACATAAGCTCAAATCTACCAAAAAACGCAAAATTAAGGTCAAACTAGAAACCCGCATTGCAACCCAAGTCCGCGTGTGCGCGATATGCTAAAACGTGTGATTACGCTCCTGGAGCTAACCTGACGCACCGCGATATGCAGCACAACCCAAACCCACACACGTATCACGTGTGTCGCGAAGATTTAAAATACGGAAAATAGGGTAATAGGTCCCAGATTTTGATACAGAAAGAGTTTTATGAAAATAAATATACCAAAACACTCCAATTACCAGCAGACACCAACCACCAAAACCCCAACCCACAATTCTCCCATCTGGCAGCAAATTGCGGCCAGAATGTGTTTTCCGGCGGCCTGGGCAGGGGGTGGGCTCCCGGGTTTGGGGGGTGCACTCTATACCCTATTCAAAAGCTATAGTAAATACAATTTTATTCTGAAACACCCCGGGTAGTAGAAGTTTCAACAGAACCCAATTTCAAGTTAAAAAATCACACTTTTGCACTAAAATGATACTTTAGGGTATAATTGTGAAATCTGAAACAAACCCATGTCTAAAACTACACTAATATCACATTACCAAGCTAATCAAGCCATAAAAAGTTAATTTTTATCATAACCTCACTAAATCCCTTTATATAGCACAAAACATGCATAACATGTGATATTTTGCTAAAAATACTACAAGTTATGGAAAAGGGGTGCTAAAGGTGAGTTAATACCGTCAAAAGTTCTCAAGAAACACCAAAAGCCCCAGATCTAGCCTCAAGTATGCAGTCTTACCACCAAACACCTCAAATGAGCCATTAAACCAAGGTTTTGTGAAGGAAAAAGGTTAGATTTGTGTAGGGTTTGAATGAGGATCTAAAAAGAAGTGAAAAGAGAAGAGAAAATGGGGGGAAATGAAGGTTTTTCTGCTAGAATTTCCCAGAAATTCTGAATGAAGAGAAAAGAGAGAGAAGAGAAGAAAATTGGGGTCAAAAGGTCAAACTTTCTTACCTAACACCATGCCTCATTTGTTTAATTGAAAATTTTGAATTATAAAAGGGTTTTGACTTGTTTTGAAATGATGGGGATAAATTATCAACCATGCATCAAATGAAAAGGGTTAACATGATACATTTTCTCATCTAGCCTCAAAATGCAAAGTGTGCATGTGCGCACTTAACACAAAATTTCTCACTTAGGGTAACATGACTAAAATAGTTAATAACCTTACAATTAAATAAACACTTCACAATACAATTTAGCACTAACCAAGAAGGAAAAATAAGATATCCGTTTTTGAAAAACACGCACACTAGCTAAATAACGAGAAAATATCCTAAACGAATTTCAAGGCGTTACAATATATATATATATATATATATATAAAGCAATTAGTGAGATAATGATATTAGTTAAGATATAATTATATCACATATAATATATATTACTTTATTAAATCAACACTTGATCTAATAATCCGGTTATATCACATATAACCGACTAATATCATTAATCTGAATATCACATTATCAAACCAACACTTGATTCGATAATCCGGTTATATCACATATAACATGACCGACATCAAATAACTGCCATATTATAATACAGTATCACACACTCATATTTAATCAGGCCACAGACATATCAACATATGTGCCCTACTTCGTTTCGCTCAAACCAGGAAACTTCTGTGTGGGACTCTAAAGACTCGTCAATACGCCAGTAGTAGGTGATGATCACATCAGTCACCTACAAGCCGTCAGCGGTACTAGCTGGACGTAACGACTACCCAGGTATTGAGCGATATGAAGATCAACAAGCAAGCTCGTCCATACTCTACATGAAGCCTATCAGTAACACTACCGTACAGTCCGGTCTCTTCGTCTGATATGTCACATATCATGTCTAGGGGTGGTAAACGCCAGACCCCATTAACGTGATAAGTCATGCCGATGTCTGGCCTATAATGATTCAAGAAACTTCTGATAACTCTTATCAGTAAATATCAGCAGCAGCCCTGGCTAGGGACATCCAGTTATAGCCAATCTAGTATAGCGCAACATCAACCCCCAATACCATGAGAGACGAAATCCCTCCTATCGCTCATTGCCTCCATGTGACTCAGGACTGTACCCAAAATCCACCTGTTTGCATGACTCCTTTGAGCCGTGATAGGGAGAAAATCAAAGCATAGTGGGAGCCACACAAGACTCTATGACGATTTCGGGTCTACAGACTAACCTGTACCAGTTTCACCAGAGGACTGCTATCTGACGATAGGTATACTACCAACTAGGAGTCCTCGGCGAATCCGTTCGTTGTACGCATTCTCCAATGAGCACCTGTGTATAATCTTTGATGTCGCACACCAATGGTTGTGGGATCAACCATCGCCCTCTAAGAGACAAGAAACGTACACACTAGTCTACTCTGGAATATCGATGCCCTAGTCTCAATATTCCCTCAACTAGAAAATGATTAAAGGATGTACTTTTGGACTACCGTGGCCCTACTAGTATGATCTCATCATAGTCCTGGTAGTCAAGTACATATTCTAAGGGCTTTATCAACATGCGAGAGCAAGACAGAAAAGAATACCAGTCAACATGTTAAGATAAAGAGTAACTGTTAGTGTATATGCCCTAGAGGCCATTACTATATCATACTAGTTTATATATTACTTAATGGAAGCTTGGGATATTCACAGTTGTATAGACAATCTTGCTCAAAATGGTAGTATGCTACTTGGTTTGTTTCTACTTAAATATGTACATGTGTTTCTTTTATCATATCGCTTATACATATTAGTGGAGCCCTTAGGATCTTTGCTTGATCACCAGCATTGTCTCGTCGTTCGCGGCAATGACTGGCTCACTCGTGTCCACGCTGAACAGTGCCTCAATCATCAGGAGTAAGAAATACACCAACGGTCATCAAAATCTGGTTGGCCTCTGTCGGTGGCCCAATCCTCTGATGCTGATCTGCACGTCCGAGTAACCTCATACAGTGGTCCATCCCACGCTCGTGGCGCGAAAACACAATAAAAAGACATATCTCTGCAATCGTGTGTCGCCGAAATTACGCCCTGGTCAATCCTCGTTCTTAACGAGCTCGTGCTGACCGCAACTGTAGCCGTAGCTCTCCATGCCTATAATCATGGCAGCAAAACCATAACTGCTACCGATGAGGCTAGATCATAGGAAAGAATATAATACCGAACAAAGAAATGTACATCCTAAGGCTTCTTAAGTGGAGTAGCGTATCGTAAGTATGCCGCGGAACATACCCACGGTACGTCACTCTACTTTAGTCACCTACTCGATCAACCAAGGGTCATCCTACGCTCCGAAGGTAAAACCTAACGCTCTGATACCAACTTTGTCACGACCCGAAAGTACGGAACATGACCGGCACTTAAACTACGAAACGTCTCGAGGCGTACGTAATCTAAGTAAACCGAAAACCCAGAAATCCAAACCAAGAAAAGTAGTAGAGTGAAGGAAAACAAATTTAAATCAAGTAGTTTTAATAGCATAAGTCGAATTATGCGTTTTTAAAAACATCGAATATTTCCTGAAAATTTCGGCAGAGTCTCCTTTGTAAATACTGGCCCCCAAACGGGATACAATATGAATAGTATACGAAATCAATAAAAGGCATCCCTAAGCGGGAGCTAGCTCTTCGTCAATCGACGGTCACAACCACACAAGCAATATAATATACAATGCCAAGGGCGAGGATCAAAACTCAAAAGGAAACTCAAAACAACAAGAATTCCACAGAAATATAACGCGCGACTCTAAGGTCGAAAGAATAATATCACTGGTCTCTATCTCAATAAATACATGTTTGGTTGATAGAACTTCTAGATACAACAGAATAATAATATACAAGGTATAATGGTGGGTACGATACAAATAAACCCACCTGCTAGCAAGTCACCCAAAAAGAAGCAGTGCCAGCAAAACCGTAATGAAACCTGTACGGCAAAACCTGCAAGAAACTGTGGCACAATAGGGGTGAGTTGCCAACTCGTGAATAAAATACATCTACGAACAGGAATCGCATGTATGACGCAATCCTAGGTCATACGATCATAATATATCCTCAAATATATAACCAGTAGCCTATAACAATGGCTAGGGTATACCTCTAAACAACGGTAATACCAAGTGCTCATGTCAGTGCCTCAAGTAGCAATGTATCATATGGATGATGTATGAATACATGAAACAGAATGCATGTACTGAAGAAAACTGCTTTCATAAATTAGTGAGATTTCTGTATCTTTTTAAAAGAGGTATCATAAATGAAATCAGCATAAACAGTGTCTAGCATCGACACAAAACATAAATCTCAATGTCTCAAAATCTCAAGCTCCGGCTATCCGGACTGGCCTGTATCATCAAATATCAATATCTCAATTTTAATATCTAGAGCGCCGTCAGTCCAGACCGGCCCCTACCATCCATCTCAAGACTACGACGGTATCCTTCGGATATCCGACGCGTCGGGTAAAATCACCGGTCGGTAGTGCTCCCCTGCCAGGCTCAACGCCATCATCTGCGATCCTCTTGCACCGGGGTACCGCACCGGGTCCACCATGTACCCGAAACGGTTCCTCCACTCCTCGAACTCGGGTCTCGAATTCCATCAGCAAACTCATGGTGGACGACTCATACATCATGGGAAAACCGCGCTTTTTATTTAAAAAGAGAGAAGAAGTTTGTATAAGTTTTGCGGTTTTCCCCCAAATCCAGAAAATCTCATGGAAATCCGAATCCAAAACCTCAATAGCACGTAAGATAGTGAATATATGCATGAGAATCCATGAATGCGGCATAACAGTGAATAATAACATGCATGAAGTAGCAGGTAATAACTACAATGTCTAAACAAGCATATAAGGCAAGTACACTAATATCATGTCTAAACTGTTAGCTAACAGACTATGTCAATATAATAGTATTTTCTAAGTATATATGACATGGCAATTACCGATGAAGATGTGTGTGTGCCGGCAAGTAAGTGTACGTGGTACATACGCATCATCGGTAATGGTGATGGTGTCCTAACAGCATGATATCAATAATGAAATATGAATTACAATAAGTATGCGATGTGGAGCAACAGCAATAATATACGGGAGATGAATACTAGATACAACGATAACCAATCTACATTACCCTAATATAATTCCTACAATAGTGCCTTTGGAAATAACACGAATCGCGGTGTTTTGAAAATAAGGGCTACGGTGTTTTTAAGAAAAGATACGTCTTTTGAAATATCCGTAGAATCCCTTGACCCGTCTTTTAAAATACCCACGATTCGTTAGTTTTGAAATAGGTAGGAGTCTAATCTAGTCTAACAACTACACTAAACTATATGGCTGAACTAACAAGCTGAACTACAGGTAAGGAAACCGCCTAACATCTGAGTCGACACATATACGTACCTATATATATATTAGTCGGTGATCCCGCCTCAATAATATCATATCCGATACCATATCTATAATCAGACATCCCAAGTCAAGAGTGCGGATCAATTATCAATATATAGCTCGTACGTAAATCCGTCGTACGGCATCCCCAAATCTGGGTACGGGTCAATATCATACTCATCACACTGTTCATCTGGTATCCACTTGGGTACTGACCTACGTCTAGTACACTACTAATATCACTATTCACATGGCATCGTCATCCCAAGATCCGCTATAACATCAGGACGTATCTCAAGTACGAATCCTTCCATATCACCGATCTCACGGGCTCAACTCAATTCTCATCGACTCATCTCAATCCCAAGTATCATCTGCAAATCCCGTATGTGAACACCTAGTCCCATACCCAGGTGAACACATAAACACATATCCCCATATACGCACTGCTAATAACATAGATGTATGCATGTGTGTGTGTGTGTGTGCGTGTGTGGGTGTAACAACTACTCTAGAGTTTCGCAACTAACACTAAACTAATCCATGAACACCTAGAATCTACCTTTATTATCAAGTCTCATATCAACATAATATATATAATCAAAATATATGTGTGTATACGTATTCGTATACATCACCACGAACCGCGGGGGTGCTATACGCCATCCACCCGACTTCTCCCCGTAGATATAAATCTACTCACCTGGTCCTTGCTCGCCGGTGCCGACGTCGCCACGCGCTTGCTTATCGTCTCGAAGTCCACATGGGGTACCTACATATCATACGCACCGTATCGCATTAAAAGCCGATTCATGACCAAAACGACACACGAATCCCATATAGGTCAAAACCTATGGCTGCTTTCTCAATATAACCCAAAAACCCTCGACGTCGGCGTACAAATGCCAAACCATCGAGAAAAACCCAAACACACTCATTTGCACGATCACAAGCACTAATTATACTATAAAATAGGTTAAAATTCACAAAAAACCCAAACTCACTTGAAAAGCCATTTTTCCGAAAATCTAGCAAGCAAATATTACCCGTTTTAGTACAAAACTCGACGTTTAAACAAATCTAGCGGCCATAATACTTATTAAACATCTTAAATAAGTCATAAAAACAATTTCATAATTTAATCTCATTAAATTTCATTAACCCCAAAATTCTAGTTTACAATATACCCAATTTTAACAATTTTATAGCAAAAATGCACAAACAACAATTTAGCTTGGATTTTCATGAACTAAACTATTAAACTACACTTTACAATGTTAAAGAAGTCAAGAAAAACCTAATTACATTTTTAAACCCAATTATTTAACCAATTTTAAAAACCTAGTTAGCAAATTAGCGTAATTATCACAATTTTTAAACTAACAATTAACAACTAGCTACTAACTTTGTTTTAACATGCCATAAGAGCCTAAATACATTACACAACCATACACCAATTTCACAAAATCCTAACTTGCATTCAAACCCTTTCTTGAATTTTCCAAACTTGCAATAAAACCCAATTAAACATCTAAATTGTTAACATTGAAGTAATTAAACAATAATATAAGTATAAGGTTAAAATTATACCTCATGAACCATGGATCAACATGAAATCTAGCCTCTCAAAATGCTCTCTTTTCACCACAATTCATGCAAGTTAGGCTAAGCTAAAATGGGTAAGAGTTGGATTTGGATTTTGGGATTTTTTTGATGGATTTTGAGGCAATTTTGAAGAATTTTTTGAAGAGAAATGAGAGGAGAAAAGGGGAGGGGGCTGCTGCTGTTAGAGGGGGGATGGGCTCGGCCAAATGATGGAGAGAGGGGAGAGAGAATGAGGTGAGAAAAGTATTGGGTCAACCCCAAAAGTCAAAGCCCATACACATTAAACTATTTCTTTCATTTCCTTTTCTTTTCTCTTGATTTTTCTTTTAACAATACAAGTGGGAAAATGAGGGGGGACAACTTGGGGCTGCTGATTTAGGGAGAGGAGAGAGGGTGTGGGTGAGTGTGGGTGAGGAAAAAAAGATAAATGTTATACCCCAATATCTATTTACACTAATTTCGCTAATTAAGCCCTTTTTCTTTGATATTTTCTAAAACCGTTTAACAACTTCATTTTATTTCAAAAACCACATGTTAAAATTTTGTTTAATGATTTATGGTGCACAAAATTTGTTTCAACTCATTCCAATTTGTAATTTTCCCTAATTAAATGTATTAGGTATGGCTTAAAATAATATTAAAATAATTAATTTCGGAAAAATTTTCAGAAAATTTGAAATTTCACCAGTGGTTCAATAAACACTAAATACTAGCAATTACATAGCTAAAATATGTATATTTAATTTTATAATAAAAATATTTGTATGTTGACTTTTTACAGAAACCCCCTTATTTTACCGTTTTTCCGAAATTTCACCGAAACGATTTTCAAAACGTTACAATCTTCCCTCCTTAAAGAAATTCGGTCCCCGTATTTAAATTAAAACGCCCCCCAAATACTAAAACATGTAAGCAAAACCATCAAGTCGTCGAGGCTCCGAAATCATAAATACATAAAACAAATCGTAGCGCAGCGCTTGCGCATGAAAAATGAGCATATAACTCAAAATCATAACTCCGTCAAGCATCCCGCAATCATCGGAGTCATGGTAAAGACACAAATGCCAAATCCAATACAAAACCAATATGATATAACTCAAAACTATACACGTAAATATCAAATCTATATATGTAAATATCTGAAGGAAATGCATGCCAAATCTCTTTAAGTCGCTGTGCAATCCGCATAACACTGCACAGAGGCGGACGTCTATCATAAGAAAATAACTATATACATATATTCCTTTTGTTTGAAATGTACGTTCCGCCGTTTTGGGAAACAATTTAGAAGGGTTTCCTTATTTTAAATGTTTCGTGTCATATCAGACACGTAGGTAAATACTGAGACTATAGCTCGCTTTTTTCAATTCCCTTCGATAGCTATCAATGCATGCAAAATACATTCAGGTACTGTACTCTAACTAGTCCTGCTCAGTACGAAAACACATAGTAAATATCATAAAAACGTACTGCTCTATAAGAAATCAATCCCAAAATACGCGTATGAATACTACGTGCGTCTGGTGTGCACGAAAATCAAAATCCATATACATGCCATACAAGTGCACAGAAACAAGATCTAAGTGCATCGGGTGTGCACGAAGCATCTGTCGTAGGCAACGTGTGTGCCTGACAGCAAAATCAGGTGCATCTGACATGCACGAAAAATCTCGATTTAGTGCATTTGGTGTGCACCAAAATTGCATCTCAAAACATGCGCTCAACATGCGCGAAAATCCAAGGCAGGTGCACAAAACCAATATCGAGCATCACAATCGAAATCGAAGTCCAGTGCATCTAAGTGCACAAAATGCGTATCATTGCACTGCAAGCATATGTGAACTATACCGAGTGCAAAACCAAATTGTATGCGTATGTACGCACAAATCAACTCAACTGTATGAAATCCATATAATCACAAACATGAGAAACCAAGGCACGAAAACTATCTCAAGTGCAACAACTGTGCAAAAATCATAAATACTCAGTAGGTGCATCCATGGCGCATGAAAACGATATCATGAAACTCAATCATCAAAACCAAATCATGCGAATATATCGCTCAAAATACCAAAATCAAGTATGGAGGAATAATCCCGCTCAAGCACATCCTCCAAGAATCTCTGGCCAACTGTCATAGTCACTCATAGCATGTCTCGTCGACAATGCCGAACTGTCCGGAAGTCATCGTCCTTTACTATATCTGTTTCTTGTTCCGGAATGGCTGCATACTCATCGTGACTCCTTCTGGATGGCATATCCTAGTACAATGCCTCGGCATGAGTATCGCATCTCTGATGTCAGCGGAGTGGAACGTCGTCTCATCAAGATCTCGTACGAACCTCTAACTCCACTTTTCTCTAATGTTGACTGCTTCGGACTTGTCTCGTCGTGGCTGCATAGACTGAGCTCTAACGGCTATCCTCATATCTGGATTCTCCCAAGAAATGCATCTCACCACCTGGCATCCGAATGAAGTCGAACCATTTGATCGATTCGTCAAAACCCCATAATCCCCCAAGAGTTCAACATCTTGGGTACAGTTTAATAGTATCGAGTATGTACCATAGCATCGATGGTCCAGCCATAGAAGGGCAAACCCAAGCCTCACTAATGGTGCCATGGAACTGCCGCAAACCCTGAGGTTCAAAGGCTTTCACACGGTCATTAAGTCGAGTTAGGGTTTCATTCTTCTAGAGGGTCCATAGAATTGCCTGCATATCTTTCCGAATACTTTAAACCTGGAATAATAGGTCTCTGACATTCGATCGTCTCTGTCGACTCTCTACGTCTCCGTGTGAAGTCGTCTCTAGCTGGAATCAATCAATCTGATGACCTCGATCGGGATAGCGAACGAACCACATGTCCTAGTCATTCATCCTCGGTAACTAGCAACCTTCTATCATCTCTTAGTACAACTCGTACTGCAATAGCTCTAACATCTGGGGCGATATCGCGTCGTTCGCGGCAATGACTGGCTCACTCGTCCGCACGCTGAATAGTGCCTCAATCATCAGGAGTAAGCAATACGCCAACGGTCATCAAAATTTGGTTGGCCAATGTCGGTGGCCCAATCCTCTGGTGCTGATCTGCACGTCCGAGTAACCTCATATAGTTGTCCATCCCACGCTCGTGGCGCGAAAACACAATAAAAATACACATCTCTGCAATCGTGTGTCGCCGAAATTACGCCCTGGTCAATCCTCGTTCTTAACGAGCTCGTGCTGACCGCAACTGTAACCGTAGCTCTCCAAGCCAATAATCATGGCAGCAAAACCATAACTGGTACCGATGAGGCTAGATCATAGGAAAGAATATAATACCGAACAAAAAAATATACATCCTAAGGCTTCTTAAGTGGAGTAGCGTATCGTAAGTATGCCGCGGAACATACCCACGGTACGTCACTCTACTTTAGTCACCTACTCCATCAACCAAGGGTCATCCTACACTCCGACGGTAAAACCTAATGCTCTGATACCAACGTTGTCACGACCCGAAAGTACGGAACATGACCGGCACTTAAACTACGAAACGTCTCGCGGCGTACGTAATCTAAGTAAACCGAAAACCCAGAAATCCAAACCAAGAAAAGTAGTAGAGTGAAGGAAAACCAATTTAAATCAAGTAGTTTTAATAGCATAAGCTGAATTATGCATTTTTAAAAACATCGAATATTTCCTGAAAATTTCGGCAGAGTCTCCTTTGTAAATACTGGCCCCCAAACGGGATACAACATGAATAGTATATGAAATCAATAAAAGGCATCCCCAAGCAGGAGCTAGCTCTTAGTCAATCGACGGTCACAACCACACAAGCAATATAATATACAACGCCAAGGGCGAGGATCAAAACTCAAAAGGAAAATCAAAACAACAGGAATTCCACAGAAATATAACGCGCGACTCTAAGGTCGAAAGAATAACATCACTGGTCTCTATCTCAATAAATACATGTTTGGTTGATAGAACTTCTAGATACAACAGAATAATAATATACAAGGTATAATGGTGGGTACGATACAAATAAACCCACCTGCTACCAAGTCACCCGAAAAGAAGCAGTGCCAGCAAAACCGTAATGAAACCTGTACGGCAAAACCTGCAAGAAACTGTGGCACAACGGGGGTGAGTTGCCAACTCGTGAATAGAATACATCTACGAACAGGAATCACATGTATGACGCAATCCTAGGTCATACGATCATAATATATCCTCAAATATATAACCAGCAGCCTATAACAATGGCTAGGGTATACCTCTAAACAATGGTAATACCAAGTGCTCGTGTCAGTGTCTCAAGTAGAAATATATCATATGGATGATGTATGAATGCATGAAACATAATGCATGTACTGAAGAAAACTGCTTTCATAAATTAGTGAGATTTCTGTATCTTTTTAAAAGAGGTATCATAAATGAAATCAGCATAAAAAGTGTCTATCATCGACACAAAACATCAATCTCAATGTCTCAAAATCTCAGGCTCCGGCTATCCGGACTGGCCTGTATCATCAAATCTCAGTACCTCAATAGCTCGAAATCTCAATGTCTCAATCTCAATATCTAGGGCGCCGTCAGTCCAAACCGGCCCCTACCATCCATTTCAAGACTACGACGGTATCCTCCGGATATCCGACGCATCAGGTAAAATCACCGGTCGGTAGTGCTCCCCTGCCAGGCTCAACGCCATCATCTGTGATCCTCTTGCCCCGGGGTACCGCACCGGGTCCACCATGTACCCGAAACGGTTCCTCCACTCCTCGAACTCGGGTCTCGAAATCCATCAGCAAACTCATGTTGGACGACTCATACATCATGGGAAAACCGCGCTTTTTATTTAAAAAGAGAGAAAAAGTTTGTATAAGTTTTGCGGTTTTCCCCCAAATCCAGAAAATCTCATTGAAATCCGAATCCAAAACCTCAATATCACGTAAGATAGTGAATATATGCATGTGAATCCATGAATGCGGCATAACAGTAAATAATAACATGCATGAAGTAGCAGGTAATAACTACAATGTCTAAACTAGCATATAAGGCAAGTACACTAATATCATGTCTAAACTATTAGCTAACAGGCTATGTCAATGTAATAGTATTTTCTAAGTGTATGTGACACGGCAATTACCGATGAAGATGTGTGTGAGCCGACAAATAAGTGTACGTAGTACATACGCATCATCGATAATGGTGATGGTGTCCTAACAGCATGATATCAATAATGAAATATGAATTACAATTAGTATGCGATGCGGAGCAACAGCAATAATATGAAGGAGCTGAATACTAGACACAACGATAACTAATCTTCATTACCCTAATATAAGTCCCACAATAGTGCCTTTTGAAATAACACGAATCGCGGTGTTTTGAAAATAAGGGCTACGGTGTTTTTAAAAAATGATACGTCTTTTGAAATATCCGTAGAATCCCTTGACCCGTCTTTTAAAATACGCACGATTCGTTAGTTATGAAATAGGTAGGAGTCTAATTTAGTCTAACAACTACACTAAACTATACGGCTGAACTAACAAGCTGAACTACAGGTAAGGAAACCGCCTAACATCTGAGTCGATACATATACATACCTGTATATATATTAGTCAGTGATCCCACCTCAATAATATCATATCCGATACCATATCTATAATCAGACATCCCAAGTCAAGAGTGCAGATCAATCATCAATATATAGCTCGTACGTAAATCCGTCGTATGGCATCCCCAAATCGGGGTACGGGTCAATATCATACTCATCACACTGTTCATCTGGTATCCTCTTTATCAAGATCATCATCTGGGGTACTAACCTACGTCTAGTACACTGCTAATATCACTATTCACATGGCATCGTCATCCCAAGATCCGCTATAACATCAGGACGTATCTCAAGTACGAATCCTGCCATATCACCGATCTCACGGCCTCAACTCAAATCTCATCGACTAATCTCAATCCCAACTTGTAGGGTTCCTAGGCACTCTAATGGAGTCTCACAAGGAATCAACCATGCCAATTTCAAAATTTACGGTGCCGAGAAACCCAAGACTACGGATCGTTAACTAGAAATCTAGGCGAAAAGAAGAACTAGTAAACTACTTTACTAAGAGTAAACGGAAATACAACCTTTGTAGATCCGGTTCTCCACCTCCAAAGCTCCGTGATGATGTCTCCTCACTGTCCAAATCGAATCCATGACTCTTGCATCGGCTTCATCGGAGAAAAAGCGGGCTCGGTCATCGACGACATGCCGAAGATGATCTACGTCGAGGCATCACTAGATCAAGCTCCACCTTCACCAAGCCATGAAAACTTATGAAGGAAACACCCTATACTACTTGGCAAGAGGTAGAGGATGAAGAAATAGGAGGTGGGTTCACTTTAGAATTGGATTTCTCACTCTTTTTCATCAATCACCATTGATGAAGTCAAGGTTTCTTCAAGTAGAAGATGAAGAAGAAGAAGAAGATAATATGATAAGTATTAAGTAAAATGAAAATAATAATAATACTTATCATCTACCAACCATGGTCAAGTGTAGAGACTAAACTAGGGTTAGTGGGAATGGTTAGGGTTAAGCATGAGACAAAAATGGTGACTTAGTCAAAGCTTCATGAAGCTTCAATATGCTTCCAAAGAAAGCCACCATTTTTCTTTATGCTTAATATTTTTTCCAAAAAGAATAAATAGATAAATAAATGAATAAAACAAAACCCTAACCATTATCATATAACCATGGTTTGATCTTTACACAAAAACCTAGCAAACATGTATCATCAAACATGATACAATCAAGTGCACAAAAGTATATCACATATACAATGTGCACATCCGAGTGAGAATATCCATTTAAAGTGAACCAATACTAGTTAATGCAAAGTAATATATCAAATATATAATTATGCATTAAATCATTAAATCAACACTTGATTCAACGATCCGGTCATATCGCATATAACCGACTAGTATCCAATGTATCGGCTTATCGAATCAACCCTCGATTCGATAACTAGGTTATATTGCATATAACCGTTCGATACATTCATCGTGAGAATAGAATACGGTATCACATACACGCATTATTCTCGGTCCCGCACATATCTCATATGCGCTCCTATTTCGTTTCGCTTGAGCCAGGAAACCTCTGTGTAGGACTCTAAAGACTCGTCAATACGCCGGCAGCAGGTGATGATCATATCAAACACCCACAAGCCGCAAGCGGTCTGCTAAACTTAACGGCCACCCGGGTATTGAGCGATCAGAAGATTGACGAGCAAGCCCGCTCACACTCCTGTGAATCCAACCAGTAACACTTACCGTACAGTCCGGTCTGATCGTCTGATATGTCGCATATCTCGCCTAAGGGTGGTAAACGTCAGACCCCAATAGCTCGATAAGTCGTGTCGATATGAGGTCTATAACAGTTCAAGAAACTACTGGTAACACTTACCAGTAAATCTCAGCAACCCTGGCCAGGGATTTCCGGTTATAGCCAATCGAACACAGCGCAACATCAACTCCCTATACCGGGAGAGACGAATCCCCTCCTATCGCTCATTGCCTCCATGTGATTCGGGACTGTACCCAAAAACCACCGTTTTGCACGCCCTCTTGGACGTAGTAAGATGGAAATCAAAGCACAGTGGGAACCACACAAGACTCTATGATGATCTCGGGTCAACAGACTACTCTGTACCAGTGTCACCAGAGAACTGCCATCTGACGTAAGGTATAATACCATCTAGGAGTTCTCGGCGAGTCCGTCCAGTGTACCCAGTCTCCACTGAGCACCCATATATCATCTCTGATGTCAAACACCAATGGATATGGGATCATCCATCGCCCATCTGTATGGGTCGAGAAGGTATACGCTAGTCTACTCTGGTATATCGATGCCCCGTCTCGATATACCCACGACTAGGGACTTTAAAGGATGTACTTATAGACTACCATGTCCCCACTAGTATGATCCGCATCACAGTCCAGGTAGTCAAGTACACATCCTAAGGGCTTTACCAACATGTAACAGAGAGACAATCAGTATACACGTTAAGGTAAAGATCAACCAGATAGCATACTATCATGTCGAGCAAGAAAGTCCTCCCTATATATGTCCAAGCATCCACTACAATATACATCCTATGTATAGTAATGGCCTCTAGGGCATACATATAACTAACAATCCCCCACTTGCACTAGGGCCATCTGATAGCAGTGGTTGTAGTATCTCATACTCAATCATCCCATAAAAGTCTCTCTCTGGGAAAAGGCCTTTGTGAGTGGATCCGCCGTGCTGTCCTCTGAGTCTACTCTCCTAATCTCGATCACCCTGGAGATCAACCATCTCCATGATCAGGTGATACTGCCTTTGAATATGTCTGGATCACTGATGGGACGGGTGTTCCTTGGCATAAGCCACAACTCCATTGTCACACAATGGGAGGAACGAAGTTCATCTCATGAATTAATATACACCCAGACTGCCTCTTCGGTAGCATCTTAAGTAGCGATGTATCGAGCCTTTATCGTCTAGTATGCCACGGTATCTAGCTTGGAACTCTTCCAACATACCGTCCCTTTACTGAGGGTAAAGACAATGCCTGCGACTGACATTCAGTCGTCATTATCACCCTGGAACCCTTCCAGTGATTCTCCCCAGGATCGATTGATACCATCTCACTACAACTAGTGAGGATCCTAACATCCAATTAGATCTATCTCATAGATCCAAAACCCAGGATTTAGGAGGTATCACTTTGATCCTTTATGGAGAATCATTGTGATAAGCGGAGATTGACCGAGCGTAGCATAGGAAACTCCTTCCTTATCAAGAGTATGTCATCCACGTACTCTACGAGGATCATCACCATACTCCCTACTACCCTTTTGTTTATACAAGGTTCATCTACTATTTTGATGATATCAAACTCTTTGACTAACACATCAAAACAGATGTTCCAACTCCGCGATACCTGCTTTATCTTATAAAGCATCTTGTACACGTTTCCGCTGCTCCCACTGTTTACGAAGCCCTCTGGCTGTGTACCTATAGACGTCCTCTTCTAAAACATCATTTAAAAAAGCAGTCATGGCACCCAACCGCCAGATATCGTAGTCATGGTATGTAGCCGTGGCAAGTAGGATCTGGATGGACTTAAGCATAGCCACTTGAAAAGGTTTCATCATAATCCACGCCTGGTCGATGACGAAAAGCTTTAACAAGTCTAGCTTTGAAAGTCTCAACTTTTCCATCTACACCAAGTAATCTTCTCAAGATATACTTGCTCCTGATAGGGATTTAACCCTTCAGATATAGCAACCAAAGTCCATACTTTGTTTGTGTATGAGGATTCCATCTCAGTTCAATAAGCATCCAGCCATTCTTATAGAGTCCCACTCCTGATGGCCAGCTCGAAACTAGTTGGGTCATCATCTTATGATGCAATCCTCGCTCCCACTGTCATAGAGAAACCGAAATATCTCTCAGGTGGGTGAGGAACCCTACTAGATCGGCGGAGAGGCCGAGGTTCGTTGGAATCTACTGAATCCTTTGGTTCTTTCAAATCATTTGCTGTAGTTTGTATAGCTGGAACCTTTCCAGTTCTACATAACTGACCTTGCCTCGAGCTTGTCCGGATTATGCTTTTAGACATAGCCCGGACAACCCCAAATCTTAACCAACTTAAGATATGGGCTCTTCCCTTATCATATCAAATATGAAGTGGTAGGCTACTGATTTGATTTGAACCCTATTCAATAGGTATGCAGCTTCTCAAGTGTAACGTTTTGAAAATCGTTTCGGTGAAATTTCGAAAAAAACGGTAAAATAAGGGGGTTTTCTGTAAAAAGTCAAAATACAAATATCTTATTATAAAAATTAAATATACATATTCTATCTATGTAATTGCTAGTATTTGGTGTTTATTGAGCCACTGGTGAAATTTCAAATTTTCTGAAAAAAATTATTTTAATATTATTTTAAGCCGTCACTAATATATTTAATTAGGGAAAATTACAAATTGGAATGAGTTGAAACAAATTTTGTGCATCATAAAACTTTAGATAAAATTTTATCATGTGGTTTTTGAAACGAAATCGTTTGCCAAAATGGTTTAGAAAATATCGAAGAAAAAGGCTTTTTTCGGTGAAATTAGTGTAAATGGTTGTTTGGGGTATAACATTTATCTTTTTCCCCCACACCCACACCCACACTCACTCACCCCCATCCCCATGTGGCTGAATTCAGCAGCACATCCCACCCCATTTCCCCACTCCATTCCACACAAAAAAGAAAAGAAAAGAAAAGAAAAAGGGAAATGAAAGAAAGTCAAAAGGGGGTGTAGACTTTGTCTTTTTCTCCCCATTTTTCTCCACCTCCCTCTCTCTCCTCCCCCACTCCCTTCATGGCCGAAAATTCCTGCACAAACAGCCCTCTTTCTCCCCCCCATTGTTCCATCTCTTTTGCTTCAAAAAATTCATCAAATACCCATCAAAAAAATCCCAAAATCGAAATCTAGTTCTTACCCATTTTAGTGTAGCCTTAGATGCATGGATCTTGGTGCAAGGATTTCATTTTGGAGGTCTAGATTTCATGTTTGATCATGGATTTGTGAGGTATAAATCTTGGCTTTTTGTTTAATTTGTTGCTAATACTTTAGTCTAGCTTAATTATAAGTTTAATGGTGGTTTAATTGTGTGTTTGAAAGTTCAAGAAAAGAACTTGAATGCAAGTGAGGGTTTGTGAAATTCAAGAGAAGAATTTGAATCATGTTAGGGTTTTATGTTATGAGATTATGCTTGTGTGATGTTTTGACATATTAATGGTTGCTAAATCAAATTAAGCTGTTAGTTGTTAGTTAAAAATTGTGATAATTACACTAATTTGCTATCTAGGTTTTTGGAAATGGTTAAATAATTGGGTTTAAAATTATAATTAGTTTTTTTTATGACTTTATTAACATTATTAAGTGTGGTTTAATGTCTTTAGTTCATGCAAATCCAAACTAAATTGTTGTTTATGCATTTTTGCTAAAATGGTTGAAATTTGGGTAAAATTGCAAACTAGTTTTTTTTGAACGTATATAGTTTGATGAGATTAAATTGTGGTTATGGGTTATATGACTTATTTAAGTTATTTAATAAGTATTATGGCCGCTAGAATTGTTTAAACGTCGAGTTTTGTACTAAAACGGGAAATTTTGCTTGCTAGTTTTTCGGAAAAACGGCTTTTAAAGTGAATTTGGGGTTTTTGTGAGTTTTAACCTATTTTATATTAAAATTAGTGTTCGCGAATGTGCAAATGAGTGTATTTGGGTTTTTCTCGATGGTTTGGCATTTGTACACCGACATCGAGGGTTTTTTGGTTGATTTGTGAAAAGCAACCATAGGTTTTGACCTATGTGGGATTCGTGTGTCGTTTTGGTCATGAGTCGGATTTTAATGCGATACGGTGCGTTATAATATGTAGGTACCCCATGTGGACTTCGAGACAACAAGCAAGCGCGTGGCGGCGTCGGCACCGGCAAGCGAGGACCAGGTGAGTAGATTTATATCTACGGGGAGAAGTCGGGTGGATGGCGTATAGCACCCCCGCAGTTCGTGGTGATGTATACGAATACGTATACACACATTTATTAATTATATATTGTTTGAGATTATTGATGATAGAGATGGATCCTTGGTGTGATTGGATTGGTTTAGTGTTGCGAAACCCTAGAGTAGTGGTTGCACCATACATACACACACACATACCCATATTTGCATACATTTTTCTTTCATATGTGCGTACATGGGATTATATATTGATGTGTATATTTACACATGGGTATGGGACTATGTGTTTATATACTGGATTTGAGGATAGTAATTGGGATTTGAGATGAGTCGGTGATATTGGGCTTGAGGCCAGAAGATCCGTGATGTGTTTTGGTTCGTATTGAGATACGACATGATGTTTTAGCGGGTCTTTTTGACGTAGTGATTCTTATACATGCATGCATACATAGATGGTATCAATAATGTACTAGACGTAGATCAGTACCCCGATCATGATATTTGATAAAGAGGATATCAGATGAATAGTATGATGAATGTGATATTGACCCGTACCCAGATTTGGGATGCCGTACGACGGATTTACGTACGAGCTATATTTTGATGATTGATCCGCACTCTTGACTTGGGATGTCTGATTATAGATATGATATCGGATATGATATTATTGAGGCGGGATCACCGACTAATATATATACAGGTATGTATATGTATCGACTCAGATGTTAGACGGTTTCTTTATCTGTAGTTCTGCTTGTTAGTTCAGCCGTATAGTTTAGTGTAGTTGTTAGATTAGATTAGACTTCTTACCTATTTCAAAAACTAAAGAATCGTGGGTATTTTAAAAGACAGCCCAAGGGATCCTACGGATATTTCAAAAGACGCATCTTTTCATAAAAACACCGTAGCCCCTATTTTCAAAACCCCATGATTCGTGTTATTTCAAAAGGCACCATTTGTAGGACTTATATTAGATTAATGCAAATTAGTTATCGTTGCGTCTAATTTTCTGCTCCTGCACATTATTGCTGTTCGCTCTGCCTCGCATACTTATTTTGCTGCATGTTCCATTATTGATATCATGCTGTTAGGACACCAGCACCATTACCGATGATGCGTATGTACCACGTACACCTACTTGCCGGCTCACACACATCTTCATCGGTAATTGCCATGTCACGTACACTTTAGAGAATATATTTGCTTGACTTAGCTTGTTAGCTAGTAGTTTTGACATGATATTAGTGTACTTCCCTTATATGCCATATTAGACATTATAGTTATTACCTGCAACTTCATGCATACTGTTATTCAATTGTTCACGCCTAGTTTATTAATCATACATTGCAACTTGGTTATTGATACCATATGCATTCATTATCATTGACATATGCACTTGTAATGATTTCTTGAGATTTATGATATTTCTGGATTTCGGGGAAAGCCGCAAAATTTACAACTTATTATCTTTTAAAATATAAAGTATTGCGGTTTTCTAGTGATGTATGAGTCGTCCACCATGAGTTTGCTGATGGATTTCGAGACCCGATTCGAGGAGACGGATGAACCGTTTCGGGTACATGGTGGACCCGGTAAGGTACCCCGGGGCAAGAAGCGCGTGATGATGACGATGTGAGCCTGGCAGGGGAGTACTACCTACCGGTGATATTACCCGACGCGTCGGATATCCGGAGGATACCGTCGTGGTCTTGAGATGGATGGTAGGGGCCGGTCTGGACTGACGGCGCCCTAGATATTGTGATTGAGGTACAGAGACTGTGATACCGAGATATCGAGATATTGGGATTACGTTTTATGCCGATGCTAGGCACCGTTTTATGCTGATTTTATTATGATACCTCATTTTGAAAATATACAAAGGAAATCTCACTAATTTTTGAAAACAGTTTCTTCATTTGCATGTATTCTGTCTTCATGCATTCATACCTCATTCATATGACATATTGCTACCTGAGGCACTGACACAGGCACATGAGATTACACTCGGGTTAGATATTTACCCTAGCCTTGTTATAGGCTGCATGTTATTGGAGGATTATATATTATGATCGTATGACCTAGGATTGCGTCATACATGCGATTTTTATTCGTAGATGTTTTTCTATTCACGAGTTGGCAACTCACCCCCGTTGTGCCCCAGTTTCTTGCAGGTTTTGCCGTACATGTTTCTTTACGGCTTGCGGGCTCAGTTTTATTTGGGTGACTTGCTAGTAGGTGGGTTTTTCTTGTATCGTACCCATCATATTATCTTGTATAATATTATTCCGTTGTATCTAGTAATTCCATCAACCAAACTTGTATTTATTGAGATAGAGACCAGTTTTGTTTATTCTTTCGACCTTAGAGTCGCTCGTTATATTTCTGGTGGTTTTGAGTTTCCTTTTGAGTTTTGATCCTCGCCGTTGGCGTTGTATATTTTATTGCTTGTGTGGTTGGGACCGTCGATTGACGAAGAGCTAGCTCCCGCTTGGGGATGCCTTTTTCTTGATTTCGTATACTATTCATGTTGTATCCCGTTTGGGAGCCAGTTTTTACAAAGGAGACTCTGCCGAAATTTTCAGTAAATTTTTGATGTTTTTAAAAACCGCATAATTCGGCTTATGCTATTGAAACTACTTGCTTTAAGTTGGTTTTTCCTGCACTCTACTACTTTTCTTGGTTTGGATTTCTGGGTTTTCGGTTTACTTAGATTACGTACGCCTCAAGACGTTCGTAGTTTAAGTGCCGGTCATGTTCCGTACTTTCGGGTCGTGACAAAGTTGGTATCAGAGCGTTCGGTTTTACCTTCGGAGCGTAGGATGACCCTTGGTTGATGGAATAGGTGACTAAAGTAGAGTGACGTACCGTTGGTATGTTCCGCGGCATATTTACGACACGCCACTCCACTTAAGAAGCCTTAGGATTTACATTTCCTTGTTCAGTATTATATTCCTTCCTGATCTAGCCTCATCGGTACCAGTTTGGTTTTGCTGCTACTGTTACGGGCAGGGAGAGCTACGGCTAGAGTTGCGGTCAGCACATGCTCGTCACGAACGAGGACTGACCAGGGCGAAATTCCGGCGACACACGATTGCAGAGATGTGTCTTTTTACTGTGTTTCCGCGCCACGAGCGTTTGGCGGATTGCCTTTATGAGGTTACTCGGAGGTGCTGATCGACACTAGAGAATTGAGCCAATGATACAGGCCAACCAGATTTTGATGACCGTTGGTGTGTTGCTTATTCATGATGGTCGAGGCACTGTTCAGCGTGCAGACGAGCGAGCCAGTTATTGCTGCGAACGACGAGATATTGCCCCAGATGCTGGAGTTAGTGCAGAATGAGTTGTACTAAAAGATGATAGAAGGTCGCTAGTCATCGAGGATGAATGACTAGGACATGTGGATCGTTCGCTTACCCCGATGCGAGGTCATCAGATAGATTGATTCCAGCTAGAGAAGACTTCACGCAGAGACGTGAGCGTCGACAGAGACGATCGAATGTCGGAAACCTATTATTCCAAGTTTAAAGTAGTCAGAAAGACATGCAGGCAATTCTATGGTCCCTCTAGAAGAATGAAACCCTAACTCTACTTAATGACCGTGTGAAAGCCTTTGAACCTTGGGGTTTGCGGCAGTTCTACGGCGCCATTAGTGAGGCTGGGGTTTGCCCTTTTACGGCTGGACCACCGATGCTGTGGTATGTACTCGATACTATTATACTGTACCCAAGATGTTGAGCTCTTGGGGGATTATGAGGTTTTGACGACTCGATCGGATGGCTCGACTTAATTCGGATGCTAGGTGGTGAGATGCATTCTTGGGAGACTCCAGATACGAGGATAGTCGTTGGAGCTCGGTCCATGCAGCCACGACGAGACGAGTCCAAAGCAGACGACATTAGAGAACAGTGAAGTAGGAGGTTCGTACCAGATCTAGATGAGATGACATTCCACTCCGCCGACATCAGAGATGCGATGCGCATGCCGAGGCATGGTACTTGGACTTACCTTCCAGAAGGAGTTGCGATGAGTATGTAGCCGTTCCGGAACGAGAACAGATCTAGTAAGGGACGATGACTTCCGGACGGTTCGGCAGAGACGAAATTTGGGAGAGATCTCGATAGGATCTTTCTGGAATGAATTACGAGAAAACTAGGACCCAGGAGTGGTCATGTTGCGCACACCGGCAGGCCAGAGTTCAGGATCGTCGACAAGATATGCTATGAGTGACCCCGACAGTTGGCCAGAGATTCTTGGAGGATGTTCTTGAGCGGGACTATTCCGCCATACTTGATTTTGGTATTTTGAGCGATATATTCGCATGATTTGGTTTTGATGATTGAGTTACATGATATCATTTTCATGCGCCATGGTTGCACCTACTGAGTATTTATGATTTCTGCACAGTGTTGCACTTGATATCGTTTTCGTGCCTTGGTTTCTCATGTTTATGATTTTATGGGTTTCATACAGTTGAGTTGATTTTGTGCGCATGTACGCACACGATTTGGTTTTTGCACTCGGTATAGTTCATATATGCTTGCAGTGCAGTGATACGCATTTTGTGCACTTAGATGCACTGGACTTCGATTTCGATTGTGATGTTCGATATTTGTTTTGTGCACCTTGTGCACTTGATTGGATTTTGCGCATGTTCGGTGCTTGATATTGGATTTCATGATTTCGTGCATGATGGATGCACCTGATTTGGGGTTTTTCGCGCGTGTTGGGCGCATGTTATGAGATACGATTTTGGTGCACACCAGATGCACTAAATCGAGATTCTTCGTGCGTGTCAGACGCACCTGTCCTTGCTGTCAGGCACACACGTTGCCTATGACAGATATTGTGTGCACAACCGATGCACTTAGATGTTGTTTCTGTGCGCTTGTATGGCACGTATATGGATTTTGATTTCCGTGCGCACCAGACGCACGTAGTATTCATATGCGTATTTTGGGATTGATTTAACCTATAGAGCAGTACGTTTTTGTGATATTTGCTATGTGTTCTCGTACTGAGCGGGACTAGTCAGAGGACAGTACCTGAATATATTTTGCATGCATTGATAGTTATCGAAGGGATTTCCAAAAAGCGAGCTATAGTCTCAGTATTTACCCACGTGTCTGAGATGACACGAAACATTTTATAAAGGAAACCCTTCTGAAATTGCTTCCAAAACGGCGGGACGTGCATATTAAACAAAGGATATATATATATATGTAGTTATTTTTTTTACAATAAACGTCCGCCACTGTGCAGTGCTGCGAGCATCGCACAACGATTTGAAAAAGATTTGGCATGCATTGCTTCCAGATGTTTTAATGATGTATATCATACTGATTTTCATTTTTGATTTGGACATTGTGTCTTCACCATGACTCCGATGATTGCGGGATGCTGGATGGAGTTTTGATTTGAGTTATATGCTTATTTTTCATGCGCATGCGCTGCGCTACGATTTGTTTTATGTATTTATGATTTCGGAGCCCCGATGACTTAATGGTTTTGCTTAGATGTTTTAGTATTTGGGGGGAGTTTTAATTTAAATTCGGGGACCGAATTTCTTTAAGGGGGGAAGATTGTAACGTTTTGAAAATCGTTTCGGTGAAATTTCGAAAAAAACGGTAAAATAAGGGGGTTTTCTGTAAAAAGTCAAAATACAAATATCTTATTATAAAAATTAAATATACATATTCTAGCTATGTAATTGCTAGTATTTGGTGTTTATTGAGCCACTGGTGAAATTTCAAATTTTCTGAAAAAAATTATTTTAATATTATTTTAAGCCGTCACTAATATATTTAATTAGGGAAAATTACAAATTGGAATGAGTTGAAACAAATTTTGTGCATCATAAAACTTTAAATAAAATTTTATCATGTGGTTTTTGAAACGAAATCGTTTGCCAAAACGGTTTAGAAAATATCGAAGAAAAAGGCTTTTTTTTCGGTGAAATTAGTGTAAATGGTTGTTTGGGGTATAACATTTATCTTTTTCCCCCACACCCACACCCACACTCACTCACCCCCATCCCCATGTGGCTGAATTCAGCAGCACATCCCACCCCATTTCCCCACTCCATTCCACACAAAAAAGAAAAGAAAAGAAAAGAAAAAGGGAAATGAAAGAAAGTCAAAAGGGGGTGTAGACTTTGTCTTTTTCTCCCCATTTTTCTCCACCTCCCTCTCTCTCCTCCCCCACTCCCTTCATGGCCGAAAATTCCTGCACAAACAGCCCTCTTTCTCCCCCCATTGTTCCATCTCTTTTGCTTCAAAAAATTCATCAAATACCCATCAAAAAAATCCCAAAATCGAAATCTAGTTCTTACCCATTTTAGTGTAGCCTTAGATGCATGGATCTTGGTGCAAGGATTTCATTTTGGAGGTCTAGATTTCATGTTTGATCATGGATTTGTGAGGTATAAATCTTGGCTTTTTGTTTAATTTGTTGCTAATACTTTAGTCTAGCTTAATTATAAGTTTAATGGTAGTTTAATTGTGTGTTTGAAAGTTCAAGAAAAGAACTTGAATGCAAGTGAGGGTTTGTGAAATTCAAGAGAAGAATTTGAATCATGTTAGGGTTTTATGTTATGAGATTATGCTTGTGTGATGTTTTGACATATTAATGGTTGCTAAATCAAATTAAGCTGTTAGTTGTTAGTTAAAAATTGTGATAATTACACTAATTTGCTATCTAGGTTTTTGGAAATGGTTAAATAATTGGGTTTAAAATTATAATTAGTTTTTTTTATGACTTTATTAACATTATTAAGTGTGGTTTAATGTCTTTAGTTCATGCAAATCCAAACTAAATTGTTGTTTATGCATTTTTGCTAAAATGGTTGAAATTTGGGTAAAATTGCAAACTAGTTTTTTTTGAACGTATATAGTTTGATGAGATTAAATTGTGGTTATGGGTTATATGACTTATTTAAGTTATTTAATAAGTATTATGGCCGCTAGAATTGTTTAAACGTCGAGTTTTGTACTAAAACGGGAAATTTTGCTTGCTAGTTTTTCGGAAAAACGGCTTTTAAAGTGAATTTGGGGTTTTTGTGAGTTTTAACCTATTTTATATTAAAATTAGTGTTCGCGAATGTGCAAATGAGTGTATTTGGGTTTTTCTCGATGGTTTGGCGTTTGTACGCCGACATCGAGGGTTTTTGGGTTGATTTGTGAAAAGCAACCATAGGTTTTGACCTATGTGGGATTCGTGTGTCGTTTTGGTCATGAGTCGGATTTTAATGCGATACGGTGCGTTATGATATGTAGGTACCCCATGTGGACTTCGAGACAACAAGCAAGCGCGTGGCGGCGTCGGCACCGGCAAGCGAGGACCAGGTGAGTAGATTTATATCTACGGGGAGAAGTCGGGTGGATGGCGTATAGCACCCCCGCAATTCGTGGTGATGTATACGAATACGTATACACACATTTATTAATTATATATTGTTTGAGATTATTGATGATAGAGATGGATCCTTGGTGTGATTGGATTGGTTTAGTGTTGCGAAACCCTAGAGTAGTGGTTGCACCATACATACACACACACACACCCATATTTGCATACATTTTTCTTTCATATGTGCGTACATGGGATTATATATTGATGTGTATATTTACACATGGGTATGGGACTATGTGTTTATATACTGGATTTGAGGATAGTAATTGGGATTTGAGATGAGTCGGTGATATTGGGCTTGAGGCCAGAAGATCCGTGATGTGTTTTGGTTCGTATTGAGATACGACATGATGTTTTAGCGGTTCTTTTTGACGTAGTGATTCTTATACATGCATGCATACATAGATGGTATCAATATTGTACTAGATATAGATCAGTACCTCGATCATGATATTTGATAAAGAGGATATCAGTTGAATAGTATGATGAATGTGATATTGACCCGTACCCAGATTTGGGATGCCGTACGACGGATTTACGTACGAGCTATATTTTGATGATTGATCCGCACTCTTGACTTGGGATGTCTGATTATAGATATGATATCGGATATGATATTATTGAGGCGGGATCACCGACTAATATATATACAGGTATGTATATGTATCGACTCAGATGTTAGGCGGTTTCTTTACCTGTAGTTCAGCTTGTTAGTTCAGCCGTATAGTTTAGTGTAGTTGTTAGATTAGATTAGACTTCTTACCTATTTCAAAAACTAACGAATCGTGGGTATTTTAAAAGACAGCCCAAGGGATCCTACGGATATTTCAAAAGACGCATCTTTTCATAAAAACACCGTAGCCCCTATTTTCAAAACCCCATGATTCGTGTTATTTCAAAAGGCACCATTTGTAGGACTTATATTAGATTAATGCAAATTAGTTATCGTTGCGTCTAATTTTCTGCTCCCGCACATAATAGCTGTTCGCTCTGCCTCGCATACTTATTTTGCTGCATATTCCATTATTGATATCATGCTGTTAGGACACCAGCACCATTACCGATGATGCGTATGTACCACGTACACCTACTTGCCGGCTCACACACATCTTCATCGGTAATTGCCATGTCACGTACACTTTAGAGAATATATTTGCTTGACTTAGCTTGTTAGCTAGTAGTTTTGACATGATATTAGTGTACTTCCCTTATATGCCATATTAGACATTGTAGTTATTACCTGCCACTTCATGCATACTGTTATTCAATTGTTCACGCCTAGTTTATTAATCATACATTGCAACTTGGTTATGGATACCATATGCATTCATTATCATTGACATATGCACTTGTAATGATTTCTTGAGATTTATGATATTTCTGGATTTCGGGGAAAGCCGCAAAATTTACAACTTATGATCTTTTAAAATATAAAGTATTGCGGTTTTCTAGTGATGTATGAGTCGTCCACCATGAGTTTGCTGATGGATTTCGAGACCGGATTCGAGGAGACGGATGAACCGTTTCGGGTACATGGTGGACCCGGTAAGGTACCCCGGGGCAAGAAGCGCGTGATGATGACGATGTGAGCCTGGCAGGGGAGTACTACCTACCGGTGATATTACCCGACGCGTCGGATATCCGGAGGATACCATCGTGGTCTTGAGATGGATGGTAGGGGCCGGTCTGGACTGACGGCGCCCTAGATATTGTGATTGAGGTACAGAGACTGTGATACCGAGATATCGAGATATTGGGATTACATTTTATGCCGATGCTAGGCACCGTTTTATGCTGATTTCATTATGATACCTCATTTTGAAAATATACAAAGGAAATCTCACTAATTTTTGAAAACAGTTTCTTTATTTGCATGTATTCTGTCTTCATGCATTCATACCTCATTCATATGACATATTGCTACCTGAGGCACTGACACAGGCACATGAGATTACACTCGGCTTAGATATTTACCCTAGCCTTGTTATAGGCTGCATGTTATTGGAGGATTATATATTATGATCGTATGACCTAGGATTGCGTCATACATGCAATTTTTATTCGTAGATGTTTTTCTATTCACGAGTTGGCAACTCACCCCCGTTGTGCCCCAGTTTCTTGCAGGTTTTGCCGTACATGTTTCTTTACGGCTTGCGGGCTCAGTTTCATTCGGGTGACTTGCTAGTAGGTGGGTTTTTCTTGTATCGTACCCATCATATTACCTTGTATAATATTATTCCGTTGTATCTAGTAATTCCATCAACCGAACTTGTATTTATTGAGATAGAGACCAGTGTTGTTTATTCTTTCGACCTTAGAGTCGCTCGTTATATTTCTGGTGGTTTTGAGTTTCCTTTTGAGTTTTGATCCTCGCCGTTGGCGTTGTATATTTTATTGCTTGTGTGGTTGGGACCGTCGATTGACGAAGAGCTAGCTCCCGCTTGGGGATGCCTTTTTCTTGATTTCGTATACTATTCATGTTGTATCCCGTTTGGGAGCCAGTTTTTACAAAGGAGGCTCTGCCGAAATTTTCAGTAAATTTTTGATGTTTTTAAAAACCGCATAATTCGGCTTATGCTATTGAAACTACTTGCTTTAAGTTGGTTTTTCCTGCACTCTACTACTTTTCTTGGTTTGGATTTCTGGGTTTTCGGTTTACTTAGATTACGTACGCCTCAAGACGTTCGTAGTTTAAGTGCCGGTCATGTTCCGTACTTTCGGGTCGTGACATCAAGTGCATAACTCCCAAAAAGGAAATAGGTAACTCAGTTGTAGTCATCATAGAGCACACCTTATCATATAGGGTGTGATTGCTCCACCCCGATATACCATCGTGCTATGGTGTATTCGGAGGAGTAATGCTGAGAGAGAATCTCATTCTCCTTTAGAAAAGTCCAAGAATTTTGTGCTCAAGTATTCTCCTCCTTGATCTCATCATAGGACATAATACTTTTACCCGTATTTGGTTCTCTACTTCTAACTTATATTCTATGAATATCTCAAAAGGTTCGGACTTGTGTTTCAACAGGAACATATGTCTGAATCTTGAGAGATCATCAGAGAATGTAATGAAGTACAAAGAACCGGTCTTGGCATGTGTAGACAGGGGACCTTGCATACATCAACATGTATCATCCTAAGAGTTTACTAACTCTTTCTCTGTTTCCAATAAACAGAGCTGGTGTCATTATATCTTTGTGACATGACTGGCAAGTTTCACAAGATGTAGATTCAAAATCATTTAAATATGCATCTTTATGTAACTTCAGCTAGTCGGGTCGCATTGATATGACCTAGTCTACAATACCTCAAGAAGAATTTGTTCATTTCTGAACTCTTCCTCTTGTGTGTGTTGTGTATACTAAGAACTGTAGTTTGATTTAGAACATCAATGCTTTTAGATAACGTGCCTGAACCGATCAACTTTTGATATAGGAAATGTTCAAAACATTATCCAACATTACAAAATTTTATCATTTCTTTACTGATAAAGAGACTGATATGATTTTGTATATCAGGTTCGGTATCTAATAACATTCGTTCAGAATCAATGTATTGGTAATACAGGGTGACAGTGACCAACAGACTTGGCTGCAACACTTGCCCCGTTTTCTGCCTCATGAAACTTATCACCCGTTCTCAGTTCTTTACCTATCTGTAGCCCATGTAACATATTACATATGCGGGATCCTGATCCGGTATCATATACCCAGGACGTAAAGGATACTGAGAAACAGTTCTGTATAATGAACATACCCGAAGATGATGCATCGGCATGCACTTTCTTCGTTTGGGCGGCATGGGAATCCTGGTATTCCCCAATTTCCTGCTCTGTCTTATAACAATTATAAGTTGGAGCGGGACCAACGTTCCCCAGCTCAGTATAACAAGCGGGTTCGGTCAAAATTCCGTATTATTATCTTGATTAAGGCGTGATATGGTCGCTACCTGGAGAGAGAGAGAGAGAGAAGAAAACACTCAGCGTGCGCTCTTGCAAGAATAGATTGGTTATTACTTTATCTAATCAGGATGGCTCCCACTGCTTTTTATCAAATCTTCCTTCAAACCCTAAAAGGAAAGACTAGCCGGGATTGATTACACACTACAAGTTCGCCAATCTTTCAGCCAGGCCAGTGTCGGTAATTTGAGGGAGGTCCCCCGTGCTTTCGCAGGAACCTAATTAATGTAAACCTCGTTTTCCCAGAGGCGTAACCCCGTTGACACCTTTCTAGACACCTACTTGATCAGCTAATTGCAATGTGTAAAACTCTCCCAGGAGTAACTCTTACTCGCAGCGGGTATCGGGATCCAACTATCTCATAGAAGGTATGCAATCTCATTGCAAATTTCAACACTTGAAATTCCCGATAATATTTTGCCCCTAGCGTCCTATGACCTTGACAGAGGTCAACAAACCATAGGCTGCTAGTCAAGTTCAACCCGTCATTTCCTGATTGAAGTAAACCCACCCGCACGACCCTTGACAGAGGTCAACAAGGTCGCACGACTACCCTAAATCAATCACATCATATGCTTATACAGATAAGCACTAATCAGCTACCGCACACTACGCCTTGATAGAGGTCAACAAACGCAGCACGAATACTAACCAGTACATATCTGAAATGACGGAGGGCTACGACAGGTTTTTCTGAAAACCTATTGCGTAATGAACTTAATATCGTTGTAGAATCAAATGATTTTAAAATGGAGTGTTTTTGAGGCTTTTCTAGTTTTGCTAAAGGAGTCACTCCCGGTGAAGGGATCGTCGGTCCTTTCCTCGTCGAATGAGGTGCGGGATATATCATATATATCACTGTGCAAAGCAAAAACTCTTAAAAGCAATCAAAAGACAAACCGAGTGTGTAGCATCAGCCAGTTATTGCTAAAGGAGTCACTCCCGGTGAAGGGATCTCGGTCCTTTCCTCATCGAATAAGGTGCAGGATATATCATATATACCGCTGTGCAAAGCAAGAACTGTAGCTACCTGTTTTATTTTGAAATTCGATTCTACAACATCTTAGGTTTCTTTTATTTCATTAATCTCATTAATGAAGTCCCATCATTTAAATACCTAAACATCACAGATAAATACGACGTACACTTATGCCATCCGCATTCGTCTCGATGTCCTCTTGTACACCATTAGGTTAGGTAACTAACGGCAGAGCGGGGCAGGGCTAGCGCGGGTGTAAAACATAAGTAACGCCTATATAATATATCATATATACTATATACAGTATCTATCACAGAACATCACATGATCACATCACAGATATCGCAGCAGAAGAAACATATGAAATATTGGATATACTAGGACGTCCGTGTTTTCAATACGAGCCAGTATAAAACACGGATTCCACGGTGGTGATGAATAGCCAAACCCACACCCCTAGACCCCTATGAGAGCGGCAAGCAACCCTACCAATTCTAGAGTTAGGAGACCCGGACTCAACTCCTCGAGTTGGTCTCCCACTGGACTCCAGAACCCGGTTACTTGTGCTCCCCTCCTTGGGTCTATCCTAGTGCAGAAAAGTAAATAATATATAAACGGTGACAACTTCCGCAACCTGGAAGAGCCCCAATAAAAGAATATTACATACAAGTTTTTACATGAATGAAAATGAAAAACACTCATCTCACATAAAAAACCCCGGCTATTCAAACACGACGATCCAATATAACATATCCAGCAACACATAACATCACATGTCATCAACGTAAGTAAACATGCGTATCCCAATTGTCGTTGACATATAGCAACGAAACCGGCGATATCACATATTACACTTACGGTCACAGAAAAGAAAGTGTAAAACTACAACAGTTGGAATCCACAATCTGCATAGACATCGCATGCCTAATCATATGAATTCTTTAGACATCGCATGCCTAACAATTATAAACCCCGCATTTTAGTCTCATAATCGAAAACTCTTTTCAATATCAAGTCGGGCAATTCAACAAGATTCCCGACATCCTGATCGAATGCTCGTCGCAAACTTCAGTAGGCGGCAGCACCCCCGATACCGTCGACGAAGTGCACCAAGGCGGAACACCGCTGCCGCGAGCACCTGGACGGATGCTTTCGGCGACGGGGTTCTCCTACGGTCACTTGGTAGGGGCTATGGAGTGAGGCTGTCTATTAAGTTTACCCGGCGAGTATCCGCGTACGCTACGTGATTGCGACGGACTTTTGATCACATCAAAATTCCATAGCAACCGATCAAGTGAGACTAAACTGCTATGTTTATAATATTCATTCAGTTATCTCATAACTACTTGTGAATTCCAATTATTGTATCCCTTTCCAGATAAATAGAAAATGTTAAACTTTCCGATCGAACATTCGAACACCCAAGTTTTTCCGAAACAGCTCAACACATGAAATAAGTTCAAAGACATTCACTTCATGCCTCAGTACCAACGGTCCAGCCGTAGAAGGGTCAAGCCAACGCCTCACATGTGGCACGCCGTACTGCCCCAAACCCGAAGGTTCAAAGGGCAGTTCAAGACGGTCACATAATCGAGTTAAGGTTTGTTGTCTTCTAGAGGGACCATCGCGTTACATGCACTACTTAGAACGTCTTTAAACCTCGGAAAAATCCAACACTTGGAAATTTTCCGGCAGGGAAAAATTGGGTATTTATATCCGGTCGAACTTTTTTAACATATTTCAAAATTATCCGGAAAAACACATAGACAAAGTTTGACAATCCGATCGAATGTACGAACTCCCAATACAACCCAAAATACTCGACTCTTGATTTTAGATTAAAAAATCCCAGGAAAACCAGCACTGCCAAATAGGAATTACTGTGCAAAATTTAATGGGAGAAGAGACAAAAGGGCCGCAGAACAGCCGCATTAGCACGCTAATGCCGCGGTTCCGCCGCACTTTAGAAAGATCATTAGGTAATTTTTGCATCGTAATTCTTAGAATTTCCTGCTGAATTTTCTGCATATTTTTAATTCTGAAAAAACCCCGAATATCAAAAATGTCCAGAGAGCATTTTGGATGTAGGTTTTCGGTTCGATCGGACTTCAAACTCCGTCTACGCATCGCCTAAGGCTCTAGTTAGGCTCTGATACCACTGTAGGGTTCCTAGGCACTCTAATGGAGTCTCACAAGGCATCAACCATGCCAATTTCAAAATTTACGGTGCCGAGAAACCCTAGACTACGGATCGTTAACTAGAAATCTAGGCGAAAAGAAGAACTAGTAAACTACTTTACTAAGAGTAAACGGAAATACAACCTTTGTAGATCCGGTTCTCCACCTCCAAAGCTCCGTGATGATGTCTCCTCGCTGTCCAAATCGAATCCATGACTCTTGCATCGGCTTCATCGGAGAAAAAGCGGGCTCGGTCATCGACGACATGCCGAAGATGATCTACGTCGAGACATCACTAGATCAAGCTCCACCTTCACCAAGCCATGAAAACATGTGAAGGAAACACCCTATACTACTTGGCAAGAGGTAGAGGATGAAGAAATAGGAGGTGGGTTCACTTTAGAATTGGATTTCTCACTCTTTTTCATCAATCACCATTGATGAAGTCAAGTTTTCTTCAAGTAGAAGATGAAGAAGAAGAAGAAGATAATATGATAAGTATTAAGTAAAATGAAAATAATAATAATACTTATCATCTACCAACCATGGTCAAGTGAAGAGACTAAACTAGGGTTAGTGGGAATGGTTAGGGTTAAGCTTGAGACAAAAATGGTGACTTAGTCAAAGCTTCATGAAGCTTCAATATGCTTCCAAAGAAAGCCACCATTTTTCTTTATGCTTAATATTTTTTCCAAAAAGAATAAATAGATAAATAAATGAATAAAACAAAACCCTAACCATTATCATATAACCATGGTTTGATCTTTACACAAAAACCCTAGCAAACATGTATCATCAAACATGATACAATCAAGTGCATAAAAGTATATCACATATACAATGTGCACATCCGAGTGAGAATATCCATTTAAAGTGAACCAATACTAGTTAATGCAAAGTAATATATCAAATATATAATTATGCATTAAATCATTAAATCAACACTTGATTCAACGATCCGGTCATATCGCATATAACCGACTAGTATCCAATCTATCGGCTTATCGAATCAACCCTCGATTCGATAACTAGGTTATATCACATATAACCGTTCGATACATTCATCGCGAGAATAGAATACGGTATCACATACACGCATTATTCTCGGTCCCGCACATATCTCATATGCGCTCCTATTTCGTTTCGCTTGAGCCAGGAAATCTATGTGTAGGACTCTAAAGACTCGTCAATACGCCGGCAGCAGATGATGATCATATCAAACACACACAAGCCGCAAGCGGTCTGCTAAATGTAACGGCCACCCGGGTATTGAGCGATCAGAAGATCGACGAGCAAGCCCGCTCACACTCCTGTGAATCCAACCAGTAACACTTACCGTACAGTCCGGTCTGATCGTCTGATATGTCGCATATCTCGCCTAGGGGTGGTAAACGTCAGACCACAATAGCTCGATAAGTCGTGTCGATATGAGGTCTATAACAGTTCGAGAAACTACTGGTAACACTTACCAGTAAATCTCAGCAACCCTGGCCAGGGATTTCCGGTAATAGTCAATCGAACACAGCGCAACATCAACTCCCTATACCGGGAGAGACGAATCCCCTCCTATCGCTCATTGCCTCCATGTGATTCGGGACTGTACCCAAAAACTACCGTTTTGCACGCCCTCTTGGACGTAGTAAGATGGAAATCAAAGCACAGTGGGAACCACACAAGAATCTATGACGATCTCGGGTTAACAGACTACTCTGTACTAGTGTCACCAGAGAACTGCCATCTGACGTAAGGTATAATACCATCTGGGAGTTCTCGGCGAGTCCGTCCAGTGTACCCAGTCTCCACTGAGCACCCATATATCATCTCTGATGTCAAACACCAATGGATATGAGATCATCCATCGCCCATCTGTATGGGTCGAGAAGGTATACGCTAGTCTACTCTGGTATATCGATGTCCCGTCTCGATATACCCACGACTAGGGACTTTAAAGGATGTACTTATAGACTACCATGTCCCCACTAGTATGATCCGCATCACAGTCCAGGTAGTCAAGTACACATCCTAAGGGCTTTACCAACATGTAACAGAGAGACAATCAGTATACACGTTAAGGTAAAGATCAACCAGATAGCATACTATCATGTCGAGCAAGAAAGTCCTCCCTATATATGTCCAAGCATCCACTACAATATACATCCTATGTATAGTAATGGCCTCTAGGGCATACATATAACTAACACAACTATCATCCGCAAATCCAGTATGTGAACACCTAGTCCCATACCCAGGTGAACACATAAACACATATCCCCATATACGCACAGGTAATAACATAGATGTATGCATGTGTATGTGTGCGTGTGTGGGTGTAACAACTACTCTAGGGTTTCGCAACTAACACTAAACTAATCCATGAACACCTAGAATCTACCTTTATCATCAAGTTTCATATCAATATAGTATATATAATCAAAATATATGTGTGTATACGTATTCGTATACATCACCACGAACTGTGGGGGTGCTATACGCCATCCACCCGACTTCTCCCCGTAGATATAAATCTACTCACCTGGTCCTTGCTCGCCGGTGCCGACGTCGCCACGCGCTTGCTTGTCGTCTCGAAGTCCACATGGGGTACCTATATATCATAACGCACCGTATCGCAATAAAATCCGACTCATGACCAAAACGACACACGAATCCCATATAGGTCAAAACCTATGACTGCTTTCACAATTCAACCCAAAAACCCTCGACGTCGGCGTACAAATGCCAAACCATCGAGAAAAACCCAAACACACTCATTTGCACGATCACAAGCACTAATTATACTATAAAATAGGTTAAAATAAACAAAACCCCAAACTCACTTTAAAAGCCATTTTTCCGAAAATCTAGCAAGCAAATATTACCCGTTTTAGTACAAAACTCGACGTTTAAACAAATCTAGCGGCCATAATACTTATTAAACATCTTTAATAAGTCATAAAAACAATTTACACAATTTAATCTCATTAAATTTCATTAACCCCAAAATTCTAGTTTACAACATACCCAATTTTAACAATTTTATAACAAAATTGTACAAACAACAATTTAGCTTGGATTTTCATGAACTAAAGTATTAAACTACACTTTATAATGTTAAATAAGTCATGAAAAACCTAATTACATTTTTAAGACCAATTATTTAACCAATTTTAAAAACCTAGTTAGCAAATTAGCGTAATTATCATAATTTTTAAACTAACAATTAACAACTAGCTACTAACTTTGTTTTAACATGCCATAAGAGCCTAAATATATTACACAACCATACACCAATTTCACAAAACCCTAACTTGCATTCAAACCCTTTCTTCAATTTTCCAAACATGCAATAAAACCCAATTAAACATCTAAATTGTTAACATTGAAGCAATTAAACAACAATATAAGCATAAGGTTAAAATTATACCTCATGAACCAAGGATCAACATGAAATCTAGCCTCTCAAAATGCTCTCTTTTCACCACAATCCATGCATGTTAGGCTAAGCTAAAATTGGTAAGAGTTGGATTTGGATTTTCTTGATGGATTTTGAGGCAATTGTGAAGAATTTTTTGAAGAGAAATGAGAGGAGAAAAGGGGAGGGGGCTTCTACTGTTAGAGGGGGGATGGGCTCGGCCAAATGATGGAGAGAGGGGAGAGAGAATTAGGTGAGAAAAGTATTGGGTCAACCCCAAAAGTCAAAGCCCATACACATTAAACTATTTCTTTCATTTCCTTTTCTTTTCTCTTGATTTTTCTTTTAACAATACAAGTGGGAAAATGAGGGGGGACAACTTGGGGCTGCTAATTTAGGGAGAGGAGAGAGGGTGTGGGTGAGTGTGGGTGAGGAAAAAAGGATAAATGTTATACCCCAATATCTATTTACACTAATTTCGGTAATTAAGCCTTTTTTCTTTGATATTTTCTAAAACCGTTTAACAACTTCATTTTATTTCAAAAACCACATGTTAAAATTTTTTTTAATGAGTTATGATGCACAAAATTTGTTTCAACTCATTCCAATTTGTAATTTTCCATAATTAAATGTATTAGGGACGGCTTAAAATAATATTAAAATAATTAATTTCAGAAAAATTTTCAGAAAATTTGAAATTTCACCAGTTGCTCAATAAACACTAAATACTAGCAATTACATATCTAGAATATGTATATTTAATTTTATAATAAAAATATTTGTATTTTGACTTTTTACAGAAAACCCCCTTATTTTACCGTTTTTCCGAAATTTCACCGAAACGATTTTCAAAACGTTACAGCACGTTTTCCGATCCTGTGTTGTCCGTATTGGCGAGAGAGAGTTACCTGTCGACTTGATCCTTCTTGAGATGTTGGACTTCGACATTCTTTTGGGCATGGATCGGTTAGCCACGTGCTATACGTCTTTGGACTGCCGCGAGAAGACAGTTAATTTTTGTTTTCCCGGCGAGTCGGTCTTTGTTGTGCAGGAGGACCGTGGTGCCGCCCCTCACAGTTTGATTTCTTCTTTTCGTGCTGGACAGCTTTTGAGGAAGGGATGTCATGGATTTCTCGCCTATGTTTGCGATGTAAGTGCACGGCGGCGCCCCGGCCGTCAAACCGACGGCCAAACGCGGAAACGGTGATAAACTTAAATTTTGCGGACTTTGCAAACCGGCACCACCGCGCACTAAACCCCGGATCGTAACCATTAACAAGTCTATGCTACTAACTAGAAAGGGAAGAGATGTACCGACTGATCCGAGTCCTCCGGTCTTCATCTCCACTCCGATCTCCTCGCGGGATCTCCGGTCGTCGCCTCCTTGCCGGAAGGGCGCCACATCGCCTGTATCTTTTACGGGCTCCCACCTCAATACTGAGGCAACTCGGGCGCGAAGTTGGCTAACCGACGCGCCCAAGATTTGCTGTAAAATGTGTAGTATAATTATCTCTTTGGGGTTTAGGATAGTTGCCATTTTGGAGGAATTATTGCACAAGAGTTTTCATGGAAACTAGCTAGAAGAGGAATGAAGCATGCTAGAAGAAGAATGAAGCATGCTCTCAAAATTGAGCTCGGCCATTGCAAGAATAAAGTGCTCTGTAGAATAATTTATGAAGAGTGCACAAAAAACAAAACTGAAAAAGGAAATTTTCCTTCATAAATAAACAGCACACAAATTTAACACAAAGCAATTATATATATATTAATTAATCCCTTCTCACCTCCATGTTAAATTCCAGCACTCTCAAAAATTAATCCACTATGCAATTTAAAACTCACTCCATTCCCCACAGTGGCCGGCCCAATTCCAAATACCACTCAAATAGTGGCCGGCCCCACCACTAAACCCATACTCAATCAAGTCAAGAATTAATGCATCATGGAGCCAAAAAAAATGCAATCATAACAATCCTTTTTGCAAGAAACCCCCTCAACAAAATGTTAATTGCAAACTTGCAATTAACACCCTCCAACGAAAAGTCCGACCGGGAAGGAAAAAGAAAAAACCGGCCGGAACGGAATGCAAACTGGCAACTCCAGAAAACTGGTCCCATAATAAATTACAGGAAAACCCCGATACTGTGCATACACACCCGCATCTGTATTCTGTCCGGATACAAATGCAAAAAGACAAAATCTACACTGTACTAAACTAGGACCGGCTTAAACCAAAGCCGGCTAGTAATATCCGTTCAATCCTGATCCGTGCAATACCGCACGTATCTGATCGAACCCTGCCATATATATCCATACGGCCACTAGTACAAACCGTCCGATCCTGATCCGTGCAATACCGCACGTATCTGATCGGACCCTGCCATATCTCCATACGGCCTCTACAGCGTTTCGCCCGAAAGCTGAGTAACTGAAAGTGTGGTGGACTCTAAAGACTCGTCAATACAATGGCTGTGGATTTAACCACTAGCACGTCAGAGGTATAAGCCAATACGTAACGGGCCACCAGCTATTGACCAAAATGGACGTCGATGAGGAAGCTCACCCCGACACCCAACTGAGCCTGTCAGTGACAATATCCGTGCAGTCCGGTCCGTTCGTCTATGAGTATCGCATGGCGGGCCTAGGGGGTTGGTAAAAGTCAGACCCCCAAAAGCGGTACAAGTCGTGTCGGAGTGTAGCCCAGAACACCCTGAGATACTACTGGAATACCTACCAGTAAATCTCCTTGCCTTGGCCAAGGACTTTGTGTAATGGCTCTCCTAGACACAGCACGACCTCACCCCAATACCGGGAGAGACGAACCCCTGAAGATACGCTCACTGCCTCCATGTGGCTCGGGACTGTACCCAACTAAAACCTGTTTGCACGACTCCTTTGAGCCGTGGTAGGGTAGTAATCAAAGTACAGTGGGAACTCACACGAGACAAATGACGATCCCCAGGTCGATGAACTAACCTGCACACATGTCACCAGGGAACTGCCATCTGACGTCTGGTATATGACCAACTAGCATGTTCCCGGCGAGTCCTGTCCGGTGTACTCATAACCCAATGAGCACCTGTATACATCTTAGGTGATCCAACTGACACCAGTGGCTTGTGAGACCGGCCACCGCCCCTCGTCGGGGTCTCGACTGTATACACTAGTCTACTAATGGAGTATCGATGCCCGGTCTCGAAACTCCCACGACTAGGGACCTTTTAAGGATATGCTTGTAGACTCCAGCTCTCACTTATATGATCGCCCTCATACTGCCGGCAGTCAAGCAAGAATCCTAGGGGCTCTATCAACGTGTAATAGCGACGTGTCAGGTCACCTAAAGCAGTACACGATGATAAAGGTAAACCAGATAGCAAACTATCATCTCGAGTAAGACTGTCCTACCGGGATAGGTCCTCCCTCAATCATTACAATCACGTACCTGTGACCTAATAATTGACTCTGAGGGCACTATCTCCAACAATCTCCCACTTGCACTCAAGGCTAATTATTGCGATGTCGCATACTCACAGCCCGTGTGATACCGAACATCCAACTCCTCTACTAGTCAGTCTCACAAAGCTCGTTTGCGGAACTATTGCGTTCGAGGAATAGCCTCAGTGAGTGGATCCGCTTAGTTGTTTCTTTCCATGTCTCTCTATATCTCATGTTCGCGGAGAAAACCCATCTCCCGAAATGAGCAATACCTGTCTTAGAATGTGTCTGGATGTCTGATGGGACATAGCTCATAAATGAACTCCAAATCCAAACTTCTTAGACTGTATCGTCAACTGAACTTAATCAGTATCCTGCGCCATGCCACCCTCAGTATTTCCTTGGACCACCTGTCCAAAATACTGCCCCTCGTCAGAAGGAAAACTATAACTCTGACAACCTCCTTGTCGTCCATGTCACCTTGGAAGCCTGGAATGATAACTGTTTCCCAAATGAGGCTGTCGTTATCATATCCCTAGAACATCCACTTATGTTCTAAAACTGCTTCCGATTGTTTCTCCAGGATTGGAACAATATCAACTTATTGTACCTACTGCAAAAACAACATCTGGTGTGGTACTTGACATCTCATGATTGACTCAATTGCCTAAGCAAGTGATCTGTCAATCATGCACATCTCTCTCTACTTTAGTCTATAAGACACCTTTAGAGAGGGTGACTCCATCACCTGCAGGTACACTACCGTGCCAGGAGTCGTCCATTCTAAATACTCTTAGAATGCTGTCAAAGTACCCTGATTGGGAAACCACCCAAATCTAGATCCAAAACCATAGATCTAGTAACCAGTATGTCTGATATAATGTCCAAGTCCTATGTGGAGAAACCACTGTGTGACGACCAAAGTATAACCGATCGTAGTATAGGAGTTTCCTTTCCTACTTTGTGTATGTCATCCAAATACCATGACATCACACCCTACTACCTTCTCAACAGATCCATCCCTTATTCTGATGACGTCAAACCCATGACTGTCACATCAGAAATAGATGATCTATCTCCGCTATATCTGCTTTAGTCTATAAATAGACATAAGCCTGATGTCCACCAATGCTTCCGTTGCTCCTACTGACTACGACAACCCTCTGGCAGAGTCATATAGACGTGCACTTCTAAAGCTAGTTTAGAACGACGCTATACTCATCCTCCTGCCGGGTCTCGCAGCCTGGAACAACAACAATGGCAAATGTGGGTAAACAAGAACTTCCCTGTCACCGTCCTTGAGGCTACCGGAGTACCTCTCGGGTGCCTGAAGTTACCCACCTTATCTGCGGAGTGGCCAATGGAATGTCAAATCAGATTGAATCTTTAGGTTCCTTATCAAATCTCCAGTAATCGTTTGCGGTTCTGGAATCGCTTCCAGTTCTACCATACTCCCACTACTGTTTTCTGAAAAAAATCCATTTTTAATAAAACTGTGGCGAGTCTAGAACAATATCGCTATTGTTCATCCAGATGGTAGAAAGTCAACCCTCGTCATAGCCTGGGTCAACCCACAAACAGCCATTACAGAAACGTGCCTTGAGTTGTCCAGTGTCTGGTTTTAATCATGAACCGGACAACTCCCCGTACCTTAACATCGTTAAGATATGAACTGTTCTATATCCAATATAGAAACAGAGGCACTGATTTAATTGAACCAGATTCAAATCATGCAGCTGTCCCCAGCGCATGTCAACTAAATGGAAGGAGGCGGATCAGCGTTACTCAACTTAGGAACACTTCCAATTATGAGTAACCTGAAAGAGAAGCAAGTTCTCTTAATCATCACTTTCAACTGAATACCACAAGTATCTACATCTTCGATCTTTTTGAAGAATCCCGATACTTGCTACACCTGGTTCTCTACTCTATTCAAATACCTGGAACTTCTCAAAATTCGGACCCTGTGTTTCCACGAAACACCGGTCTAAAAACTAGAGAAGTCATAAGTAAACCGAATATAGTACGAGGACCTACCCCTCTGTCCTGATGGACCCTGGAGAACATACAATACTTTGTATAAGTCCCTTGAGTCTGATAACTCATTCACTGTGTGTCGTAGGTCGAAAACTGTACTTATGGTTAAGAAGAATTACACCGCTGTTTAATGCTCCTTACCTAACCATCCACTGATATAGGTAAATGTCGTAGACATAATTTCAGAAAGGTATATCTCACTCTATGAAAATAGACGTACAGATATATCAATTTGAAATTGGTGCATAACAGCGGATATTCAAAACCAAATATTTGCCGACCGGCAAACAGCCCAGGTGATTTCCTCAAATATCACCGATTACAACGAATCCCGATATAATGAGGATAATCACCCAATTCCCAATAACTTACTCCCACTCATCATCTGTAAAACCATACAGATGTGAGAATCATACCTGGTAAATACATACCCTGGAGTAAGTATCTAATCGGGAAATCAGTTTTCTTTTAACAGTACACAGTGAAACTGAAACATTGAAATGTTTCGATGGGGTATCCTGGTATTCTTAGTAATGCCTCTACCATTATCCAGATTCACAACTATAACCGTATAATTCTTTGCCACCTCTCCAAATCCCTTTATATGTCTTTAGTCATTACCTTCTGCACACCCCCTTAGGCCAAATGGTTTTCTTCCTTCCCTACCGTTCGGCACCAGCCTATGGTTTGGAAGAAGACTATCCAATAAGCATAATGGGTGTACTGTCCCAATCCTAGGAACACTCGCAATGAGAGAGGGTGAAGATAAAAGACAACCGAACAAACCTTATTCCTATTTCTCCTGAACCAGAATCCATCCCCGAACTGGAACAAGTTCCATTCGAGTTCGTATATAACCATACGATGGACTATCCAAATAAACTGTGGATCTTCGTAGTGATACGGAGTGTCCTGGAGAAATACAAAGGTGATGTGGGAGTGGTAACGAAATATTTGGTTTGGTCGTGAATATCTGTTGCAATTTACTTTGCCCTCTTACTAATCCCTTGCTTTGTCTGAACTTAATACCTTCTGCACACCATCGTTATGCTAATTGGTTTTCTTCATTCCCTACCGGTCGGCACCAGCCTAAGGTTTGGAAGAAGACAATCCAATTTGCGTAATAGGTGTACTACCCCTAAACCAAGGAGTACTCGTAACCTGAGAGAGGGTAAAAGGAAAAGACAACTGAATAATCCTATCCGTTTTCTCCAGAACCGGAAACCATCCTCGAATCCCTTCGAGTTCGTATCTAACCATACGATGGTTTTGTCCAATGGAAGTGGACGTTCGCAGTAATACGGGGTGTCCTGGAGAAAAGGGTAAAAGTAGGAGTGGCAATGAGGTCTGCAACTCTGACAATCCAAAAGCCTGTGTCAAGAAGGTTCGGTCAATTTGGTCACTGAGTCATAGTCTTAGGGTCGGGTCAATGGTCGCTGCCAGAGAGAGAGAGAGAAGAAACACTCAGCGTGCACTCTATCCTAGATCAGAATGGTTACCAATTTATCTAATCTGGAAACCTCCCACTGTACCTCAAATTCTCCTCCAAACCTGAAAGAAGAATTAGTCGGGGTCACCCGAGGAGTAAACCAACTCATCAGTGGGAATCGGGATCCAACTCTCATCGCATGATAACGTGACGGAATCCGCTCACGATATCACACTCCAGAAGGTATGCGCATATCTGGCAAGTTTCAGTACTTTTGAAACTCCCGATGTGGATTTTTACCCCATGCTCTTATGACCTTGACTTTGGCCAACAAATCATAAGTCACATGTCAAGTTCTGCCCGTCATTCTCCAGGTTAATTTGAGCCCATCCGTACAAGCCCTTGACTTTGGCCAACAAGGCTATACGACTGCCCCAAACCAACGCATCTATCTATGCTGCATATGAATAACCAACAGCTACCAAACACTGTGCCTTGACTTTGGCCAACAAACACAGCTTGAATACTATTGACTACCCATATGAAACGACGGAGGGCTACGAATGGTTTCTGGCGAAAACCTTTAACGTAATGAACTTGATATCGTTGAAGGAACGGATAGCTTTTTAGAAAATATAGTGACGAAAACCTTTACTAAAGAGGTCACTCCCGGTGAAGGGATCTCGGCTCTTTCCCCGTAGAATGAGGTGCAGGATATTCCAAATGAATACCACGGTGCAAAGCAAAAGTAATCGGCTATAGTGAAGTTAATGCCCTGACGCAAACTTCTGTCCAAGGGGTCACTCCCGGTGAAGGGATCTCGGCCCTTGCCTCGTCGACTGAGGAGCAGGATATTCCAAATGAATACCACGATGCAAAACAAAAGTTAACGTCCTTGCAATAACAGCTTTTTGAAAAGTGTTCCAACAACATCAGATTAGGTTTGTTTAACTTGCATTGATCCGAATCAACGCAGTCCCATCAATTGATCACACCACAAAGAACGAAAATATACTGACGTACGTATATGCCATCTGCATTCGCCACTGGGTCCCGTCATCACCCGTTAGGTTAGCTAACTAACGGCAGAGCGGGGACTGGACTAGCGCGGATGAAAAACATATACAACATCTACTAATATATATACCAATATATAGTATTTCGCTCAAGGCGTGAATAAAATGCAACATCACAGAAATGTACAGCATCACAGAACAATACAGATATCTGGGATCCCCGGGTTTCACAGAGCCACTACTGAAACCCGACGTTCCCCTGGTCGTGTGGATAGCCTGTGCAATGAAAACCTATACCCCCTACGAGTGCGGCGAATAGCCAGCCAATCCTGGAGTGAAGCCCCCTCCGTCCCAATGCCATGAGATGCGGGCTTGTTGCCTTCTAGAACCCGGCTATCCGTGCACCCCTCCGCGGGGTAACCCTAGTACAGAAAGTAAAATATACATACACCGGGTACATCGACCGCAACCAGGTCGTGCCCCAAAAGAATAATACAATCAGGCAGTGACGGCAGTCCACATGTCGGACGCTCGCCCCGCAATATCAAATGTACATAATACGACAGCACTGCACTAGCATTGCAACCAGGCTATCCCCCACGACCGATCCGCAACATCACAGCATAAACATAGAACATCAACGTGAAGGTCACGTTCGCAAATCCGTCTAACCGGGCTATAGCAGTTAGACCGGATTTACCGATCGAGTGACATTCACGGTCGCAGATATAATGTAAATACTGTGAAAAATGTGTTTTAAAATTTTCCGATTGATCAAACAATTAACAAGTGGGCCCCAAAGAAAACTGTAGCACTCACAGAAATAATTGGCCCAACTTTAATATTCCAGAAAGCACATTTTCAACTCAGGAACATTATGTAAAATTTTTGGAGGCATGAACAGTGAAACTTGCGGCGGAAGCGCGGCCAAAGTAGGGTTTTGGCCGCCCTTCCGCGGTGGAATAGTAAGTTCATGGTACAAAATTTTTACAGTATGCTTCTAATTCCCTGCACATCACTCTGAGACAACCTGAAAAATTTTTGGACTCAAAAAAAATTCGACAGAAACTGATGTGGTTGAAATACGTGTTTTCGGGACTTTGTTCGATCGGAAACGTAAAACACATCAAACGAAGCTAGACGAAGTTAATGGCGAGGCTCTGATACCACTGTAAGTGCACGGCGGCGCCCCGGCCGTTAAACCGACGGCCAAACGCGGAAACGGTGATAAACTTAAATTTTGCGGACTTTGCAAACCGGCACCACCGCGCACTAAACCCCGGATCGTAACCATTAACAAGTCTATGCTACTAACTAGAAAGGGAAGAGATGTACCGACTGATCCGAGTCCTCCGGTCTTCATCTCCACTCCGATCTCCTCGCAGGATCTCCGGTCGTCGCCTCCTTGCCGGAAGGGCACCACATCGCCTGTATCTTTTACGGGCTCCCACCTCAATACTGAGGCAACTCGGGCGCGAAGTTGGCTAACCGACGCGCCCAAGATTTGCTGTAAAATGTGTAGTATAATTATCTCTTTGGGGTTTAGGATAGTTGCCATTTTGGAGGAATTATTGCACAAGAGTTTTCATGGAAACTAGCTAGAAGAGGAATGAAGCATGCTAGAAGAAGAATGAAGCATGCTCTCAAAATTGAGCTCGGCCATTGCAAGAATAAAGTGCTCTGTAGAATAATTTATGAAGAGTGCACAAAAAACAAAACTGAAAAAGGAAATTTTCCTTCATAAATAAACAGCACACAAATTTAACACAAAGCAATTATATATATATTAATTAATCCCTTCTCACCTCCATGTTAAATTCCAGCACTCTCAAAAATTAATCCACTATGCAATTTAAAACTCACTCCATTCCCCACAGTGGCCGGCCCAATTCCAAATACCACTCAAATAGTGGCCGGCCCCACCACTAAACCCATACTCAATCAAGTCAAGAATTAATGCATCATGGAGCCAAAAAAAATGCAATCATAACAATCCTTTTTGCAAGAAACCCCCTCAACAAAATGTTAATTGCAAACTTGCAATTAACACCCTCCAACGAAAAGTCCGACCGGGAAGGAAAAAGAAAAAACCGGCCGGAACGGAATGCAAACTGGCAACTCCAGAAAACTGGTCCCATAATAAATTACAGGAAAACCCCGATACTGTGCATACACACCCGCATCTGTATTCTGTCCGGATACAAATGCAAAAAGACAAAATCTACACTGTACTAAACTAGGACCGGCTTAAACCAAAGCCGGCTAGTAATATCCGTTCAATCCTGATCCGTGCAATACCGCACGTATCTGATCGAACCCTGCCATATATATCCATACGGCCACTAGTACAAACCGTCCGATCCTGATCCGTGCAATACCGCACGTATCTGATCGGACCCTGCCATATCTCCATACGGCCTCTACAGCGTTTCGCCCGAAAGCTGAGTAACTGAAAGTGTGGTGGACTCTAAAGACTCGTCAATACAATGGCTGTGGATTTAACCACTAGCACGTCAGAGGTATAAGCCAATACGTAACGGGCCACCAGCTATTGACCAAAATGGACGTCGATGAGGAAGCTCACCCCGACACCCAACTGAGCCTGTCAGTGACAATATCCGTGCAGTCCGGTCCGTTCGTCTATGAGTATCGCATGGCGGGCCTAGGGGGTTGGTAAAAGTCAGACCCCCAAAAGCGGTACAAGTCGTGTCGGAGTGTAGCCCAGAACACCCTGAGATACTACTGGAATACCTACCAGTAAATCTCCTTGCCTTGGCCAAGGACTTTGTGTAATGGCTCTCCTAGACACAGCACGACCTCACCCCCAATACCGGGAGAGACGAACCCCTGAAGATACGCTCACTGCCTCCATGTGGCTCGGGACTGTACCCAACTAAAACCTGTTTGCACGACTCCTTTGAGCCGTGGTAGGGTAGTAATCAAAGTACAGTGGGAACTCACACGAGACAAATGACGATCCCCAGGTCGATGAACTAACCTGCACACATGTCACCAGGGAACTGCCATCTGACGTCTGGTATATGACCAACTAGCATGTTCCCGGCGAGTCCTGTCCGGTGTACTCATAACCCAATGAGCACCTGTATACATCTTAGGTGATCCAACTGACACCAGTGGCTTGTGAGACCGGCCACCGCCCCTCGTCGGGGTCTCGACTGTATACACTAGTCTACTAATGGAGTATCGATGCCCGGTCTCGAAACTCCCACGACTAGGGACCTTTTAAGGATATGCTTGTAGACTCCAGCTCTCACTTATATGATCGCCCTCATACTGCCGGCAGTCAAGCAAGAATCCTAGGGGTTCTATCAACGTGTAATAGCGACGTGTCAGGTCACCTAAAGCAGTACACGATGATAAAGGTAAACCAGATAGCAAACTATCATCTCGAGTAAGACTGTCCTACCGGGATAGGTCCTCCCTCAATCATTACAATCACGTACCTGTGACCTAATAATTGACTCTGAGGGCACTATCTCCAACATGCGATACTAGAGCTACAGAGTTTCCGTTGGATCAGGTTCCGGTTGTTATCGAGTTTCCTGATGTATTCCCTGACGATCTTCCTGGGCTACCGCCTGAGCGCGACATTGCCTTCTGTATTGATTTGATTCCCGGTACAGGGCCTATTTCTATACCGCCTTATCGGATGGTCCCGGCGGAACTTAGAGAGTTGAAGGGTCAGTTGCAAGATTTGCTGGATAAGGGACTTATTCGACCCAGTGTTTCTCCTTGGGGTGCTCCAGTCTTGTTCTTCAAGAAGAAGGACGACAGTTTGCGTTTGTGTATCGACTACCACTAGCTGAACAGGGTTACCGTGCGGAACAGATATCCCTTGCCATGCATCGACGACTTGTTCGACCAGCTATAGGGGCATGATATTTTTTGAGGATCGATTTACGATCGGGCTATCATCAGCTGCGAGTTCGACAGGAGGACATTCCGAGGACAGCTTTCCGCACGCGCTACGGCCATTATGAGTTTTTGGTGATGTCGTTCGGACTCACTAACGCACCAGCAGCATTCATGGACTTGATGAACCGTATTTTCCGGCCATATCTTGACTTGTTCATCATCGTATTCATTGACGATAATCTGGTGTATTCCCAGAGTAGAGAGGAGCACGAGCAGCACCTGCGGATTACACTGCAGACTTTGAGGAAACACCAGCTTTTCACGAAATTCTCCAAGTGTGCATTCTGGCTAGACAGCGTAGACTTCTTGGGACGCGTGATTTCACGAGACGGTATATGTGTAGACCCGAGGAAGATCGAGGTCGTTCAACGTTAGCCCAGGCCCACATCAGTTACGGAGAATCGCAGCTTTCTAGGACTGGCCGGTTACTATAGGCGATTTGTACAGGATTTCTCCCGTATAGCTGCACCTTTGACCGGGTTGACCCGGAAGGGAGTTTCTTTCGATTGGACGGAGGAGTGCGAGCACAGTTTTCAGCAGCTACGGACTCGACTGACTACAGCGCCGGTGTTATCATTGCCTACAGGATCGGGCGGATTTATGGTCTATTGTGATGCTTCTTGAGTGAGGCTAGGGTGCGTGTTGATGCAGCATGACAGGGTGATCGCGTATGCTTCGCGGCAGTCGAAGAGACATGAACAGAACTACTCGACTCACGATTCGGAGATGGCTGCAGTGGTCTTTGAACTTAAGATATGGCGACATTACCTATACGGTGAGTCATGCCAGATATTCACTGATCACAAGAGCTTAAAGTATATATTTCAGCAGTGAGACTTGAATCTCAGAGAGCGCCGTTGGATGGAGCTAGTAAAGGACTACGATTGCGAGATCTTGTATCACACGGGAAAGGCTAATGTAGTGGCGGATGCTTTGAGCAGGAGACCCGAGGGTAGTCTATCTTGTTTGAGTGCAGTATAGAGGCATTTGTCGGTGGATTGGCATGCGACAGCCGAGTGCAGTTCGAGTTCACGCCGATCGGAGGACAGCTTGCGCATGTTCGTGCACGCCCGCAGTTGCTTGATCGTATACATGAGGCACAGTACAGTAATGACCATTGTTCAGAGATCAGGGCACAGATTGGAAAGGGCAGATTTTTCGAGTTCGTGATCGATGATCAGGGGATACTGCAATTTGGGACTAGACTGTGCGTACCAGATGCTGAAGGACTGCGAAGTGAGATTCTTGAGGAGGCGCATCGATCAGTGTACAGTGTTCATCCAGTTTCCACCAAGATGTACCATGATATGAGAGATGTTTATTGGTGGGACGGAATGAAGAGGGACATCGCAGATTTCGTATCGAGATGCCTGACTTGTGAGCAAGTCAAGGCCGAGCACCAGAGGCCCGCGGGAGAGCTACAGCCGTTACCTATTCCGGAGTGGAAATAGGAACAGATTTCTATGGACTTCATCGTGGGTCTACCAGGACTAGTCGAGGGTATGACTCCATCTGGGTGATCGTGGATCGTTTGACGAAAGCGGCTCACTTTCTGCCAGTGATGACGACTTTCAGTTTTGCTCAGTATGCCCAGATATACATCGACGAGATTGTACGACTGTATGGAGTTCCGACGTGTATCGTGTTAGACAGAGGCACCCAATTTACCAGCCGACTATCGCAGAGGCTTCAGGAGGCTTTGGGCACCCGCTTGAGTTTCAGCACAGCATTTCATCCGCAAACCGACGGCCAGTCAGAGCGGACTATTCAGACTCTCGAGGACATGCTCTGAGCGTGCGTATTAGATTTTGGAGGTAGCTGGGATCATCATTTGCCCTTAGTGGAGTTCTCCTATAACAATAGTTTCCAGGATACTATTCATATGGCACCTTTCGAGGCTCTATATGGGAGGAGATGTAGATCACCCTTCTGTTGGACAGATCTCAGTGAGAGCAGCATTTTGGGGCCACAGATCGTACAGGAGACGACCGAGAAGATACAGCTGATTTGAGACAGGATGAGGACAGCTCAGAGCAGGCAGTGATCGTATGCTGACAGACGCCGCCGTAGATTAGAGTTCGCAGTTGGAGATCATATTTTTCTGAGGGTCTCTCCGATGAAGGGAGTGATGAGGTTTGGACGGAAGGGGAAGCTTAGCCCCAGATTCATAGGTCCTTTCGAGATCCTCGAGCGTGTGGGCACAGTAGCATATCGTTTGGCTCTTCCACCCGACTTCCCAGATGTTCACCCCGTGTTCCACGTGTCGATGCTTCGCAGATTCCTACATGACCCTTCGCACATGATTCAGCATCAGACCGTTCAGCTGGAGCGCGATCTTTCGTTCACCGAGCAGCCAGTCGTGATATTGGACCGGCAGGTGAAGAAATATCGATCGAAGGTCTTGCCGTCAGTGAAGGTGCTTTGGCACAGCCCGAATGAAGAAGAGATCACTTAGAAGGCCGAGGGCGAGAAGCAGAAGAAGTTCCCTCATCTCTTCGAAGGTATGCGTAGCTTTATATTTTTAAATTCGGGGAAGAATTTCTTTAAGGGGGGAGATTGTAACACCTTAGGATGTGTTTAGTGCTAATTATATTTTAATAAGGAGTTTTTAATAAAAAGTTTAAAAAATTGATTTTCAAATATTTTTCCAAATTTAATGAATATTTTATTAGATTTTTTCCTAGGCTTGCACACACTTGTGCATGTAAACCAGGGTTAAAATGGGGCTAAACTATGGTTAGCAACCATGGTGGGTTAAGAAATGGAAATTAAGACATGGGGGTATTAATTAAGTTAATTGGTAGTTTTATTTAAAGGTTGTTTTATTATATATATTTGAAATGATTTGAATATGTTGACTTGGTAAGAGAGAGGGTGCATGATGGGGCATGATGGCCTTGCCATGCCTCATTTAATGAAGAAAGAGGTAGTGAGAGAGAAGGGTTGACTAGCATGGTTATCTTTGTATTTTTCTAAACTCTTTTCCTCACACACAACTCTCTCACTCTCACTCTCATACACACACACACACATCCCAGTAGCAGCAACATCAGCAGCTCCAGCAACAGCATTAGCAGCTCCAGCATCAGCATCAGCAACTCCAACTTCAGCAAAAACAACAACAGCAATAACAGCAGCAACACCAGCAGCAGAGGCAGGAAACAGCAGCAGCTTCCTCTCTTCTTCTTCTCCTCCTCCTTGCACCTAGGGTCAAGTGAGGTATAACTCTTAGGCTTAACTCTCTTGCTTGCTAATCTTGTGTATTGATTAGCTTCGATTAGCGTTTAATGTGTGATTTAGTGCTAAAATGGTATTTTGTGTGAAGTTTTGGCATGGTGGTGATTTTGATAGCTAGCCTAGCTTAATTAGGTGTTGTTAGGGCCATGTTAACCTAGCTTAACCCCTATTTCACTAAAATATCCTCAGGTTTCTGTTTGATGCAAAATTATCGTTTTTAAGCAAAATTCTAGATTCCTGCAATCTGCTGTTGACCCAGTGATTTCAGAATAAATCTGAGTTAATTGGAGTATAGTTATTAGATATTGATCACATATCCATAACACGACCCCCAAATTCCACCTCTTGGCCGCCGGAAAATTCGTTCTGGCCTCAATTTGCGGCCAGATAGGGGACATGGGGTTTGGGTTTTGCTCTGTAGGTGTCTGCTGGTATTCTACGACTTATGGTATATGCAACTTTGTTAAATTATTTCTGTAGGAAAATCTGGGATCAATTACCCTATTTCTAATGTTTTTAACCTTCGCGACACGTGTGATACGTGTGTGGATTTGGGGTTTTCTGCGTATCGCGACGTGTCGTGGTAGCTTCAGGCGCGTAATCACACGTTTTAGCGTATCGCGCACACACACGCGTTTTGTTCGCGACATGGGTTTCTAGTTTGGTTTTAATGTCGTGTTTTTGTAGATTTGAGCTTATGTGTACCAATTTGTGAAATTCTAGGTTCGCAGGCGAGTATGACGGACGCCGCGAAGAAGGGGAAACAAGTCGTCGGCTACACTTAACGCGAAACTACGGTGAGTAGATTTAACATCTACAGGGAAATCGCCCGCATGGCGTTATGCGTCAGGGCTGATAGGACCTTGTATCAGCTTATTGCATTTACCTACATTGACTATTCATGGATACTATTTGTTGCATATCGCATTCCCTGCTGCATGTATATGAACTTAGAATTTATAAAGCACCGCACTGTTACTAACGGTTCATGTTGCACGAGCACTAATCTGCATGTTAAACACACACCGTTAGTAATTGCCATGACACTCACATTATAGAATTGCCATGATCATTATACTGTAGCCCATCTCACATTTGACTTGACATGATTATGCTATTTGTACACATACTCATTTGCATATCCAGACATATGCATATCCAAACTGTACCTACCTAGATAAGCTGATTTTTGGGTAAAAACTGGGGACCGCATGACACCTTTTAAAACTGAATCTACTTAAAGAGCGGTTTCCCCTTTTTCTTCATAGTATGACTTATGAGGCATATATTACATCGCATGGATTACGAATTGGCTTTGGTTTTCATGTGATTTCTGGATTTGAGGACCGTGGGGTTATTTAAGAAAAGATGCACTGTTTTGAAAACCCGGTTTCTCTTGATATGATATTTCAGTGCATCCACCATGTGTTTTCTCGGTGCTAGAGTGACATGTGAAACCCGATTCAAGGAGTGGATGAAGCTGATTGCGGGTACATGGTGGACCCGGTATGGTACCCTGGGGCAAGAACGGATCTGCTGTGTAGCTAGACGGTGAGCTTGGCAGTAGGACTACTACCTACCGGTGATTGGTTAGACCTGGCGGTTATCCGGAGGATACTGACCAGAGTCGATAGATAGATACGGGGCGACTCGTACTGCCGGGAGCCGGGGGCCGATACCGCAGACGGAGCCCGTGGGCTGATCCGGACTGACGGAGCCCGATATATAAGGATTTACGTATCGATGCTGGACACAATTATTTCATGATATTTTGAGTGCCGATGTTGGGCACTTGTGATTCTCAGAGATTTACAGGATTTGAGGGCCGATGAGAGTGTCGGGGCCTGAGTTTATTGGGATCTGGGTGCATTGATGGGCACCGATTATATTTTCCACGTTGACATTCCGTGTAGATGCTATATTTCCCATGCTCAGCATTCATTATTTTGCATCTCATCCTGTAGTCATATTACCTGATAGAGCACTTGCATGATTATTGCACATATTGCTTATCGCATATAGATATCATCTGCTGGCATATGATGGAGTAGCGCAGTACGTGCATGCTCGCGATTACCTTTATATGTTATCTTCTATTCACAAGTTGGCAACTCACCCCCGTTGTGCCACAGTGTTTGCAGGTCGCCCCTCAGGGTAGTCGCGGCAGGCTGCTTTTTTGTATCTTTTGGCTATAGATACCACTACAGTTGGTGCGCGAGCTGTTTACTGTTAGGTGGGTTGTGGTATCTGGTTATATACATTGTACCCATATTTTTGTATCTAGTATTCTCCATCTACCTTTATGTATTGACTTAGAGACCAGTGTGAGGACGATGATGTATATTATTTGTATTCTGGTCTCGAGCTCGTGTGGGCCGACTTTACTTATGCAGTTTATCATTCTGTGATGTTTTTCACTTATTGCTCATTTCTTCTCTACGGCGTCGTATATTACTCTTGTGGTGTTTGTTTCCGCCGTTAGGTGTGATTGCTCCCGTTTGGGATGCCTTATTTCACCGTATATCATTTTTTCTCATATTTTGTCTTGTACCCGGATTCGGGGTTAGTTTTACAAAGGGAATGCTGCCAAAATTTTTAAGATAATAACTTAAACTTTAAAGAATATTATTAAACAACTTAAGGTTTTCCAAATGTCTTTAAACAAATGTTTTCAACACACATTACTTTTAATGGTTTTGATTTATGGGTTTTCGGCTTACTTAATCGCGTTACGCCTGTAGACGTTACGTGGTTAAGTGCCGGTCACGAGTCGAACTTCGGGTCGTGACAAATAGCCAAACCCACATCCTATATGTAAGTTGACGTTAGACACCCCACATGATGCGGGGAGGCGGAATAGGTAAAACAATCATTTTGTTTAAACCAACATCGACTAACTTTACGGATATTTGCTAAACCCTAACTAACAACTATATAGAAGTGATTAGCTACTATGATAGATTATTACACCTAATGAATCAAGTCCTTCTTGTTCTTGTTGATCACCTCCTCGATGTGATAGAAGATCCACCCGAGAGCTACTTCTCCAAGCTTTAACCTCTCACTTGAGGTAACTAGGTGACTATGAGTGCTAATCAAAGCAACCTAGAGGATATAGAATAGGATTAGGGATCTATTAGTCTTGCTAACACTAGGATCTCAACACATGAGAGGATTAGGGTTAGTTCTTGAAGAGAGAGAGAGCTTGAGGAGAGAGAAGGTGTGAGTGAGAATGATAATGAATTATGTTTCATTTTAGAATATATGAAGCATGATAATTATTAAATGAATAACATAATAATAATATCAACCATGCTTCATTAACTCTCTTTGGGTGAATCATCTCATGAGTCATTAAGCAATAAATGCTTCATTAACTCATTTGGATGAATCACACCATGAGTCACTAATCCATTTAATGCAAATTCCACCTAAGCCGCCAACTCATCAATCTTCTAGAAGCTTCTCGACTAATTACGAGAATGCCCCTTCTATTCGTGAAAACACGGAAATACTGAGACTGTATAAATCAAATAATCCAATACTAGAATCTGGCTTAAAATAAAACCCGCTAGTAAAAACTGTCCGAAAATCGTACGTGCATAAAAACACGTATGGGTCCGAACCCTGTCGTAAAACCATACAACCTCTATATCATTTTACCTGAAGCAGGGAAACTCTCTGTGTGGGACTCTAAAGACTCGACACTACGCTAGCAGTGGGTTTAACCACAGACCGCAAGCGGCACTAGCTGTACGTAACGGTTCCCAGGTAGATGTCGATAAGAAGGCCGATAAAGAAACCCATCTGAACTCCAACTGAGCCTGATGTGACAATCTCCGTACAGTGTGGTCTGTTCGTCTAAGACTATCGCATATCGGGCCTAGGGGGCGGCAAGCGTCAGTCCCCTAAAACCTATATAAGTCGTGTCGGAGTGAAGCCCATTACACCTTGAGAAGCTACTGGAAATCCTACCAGTAAATCTCGTTTGCCCTGGCCAGGGACTTTGCGTAATGGCTTTCCAAACACAGCGCGATTTCAACTCCCAATACCGGGAGAGACGAATCCTATTTAACCTCCACGGCCTCCAACGGCTTCGGGACTGCACCCAACTGCTACCTGTTTGCACGACTCCTTTGAGCCGTGGTAGGGTAGCAATCTAAGAACAGTGGGAGCACACTCGAGACGAAGCAACAATGTCAATTCCGCGGACTATGATGTACTCATGTCACCTGGGAACTGTTAACTGACGACGGGTATAATACCAACCAACAGTTCCCTACGAGTCCTGTCCGGTGTACCCGTAACCTAACGAGCACCTGTATACTATCTCCAGTACACCGTACTAATGGCTATGGGACAGACCATTTCCCCTGCTGAGATGAGAAGCGTACACACTAGTCTACTCCGCAGTATCGATGCCCTGTCTCGATAATCCTATGACTAGGGACCTGAAAAAGGATGTGCTTATAGACTACCCAGACCCCACTAGTGTGACTACCATCACAACGCTGGTAATCAAGCAAAGATCCAATGGGCTCTACTAATATGTATAAGCGATATGTTAAAAGAAACACATGCACATATTAAAGTAGAACCAAACCAAATAGCATACTACCATTTTTAGCAAGACTGTTAATACAACTGTGAATATCCCAAGCTTCCATTAAGTAATATACAAACTAGTATGATACAGTAATGGCCTCTAGGGCATAATCACTAACAATCTCCCACTTGCACTAGGGCCATGTACTGGCATATCGCAGACCTATCATCTTGAATAGCCTCTCGAACTGCATCTGAGGAAAGGCCTTTGTGAATGGATCAGCAGTGTTATTCTCCGTATCTACTCTCTTCACCTCGATCTCTAGGCGATCTACGATCTTCCTGATCAGGTGATACCGCCTTAAGATGTGTCTGGACTTCAGATGGGACCTGGGTTCCTTCGCTAAAGCTATAGCGCCGTTGTTGTCGTAATACATAAGTATTGGATCAACACTGGTAGGAACCACCTGAAGTTCTTTTAGGAACTTCTTCATCCAGACAGCTTCTTTTGCGGCATCGCAAACAGCTATATACTCCGCTTCCATCGTCGAGTCAGCAACGGTGTCCTGCTTGGAACTCTTCTAGCACACCGCCCCACCATTGAAGGTAAAGACATAACCTGACATGGACTTGGAGTCATCCTTGTCACTCTGGAAGCTGGAGTCAGCAAAAGCCTCGATCTGGAGGTCCTTTCCGCCATACACCAAGAATATCTCCTTAGTCCTTCTCAGCTACTTGAGAATGTTCTTTACTACTATCCAGTACTTCTCCCCTGGGTTTTCCTGATACAGGCTTACAACGCTCAATGCGTATCTACATCTGGTCTGGTACATAACATTGCATACATTATAGAGCCTACCGCAGAAGCGTAGGGTATAGTCGACATGTGAGCCCTTTCCAAATCAGTCTTGGAAGACATCTCTTTGGAGAGGGTGATTCCATGACAAGCCGGCAGGTTACCGTGCTTAAAATCTTCCATACTGAATCTTTTCAATATGGTGTCTATGTACCTGGACTGTGAAAGTCTAAACATCCTTTTTGATCTATCACGATAGATCTGGATCCCCAGAATGTAGGTGGCATCACCCAGGTCCTTCATGGAGAACTTCTGTGACAAGAATCCTTTGACTGGCTGTAGTATAGGAATATCATTTCCTATTAGGAGAATGTCATCCTCGTATAAGACAAGGAATACTACAGCTCTCCCTACAATCTTACTGTATATGCATGGTTCATCTGGATTCTTGATAAAGTCGAATTCTTTAACAGTATCATCAAAACAGATGTTCCAACTCCACGATGACTGCTTTAGTCCATAAATGTACTTAAGCAACTTGCACACTTTACCGCTGCTCCCACTTTGAATGAATCCCTCTGGCTGATCCATATAGGCGCACTCTTCCAAATTTCCAACTAGAAAAGCCGTCATTACGTCCATCTGCCAGATCTCATAATCGTGGAAGGCACCAATGGCAAGAAGGACCCGAAAGGATTTGAGCATAGCCACTAGAGAAAAGGTTTCGTCATAGTCCAAACCAGGTCTTTGACGAAAACACTTTGCAACAAGTCTAGCCTTATAGGTTTCAACCTGTCCATCTACACCAATCTTCTTTTTGAAGATCCATTTGCATCCTATGGGTTTTACCCCATCTGGAGCAATGTCCAAAGTCCATACTTTGTTAGTGTACATGGACTCCATTTCGGTCCGCATTGCATCCAGTCATCTTACCGAGTCGCCGTTCTGGATAGCCTGCTGGAAGCTAGCAGGGTCATCATTGTCAATGATGCAATCCTCTCAATCCCCGTCTATGAGAAAACCGTAGTATCTCTCGGGCGGATGAGACTGCCTACTACTTCTGTGGATAGGCGCTGTGATGTCCCTTTCTTCTGAAACTTCTGCTTCTACCATAATTTCAGTAACAGCTTGTGGTTCTGGAATTTCTTCCAGTTCCATTGCGCTCCCACTCTTCTGATTTTCTAAAAATTCAGCTTCCAAGAAGTGGGCATGACGAGAAACAAAAACCTTATGTTCCTCTGCGTAATAGAAATAATACCCCTTGAAGTTCTTTGGATATCCCTCAAACTTACACTGTACTGAGCGTGTTAGTGTATATGCCCTATGGGCCATTATTGTTTCATACTAGCTTGTATATTACTTAATGGAAGCTTGGGATATTCATAGTTATATTAACAGTCTTGCTAAACATGGTAGTACGCTACTTGGTTTACATCTATCTTAATATGTCTATATGTTGGCATATCGAGAGTACATATTGATAGAGCCCTTAGGATCTTGCTAGACTACCAGCGTTGTGATGGCAGTCATACTAGTGGGGGCTGGGTTGTCAACAAGCCATCCTTTTTCAGGTCCCTAGTCGTAGGATTATCGAGACAGGGCATCGATACTCCAGAGTAGATCCCAGCAGGGGAAATGGTCTGTCCCACAGCCATTAGTACGTTGTACTGGAGATAGTATACAGGTGCTCGTTGGGTTACAGGTACACCGGATAAGACTCGCAGGGAACTGTTGGTTGGTATTATACCCTTCGTTAGTTAACAGTTCCCATGTGACATGAGTACAACATAGTCCGCAGACTTGACATTGCTGCTTCGTCTCAAGTGTGTTCCCACTGTTCTTAGATTGCTACCCTACTACGGCTCAAAGGAGTCGTGCAAACAGGTAGCAGTTGGGTGCAGTCCCAAAGCACTTGGAGGCGGTGGTGGTTAGATAGGAATCGTCTCTCCCGGTATTGGGAGTTGATATCGCGTTGTGTTTGGAGAGCCATTACGCAAAGTCCCTGGCCAGGGCAAACGAGATTTACTGGTAGGATTTCCAGTAGCTTCTCAAGGTGTAATGGGCTTTGATCCGACATGACTTATACAGCTTTTAGGGGAATGGCGCTTGCCGCCCCCCTGGGCCTGATATGCGATAGTCTTAGATGAACAGACCGGACTGTACGGAGATTGTCACATCAGGCTTAGTAGGAGTTCGGATGGGTTTCCTCATCGGCCTTCTTATCGACATCTACCTGGGGACCGTTACGCATAGCTAGTGCCGCTTGCAGTCTGTGGTTAAATCCACTGCCAGCGTAGTGTCGAGTCTTTAGAGTCCCACACTGACAGTTTCCCTGCTTCGGGCGAAACGATATAGAAGTTGTATGGTTTTACGAAAGGGTTCGGACACATACGTGCATTTATGCACGTACGATGTTCGGACAGTTTTTACTAGCGGGCTTTGGTTTAACCCAGATTCTAATATTGGATTATTGGATTTATACAGTCTCAGTTTTTCCGTGTTTTCACTGATAGGAAGGGCATTCTCGTAATTAGTCGAGAAGCTTCTAAAAGATTGATGAGATGGAGGCTTAGGTGGAATTTGCATTAAATGGATTAGTGACTCATGGTGTGATTCATCCAAATTAGTTAATGAAGCATTTATTGCTTAATGACTCATGGGATGATTCACCCAAAGAGTGTTAATGAAGCATGGTTGATATAATTATTATGTTATTCATTTAATAATTATCATGCTTCATATATTCTAAAATGAAACATAATTCATGATCATTCTCACTCACACCTTCTCTCTCTTCAAGCTTTCTCTCTTCAAAGAACTAACCCTAATCTTTCATGTGTTGAGATCCAAGGGTTAGCAAGACTAATAGATCTCTAATCCTCTTCTATATCCTCTAGGTTGCTTTGATTAGCACTTATAGTCACCTAGTTACCTCAAGTGAGAGGTTAAAGGTTGGAGAAGCAACTCTCCGGTGGATCTTCTATCACATCGAGGAAGCCGACGAGGAGGTGATCAAAAAGAACAAGAAGGACTTGATTCATTATGTATAATCATCTATCATAGTAGCTAATCACTTCTAGATACTTGTTAGTTAGGGTTTAGCAAAGATCCGTAAAGTTAGTCAATGTTAGTTTAAACAAAATGATTGTTTTACCTATTCCGCCTCCCCGCATCATGTGGGGTGTCTAACGTCGACTTACAGTGGTATCAGAGCCTCGCTAAACCATAACTAACTTGTTAGCAAAGTCGTTAGAAATTCGATCGCAAAACGATCCCGACAATACGACGTTTTAACCAAGTTTCTGCCGATTTTAAAACGGGGTCTAAAAATTTTTCAGGGACCCTTATAAATACAAGAAGGGAATTTTAAGAATTATGAAAAAATTTGGGATTGTGATTCGACCATAGCGCTGTGGAACCGCCGCCGATCCAAGCGATCCGCCGTGGATCCGCGGCCGAGTTTGTAAGTGCACGGCGGCGCCCCGGCCGTCAATCCGAGGCTAAAAATACGGAAACGATGATTTACTTTAACTTTTTGAACCGGCACCACCTCGCACTAAAATCCCAGATCGGGCCATTAACATAGTCCTAGCTAACTAGAGAAGGGGAAGAGAGATATACAGAGCGATCCGTGTCCTTTGGTCTTCTCGTCGTCATCCCGATCTCCCCGCGGGATCTCCGGTCTTCAACTCCTCGTCGGAAGGGAACCACATCACCGGGTTCTTTTACGGGCTCCCACCCCTGGGCCGAGGCAACTCGGGCACGAAGTTAGTGAGTCGACGTGCCCAAGGATACTGTAGGTTATCTGTAGAATGCTTTGTCTCATTTGGGGTTACTAGAAGTTGCCCATTTAGTGGAGGAAAGGAGATATCAACTTTGGTGGTGGCTCATGAGTTTTTAGAAAGCAAAGGAGATAAAAACCCCACCAAAAGAAAATCGGACAGCCCCCATCCTCATGTGGCCGGCCTCATGTGGTGATGGGAGAGAATATGAGAGAGGGAGTGAGTATTGATCAAAAAAAATGAGAGTCTCCCATAATGCAAAAGAGAGAAAAGGTTATAATGAAAAGAAATGATCACCAACTAAAACCCACACTCCAACAACCATCATGACTCCAAAGGTCAAGCCATGATAAAGTCAATAAGTCAAATGATGGTGCAACCATCATGAAGCAACAATATGCAAAGAGCACCCTCCACAATGCTAATTTGCACAATTGCAAATAAGCCCTCCTCCACCAATTTTCAGCCAAGGAAAGATACAAAGGAAAATGGCCGAAACGGAATGTAAACTGGCAACTTCAAAAACTATTCCCGTAATAAATTACTGGAAAATCCCGCGACTGTATATATATACCCGCATTTGTATTCCGACCGAATACAAATGCAATGAGACAAAATCTACACTGTACAATACTAGGATCCGGCTTAAACCAAAGCCCGCTAGTATTATCCGTCCGATCATGATCCGTGCAATACCTCACGTATCTGATCGAACCCTGCCATATCTCCATACGGCCTCTACAGCGTTTCACCCGAAACTTGAGAAACTGGTCTGTGGGGTACTCTAAAGACTTGTCAATACTTTGGTTATAGATTTAACCATTAGCACGTCAGAGGTATTAGCTTATACGTAACGGGCTACCAGGTATTGACCAAAAAGGACATTGATGAGCGAACTCATCCTGACACCCTACTAAGCCAGTCAGTGACAATATCCGTATAGTCCGGTCCGTTCGTCTATGAGCATCGCATGGCGGGCCTAGGGGGTTGGAAAAAGTCAGACCCCCAAAAGCGGTACAAGTTGTGTCGGAGTGTAGCCCAGAACACGCTGAGATACTACTGGAATACCTACCAGTAAATCTCCTGCCTTAGCCAAGGACTTCGTGTAAGGGCTCTCCTAGACACAGCGCGACCTCACCCCCAATACCGGGAGCGACGATCCCCTGCAGATCCGCTCACTGCCTCCATATGGCTCGGGACTGTACCCAACTAAAACCTGTTTGTATGTCTCCTTTGAGCGTGGTAGGATAGTAATCAAAGCACGGTGGGAACTCACACGAGACAAATGACGATCTCAGGTCAATGAACTAACCTGTACACATGTCACCAGGAAACTGCTATCTGACGTCAGGTATAAGACCAATTAGCATGTTCCCGGCAAGTCCTGTCCGGTGTACTCATAACCCAATGAGCACCTGTATACATCTTAGGTGATCCAACTGACACCAGTGGCTTGTGAGACCGGCCACCGCCCCTCGTCAGGGTCTCGACTGTATACACTAGTCTACTCTGGAGTATCGATGCCCTGTCTCGAAACTCCCACGACTAGGGACCTTTTAAGGATATGCTTATAGACTACCAGCTCCCACGTATATGATCGCCCTCATACTGCAGGCCGTCAAGCAAGAATCCTAGGGGCTCTATCAACGTGCAATAGTGACCTGTAAGGTCACCTAAAGAATTACACGATGATAAAGGTAAACCAGATAGCATACTATTATCTTGAGTAAGACTGTCCTACTGGGATAGGTCCTCCCTCAATCATTGCAATCACGTGCCTGTGATTCAATAATTGACTCTGAGGGCACTATCTCCAACAATCTCCTACTTACACTCAAGGATAATTATTGCGATGTCGCATACTCACAGCCCGTGTGATACCGAACACCCAACTCCTCTACTAATCAGTCTCACAAAACCCGTTCGCGAAACTTTTGCATTCGAGAGGAATAGCCTCAGTGAGTGGATCCGCCTTGATGTTTCTTTGCGAGTCTCTCTATATCTTAAATTCGCGGAGAAAGCCATCTCCCAAAATGAGCAATACCTGTCTTAGAATGTGTCTGGATGTCTGATGTGACCTAGCTCATAAATGAACTCGAAATCCAAACTTCTTAGACTGTATCGTCAACTGAACTTAATCAGTATCCTGCGTCTTGCCTCCCTCAGTATCCCCTTGGACCACCTGTCCAAAATACTGCCCCTCGTCAGAAGGAAAACTATAACTCTGACAACCTCTCTGTCATCTATGTCACCTTGGAAGCCTAGAATGATAACTGTCTCCCGAACGAGATTGTCGTTATCATATCCCTAGAACATTCACTTATGTCCTAAAACAGCTTCCGAATGTTTCATCAGCATTGGATCAATATCAACTTATTGCATCTACTGCAAAAACAACATCTGGTGTGGTGCTTGACATCTCACGATTGACTCAATTGCCTAAGCAAGTGATCTGCCAATCATGCACATCCCTCTCCCCTTTAGTCTGTAAGACACCTTTATAGAGGGTGATTCCATCACCTACAGGTACACCACCATGCCAGGAGTCGTCCATTCTAAATAACTTTAGAATGTTGTCTAAGTACCCAGATTGGGAAACTACCCAAATCTAGATCTAAAACCATAGATCCAGTAACCAGAATGTTTTGATATAATATCCAAGTCATTTTTGGAGAAGCCTGTTAGTTATATGTATGCCCTAGATGCCATTACTGTACATAGGATGTATATTGTAGTAGATGCTGGGACATATATCGGGAGGACTTTCTTGCTCGACATGATAGTATGCTATCTGGTTGCTCTTTATCTTAACGTGTACACTGATTGTCTCTCTGTTACATGTTGGTAAAGCCCTTAGGATGTGTACTTGACTACCTGGACTATGATGCGGATCATACTAGTGGGGACATGGTAGTCCATAAGTACATCCTTCAAGGTCCCTAGTCATGGGTGTATCGAGACGGGGCATCGATATACCAGAGTAGACTAGCGTATACCTTCTCGACCCATACAAATGGGCGATGGATGATCCCATATCCATTGTGTTTGACATCAGAGATGATATACGGGTGCCCAGTGGAGACTGGGTACACTGGACGGACTCCCTAAGAACTCCCAGATGGTATTATACCTTACGTCAGATGGCAGTTCTCTGGTGACACTAGTACAGGTTAGTCTGTAGACCCGAGATCGTCATAGAGTCTTGTGTGATTCCCACTGTGCTTTGATTTCCACCTTACCATGTCCAAGAGGGCGTGCAAAACGGTGGTTTTTGGGTACAGTCCCGAATCACATGGAGGCAATGAGCGATAGGAGGGGATTCATCTCTCCCGGTATAGGGAGTTGATGTTGCGCTGTGTTCGATTGGCTATAACCGGAAATCCCTGACCAGGGTTGCTGAGATTTACTGGTAAGTGTTACCAGTAGTTTCTCGAACTGTTATAGACCTCATATCGACACGACTTATCGAGCTACTGGGGTCTGACGTTTACCACCCCTAGGCGAGATATGCGACATATCAGATGATGAGACCGGACTGTACGGTAAGTGTTACTGGTTGGATTCACAGGAGTGTGAGCGGGCTTGCTCGTTGATCTTCTGATCGCTCAATACCCGGGTGGCCGTTACGTTTAGTGGACCGCTTGCGGCTTGTGGGTGTATGATATGATCATCGCCTACTGCCGGCGTATTGACGAGTTTTTAGAGTCCTACACATAGGTTTCCTGGCTCAAGCGAAATGAAATAGGAGCGCATATGAGATATGTGTGGGACCGAGAATAATACCAGTATGTTATACTGTATTCTATTCTCTCGAAATGTATCATTGGACGGTTATATGAGATATAGCCGGGTTACCGAATCAAGTGTTGATTCGATACATTGATACACTTGATATTAGTCGGTTATATACAGTATGACCGGATCATTAAATCAAGTGTTGATTTAATGATTTAATGTATAATTATATATTTGATATATTACTTTACATTAACTAGTATTGGTTCACTTAAGATTATTTTCTCACTAGATTGTGCACATTGTATATATGATATATGTTTGTGCATTAGTTTGTATCATGTTTGATGATACATGCAAACTTGGGTGTGCATGCTTTAAACCATAGTTTAGGTTAATGGTTAAGGTATAATTTATATATTTATTTATTTATTTATTTTGGAAAGAAATAAAATGGTGGCTTATTTTGTTTTATACTTGAAGCTTCATGAAGCTTTGAAAATCTTTGACCATTTTGTTTCTTTCCTAAACCTAACCATTACCTAAACCCTAGTTTATTCTCTACATGAGTTTACTAACCCATGGTTGCTATATGATAAGTATCACTTGAATTTTCTTTTGAAGATAATTCATTTTCTTTTCTTCTTCTTCATCTTCTTCATGAGTTGAAGAATGCTTACTAGAAAATTCCAAGTGATGAATCCAAGTGAGAAATCAAAATCCAAAGTGAACCCACTTCCTATTTCTTCATCCTCTACCACTTGCCATGTTGTATGCGGTGTTATCTTCACAAGGTTCATGACCAAGTGAAGGTGGAGCTTGAGTTCGACGTAGATCATCTTCGGCATCGAAGTCAACGACCTAGCCCGCCCATTTCTCCGATGAAACCGACGCTAGAGTCCTGGATTCCGATGATCGCAGCGGAGGGACGTCAACACGGAGCTAGAGAAGTGGTGGACCGGATCTACAAAGGTTGTATTTCCATTCACTTAGTAGTTAAGTTGTTAACTTGCTTGTAGTTTCGCCTATCCTCTAGTTAACGATCGCATTAGGGTTTCTCGGCACATAGAAAATTTTGAATTTGGCATGGTTGATGCCTTGTAGAACCTCTTGAGTGTGCCTAGGAACCCTACAGTGGTATCAGAGCCTAGCTAGAGCTTTAGGCGAAGTGTAGACGATGTTAGAAGTCCGATCGAACCCGAAACCCTAATCCAAAACCCTTCTCTGTACAATTTTTCAAAACCGAGATATTTGTGAATTAAAAATAAGCAGGGTTTTCTAAGAGTTACTGTGCAGCACGTGGGCATAAGTCAATTAGAGCGCGGCGGAACCGCGGCACGAGCATGGCTCGTGCGGCGGTTCCGCGGCCATGTAGTCGCTTTATTCATTTCTGTTTGCACAGTAATATTCTTCTAACATTCCTGATTCTTCTGGATATGTTTAATTTATACTCAACAGTTGAGTTTTCTGGGGTATATTGGGGACTCGATGTTTCGATCGGAAAGTTTAACTTCGTCTACGTGTTTTTCCGGGATATTTTTAGAATATGTTAAAAAGTTCGACCGGATATAAATACCCGATTTTTCCCCTGCCGGGAAATTTCCAAGTATTGGATTTTTCCGTAGTTTAAGAACGTTCTAAGTAGTGTAAGTAATGCGATGGACCCTCTAGAAGACAACAAACCTTAACTCGATTATGTGACCGTCTTGAACTGCCCTTTAAACCTTAGGGTTTGGGGCAGTACGGCGTGCCACATGTGAGGCGTTGACTTGACCCTTCTATGGCTGGACCGTTGGTACTGAGGCATGAAAAGGATGTTTTTGAACTTATTTCATGTGTTGAGCTGTTTCGGGAAAACTTGGGTGTTTGATTGTTCGATCGGAAAGTTTAACATTTTCTATTTATCCGGAATGTGATACAATATTTGGAATCCACAAGGAGTTATGAGATAACTGATTTGAATGTTATAAACATAGCACTTTAGTCTCACTTGATCGGTTGCCACGGAATTTTGATGTGATCAAAAGTCCGTCGCAATCACGTAGCGTACGCGGATACTCGCCGGGTAAACTTAATATACAGCCACACCCCATAGCCCTGACCAAGTGACTGTAGGAGAACCCCGTCGCCGAAAGCATCCGTTTCGGTGCTTGCAGCAGCGGTGTTCTGCCTTAGTGCACTTCGTCGATGGCATCGGGGGTGCGGCCGCCTACTAAAGTTTGCGATGAGCATTCGACCAAAATGTCGGGAATCTTGTTGAATTGCCCGGCTTGATATTGAAAAGAGTTTTCGATAATGAGACTAAAATGCGGGGTTTATAATTGTTAGGCATGTGATGTCTAAGGAATTCAGATGGTTAGGCATGCGATGTCTAAGAAGGTTGCGGATTCCAACTGTTGTAGTTTTACACTTTCTTTTCTGTGACCGTAAGTGTAATATGTGATATCGCCGGTTTCGTTGCTATATGTCAACGACAATTGGTATACGCATGTTTACTTACGTTGATGACATGTGATGTTATGTGTTGCTGGATATATTATATTGGATCGTCGTGTTTGAATAGCCGGGGTTTTTTTTATGTGAGATGAGTGTTTTTCATTTTCATTCATGTAAAAACTTGTATGTAATATTCTTTTATTGGGGCACTTCCAGGTTGCGGAAGATGTCACCATTGTATATTATTTACTTTTCCGCACTAGGATAGACCCAAGGAGGGGACCACAAGTAACCGGGTTCTAGAGTCCAGTGGGAGACCAACTCGAGGAGTCGAGTCTGGGTCTCCTAACTCTAGAATTTGTAGGGTTGCTTGCCGCTCTCGTAGGGGTCTAGGGGTGTGGGTTTGGCTATTCATCGCGACCGTGGAATCCGTGTTTTATACCGGCTCGTATTAAAAACACGGACGTCCTAGTATATCCAATGTTTCATATGTTTCTTCTACTGCGATATCTGTGATGTGATCATTTGATATGTTGTGATAGATACTGTATATAGTATATATGATATATTATATAGACGTTACTTATGTTTTACACCCGCGCTAGCCCTGCCCCCCTCTGTCGTTAGTTACCTAACCTAACGGTGCACGAGGGGACATCGAGGCGAAAGCGGATGGCATAAGTGTACGTCGTATTTATGTGTGATGTCTAGGTGCTTAAATGATGGGACTTCATTAATGTGATTAATGAAAGAAAAGAAACCTAAGATGTTGTGGAATCGAATTTTTAAAAACAGGTAGCTACAGTTCTTGCTTTGCATCGCGGTGTTCCTTGTAGAACATCCTGCATCTTATTCGATAAGGAAAGGGCCGAGATCCCTTCACCGGGAGTGACCCCTTTAGCAATAACCGGCAGATGCTACAACCCTCGGTTTGTCTTTTGATTGCTTCTATAGTTTTTGATTTGCACAGCGGTATATATAATATATCCTGCACCTTATTCGATGAGGAAAGGCCCGACGATCCCTTCACCGGGAGTGACCCCTTTAGCAAAACTAGAAAAGCCTAAAAAACACTCCATTTCAAAATCATTTGATTCTACAACGATATCAAGTTCATTACGCAATAGGTTTTCAGAAAAACCCGTCGTTGCCCTCCGTCATTTAAGATAAATCCTGCTTAGTATTCTTGCTGTGTTTGTTGACCTTGTCAAAGCGCAGTGTGCGGTAGCTAACCAGTATTTATCTGCTTATGTATATGATGCAGATTGGGTTAGGGTAGTCGTACGGCCTTGTTGACCTTGTCAAGGGTCGTGCGGGTGGGTTTGATTCAATCAAGAAATGACGGGTTGAACTTGACTTATGGTCTATGGTTTGTTGACCTTGTCAAGGTCATAGATCGTTTGGGGCAAAATATTATCGGGAATTTCAAGTGTTGAAATTTGCAATGAGATTGCATACCTTCTATGAGATAGTTGGATCCCGTTACCTGCTGCGAGTAATTGTTACTCCTGGGAAAGTTTTACACATTACAATTAGCCGATCAAGTAGGTGTCTAGAATGGTGTTAACGAGGTTACGCCTCTGGGAAAACGAGGTTTACATTAATTAGGTTCGTGCGAAAGCACGGGGGACCTCCCTCAAAGTACCGACACTGGCCTGGCTGAAAGATTGGCGAACTTATAGCGTGTAATTAATCCTGGCTAGTCTTTCCTTTTAGGGTTTGAAGGAAGATTTGATAAAACCAGTGGGAGCCATCCTGATTAGATGAAATAATGACCAATCTGATCTTGAAAGAGCGCACGCAGAGTGTTTTCTTCTCTCTCTCTCCAGGTAGCGACCATGTCACGCCTTAATCAAGATAATAATAATGATGTATTGACCGAACCCGCTTGTTATACTGTGCTGGGGAACGTTGGTCCCTCTCCAACTTATAATTGTTATAAGACAGAGCAGGAAATAGGGGAATACCAGATTTCCCGTGCCGCCCAAACGAAGAAAGTGCATGTTGATGCATCATCTTCGGGTGTGTTCGTTATAAAGAACTATTTCTCAGTATCCTCTACGTCCTGGGTATTTGATACAGGATCAGGATCCCGCATATGTAATTTGTTACATGGGCTACAGATAGGTAGAGAACTGAGAACGGGTGATAAGTTTCATGAGGCAGAAAACGGTGCAAGTGTTGCAGCCAAGTCTGTTAGTCACTGTCACCCTGTATTACCAATACATTGATTCTGAACAAATGCTATTAGATACCGAACCTGATATACAAAATCATATCAGTCTCTTTATTAGTAAAGAAATGATAAAATCTTGTATTGTTGGATAATGTTTTGAACATTTCCTATATCAAAAGTTGTTCGGTTCAGGCACGTTATCTAAAAGCATTGATATTCTAAATCAAACTACAGTTCTTAGTATACGGAACACACACAAGAGGAAGAGTTCAGATATGAACGAATCTTTCTTGAGGTATTGTAGACTAGGTCATATCAATGTGACCCGACTAGCTTAAGTTACATTGTAGATGCATATTTAAATCAGTTTGAATTTACATCTTATGAAACTTGCCAGTCATGTCACAAAGATAAGATGATCATAGCTCTGTTTACTGGAAACAGAGAAAGAGTTAGTGAACTCTTGGGATTGATACATGTTGATGTATGTAAGGTCCCCTGTTTACACATGCCAGGACCAGCTCTTTATACTTCATTACATTCTCTCTCAAGATTCAGTCATATGTTCCTGTTGAAACATAAGTCCGAACCTTTTGAGATATTCACAGAATATAAGTTAGAAGTAGAGAACCAAAATATGGGTATAAGTATTATGTCCTTTGATGTGATCGATGAGGAAAATACTTGAGCACGGAAATCCTGGACTATTCTAAAGGAGAATGAGATTCTCTCTCAGCATTACTCCTCCGTATACACCATAGCACGATGGTATTCGGGGCGGAGCAATAGCACCCTATATGATATGGTGTGCTCTATGATGAGTACTACTGAGTTTTCTATTTCCTTTTGGGAGTTATGCACTTGAGAAGCTGCATACCTATTGAATAGGGTTGAAATCAAAACAGTTGCCTACCGCTTCATATGTGATATGGAAAAGGAAGAGCCCATATCTTAAGTTTATTAAGATTTGGGGTTGTCCAGCCTATGTCTAAAAAGCAAAATCCGGACAAGCTCGAGGCAAGATCTGTTATGTAGAACTGGAAATGTTCCAGCTATACAAACTGCAGCTGATGATTTGGAAGAACCAAAGGATTCAATAGTTACCAACGAACCTCAGCCTCTCCGCCGATCTAGTAGGGTTCCTCACCCACCTGAGAGATACTTCTGTCTCTCTATGACAGTGGGAGCGAGGAATGCATCATGAGATGATGACCCAACTAGTTTCGAGCTGGCCATCAGGAGTGGGACTCTATAAGAATGGCTGGATGCTTAGCGACCTGAGATGGAATCCATATACACCAACAAAGTATGGACTTTGGTTGCTTGATCTGAAGGGTTAAATCCCCATCAGGAGCAAGTATATCTTGAGAAGATTACTTGGTGTAAATGGAAAAGTTGAGACTTTCAAAGCTAGACTTGTTAAAAGTTTGCATCATTGACCAGGTATGGATTATGATGAAACCTTTTTTAAGTAGCTATGCTTAAGTCCATCCAGATCCTACTTGCCACGGCTACATACCATGACTACGATATCTGGCGGTCGGGTGTCTTGACTGCTTTTCCAAATGATGTTTTAGAAGAAAGAGTCTAAAAGTTCACAGTCAGAGGGCCTCGTAGACAGTGGGAGCAGCGGAAATGTGTGCAAGATGTTTTATGTGATAAAGCAGGCATCGCGGAGTTGGAACGTCTGTTTTGATGTGTTAGTCAAAGAGTTTGACATCATCAAAATGGTAGATGAACCTTGTATAAACGAAAAGGTAGTAGGGAGTATGGTGGTGATCCTCGTAGAGTACGTGGATGACATACTCTTGATAAGAAACGAGTTTCCTATGCTACGCTCGGTCAATTCCGCTTATCACAAGGATTCTCCATATAGGATCAAAGTGATACCTACTAAATCCTGGGTTTTGGATCTATGAGATAGATCTGATTGGATGTTAGGATTCTCACTAGTTGTAGTGAGATGGTATCAATGGATCCTGGGGAGAATCATTGGAAAGGTTTCAGGGTAATAAGGATGACTGAAAGTCAGTCACAGGCATTGTCTTTACCCTCAGTACAGGGACGGTATGTTAGAAGAGTTCCAAGCTAGATACCGTGACATACTAGATGATTAAATGCAAGATACATCGCTACTTAAGATACTACCAAAGAGGCTGTCTGGGTGTATATTAGTTCATGAGATGAACTTAGTTCCTCCCATTGTATGACAATGGAGTTGTGGCTTATGCCAAGGAACGCCCGTCCCATCAGTGATCCAGACATATTCTAAGGCAGTGTCACCTGATCGTAGAGATGGTTGATCTCCAGGGGATCGAGGTTAGGAGAGCAGACTCATAGGACAACACGGCGGATCCACTCACAAAGGCCTTTTCCCAGAGAGAGACTTTTATGGGATGGTTGAGTATGAGATACTACAACCACTGCTACAGATGACCCTAGTGCAAGTGGGAGATAGTTAGTTATATGTATGCCCTAGAGGCCATTACTGTACATAGGATGTACAATGTAGTGGATGCTGGGACATATATAGGGAGGACTTTCTTGCTCGACATGATAGTATGCTATCTGGTTGCTCTTTATCTTAATATGTACATTGATTGTCTCTCTGTTACATGTTGGTAAAGCCCTTAGGATGTGTACTTGACTACCTGGACTATGATGCGGATCATACTAGTGGGGACATGGTAGTCCATAAGTACATCCTTCAAGGTCCCTTGTTGTTGGTGTATCGAGACGGGGTATCGATATACCAGAGTAGACTAGCGTATACCTTCTCGACCCATACAGATGGGCGATGGATGATCCCATATCCATTGGTGTTTGACATCAGAGATGATATACGGGTGCTCAGTGGAGATTGGGTACACTGGACGGACTCGCCGAGAACTCCCAAATGGTATTATACCTTACGTCAGATGGCAGTTCTCTGGTGACATTGGTACAGGTTAGTCTGTAGACCCGAGATCGTCATAGAGTCTTGTGTGATTCCTACTGTTCTTTGATTTCCACCTTACCACGTCCAAGAGGGCATGCAAAACGGTGGTTTTTGGGTACAGTCCCGAATCACATGGAGGCAATGAGCGATAGGAGGGGATTCTTCTCTCCCGATATAGGGAGTTGATGTTGCGCTGTGTTCGATTGGCTATAACTGGAAATCCCCGGCCAGGGTTGCTAAGATTTACTGGTAAGTGTTACCAGTAGTTTCTCGAACTGTTATAGACCTCATATCGACACGACTTATCGAGCTACTGGGGTCTGACGTTTACCACCCCTAGGCGAGATATGCGACATATCAGACGACGAGACCGGACTGTATGGTAAGTGTTACTGGTTGGATTCACAGGAGTGTGCGCGGGCTTGCTCGTTGATATTCTGATCGCTCAATACCCGGGGGGCCGTTTTGTTTAGTAGACCGCTTGCGGCTTGTGGGTGTATGATATGATCATCGCCTACTGCCGGCGTATTAATGAGTCTTTAGAGTCCCACACAGAGGTTTCCTGGCTCAAGCGAAACGAAATAGGAGCGCATATAAGATATGTGCGGGACCGAGAATAATACCAGTATGTGATACTGTATTCTATTCTCGCGAAATGTATCATTGGACGGTTATATGAGATATAGCCGGGTTACCGAATCAAGTGTTGATTCGATACATTGATACACTTGATATTAGTCGGTTATATGCAGTATAACCGCATCATTAAATCACGTGTTGATTTAATGATTTAATGTATAATTATATATTTGATATATTACTTTACATTAACTAGTATTGGTTCACTTAAGATTATTTTCTCACTAGATTGTGCACATTGTATATATGATATATGTTTGTGCACTAGTTGTATTTTGTTTGATGATACATGCAAACTTGGGTGTGCATGCTTTAAACCATAGTTTAGGTTAATGGTTAAGGTATTATTTATTTATTTATTTATTTATTTTGGCAAGAAATAAAATGGTGGCTTATTTTGATTTATACTTGAAGCTTCATGAAGCTTTGAAAAGCTTTGACCATTTTGTTTCTTTCCTAAACCTAACCATTACCTAAACCCTAGTTTATTCTCTGCATGAGTTTACTAACCCATGGTTGCTATATGATAAGCATCTCTTGAATTTTCTTTTGAAGATAATTCATTTTCTTTTCTTCTTCTTCATCTTCTTCATGAGTTGAAGAATGCTTACTAGAAAATTCTAAGTGAGAAATCAAAATCCAAACTGAACCCACTTCCTATTTCTTCATCCTCTACCACTTGCCATGTTGTATAGGGTGTTATCTTCACAAGGTTCATGACCAAGTGAAGGTGGAGCTTGAGTTTGAGTCGCCTCGATGTAAATCATCTTCGGCGTCAAAGTCAACGACCTAGCCCGCCCATTTCTCCGATGAAACCGACGCTAGAGTCCGGGATTCCGATGATCGCAGCGGAGGGACGTCAACACGGAGCTAGAGAAGTGGTGGACCGGATCTACAAAGGTTGTATTTCCATTCACTTAGTAGTTAAGTTGTTAACTTGCTTGTAGTTTCGCCTATCCTCTAGTTAACGATCGCATTAGGGTTTCTCGGCACATAGAAAATTTTGAATTTGGCACGGTTGATGCCTTGTAGAACCTTTTGAGTGTGCCTAGAAACCCTACAAAACCACTGTGTGACAACCATAGTATAACCGATCGTGGTATAGGAATTTCACTTCCTATTCTGTGTATGTCATCTAAATACCAGGACATCACACCCTACTACCTTCTTAACAGATCCATCCACTATTCTGATGAAGTCAAACCTATGACTGTCACGTCAGAAATAGATGATCTATCTCCGCTGTATCTGCTTTAGTCTATAAATAGACATAAGCCACTTGTCCACCAATGCTTCCGCTGCTCCCACTGACTACGACAACCCTCTGACAGAGTCATATAGACGTACACTTCTAAAGCCAATTTAGAATGACGCTATACTCATCCTCCTGCCGGGTCTCACAGTCTAGAACAACATCAATGGCAAGTCTGGGTAAACAAGAACCTCCCTGTCACCGTCCTTGAGGCTACCGGAGTACCTCTCGGGTGCCTGAGGTTACCCACCGTATCTGCGGAGTGGCCAATGGAATGTCAAACCAGATTGAATCTTTAGGTTCCTTTCAAACTTTCAGTAATCGTTTGCGGTTCTGGAATCACTTCCAGTTCTACCATACTCCCACTACTGTTTTCTGAAAAAATCCATTTTATTAAAACTGTGGCGAGTCTAGAACAATATCGCTATTGATCTTCCAGATGGTTGAAAGTCAACCCTCGTCATAGCCTGGGTAAACCCACAAACAACCATTACAGAAACTTGCCTTGAGTTATCCAGAGTCTGGTTTTAAGCATAAGCCGGACAACTCCCCGTACCTTAACAATGTCAAGATATGAACTGTTATATATCCAATACAGAAACAGAGGCATTGATTTAATTGAACCAGATTCAAATCATGCTGCTGTCTCCAGTGCATGTCAACTAAATGGAGAAAGGCTGATCAGCATTACTCAACTTAGGAGTGCTTCCAATTATGAGTAATCTGAAAGAGAAGCAAGTTCTCTTAATCATTACGATCAACTGAATACCATACTCAAGTATCTACATCTTCGATCACTTTGAAGAATCCCGATACTTGCAATACCTGGTTCTCTACTTTATTCATATACCTATAACTTCTCAAAATTCGGACCCTGTGTTTCCACGAAACACCTGTCTAAAAACTAGAGAAGTCATAAGTAAACCGAACAAAGTACGAGGACCAACCCCTCTGTCCTCGTGGACAATGGACAACATACAATACTCTGTATAAGTCCCTTGAGTCTGATAACTCAATCCATGTGTGTCGTAGGTTGAAAACCGTACCTATGTTTAAGAAGAATTACACCGCTGTTTAATGCTCCTTACCTAACCATCCACTGATATAGGTAAATGTCATAGACATAATTTCAAAAAGGTATATCTCACTCTATAAAAATAGACGTACAGATATATCAATTTGAAATTGATGCATAACAGCGGATATTCAAAACCAAATATTTGTCGTCCGGCAAACAACCCAGGTGACTTCCTCAAATATCACCGATTGCAACGAATCCCGATATAATGAGGATGATCACCTAATTCCCAATAACTTACTCCCACTCATCATCTGTAAAACCATACAGATGTGAGAATCATACCTGGTAAATACATACCCTGGAGTAAGGACTAATTGAGAAATCAGTTTTCCTTTAACAGTACACAGTGAAACTGAAACATTGAAATGTTTCGATGGGGTATCTCGGTATTCCTAGTAATGCCTCTTCCAATATCCAGATTCATAACTGTAACCATATAATTCTTTGCCATCTTTCCAAATCCCCTTATATGTCTTTAGTCGTTACCTTCTATATACCGCTTTAGGCCAAACGGTATTCTTCCTCCCCTACCGTTCGGCACCAGCCTATGGTTTGGAAGAAGACTATCCAATAAGCATAATGGGTGTACTGTCCTAATCCTAGGAGCACTCGTAATGTGAGAGAAGGTGAAGATAAAAGACAACCGAATAAACCTTATTCCTATTTCTCCTGAACCAGAATCCATCCCCGAACTGGAACAAGTTCCTTTCGAGTTCGTATATAACCATACGATGGAGTATCAAATAAACTGTGGATCTTCGTAGTGATATGGAGTGTCCTGGAGAAATACAAAGGTGATTTAGGATTGGCGAAGAAATACTTGGTTTGGTCGTGAATAGCAGTCGCATTTTACTTTGCCCTCTTACTAATCCCTTGATATGTCTTTACTTAATACCTTCTGTACACCATCGTTAGGCTAATTGGTTTTCTTCATTCCCTACCGTACGGCACCTGCCTATGGTTTGGAAGAAGAATATCCAATTTGCATAATAGGTGTACTATCTCCTAAACCAAGGAGTACTCGCAACCTGAGAGAAGGTAAAAGGAAAGGAAAACTGAATAGTCCTATTCGTTTTCTCCAGAATCGGAAACCATCCTCGAATAAATTCCTTCGAGTTCGTATATAACCATACGATGGTTTTGTCCAATGGAAGTGGACGTTCGTAGTAATACGGGGTGTCCTGGAGAAAAGGATAAAAGTAGGAGTGGCAATGAGGTTTGCAACTCTGACAATCCAAAAGCCAGTGTTAAAGAAGGTTCGGTTAATTTTGGTCACTGAGTCATAGTCTTAGGGTCGGGTCATGGTCGCTGCCAAAGAGAGAGAGAAAAGAAACATTCAGCGTGCACTCTAACCTAGATCAGAATGGTTACCAATTTATCTAATCTGGAAACCTCCCACTGTACCGTCAAATTCTCCTCCAAACCTTAAAGAAGAATTAGTCGGGATAACCTGAGGAGTAAACCAACTCATCAGTGTGAATCGGGATCCAACTATCATCGCAGGATAACGTGACGGAATCCGCTCACGTTATCACACTGCAGAAGGTATGCGCATATCTGGCAAGTTTCAGTTTCTTTAGAAACTCCCGATGTGATTTCTGCCCCATGCTCTTATGACCTTGACTTTGGCCAACATATCATAAGTCACATGTCAAGTTCTACCCGTCATTCTCCGGGTTAATTTGAACCCACCCGTACATACCCTTGACTTTGGCCAAAATAGTAGTACGACTGTCCCAAACCAACGCATCTATCTATGCTGCATATGAATACCCAATAGCTACCAATCACTGTGCCTTGACTTTGGCTAACATACACAGCTTGAATACTTATTGACTATCCATATGAAACGACGGAGGGCTACGAATTGTTTTTGGCGAAAACCTTTAACGTAATGAACTTGATATCGTTGAAGGAACCGGATAGCTTTTATAAAAATATAGTGGTGAAAACCTTTGCTATAGAGGTCACTCCCGGGGAAGGGATCTCGGATCTTTCCCCGTAGAATGAGGTGCAGGATATTCCAACTGAATACCACGTTGCAAAGCAAAAGTAATCGGCTATAGTGAAGTTATTACCCTGACGCAAACTTCTGTCCAAGGGGTCACTCCCGGTGAAGGGATCTCGGACCTTGCCTCGTCGACTGAGGAGCAGGATATTCCAACTGAATACCTCTGTGCAAAACAAAAGTGAACGTCCTTGCAATAACAGCTTTTTGAAAAAGGTTCCAACAACATCAAAATAGGTTTGTTTAGCTTGCATTGATCCGAATCAACGCAGTCCCATCAATTGATCACACCAATAAAGAACGAAAATAATGATGTACGTATATGCCATCCGCATTCGCCACTGGGTCCCGTCATTACCCGTTAGGTTACTTAACTAACGACAGAGCGGGGACTGGACTAGCGCGGATGTAAAACATATACAACATCTACTAGTATATATATATATCAATATATAATATTTCGCTCAAAGCGTGATAAAATGCAACATCACAGAAATGTAATAAGCATCACAGAACAATACAGATATCTGGGATCCCCGGGTTTCATAGAGCCGCTACTGAAACCCGACATTCCTCTGGTCATGTGGATAGCCTGTGCAATGAAATCCTAGACCCCTACGGGCACGACAAGTTACCCGCCAAAACCTGAAGCGAGGCAGCCCCCTTCAGCAACGTGAATGGACCACCCAGCACTTCACGGAATCCGTTAACTTGGGCACCCCTCCTCGGTCAACCTGTACCCCCTACGAGTGCGGCGAATAGCCCGCCAATTCTAGAGTAAAGCCCCTTCCGTCTCAATGCCATGAGATGCGGGCCCGTTTCCCTCTAGAACCCGGCTATCCGTGCACCGCACCTTGGGGTAATCCTAGTACAGAAAGTAAAATATACATACAACGGGTACATCGACCTCACCCCGGTCGTGACCCAAAAGAATAATATACAAACAGGCAGTGACGGCAGTCCACATGTCGGACGCTCGCCCCACAATATCAAATGTACATAATAAACCAAACTGTACTACCATTGCATCCAGGCTATCCCCCACGACCAATCCGCAACATCACAGCACAACACAGAACATCAACGTGAATGTTACGTTCGCAAATCCGTCAAAAAGGGCTAGAGCAGTTAGACAGGATTTACCGATCAAGTGACATTCACGGTCGCAAATATAATGTAAATACTGTTAACTAACATGTTTAAAATATTCGATCGATCAAATTTACCCATGTGGGCCCCAAGCACTACTGTAGCACATAAAGAAATTCTGGGCCCAAAAAGAATATACCAAAACCCATATTTTCAAGTCAGAAGCCTACAGTGCAAATTTGGTGTAGAGAGGGGTCAAGGTCGCGGCGGAACCGCGGCCAATGCATGGGTTTGGCCGCGGTTCCGCGGTGGAACTATGACGTCATGTAACCAAATTTCTACAGAAGTCTTAGAATTCACTGCACATATTTCTGCAACAACCTGAAAAAATTTTCGAGCCAAAAATATTTCGACAGAAACTGATGCTTTTGAAAACGCAGCTTTTGGAATTTTGTTCGATCAAAAGTGTAAACACATTAGACTAAGCTAGACTAGGTTAATGGCGTGGCTCTGATACCAATGAAAGTGCATGGCAGCGCCCCGGCCGTCAATCCGAGGCCAAAATGCGGAAACGATGATTTACTTTAACTTTTTGAACCGGTACCATCGCGCACTAAAATCCCGGATCGGGCCATTAACATAGTCCTAGCTAACTAGAGAAGGGGAAGAAAGATATACCGAGTGATCCGTGTCCTTCGGTCTTCTCATCGTCATCCCGATCTCCCCGCGGGATCTCCGGTCTTCAACTCCTCGTCGGAAGGGCACCACATCGCCGGGTTCTTTTACGGGCTCCCACCTCTGGACCGAGGCAACTCGGGCACGAAGTTGGCGAGTCGACGTGCCCAAGGATACTGTAGGTTATCTGTAGAATGCTTTGTCTTATTTGGGGTTACTAGAAGTTGCCCATTTAGTGGAGGAATGGAGATATCAACTTTGGTGGTGGCTCATGAGTTTTTAGCAAGCAAAGGAGATAAAAACCCCACCAAAAGAAAATGGGACAACCCCCATCCTCAAGTGGCCGGCCTCATGTGGTGATGGGAGAGAATATGAGAGAGGGAGTGAGTATTGATCAAAAAAAATGAAAGTCTCCCATAATGCAAGAGAGAGAAAAGGTTATCATGAAAAGAAATGATCACCAACTAAAACCCACACTCCAACAACCATCATGACTCCAAAGGTCAAGCCATGATGAAGTCAAGAAGTCAAATGCTGGTGCAACCATCTTGAAGCAACAATATTCAAAGACCACCCTACACAATGCTAATTTGCACAATTGCAAATAAGCCCTCCTCCACCAATTTTCAGCCAAGGAATGATACAAAGGAAAATGGCTGAAACGGAATGCAAACTGGCAACTTCAAAAACTGTTCCCGTAATAAATTACAGGAAAACCCCGCGACTGTATGCACATACCCGCATTTGTATTCCGACCGAATACAATGCAATGAGACAAAATCTACACTGTACAATACTAGGATCCGGCTTAAACCAAAGCACGCTAGTATTATCCGTCCGATCATGATCCGTGCAATACCGCACGTATCTGATCGAACCCTGCCATATCTCCATACGGCCTCTACAGCGTTTCGCCCGAAACTTGAGAAACTGGTCTGTGGGGGACTTTAAAGACTAGTCAATACTTTGGTTGTGGATTTAACCACTAGCGTGTCAGAGGTATTAGCCTATACGTAACGGGCTACCAGGTATTGACCAAAAGGGACGTCGATGAGCGGACTCATCCTGACACCCTACTGAGCCTGTCAGTGACAATATCCGTACAGTCCGGTCCGTTCGTCTATGAGCATCGCATGGCGGGCCTAGGGGTTGGTAAAAGTCAGACCTCCAAAAGCGGTACAAGTCGTGTCGGAGTGTAGCCCAGAACACCCTGAGATACTACTGGAATACCTACCACTAAATCTCCTGCCTTGGCCAAGGACTTCGTGTAAGGGCTCTCCTAGACACGGCGCGTCCTCACCCCAAATACCTGAAGAGACGAACCCCTGCTGATCCGCTCACTGCCTCCATATGGCTGGGAATGTACCCAACTAAAACCTGTTTGCACATCTCCTTTGAGCGTGGTAGGATAGTAATCAAAGCACAGTGGGAACTCACACGAGACAAATGACGATCTCAGGTCGATGAACTAACCTGTACACATTTCACCAGGGAACTGCTATCTGCCGTCAGGTATAAGACCAACTAGCATGTTCTCGGCGAGTCCTGTCCAGTGTACTCATAACCCAATGAGCACCTGTACACATCTTAGGTGATCCAACTGACACCAGTGGCTTGTGAGACCGGCCACCGCCCCTCGTCGGGGTCTCGACTGTATACACTGGTCTACTCTGGAGTATCGATGCCCTGTCTCGAAACACCCACGACTAGGGACCTTTTAAGGATATGCTTATAGACTACTAGATCCCACGTATATGATCGCCCTCATACTGCTGGCAGTCAAGCAAGAATCCTAGGGGCTCTATCAACGTGCAATAGTGACCTGTAAGGTCACCTAAAGCAGTACACGATGATAAAGGTAAACCAGATAGCATACTATCATCTTGAGTAAGACTGTCCTACTGGGATAGGTCATCCCCCAATCATTGCAATCACGTGCCTATGATCCAATAATTGACTCTGAGGGCACTATCTCCAACAGAGTTGACTCGGAGTCGGCCTTAATTAGCTCAGTTATTCATCTGTGTTGATGTTGTGTTTTCTGGGATGTTTTGTTTCTGCTCAGGTTTCAGGTGCTCAGAGAATTATTTAGAGTAGAATCATTTATGTTTGCTTGATTGAAATTCTAAGATGTTTGGCTAACTTTATTATATCTGTGTCGTGTTTAATGTGTTCGTAAACCTCCCCTAATTTCTAATATGTCGGTTAGCAGGGGTTGCACATTTCTGTAATGGTTTTTACTGGTTTGTGAATGTGGACTTGTTGGATTGTCATGAATGGATAGCCGGGGATGTGAGACGAGTGTTTCTTTCATTCAAAAGTAATTTGTAAATTGTTGTAATATTCTTTTGCGGGGCACATCCGGGTTGAGGTTGTAGCCACCGTTGTATTATTTCATTTACTATTTTCTGCTCTTAGGATAGACCCAAGGTGGGGTGCACAAACTACCGGGTACTTTGAAGTGTTTAGTGGCCTACTCACGTTGTTGAGGGAGACCGCTTCACTTCGGGTACTAGGTGGGTAGTTTGCCGTACCCGTAGGGGTGTAAGTTGGGGTTTTGGCTATTCATCGCGACTGTGTAATCCGTCTTTCTTTGCAGGCTCAAAAGGAATGCGGATTCGTAGAAAATCCAATATGTTCAACTGTGATCTGGAATGCTTATTATTGCGTCTGACGAATGTACAATATCTATATATGATATCTAGTATGCGTCGCTTATGTTTTGCACCCGCGCTAGCTCAGCCCCCGCTCTGTCGTTAGTTAAGTAACCTAACGGGTGAATGACGGGGCCCAGTGGCGAATGCGGATGGCATAAGAGGACGTTGTATTTTCGTTGTTTTCTGCAATGCGGATGCGATAATCTCCATACAGTCCGGTCTGTTCGTCTAGGACTATCGCATATCAGGCCTAGGGTGGCGGTAAGCGTCAGTCCCCTAAAAGCTGTATAAGTCGTGTCAGAGCAAAGCCCATTACACCTTGAGAAGCTACTGGATATCCTACCAGTAAATCTCGTTTGCCCTGGCCAGGGACATTGCGTAATGGCTTTCCAAACACAGCGCGATATCAACTCCCAATACCGGGAGAGACGAATCCTATCTAACCGCCACTGCCTCCAAGTGCTTCGGGACTGCATCCAACTACTACCTGTTTGCACGACTCCTTTGAGCCGTTGTAGGGTAGCAATCTAAGAACAGTGGGAACACACTCGAGACGAAGCAACAGTGTCAAGTCTGCGGACTATGCTGTACTCATATCACCTGGGAACTGTTAAGTGACGACGAGTATAATACCAACCAAAAGTTCCCTGCGAGTCCTGTCCGGTGTACCTGTAACCCAACGAGCACCTGTATACTATCTCCAGTACAACGTACTAATGGTTGTGGGACAGACCATTTCCCCTGCTGGGATGAGAAGCGTACACACTAGTTTACTCCGGAGTATCGATGCCCTGTCTCGATAATCCTACGAGTAGGGAACTGAAAAAGGATGTGCTTGTAGACTACCCAGCCGCCACTAGTGTGACTGCCATCACAACGCTTGTAGTCAAGCAAGATCATAAGGGCTCTATCAATATGTATTCTCGATATGCTAACATATACACATATTAAGATAGATGTAAACCAAGTAGCGTACTACCATGTTTAGCAAGACTGTTAATATAACTGTGAATATCCCAAGCTTCCATTAAGTAATTTACAAGCTAGTATGATACAATAATGGCCCCTAGGGCATATACACTAACATGCTCAGTACAGTGTAAGTTTGTGGGATATCCAAAGAACTCCAAGGGGTAATATTTCTATTACGCAGAGGAACAAAATGTTTTTGTTTCTCGTCATGCCCACTTCTTGGAAGCTGAATTTTTAGAAAATCAAAAGAGTGGGAGCACAATGGAACTGGAAGAAATTACAAAACCACATGCTGTTACTGAAAGTATGGTAAAACCAGAAGTTTCAGAAGAAAGGGACATCACAGCGCCTATCCACAGAAATAGTAGGCAGTCTTATCCTCCCGAGAGATACTACGGTTTTCTCATAGACGGGGATTGAGAGGATTGCGTCATTCACAATGATGACCCTACTAGCTATCAACAGGCCATCCAGAGTGGCGAATCGGTAAGATGGATGGATGCAATGCGGATCGAAATGGAGTCTATGTACACTAACAAAGTATGAACTTTGGATATTGCTCCAGATGGGGTAAAACCCATAGGATGCAAATGGATCTTCAAAAAGAAGATTGGTGTAGATGGATAGGTTGAAACCTATAAGGCTAGACTTGTTGCAAAGGGTTTTCGTCAAAGACCTGGTTTGGACTATGACGAAACCTTTTCTCCAGTGGCTATACTCAAATCCATTCGGGTCCTTCATGCCATTGCTGCCTTCAACGATTATGAGATCTGACAGATGGACGTAAAGACGGATTTTCTAAATGGAAATTTGGAAGAGTGCGTCTATATGGATCAGCCAGAGGGATTCATTCAAAGTGGGAGTAGTGGTAAAGTGTGCAAGTTGCTTAAGTCCATTTATGGACTAAAGCAGGCATCACGGAGTTGGAACATCTGTTTTGATGAAACAGTCAAGGAATATGACTTTATCAAAAATCCAGATGAACCATGTATATATAGTAAAATTGTAGCACGAACTGTCGTATTCCTCATCCTGTACGTGGATTACATTCTATTAATAGGAAATGGCATTCCTATGCTCCAATCTGTCAAAGGATTCTTATCACACAGGTTCTCCATGAAAGACCTAGGTGATGCCTCTTACATTCTGGGGATCCAGATCTATCGTGATAGATCTAAGAGGATGTTGGGACTTTCGCATTCCAGGTATATCAACACTATACTAAAAAGATTCAGTATGGAAGATTCTAAGCGCGGTAATTTACCGGCTTGTCACGGAATCACCCTATCCAAAGAGATGTCTCCCAAGACTGATTTGGAAAGGGATCGTATGTCAGTTATACCCTACGCTTCTGCGGTAGGCTCTATAATGTATGCGATGTTGTGCACCAGATCAAATGTAGCTTACGCATTGAGCGTGGTAAGCCGGTATCAGTCAAACGCAGGGGAGAAGCACTGGATAGCAGTAAAGAACATTCTCAAGTACCTGAGAAGGACTAAGGATATGTTCATGGTTTACAGCAGAAAAGACTACAAGATCGAGGATTTTGCTGATTCCAGCTTCCAGAGTGACAAGGATGAATCCAAGTCCATGTCAGGTTATGTCTTTACCCTCAATGGAGGGGCGGTGTGCTGGAAAAGTTCCAAGCAGGACACCGTTGCTGACTCGACAATGGAAGCGGAGTATATCGCTGCTTACGATGCCGCAAAAGAAGTAATCTGGATGAAGAAGTTCCTAACAGAACTTCAGGTGGTTCCTACCATTGTTGATCCAATACCACTGTATTGCGACAACAACGGAGCTATAGCTTTAGCGAAGGACCTAGGTCCCATCAGAAGTCCAGACACATCTTAAAGAGGTATCACCTGATCAGGGAGATCATAGATCGACAGAAGATCGAGGTCCGGAGAGTTGCTACAGAGGAGAACACTACAGATCCATTCACTAAGGCCTTACCTCAGATTTAGGTCGAGAGGCTACTCGAGATGATAGTTCTTCGATACGCCAGTACATGGCCCTAGTGCAAATAGGAGATTGTTAGTGTATATGCCCTAGGGGCCATTATTGTATCATACTGGCTTGTATATTATTTAATGGAAGCTTGGGATATTCACGGTTATAATAACAGTCTTGCTAAATATGGTAGTACGCTACTTGGTTTATATCTATCTTAATATGTGTATATGTTAGCATATCGAGAAGACATATTGATAAAGCCCTTAGGATCTTGCTTGACTAACAGCGTTGTGATGGCAGTCACACTAGTGGGGGCTGGATAGTCTACAAGCACATCCTTTTTCAGGTCCGTAGTCGTAGGATTATCGAGACAGGGCATCGATACTCCAGAGTAGACTAGTGTGTACGCTTCTCATCCCAGCAGGGGAAATGGTCTGTCCCACAGCTATTAGTACGTTGTACTGGAGATAGTATATATGTTCTCGTTGGGTTACGGGTACACCGGATAGGACTCGCAGGGAACTGTTGGTTGGTATTATACCCGTCGTCAGTTAACAGTTCCTAGGTGACATGAGTACAGCATAGTCCGTAGACTTGACACTGCTGCTTCGTCTCGAGTGTGTTCCCACTATTCTTAGATTTCTACCCTACCACGGCTCAAAGGAGTCGTGCAAACAGGTAGCAGTTGGGTGCAGTCCCGAAGCACTTCGGGACGGTGGCGGTTAGATAGGATTCGTCTCTCCCGGTATTGGGAGTTGATATCGCGCTGTGTTTGGAGAGCCATTACGCAAAGTCCCTGGCCAGGGCAAACGAGATTTACTGGTAGGATTTCCAGTAGCTTATCAAGGTGTAATGAGCTTTGCTCCGACACGACTTATACAGCTTTTAGGGGACTGAGGCTTGCCGACCCCCTAGGCCTGATATGCGATAGTCTTAGACGAACAGACCGGACTGTACGGAGATTGTCACATCAGGCTCAGTAGGAGTTTGGATGGGTTTCCTCATCGGCCTTCTTATCGACATCTATCTGGGGACCATTGCCGCTTGCGGTCTGTGGTTAAACCCACTACCAGTATAGTGTCGAGTCTTTAGAGTCTCACACAGAGAGTTTCCCTGCTTCGGGTGAAACGATATAGAAGTCGTATGGTTTTACGACAGGGTTCGGACACATACGTGCATTTATGCACGCACGATGTTCGGACAGTTTTTACTCGCGGGCTTTGGTTTAAGCCTGATTCTAGTATTGGATTATTAGATTTATACAGTCTCAGTTTTTCCGTGTTTTCACAGATAGGAGGGCATTCTCGTAATTAGTCGAGAAGCTTCTAGAAGATTGATGAGTTGGAGGCTTAGGTGGAATTTGCATTAAATGGATTAGTGACTCATGGTGTGATTAATCCAAATTAGTTAATAAAGCATTTATTGCTTAATGACTCATGAGATGATTCACCCAAAGAGAGTTAATGAAGCATGGTTGATATTATTATTATGTTATTCATTTAATAATTATCATGCTTCATATACTCTAAAATGAGACATAATTCATGATCATTCTCACTCACACCTTCTCTCTCCTCAAGCTCTATCTCTTCAAAGAACTAACCCTAACCTCTCATGTGTTGAGATCCAAGGGTTAGGAAGACTAATAGATCCCTAATCCTCTTCTATATCCTCTAGGTTGCTTTGATTAGCACTCATAGTCACCTAGTTACCTCAAGTGAGAGGTTAAAGCTTGGAGAAGCAACTCTCGGGTGGATCTTCTATCACATCGAGGAGGCCGGCGAGGAGGTGATCAACAAGAACAAGAAGGACTTGATTCATTAAGTATAATCATCTATCATAGTAGCTAATCACTTCTAGATAGTTGTTAGCTAGGGTTTAGCAAAGATCCGTAAAGTTAGTCGATGTTAGTTTAAACAAAATGATTGTTTTACCTATTCCGCGTCCCCGCATCATGTGGAGTGTCTAACGTCGACTTACAGAGCGTGCCTCGAGCTTGTCCACAAGATGCTTTTTAACAAAAGCTGGACATCCCCATGTCCTAAAGTGTTTAAGACAGGGTTTCTTCCCACTCCACATCTGATATGGTGTGGTAGGCACAGTCTTGGTTGGAACCTGGTTCAAAAGATATGCAGCTGATTCAAGTGTATAACCCCAGAAAGATTGCGGTAACTCATCCTTACTCATCATGGAACGTACCATATCCAATATGGTTCGGTTCCGTCTTTCCAATACACCGTTATGTTGTGGAGTGTATGGATGAGTAAGCTCAGAGAGAATTCCTTTCTCTTTTACGTAACCCAGGAACTCGGCACTTAAGTATTCACCACCTCGATCAGATCTCAGTGTCTTGAACTTTTGCCTGTCTGATTTTCCACTTCATTCTTATATTCTCGGAATTTCTCAAAGGTTTCGGATTTATGCTTTATCAAGAAGATATGTCTATACCTAGAGAAATCATCCATAAAAGTAATGACGTAGGAATAACCACCTCTTGCATGTGTAGACATTGGACCGCACACGTCACTGTGTATGAGTCCCAAGAGCTCGCTTGCTCTTACTCCGTGTCCAGTAAATGGAGTCCTTGTCAGCTTTCCCATGAGACAAGATTCACAAGTAGCATAAGATTGATATTCGAACGGATTCAAATATCCTTCTCTATGTAACTTAGTCAACCGTGTTTCATTGATGTGACCTAGTCTACAATGCCATAAGAAAACCTGATTTATTTCCGGAGACTTTCTTTTAAGTGTGTTCTGGACATTGAAAACCTGAGCTTGATTGAATACGTATATACCGTCATCTAATTTACCGGACCCAATCAGAACTTGATTTAGGTGAATGTTGACTACATCGCTTACGAATGTAAAATTATATCCCTCTCTCGAAAGTGAGGACACTGATATGATATTACAAGTCAAACTAGTACATACAAACAGTTACATAGAATCACAGATATAATCAAATTAGCAAATATCGTAAAAGTTCGTAAAAATGTGCAACTCCCTGCCAACCGACATACTAGCAGTTAGGGGAGGTTTACGAACACATTATACAATCACAGATATAATCAAATTAGCAAACATCGTAAAATTTCGATCGTGCAAACAAATTAGATTCTACTCCAATATTTCTCTGTGCACCTGAGACTTGAGCAGAAAAATAAACATTCCAGAAAACACAAAAATATCACAGAAGAATTACTGGTGAAAATTAGGTTGAATCGGCCCCAACTCAGCCGCGGTTCCGCGGCGGATCAGTGGGATCTGCCGCGGTTCCGCGGTCGTTTGGCCGATTCGGAACCCATTTTTCACCAGTTTTCTTACAATTCTCTGTAGGTTATTCTGAAGCACCCTTAAAAATTTTTATAGCCTGCTTAAAATTCGACAGAAAGTAGTGATATCGATGTCGTTTTTTGGTTCGTTTTGCGTTCGAATATCTTACGACTTTGCTAATGAGTTAATTATTGTTTAGTGAGGCCTTGATACCACTGTAAGTCGATGTAAAACACCGCACGACTTGCGGGGAGGCGGAAATATGAAAAACGATCTTGTTCTTTGCTTAAACATCGACTAACCGCATGAATCGAAGCTAAACGATAACTAACAACTATCATAGAAGTTCTAAACTACTATGTGAAGTGATTATACATAAAGAACCGTGTCCTTAGTCTTTACGAACTCCACCTCCTCCTCGGCCTTCTTCAAGTAGTAGACGATCCACCATGAGAGCTTTACTCCAAGCTTTGCCTCTAAACTTGAGGCAACTAGGTTTCTTTAAGTGCTAATCAAAGTACCTAGATGATATAGAGTGAGGGTTATGGATTAAGTAGTCTAACTAATCCTTGTACTCAACACATGAGAGGGGAGGATTGGGGTTTGAAGAGAGGAAGCTTGAGGAGAGAGAAGGTGAGAATGATAATTGATATGAGAAAATGAGTTATCATAATATATATGAAGCATTAAGATTTATCAATAAAAGAAAATAAAATGATGAATAATCATGCTTCACAAATATCTAATGGTGATTCAACTTCATGAGTCATTAAGCATTTATGATGCATTAATGACATGGATGAATCACTCATATGACTCACTGATCTCATTCAATGTACGTGCCACCTTAACCTTCTTAGTCACCATCTTCTAGAAGCTTCTTGTGCAATTACGAGAACGCCCCTCCTATTCGTGAAAACACGGAAAAACTTTAGACTGTATAAATCCAATAACCGGATACTAGTAACTGGCTTAAACCAAAGCCGACTAGTAAAAACTGTCCGGATGTCGTACGTGCGTAAACACACGTAAGCGTCCGAACCCTTGTCGTAAAACCATACGACCTCTATATCGTTTCGCCTGGAGTAGGGAAACTCTCTGTGTGGGACTCTAGAGACTCGACTACTACGCTGGCAGTGGGTTTAACCACAGACCGCAAGCGGCACTAGCTGTACATAACGGTCCCCAGGTAGATGTCGATAAGAAGGCCGATGAGGAAACCTATCCGAACTCCTACTGAGTCTGATGTGACAATCTCCGTACAGTCCGGTCCGTTCATCTAAGACTATCGCATATCGGACCTAAGGGGCGGCAAGCATCAGTCCCCTAATAGCGGTATAAGTCGTGTTGGAGCGAAGCCCATTACACCCAGAGAAACTACTGGAACCTACCAGCAAATCTCGCTTGCCCTGGCCAGGGACTTTGCGTAATGGCTCTCTGACACAGCGTGATATCAACCCCCAATACCGGGAGAGACGAATCCAGTCTAACCGCCACTGCCTCCAAGTGCTCGGGACTGCACCCAACTGCTACCTGTTTGCACGACTCCTTTGAGCCATGGTAGGGTAGCAATCTATGAACAGTGGGACACACTCGAGGTGAAGTAGCAGTGTCAAGTCTGCGGACTATGCTGTACTCATGTCACCTGGGAACTGTTCACTGACGACTGGTATAAAACCAACTAACAGTTCCCTGTGAGTCCAGTCTGGTGTACCTGATCGCACGCTAAAAGCGTGTCGGATGTTCAAAGTTCTAAAGTATAACCGCGATCAGGACGGTGTCGCTTCGCAGCTAGCCGGTTGAGCACGGGTCGATCCACAGGGAGATGGTTGTATGTCCTTTCTTGTTTTAGACGAGTCAATAAAGAATTTGTATGAGTTTGTTCAATCTAACCTATGTGTATTATTTGCAAGTATAAAGTTGTTAAGAAAAGATACGAAAGTGTAAGCTAAAGAAATCCGTACTCAAAACCTTTGAGCCGAGTCTTGACCAATTGAAGCTAGAGCAATCGGCAACAACGTGGATTAGGGGATTTAAGCACGGTATTCGGGGAATCCGGCTTATTTACCCTTGTCCTTCCGTTCTTGTCTCTTGCTTTCGCTTCCGGCCAAACCGAACGCAATCGGTCGCGGTTACGAATCACCGTTACCTTGTTAGGGTAGGGTGCCTAACGGAGCGCTTGCGTATCGTTTGGGCGGAGTTCAATGGAAAATAACGGGAAAAGGAAATGAGAAAGGAAGTATCAACTTACAATACCGTATTGATTCTTAACAACAACAATAATTACAACCATTCACAAAAAGAACCAAAAAGAGCAAAAGAAAAGAACAAAGAAAAAAAAAGATTACAAGTAAGTAAGTGCATGGAATTTAAGTGCAAGAAAGTAAAGCATGAATGTAAAGCAAGTAATAAAAAACAAGAAAGAAATAAGCAAGAAAGTAATTACAAGAACATAGAACTCAAGACAAGCATGGGATCAATAGCCAACCCTTAAACTTGCAAGCTCAATCAAGAGGTTGCAAGATCAAGAGAAGGGTAAAGAACTCATGTGAAGTGAAGAACTAATTCCATAAGAACACATAACCCTTGAGATCAATAACTAACCCTTAACCTTTCAAGCTCAATGAAGAGGTTGAAAGATCAAGAGGAAGCAAAAATCTCAAGTGGAAGCTAAACAAATAAGAATGATACAAAAACCCTCATCTTCATTCACATCCACTCAATGCTCTTACTACATTTCCATGGAGGAAGAATGAAGAAGAAGAAGAAAAAGACTAAATCCTAACAAAAAGAGGCTAAAGAAATTAACACCCTTGGCTTGTCAAATTCTGGGGTATTTATAGGCAGGGAACTGCAAACCTAGGGCAAGAATCGGGCTCCATATGAAAGTACCAAACTGCCCCTAGAAAACGACAGAGAGAAGAGTCAACATGGCCGCGGTTCCGTGGCCTAAACGCGCTAATGCCGCGGAACCGCGGCGCTTTAGAGGAGTTAGGCCATAGGATTTTGTGGGGTTCCCTGGTTTGATGTCTTCTTCAGTGTGGTATATGACTTTTCTCAGAAACTCTTCACAATTCTTCCAGAATTTCAGTAGATCAAAAGGTGATGTGATGTGGATCTTTTGCCATGATTTCCTCGAGCTCCGCGTAGATTTCTTGGATCTTGTGTTGACATTGAGCTTTGTGCATGACATGACAATTGATTTGCCATTTTGTCCCTTAAACTGGTATGTGGCAACATACAGATAGAGAGCGGAGACCCGTGTTTTATCTGTTGTTGGCAGTAATCCAGAATTTGTCGTACTTTTCAAAGATATTCACTGTTTAGAGCTGAGACTAGTATCCTGCAATTATATAGCAAACACTGATAAAAAGCACCTGCCTATAAACAAACGAGCGTAAGAATGGGCGGTATAAAATGCAATATTCTGTTATGAACAAATACCCCCAAACTTAACTTTTGCTCGTCCCGAGCAAAACCAATTATTCAAAAATATATAAAATCCTAACCGCACTTTCGCAGGGAACGCGATTGCACTGAGCGTGTGCAACAAGCCCTTAAACCTCTAGGTGTCCCTAGTAGGAGGAGTGTTGTCTCCTGAGGGTTTTCAGCGGATTACACCCATAAAATCCCGTCAAGCTAGTGTCATAAGTTAACATCGATTCTACTCCTACAGTTTAGTATTTACGTTAGAAATTCTATCATCCTAAGTTAGAAATATCCAACCCTTATGTTTCACACCTCCTATCTGTTTTAACTTTAGATCCTATACGTTCCAAAAAAGTTTAGAAAGATGTTGATTCTCCTGAGTTTTCCTTCTAAAGTGCGGCCTCAAATCAGGGATTTTTATCAACTTTACAGAAAACACAAATCTTATTCTTTATTTCTATCTCTTATCCAAACATCGATCGTATACCCCTACGTGTGTGTATATTTGCACCCCTACACTCAAGAATTCAATTCAAGCTATAATACCCTTGCCCTAATACCTAATACTACTTCTTTTCATTAAGGATGGACGGGTTTGCTCACACACCTTTCATGCGACTATTAATGCTTCTTGAGGCACTAACGGCCGATTACTGAATGTGTGAGCTTAAAGCGTAAATAGCAGTTTTCAGGACTTGACTTTATTCTATTTTTCTTCTTTCTTTCTCTTTTTCTTTTTCAAGACCGGATATATTTTTCAATATGCTCTTTTGGTGTTTAGCTTTAGATACCGTTTTTTTTTCTTTCATACTAGGCTTTCAGGCAAGAGTATTTCAAGGTATCCTCTACTATCCCAAGTTTCAAGGTGCGTGTAAGTGCAGTTTGTAGGGTATATACTTTCTAAATTTGAACTTGAGAAAAGAAACTATTTTTCAGACTTATCCTTCAGTAAAGCATCAATACTTTCCCTTCATCTTGACTTAACTCAAGAACTGAACTCAAGATTACCTATTTCTCAAAAAAAACTGTAAGGACGTATACTTACCAAAGTTAGACAGAATGAGGGTTATTTTTTAGGGTTTTCAATCCCTAAGCCTAGAATTTAGTTATTTCTATCATATCAACTAAACTTTCGGAATAAAGATCTAAGTTACCCTAATAGCTAACTTGACGACAAAGTTTTTATATTTTTTTGGAAAATTTTCGATTTTTGTGGGTTTTTAATTAAGTATGCAAATGCAAAATATACAAATGAATGCGAAGGAAGAAAGCTTACCGAGCACACTCCCAAACTTAAACGTGACAGTGCCCTCACTGTCAGGCTATACCAAGAGGGTCAAAATTGCCGGCGCTCCCTTAAAACAAATTATATACAAAACAAAAAGGAAAACAAAAAATATATACAAAAAAGGAGTCCCCTCCAAATTTAAGTAAAACAGTGTTTCCACTGTTAAGCGTCGAAGTTCAGGATTAGGGGGGAAAAACAATAGTATCACGCTATACAAGGCCTTACACAGGCCAAAAGTTAACACCAACCATTCAAAGATTTTATCATGGTGAAGCAATGGTTGGGGAAAGAAGGTGAAGAGGTAAGAAATGGAGAATACGCGAGACCGTATGGAGATAGAAGCGGGATACAGTCTCGGTATATCAGAAGAAGAATGGCGGAAGGGAAAAAGAAGTGGAATACGAACTTGAGGGAGGAAATGGAGTGAATAGACTAGCACAATTTGTGATGAGCGATGTGTAAACAGCGCTTGTGCTAATCTATTAACCCGGCGAGAGATTGGGTCAAATCCCTCAAGATTCGTAAGAAACCATGGGTACGCCGAACTCTGTAAACCAGACATACGAAATGAAAGTGAGATGGTTTCTTGCATGGTCGGAACGATGGAAAGAATGGAGGGAAGTGGTTGAGGAAGGTTATCGGTTAAAGGTTCAGGAGGGTGTACACAGTCAGTGGAAGGAACAGGATGAATTGGAAAATCCGACTCATCAAGCAAAACTGGTTCATCCTCAAAACTATCCTCAATATTCTCCTCAAAATTTAGCACATCCATGCACTTCTCTTCAAAATCCAGACGCATATGGGGTTCGGGAAAAACATTTAATGACTCGGGATGATGATTTGAAGAGAAAAACTCAGCCAAATCTATGGGTTCATCATCCAAAATATTCCCAGCGTCAATATCCTCAATCAAGTGAAAATCAATATTCTCAGACACCTCAACAAAAGCATGGATTTCAATCGATTCGGGTTCTAGAGTGGAGGTGTAGAGGTCAAAAGGTTTGGGATTGGTTTCACTTGGAAGGGACCCTTCACAATCAGGTAAATCAAACACCACAAAGTCGCACAACTCATTAATCATTCTATCTTCAATTGATAAAGCATGTGGGACACTCGATAGACTTTCAAAACAAGAGTTGTGGGATTCAACTTGGGACGGGTAGGTTTGATTTGGAAGGGGGTATATCTCACTCTCTCCACTCAAATTCTCAGCCTGTCCTACCGCCTCTTCATACATTGAAAAATTTAGAGCTAGTTGGAAACTAGCTACCGGGTCAGTAGGATGTATGAGAGCGGCCATGGACGCAGTCAAATCCATCATCTGTTGGCTTGACGCTACCCTAAAGTCTTCCAACGACTGTTCCAGACTAGACATGGGTTGTGAAGGGGTTTCAGGAAAAGATTCAAAGTTGTTTGGATACTGAAAACTCCCAAATGGCGGTTCTGAAGCAATGTCTAGGGAAGGTGCAAAAGTAGGGTAGGATTGGTAGGAATTGAATGGCTGGACAGGAGCAGGATCAACATCTGGATAGGAAGGTGAATGGAATTGTTGATCCCAAGAATATGAAGGGGTGAAAGGAGTGAAAGATCGGCTACGGGATTGTTCAATACGTTCAGCAATAGACATAGGTCTTGGAGTTGCAACATGACTCGAAGAAGGGGTATCAACGTAAGAAGGGGTGAATGTATGAAATGGTTGATACGAAGTGGATTGTGGAGTCAAATTGTTTGTCCTAGACGCGTCTATCCGATCTCTCAATGAAATTTTGGGCATGGAGGGGTCGTTCGATGTTCGGCCAAAGCAAGACCCGTAAGAAGTAATGTCTGGTTGTGGGTACCAAAGTTCGGCAAGAGTTTTGCGAGGTGGAGTACCCATGATATGACGAGAGAAGGAAAGAATGGCAGAGAAAAGGAGGGGAAAAAGGATGTGATATTTATATTATTTTTTTTTTAGTTATTAACAAAAGAATAAAAAAGAATATGGACAAAAACAATCACGACACAAAAATACCACACACCTAATCGTTCTAGGGTTCACCTAGGTCAACTAGACCTGCTCCAGAACTTGATTGTCGAAGTAAAACTGTGTCGAGAAACGGGCTCAAGATACACTGATCACGAGGCCAGGTAAGTGCAGAGATAAGGGGAGGTTTTCCAACGCTTTCGCGAAGTTCCTTAATTAAATAACCCTTTCTCTTTTGGCGGTTGCGCCGTTAACACTTTCCTAGACACCCCGTAAACAATATACCGTTAAGCAAGGTTCTAAACACAGTTAACTTCTCCTAGTGAGCGCGAAGTCCTTAAGGCTTTAAGTCTAGATTCTTTTAAATTTTGTGCGGGTAAACGTTATGCTCAAGTTCGTGATTTGTGGGCCACGGAAAAGGTGATGAAATCCTTTACCGTATATTGTGGGGTTCGCTTGCCCTTAAGTCCATATTAACGTATGCAATGCGCTATTCAATAAAAAATTCTATAAAGAATCAAAAAATTGTTTTTTTTTGTTTAAGCGCGGCACTGCAACAAATACGGGTTAGTCAATTTTTCAGCGTTTGCTAGCGAACTTGCAAAGAATCCTGCAAAGAATAGTATATTGGATGCGTCGGATTTGAGAAGAAGGTGTTAGTAAAGTACGTACCGTTAAGTTATTTTTTGGGTTAGGAAACCCCCGTTGAATCAAATCCGGTAAGCTTGAAAAGTTCGCTTGCGCGGGTCAAACTACCCGGATCTTTGGCACTGTACTTTGCAATCACCTTAGCCTTGAACGCACACTTTGCTCCCCACAACCGCCGGTTGCAAATCCGCAAAAATCTGCAGAAAATACAGTATAGTGGAATTTACAGAGACGATAAAAGAACAGAGACAGGGCAGGAAAAAAAATTGGGGCACTGAGGCCTCAATACGGCCGCGGAACCGCGGCCACAGCCCCTCTTTGACCGCGGTTCCGCGGTCAAACAGTGGAATTGGAGCCTCGACTTTGGTTCCCTGCACTCCCCTTGATCTCTACTCCAAAATAAAATGCTCTGTTTTCTATTTTGATTACTGTACTTGCTCCAGATTAGCCTGCACACTTGCACACAAAAATTATCAAAAAAACAAAAAGATTTTTTTTTTATTATAAATATATACAAAAAGAATATTAACCCGAATAACAAGAAAGAAAATACGCTGCCGTCTCCCCGGCAACGGCGCCATTTGATCGCACGCTAAAAGCGTGTCGGATGTTCAAAGTTCTAAAGTATAACCGCGATCAGGACGGTGTCGCTTCGTAGCTAGCCGGTTGAGCACGGGTCGATCCACAGGGAGATGGTTGTATGTCCTTTCTTGTTTTAGACGAGTCAATAAAGAATTTGTATGAGTTTGTTCAATCTAACCTATGTGTATTATTTGCAAGTATAAAGTTGTTAAGAAAAGATACGAAAGTGTAAGCTAAAGAAATCCGTACTCAAAACCTTTGAGCCGAGTCTTGACCAATTGAAGCTAGAGCAATCGGCAACAACATGGATTAGGGGATTTAAGCGCGATATTCGGGGAATCCGGCTTATTTACCCTTGTCCTTCCGTTCTTGTCTCTTTCTTTCGCTTCCGGCCAAACCGAACGCAATCGGTCGCGGTTACGAATCACCGTTACCTTGTTAGGGTAGGGTGCCTAACGGAGCGCTTGCGTATCGTTTGGGCGGAGTTCAATGGAAAATAACGGGAAAAGGAAATGAGCAAGGAAGTATCAACTTACAATACCATATTGATTCTTAACAACAACAATAATTACAACCATTCACAAAAAGAACCAAAAGGAGCAAAAGAAAAGAACAAAGAAAAGAAAAGATTACAAGTAAGTAAGTGCATGGAATTTAAGTGCAAGAAAGTAAAGCATGAATGTAAAGCAAGTAATAAAAAGCAAGAAAGAAATAAGCAAGAAAGTAATTACAAGAACATAGAACTCAAGACAAGCATGGGATCAATAGCCAACCCTTAAACTTGCAAGCTCAATCAAGAGGTTGCAAGATCAAGAGAAGGGTAAAGAACTCATGTGAAGTGAAGAACTAATTCCATAAGAACACATAACCTTTGAGATCAATAACTAACCCTTAACCTTTCAAGCTCAATGAAGAGGTTGAAAGATCAAGAGGAAGCAAAAATCTCAAGTGGAAGCTAAACAAATAAGAATGATACAAAAACCCTCATCTTCATTCACATCCACTCAATGCTCTCACTACATTTCCATGGAGGAAGAATGAAGAAGAAGAAGAAAAAGACTAAATCCTACCAAAAAGAGGCTAAAGAAATTAACACCCTTGGCTTGTCAAATTCTGGAGTATTTATAGGCAGGGAACTGCAAACCTAGGGCAAGAATCGGGCTCCATATGAAAGTACCAAACTGCCCCCAGAAAACGACAGAGAGAAGAGTCAACATGGCCGCGGTTCCGCGGCCTAAGCGCGCTAATGCCGCGGAACCACGGCGCTTTAGAGGAGTTAGGCTATAGGATTTTGTGGGGTTCCCTGGTTTGATGTCTTCTTCAGTGTGGTATATGACTTTTCTCAGAAACTCTTCACAATTCTTCCAGAATTTCAGTAGATCAAAAGGTGATGTGATGTGGATCTTTTGCCATGATTTCCTCGAGCTCCGCGTAGATTTCTTGGATCTTGTGTTGACATTGAGCTTTGTGCATGACATGACAATTGATTTTCCATTTTGTCCCTTAAACTGGTATGTGGCAACACACGGATAGAGAGCGGAGACCCGTGTTTTATCTGTTGTTGGCAGTAATCCAGAATTTGTCGTATTTTTTCCAAGATATTCACTGTTTAGAGCTGAGACTAGTATCCTGCAATTATGTAGAAAACACTGATAAAAAGCACCTGCCTATAAACAAACGAGCGTAAGAATGGGCGGTATAAAATGCAATATTCTGTTATGAACAGTACCCGTAACCTAACGAGCACCTGCATACTATCCCCAGTACGACGTACTGACGGCTGTGGGACAGACCATCCCCCCAACTGGGATGAGAAGCGTACACTATAGTCTACTACGGAGTATCGATGCCCTGTCTCGATAATCCAACGACTAGGGACCTGAATAAGGATATGCTTGTAGACTACCCAGCCCCCACTGGTGTGACTGCCATCACAACGCTAGTAGTCAAGCAAGATCCTAAGAGCTCTATCAATACGTATACTCACATATTAAGATAGAAAAACCAAGTAGCATACTACCATGTTTAGCAAGACTGTTATATACATGTGAATATCCCAAGCTTCCATTAAGTAATATACAAACTAGTATGATACAGTAATGGCCTTCTAGGGCATAAACACTAACAATCTCCCACTTGCACTAGGGCCATGTACTGGCGTATCGAAGACCGATGATCTCGAGTAGCCTCTCGAACTGAATCTGAGGTAGGGCCTTAGTGAATGGATCAGCAATGTTATCCTCTGTATTTACTCTCTTTACCTCGATCTCCCGGCGATCTACGATCTCCCTGATCAGGTGATACCGCCTTAAGATGTGTCTGGACTTCTGATGGGATCTGGGTTCCTTCGCTAAAGCTATAGCGCCGTTGTTGTCGCAATACAGAGGTATTGGACCAACACTGGTAGGAACCACCTGAAGTTCTGTGAGGAACTTCTTCATCCAGACAACTTCTTTTGCGGCATCGCAAGCAGCTATGTACTCCGCTTCCATCGTTGAGTCAGCAACGGTGTCCTGCTTGGAACTCTTCCAACAGACCGGCCCTCCATTGAGGGTAAAGACATAACCCGACATGGACTTGGAGTCATCCTTGTCACTCTGGAAGCCGGAATCAGCATAGGCCTCCATCATGAGGTCCTTTTCGCCGTAAACCAAGAACATCTCCTTAGTCCTCCTCAGGTACTTGAGAATGTTCTTTACTGCTATCCAGTGATTCTCCCCTGGGTTTGCCTGATACCGGCTTACAACGCTCAATGCGTATATTACATCTGGTCTGGTACATAACATCGCATACATTATAGAGCCTACCGCAGAAGCGTAGGGTATAATCGACATGCGTTCCCTTTCCAAATCAGTCTTGGGAGACATCTCTTTGGAGAGGGTGATTCCGTGACAAGCCGGTAGGTTATCGCGCTTAGAATCTTCCATACTGAATCTTTTCAATATGGTGTCTATGTACCTGGACTGTGAAAGTCCCAACATCCACTTTGATCTATCACGATAGATCTGGATCCCCAGAATGTAGGTGGCATCACCCAGGTCCTTCATGGAGAATTTCTGTGACAAGAATCTTTTGACTGACGTAACATAGGAATATCATTTCCTATTAGGAGAATGTCATCCACGTACAAGACGAGGTATATAACAACTCTCCCTACAATCTTACTGTATATGCATGGTTCATCTGGATTTTTGATAAAGTCGAATTCTTTGACAGTATCATCAAAACAGATGTTCCAATTCCGCGATGCCTGCTTTAGTCCATAATGGACTTAAGCAGCGTGCATGCTTTACCGCTGTTCCCACTCTGAATGAATCCCTCTAGCTGATCCATATAGACGCTCTCTTCTAAATTTCCATTTAGAAAGGCCGTCTTTACGTCCATCTGCCAGATCTCATAATCGTGGAAGGCAGCAATAGCAAGAAGGGCCCGAATGGATTTCAGCATAGCCACTGGAGAAAAGGTTTCGTCATAGCCCAAACCAGGTCTTTGACGGAAACCCTTTGCAACAAGTCTAGCCTTATAGGTTTCAACCTATCCATCTATACCAATCTTCTTTCTGAAGATCCACATGCATCCTACGGGTTTTACCCCATCTGGAGTAGTGTCCAAAGTCCATACTTTTTTAGTGTACATGGACTCCATTTCGGTCCGCATTGCATCCAGCCATTTTACCGAGTCGCCGCTCTGAATGGCTTGCTGGAAGCTAGTAGGGTCGTCATTATCAATGACGCAATCTTCTTGATCCCCGTCTATGAGAAAACCGTAGTATCTCTCGGGCGGATGAGACTGCCTACTACTTCTGCGGATAGGCGCTGGTATGTCCCTTTCTTCTGAAACTTCTTGTTCTACCAAACTTTCAGTGACAGCTTGTGGTTCTGGAATTTCTTCCAGTTCTACTGCGCTCCCACTCTTCTGATTTTCTAAAAATTCAGTTTCTAAGAAGCGGGCATGACGAGAAACAAAAACCTTTTGTTCCTCTGCGTAGTAGAAGCAATATCCCATGGAGTTCTTTGGATATCCCACAGACTTTCACTCTACTGAGCGTGCCTCGAGCTTGTCCGGATGCTGCTTTTTTACAAAAGCTGGACATCCCCATGTCTTCAGGTACTGAAGATAGGGTTTCTTCCCACTCCACATCTGATATGGCGTGGTAGGCACAGTCTTGGTTGGAACCTTGTTCAAAAGATATGCCGCTGATTCTAGCGCATAACCCCAGAATGATCGCGGTAACTCAGCCTTACTCATCATGGAACGAACCATATCCAATAGGGTTCGATTCCTCCTTTCCGATACACCGTTGTGTTGTGGTGTGTATGGAGGAGTAAGCTGAGAGAGAATTCCTTTCTCTTTTAAGTAACCCAGGAACTCGGCACTTAAGTATTCACCACCTTAATCAGATCTCAGTGTCTTAATATTTTTGCCTGTTTGGTTTTCCACTTCATTCTTGTATTCTTGGAATTTCTCAAAGGCCTCAGATTTATGCTTCATCAAGAAGACATGTCAATACCTAGAGAAATCATCCGTAAAAGTAATGAAATAGGAATAACCACCTCGCGCATGTGTAGACATTGGACCGCACACGTCAATGTGTACGAGTCCTAAGAGCTCGCTCGCTCTTACTCCGTGTCCAGTAAACGGAGTCTTTGTCATCTTTCCCATGAGACAAGATTCACAAGTGGCATAAGATTGATATTCGAACGGATTCAAATATCCTTCTCTATGTAACTTCGTTAATCGTGTTTCATTGATGTGACCTAGTCTACAATTCCATAAGAAAGCCTGATTCATTTCTGGAGACTTTCTTTTAAGTGTGTTCTGGACATTGAAAACCTGAACTTGATTCAATACGTATATACCGTCATCTAATGTACCGGACCCAATCAGAACTTGATTTAGGTGGATGTGAACTACATCGCTTACGAATGTAAAGTCATATCACTCTCTCGAAAGTGAGGACACAGATATGATATTACAAGTCAAACTAGGTACATACAGACAGTTACGTAGAATCAATATCTGCCCACTTGTCAAACCTAGGCGATATTCTCCCACGGATTCAGCGTCCACGCTCATTCCGTTTGCAACTCTGAGAGAAAAATCACCTATCCTTATAACTTTACGGTTTCTCAAAGCATGTAACAAATTACAGATATGAGATCCTGCTCCGGTATTTAGTATCCAGGAAGTAGAGTTAATTGACAAACAGTTCTTAATTACAAACACACTTGAGGCTGAAGCCACAACATGCTTCGTATCCTGGCTACTGGCTTTCAAAGCCCTGCAATCCTTCTTCCAATATCCGTTCCCATAACAATAGGAACATCCCTCCTTGCCTACACCAAGTCCCGAAACTTTTGCTCCTTCCTTTCCTTCTACTTTACTGACACTGTAAATCGGCTTTGTAGAGGTCTTTTTCTTTTCATCCTTTTCTTTCGCCCTGCATGTAGAAGAAGAAGGTCCCCCATTAAGCAGAGCTTGTGTCTCCCTGGTTTCTTTCAGGGTATAAGTAGAGGGTAGGGACTGTAGAAATAAGTCAGCATATGACCTGTTTCCCAACGTGGTCTCCAGGTCCTTGAGCTCATCAATATAGCTAGTCATCGTAAGGACGCCGTCCCTTATAGATGACCCGTCAGCCGACCTCGCTTGAATTAATTCGTTCGAGGCCTCATATCTTGCGATATGAGATTGCTCTCCATATAAATCTTTGTTATAGAGAAAGATGGAAACAGAGTCCATCTTCTCGTGCTGCTTCTGGTTTATACCATCAACTGAAGCCAACACGAGGCACTTGGCTTTCGCTTTATCCTTTTCCTTTGTCTGACGGATATCCATATCCGCGACGGTGGAAACTGGACCTGGGACGGCGGGATCTTGAGTAGTAATAGGGTGGTCCAGCTTGTCATAGGCAATGGTCATCTGGACAGACCTTTGCCAGTCATATATGTTAGATTCAGTCAACTTGTTATCTAGATGTAACCTAGTCATGGTCACAAGGTCGCTGCAATGAGAGAGAGAGAAGAAAAACACTTTAGCATGATGCTCTTGCAAGTTTAGGTTGGTTTTTAATTTATCTAAATTGGATGGCTCCCACTGTTTCTCGAATCCTTCCTCAAACCATAAAAGAAAAATTAGCCGGGACTATTCTCACTGTACAATACTTGCTTAACCGTTCAGCCAGGCTAGTGTCAGTACTTCGAGGGAGGTTTTCCAACGCTTTCACGAAGTTCCTTAATTAAATAACCTCTTTTCTCTGGGGGCGTAACCCCGCTGACACCTTTCTTGACACCTACTTGGTTTATAGCGTTGATCGTTAAGTGACGAATCTCCTGATAAGTAGCATATACTCACAATAGGATCGGGATCCAAATATCATCATATGATAGTGTTTAAGGAATCCTACCAACATTCATCAAACTCCAAATAGTATGCATCTCTTTGCAAATTTCAGTTTCTTTAGAAATTCCTGATATAGATTTTTGCCCCATGTTCTTATGACCTTGACGAAAGCCAACAAATCATAAAACACATGTCAAGTTCTGCCCATCATTATCTTGTTAATTTGAACCCACCCATATATTCCCTTGACGAAAACCAACAAGGTTATACGACTGTCCCAAACCAACTCATCTATCTATGCAACAAATGAATACCCCAGCAGCTACCAAACACTATGCCTTGACGAAAGCCAACAAACATAACTTGAATACTACTGACCATCCATAAGAAATGACGGAGGGCTACGACTGGTTTTGGCGAAACCGTGAACGTAGTGAACTTGATATAATCGAAGGAACCTGATAGCTTTTTAAAAGGAGTGGTTAAAGCTCCGCAATTAAAAATTCTGCTCTTTTAAAATAACCGAGTGGTTTCTTTTAAATTTGTTCCAACGATTCAACTTTGGTTTATTTTCTTTGCATTATAAATAATGCGTCCCATCATTAACCTATCATTGCAGAAAACAACGAAAATACAACGTCCTCTTATACCATCCGCATTCGCCACTGGGTCCCGTCATCACCCGTTAGGTTACTTAACTAACGACAGAGCGGGGGCTGGGCTAGCGCGGGTGTAAAACATAAGTGACGTCTAAATCGCTATCATATATAGATATTGTACATCCATCAGACGCAATAATAGGCATTCCAGATCTCATATGAAATTTATTGGATTTGCAAGAAATCCGCGTTTGTTTAGAGCCTGCAACAATAGACGGATTACACAGTTGTGATGAATAGCCATTACCCCACCCTAGACCCCTACGGGTACGGAAAACTACCCGCCAAATACCCGAAGTGAAGCGGTCTCCCTCAACAAAGTAAGTAGGCCACTAAACACTTCAAAGTACCCGGTAGTTTGTGCACCCCACCTTGGGTCTATCCTAGGAGCAAAAACAGTAAAATGAAATAATACAACGGTGGCTACAACCGCAACCTTGATGTGCCCCGCAAAATAATATTACAACATATTACAATTACATCGAATGAATTAAAATAATAACCCATCACAAACCCCGGCTAATCATCACAACAGTCCAATACAGTTCACATCCACAAACAGTAAAAACCATTGCAGAAATGTGCAACCCCCTGCCAACCGACATACTAGCAGTTAGGGGAGGTTTACGAACACATTATACAATCACAGATATAATCAAATTAGCAAACATCGTAAAATTTCGATCGTATAAACACATTAGATTCTACTCCAATACTTCTCTGTGCACCTGAGACTTGAGCAGAAAAATAAACATCCAGAAAACACAAAAATATCACAGAAGAATTACTGGTGAAAATTGGGTTGAATCGGCCCCAACTCGGATGCGGTTCCGCGGCGGATCAGTGGGATCCGCCGCGGTTACGCGGTCGTTTGGCCAATTCAGGAACCTATTTTTCACCAGTTTTCTTACAATTCTCTGTCAGTTATTCTGAAGCACCCTGAAAAATTTTTAGAGCCTGTTTAAAATTCGACAGAAAGTAGTGATATCGATGTCATTTTTTGGTTCGTTTTGCGTTCGAATATCTTACGACTTTGCTAATGAGTTAATTATTGTTTAGCGAGGCTCTGATACCACTGTAAATCAATGTACAACACCCCACGACTTGCGGGGAGGCGGAAATATGAAAAACGATCTTGTTCTTTGCTTAAACATCGACAAACCGCATGAATCGAAGCTAAACGATAACTAACAACTATCATAGAAGTTCTAAACTACTATGTGAAGTGATTATACCTAAAGAACCGTGTCCTTCGTCTTTACGAACTCCACCTCCTCCTCGGCCTTCTCCAAGTAGTAGACGATCCACCACGAGAGCTTTACTCCAAGCTTTGCGTCTAAACTTGAGGCAACTAGGTTTCTTTAAGTGCTAATCAAAGTACCTAGATGATATAGAGTGAGGGTTATGGATTAAGTAGTCTAACTAATCCTTGTACTCAACACATGAGAGGGGAGGATTATGGTTTGAAGAAAGGAAGCTTAAGGAGAGAGAAGGTGAGAATGATAATTGATATAAGAAAATGAGTTATCATAATATATATGAAGCATTAAGATTTATCAATAAAAGAAAATAAAATGATGAATAATCATGCTTCACAAATATCTAATGGTGATTCATCTCCATGAGTCATTAAGCATTTATGATGCATTAATGACATGGATGAATCACTCATATGACTCACTAATCTCATTCAATGTATATGCCACCTTAACCTCCTTAGTCACCATCTTCTAGAAGCTTCTCGCACAATTACGAGAACGCCCCACCTATCCGTGAAAACACGGAAAAACTTTAGACTGTATAAATCCAATAACCGGATACTAGTAACTGGCTTAAACCAAAGCCGACTAGTAAAAACTGTCCGGATGTCGTGCGTGCGTAAACACACTTATGCGTCCGAACCCTTGTCGTAAAACCATACGACCTTTATATCGTTTCGCCTGGAGTAGGGAAACTCTCTGTGTGGGACTCTAGAGACTCGACTACTACGCTGGCAGTGGGTTTAACCACAGACCGCAAGCGGCACTAGCTGTACGTAACGGTCCCCAGGTAGATGTCGATAAGAAGGCCGATGAGGAAACCCATCCGAACTCTTACTGAGTCTGATGTGACAATCTCCGTATAGTCCGGTTGGTTCGTCTAAGACTATCGCATATCGGGCCTAGGGGGCGGCAAGCGTTTGTCCCGTAATAGCGGTATAAGTCGTGTCAGAGCGAAACCCATTACACCATGAGAAACTACTGGAACCTACCAGCAAATCTCGCTTGCCCTGGCCAGGGACTTTGCGTAATGGCTCTCTGACACAGTGTGATATCAACCCCCAATACCGGGAGAGACGAATCCTGTCTAACCGCCACTGCCTCCAAGTGCTCGGGACTGCACCCAACTGCTACCTGTTTGCAAGACTCCTTTGAGCCGTGGTAGGGTAGCAATCTAAGAACAGTGGGACACACTCGAGGCGAAGTAGCAGTGTCAAGTCTGCGGACTATGCTGTACTCATGTCACCTGGGAACTGTTCACTGACGACTGGTATAAAACCAACCAACAGTTCCCTGTGAGTCCTATCCGGTGTACCCGTAACCTAACGAGCACCTGCATACTATCTCCAGTACGACGTACTGTCGGCTGTGGGACAGACCATCCCCCCAACTGGGATAAGAAGCGTACACACTAGTCTACTACGGAGTATCGATGCCCTGTCTCAATAATCCAACGACTAGGGACCTGAATAAGGATATGCTTGTAGACTACCCATCCCCCACTGGTGTGACTACCATCACGGCGCTGGTAGTCAAGCAAGATCCTAAGAGCTCTATCAATACGTATACTCACATATTAAGATAGAAAAACCAAGTAGCATACTACCATGTTTAGCAAGACTGTTATATACATATGAATATCCCAAGCTTCCATTAAGTAATATACAAACTAGTATGATACAGTAATGGCCTTCTAAGGCATAAACACTAACACCATCTATCCCTCACCGTCTCTCTCTTTCTCTATCTCTCTCTCTCTCTCTCTATCTCTTTCTCTATCTCTCTCTCTCTTTATCCTCGATCTCTCTCTCTCTCCCGTGAATCTCTATCTCTCTCTCTCTCTCATTATATCTCCCTCCCTCTCTCCTGTATTTCTCTCTCCCCGATAACTCTCTCTCTCTCTCCTCTATATATATTAAACCCCGCTTTCTCCTTTCCTTTTTCAAAGAATACAGAACATAACCCATCGCAACCCTAGCCACCGCCGTCTCCCTCCTCGCCGCCGCAACCCCAACGCCGACGACACCGACACCAGCACCCTCACCTCCTCTGCCTCGTCTCACCCACACCCTCTTTCATCCACCCTCACGTGCCCTGAACCCTCACCGCGACCACCTGCACCCGCTCATGCATCTCGCCGCCGACGATCACCTCGTCGTCGCCTCCCGCCAACATCCTCGTCCTCGTCATGCCCTCACCATTCTCGCCCTCTCTCTTATCGATTCCCGAGCGCCTGCATAACCCGACCAGCGCCGCAGCCACCTGCGTCCCTGCACCCGTCGCACCGCCGTGTGTCGCCGCCGGCGACCCCGTCCCCGTGTCCCCGGCCTCGCAAGCACCCCTCGGTGAGATAACTTCCCTCCTCTCTTCCTTTCTTCTTTCATTCTCTGCTGATGTGTTTCTCGAGAGACAGATCTCTCCTGCCGTCGTCGCAGGCCAACGCCGGAACTCCGTCGACGAACTCCGTCGACCTCGTCGTCATCCTCACATCTCCCCTCTAGATAAACCACAGGGCAGAACCTTTGTAAGACTTCTCTTCTTCCTTGTTTCTTTTCTTTTCTTGATTGCAATTCTTGACGTCGCTGTTTTGCATCTCGCCGGAATCCGGCCGTGCCGGCGACGCGTCCCGACGTTCTAGCGAGGTACCCCGACCCGTGTGGTTCCATTGTTCGTCGTTTGGGTTCATTCCGTGAACCGTGCGCCCGTCGCGAGTTTCCCCGCCGACGTTTATTGTTCCGTTTTTCCCGGTTCGCGACCCGTCGAGGCAAGTACCCCTTGCTACATGCTACACAATATTTACATATATATTAATGACACCCTAAACCGATAAATTTAACTTGGTACGATCGTTTCTCTTTTTCATGTTCAATATTGTTATATAACATTTTTATCTTTCGAACTTGGAACCTATATATGTAGATATCATTGCATCCATGAAATCTTAACTTGATAACATGATTAAACGGCTATAATTGTCTTACTGCACTCTTGTAATGTTGAAATCATCTCTGTAACACAATTGATAACTGTATCGCAAATCGAATGAATCTGCCTATTGCTTAATTCATTACTTATATCATGTTGTAGATAATCATGCTTGATTATATAACTGATTGTGAGCACACCTATATATTGTTTACCTCTTGACCTGACTTGCTACATACATAGTGCTTGACCCAACATGGTACCGTATACTGTTGACTTGACCTGATGTAACATGACCTGACCCGTTACCTGATCTTGTGTCTAATGCCAACAAACTTGACATGTAGTCCTCATGGACCGTTTCTGTTGTCTATCCAGACAAACCTGTTTACCTAATCCTGTGTTGGCATTAGTTTTTTGATTTCGGAATACCTGACTTGACATACACATATAACTTGGGGGTATGGGGAAATCAAAGGTGAAACCTGACTTGTAACTCGACAGTTCACTACCTGTTCTGGGTGTACACATTCTTGTTTTGTGCCTAGCGGCATGTCTCGGTTTCGGCCGAGAATATTGTGGCCGTGGTCCCGGGTATGTACGGGATACTATTGAGTGTACACATTCCTGTTTTGTGCCAAGCGGCATGTCTCGGTTTCAGCCGAGAATATTGAGGCCGTGATCCCGGGTATGTACAGGATACTATTGAGTTACATCGATGATTCATCAATTTGGTTTCAAAGACTTTAGAATAGAAAACCTGATAGAACAGTTTAGTTTACCCACTACACACTACCCTGCACTGCTCTGATTCATATTATTGTTACCCTTGTTTTATTCATGTTTATATTGCATTGCCGGTTACCCTGTTTATATTATATTACTTGATGACACGACGCGCTGACGTCTGGGTTTTGCATGGCCCAGATTCCGTACCGCTGTTGCAGTCCGAGCAGGAGTACTTCAGCCAGCAGGCTGAGCTGTGAGTTCAGTAGTAGCTAGTTCATTTATTTTCTACAGTTTATTCCTGATATGAGCCCGCATTATGGGACACACATTCAAGTTATTTTGTATTGGATCTTTCGCTTCCGCATTTATTTATTTATTATTGACTCATGTTATCTTGGATTATGGACATGTTTTAGATAGTGTTATTTTGTTCTTGATATCTCTACAACCGTAATGTGACTGTAGATAGATACTTCCTACCCATAGGTAGCATGGTTGGCTATGTCATGTGCCCATTTTAGCGTACTCTGGGAAGCGGGGCGTGCCACTAAAGCCCGCTAGCAAAAACTGTCCGAACACCATACGTGCATAAAAACACGTATGTGTCCGAACCCTGTCGTAAAACCATATGACCTCTATATCATTTCTCCTGAAGCAGAGAACTCTCTGTGTGGGACTCTAAAGACTCGACACTACGCTGGCAGTGGGCTTAACCACAAACCGCAAGCGGCACTAACTGTACGTAACGGTACCCAGATAGATGTCGATAAGAAGGCCGATGAGGAAACCCATCCGAACTCCTACTGGGCCTGATGTGACAATCTCCGTACAGTCCGGTCTGTTCGTCTAACACTATAGCATATCGGGCCTAGGGGCGGCAAGCGTCAGTCCCCTAAAAGGTGTATAAGTCGTGTCGGAGTGAAACCTATTACACCTTGAGAAGCTACTGGAAATCCTACCAGTAAATCTCGTTTGCTCTGGCCAGGGACTTTGCGTAATGGCTTTCTAAACACAGTGCGACATCAACTCCCAATACTGGGAGAGACGAATCCTATCTAACCGCCACTGCCTCCAAGTGCTTCGGGACTGCACCCAACTGCTACCTGTTTGCACGACTCCTTTGAGCCATGGTAGGGTAGCAATCTAAGAACAGTGGGAACACACTCAAGACGAAGCAGCAGTGTCAAGTCTGCGGGCTATGCTGTACTCATGTCATCTGGGAACTGTTAACTGACGACGGGTATAATGCCAACCAACAGTTCCCTTCGAGCCCTGTTCGGTTTACCCGTAACCCAACGGGCACCTGTATACTATCTCCAGTACAACGTACTAATGGCTGTGGGACAGACCATTTCCCCTGCTAGGATGAGAAGCATACACACTAGTCTACTCCAGAGTATCGATGCCCTCTCTCGATAATCCTACGACTAGGGACCTAAAAAAGGATGTGCTTGTTGACTACCCAGCCCCCACTAGTGTGACTGCCATCACAACGCTGGTAATCAAGCAAAGATCCAAAGGGCTCTACTAATATGTATACGCGATATGTTAAATGAAACACATGCACATATTAAAGTAGAAACAAACTGTCACGCCCCGCTTCCCAAAATACGGAATACGAGGGGTTGACAAGGCCAGCCATGCTCCTACGGTCAAGGATACATCCTGCCGTAGTCACACTTTGGCTTCTAGCTTTTCATGGTAATCAGTAAAATAATGCGCAGGCAATGAGAAAAGCAGTAACTGAAACGAAACAATATAAAGAACTGACATGATGGAAACAAAAGAGTATAACTCTGGATAGCTAATCAAGGTGTCCGTGATATGCGTCTGGTCCTGGTCCAGGCTAAATCCTCTCATCACACTGAGCATGCATACTCAGGTCGTCAGAGCGACACAATAGCAATATAATATATATAAATCCAAATGACAATTCTAACAGTGATAGTAAATGTATTTAACAGTAAATCAATGACGGTATAGGAATGAACATGCAGTAATCAATGCAGTGGAACAGTAAAAGCATTAAAAGAATATGACAAGTATGTCAACACAGTAAGTGATGTATATCAATACCATTATCCCTATCAGTCTCTAAGTCTCACTATACAGGTCACTAAGCCTATCGTCAGTCCAAGTGTGAGAGTCAACCACTCGCGAGTGTCCTCCAACCAAGGGTAGGACCCAAGGGCAAGGGACAACGGGCCTAACATGTAACTCACGGTAATAATCATGCACCCTGTAAATCTCCATATATCTCTATATATATAAAAGCCGGCAAGGGACTCCCGAGATACTGTTGAACGCACACTCAAACTACCCCACACCCCGTGGTCTACATCAAACGCTAAGCATAACCTCAAATACCAATCGGTCTGTGACAAGTCTGCGCGAGAACTGGAGGCAAGACCTCCATCAAGCACGTCCCGACTAATACCTAAGATAAATGGCAGTGTCTGGTGCCTTATCTGTGACACCCATGCAAGAGCTTCCATAAGTGTCCCATTCCACTTATAGTCACACGTACACGCGTTCCACAGACGTCGACAATGCAATAGAATAATAAGGTTCACTAATTGTGTACAAGTACGTGTCACTTTCACTTATTCACTTATACACGAACACTAACGTACTTGCCACAATCATCACTAATACCTAACACTGGGTAATGCACGTTATCACTAAGTTATCAAAGCAGTGACAAATGTATGATATAATGCGTAAACAGTATGTAAAGCATGATTAGGATGTCATGAATCAGTAATCTACCACTTGCAATATTTATCATAAATCAAACGTGTACAGTTTAGCCAAACGATAAACGGGGAATAAATATTATGATTAGTTATCTAACCAGCGAATTTGGTTTCACGGCAATCGGGTTTCAGGATCATTAGTTATGGCCATTTCCTTTTAAGCGTTCACGGTTGGAAACCCGGTTTCAGAATCGGAAGCCCGTTTCGCAACGCATTTTAATCCCAGTTGTGATCATATTTTAGCGATGCTACAGTTGAATGAAATCTAGAGTTTTCAGTAAGGTTTTTAACGCAATAGACGGATTCTCAATCGCATTTGTACGTCAGGAGATATACACTGTTCAATACTAGTATGTCAATTCTAATTCTGTTGGGACTGTTATACGTCAACATCTATTAAATTACAGATTTAATAACAAACGATAACGAAACAGGATGAAACCACTTGTGTTGTCTAGATAACAGATTCACCTATAATAAACAGAGGAGCTCCGCTACCTACATATTAAGGAAACAGTGTGGTACCCATTACGGAACAGCACACAGTAAACAGAGTTGCTCTGGACTGCAGTCCAGAGTCGTACTCCGATCCAAATATTGTCACAGTTTAAGTACAGAAACAATTAGAAACTTGTATAGGGTTAAAGTTCGTCGAGTTGGATTCGATTTGAACCCTCGAACGCATCATTCCAGTATGTATATAATTTATGGTGTTTTTAACGGTTTTCGGATACAAGAAATTTTCAGTTTTACGGGTAAACTTGGGGGTAGTCGTTTTAGTCGTTAACGGTCATATTTTCCAGCGAAATTTGTACAAGGTATTCATCACTACAAGGGCCAATATAAACAATCGAGTTCCCTCAAATTAGATAAGTATTCTCATTGGGATCATGTATCGAACAGGTACGTAGTATAATTTATTCAGAAAATAACCACAGAATCTATACGATTTTTGTTTGTAACAAGCATAACTTAGCATGTAGCAAGTAGAGAACTTCCCTGGAGACGATGAATTGCTGGCACGGTATGCACGGGGATGACACACGCGGCAACAACGGCAAGGGTTTGGCCTCAACTGCGGTTTGGCCTCGGCTAGACGTGGAGCTTGGGGGCTCTTGCTGTTGGTGGTCGATATGGAGGGCAGTGGTGTAGCGGGGAGATGAATTCGTCGGCTAGGGTTTGAGAGAGATCAATAGAGAGTGAGGAAGAGATATAGAGAGAGGGAGGAGTGTTGAGAGAGAGAAAGAGAAGTGTAGAGAGAGAGAGATTTCAGAGAGAGAGAGAGAGGACAGAGGGAAAGAGAGAGTAGAGGGAGATAGAGACAGAGAGTGAGAGAGTGAGATGAGAGGGAACAGAGAGAGAGATTGAGAAAGAGAGAGAGTGAGTGATAAAGAGAGGGAGAGAGAGAGTGAAGAGGAGAGAGAAACAAAGTGAGAGAGAGATAGAGAACAGAGGAAGGGAGAGATCAGAGAGATGATGGCAATGGTGATGATGATGCTGCTGCGAGGTAAGCTCTGGTGAGGGGGAGGGGTGTGTAGGTGAGGGTGCTCGGGGAAAGGAGGTGGCCGGTGATGGGTGAGATTGAAGGGAAAAAAAGACGGAGGAGGGCTCGGTTGGGTGCAGAGCTCGAAGGGGGAGGTGGGAACTGGAGCTTGGAGTCGGGTAGGGTGCAGCCGGGGCTTCGGGTAGGCGATGGGAGGAGGTGAGGGAGGTGAGGATGACGACGATGATGGCGGCATCAAGAGCAAGGAGGTGGTGGTCGGAGTTGAGGGTGATGCCGAGGGGGACCGACGTGGTGGCCGGCGGCATGGGGTGATGGCGACAGAGGGGGAAGGTGATGATAGAAGTGTGCTCGAGGAGTGAGGAGCTCGTTGGCGGTGCTGGCGAAGTGTTGGGTTCGAGGGAGAAGCGGGAAAATAGAGGGGAGAGAGAGAGACGGAGAGAAAAGGAGAGAAAGCGAGAGAGAGAGAGAACGTGAAGGGGAGTGAGATAGAGTAGATGAGGAGAGGTCGAGGGCGCGCGTCGTGTGGTAACCCCGAAGCGAGCGTGGGCGTGGGCGTGGGCGTGGGGTGCGGCGAGAAGAGTGGATCGCGAACAAAGGAATGAGCGGGAGAAAATTATAGCCGTTGGGGAAGAAGGGTTGGGTAGTGGGCCGGGTCAGGTAGGAGGCGCGGGCTTGGGCTGGGTTTAAAGAGAAAAGGGGATTTAGTTATTAAAAGGAATGGGCTTGGGGGCCGGGCTGAAGGAAAAATATAAGGAAAAAGAAATTCGATGAGGAGAGTGGGCCAGAGGGATTAAAAAAAAGGGAAAAGAAAATGAAGAGGCGGCTGGGCTTGAATAAAAGAAAATGGAGTTTAGTTTTTGAAAATGAAACGGGCTGAGGGTTATTAAGGAAATAGGAAAGTAATGATTTTAGGTGATATAGGTTAAAGAAAAATGTGATTAATGTGGACTTGGGTTTAGGATAATAATTAGAACTAGGATTTTAGATTAGAATATAAAACAACTAGAGTTAGAAAACTAGAAATATAGTAATATAGGAAAATATTTTGATGAAGAATAAATCTATAGTTTGGGTTTGGGCTAAAAAGGTTTTAAAATAAATTAATAATTATGAATAAAATAAATAATAAAAAGAACTTTATAAGTTAAAGAGAGATACGTACATTGGTATAAAAAGAGGCTGGGTGTTATATTATACCACCCTTACAAAAATTTCGTCCTCGAAATTTAAAATAACTATAAACTACAAAATAACAAGCGAAAGGCTACCACATCAAACACTAACACTTAGTGATTTATTTAAAACGTGTGGATAAAATTTTGAAGGTCTATAAATGTAAGAACAACATACAAAAAGGATAGGTCTAAATAAGTATAAGGCAGGAACAACTATAAGGGCAAACTACATGTATACGGGAATATAAATAACAATAACGAACAATAATATTCGAGGCGTGCTCGATAAAATCGAAACCCAATTATATGCACATATTAGTATATCAAAAGTAGCACCGCAGAAATAAGAGTATAAGATACAGCCATTTATAATAGTAATCATAGGCACAATACCCGAAAATGAAGTAACGTTAATAAAGTAGTGAAAGATTTGTCGGTAGGTTAAAACATTTTAGGATAATGTATCGATAAAATAGTTTTAAAATAATTTAGAAAACTCGTATAGTGAAATTAAGAAACATGGACCAAAAATATGCGCGGTGTAAGATTGCGCTACTGAAAACTAAGGATGATAGTAGTGTGCTTACAATACATAAAACTAATTAGTCAATAACACGCACCCTTCGATAAATACAAAATACTGAAAACCAAATTTCGAATAATAAAGTCCCTATATATATTTAGGGTAAGAGGAAAAACACAAAGAGGTATAGGGCTAGCTAGGGTAATGATTACGAGGAAGTGTGGCTCAATCAGAAGGTCGGAGTGTGGCAGCTTTAGGCTGAAGATCAAGGAGATTGGGATCGGGTCCGCACAGGAAGTAAGGGTGAGCAACAAAGGACTACAAGGGAAAAGTATGGGGAGGATAACGGTCGGTACATCATATGAATCAAGAATTTGAAGGGTTAGCGAACTCGGAAATTTCTCTAAAATTTTCTCCTCCTAGAAGGATCTCAAACGAGGCACAGACGGAGGATGGAGGGTGGACCTCTAAAAGATCGGGTGCAGTACTGGTTAATCTTAGTGAGGGTTAAGACAATGTAAGGAGTAGGGGTGGACAGATCTCAGTAGGAAAATAATTGTATAGAAGAAATAATCAAGTAGCAAGTGAACTAAGAAGATCGAAAGATTAGCGAACTCAGCAATTTATTCCATTCCAGAAGATTCTAAACAAAGCATTCTCAAAAACGAAAGGTGGCCCTAAACTATACACAGATTTATTTGGCCAGCAAGGACAACAGCTAAAAAAATCCCGTCAGTCGCGGTTGTGGAGGTTCAGCAGGTTGCGGTAGGCTCGCGCAATCAGGTAGGGACGTCCGTTTCCATATCGCCTCGCAGGGATCGCCATTGGGCGTTCTTCCACAACAGGGTCTTGATCTTCTGGTCCTTCTTCCTCGGATGGAGCTTCTTCATCGAGGTCCGATTCCATGTGATTCTCTTCTTCTGGATTCTCTTCCATGTGATTTTCCTCCACTGGATTTTCTTCTATCGGGTCTTCCTCTATTGGTTTCTCTTCAGGGTCTCCTTCCTCTTCATCGGAATCGCCTATCATGTCAAACTCTGGGGTGGGTGCTCCTTCGTCCTCTGAATCGCTGTTTACGAAATTGACCTGGGGACCGTTGATCTCATCGTCAGAACTCATCAGCGTGTGGTCTAAGGAAACGCATGACTGTGCATGCTCATCCAAATGCGGCGCTGCTCCAGGGTGGGCCATGGCCTGAAAAGTAAGAGTCATGATTAGACAGTGGAATACATCAAGAATATAGCTAAGTGTACGAAGTATAGAAAGATATGCGGTGGCAGGAACTGAAAATCAATATTAAAATGCTGTGATAATGAATAGTATGAATAAGGGGAAGAACAAGAGAATGATACATATATCACGATTCAAGTTTTATTGCATTCAACTAAAAGTTCGACGGATACAAGATTTCAAACGGAAAGAAATATTTATAAGAGGATGACAACATTATTACTGAAATTAGAAAACATGAAAATTCTTCTTTGATTGCTAGATCGCTGCATTCTCGTCACGCGAGTTGAATCCTGTGTTGGGTCTGCTATATCCTCGAAGTTCGAACTACGCAATAATAATCACTCGGCAGAAGTGGGGAGTGTGGACGAATCTCCTCCCTGTAGCTCTTTCCTTTTTGGGCAACCGTTGATGAGATGTTCGTTGGATCCGCAAATCAGACATTTCCCTTGGGCGCGGCGACAATCCCTCTGAAGATATCCTGGCCTCTTACAGTACCCGCAACACTGGGTCTTCTGTTGCTTCTGTCACGGGGAAACAATTTGGCGCTTCATCTTCTTCTCTATTCCACGTCTAACAGGGATCCCTTTACAATTTGAGACTCCCGTTGTTGCCTGATTCGTCTGCCTTCTCAGTCCTTCAGCTACCTAGTCGTTCATTCGCTCCTGGGCTTCCTTCAGACCTTGCAGTACACTCAGAATCTCAACGGTCTGATTCTGGGGAGTGGAGATAGAGGAAGAGTTGTTGGAAGACATGATCCTAAAACAATAATTTTGAGGATGATATAAGGCATAAGCTGTAAGAATCAAAATATAATATAGATTGGACAAAGATTCAAGAATATCAGATGTGATGAAATTCATTACAAGTGGAAATCAATTGTATGACTCTAAGTCACTTAAACAGAGTATGGTAGTGTAATCGTGATGTATTTCACAATTACAACCACGAAACTTTGCCAAGTCACCTGAAACCCTAGCGAATGGATAGCAGAACACACAGTGGGGATATGGATCAAGAATAACAAGTTTACAACCTAGACCGATAGATGTCTTAGATTGTCAAGCTATACACGGAAAACTGCAATCCCAATCGAAGCAAAACCTGGCTTTGATACCAACTAAACAATGTCATGCCCCGCTTCCCAAAATACGGAATACGAGGGGTTGACAAAGCCAGCCATGCTCCTACGGTCAAGAATACATCCTGCCGTAGTCACACTTCGGCTTCTAGCTTTACATGGTAATCAGTAAAATAATGCCCAGGCAATGAGAAATGCAGTAACTGGAACAAAACAATATAAAGAACTGACCTGATGGAAACAAAAGAGTATAACTCCGGATAGCTAATCAAGGTGTCCGTGATATGCGTCTGGTCCTGGTCTAGGCTAAATCCTCTCCTCACACTGAGCATGCATATTCAGGTCGTCAGAGCGACACAATAGCAATATAATAAAAATAAATCCAAATGACAATTCTAACAGTGATAGTAAATGTATTTAACAGTAAATCAATGACGGTATAGGTATGAACATGCAGTAATCAATGCAGTGGAACAGTAAAAGCATTAAAAGAATATGCCAGGTATGTCAACACAGTAAGTGATGTATATCAATGCCATTATCCCTATCAGTCTCTAAGTCTCACTATACAGGTCACTAAGCCTATCGTCAGTCCAAGTGTGAGAGTCAACCACTCGCGAGTGTCCTCCACCCAAGGGTAGGACCCAAGGACAAGGGACCACGGGCCCAACATGTAACTCACGGTAATAATCATGTACCCTGTAAATATCCATATATCTCCATATATATAAGCCGGCAAAGGACTCCCGAGATTCTGTTGAACTCAGACTCAAACTACCCCACACCCCGTGGTCTACATCAAACGCTAACCATAACCTCAAATACCAATCGGTCTGTGACAAGTCTGCGCGAGAACTGGAGGCAGGACCTCCATCAAGCACGTCCCGACTAATACCTAGGATAAATAGCAGTGTCTGGTGCCTTATCTGTGACACCCATGCAAGAGCTTCCATAAGTGTCCCATACCACTTATAGTCACACGTACACGCGTTCCGCAGACGTCGACAATGCAGTAGAATAATAAGGTTCACTGATTGTGTACAAGTACGTGTCACTTTCACTTATTCACTTATACACGAACACTAACGTACTTGCCACAATCATCACTAATACCTAACACTGGGTAATGCACGTTATCACTAAGTTATCAAAGCAGTGATATATGTATGATATAATGCGTAAACAGTATGTAAAGCATGATTAGGATGTCATGAATCAGTAATCAACCACTTGCAATATTTATCATAAATCAAACGTGTACAGTTTAGCGAAACGATAAACGGGGAATAAATAGTATGATTAGTTATCTGACCAGCGAATTTGGTTTCACGGCAATCGGGTTTCAGGATCATTAGTTATGGCCATTTCCTTTTAAGCGTTCACGGCTGGAAACCCGGTTTCAGAATCGGAAGTCCGTTTCGCAACGCATTTTAATCCCAGTTGGGATCAGATTTTAGCGACGCTACAGTTGAATGAAATCTAGAGTTTTCAGTAAGGTTTTCAACGCAATAGACGATTCTCAATCGCGTCTGTACGTCAGGAGATATACACTGTTCAATACTAGTATGTCAATTCTAATTCTGTTGGGACTGTTATACGTCCACATCTATTAAATTACAGATTTAATAACAAACGATAACGAAACAGGATGAAACAACTTTTGTTGTCTAGCTAACAGATTCACCTATAATAAACAGTGGAGTTCCGCTACCTACGAGTTAAGGAAACAGTGTGGTACCCATTACGGAACAGCACACAGTAAACAGAGTCGCTCTGGACTGCAGTCCAGAGTCGCACTCCGATCCAAATATTATCACAGTTTAAGTACAGAAACAATTAGAAACTTGTATAGGGTTAAAGTTCGTCGAGTTGGATTCGATTTGAACCCTCGAACGCATCATTCCAGTATGTATATAATTTATGGTGATTTTAACGGTTTTCAGATACAAGAAATTTCCAGTTTTACGGGTAACTTGGGGGTAGTCGTTTTAGTCGTTAACGGTCATATTTTCCAGCGAAATTTGTACAAGGTATTCATCACTACAAGGGCCAATATAAACAATCCAGTTCCGTCAAATTAGATAAGTATTCTCATTGGGATCATGTATCAAACAGGTACGTAGTATAATTTATTCAGAAAATAACTACAGAATCTATACGATTTTAGTTTGTAACAAGCATAACTTAGCATGTAGCAAGTAGAGAACTTGCCTGGAGACGATGAATTGCTGGCACGGTATGCACGGGCACGACACACGCGGCAACAACGGTAAGGGTTTGGCCTCAACTGCGGTTTGGCCTCGGCTAGACGTGGAGCTTGGGGGCTCTTGCTGTTGGTAGTCGATATAGAAGGCAGTGGTGTAGCGGGGAGATGAATTCGTCGGCAAGGGTTTGAGAGAGATCAATAGAGAGTGAGGAAGAGATATAGAGAGAGGGAGGAGTGTTGAGAGAGAGAGAGAGAAGTGTAGAGAGAGAAAGATTTAGAGAGAGAGAGAGTGGACAGATGGAAAGAGAGAGTAGAAGGAGATAGAGACAGAGAGTGAGAGAGTGAGATGGGAGGGAACAGAGAGAGAGATTGAGAAAGAGAGAGAGAGTGATATAGAGAGGGAGAGAGAGAGTGAAGAGGAGAGAGAAACAGAGTGAGAGAGAAATAGAGAACAGAGGAAGGGAGATATCAGAGAGATGATGGCAATGGTGATGATGATGCTGCTGCGAGGTAAGCTCTGGTGAGGGGGAGGGGTGTGTAGGTGAGGGTGCTCGAGGAAAGGAGGTGGCCGGTGATGGGTGAGATTGAAGGGAAAAAAAGACGTAGGAGGGCTCGGTTGGGTGCAGAGCTCGAAGGAGGAGGTGGGAACTGGAGCTTGGAGTCGGGTAGGGTGAAGCCGGGGCTTCGGGTAGGCGATGGGAGGAGGTGAGGGAAGTGAGGATGACGACGATGATGGCGGCGTCGAGAGCAAGGAGGTGGTGGTCGGAGTTGAGGGTGATGCCGAGGGGGACCAACGTGGTGGCCAGCGGCGTGGGGTGATAGCGACAGAGGAGGGAAGGTGATGATGGAAGTGTGCTCGGGGAGTGAGGAGCTCGTCGGCGGTGCTGGCGAAGTGGTGGGTTCGAGGGAGAAGCGGTAAAATGGAGGAGAGATAGACGGAGAGAAAAGGAGAGAAAGCGAGAGAGAGAGAACATGAGGGGGAGTGAGATGGAGGAGACGAGGAGAGGTCGAGGGCGCGCGTCGTGGGGTAATGCCCAAGCGAGCGTGGGCGTGGGCGTGGGGTGCGGCGAGAAGAGTGGATCGCGAACAAAGGAATGAGCGGGAGAAAATTATAGCCGTTGGGGAAGAAGGGTTGGGTAGTGGACCGGGTCGGGTAGGAGGCGCGGGCTTGGGCTGGGTTTAAAGAGAAAAGGGGATTTAGTTATTAAAAGGAATGGGCTTAGGGGCCGGGCTGAAGGAAAAACATAAGGAAAAAGAAATTCGATGAGGAGAGTGGGCCAGAGGGATTTAAAAAAAAAGAGAAAAGAAAATGAAGGGCCGGCTGGGCTTGAATAAAAGAAAATGGAGTTTAGTTTTTTAAAATGAAACGGGCTGAGGGTTATTAAGGAAATAGGAAAGTAAAGATTTTGGGTGATATAGGTTAAAGAAAAATGTGATTAATGTGGACTTGGGTTTAGGATAATAATTAGAACTAGGATTTTAGATTAGAATATAAAACAACTAGAGTTAGAAAACTAGAAATATAGTAATATAGGAAAATATTTTGATGAAGAATAAATCTATAGTTTGGGTTTGGGCTAAAAAGGTTTTAAAATAAATTAATAATTATGAATAAAATAAATAATAAAAAGAACTTTATAAGTTAAAGAGAGATACGTACATTGGTATAAAAAGGGGCTGGGTGTTACACAAACCAAGTAGCATACTACCATTTTTAGCAAGACTGTTAATACAACTGTGAGTATCCCAAGCTTCCATTAAGTGATATGCAAACTAGTGTGATACAGTAATGGCCTTTAGGGAATAATAACTAACACTATAGACCCCTACGAGAGATGCAAGTAACCCTACCAATTCTAGAGTTAGGAGACCCAGTCTCAAATCCTTGAGATAGTCTCCTACTGGACCCTAAAACCCGGTTACTTGTGCTCCCCACCTTGGGTCTATCCTAATAAGGAAAAATAAATAATATACAACAATGGCGGCATCATCCTCAACCCGGAAGTGCCCTAATAAAAAAATATTACATTGAATTTTACATGAATGAAAATATAAAACTCTAATCTCATATATAAAAAACCCCGACTATTCAACCATGACGATCCAATAAATCATATCAACAGCAACAAATAACATCTCATGTCATCAACGTAAGTAAATATGCGTATCCCGAAAACTCTCTGACATATAGCAATGAGATCTAGATACCCCGCATATTACACTTACGGTCGCAGATAAGAAACAGAAAAACTACAATGATTAGAATCCATAATATCCATAAACATCATAAACCCGGAATATCTCATATTCCGGATTTCATGCCTAACATGTAAAACTTGCATTTTAGTCTCAAATTGAAAACTCTTTTCAATTGTTTGTCGGAAAATTCAACAAGATTCCCGGCTAAGTGATCGCGTACAATACACAATTGCGACGGAATTTTGATCCGAATCAAAACTTCGTTGCAATCGATCAATTGAGACTAAACGGGTAGGTTTACAATTATACTTACTAGTTTTCACAAAACTAATTAATCAGATTCTAATAAGTGTATCACACACATTACAATGCTCGTAAAGTAACCGAGACATTAGAGTTCCGCACGTAATTAGCAAACTTAACCAATTTTTCCAACACTTGAAAAACAGTGAGCTAAAGTTCCAAAACCGATCATTTTAAGCCAATCCGGGAATCGAAACGAACTCAAAACCCGTCCGAATCTTCGCGAAGGTGGAGAACCAAAAATAACTATCAAATGGAGGGCCTCGGGGGGGAGGGTACCTACCTCTGGGGGATACACGAAGTGTCCCCCAGAAGTAAGCAGACCCGAGAGCGCCCTTTTGGGGTGCTCTCGGGTCACCCAGCCGCAAGGCCAACAGGTGGTGGTCTTGGGGTGTGGGTCCGGCCTCTGATCCCCATCCGGAGTGACCCCGGGGTGCGCACGCTCCACTCCGTGGCTTCTCGGTTCAAACCATGAGCCCGCGAGGTGTGCAAACAACTTAAAACATCAATTTCGAAACTGTTTTTATCCGCAGTTTTTGCGCGACAAAAACGTCGGATTTCTAACTGTCACGACCCGAAATAGCCCGTGACTGGCACTTGAATCATATGAAGTCTATAGGACCCCATCTAATCCAAGTAAGCCAAAAGCCCAGAAATCTAAAACCATTTTAGGGAGTAAATAAAGAAAAATAGTTTAAAGGAATGAAGAAAACATGTTTTAAATCATGGTTTTTAAATAACTAAGCCGAATATGGATTTTTAAAATGTATAGTCTTTTCTGAAAATTTCGGCAGAGTTTCCTTTGAAAAAACTCGCCCAGAACAGGGTACAGCAAGGATAATATATAAGCAATGATGAAAGGCATCCCCAAGCAGAAGCTAGCTCTTCGTCAATTGACGGTCACAACCACGCAAGCAATATAATATACAACGCCGAAAGGCGAGGATCAAAACTCAGAAAGAAACTCAAAATCAACATGAAAACCATAATACTGCTACGCGTGACTCTAAGGTCGAAATAATACATAATTGATTTCTAAGTCTGAAACAATATACAAGTTTTGGTTGATGGAATTTCTAGATACAATGAATAATACAAGTACAATGGTTGTTCTGATGCAAAAGAACCCACCTACCAAAGAAAGTCACCCGTAATGGAAGCAATGTACCAGAAAAGCCGCAATGAAACCTGTACGGCAAAACCTGCAAGAACTGTGGCACAACGGGGGTGGGTTGCCAACTCGTGAATAGAAAATATCTACAAGTAGAAATCGTATGTATGACTCATCCTAGGTCAATACGATCAGGTATATAAATAAACCTCAATATGAATAAGTCTAAAGCATGCTAAACTGGCAATGTAACCTCTATACATAAGTGTAGTGCCAAGTGCTCGTGCCAGTATCTCAGGTAATAGCATATCATAAATATGAGGTATGATCGAATGTAATGAAATCTGTATGTATATAGATCCCGTCCACTCGTCACCCAATGATAATAACCATCATGCATGTAAATATCATAAAGCAGATGCATGGAAAAATGAGGATATAAACCATCTTTGTCCCTCGTGACACATCAAATCATGGAACCGGAGTGTCCAGCATCGACACTCAAAAACATCATGAAAGATATGCCCAGCATCGGCACGTAAATCCTCATATATCGTGCTCCGTCAGTCCGGATCAGCCCACGGGCTCTGTCTGCGGTATCGGCCCTCGGCCCCGGCAGTACGCCCATATCCATCTAACGACTTTGGTCAGTATCCTCCGGATAACCGCCAGGTCCAACCAATCACCGGTAGATAGTAGTCCCTCTTCTAGGCTCACCGTCTACTATACAGCGAATCCGTTCTCGCTCCGGGGTACCATACCGTGTCCACCATGTACCCGTAATCAGCCTCATCCGCCTCCTCGAATCGGGTTTCACATGTCGCTCTCAGCACCGAGAAAACACATGGTGGACGCACTGAAATATCATATCAAGGGTAACAGGGTTTTTAAAATGATTACATATTCTCTTTTGAAATACCCGCGGTTCCCAAATCCAGAAATATCATAGAAACAACATATCTCAATGCGCATAATCGGAAAGCATGATGTATATGACATATAAATGAAGTGCAAGTATAACGGTATATCATGAAGCATGGAATAATAGTATGCACAAACAAGGGTCATATCCTGACGTAATAATACTACTGTGTAGTGACATGGCAATTACCGATGAAGATGTGTGTGAGCCGGCAAGTAAGTGTACGTGGTACATACGCATCATCGGTAATGGTGCTGGTGTCCTAGCAGCATGATTGTAATATATCAATAAACACAAGCAATGCAATGCAAATAGCATGAATATGAAGAATCAAATAATCAACGCAACAGTGAAGAATCTACCTCAATAAACATATCATGCAGCTTTGCCATTTGAAATAAGACGAATCAGGATTATTGGTAAAATAAGGGCTACGGTTTTTAAGAAAAGATGCGTCGTTTGAAAATATCCATAGAATCCCTTTTGCCTATCTTTAAAATATCCTGATCCGTTAGTTTTGAAAAATGGTATGACTCGGGTATAGTCTAATGTCTACTAAGTAATCTATATCCAACTATCAAGTCAATCGGGAGGGCTATAGAAACAACCTACATCTGAGTCGATATATGTATATAAATATAATAGTCGATGATCCCGCCTCAATAGTATCACAAACGATACAATCTACATCGTATAATATCCTCGAGTCATGAGTGTGGATCTATCATCAATATAAAGCTCGTACGGTAAATCGTCGTACGACATCCCAATAGCTGGGTACGGGTCAAAATCACATTCATCTCATCAATATCTGGTATCCTTATCATCATATCACGTGATCTGCGGTACTGATCTAAGTCTAGTACAATCGATAGCATCTAAACAAATATAAGCACGTGTGTAAAACACACGTCCAAAGGCCCGCTAAAATATCGTATCGTTTCCCAAATACGAATCACATCATATCGCCGATCTCACAGCACCATGCCCAAAACTCATCGACTCATCTTCAGTATCATACACTATCCTCATCATCATGATATAAGTGTAGCAATAAGCATGGGTGTGCGTGTGGGTGTAAACCTATGCTAGGGTTCGCAACTAGGAAAATACACTAGTTCACTTCTAACCCTAAATATCCATAGTACACCTAACACATCTATGATCTCTATGTCACTCAATAAGCTATAATATATATAGTATATATAGTATACTAGACATCGAAATGCGGGGGTGCTATACGCTATCCACCCGATTTCCCCCGTAGATATAATCTACTCACCAGGTCTTCGCTCGCCGAAATCGATGACGCCGCGCTTCTTCGCCTCGGAATCCTTGCGAGGGTACCTATAATAATAAACCACCGCAATACGTATTAAAATCGAGGCAGAAAACCAATACAACGCGCAGTGTGCTCATAGGTTGGAACCTATGGCCTAAACGTGCAAATCAATCAAACAATCCCTGTTGTCGATGTACGAACACCCGACAACCAAATACAAATCCAAATATCAAGAAAGTGCATTTTAAAATACGTAAAACATAGCCTAAAACACACCAAAATGCTCCCAGATTTTCCTCAGGTGACAATTAGCCAAAACTGCATATAGGAGAAGTCTATTTTAGTGCAAAAGGGGCCATGAACCAAATCTGGGACCCAATTTCCCTAATCTGGCCGCAAATTATGGCCAGAATGATGATATCTGCGGCCTGGGGTTAGAGTTAGGGGCTTAGGTCTCTGTAATAGCTTCTTAGGTGCCTACACGACACCCAGTAATCCCAAAATCAATTTTAGTGGCCCCGGATTGCTCCAGATTCCAAAAATACCCTCACAAATCACACATTTATCCGTTGTCGGGGTTTCTAAATCTGTATTCCGGGTTTCAAGTCTCTGGGTCATAATTCAAGCACTAGGGTGTTGGGGTGGCCTCTACTGATCTCAATTTCACAACACAACTCTCAATTCTCTCAAACCCTAACTAGGTTTTCCTTAAGTCCACAACATCACACAATATCGAATCAAGTTTAACATAGGGGTATAAGTAAAGCAAAACTAATCTAATGGTTCAGTAAATACCTCATTTGGCAACTCAAGAAAATTCTTGAGTTGCCCCAAGTGGCCAAATTCCTTGCTTTCTTGGTCCAATGTTTAGATCTTGAGTTTGTGCACATTTTTTGTGAAAAGGGAGTGGGATTTTGATTTTGTTTTTTAGGTGATTTGGGACTTGAAGAAGGGAGGGAGAAGAGGGAGGGGCAGCTGCTGAAGGAGAAGAGGAGGAGGGAGAGGAAATGGTGAAAGAAATGGCTAAGTCTACACTAACCCTTCTCTTTTCTCTCTCACCCATACCTACTACCATATTCCCTTTTCTTTTTCTTTTCTTTTCTTTTCTTTTCCCTCTAAATCCTTTCTCACTCAAATAGTAAACCCAAACAACATGGTAGAAAATAAAACACAAGTGTAGAAAAATGATATGTGCATGTTTTGCACAAAACAACCCCAAAATCGGATTAGCGATTTTTAATCGCGATTAGCACTAAATTAGCATATAATTAATCAAAAAAACTTAAAAATGGCTTAATCCCATAAAATACCCTATTTTGGAATTTTCCATAATTTTTCCAAAATTTTCCCCATTTATTTGTATTTAATTATACCGAAATATTAAAATATTCATTAAAATAATATTAAATTATAAAAATTCCCAAAAATAATATTTTATTATTTTGAAATGTTACAATCTTCTCCCGTTAAAGAAATTCGGTCCCCGAATTTAAATTTAACCCCCCAAATTCTAAAACATTTCAGTAAAAACCCAAATTGTCGGGGCTCCGAAATCATCAATACATAAAACTCATCATAGCGCAATGCATGAGCATAAGTAATGAGCAGATAGCTCAAAAACGAAACTCTGTCAAGTATCCCGCAATCATCGGAGTTATGGTAAAGACACATATGTCGAATCCAATACAAAACCAAATACGATATAAATCAGAACTATACATGTAAATATCGAATCTATACATGTAAATAGCAGAAGTAAATGCATGCCAAATATATCCAGGTACTGTCCTCTGACTAGTCCTACTCAGTACGAAAACACATAGCAAATAACATAAAACGTACTGCTCCATAAAAATCAATCCCAAAATGTATATAAGAATACCCTATGCGTCTGGTGAGCACGGAATCAAAATCCATGTATGTGCCATACATGTGCACAGAAACAACATCTAGGTGCAACGGGTGTGCACGAAGCATCTGTCATAGGCAACGTGTGTGCCTGACAGCAAAATCAGGTGCATCTGACATGCACGAAAAATCCCGATTTAGTGCATCTGGTGTGCACCAAAATCGTATATCAAAACATGCGCCCAACATGCGCGAAAGTCCAAATCGGTGCATCCATCATGCACGAATAAAAGCTAAATCCTGCGCACTCAACATGCACGAAATCACGAAATCCAATAGCAAGCGTCGAACATGCGCAAATCCAATCAAATGCACGGAGTGCAAGAAATCAACATCAATATCAGAATCCAAAATCGACATGTCGGATGACATCAAATCGAAGTCAGGTGCAACCGTAGTGCACCAAATATAAATACCCAGTAAGTGCAACCATGGTGCATAAAAACAAATATAATGAAACTCAGCCATCACAACCAAATCATGCAAATAGAACGCCAAAAATACCGAAATCCAAAGTGACGGATACGTGATAGTCAAAATACAAAATCACAAATCATAATTACCGTCATCGGTATATCCAATGCTAGCAGCGCAAGATATCTACTTGCCTCTTGCTCACTGTCTGGCGTCCTCATCTTCTCTGTGGATTACCAATCCCGCAATCCATAGGCTCATCGGCCCTGTCAGGTATGCTAACGGAAACGATTCCGTCCTGGAACTTTTTTGGTCATCTCTCGATCAATTCTCACGACCATTCGTAAAGTAGCGCGTCACTGGCGCCGACCTCCAGTCCTCCGAATACACGTCACACATCTGATCCGGGTGCAAATCTTATTGCAGCAGTGTCCTGGAAGGAATCTTGCTTAAGGTCTCTTCCAATCTCGCCTAAGCCGAACCGTACGGAGGCTGTACTCATACACAATCTCTTCTCGCTCTCTGGACAACCGCATTCTCAGTACAGCATTTACTCGGAAGCTGGTCGCAAACGCTTCTGTAAACATATCGTATCTCTGATGTCAGCGGAGTGGAACGTCATCTCGTCGAAATTTCGTGAGAACTCTTTACTCCACTTTGTTCCAATGTCGACTGATTTGGACTCGTCTACTCGTGACTGCATGGACTACGCTCCAATGGCTATACTCGTATCTGGAGTCTCCCAAGCAATGTGTCCCATCACATAATATCCGAAAGGTGCCGAACCATACGATCGATTTGTCAAAAACTCAGAATCCCCCAAGAGCTCAACATCTTGGGTGCAGTTTAATAGTATCGAGTACATGCCACAGCATCGGTGGTCCAACTGTAGAAGGGCAAACCCAAGCCTCACTAATGGCGCCGCGGAACTGCCGCAAACCCTAAGGTTCAAAGGCTTTCACACGGTCATTATGTCGAGTTAGGGTTTCATTCTTCTAGTGGTCCATAGAATCGCTTGCATGTCTTTCCAAATACTTTAAACTTGGAATAAGGATTTCTGACATTCGATCGTCGCTATCGACTCTCAACGAATCTGCGTGAAGTCGTCTCTAGCTGGAATCAATCTATCTGATGACCTCGCATCAGGTAAGCGAACGAACCACATGTCCTAGTCATTCACCCTTGGGTGACTAGCGACTTACCATCAATATCTCTAAGTATATGCTCAAGCTGCAGTAGCTCCAATCATCTGGGCGACATCTCGTCATTCGCAGCAACAACTGGCTCATTCGTCCGTACGCTGAACAGCGCCTCAATCATCATGAATAAGAGACATATCAATGGTCATCACATCCTGGCTGGCCTTTATCAGTAGCTCAACCCTCTGGTACCGATCGGCACGTCCGAGAAATCTCGTAAAGGCGATCTGTCAAACGCTCAAGGCGCGAAAACACAATAAAACGAAGCCTCTATATGCAATCGTATGTCTCTGGAATCATGTCCTGGTCAGTCCTCGTCCACGACGAGCTCATGCTGACGCAACTCGAGCCGTAGCTCACTCTGCCCGTGCAATCGTTGCAGCAAAATCATAACCAGAATCGATGAGGATAGATCATAGGAATGAATATAATACTGTGCAAGGAAATGTACATCCTAAGGTTTCTTAAGCGGAGTGGCGTGTCGTAAGTATGCCGCGGAACATACGTACGGTACGTCCCTCAACTCAAGCTACCTACTCCATCAACCAAGGGTCATCCTACGCGACGAAAGTTCGGGTATAATACCCCCTCGGCTAAGTTTAAGTTCCGTAAGGTCAAGCCTAAGTTCCGTATATATATAAATGCCCTAGGCTCCACATAGTCAAACTTAGACTCGAACCAAGATTAACCTAGAGCTCTGATACCAACTTTGTCACGACCCGAAATAGCCCGTGACTGGCACTTGAATCATATGAAGTCTATAGGACCCCATCTAATCCAAGTAAGCCAAAAACCCAGAAATCTAAAACTATTTTAGGGAGTAAATAAAGAAAACTAGTGTAAAGGAATGAAGAAAACATGTTTTAAATCAGGGTTTTTAAATAACTAAGCCGAAAATGGATTTTTAAAATGTATAGTATTTTCTGAAAATTTCGGCAGAGTTTCCTTTGTAAAAACTGGCCCCGAACAGGGTACAACAAGGATAATATATAAGCAAAGATAAAAGGCTTCCCCAAGCAGAAGCTAGCTCTTCGTCAATTGACGGTCACAATCACGCAAGCAATATAATATACAACGCCGAAAGGCGAGGATCAAAACTCAGAAAGAAACTCAAAATCAACATGAAAACCATAATGCTGCTACACGCGACTCTAAGGTCGAAATAGTACATAACTGATTTCTAAGTCTGAAACAATATACAAGTTTTGGTTGATGGAATTACTAGATACAATGAATAATACATGTACAATGGTGGTTTTGATACAAAAGAACCCACCTACCAAAGCAAGTCACCCGTAATGGAAGCAATGTGCCAGAAAAGCCGCAATGAAACCTGTACGGCAAAACCTGCAAAAACTGTGGCACAACGGGGGTGAGTTGCCAACTCGTGAATAGAAAATATCTACAAGCAGAAATCGTTTGTATAACTCATCCTAGGTCAATACGATCAGGTATATAAATAAACCTCAATATGAATAAGTCTGAAGTATGCTAAACTGGCAATGTAACCTCTATACATAAGTGTAGTGCCAAGTGCTCGTGCCAGTATCTCAGGTAATAGCATATCATAAATATGAGGTATGATCGAATGTAATCAAATCTGTATGTATGTGGATCCCGTCCACTCGTCACCCAATGACAATAACCATCATGCATGTAAATATCATAAAGCAGATGCATGGAAAAATGAGGATATAAACCATCTGTGTCCCTCACTACACATCAAATCATGGAACCGGAGTGTCCAACATCGACACCCAAAAACATCATGAAAGCTGTGCCCAGCATCGGCACATAAATCCTCATATATCGGGCTCCGTCAGTCCGGATCAGCCCACGGGCTCTTTCTACGGTATCGGCCCTCGGCCCCGGTAGTACGCCCATATCCATCTAACGACTCTGGTCAGTATCCTCCGGATAACCGCCAGGTCCAACCAATCACCGGTAGGTAGTAGTCCCTCTGCCAGGCTCACCGTCAACTACACAGCGAATCCGTTCTCGCCCCGGGGTACCATACAGGGTCCACCATATACCAGCAATCGGCCTCATCCGCCTCCTCGAATCGGGTTTCACATGTCGCTCTCAGCACCGAGAAAACACATGGTGGACGCACTGAAATATCATATCAAGGGTAACCGGGTTTTTAAAAAGATTATATATTCTCTTTTGAAATACCCACGGTTCCCAAATCCAGAAATATCATGGAAACAACATATCTCAATACGCATAATCAAAAAGCATGATGTATGTGACATATAAATGAAGTGCAAGTATAACGGTATATCATGCAGCATGGAATAATAGTATGCACATACAAGGGTCATATTCTGACGCAATAATACTACTGTGTAGTGACATGGCAATTACCGATGAAGATGTGTGTGAGCCGGCAAGTAAGTGTACGTAGTATATACGCATCATCGGTAATGGTGCTGGTGTCCTAGCAGCATGATTGTAATATATCAATAAACACAAGCAATGCAATGCAAATAGCATGAATATGAAGAATCAAATAATCAACGCAACAGTGAAGAATCTACCTCAATAAACATATCATGCAGCTTTTCCATTTGAAATAAGACGAATCAGGGTTTTTGGTAAAATAAGGGCTATGGTTTTTAAGAAAAGATGCGTCGTTTGAAAATATCCATAGAATCCGTTTTGCCTATCTTTAAAATATCCTGATCCGTTAGTTTTGAAAAATGGTATGACTCGGGTATAGTCTAATGTCTACTAAGTAATCTACATCCAACTATCAAGTCAATCGGGAGGGCTATGGAAACCACCTACATCTGAGTCGATATATGTATATAAATATAAAAGTCGGTCATCCCGCCTCAATAGTATCACATACGATACAATCTACATCGTATAATATCCTCGAGTCATGAGTGTGGATCTGTCATCAATATAAAGCTCGTACGGTAAATCATCGTACGACATCCCAATAGCTGGGTACGGGTCAATATCATATTCATCTCATCAATATCTCGTATCCTTATAATCAAATGACGTGATCTGCGGTACTGATCTAAGTCTAGTACAATCGATAGCATCTAAACAAATATAAGCACGTGTGTAAAACACACGTCCAAAGGCCCGCTAAAATTTCATATCGTATCCCAAATACGAATCACATCATATCGCTGATCTCACGGCACCATGCCCAAAACTCATCGACTCATCTTCAGTATTATACACTATCTTCATCATCATGATATAAGTGTAGCAATAAGCATGTGTGTGCGTGTGGGTGTAAACCTATGCTAGGGTTCGCAACTAGGAAAATAGACTAGTTCACTTCTAATCCTAAATATCCATAGTACACCTAACACATCTATGATCTCCATGTCACTCAATAAGCTATCATATATATAGTATATATAGTATACTAGACATCGAAATGCGGGGGTGCTATACGCCATCCACCCGATTATAATCTACTCACCTGGTCTTCCCTCTCCGAAATCGATGACGCCGCACTTCTTCGCCTCGGAATCCTTGCTAGGGTACCTACAATAATAAACCGTCGCAATACGTATTAAAATCGAGGCAGAAAACCAATACAGCGCACAGTGTGCTCATAGTTTGGAACCTATGGCCTAAACGTGCAAATCAATCAAACAATCCCTGTTGTCGATGTACGAACACCCGACAACCAAATACAAATCCAAATATCAAGAAAGTGCATTTTAAAATATGTAAAACATAGCCTAAAATACACCAAAATTCTCCCAGATTTTCCCCAGGTGACAATTAGCCAAAACTGCATATAGTAGGGGTCTATTTTAGTGCAAAAGGAGCCATGAACCAAATCTGGGACCCAATTTTCCTGATCTGGCCGCAAATTGCGGCCAGAATGAATATATCTGCGGCCTGGGGTTGGAGTTAGGGGCTCGGGTCTCTGTAGTAGCTTCCTAGGTGCCTGCACGACTCCCAGTAATCCCAAAATCAATTTTAGTGGCCCCGGGTTGCTCCAGATTCCAAAAATACCCTCACAAATCACACATTTATCCGGTGTCGGGGTTTCTAAATCCGTATTCTGGGTTTCAATTCTCTGGTTCATAATTCAAGCACAAGGGTGTTGGGATGGCCTCTACTGATCTCAATTTCACAACACAACTCTCAATTCCCTCAAACCCTAACTAGGTTTTCCTTAAGTCCACAACATCACTCGATATCGAATCAATTTTAACATAGGGGTATAAGTAATTCAAAACTAATCTAATGGTTCAGTAAATACCTCATTAGGCAACTCAAGAAAATTCTTGAGTTGCCCCAAGTGGCCAAATTCCTTGCTTTCTTGGTCCAATGTGTAGATATTGAGCTTGTGCACATTTTTTGTGAAAAGAGAGTGGGGTTTTGAGTTTGTTTTTGAGGTGATTTGGGACTTGAAGAGGGGAGGGAGAAGAGGGAGAGGAAGCAGCTGAAGGAGAAGAGGAGGAGGGAGAGGAAATGGTGAAAGAAATGGCTAAGTCAACACTAACCCTTCTCTTTTCTCTCTCACCCATACCTACTACTATATTCCCCTTTTCTTTTTCTTTTCTTTTCTTTCCCCTCTAAATCCTTTCTCACTCAAATAGTAAACCTAAACAACATGGTAGAAAATAAAACACGAGTGTAGAAAAATGATATATGCATATTTTGCACAAAACACCCCAGAATCCGATTAGCGATTTTTAATCGCGATTAGCACTAAATTAGCATATAATTAATCATGAAAACTTAAAAATGGATTAATCCCATAAAATACCCTATTTAGGAATTTTCCATAATTTTTCCATAATTTTCCCCATTTATTTGTATTTAATTATACCGAAATATTAAAATATTCATTAAAATAATATTAAATTATAAAAATACCCAAAAATAATATTTCATTATTTTGAAATGTTACAATCTTCCCCCGTTAAAGAAATTCGGTCCCCGAATTTAAATTTAAACCCCCAAATTCTAAAACATTTCAGTAAAAACCCAAATTGTCGGGGCTCCGAAATTATCAATACATAAAACGCATCATAGCGCAATGCATGAGCATAAGTAATGAGCAGATAGCTCAAAAACGAAACTCCGTCAAGCATCCCGCAATCACCGGACTTATGGTAAAGACACATATGTCGAATCCAATACAAAACCAAATATGATATAAATCAGAACTATACATGTAAATATCGAATCTATACATGTAAATAGCAGAAGTAAATGCATGCCAAATATATCCAGGTACTGTCCTCTGACTAGTCCTACTCAGTACAAAAACACATAGCAAATATCATAAAACGGACTGCTCTATAAAAATCAATCCCAAAATGTATATAAGAATACCCTATGCGTCTGGTGCGCACGGAATCAAAATCCATGTATGTGCCATACATGTGCACAGAAACAACATCTAGGTGCAACGGGTGTGCACGAAGCATCTGTCATAGGCAACGTGTGTGCCTGACAGCAAAATCAGGTGCATCTGACATGCACGAAGAATCCCGATTTAGTGCATCTGGAGTGCACCAAAATCGTATCTCAAAACATGCGCCCAACATGCGCGAAAGTCCAAATCGGTGCATCCATCATGCATGAATAAAAGCTAAATCCTGCGCACTCAACATGCACGAAATCATGAAATCCAATAGCAAGCATCGAACATGCGCAAATCCAATCAAATGCACGGAGTGTAAAAAATCAACATCAATATCAGAATCCAAAATCGACATGTCGGATGACATCAAATCGAAGTCAGGTGCAACCGTAGTCGACCAAATATAAATACCCAGTAAGTACAACCATGGTGCATAAAAACAAATATCATGAAACTCGGCCATCACAACCAAATCATGCAAATAGAACGCCAAAAATACCGAAATCCAAAGTGACGGATACGTGATAGTCAAAACACAAAATCACAAATCATAATTACCGTCTTCGGTATATCCAATGCTAGCAGCGCAAGATATCTACTTGCCTCATGCTCACTGTCTGGCGTCCTCATCTTCTCTGTAGATTACCAATCCCGCAATCCATAGGCTCATCGGCCCTGTCAGGTATGCTAACGGAAACGATTCCGTCCTGGCACTTTTCTGGTCATCTCTCGATCAATTCTCACGACCACTCGTAAAGTAGCACGCCACTAGCGCCGACCTCCAGTCCTCCGAATACACGTCACACATCTGCTCCGGGTGCAAATCTTATTGCAGCAGTGTCCTGGAAGGAATCCTGCTTAAGGTCTCTTCCAATCTCGCCTAAGCCGAACCATACGGAGGCTGTACTCATACATAATCTCTTCTCGCTCTCTGGACAACCGCATTCTCAGTACAGCATTTACTCGGAAGCTGGTCGCATCCCAACGCCTCTGTAAACATATCGTATCTCTGATGTCAGCGGAGTAGAACGTCAACTCCTCGAAATTTCGTGCGAACTCTTTACTCCACTTTGTTCCAATATCGACTGATTCGGACTCGTCTACTCATGACTTCATGGACTACGCTCCAATGGCTATACTCGTATCTGGAGTCTCCCAAGCAATGTGTCCTATCATATAATATCCGAAAGGTGCCGAAACATCCGATCGTTTTGTCAAAACCTCATAATCCCCCAAGAGCTCAACATCTTGGGTGCAGTTTAATAGTATCGAGTACATGCCACAGCATCGGTGGTCCAACCGTAGAAGGGCAAACCCAAGCCTCACTAATGGCGCCGCGGAACTGCCGCAAACCCTAAGGTTCAAAGGCTTTCATACGGTCAAATGACGAGTTAGGGTTTCATTCTTCTAGAGGGTCCATAGAATCGCTTGCATGTCTTTCCGAATACTTTAAACTTGGAATATGGGTTTCTGACATTCGATCGTCGTTATCGACTCTCAACGAATCTGCGTGAAGTCCTTTCTCGCTGGAATCAATCTATCTGATGACCTCGCATCGGGTAAGGGAACGAACCACATGTCCTAGTCATTCACCCTCGGGTGACTAGCGACTTACCATCAATATCTCTAAGTTTATGCTCAAGCTGCAATAGCTCCAATCATCTGGGCGACATCTCGTCATTCGCAACAACAACTGGCTCATTCGTCCGCACGCTGAACAGTGCCTCAATCATCATGAATAAGCGACATATCAATGGTCATCACATCCTGGCTAGCCTCTATCAGTGGCTCAACCCTCTGGTACCGATCGGCACGTCCGAGAAATCTCGTAAAGGCAATCTGTCAAACGCTCAAGGCGCGAAAACACAATAAAACGAAGCCTCTATATGCAATCGTATGTCTCTGGAATCACGCCCAGGTCAGTCCTCATCCACGACGAGCTCATGCTGACGCAACTCGAGCCGTAGCTCACTCTGCCCGTGCAATCGTGGCAGCAAAATCATAACCAGAATCGATGAGGATAGATCATACGAATGAATATAATACTGTGCAAGGAAATGTACATCCTAAGGTTTCTTAAGCGGAGTGCCGTGTCGCAAGTATGCCGTGGAACATACGTACGGTACGTCCCTCTACTCAAGGTACCTACTCCATCAACCAAGGGTCATCCTACGCGACGAAAGTTCGGGTATAATACCCTCTCGACTAAGTCTATGTTCCGTAAGGACAAGCCTAAGTTCCGTATATATATAAACGCCCTAGGCTCCACATAGTCAAACTTAGACTCGAACCAAGGTTAACCTAGCGCTCTGATACCAACTTTGTCACGACCCGAAGTAGCCCGTGACTGGCACTTGAATCATATGAAGTCTATAGGACTCCATCTAATCCAAGTAAGCCAAAAGCCCAGAAATCTAAAACCATTTTAGGGAGTAAATAAAGAAAACTAGTTTAAAGGAATGAAGAAAACATGTTTTAAATCATGGTTTTTAAATAACTAAGCCGAATATGGATTTTTAAAATGTATAGTCTTTTCTGAAAATTTCGGCAGAGTTTCCTATGTAAAAACTGGCCCCGAACAGGGTACAACAAGGATAATGTATAAGCAATGATAAAAGGCATCCCCAAGCGGAAACTAGCTCTTCGTCAATTTACGGTCACAACCACGCAAGCAATATAATATACAACGCCGAAAGTCGAGGATCAAAACTCAGAAAGAAACTCAAAATCAACATGAAAATCATAATACTGCTACGCGTGACTCTAAGGTCGAAATAATACATAACTGATTTCTAAGTCTGAAACAATATACAAGTTTTATTTGATGGAATTTCTAGATACAAATAAAAATACATGTACAATGGTGGTTCTGATGCAAAAGAACCCACCTACCGAAGCAAGTCACACGTAATGGAAGCAATGTGCCAGAAAAGCCGCAATGAAACCTGTACGGCAAAACCTGCAAGAACTGTGGCACAACGGGGGTGAGTTGCCAACTCGTGAATAGAAAATATCTACAAGCAGAAATCGTATGTATGACTCATCCTAGGTCAATACGATCAGGTATATAAATAAACCTCAATATGAATAAGCCTGAAGCATGCTAAACTGGCAATATAACCTCTATACATAAGTGTAGTGCCAAGTGCTCGTGCCAGTATCTCAGGTAATAACATATCATAAATATGAGGTATGATCGAATGTAATCAAATCTGTATGTATGTGGATCCCGTCCACTCGTCACCCAAAGACAATAACCATCATGCATGTAAATATCATAAAGCAGATGCTTGGAAAAATGAGGATATAAACCATCTGTGTCTCTCGCGACACATCAAAACATAGAACCGGAGTGTCCAGCATCGACACTCGAAAATATCATGAAAGCTGTGCCCAGCATCGGCACGTAAATCCTCATATATCGGGCTCCGTCAGTCCGGATCAGCCCACGGGCTCTGTCTGCGGTATCGTCCCTCGGCCCCGGCAGTACGCCCATATCCATTTAACGACTCTGGTCAGTATCCTCCGGATAACCACCAGGTCCAACCAATTACCGGTAGGTAGTAGTCCCTCTGCCAGGCTCACCGTCTATTACACAGCGAATCCGTTGTCGTCTCGGGGTACCATACTGTGTCCACCATGTACCCGCAATCGGAATCATCCGCCTCCTCGAATCGGGTTTCACATGTCGCTCTCAGCACCGAGAAAACACATGGTGGACACACTGAAATATCATATCAAGGGTAACCGGGTTTTTTAAATGATTACATATTCTCTTTTGAAATACCCGCGGTTCCCAAATCCAGAAATATCAGGAAAACAACATATCTCAATGCGCATAATCAGAAAGCATGATGTATGTGACATATAAATGAAGTGCAAGTATAACGGTATATCATGCAGCATGAAATAATAGTATGCACACACAAGGGTCATATCCTGACGCAATAATACTACTGTGTAGTGACATGGCAATTACCGATGAAGATGTGTGTGAGCCGGCAAGTAAGTGTACGTGGTACATACGCATCATCGGTAATGGTGCTGGTGTCCTAGCAGCATGATTGTAATATATCAATAAACACAAGCAATGCAATGCAAATAGCATGAATATGCGGAATCAAATAATCAACGCAACAGTGAAGAATCTACCTCAATAAACATATCATGCAGCTTTGCCATTTGAAATAAGACGAATCAGAGTTTTTGGTAAAATAAGGGCTACGGTTTTTATGAAAAGATGTGTCGTTTGAAAATATCCATAGAATCCCTTTTGCCTATCTTTAAAATATCCCGATCCGTTAGTTTTGAAAAATGGTATGACTCGGGTATAGTCTAATGTCTACTAAGTAATCTACATCCAACTATCAAGTCAATCGGGAGGGGTATGGAAACCACCTACATCCGAATCGATATATGTATATAAATATAATAGTCGGTGTTCCCGTCTCAATAGTATCACATACGATACAATCTACATCGTATAATATCCTCGAGTCATGAGTGTGGATCTATCATCAATATAAAGCTCGTACGGTAAATCGTCGTACGACGTCCCAATAGCTGGGTACGGGTCAATATCACATTCATCTCATCAATATCTGGTATCCTTATCATCATATCACGTGATCTGCGGTACTGATCTAAGTCTAGTACAATCGATACCATCTAAAGTGTAAAATACACGTCCAAAGGCCCGCTAAAATCTCGTATCGTATCCCAAATACGAATCACATCATATCGCCGATCTCACAGCACCATGCCCAAAAATCATCGACTCATCTTCAGTATCATACACTATCCTTATCATCGTGATATAAGAGTAGCAATATGCATGTGTGTGTGTGTGGGTGTAAACCTATGCTAGGGTTGGCAACTAGGAAAATACACTAGTTCACTTCTAACCCTAAATATCCATAGTACACCTAACACATCTATGATCTCCATGTCACTCAATAAGCTATCATATATATAGTATATATAGTATACTAGACATCGAAATGCGGGGGTACTATACGCTATCCACCCGATTTCCCCCGTAGATATAATCTACTCACCTGGTCTTCGCTCGCCGAAATCGATGACGCCGCGCTTCTTCGCCTCGGAATCCTTGCGAGGGCACCTACAATAATAAACCGTCGCAATACGTATTAAAATCGAGGCAGAAAACCAATACAGCGCACAGTGTGCTCATAGGTTGGAACCTATGGCCTAAACGTGCAAATCAATCAAACAATCCCTGTTGTCGATGTACGAACACCCGACAACCGAATACAAATCCAAATATCAAGAAAGTGCATTTTAAAATACCTAAAACATAGCCTAAAACACAACAAAATGCTCCTAGATTTTCCCCAGGTGACAATTAGCCAAAACGGCATATAGGAGGGGTCTATTTTAGTGCAAAAGGAGCCATGAACCAAATCTGGTACCCAATTTCCTTGATCTGGCCGCAAATTGCTGCCAGAATGAATATATCTGCGGCCTGGGGTTGGAGTTAGGGGCTCGGGTCTCTGTAGTAGCTTCCTAGGTGCCTGCACGACTCCCAGTAATCCCAAAATCAATTTTAGTGGCCCCGGGTTGCTCCAGATTCCAAAAATACCCTCACAAATCACACATTTATCCGGTGTCGGGGTTTCTAAATCCGTATTCCAGGTTTCAAGTCTATTTTTTGGGTCATAATTCAAGCACTAGGGTGTTGGGGTGGCCTCTACTGATCTCAATTTCACAACACAACTCTCAATTCTCTCAAACCCTAACTAGGTTTTCCTTAAGTCCACAACATCACTCGATATCGAATCAAGTTTAACATAGGGGTATAAGTAAAGCAAAACTAATCTAATGGTTCAGTAAATACCTCATTTGGCAACTCAAGAAAATTCTTGAGTTGCCCCAAGTGGCCAAATTCCTTGCTTTCTTGGTCCAATGTTTAGATCTTGAGTTTGTGCACATTTTTTGTGAAAAGGGAGTGGGGTTTTGATTTTGTTTTTTAGGTGATTTGGGACTTGAAGAAGGGAGGGAGAAGAGGGAGGGGCAGCTGCTGAAGGAGAAGAGGAGGAGGGAGAGGAAATGGTGAAAGAAATGGCTAAGTCTACACTAACCCTTCTCTTTTCTCTCTCACCCATACCTACTACCATATTCCCTTTTCTTTTTCTTTTCTTTTCTTTTCCCTCTAAATCCTTTCTCACTCAAATAGTAAACCCAAACAACATGGTAGAAAATAAAACACAAGTGTAGAAAAATGATATGTGCATGTTTTGCACAAAACACCCCCAAAATCCGATTAGCGATTTTTAATCGCGATTAGCACTAAATTAGCATATAATTAATTATAAAAATTTAAAAATGGCTTAATCCCATAAAATACCCTATTTTGGAATTTTCCATAATTTTTCCAAAATTTTCCCCATTTATTTGTATTTAATTATACCGAAATATTAAAATATTTATTAAAATAATATTAAATTATAAAAATTACCAAAACTAATATTTTATTATTTTGAAATATTACACTAACGTCGCTGCAAGTTATCCTAATGTTCTAGCTTGGCTCTGATACCATGAAAGTCCAGCTTAGCACCGTCAAGGGGTTCAAGAGGCATCAAGCATGCCAAATTTTAATTTTATTTGGTGCAAAGATAGACTCACAAGATCACTCTTAGAATAAGGTTATGGCTTTGTGATGCGATTAACAAAAGAGAAGAAAAGAGCATACAACCTTTGTAGTTCGAGTCCTTCTCTTCTAAAGCTCCGGGATGAAGTCCACGCGGCTCTGCAAGGCTCATCTCCAAGTTGAACGAACCTCCTTCGTGATCATCGCGCAAAAGACGATCCTCCCGAAGTCCACAAGCTTAAGCTAACCCTTCACTAATCTAATTAGTGAAGACAACACTCCACATCAAATTGCTAATCTAATGTGAGATGGTGAAGTAGGGGTTTAATTTGCTCACTAGGGTTTTCACAAGTTTAATGATTCACATCACATTTGAGGGTTTGAACTTGGAAGTGAGATGAAGAAAATTGTAGAGAACAAGAGGAGGCAAGAGCTCAAGAAATGCTAAGGAATGAAATCAAGAACCAAGAGCAAGCCTAGAATGAATGAATAAAATGAATAATATCTATCCTCACTTATTCAAGCATGGATTAAATTGCAATTCTAAATTGCAACCATGCTTGAATAGTGAGTCTAGACTAATATTATATCATAAAAACCCATGCCTTAACCATACCCAAAATATCTCCATAATTTTCACCTCATTTTTCCATTTTCTAAAAATAGAAAAACATGCCATGCTTCATAGATATATATATATATATATCAAATATACATTAATATATATATATATATATATATAAATAAACAATTAGTGAGATAATGATATTAGTTAAGATATAATTATATCACATCTAATATATATCATTTTATTAAATCAACACTTGATCTAATAATCCGGTTATATCACATATAACCGACTAATATCATTAATCTGAATATCACATTATCAAACCAATACTTGATTTGATAATCCGGTTATATCATATATAACATGACAGACATCAGATAACTGCCAGATTATAATACGGTATCACATAATCATATTTAATCAAGCCCACGCACATATCAACATATGTGCCCTACTTCGTTTCGCTCGAACCAGGAAACTTCTGTGTGGGACTCTAAAGACTCGTCAATACGCCAGCAGTAGGTGATGATCACATCAGTCGCCTACAAGCCGTCAGCGGTACTAGCTTGACGTAACGGATACCCGGGTATTGAGCGATATAAAGATCAACAAGCAAGATCGTCCATACTCTCCATGAAGCCTATCAATAACACTACCGTACAGTCCGGTCTCTTTGTCCGATATGTCACATATCAAGTCTAGGTGTGGTAAACGTCAGACCCCAATAACGTGATAAGTCATGCCGATGTCGGCCTATAACGGTTCGAGAAACTACTGATAACTCTTATCAGTAAATCTCAGCAGCAGCCCTGGCCAGGGACTTCCAGTTATAGCCAATCTAGCATAGCGCAACATCAACCCCCAAGACCGGGAGAGACGAAACCCTTCCTATCACTCATTGCCTCCATGTGACTCGGGACTGTACCCAAAATCCACCTGTTTGCACGACTCCTTTGAGCCGTGGTAGGGAGGAAATCAAAGCACAGTAGGAGCCACACAAGACTCTATGATGATCTCGGGTCTATAGAGTAACCTGAACCAGTGTCACCGGAGGACTGCTATCTGACGATAGGTATACTACTAACAAGAAGTCCTCGGTGTGCCCATTCTCCAATGAGCACTTGTGTACAATCTTTGATGTCGCACACCAATGGTTGTGGGATCAACCATCTCCCTCTAAAGGACAAAAAATGTACACACTAGTCTACTCTGGAATATCGATGCCCTAATCTCGATATTCCTTCGACTAGGAACTGATTAAAGGATGTACTTTTAGACCACCCTGGCCCCACTAGTATGATCTCATCATAGTACTGGTTGTCAAGTACATATCCTAAGGGCTTTATCAACATGCGAGAGCAAGACAGTAAAGAATACCAGTCAACATGTTAAGATAAAGAATAACCAGATAGCACACTATCATGTCGAGCAAGAAAGTCCTCTATATATATGTCCAAGCATCCACTATAATATACATCACATGTACAATATTGGCCTATAGGGCATACATATTCCTAACAAGCCCCGAGGGGACCACAAAGTAGACGTCCCCTCCTACACGGGAATCCCCTCAGGGATCTCAGTCGATGGCACGCGGGAGACCGTCCTTTTCCTCTTGAGGGGAACCTCGGTTCCCTCCTCCTCCTCCCTCGCCCAAGGTTCCGGGGCTCGCGCGTGCCTCTGGCTACCCCCGCGGCGGTCATCGGGGGCTCGGGGCGATGCGAAAGGCCTCACCGGTAGCTCTGGTCTCAGGGACGGGCTCGGGACAAGCTTACTCCCCCGGCCTTCTTCTGGGACGTAGCGGCTATGGCAGCTAGGATCCTTGTTCGGTCCTGTAGCATCTTGAAAAGTCGTTTTGGTGTTTTCCTGAAATTCGGTGAAAATTCGGTATTTTTCCGAAAACCGTCTTTCTCGATATTTTGCAGTTTAGGGCTAATTATACCTTAAATGGGTAGGTAATTACTTGTTTTTAGTAGCTAATGAGTTAATTATGAAATTTTGGTCATTTAAAAAAATTTCCCAATTTTTCAATTTTTTAATATTATTTTAAGCCGGTAAGAAAATACATTAAATAAGCGATAAATACAAATTTTTCCGGGCTGATTTTAATCTCTAAAATTATGATAATTATAATCTAGTGATAACATGAATTTTTAGTAATTTATTTTGATTTTTAAAAATTTTTTATAAATTGAAACGAATTTATTGAATTTTGAGCTAAAACTTGCAATTTTTGAGTTGTAGGGGGCCTTTTTGCATAAAATTTCTTTTGTAAAACCCCTCTCTCTTTTTCCTCAGCCCTAGGACAGCCCCACCTTGTGTGAGACCAGAAAATTCTGATCTCTTTTCTTTAGTTGCTTTCTTGAGTGATTTAAGGGGTTTTTTGGATTTATTTTAATTAAAATGAATAAAGTAAGGTGCATTTGACTTTGTGGACTTGACCCATGACCTTCCCCACTTGCCCACACCCTCCCCCATTCCTCCTCTGGCCGAAAATCCTGCACACCCTCTTCTTCCTCTCTTTTCTTTTCATTTTCTTCAATTTCTTCAAGAAAATACATCAAAATCCATGATTTAATTCAAAAATCCAAACAAAATCCTTAAGCTATCATTATCCTTAGCCATTCTTGCTTGGATCTTGGTGTTGAGGCCATCATTTGGAGCAAAATTTTCTTGCTTGATCCATAGATCAAGAGGTATAATTTCTATCATGTTAAATTCTTTTGTTTAAGTTCTTATGTTAGATGGTTTAGTGTTAATTTAGTGTAGTTTAATCTAGTTTCTTAGGTTTTGCTTGAAAATTTTAGCTAGGGTTTTGTATCTATAATACTTAATTAGATTGTTTTATACTTAATCTAGTGGTTAATTAACTAATCCATATAGTTATCTTGTTGTTATAGTTTTCAACTTTGCTAAATTAGTTAATTTTAGAAGGGTGAAATTGTTGTTTTGAAATTTTCAAGAGAGGGTTTATGTTTAGTAGTGGTTTGTGAAACATGATTAGTGAGTGGATTAAGTTTTAGAAAACATTATTTAGTTGATTGAACCTAAATTGTTATCTAGTATTTTGTTAACCTAAATCTAAGAGGTGGACTTGCTAATTGGGTTTGAAATTAGTGTTAATTAAGTTTTCAAGTGTGGAAATTGATTGGATTTTGCTAGGTTATAAATTCTACAATTAGTGGTTATGGAAAATAGGATTGGAATCATTACTTTTGTGTTGTAATTAGTGTTGGTAGATTGCTTGTAGTGTGCTTGGGTAAGTATGCTTTATTGTGGTCGTTTTGTCGCAAATCGGCGATTTTTGCACCGATTTTGGGACGCAATGCTTACTAGTTTTGTATATAAATTATGTGATGGATTAATTTTGATATCTTGATGATTGTATGGCTTGTCCTACGACTTTTAGGATGCGTGAGTGCGGATTTTTGGGTAGTCGGGTTTTAGTTTCGCCGGGCGACCCAAATCGGCGTTTTTCGGCAGTTTTGCGATTTTCGCGTGTGTTCCGCGCACTTTGTGCACGTTGTACCTAGCTAGCGAACTTTAGTAGTTTCGTTGGGGTTTTGCGTCGTTCTTGATATGTAACCTTATATTTGGTACTGATGTAAATTCCAGGTTCGGTCGCGGAAACGTCAGACGCGGCGCGAAAGGGAAAGGCGGTGATTGGACACAGCTAGCCAGGGATTCCGGTGAGTAGATTTAACATCTACGGGGGACGATCGTTTGGATGGCGCAAGTCGCCCGATAGATTTAGTAAACTGGAAAATAGTAAATTGGATAATCACTTGTGACATTAGAATAATAATACTGGCATGATAATTGCTGCAATTAGATCAATATGTTATATCCATATACGCAAACTCAATTGTAGGACACATGCACCATTACCAGGTTTTATATGCAGCACGAGCACTATTCATGTTTACACACACACCCTGGTAATTGCCATGCCACCATACTAGATAACCTTTAATTTAAACCTTTTACTAATTGATACTTAAATTGTGCTATTTCCTTAAAATGAAACCGTAGGATTGCTATTCATGTGCATGTACTTCATCATATTCATTGTTCATGCTTAATACATTAATCACACATCGCAACTTGATTATTGATATCATACGCATTCATTATCATTGATATATGCACTTATGAGGATTTCTTGAGATTTTATGATATTGCTTGATTTCGGGGGGAAAACCGCAAAATTTCTAAACTTATTATATTTTAAAATATGTAAAAATTGCGGTTTTCTAGTGATGTAAGTGTCGTCCACCATGAGTTTGCTGTGGATTTGGAAATCCGTGTCGAGGAGTGGAGGAACCGGCACGGGTACATGGTGGGCCCGGTAAGGTACCCCGGGGCAAGAGGAATATGGTGATGACGTTGAGCCTGGCAGGGGACGGATTACCTACCGGTGACTGTTTGGGACGGCGGATATCCAGAGGATACCGACCGTGGCCGCTAGATGATGAGATATTGATATTTGAGATGGGTCAGCCGGACGGCTGAGGCCAGAGATACATTTATGAGATTTGAGACAGCTTTTGGGTGTCGTTGCTGGACACCGATTTTTGTCGATTCATTGACATTATGCTGGCTTTCTAAAAGAGTTTCAAAAACAAAAAGAGAATAAATATTTCTTATATATACATATTGAGACCTCAGATATTCATGTTGCATACATATTAGCACACTGATATGATATACACACCTGCTAGTGCATCCAGTCATACCTGTATTTTAGATGCTAGGATGCTTGTGTGCATGCATACGATAGCCTTTGCAGATGTTATTTATTACTCACGAGTTGGCAACTCACCCCCGTTGTGCCACAGTCTTTTGCAGGTCCGCTCCGTCAGTTCAGTAGCGGCGGGCGCACTTGTTCTTTTGCCTGTTTTGCTTGGGCTCGAGATTTGCTCATAGGTGGGTTATGTTATTATTTTGTACCACCTTGTATATTCTTGTATCTAGTGTACTCCATCTACTGTTTCTACCAGATTATTGTATATTGACCTAGAGATAAGGCTGTGAGGTTTGTGGATTTTATGCTGTATTTTGGGGTCGAGCTCACTTGAGCCGACATGCTACTTTTTTTTCATGCTTCCTTATGATTATTATGCTTGTTGTCATTTACATTGCGTGGGATTTGTGACCGCCTTATGGCGAAGAGCTAGCTCCCGCTTGGGGATGCCTTTTTTTGTTGGATTCATGTATATATTTTGTTGTACCCATTTTGGGGGCCAGTATTTACAAAGGAGACTCTGCCGAAATTTTCGGGAAAAATTGGTATTGTTTTTAAAAAGGGTTTTACATGACTTATTTGATAAACTTGCTTCAAATGATTGGGTTTTCTTCACTCTTTTGCTTAATTGGTTTTGTTTTCTGGGCTTTGGCTTACTTATTTTACGGACGTCTTTAGACGTTTCGTAAACTTAAGTGCCAGTCACGTTCCGTACCCTGCGGGTCGTGACAAAGTTGGTATCAGAGCGATAGGTTTTACCTTTGTGAGTGTAGGATGACCCTTGGTAGATGGAGTAAGTGACTTAAGCAGGGTAACGTAGCGTGCGTATGTCCGCGGCATACTTACGATACGGTACTCCGCCTAAGTGACTTTAGGATACTTGCTTGGAAATTTCCTTCTTCAATTCCGTGTATCCTATAATCCTATTGCACTGTCCTTACTATCCGTTTTCCTGTAACAGCCACTATGCCGCCGAAGGCTACGAGGGCACAGAGGGCTGCCGCCAGAGACGAGATTCGAGCTGGCTCGTCCGAGACTAGGACTGAGCAGGGTGGTATGCCTACGCCGCAGGGACAGACCGATCCACCTTCCCCAGGCCGTATGGATAGGCTCGAGACCGGTATGGAGGAGTTGCGACAGATGATGGGAGGCATGCAGGAGCTGCGTCAGATGGTAGGATCCCTAGTTGCAGCCAGTCGTACACCGAGGCCGGATGACGTACCTACTACATCACAGACGACCATGATACCTGCTCCTACTACTACTACCGTGGCCATTCCGGTTTCACTACAGGATTTCATGAGGCTGAGACCTCCAGTATTCACCGGCACCGAGGCAGCGGAGGACCCACAGACGTTCCTTGACAGTTTAGCCAGGATCTGCCGTTCGCTGAGATGTTCGGATGATCGATGGGTAGAGCTTGCGAGTTTCCGACTAGAGGGTCTCGCGCAGACATGGTGGGAGTCAGTCTTGAGAGGTCGAGCTGCAGATCTACCGCCTATGACTTGGGTCGAGTTTACAGCGGTCTTTCTAGCCCGTTTCCTTCCAGAGAGCGTTCGTGACGCCAGAGCTCGCAGCTTCGAGGCCTTAGTCAAGACACCTGGGATGACGGTGTCTGAGTATGATATCCAGTTTACACAGTTATCCCGATATGCTCAGTATTTGGTGGATACCGAAGAGAAGATGGTGAAGAGGTTCGTACAGGGACTTGATGCCCAGCTATATCTTGCCATTGGCGCCCAGCACTACGACACTTATTCAGCTGCTATGGATACGGCATTGCGGATGGAGGCATGCATATCACGGACTTCGGCCGTTTCTGGGCCGAAGAGGATGCGCACCGATGTACCGCCTCAGAGGCAGCGCGCCAGATTCTTTCCGAGAGATAGGCCTGGCAGAGGATTTGGGCGGGGACAGTTATATGGTTCTTATCCCCAGGGGCAGCAGCCGTCGCCAGGATGTTTTGGGTGCGGGAGTCTGCACCATCTTGTCAGAGACTGTCCAGTGAGACGACAGGGAGCAGCGACAGTTCCGCATGTAACCCTACCACCATCACCACCCCCTCCTCAGAGAGCCCTACTTCCTACCCCAGGCGATGCTCCACGCCAGTTAGGTGCACCGAGAGGCCATGTACGCGGCGGTCCTGTTCAGAGAGGACGAGGAGGCAGAGGCCGAGGTCGAGGTCAGCCCGCTATCGGTGGAGGACAGGCCCGAGTATTTGCTTTGACACCGCAGGATGCGCAGGCATCCAATGCCGTTGTGACAGGTACTTTGCCAGTTTGTTCTTTCGACGCACGGGTATTATTCGACCCAGATTCCACACATTCGTACGTCTCTACACACTTTGCACCGATGTTGGGCCGTGAGTCGTCGTCGTTAGATCAGCCGCTTGTTGTTGTTACTCCGGTAGGCGAGTCGTTTGTCGCTCGGTTTGTATTTCGTTTGTGTTCCATTCGTATCGAGGAGATGGATTCATCAGTTGATTTGATACTCCTCGATATGTTGGACTTTGATGTGCTTCTGGGCATGGATTGGCTAGCCACTTGTTATGCTTCGGTGGACTGCCGTGAGAAGGCAGTCAGATTTAGCTTTCCGGGAGAGCCAGTCCTTGTTATTCAGGGAGACCGCAGTGTCACCCTTCCCAGCTTAATTTCTTCTCTTCGCGCTGGTCAGCTCTTGCGGAAGGGATGTCAGGGATTCTTAGCGTTTGTTTATGATACTCGAGCTGCAGAGGTTCCGTTGGACCGGGTCCCGGTAGTTTGTGAGTTCCCTGATGTTTTCCCTGATGAGCTACCTGGGCTACCGCCTGAGCGCGATGTTGAGCTCTGCATTGATTTGATTCCCGGTTCGGGGCCTATTTCTATACCGCCTTATCGGATGGCCCCGGCAGAGCTTCGAGAGCTGAAGGATCAGTTGCAGGATTTGTTGGATAAGGGGCTCATTCGACCTAGTGTTTCTCCGTGGGGTGCTCCGGTCCTGTTTGTCAAGAAGAAGGATGGAAGTTTGCGCTTATGTATCGACTACCGCCAGCTGAACAAAGTTACCGTTCGGAACAGATATCCGTTGCTGCGCATTGATGATTTGTTCGACCAGCTTCAGGGTGCGGGGTATTTTTCGAGGATCGACTTGCGATCAGGATACCATCAGCTGCGAGTTCGACAGGAGGATATACCGAGGACAGCTTTCCGCACGCGCTACGGCCACTACGAGTTTTTGGTGATGTCGTTCGGACTCACCAACGCCCCAGCAGCATTTATGGATTTGATGAACCGTACATTCTGGCTGTATCTTGACTTGTTCATCATCGTGTTTATCGACGATATCTTGGTGTACTCCCGGAGCAGAGAGGAGCACGAGCAGCACTTGCGGATTACGTTACAGACTCTGAGGGAGCACCAGCTGTTCGCGAAGTTCTCCAAGTGTGCATTCTGGCTGGACAGCGTCAGATTCTTGGGTCACGTGGTTACGAGAGACGGCATTTGTGTGGACCCGAAGAAGATTGAGGCTGTTCAGCAGTGGCCCCGACCTACATCGGTTACTGAGATCCGTAGTTTTCTAAGCTTGGCGGGCTACTACAAGCGTTTTGTTCAGGACTTCTCCCGTATAGCTGCACTGTTGACCAGTTTGACCCGGAAGGGAGTTCCTTTCGTCTGGACGGAGGAATGCGAGCGCAGTTTTCAGCAGCCGCGGACATGTTTGACTACGGCACCGGTATTATCTTTGCCTTCGGGATCAGGCGGATTTGTTGTCTACTGTGATGCTTCGCGAGTGGGATTAGGATGCGTATTAATGCAGCATGGCCGGGTGATCGCTTATGCTTCTCGGCAGTTGAAGCAGCATGAACAGAACTAACCCACTCATGATTTGGAGATGGCTGCAGTGGTCTTTGCACTGAAGATTTGGCGACATTACCTTTACGGCGAGTCGTGTCAGATATTCACCGATCACAAGAGCTTAAAGTACATATTTCAGCAGCGAGACCTGAACCTCAGACAGCGTCGTTGGATGGAGTTGGTGAAAGACTACGACTGCGAGATCTTATATCATCCCGGCAAGGCAAATGTGGTGGCAGATGCGTTGAGTAGGAGGCCCGGGGGTAGTCTATCCTTTTTGCGCGCAGTGCAGAGGCAGTCGTCAGCAGATTGGCAGATGTTATGCGACAGCCGAGTTGAGTTCGAGTTCACTCAGACAGGGGTACAGCTCGCGCATGTTCGTGCACGCCCACAGTTGCTTGACCGTATATATGAGGCACAGCGCAGTGACGACCGTTGCTCAGAGATCATAGCACAGGTGGAACAGGGCAGATTTTCCGAGTTCGTGGTTGACGATCAGGGGATTTTACGATATGGATCTAGAATGTGCGTACCAGATGCTGATGGATTGCGGCGCGACATTCTTGAGGAGGCACACCGATCAGTGTATAGTGTCCACCCCGGTTCCACCAAGATGTACCATGATATGAGAGAGACCTACTGGTGGGACGGGATGAAGAGGGACATTGCGGAGTTCGTTTCGAGATGCCTGACTTGTCAGCAAGTCAAGGCCGAGTACCAGAGGCCCGCAGGAGAGCTACAGCCGTTACCCATTCCAGAGCGGAAATGGGAGCAGATTTCGATGGATTTCGTTGTGGGTCTACCCAGGACCAGTCGAGGGTACGACTCCATCTGGGTGATCATGGATAGATTGACGAAAGCGGCTCACTTCCTGCCAGTGAAGACGACTTTCAGCTTCGCTCAGTATGCTCAGCTCTATATTGACGAGATCGTGCGACTACATGGCGTACCGACTTGTATCGTGTCAGATCGAGGCACTCAGTTCACCAGCCGACTTTGGCAGAGACTTCAGGAGGCTTTGGGCACTCGTTTGAGCTTCAGCACAGCGTTTCATCCACAGACAGACGGACAGTCAGAGCGGACCATTCAGACTCTCGAGGACATGCTCAGAGCGTGCGTTTTAGACTTTGGTGGTAGCTGGGATCGTCATTTACCTCTAGTGGAGTTCTCCTACAACAATAGCTTCCAGGATACTATTCAGATGGCACCTTTCGAGGCATTGTATGGGAGGAGATGCAGATCGCCCGTTTGTTGGACAGAGCTCAGCGAGAGCAGCATTTTGGGGCCGCAGCTTGTTGAGGAGACGACAGCGAAGATACAGTTGATCCGAGACCGGATGAGAGCGGCTCAGAGCAGGCAGAAATCCTATGCAGACAGGCGCCGTCGCAGATTAGAGTTCGCAGTTGGCGACCATGTTTTTCTGAGGGTCTCTCCGATGAAGGGCGTGATGCGTTTTGGGCGAAAGGGGAAGCTTAGCCCTAGATTCATAGGTCCCTTCGAGATCCTCGAGCGTGTCGGCGCAGTTGCATATCGTTTGGCTCTTCCTCCCAGCTTTCCCGATGTTCACCCCGTCTTCCATGTTTCGATGCTCCGCAAGTACCTTCACGACCCTTCGCATGCGATTCAGCACCCGACAGTCCAGCTAGAGCGCGACCTTTCTTTTGCAGAGCAGCCGGTAGCCATCCTGGATCGGCAGGTGAAGAAGTTGAGGTCGAAGATTATACCAACCGTCAAGGTCCTTTGGCGTAGCCCGAGCAGCGAGGAGGTTACCTGGGAGACCGAGGGCGAGATGAGGAAGAAGTATCCCCATCTCTTTGAAGGTACGCGTAGCTATATTTTTTAAATTCGGGGACTGAATTTCTTTAAGGGGGGAAGATTGTAGCGTCTTGAAAAGTCGTTTTGGTGTTTTCCTGAAATTCGGTGAAAATTCGGTATTTTTCCGAAAACCGTCTTTCTCGATATTTTGCAGTTTAGGGCTAATTATACCTTAAATGGGTAGGTAATTACTTGTTTTTAGTATCTAATGAGTTAATTATGAAATTTTGGTCATTTAAAAATTTTTCCCAATTTTTCAATTTTTTAATATTATTTTAAGCCGGTAAGAAAATACATTAAATAAGCGATAAATACAAATTTTTCCGGGCTGATTTTAATCTCTAAAATTATGATAATTATAATCTAGTGATAACATGAATTTTTAGTAATTTATTTTGATTTTTAACAAATTTTTATAAATTGAAACGAATTTATTGAATTTTGAGCTAAAACTTGCAATTTTTGAGTTGTAGGGGGCCTTTTTGCATAAAATTTCTTTTGTAAAACCCCTCTCTCTTTTTTCTCAGCCCTAGGACAGCCCCACCTTGTGTGAGACCAGAAAATTCTGATCTCTTTTCTTTAGTTGCTTTCTTGAGTGATTTAAGGGGTTTTTTGGATTTATTTTAATTAAAATGAATAAAGTAAGGTGCATTTGACTTTGTGGACTTGACCCATGACCTTCCCCACTTGCCCACACCCTCCCCCATTCCTCCTCTGGCCGAAAATCCTGCACACCCTCTTCTTCCTCTCTTTTCTTTTCATTTTCTTCAATTTCTTCAAGAAAATACATCAAAATCCATGATTTAATTCAAAAATCCAAACAAAATCCTTAAGCTATCATTATCCTTAGCCATTCTTGCTTGGATCTTGGTGTTGAGGCCATCATTTGGAGCAAAATTTTCTTGCTTGATCCATAGATCAAGAGGTATAATTTCTATCATGTTAAATTCTTTTGTTTAAGTTCTTATGTTAGATGGTTTAGTGTTAATTTAGTGTAGTTTAATCTAGTTTCTTAGGTTTTGCTTGAAAATTTTAGCTAGGGTTTTGTATCTATAATACTTAATTAGATTGTTTTATAGTTAATCTAGTGGTTAATTAACTAATCCATATAGTTATCTTGTTGTTATAGTTTTCAACTTTGCTAAATTAGTTAATTTTAGAAGGGTGAAATTGTTGTTTTGAAATTTCAAGAGAGGGTTTATGTTTAGTAGTGGTTTGTGAAACATGATTAGTGAGTGGATTAAGTTTTAGAAAACATTATTTAGTTGATTGAACCTAAATTGTTATCTAGTATTTTGTTAACCTAAATCTAAGAGGTGGACTTGCTAATTGGGTTTGAAATTAGTGTTAATTAAGTTTTCAAGTGTGGAAATTGATTGGATTTTGCTAGGTTATAAATTCTAGAATTAGTGGTTATGGAAAATAGGATTGGAATCATTACTTTTGTGTTGTAATTAGTGTTGGTAGATTGCTTGTAGTGTGCTTGGGTAAGTATGCTTTATTGTGGTCGTTTTGTCGCAAATCGGCGATTTTTGCACCGATTTTGGGACGCAATGCTTACTAGTTTTGTATATAAATTATGTGATGGATTGATTTTGATATCTTGATGATTGTATGGCTTGTCCTACGACTTTTAGGATGCGTGAGTGCGGATTTTTGGGTAGTCGGGTTTTAGTTTCGCCGGGCGACCCAAATCGGCGTTTTTCGGCAGTTTTGCGATTTTCGCGTGTGTTCCGCGCACTTTGTGCACGTTGTACCTAGCTAGCGAACTTTAGTAGTTTCGTTGGGGTTTTGCGTCGTTCTTGATATGTAACCTTATATTTGGTACTGATGTAAATTCCAGGTTCGGTCGCGGAAACGTCAGACGCGGCGCGAAAGGGAAAGGCGGTGATTGGACACAGCTAGCCAGGGATTCCGGTGAGTAGATTTAACATCTACGGGGGACGATCGTTTGGATGGCGCAAGTCGCCCGATAGATTTAGTAAACTGGAAAATAGTAAATTGGATAATCACTTGTGACATTAGAATAATAATACTGGCATGATAATTGCTGCAATTAGATCAATATGTTATATCCATATACGCAAACTCAATTGTAGGACACATGCACCATTACCAGGTTTTATATGCAGCACGAGCACTATTCATGTTTACACACACACCCTGGTAATTGCCATGCCACCACACTAGATAACCTTTAATTTAAACCTTTTACTAATTGATACTTAAATTTTGCTATTTCCTTAAAATGAAACCGTAGGATTGCTATTCATGTGCATGTACTTCATCATATTCATTGTTCATGCTTAATACATTAATCACACATCGCAACTTGATTATTGATATCATACGCATTCATTATCATTGATATATGCACCTATGAGGATTTCTTGAGATTTTATGATATTGCTGGATTTCGGGGGGAAAACCGCAAAATTTCTAAACTTATTATATTTTAAAATATGTAAAAATTGCGGTTTTCTAGTGATGTAAGTGTCGTCCACCATGAGTTTGCTGTGGATTTGGAAATCCGTGTCGAGGAGTGGAGGAACCGGCCCGGGTACATGGTGGGCCCGGTAAGGTACCCCGGGGCAAGAGGAATGTGGTGATGACGTTGAGCCTGGCAGGGGACGGATTACCTACCGGTGACTGTTTGGGACGGCGGATATCCAGAGGATACCGACCGTGGCCGCTAGATGATGAGATATTGATATTTGAGATGGGTCAGCCGGACGGCTGAGGCCAGAGATACATTTATGAGATTTGAGACAGCTTTTGGGTGTCGTTGCTGGACACCGATTTTTGTCGATTCATTGACATTATGCTGGCTTTCTAAAAGAGTTTCAAAAACAAAAAGAGAATAAATATTTCTTATATATACATATTGAGACCTCAGATATTCATGTTGCATACATATTAGCACACTGATATGATATACACACCTGCTAGTGCATCCAGTCATACCTGTATTTTAGATGCTAGGATGCTTGTGTGCATGCATACGATAGCCTTTGCAGATGTTATTTATTACTCACGAGTTGGCAACTCACCCCCGTTGTGCCACAGTCTTTTGCAGGTCCGCTCCGTCAGTTCAGTAGCGGCGGGCGCACTTGTTCTTTTGCCTGTTTTGCTTGGGCTCGAGATTTGCTCATAGGTGGGTTATGTTATTATTTTGTACCACCTTGTATATTCTTGTATCTAGTGTACTCCATCTACTGTTTCTACCAGATTATTGTATATTGACCTAGAGATGAGACTGTGAGGTTTGTGGATTTTATGCTGTATTTTGGGGTCGAGCTCACTTGAGCCGACATGCTACTTTTTTTTCATACTTCCTTATGATTATTATGCTTGTTGTCATTTACATTGCGTGGGATTTGTGACCGCCTTATGGCGAAGAGCTAGCTCCCGCTTGGGGATGCCTTTTTTTGTTGGATTCATGTATATATTTTGTTGTACCCATTTTGGGGGCCAGTATTTACAAAGGAGACTCTGCCGAAATTTTCGGGAAAAATTGGTATTGTTTTTAAAAAGGGTTTTACATGACTTATTTGATAAACTTGCTTCAAATGATTGGGTTTTCTTCACTCTTTTGCTTAATTGGTTTTGTTTTCTGGGCTTTGGCTTACTTATTTTACGGACGTCTTTAGACGTTTCATAAACTTAAGTGCCAGTCACGTTCCGTACCCTGCGGGTCGTGACAGGTCCATTTTTCCTGCAAAAGGAAAATACATAGAAATGGTAGTGATGAAAGAAGGGCAAAACAAAATTATTCAAGTCTAAACAGATCGTTCAGGCTCCTAACTTACCCACGAAGCACGCGAGGCTGATCCTGGCCGAGCTAAGGAGCTGCTCAGAAAGCAAGACGTCGGCCCGCAGGATCGGCTCCCACATGGACACCGACCTCGCCTCAGGAGAGGACGACTGCTTCGCCCACGGGCAGTCGGCCCTATGCCACTGTATAGGAACAGGCCAATCCTCTCCCTCGGGTAGCCCGACGAATACAAACTTCTCCTTCCATTCGTGAATGGAAGAAGGAACGACTACCACTCCCGACCCGGTCGTCCCTCCCTTACGTTTTTTGAAAGAAATATACACCCGGATGCCAGGGTGATTTTTGTAATAGAGGAAGGAAGTAAGAGGGGTCAGGCTGAAAGGGATGTCGTCAAGTTTCAACCGGACCAAAAACCCTAGGAGAATTCTCCATGAGTTCGGCACTAGCTGGCCCGGGGCAAGTTGGAAGCAACGAAGTATCCCACATATTTCGGGTGGAAAGAGCAGACACATTCTATCCCAGAATGCATCCAGGTACAGGGAAATCTCCATGCCCTGCACCTGATCCGCCCTTTCATCCTCCCTAGCTAAACGAAGCGAATAGATAGGGGAATATGGAAGCGATCCCGAATCGCGTTAAGCTCGTCCACGTTTCTCAAGAGGGAGGACGCATCGCGAGCATTCCCGATGCGCACTTTAGAAGCACTTACCGTCACCTGGCGACAAGCGGCGCGGGTAGACCTAACTCTATTGGGGAACCCGACGCAGACGAGGCAGCCTGATGCAGATGAGGCAGCTGAAGAGGCGGAAGAAGACACCCTGGACTCGGCTCCAACAACTGGAACCTCATCGCCCGACTCGACCCTAACAACTTTTACAGACTCCTTGGAGAAAGACATCTAACCTGATTCAAAGGGAAGGTTTCGCTGAGAAAAGGCGCGGAGATCTGATCTCAAAAAAAGGAGGAACGCCGAGCAATCTCTCGCAACGAAGGGAAATAATGGCGGAAGTGTTAACCCTAGTGGGTTCCCCTCCTATTTATACAAATCGTGGGGAAGCATCCGACGGCCCTGATCATTTCCCGCCAAAACAAAGCGTCACGTCTGCCAGCCGTCGAAGCCCCATGTGTCGAACGACCATTGGAGACGTCCCTTCGGCCGCAGGCGACAGTGACAGCCTGTCGAATCCCCTAATCCGCGTCGAACACGTGGTCTGCACCTCAACAGACGTGCGAGCGAATCGGCGCCTCCTCTTTAAAGCACAATCCTTTCCTTGATCCACTGATGTCATCAAAGATGCGCGCGAAGATCCAAGCACCCGGGATATGCCACGCGGGCTCATAAATCCGAACGACGCAACTGCCCTACACCGAGTTGCCCCGGAAATCTGCGCCGATAGATTTTTGGCAACAGTCTGCACCCAGAAAACCGATCAGACCACTCTCGACCCAACCCATAAATAGGTAGGGACGAGAGTGGGGGGATAATGATGATACTCATAAGTGGGAAGTCCCTAGATCATGACATATGGTAGATGACGTGTCCCAGGGCTCACGGGACAGGAGCAAACACGATACATTAAAAGCATTCCCCGGGCCTTCGCCCCGAGAATTGACCCGACCTTCAATGGCCTCCCAGAACACTCCTATTCTCACCTTACAAATAACCATCGGCTCGCTTCCGAGCCCTCCTACACGCTAAGATTCCTGAGCTATCCCTGCTTGCCTCCGAGCTATCATAGAACCGAGCTCCCTCGGCCTCCCGCTAGCCTCCGAGCCTCCCGCCGAGCTAAGCCTCCCCGGTTCTACCGAGCAACCAAGAATGCAGAGCCCAAGCGCTTCTGCCACGGCTCCGCATATCTCGCCAGAAGAGAGATATTCGCCACCCAATATCCCGCGTTCCACGCCGTCGTATCCTCCTATTAACGGGCATATCTCGTCATTAATGAAGGGATCCTGTCATTAATGCAGGCGTAACGTCAGGGGCGTAACCGACAGCGAAGATCTCGCACCAGCTCGCTCTAAGCGACTACTATAGAAACCCTCTCTCAGACGACTCAGGTAAGGCATTTTCAATCCAACAAGCCGCTATTCTGCTCAAATTTCTAGGCTAACTTGACCGTCGGAGGGTCCACGGTGGTACAACCACCCCGGGATTTCTTTGCAGGTAGCTCGGCTTCACCTCAAAATCAACCAATTGAGATCCACACGTCCAAGGAGACAGCCTTCAACACCAATCTCAACCCTTCATCAATGCTCGCGACAGATCGACGGAGAACAACATCTGAAGGATATCCAGACCTCCATCAGATGTCTACATGCATCAAGAGAGAAATTCCAACCAAAAAACAATGACAGGTACATAAATTTATGATTTCTACATCGCATCTAGTTTCGGTAACAAAACTAAGAATAAATTCAACTTCAAAAGGTTTGTGATGGAGCTCCTTTTCGGGCCTCCGTCAGATGTTGTCTTCCATTGATCTCGCGGTGAACTTAGCTGATTATCCTTCGTTGCGTGTGGGTCTCAATGGGTTTTTTGAAGAAGAGGTGAGGTGAGGAAGTTGTTGCCGAGTACCTACAAAGAAGTCCCGGGATTCTTTGGTACCACCAAGGACCCTCCGACACTCAAGTTAGTGACGAGATCCGAGCAGAGTAATGGCGTAAAAGTGTAAAGAATGGCTTACTTGACCCCTCTGTGATGGGGGTTTATATAGCGGTAGTGGTATGCAGCAGCAGGCGCGAGAATCTCGCCGGCAGTTACGCTCCCGACATCACGCCAGCATGAAGAGCGGATCGCCCGTTAATGGGGATCGTAATGGCGTGGAACGTGGGATGTTGCCGGTGGAGAATCTGTGCGTGGCGAGATTCACGGAGCGGCGGTTACGCCTGGGAGTAGGTCGGAAGGCCGAGGAGAACGTCCTCGGCGGGAGCTCGGGGACGAGCAAGGAGGTCGAGGAGTCCCGGTCCTGTGGTAGCTTGGGGATGAGCTGAAAGGCCAAGGAGGCCAATTTGTAGGGGGTCCCGAGGAGAGCCAGCTTGTTCTTGCAGGTCGGGTATAGGGGTGGCCTAGTCGGCCCCTGTAGGCTCTTTCTTCTGAGTTCTAGGACACGTCATCTGCCACGTGTCCTGATCTTGGGGATCGCCAACATCGAGCACTATCATTAGCCCCCCACTCTTGTCCCGACCAGCTAGTGGTCGGGTCAGGAGTAGACTGCCGGGCCTCCCGAGGTGAGATCCCTTCTATGGTTTCGTCGGGGCGAGCCCTCGGGCCGTCGGTTGTTTTTTCCGCTAGCGAATCAAGGCGAGATCTTTGTACTTAAAGGAGGTGCGCCGGTTCGTGCACTCTGCAGTTGAAGCGACGGTCTACGTGTTGAGCGTCGATTAGCCAAAGCGACGTGCGTAGGTCTGCGGCGTCTGATGGGACACGGTCCAGTGCTGGGCTGCCACGTGGAACAATCGGGGCCGCTGGGCGCGAGGAGTCATTTCGGCGGGAGGTGACGGGCTCCGTTGGATGCGTTCGTACGTGGTGATAAAACGGGGGCGTGGCCCACCTCAGTGCCCCAAACCTTTCATTTCTCTTCTTCCTTGAGTCGCTGCCGCTCGGCGTTCTTCTTCCTTTGGGATACATGGTTCGCTCCCATTCTTCGGGCAGCCCGCGCCAGGAGGAAGCTAGTGGCGTAGCCGAGCCCCCGACCAGCTCGTGCCCTCTGTCTGATTCTCTGCCGGCGGTAGAGCCATCCATTCCGTCAGCGGCATCTGCTGGTTTCTTTGGCGGCGGCCAGAGTAGTCAACGGTTGCCCGAGTCCCAGACTGGGGACAGGAGGAAAGGCGTGGGCGGCCCCCTTCTCAAGAGGAAGAGGGCGGTTTCTCGCGCGCCGCCGTCGAAGGCCCCTGAAGGGATTCTCGTGCATGAAGGGGGCTCCGTCTTCATAGTTCCGTCTGGGCTTTCTGTCGCCGCCGGCCTGCTCGCCGGGATGGAGGAGTCGGCTGGGGGAAAGCCTCTGTGTGGCTCCTTGAGGTATCAATTGGAGGTCATGGCGCAAGGGGCGGTCCAGGTATGAATCCCTCCATGCATATTTGTTTTGGTGTGCCTTCCCTTTGTTCGGGTGCTTCCAGGTTTCTCATCAGCTTTCTGCCAGGTTCTTCAATACTGTGCCCTTGCCACTCGCATGGATACCGAGGGGGCATTCCATGCCCCGAGGCCAGTGGAGGCGTTTCCTTCGGAGGTCAAGATTTTGCGACGCGGCCTGCGCCAAGAGATGGAAAAGGCGGACGTTGTGGCGGGCCGGGCGGAGGCTGCGAAGCTTGCCAACTCGGCGACTCGGGATGCCCTTCGTCGTCTGAACGCGTCTCTCCGGGTTGCCGATAAGGAGCTGGCGGACATTGCCAAATGCTTTGCGGCCCTGGAAAAAGATAGGGACGCGAGCAGGGGAGATGCCGAGGCGGCGTTGCTGCATGCCCAAGTTGCCGAGGCTCAGGCTAAGAAAGCTGTGGCCGAGTATAAGGTATCAGAGCAGTTTTACGCCGAGCTCGGGGAGTATTCTGCCATCGCCTAGAACAAGGCTCTTGATGCCATGATGGAACAGCTTCCCGAGTTCGACGACGGTGACCTTCGTGCTCGGGTTCCGCTTCCGGCGATGAGGCCTCCGGTGAGAGATGGCGAGGGAAGCAGGGTGTGCGCCTGGTGGAAAAGTCTCCGGTGGTAGGGCCTTGGGCCATGGCGCCGACGATGAAGTGGCCGAAGTAAGCTTCCAGGCAATTTGTAGGGCTGGGAGGCCACAGAATACCCTTTGTAAAGACCTTGATTTTGGCAATAAAAGAAAAAATCCTTGATTCGTCGGTTTGCATTTTGTCTTTTGTGTGTGAACGACGTTCGTAGGATATCCTCGCTTGTATTGTCGTTATTCCGTATCAGGTTGGCTATTTGTCTGGCGATCTCTTGTCGAGTTGACCCCAATCACTAGCCGGCGAGTGTCCGGTGAGTGTGTCAAGCACTGCCGCAGAGGTATCCTCATGTATGGCCCCCAAGGTCGATGGGTGATCGTTCAGATTCGGATGGACTTGTTGTCCTTCCAGGTGTCTTGGATCCTCATGTACGGCCACCGGGCTACTGGCCGGGCTTGATCGAGCGAGGGCTCGACCGCCTTTGGGGGGACTTTAGGCCCTAGCGCGAAGAGGGCTGTGGAGGGCCATTAAGAATGACCGGGCATCGAGGATGCGTGGTTGCCTCTTGGTGAGGGCTTTGATCTCTGGCGTCATGGGTAGGCAACGACCAACCTGGGATGATTGAGCGGGGTAGCCGCTCTGGTGCCTCTTGTGAGGGCTTTTGATCCCTGGTGTCGAGGGTAGGGAGCTACCAGCCGGAGTAGACCGAGCAGGGTAGCTGCTCGGTTGGCTCTTGCGAGGGCTTTGATCCTTCAGGATGGGGACCGAGCAGGGTTACTACCCAGTGCCTCTTGGCGAGAACTTTGATCCCTGTCAGTTATGGTAGGAAGTTACCAACCGGGGATAGCCGAGCAAGGAATTGAATGCCTCGCGGGAGGAGCTATAAGGCTATAAGAAGCCTACCAAGGACCTTTTGTCGGACAGGGTTACTGCCCGGTGCCTCTTAGCGAGGGCTTTTATCCTGAAAGATAGCCGAACGAGGGAACCTCGGGCTCGACTACCACCGAGAGGGCTTTTTGATCCCCGACGTTGAGGCAGGGAAGCTGCCCGCTGGGGATAGCCGAGCGAGAGAACCTCGGGCTCGACCACCTCTGAGAGGGCTTTTTGATCCCCGGCGTTGTGGCAGGGAAGCTGCCTGCTGGGGATAGCCGAGCGAGGGAACCTCGGGCTCGACCGCCTCTGAGAGGGCTTTTTTATCCCCGACGTTGTGGCAGGGAAGCTGCCGGCTGGGGATTTTCGAGCGAGGGGACCTCGGGTTCGACTGACTCTGGGAGGGCTTTTTCGTTGTACAGGAGCAACTCTACCGGGGAAAAACATTAGAGGTTTCTTTATTCATACGGGTAGGAATTCTAGACAACGCTTTACACCATCTTGTTAAAGGGAAATCTCGAGTGGTAGCTGGGGTGCGACGCTTCGCTAGCTTTGACCTCATTGGTATAACTTGAGCTTCTCAGCGTTGTAAGGCTAAGGGAGCTTCCGCCCGTCCGCGTCCTGTAGGCGGTAGGCTCCGCCGAGTGCTGTTGATAAGCGGCGGCTCTGATTTGGGCCCGATCCCTTTTCTCCAACAGTATGTCGAGTTTGATTTGTAGTGCCATGGTGTTTACGTCATCTTCGAAGTGCTCGACCCGGTGGCTGGGTAGCCCGATCTCCGCTGGGACCATCGCTTCGGTCCCGTAACAGAGGCTGAAAGGGGTCTCCCCGGTGGGAGTCTTTTTTGATGTGCGCAGGGCCCATAAGACCTGGGGTAGCTCCTCGACCTAACTGCCTTGTCTCCCTTCCAGGCGGGTTCGGAGACCCCGGAGGACGTCCCGGTTAGCTACCTCGGCCTGACCGTTACATTGGGGATGCGCGACCGCGGCGAACTTCATGAGGATATGGTATTCTTTGCAAAAGTCCCTTACTTTCTCATTCTCAATGTTCGTTCCGTGGTCGGTGATGATGCACCTCGGGATCCCGAATTAGTGAATCAGGTTGTTTTGGAGGAACTTGATGGTTGTGGTGGCGTCCGGTTTCCTGATGGGAACGGCCTCGATCCACTTGGTGAAGTAGTCCACCGCGACGAGGACGTATTTATGCCCGCCAGTTCCAGAGGGGAACTGGCCGATCATATCCAATCCCCACTGGGCGAATGGCCATGGGGATGTCAGGGTAGTTAGCTCGGTACCCGGGAGACGGGGAATACTGCCGTGGAATTGGCAGCTCTTGCACCTCCTGACCATTTTCAGGGCGTCCTCGTGCATGGTGGGCCAGTAGTACCCCTGGAGTAGTGCCTTTTGGATCAAGGTTCGAGCCCCCTGGTGTGCGCCGCCCACCCCTTCATGGATTTCCCGCAGGACGTAGTCGGCTTCGTGGGGGTCAACTCACCGGAGCAGGGGCTGGGTGAAGGCCTTATTGTAGAGGTTCCCGTTGCTCCAAACGAAGTGGGTGTCTCTGGCCCGGAGGCGGCGGACAGCCGCTCTGTCCTCCAGGAGCGAGCCGTCCTTCAGGAATTCCACGAGGGGCTTCCTTCAATCCCGGTCGTTCTCCTGCGTTGTGTATACTTGGAGTGTCGCCGCCTCGTCTTCCACGCTGTGTCGGGTCAAGGTTTCGAAGAGTATCGACCGCCTATTATTGGCCGAGTACGATGAAGCCAGCTTGCTCAGGGCGTCTGCTTGAGCGTTCATTTGCCTGGGTATTTGTTCTACCTGGACTTCGTCGAAGTTTTTTCGGAGATTTCTCACCTCGTCTAGGTACTTCACCATTAGAGACTCCCGGGCCTTGAAGCGGCCTGTCACTTGGCCGACAACTAGGGCCGAGTCACTGCGGACTCGGATGATCTTCAGCCCCAGCCCGACGGCCATGCGCAGTCTGGCTAGAAGGGCTTCATACTCCGCCACGTTGTTCGATGCTTTGAAATCGAGCCTCATGGAATACTCCACCTGGGCTTCGTTTGGGCCCCGGATAATGAGGCCGGCACCGCAGCCTTCCTCGGTAGAAGACCCGTCGACGTAGATGACCCACTCCGAAGCTGAGGTAGGGCCTTCCCGAATGGGATGCCGGGCTATGAGGGGCGGCGCGGAATCCGGCTTCCTGCTAAGGATGGTGCATTCAATGATGAAATCGGCCAGGGCCTGCGTCTTGATGGCTTGTCTCGGGCGGTTCCTTATGTCGAATTGAGACAGCTCCCATCTCCATTTCTCTAGACGGCATGAGGACTCCGGTGATGCCAGGATAGCCCCCAATGGGCGCTCAGTAAGGACGGCGATTGTGTTTTCTTGGAAGTAGTGCTGCAGTTTCCGTGAGGTTACTACGAGGGCCAGGACAATCTTCTCTATGGAGGGGTATCTCGTCTCCGCATCCTTGAATACATGGATCTCATAATACACTGGCTTTTGTGCCCCTTCGGCCTCCCGGAAGAGCACCGAGCCTGCTGCTTGGTCGGATACTGCCAGGTACAGCGACAGCTCGTCCCCTTCCACGGGCCGGGTGAGCAGGGGCGGTATTGCGAGGTGCCTCTTCAGTTGGTCGAAGGCGGCTTGGCAATCTCCCGACCACTCGAACCTCGGAATTTTCCTCAGCGCTTTGAAAAACGAGAGGCACTTTTCCCCCGACCTGGACATGAAATGGCTCAGAGCGGCGACCCGCCCTGTGAGCCGCATGATTTCGACGTTGGTCTTCAGTGCGGCTATGCTCAGGATGGCGTCGATCTTCTATGGGTTAGCCTCAATCCCGCGGTGAGTTACCATTAACCCGAGGAATTTCCCTCCGGTGACTCCAAAGGCACACTTGGCGGGGGTCAGCTTCATGTTGAATTTACAGAGCACCCCAAACGCCTCGCCCAGGTCATTGACGTGGTCGGCCGACGAGACGGACTTGACGAGCATGTCGTCAACGTAGACTTTTATGTTCCAGCCGATCTGTGGCTTGAACATGCGGTTGACCAGCTGCTGGTATGTGGCCCCGAAATATTTGAGGCCGAAGGGCATCATTCTGTAGCAGTACACCCCTCGGTCCGTTGTGAATGCGGTCATATCTTCGTCATCAGGATTCATGCGGATTTGGTTATAGCCAGAGAAAGCATCCATAAAGCTCAGAAGCTCGTGGCCGGCCGATCTGTCGACGAGCTGGTCTATGCAGGGGAGCGGGAAGTTGTCCTTGGGGCAGGCCTTGTTGAGGTCGGTGATGTCGACGCACATACGCCACTTTCCACTCGACTTCTTGACTAGGACCACGTTTTCCAGCCACTCTGAGTAGGGCACGTTCCTGATGAAGTTGGCGGCGAGGAGCCGGTCAACTTCCTCTTCGATAGACTTCTGTTTGACCGGGGCGAAGCTTCTTTTCTTCTTCCTGACGGGTCGGGCCGTAAGATCAACTCTGAGCTTGTGGGAGATGATTTTGGGGTCGATCCCAGGCATGTCTGCCGGTGCCCGGGCGAAGACGTCGGAATTGCTTCGGAGGAACTCGAACAGGTCATCCCGCTGAGTTCCCGTCAGGAATGACCCGACCTGGACGGTCTTTCCTGGGTCTCCTTCCGCTAAGGGCACCTCGGTCAGAGGCTCGACCGGTGATCCACGGACCTCCTTCCGCTCGTCCCGGGTGTCCAAGGACCCTTTAATGTTGCCGCAGGCATCGGCTCTATCGGTGTGCTGCTCGGGGGAAGATGCCTCTGTCAGGCCTACCTCCACGACCCGTTGGCTCCCGTATGCCTAGCCTACCCCACCCTGATCGAGGGGGAACTTTATCGCCAGGTGGTATGTCGAGATCTGGTCCTGGAGGGAGTTCAGCGTCGGCCTGCCGAGGAGGACGTTGTAGGCCGATGGGACCCTGGACACAATGAAGTCCACATGCAGTGTGTACGTACGGCCGGACTCCCCGATCGTGAACTGCAGGGTGACCACCCCTTGTGCCGGGACGGAGTGGTTGGTGAACCCCGAGAGGACGTGGGAGGTCGGTCTCAAGTCTGCTGGGGCCAGCCCCATATGCAAAAAGCAGTCGTGGAAGAGGATGTCCGCCGAGCTGCCCGAATCGATGAGTATTCGGTGGACCTCGTATCGGTGAATTTGTGCTACGATCACCAGCGGGTCGCTGTGGGGCACAGATATGCCGTGGAGATCCTCGTCGCCAAAGGTGATGGGCTCCCGGCCCCTAGCCCTTCTGCTCGGGCGGCCGCCGGAGCCTGTAAGACGGCAGCCAGCGGGGAGACCGACGATCTTGGGCGAGGGTTCTCCCGCGTCTCCGTTGTGAAGGAGGCGACAGCGGGCGTTTGGATCGTTAGGGGAATCGGTTGTCATGTGGGCGGAGATCGAAAGGACAACTTTGTATTTTGTGGAGTTATTTTTCCCACAGACGGCGCCAACAGATGGAGCTCCTTTTCGGGCCTCCGTCAGATGTTGTCTTCCGTTGATCTCGCGGTGAACTTAGCTGATTATCCTTCGTTGCATGTGGGTCTCAATGGGTTTTTGGGGGAAGAGGTGAGGTGAGGAAGTTGTTGCCATGTACCTGCAAAGAAGTCCCGGGGTGGTTTGGTACCACCAAGGACCCTCCGACGCTCAAGTTAGTGATGAGATCCGAGCAGAGTAACGGCGTAAAAGTGTAAAGAATGGCTTACTTGACCCCTTGATGGGGGTTTATATAGCGGTGGTGGCATGCAGCAGCAGGCACGAGAATCTCGCCGGCAGTTACGCTCCCGACGTCACACTCGCATGAAGAGCGGATCGCCCGTTAATAGGGATCGTGATGGCGTGGAACGTGGGATGTTGTCGGCGGAGAATCTGCGCGTGGCAAGATTCACGGAGCGGCGGTTACGCCTGTGATAGTGCTCGATATTGGCGATCCCGAAGATCCTGACACATGGCAGATGCCGTGTCCCAGAACTCAGAAGAGGGGGCCCATAAAGACCGGCCAGGCAACCCCTGTACCCGACCTGCAAACACAAGCTGGCTCGCCTCAGAGCCCCCCGCAAATTGGCCTCCTCGGTCTCTCAGCTCGCCCACGAGCTGCCACAGGACCAAGATACCCCGGCTCCTCCGCTCGTTCCCGAGCTCTCCCGCCGAGGCCATCTTCCTCGGTCCCTCCGACCGACCAAACTCCACCATTCACAGGCGTAACCGCTGCTCCGCGAATATCGCCATGCGCGGATTCTCCGCCAGCAACATCCCACGTTCCACACCATCACGATCCCAATTAACGGGCGATCCGCTTGTTACACGGGCATAACGTCGAGAGCGTAACCGCCGGCGAGATTCTCATGCCTGCTGCCGCGTGCTACCGCCACTATATAAACCTCCATCGCAAAGGGGTCAGGTAAGCCATTCTTTACACTTACGCCGTTACTCTGCTCGGATATTGTCACTGACTTGAACGTCGGAGGGTCCTCGGTAGTACCAAACCACCCCGGGACTTCTTTGCAGGTACATGGCGGGAGCCTTCTCATCCCACTTTGTCCTCTCAAAACCCATTGAGACCCACACGCAACGAAGCACAATCAACCCAGTTCACCTTGAGATCAACGGAAGACAACATCTGATGGAGGCCTGGAAAGGAGCTCCATCAGTTGGCGCCATCTGTGGGAACACAGATTCCCCAAAATACAAACTTGACCTTCCTATCTCCTCTCTCATGTCGGACGACCATCCTGGGGATCCCGGTACCAGCCGCCGCCTTCCACTCACCGAAGGCGGGGACGAACCTTCCCCCTTGACCGTAATCAACGCCCTCGCAGGCCGGATAGATCGCCTGTAATCCCTCGTGGAAGCCCTCGTCCGTGTCCAAACGACTGCGCCTGGGCCCCAGATCGCTGCACCGCCGCCGCCAGAAGGCTCCGCCCCTGTCTTGACGGCCAACCACTAGCAGGCTGCATCCCCTCTCCAACGATCCCTCAAACCAGTGCTCTATAAGGCCCACTGGGCACCCCAGGGCTCCACACCGAGATCCGCCGCCAGGGAGCCTCGTCCCGAGCTTCCTCGCGACCCTTACCCTCCTGAGGAAATGTCGGTCACCTCTCCTATCCACAAGCGTGGCCGACCCCATCATGGTCGGTGGGAACGCACGGAAGGGGTTCGTCCTGGCGACTCAAGGGCTTCCCCATCCCGGGACCGGAGGCACCTCATCGGGAGAAACCGGGACCGCTCCCATACGCAGTCCGCCCGTGGCGGGGCCCGGGAATCCCGAGGTGCCGATTCCTCGACGTACCACAGTCGGCTCGACGCCCTCGAGAAGAAGATCGAGGGCATGCTCCGAGAAGCCCACTTCTCGAGCGACGGGGCTAAGTACGCCTCCGACTCGCTCACGAAGCAATTCACCGAGGAACTGCGCGTTGTACGCGTCTCCTCGCGCAACAAGCCCCCGAAGGTCTCTCTGTTCGACAGGAAAACTGACCCGAAGGACCACTTGGACGCCTTCACCGTGGGGATGAGCTTCCAAGATCACTCTGACACCGTCCATTGTAGGGCCTTCCCGGCCACCCTGATCCGCGCGGGTCGGGACTGGTTCCGGGGGCTCGAGCCCCACTCAATATCAACTTTCGATGAGCTAGCCACCCAGTTCCTCGGCCTCTTCGTGGGAAACCGTCAACAGAAGCGCACAGTCGACTACCTCTTCACGGTCAAAAGCAGGGACAGGGAAACATTCAAGGCCTACGTCACCCGCTTCTACAACACCCTCCTCGAAGTGCCCGAGCACCGGGACGAGACCGTCATAATGGCGCTCAGGTCCGGTCTGAGGCGCAAAGAATGGTTACGCTCCTTCGCGCTATCTCAACCTTAGACCATGGCCGAATTCAAGGCGTGGACCGAGCGCGAGGTCCAGCTGGAATCCAAAGTGAATGCCAACCTTCCTCGGGCGGATCGACCCGACCAGAAGAAGAGGATTCGGGAGGACGGGCCGGAGCGTCAGCAGCCCTACCACCCGAAATTCCAAGAGTACACCCCCCTCAACGTCTCCCTCGTGGTGTTGCTGGAGGAGACCCAGATGAGGGGCTCTTCAAGTTTCCCCCGGTCCCACACCAGGGCGCCAAGCGAGGCCGGGGCCCCTATTGCGCTTTCCACCGGGTGTCAGGCCACGCCACGGAGGACTGCAAACAATTGAGGGATTACGTTGAGGAGCTCATCCGGTCTGGGCACCTCGCCTCCTACCTAAGGGACAAACGAAAGGTCGACCGTGAGCAAGAGCAGGCTCACCCTCCCACCGACTTGACCATCGGCCAGATCATGCTTGTTTCAGCGGACGGTCAACCCGGGGACCAGGGAGCCCCATGCTCTATGCCCAGCGCAGGGGCCGACGGCCCTCAAGAGAGCTCGGCCCATGCCGATAAAGTCATATTTTAGACTGTACCCCTTTTTTATTTTTACTATGTTATTTTTTTCCCTTTTTTTAGCACGAGTTCTTCCCAAGATCTATTGTTAAGTTTGATAAAGATCAATGAAGCATTGCGCAAAATAAAGGAAAGCGTTGTTTTATTCGAAGGGTATTATGGGCTCCTCAGCCATACATAAAAAAAAGAAGAAAAAAGGGGGGAGTTACAATACTGGGGGAACGGGGTGCAACGAGCACTGTTCGTGGTACTCGATGAAAATCTCCAACAGCCGGGGCCTCGCAAGTTCCAGCCTTTACCGCTGGTTCCCCCCTGTGGGCATCGACCCCGAGCCTCAACTCGTAGCATTCATAGACAAGCCTCTGAGCGGGCCAGCCGGTTCGCGGAGATTAGGCCGAAGCGCCTCAAAGACCGCAGCTTGCCCACGGCCTCATCGAAGAGCAGCTCCGACACGGAGTTGTGAAGCCCCGGTGATGCCCTCCAGATGGAGTACATCAGTAGCTGCAGCAGGGAGGAGCGTCTGGTGAGCAACCGGCCGAAGTGATCCTCAATGCGCCCGTAAACCAACTGCACCGTGTCCTCGGTGCAGTAGGGGTCGTAGAGGTACACATCTCCGATGCTGACGATGTCGGGGATGGTGAACGGAAAATCCTCCATTCTCGATAGCCTGTCTGCGAAAGGAGGGGGGCTAGTGCTCCTTATATAGGCCGATGCACTGCCCAACAGTCGCCCGCTTTCTCCTAGGGAGTCTCCGCCACGCGGCGTCCATCAAGCGTTATCTGGTGAGAACGAAGCGACGCGTCCCTGTCGCTTCGCCTCCCCCCATGCATCCAATGAGATGGCTGCCAATGCCATTGCCCCGACCGTTCCCATCCCGCACCTACAACTGACGGTCAGGCCGCGCCTCATCGAGCCTGAGGACCCCTCGCTTAGCTATCCCCCGCGGGCAGCCTCCCTACCACGACGCCGGGGATCGAAAAGCCCTCTACGGGGCAGTTGAGCCCGAGCTTCCATCGCTCGGCTATCCCCAGCGGGCAGCTTCCCTGCCTCAACGCCAGGGATCGGAAAAGCCCTCCCAGAGGCCATCGAGCCTGGGCTTCCCTCGCTCGGCTATCCCCAGCGGGCAGCTTCCCTGCCTCAACGCCAGGGATCGAAAAGCCCTCTCAGAGGAAGTCGAGGCCTGAGGTTCCCTCACTCGGCTGTCCCCAGCGGGCAGCTTCCCTGCCACAACGCCGGGGATCGAAAAGCCCTCTCAGAGGCAGTTGATCCCGAGCTTCCCTCGCCCGGCTATACCCAGCGGGCAGCTTCCCTGCCTCAATGCTGGGAATCAAAAAGCCCTCCCAGAGGCAGTCGATCCCGAGGTTCCCTCGCTCGGCTATCCTCTGCGGGCAGCTTCACTGCCACAACGCTGGGGATCAAAGAAGCCCTCCCAGAGGTAGTCGAGGCCCGAGGTTCCCTCACTCGGCTATCCTTCAAGACAAAAGCCCTCGCCAAGAGGCACCGGGCAGCAACCCTACCCGGCCAAGGGTCCTTGGTAGGCTTCTTATAGCCCTATAGCTTTTTCTCGCGCCAGGGACCAAAGTCCTCCCAGAGGCAGTCAGGTCTTTGCCCGGCTATCCCCGGCTGGTAGCTTCCTACCACAACCGACAGGGATCAAAGTCCTCGTCAAGAGGCACCGGGCGGTAACCCCGTTCGGTCCGCGTCCTGAAGGATCAAAAGCCCTCGCAAGAGGCAAACCAAACAGCTACCCTGCTCGGTCATCTCGGGCTAGTATTTCCCTACCGCAACACCAGGGATCGGAAAGCCCTCGCCAAAAGGCATCGAGAAGCTACCCTGCTCGGTCACCCTTCGCAGGCCTCTCACGGCCCTCCAGCGTCAAGGATCAAAGCCCTCGCCAAGGGCCACCGAGCAGCTACCCTGCTCGGCCATCCTTCGCAGGCCTCTCACGGCCCCTCCAGCGTCAAGGACCAAAGCCCTCATCGTGAGGCCGCGGAGTTCCTTCCTGCTCGGCGCATCCCAGCGGGCATCCTCCTACCCAAGAAGAGACGTCAGGTCTGTCCAAGCCTAAACGATCTCCCCTCGACTCCGGGGCCCAGGGAGTACCTCCTCGAAAACGCTCGTCGGCAAGCGATCGCAGTCAACTCGATGGGCGATCGTTAGACAGGGGCTAACCTCACATTAAAACACAACGGTGCAGGCAAGATCAAATAACATTCTTCACAAACAGGCAGAACATGGAAGCTAAGGAAGAACTTCATCGCTACCAACAAAAACAGTTTTTATTTACAAAGGGTATTTCTCGGCTCCCTAGCCTTAGAAAATTCAAAGGAAAATAAAATAAAGACACGAGAACGGATGCCTTACGCCTCAGGGCCGAGCGCAACCTCGAGGTCCTCGACCTCCACCATCGGGGGCGCCGGGTCCTCGGTCATCTCCTCGCCGGGGACTTCTTCCCCTTGCTCGTCGGCGACCACGAGGGGGAACTCAACCCGCAGGTCCGCGTCGTCGAACTCTGGCATTCGAGACTTGACGGCATCGAGGGCGTCATGCCAAATGCCGGTCATGGCCACGGCTAGGTCGTGGTAAAAATCCTTCGACCCCTTATAGGACGCCACCGCCCTTGACTCGGCCGACTTAACCAACTCGACCGCCGACCCCAGCTCCTTCCGGAGGGTCTTCACTGTCTTCTTCAGGTTGCCGGCAAGCACCTAAGAGTCCCCGAGCATGCCCTCGGTGATCGCGGCGGCCTCGCGATGCCGGGTGACCTCCCTTTTTCCGGAGTTCATCTCGCCCTAAAAGGCGGCGATCCTCGCCGACATCGCCTCCTGCTCCCGCGTGGAGCTCTCTTTCAACGCGGCGAGCTGGCCCGCGGCCTCCACCGCCGGGGCTACCACCTCGGTCTCCATGCGAAGGGCGAGGGCTACGTGCTGTAGGACCATGGAAGATATTAAAAAAAACGGGGGGAGAAGAGATCAGAGAGACGAAGAAGGCAACAAATCTCACAAGCGAGCCAGGGGCTTACCTGCACGGACTCCTGGGCAATCGACGCCAGCTGAGCCCTGAAGGTTCCCCCGGGAACCCGAGCCCCAGCCGAGGCCTCTATCTCGTGCTGGAGGCTGTCTGCGACCGACAGCCCCGACGGTACCGCGAACTGAAGCCCCCTTCCTCCACTACGGTCGTCGAAGACCGTCCCCGGGGGGTCTCCGGGAACCCCCCTTGAGTGACTCTCGGGTTGAGCCGGCCTCCTCTTCCGAGGCAGTGTCCTCCAAAATCAGGGCCCGCTTCCGACCCGACGCTCGGCTGGGGCCCGGGACAGGATCCGTCACCGATCGTCCTCGGGGCGACGCCACCGGGGCGGGACGAGCCAGGGCAGGCGGCACCCGGAAAGATCTGGCGCCCCCGGCTCTGGTGGGCTGCCTCGGCTGGCGCATAACATCCCTGAGAGCTCCGAAGTCCATGGATCCTACACGAAACAAAAACCCAACTTATCATCAACACGAGTAAAACATAAACCCAGAAAGCAAGCCTAACTTACCGACGAACTTGACGGGGCTAAGCCCGGCCCAGCTCAAGACTGTAACACCCGTGTTCATCTATACCAATTCCAGCTTCCATTTTTTTACCTACCTATGGCCTTTCTTGATTTAGCATGTTTGGGTGCGAATGGTATTCTACATATTACTTCGCATTCGACCCGACCCGCTTTCTTGAACCTGGTTAACATTTATTTATAGATTATCTTAACATATTACATGGACTAGTGCATCTCATAATTTAGTATTTACCGGCATTTTATCTGGTATCGCATCTGTTGCATATAGCAATTTAAATCACGAAAAATAATTTAAAATTGCATTTCATAGCCTGCGTGATACCCCTAACCCTTTTGTAGCGTCCTTGCATCGTGTTCTCGTCTCGTTCAGTGAAACGGACGTGTTTGGATGGCTACGCGCACGTACGTACGTCCGTTCTTGGGGGTATGCATTTATGTTACATAATCTTTCATTTTAATTTTTGGAACTTGCAAATGATTTCCATATTTCTAATCCAAAATTTTAGACCCGACCCGGGTATGTTTTGGACTAAATTGGTATTTACCAGAAAATCCAATTTTTATTTCATCTAATATCTTTATTAAAATTTAACAGTTTAAAATATTTATAACTTACAAAATCTTTTTAAATTAAAATCTAAACCTTAATAACAACCCCTCTCTCTCTCTCTCTCTCTCTCCTCTGCTATATATTTATATATGTTTTATTTATTTATTTTTCTTTCCTTATTTAATACACAGCCTCTTCTTCTTCTTCTTTCTTTTCTTGATCTTGTTTCTTGATTCCGGCGATCACCGCCGGAGCCGTGCTCGTCGCTGAAGATTAGAGTGATCCAGTGAGCATACCTAACTTGCGTGATCACCCTCGTGCGTTGTTTGGAACCGTTCCATGTACCGTGCGCGCATAGCGACATTTCGCCGACGAAGGACGTTCCGTACACATCCGTTCTTGTTCTGTCTAGACAAGTTAATCTTGCTACATGCTATATAATTCATTTTATACCTATTTAAATAAATATCATACCTATAGTTTAAATCTAGTACCCCATGTTTAATATTATAACGTTTCGATATTCCGTTTGAATCCGTTTATATCATTTTAAATCTAGATCATGAAAACTTATCTTGTGACATACTAGTTTACATTATACTCCATCCATATCATTTAAAATATATATCGGCGTAATATTTCTTATTATTATCTTTAGTTAGTTTATAATATGCATTTTATAATGTTATAAATTTGAAAATATTATAGTTTACACATGAAACGTCGTTGAAAAGTGGATACGACAAATCTGAAATTTACTGTACACCTTACCTTATAAAATTCATTATAAATCATAGAAAAATCATTAGTATATGTTCTTTAGTTCGTTGCGAATCTAACTCAGAGTAATATAACTCTATGAAATATTTATTTGCAAAATAAATTGTTTAAATAACGTAAAATGCAAATGATTATGTCTCTAAACTGCTGTCCAGGGAAATTCCAGCAGCAAACTTTCAACTTCGAATGTTCATAACTTTTTGTACGGACAACCTGAGATACTTATACTTAAAAAAATGAAAACCTTATTGAATTATCTTTGTTTTGGTATATGACACGTCCCTTTTGGAGAACGTTTGTTATTTTTAAGCTATTTTACAAATCAGGATGACGCTGAATTTCTGAACGGAACTTTCTTGTGCATGGTTAATCAATACCACTTTTAAAGGTATTAATCGCTTTGAATATGCTATCCATACTAATATTATTATATCATATTTATATCACATATTGCTTAGTTGTACATCCCACATTACCATTTTATAGTTTTATAACTTTTCGGATACCCGTTTGCATCCATCGCATTTAAGATACATATAATAGCATCCATAGATCACATTACTACATAATACTGTGATATTAACACTCCATAATTAATAAATTGCATCCTAATTAATATTGGAACTATAAATGTAACCCTAATCGATAACTGTGCATCCATATCCTTGAAATTATATCTATTTGCATACCATATCACATTATTCCATTTTGTTGTTATATTAGTACCCCATACTTGTTTTGTGTACCCATACTGATTATAGTTTGATTATGAGCACCCACGTGATACTTGTGCACCCTGACATGACTTGCTACACCTATTACATGACCCGACATGGTACCGTACACTACTTGACTTGACCTGATGTACCATGGCTTGACCCATTACCTGATCTTGTGTCTAATGCCAACAAACCTGACATGTGGTCCTCACGGACCGTTCCTGTTGTCTATCCAGACGAACCTGCTCTTACCTGATCCTGTATTGGCATTAGTTCTTGATTTCTGAATACCTGACTTGACATACACAACTTGGAGGTATGGGGAAATCAATGATGAAACCTGACTTGTAACTCGACAATGTACTACCTTTACTGATCAGTTTTAGAGGGTAGGCCAGCCTTGGGATGATGCTGCTGACATCATTCATCTGTACATATTTCCTGTTTTAGTGCCTAGCGGCATGTCTCGGATTCAGCCCCAGAATCTTGACCGTGGTCCCAGGTATGCACGGGATACTATTGAGTTACATCGATGATTCATCAAATTGATTTCAAAGACTTTAGAATAGATAACCCAATAGAACAATTTAGTTTACTCACTGCACACTACCCTTCACTGCCCTGATTTACATTACTGTTACATCTGCTTTCATTCATGATTATATTTGCATTGCCTGTTACCCTGTTTATATTTTATTGCTCGATGACATGACGCGCTGACGTCTGGGTTTTGCATGGCCCGGATTCTTCTACCTTGTTGCAGACTGATCAGGAGTATTGCCTCTGTTAGACTGAGCGGTGAAGTTCCTGTCGGTATGTAGTCTTACTTCCAGGTTTCATTGTTGTACCTCTTGGCTTCCGCACATTGTTATTTCCCGACTCTTTTGCTCTGGCTTATGGACAAGTACTAGATAGTTGGTTTACTTTCCTGTTCTTGATATCTCTACAGCCGTAATGTGACTGTGGAGGGATTTTTCCTATCCACAGGTTGCTTGGTTGGCTATGTCACGTGCCCATCTTAGCGTACTCTGGAAAGCGAGGCGTGACATGGTTCTTTTGGTATCAGAGACTAGGATATAGGTTAATCGGGTTTGATTCTTTTGTAGTTGGGTATTGGACCCAATACACGAATCAGAATACTCATGATTAGGAACATGTCCTGCCACCTTGACTATCGTGTTTGTTGAATCATATCCTTCTCTTGATCCTTTGTTTGGGCGATATGCAAACCACTTTGCATTTCGACCCGAAATCTTTTAGTTCTCTATTATTTCTCCCTGTTTCTTGATTCTGATACTAGGATTTGGGAGACTTGGATGGAGTTATGTAATTGTGCCCATGAACTGCAGCATGGTTACAATGCGGTACTCTATCTAAGTAACTTCGAGTCCTGGTCTTGATTCACTTCCTTGTTCCATGATCGTTGTACTACCTTGTTCCTCTCGGTTTCATTGCTTACCAGTTATGGTTTCATCGCCAGATTGAATCATGTTTACCGCGGTTAACCTTTTTTAGTATCTTGACTTCGGATGAAGTCATCTCGATATCTTACTTGTTCTTGTTCTCCCCGCATTAGGACTATTCAATCCTAGCGCGTTCCCTTGTTTGTTTTTGTCTTGGGAATGGATTTTTGCGGCACTTTCTATGCTGATATTGATTGTAAGGAAAAGAAAGTGATTCTTCAGATTCCTGTACATTCGGAAGTTGTTTTGCTGGAGGAAGCAGTTCTGTCGGGCTAGGCGAGTTAAGGCTAGGCCGATAAACAAGGTTCTTTCATCAATGGCAGTGGATAAGGAAGAATCGCCAGCTATATTTGAGGGTTTCATGGACGTGTTTGAAGACATATCAGGTTCACCGCCGAAGCGAGACGTGAAGTTCGCAATTAAACTTGTTCCTGGTGCAACGCCAATCTCAAAGGCGTACTATCCAAGGGCACCAGTAAAGTTGGAAGAAAGTCAAGAATCAGGTTACCGAATTTCTAGAAAAGAGGTGGATTCGCAGCAGCAACTCACTTTGGAGAGCTCCGGTTCTTCTAGTAAAGAAGAAAGACGGCACTAGGAGGATGTGCGTTGATTATTGAGAATTTAACCGAGTGACTATTATGAACAAGTACCCGATCCCTCGCATTGGCGAAGTGTTTGAGCAGCTTAGTGGCGCGAGGGTATTCTCGAAGCTGGATTTGCGGTTCGGATATCATCAGGTCCGAGTTAAATCAGAAGATATTTGCAAGACTGCGTTCCGAACTCAGTATGGACATTACGAGTATTAGTGATGCCCTTCGGGGTAACGAATACACCGGCAATATTTATGGACTTGATGAACGGAATCTTTTTACCATTCTTGAACCAGTTTTAGTAATAGTCATGGAAGATATTCTGGTCTACTCGAGGAACATTGAAGAGCATGCAGAACACTTGAAGATCGCACTGCAGACATTGAGGCAAGAAAGATTATATGCAAAGATGAGCAAGTGCAAGTTTTGGCTTGAAGAAGTGAAATTTTTGGGGCACGTCGTATCCGGAGATGGAATCGCCGTTGACACCGAAAAGATTACAGCAGTTCGAGATTGGCCGATTCCGAAGAACGTTGCTGAGATCAGAAGCTTTCTTGGACTTGCCGGGTATTACAGAAGATTCGTGGAGAATTCTGCTCGTTTGGATGAGCCTCTGACCAAGCTTACGCGCAAGAAAGTACCATTTGTGTGGACGGATAGGTGTGCGTCAACTTTTGAGGCGTTGAAATAGAGATTGATATCCGCTCCTATTCTGACCGTGCCAGACAGTTCCGGAGGATTGGTGATTCACAGCGACGCATCTGAAAAAGGATTGGGATGTGTTTTGTTGCAGCATGGGAAAATTATAGCTTATGCATCGAGGTAGTTGAAGACCCATGAGAAGAATTACTCAACTCATGACTTGGAACTAGCAGCTGTGATTTTCGCTTTGAAGATTTGGTGACACTACTTGTTGGGCTAAAGGGTCGAAGTATTCACCGATCACAAAAGCCTAAAGTACGTGTTCACATAAAAAGAGCTTAACATGAGGCAGCGTAGATGGTTGGAGCTGATGGCTGACTACGATCTTGATCTTAAGTACCATCCGGGAAAAGTTAATGTAGTGCCGGATGCGCTTAGTCGGTTGCCAGCAATTCGGATGTTGACTGCACAGAAAGTGCTTATCGAGGATTTTCGGAGATTGCAGTTGGAGATCATGCTACAGCATTCTTCGGGACAGTTGATGCAGCTGCAAGTACAGTCTTCGTTAATCGGGAGTATTAAAGCAGCGAAATTGCAGGACCCAAGATTGCAAAAGTTTCGAGAACAGGTTGAAGCTAGACTTCGAACGGACTTATTGATTCATGAGGATGGTTCATTGCGGTATGGTAGCCGTTTGTGTGTGCTAATGGGAGACATCCACGAAAAAGTTATGAAGGAGGCGCACAATTCCGCATATTCCGTACATCCAGGAGGCATGAAGATGTACCAAGACATACGGCAGCATTTCTGGTGGGAAGGCATGAAACGGGAGATTGCCCGCTTTGTGGCAAAGTGCTTGGTGTGTCAGCAAGTCAAGGCTGAACATCAAAGGGTTGCCGGTTTGTTGCAACCACTTCCGATTCTTCAGTGGAACTGGGAACATATAACCATGGATTTCGTGATGGCTATACCGCGGAGTCCAAAAGGCAAATGCAGTTGGGTGATTGTTGATCGATTGACCAAGGTAGCTCATTTCATAACATTTCGAGTTGGTCAATCAGCAGAAGTTTTAGCAGAGCGGTACATGTAGGAGATAGTAAGATTGCATGGAGTACCGGTGAGCATCGTGTCCGACCGTGACACTCGTTTCTTATCACATTTTTGGAGGAGCTTACAGGAAAGTTTAGGGACTCGATTGAAGTTTAGCACAGCTTATCATCCTCAGGAAGATGGCCAGTCGGAGAGAACGATCCAAACTCTTGAAGACATGTTGAGAGCTTGCATGTTAAACTTCAAGGGTTCTTGGGAGGATCATCTACATTTGGTGGAGTTTTCTTACAATAACAGTTTCCAGGCGACTATTCAGTTGGCTCCATTCGAAGTATTGTATGGTCGCAAATGTCGTTCACCTGTTTGTTGGGACGATGTTGGGGAACGAAGATTTTTTGGACCGGATTTGATCGTGCAAACAGTTGAGAAGGTTAACACTATCCAGAATCATATGAAAGCAACACAAGACCGACAGAAGAGTCGGGCAGATACGTTGAGAAGACCTCTAGAGTTCGCCGTTGGTGATTTGGTATTCTTGAAGGTATCACCGAATAGATGGGTGATTTGTTTCGGAAGTTGAGGAAAGCTTAGTCCTCGATTCGTTGGACCTTTTGAGATTTTGAGCGTGTTGGAGAAGTGGCATATCGTTTGGCGATACCGCAATTCTTGGCGAATGTTCATGACGTATTTCAAGTATCTCAACCCCGGAGGTATGCTCGAGATGAAATACATGTATTGGATCTTTCAGAGATGACTGTACGAGAAGATTTAACCTTTGAGGAGAGACCGATGTCAAGTGTGGATCGAAAGGAAGAGGTTCTTAAGAATGAGGTTATCACTGTTGTACTTGTTTTCTTGAAGTAATCGCTCACATGGAAAATCAACTTGGGGACGAAAGATGAAGTCTGGCTGAAGTTTCCACATCTATTCTTGAAATCTCTTGTTTGTTTATCTTATCTTGTTCTTGGAATTTCGAGGACGAAATTCTTTTGTAGTTGGGTATAATGTAACACCCGTGTTCATCTATACCAATTTCAGCTTCCATTATTTTTACCTACCTATGGCCTTTCTTGATTTAGCATGTTTGGGTGCGAATGGTATTCTACATATTACTTCGCATTCGACCCAACCCGCTTGCTTGAACCTGGTTAACTTTTATTTATAGATTATCTTAACATATTACATGGACTAGTGCATCTCATAATTTAGTATTTACCGGCATTTTATCTTGTATCGCATCTGTTGCATATAGCAATTTAAATCATGAAAAATAATTTAAAATTGCATTTCATAGCCTGCTTGATACCCCTAACCCTGTAATAGCGTCCTTGCATCGTGTTCTCGTCCCGTTCAGTGAAACGGACGTGTTGGATGGCTACGCGCACGTAAGTGCGTCCGTTCTTGGGGGTATGCATTTCTGTTACATAATCTTTCATTTTAATTTTTACAACTTGCTAATAATTTCCATATTTCAAATCCAAAATTTTAGACCTGACCCGGGCATGTTTTGGACTAAATTTGTATTTACCAGAAAATCCAATTTTTATTTCATCTAATATCTTTATTAAAATTTAACAGTTTAAAATATTTATAACTTACAAATTTTTTTTAAATTATAATCTAAATCTTAATAACAAGCCCTTTCTCTCTCTCTCTCTCCTCTGCATATATATATATTTATATCTGTTTTATTTATTTATTTTTCTTTCCTTATTTAATACACAGCCTCTTCTTCTTCTTTCTTCTTTCTTTTCTTGATATTGTTTCTTGATTCCGGTGATCACCGCCTGAGCCGTGCTCGTCGCTGAAGATTCGAGTGATCCAGTGAACGTACCTAACTTGCGTGATCACCCTCATGCGTTGTTTGGAACCGTTCCGTGTACCGTGCACGCGTCGCGACATTTCGCCGACGAAGGACGTTCCGTATACATCCGTTCTTGTTCCGTCTAGGCAAGTTAATCTTGCTACATGCTATATAATTCATTTTATACCTATTTAAATAAATACCATACCTATAGTTTAAATCTAGTACCCCATGTTTAATTTTATAACGTTTCGATGTTCCGTTTGAATCCGTTTATATCATTTTAAATTTAGATCATGAAAACTTATCTTGTGACATACTAGTTTACATTATACTGCATCCATATCATTTAAAATATATATCGTCGTAATATTTCTTATTATTATCTTTAATTAATTTATAATCTGCATTTTATAATGTTATAAATTTGAAAATATTATAGTTTACACATGAAACGTCGTTGAAAAGCGGATACGACAAATCTGAAATTTACTGTACACCTTACCTTATAAAATTCATTATAAATCATAGAAAAATCATTAGTATACGTTCTTTAGTTCGTTGCGAATCTAACTCAAAGTACTATAACTTTATGAAATATTTATTTGCAAAATAAATTGTTTAAATAACGTAAAATGCAAATGATTATGTCTCTAAACTGCTGTCCAGGGAAATTCCAGCAGGAAACTTTCAACTTCAAATATTCATAGCTTTTTTTAGGAAAAACCTGAGATACTTATACTTATAAAAATGAAAACCTTATTTAATTATCTTTGTTTTGGTATATGACACGTCTCTTTTGGAGAACGTTTGTTATTTTTAACCTATTTTACAAATCAGGGTGACGCTGAATTTCTGAACGGAACTTTCTTGTGCATGGTTAATCTATACCACTTTTAAAATTATTAATCGCTTTGAATATGCTATCCATACTAATATTATTATATCATATTTATATCACATATTGCTTAGTTGTACATCCCACATTACCATTTTATAGTTTTATAACTTTTCGGATACCCGTTTGCATCCATCGCATTTAAGATACATATAATTGCATCCATAGATCACATTACTACATAATACTGTGATATTAACACTCCATGTTTAATAAATTTCATCCTAATTAATATTGGAACTATAAATGTAACCCTAATCGATAACTGTGCATCCATATCCTTGAAATTATATCTATTTGCATACCATATCACATTATTCCATTTTGTTGTTATATTAGTACCTCATACTTGTTTTGTGTACCCATACTGATTATAGTTTGATTATGAGCACCCACGTGATACTTGTGCACCCTGGCATGACTTGCTACACCTATTACTTGACCCGACATGGTACCGTACACTACTTGACTTGACCTGATGTACCATGGCTTGACCCGTTACCTGATCTTGTGTCTAATGCCAACAAACCAGAAATGTAGTCCTCACGGACCGTTCCTGTTGTCTATCCAGACAAACCTGCTCTTACCTGATCCTGTGTTGGCATTAGTTCTTGATTACTGAATACCTGACTTGACGTACACAACTTGGGGGTATGGGGAAATCAATGATGAAACTTGACTTGTAACTCGACAGTGTACTACCTTTACTGATCAGTTTTAGAGGGTAGGCCAGCCTTGGGATGATGCTGCTGGCATCATTCATCTATACATATTTCCTGTTTTAGTGCCTAACGGCATGTCTCGGATTCAGCCCGAGAATCTTGACCGTGGTCCCGGGTATGCACGGGATACTATTAAGTTACATCGATGATTCATCAAATTGATTTCAAAGACTTTAGAATAGATAACCCAATAGAACAGTTTAGTTTACTCACTGCACACTACCCTTCACTGCCCTGATTTACATTACTGTTACATCTGCTTTTCATTCATGATTATATTTGCATTGCCTGTTACCCTATTTATATTTTATTGCTTGATGACATGACGCGCTGACGTCTGGGTTTTGCATGGCCCGGATTCTTCTACCTTGTTGCAGACTGATCAAGAGTATTGCCGTTGTTAGACTGAGCGGTGAAGTTCCTGTCGGTATGTAGCCTTACTTCCTGGTTTCATTATTGTACCTCTTGGCTTCCGCACATTGTTATTTCTCGACTCTTTTGCTCTGGCTTATGGACATATACTAGATAGTTGGTTTACTTTCCTGTTCTTGATATCTCTATAGCCGTAATGTGACTGTGGAGGGATTTTTCCTATCCACAGGTTGCATGGTTGGCTATGTCATGTGCCCATCTTAGCGTACTCTGGGAAACGAGGCGTGACAAAGACCCTCTCGAACAGCAGCACGTCATAACGGGGGATGGGCTCCCATGACGCCACTCTCACCGCGGCGGGGTCGTTGGACAGGCTCCCCGGCAGGCACTTCTCCCTTGACCATTTGGTGGTCACTGGCCAGTCCTTGCCCTCGGGAGGGGAAACGAAGAAAAATTTCTTTTTCCAATCATGAATGGAGGAGGGCAAGGCCACAACACCGGTCCCGGCAGCAACCCCGGGCCGCTTCCTAAAAGAAAAATACACCCACCTAGGGTCGCCCGCTCGACCGCCGGGGTGACTCTTGAATGCAAGGGAGGAATCGAGAAGGGAAAGACTAAAAGGAACCGCCTGCAGCCTTAGGCGGACCAAGAACCCAAGGAGAATCCTCCATGAGTTCGGTACTAACTGGCCGGGGGCCAGACCGAAGAAGTTTAGAGCGGCATTGATTTCAGGAGAGAAGGGCAGGCGCACTCTGCCCCAAAAAGCTTCCAAGTACAGGGCAATCTCTATGCCACGCACCTGATCGGCCCTCTCTCCCTCCTTGGCCAGATGAAGCGTGTAGCGCGGTGGAATGTGGAAGCGAGCCTGAGTGTTGACAAGCCCGTCCTCATGCCTCATCCAATATGGGGTGCTGGGGCCAACATCTTCCACCTCCTCCCAGAAGGCGGCCCCCGCCTCGCGATCCCGGGGAGAGGGGCTAGCCCCTGCCCCCCGAGGGGACTCGGACGCGGCTAAAGGAACCCTAGCACCTACTCCTACAACGTCTACTGATTCTACAGAAGAGGAAGACATCTAACCTTGGAAAAGAAAGTCTTCAAGGGCTGGAGCGAGAGAGGGGAGACGAGCGCTGAGCAGCTGGGGCCTGAGGGAGGAAAATATGAAGGAGTAAGGGCCCTAGGCCGGGCCCCACCCACATTTATCACCGCCTGCGACCTCATCCAACGGCACCCGTCGTCTCCCTCCGAAACGGCCCGTTGCGTCCAGCGGCTCAGATCATTCCACATGGCAGCCCTGCGATTGACTGCATCCCATCAGACGCCGCAGACCTGCGTGCGTCATATCAGCCGGTTGGCGCCCGACACGTGGACCGTCGTTTCGGCTGCAGAGTGCACGAACCGGCGCACCTTCTTTAAATGCAATGATCTCGCCTTGATTCGCTAGCGGAAAGGACAACCGACGGCCCGAGGACTCGTCCCGGCGAAACCTTAGAATGGATCTCACCTCGGGAGGCCCGGCAGTCCACTCCTGACCCGACCCGCTAGCTGGTCGGGACAAGTGTGGGGGGCTAATGATAGGTGCTCGATATTGGCGATCTCGAAGATCCTGATACGTGGCAGATGCCGTGTCCCAGAACTCAGAAGAGGGGGCCCACAGGGACCGGCCAGGCCACCCCTATACCCGACCTGCAAACACAAACTGGCTCGCCTCAAAGCCCCCCCGCAAATTGGCCTCCTCGGCCTCTCAGCTCGCCCACGAGCTACCACAGGACCAAGATACCTCGGCTCCCCCGCTCGTTCCCGAGCTCTCCCGCCGAGGCCATCTTCCTCGGTTCCTCCGACCGACCAAACTCCACCATTCACAAGCGTAACCGCTGCTCCGCGAATCTCGCCATGCGTGGATTCTCCGCCGGCAACATCCCACGTTCCACGCCATCACGATCCCCATTAACGGGCGATCCGCTTGTTACGCGGGTGTAACGTCGAGAGCGTAACCGCCGGCGAGATTCTCGTGTCTGCTGCCGCGTGCTACCGCCACTATATAAACCCCCATCACAAAGGGGTCAGGTAAGCCATTCTTTACACTTATGCCGTTACTCTGCTCGGATATTGTCACTGAATTGAGCGTCGGAGGGTCCTCGGTGGTACCAAACCACCCCGGGACATCTTTGCAGGTACACGGCGTCATCCTTCTCATCCCACTTTGTCCTCTCAAAACACATTGAGACCCACATGCAACGAAGGACAATCAACCCAGTTCACCTTGAGATCAACGGAAGACAACATCTGACGGAGGCCTCGAAAGGAGCTCCATCAGCCTGGGAGTAGGTCGGAAGGCCGAGGAGAACGTCATCGGCAGGAGCTCGGGGACGAGCAAGGAGGCCAAGGAGTCCCGGTCCTGTGGTAGCTCGGGGACAAGCTGAGAGGCCAAGGAGGCCAATTTGCAGGGGGTCCCAAGGTGAGCCAGCTTGTGCTTGCAGGTCTGGTATAGGGGTGGCTTAGTCGGCCCCTGTAGGCCCTTTCTTCTGAGTTCTGGGACACGTCATCTGCCACGTGTTCTGATCTTGGGGATCGCCAACATCGAGCACTATCAGTTTGGATCGCAAAGCCATTTATCATTACTTATTGTTGAGGTAAATTTGTAATTTGTAGTAAGAAGTATGTAGTATTGGACTTTGGGAGGTAGGCTATGAAGAAGCAGAAAATTTAGCACTCTGGCGTCTTGGACTTACCAAGGAAAGGGAATACAAAGAATGCCAAGCATTACTTCTCATTTAACAAACGTAAGCTTTTAACATGCCAAGGCATTACTTCTCATTAAAAAAAATTGTCGGTATCAACAGAAAGGTGAAGCTAATTACACAGAAACCAACAATCAAGTTTACTCATGTCTTGGTACTTATTCAAAAGAAAATGTTTGGTATTTGAATAGTGGTTGCAATAGACGGGAGATACAAACAAATTTGTTAACTTGAATGAAGGAATTCATTCTCAAATAAAACCTCGAGATGGAAAACTACACAATTCTAATAGAAGAGTGATTGCAGTCCGCACTAAGAGAGGAGACAAAATTCGTCATAGATGTTATTTATGTTGTGGAGCTAACAAAAATTCTTTTGAATTGTGTCGTAATTAATCCAAAAAGGATATCTTGTTAATTTTCAAAAGATGAATGCATGATCATGAAGACAAAACTAAGAAAATAGTAGCCAAAATAAAGATGCCGGGAATAAAATATTTCCTCTAAAAATACCAATGGAGAATCTTGCGTTAAAATTTGAATGTTTCTCCTTAATGGCATTTAAAATGTGGTGACTTACATTTCAAGAGTCTTAGTTTACTTAATATATAACAAGAGAAGAATGGTAATTGGTCACCCACATATAACACATATAACCAAAGATGAAAAAGTTTGTGAAGGGTACATCTATAGAAAAATTGCATTGAGTACCATTCACAAAAACTTCATGGAGAACCAAAGCACCACTAGAATTAGTACATGCAGATGTTTGTGGCCCAGCTCAAATCCCATAGGAAGTACTTTGTGCTGTACTTTGTGCTATTTGTCGATGACTATAGCAGAATGAAGTGAGTATATCAAGACTCCTTGTGAAGAATGGTATAAAAGAAAAGCAATTGTGGATCACTTTAAGGCGTTGGGTTGCATTGCATACGGACACGTACTGATGATGCTCAATATTAAGAACTCCCCAGATCATGACACGTAGCAGATGACGTGTCCCGGGGCTTACGGGAAATGTGCAAGAGCGGTACATTGAACGTGTACCCCGGGCCTCCGTCCTGAGGATTGTCTCGACCTACGATGGCCTCCCAGATCACTCATATGCTCGTCCTACAAATAACCATTGGATCACCTCCGTGTTAGTTATATGTGCCCTAGAGGCCATTATTGTACATGTGATGTATATTATAGTGGATACTTGGATATATATAGAGAGGACTTTTTTGCTCGACATGATAGTATGCTATCTGGTTGCTCTTTGTCTTAACATGTTAACTTGTATATGTGATACTGTCTTGCTCTCACATGTTGATAAAGCTCTCAGGATGTGTACTTGACTACCAGGACTATGATGGAGATCATACTAGTGGGGGCCAAGGGTATTCCACAAGTACACCCTAAAATTGTTCGTAGTCGAGAGTGTATCGAGACAGGGCATCGATATTCCAGAGTAGACTAGCGTATATGCATCTTGACCCATATGATGGGCGATGGATGATCCCACATCCATTGGTGTTTGACATCAAAGATGGTATACGGGTGCTCAGTGGAGACTTGGTACACTGAACGGACTCGCCGAGAACTCCTAGTTGGTATTATACCCATCGTCAGATAGTAGTTCTCTGGTGACACTGGTACAGCTTAGTCTGTAGACCCAAGATCGTCATAGAGTCTAGTGTGATTCCCACTGTGCTTTGATTTCCACCTTACCATGTTCACCAAAACGTGCAAAACGGTGGCTTTTGGGTACAGTCCTGAATTATATGGAGGCAATGAGCGATAGGAGGGGATTCTTCTCTCCCGGTATAGGGGATTGATGTTGCGCTGTGCTCGATTGGCCATAACGATAATTCCCAGGCCAGGGCTGCTACGGAGATTTACTGATAAGTGTTATCAGTAGTTTCTCGACCTATTATGAGCCTCACATCGGCACGACTTATCGGTTATTGGGGTCTGACGTTTACCACCCCTATACTAGATATGCGACATAACAGACGAAAAGACCGGACTGTACAGTAGTGTTACTGATAGGCTTTTGCAGGAGTAAGAACATGCTTGCTTGTTGATCTTCTGATCGCTCAATACCCGGGTAGCCGTTACGTCCATCTAGTACCGCTGACGGCTTGTGGGTACTTGATGTGATCATCACCTATTACCGGCGTATTGACGAGTCATTAGAGTCCTACATAGAGGTTTCACTGGCTCGGGAAAAACGAAGTAGGAGCACATATGTGATATTTGCGAGACCGATATTAATACGAGTAGATGATACCGTATTCTATTCTCGCGATATAAGGTATCGGTCGGTTATATGAGATATAGCCGGGTTATCGAATCAAGTGTTGATTCGATAAGTCGATACAGTATCGGTCGGTTATATGAGATATAGCCGGTTTATCGAATCAAATGTTGTTTCGATAAGTTTATACAAATAATATTAGTCGGTCATATAAGATATAACCGGATTATTAAATCACGTGTTGATTTAATGATTTAATTTATAATTATATATATTTGATATATTAATTTACATTAACTAATATTAGCTCATTGAAACATTTCTTTTTCTGATATGTGCACACTTAATATATATGTGATATATATTAATTGTGTTTTATTTATGTGTCATGGTTGATGATACATGCAACATGGGTGTATGAGACTTACACCATGATAATGATAATGAAGGGTTTATTTATTTAGTGTAAATCAATTATTAGTTGGATAATAGTCACATGGCATAAAGCTTGTAGAAACTTGGAGTTCCATTGACTAGTCCACTAGTTTTGTCTTATACTAGATATTTGTTAACCCAAACAATATCTAAACTCATGGTTAAGTCTCTACATGAGAGATATTAAGTATTTTCTCACCCATGGTTGTCATTCACTCTCTCATCCATTATTTGCTTCTTCTTCCTCAAGCCCAAGAGAGAGCTCTCTAGGTTTTTGAGAGGAGCTTAAAATTAGTGAGAAAAGTAATTCTAAAGTGAGCAAAAATCCTACTTCATCATTCTCTACTAGATTAGCACTTTAGTATAGAGTGTTAGCTTCACTAATCTCACATTATTGAAGAGGTAGCTTGGGTTAGTATTGTTAGTTGTATGTGTGCCCTAGAGGGCATTATTGTACATATGATGTATATTATAGTGGATGCTTGGACATATATAGGGAGGACTTTCTTGCTCGATATGATAGTATGTTATCTAGTTGCTCTTTATCTTAACATGTATACTTGTCTCTTGATACTGTCTTATGGTTACATATTGGTAAAGCCCTTAGGATGTGTACTTGACTACCAGGATTATGATGCAGATCATACTAGTGGGGCCATGGTATTCCATAAGTTCATCCTTTAATGTTCCTAGTCGTGGGTGTATCGAGACAGGGCATCGATATATCAGAGTAGACTAGCGTATACACTTCTCGACCCATGAGATGGGCGATGGATGATCCCATATCCTTTGGTGTTTGACATCATAGATGGTATACGGGTGCTCAGTGGAGACTGGGTACACTGGACGGACTCGCCGAGAACTTTTAGATAGTATTATACCTGACGTCAGATAGCAGTTGTCTGATGACACTGGTACAGGTTAGTCTGTAGACCCGAGATCATCATAGAGTCTTGTGTGATTCCCATTGTGCTTTGATTTTCACCTTACCACGTTCAAGAGGACGTGCAAAACGGTGGTTTTTAGGTACAGTCCCGAGTCACATGGAGGCAATGAACGATAGGAGCGGATTTCGTCTCTCCCGGTATTGGGGGTAAATGTCGTGATGTGCTCGATTGGCTATAACTGGAAGTCCCTGGCTAGGGCTGATTTAGAGATTTACTGGTAAGTGTTATCAGTAGTTTCTCGACCCGTTATGAGCCTCGTATCGGCATGACTTATCGAGTTATTGGGGTCTGACATTTACCACCCCTAGACTTGATATGCGACATCTTAAAAGAAGAGACCAGACTGTACGGTAGTGTTACTGACTGGCTTTACAGGAGCTACAGCGGGCTTGCTTGTTGATCTTCTGATCGCTCAATACCCGGATAGCCGTTACGTCCAGCTAGTACCGCTGACGGCTTGTGGGTGCTTGATATGATCATCACCTACTGCCGGCGTATTGACGAGTCTTTAGAGTCCTACACAGAAGTTTTACTGGCTCAGGCAAAACGAAGTACGAGCACATATGTGATATATGTGGGACCGAGATTAATACGAGTATGTGATACCGTACTCTATTCTCGCGATATTTGTATTGGTCGGTTATATGTGATATAGCCGGTTTATCGAATCAAGTGTTGATTTGATAAGTTGGTACATATAATATTAGTCGGTTATATGTGATATAGCCGGATTATTAAATCAAGTGTTGATTTGATAGTTTAGTGTATAATTGTATATTTGATATACTATTTTACATTAACTAATATTAGCTCACTTAAGCATTTATTTTTCTCACATATGCACACTTAATATATATGTGATAATATTAATTGTGTTTTCTTATGTGTCATGGTTGATGATACATGTAACATAGGTGTGTGAGACTTACACCATGATAAATATAATGTAGGGTTTATTTATTTATGGTAATTCAATTATTAGTTGGAAATTTGTCACATGGCATGAAGCTTCATGAAGCTTTGAGATCCATTGACTTAGTCCACTAGTTTTGTCTTACACTAGATATTTCTTAACCCAACCATTGTCTTAACTCATGGTTAAGCCTCTACATGAGTAATATTAGATATTTTCTCACCCATGGTTGCCATTCACTCTCGCAACATTATCTCTCTTCATCTTCTTCTTCAAGCTCAAGAGCTCTCTAGCTTTCGTGCAAGTGAGAAATAAAAGTGAGAAAAAGAATTCCAAAGTGAGCAAAAATCCTACTTCATCATCCTCTACTAGATTAGCACTTTAGTATATGGTGTTAGCTTCACTAATCTCTCATTAGTGAAGTAGTAGCTTGGGTTAGTGTCTCCTTGACGTAGATTATCTTCAGCTTCGAAGATTTCGTGCAAGATCGTTCCTTTCACCTTGTGAAGCCATGCTAGAGTCCAGAAGTTCACTACTTGGAGTGAAGGGACTACTACACGGAGCTGTTGAAGTGAAGGACCGGTATACAAAGGTTGTATTCCTAGTTCACTTAGTTGTAAAGTAGTTTACAATTTGTTTCGTATGATTCTCTAGTTAAAGATTCTAGTTTAGAGTTCTTTAGCATGACAAAAATTTTGAAAATGGCATGGACGATGCCTCCCGAAACCTTGTTGTCGTGCATAAGAACCCTTCAGTGGTATCAGAGCTACTAGGCATTGGATTTCGACCTATGGGGGATTCTCACTGTGTGACAGTGTGGCGAAGCATAGGCTCTTACCCCTAGGGTGTCCCGAGACCGAAAGGTGTTCCGACGGGTTGTAGTCCTCGCGAGGGGGCATGCGTAAAAAGTAGCTGCTGAGGGACCTGTAGGTGCCACGGTGATCCTATTGGATGGGGTGGCTGCCTGACTTTCAGCGGTATCAGAGCCTAGCTAGAGAATTAGACGGATTGTGTAGAATTACGAAACCGAAACAACTTCGAAACTTGAAACAAGATTACCCAGTTTCTGTCGAATTTTAAAGTCGTAGAAATTTTTTTTAAACAACTGCAGTATGTTGCATATGATGTAACATGAGCACTGAACCAAGACCAACCAATTTGGTCAGATTTTGGCCGGCCAGACATGCCAAATTTCCGAGCTGGCCGGCCCAAACGTTGCTTCTGGGGTTCGTCTTGGTTTGGTGCTTCAAACTCTGTGTTTTGGTGTTTCACGTGTTGTTTATTTTTGCTAAATTTTCATGTGATGTTAACTTTCTGCAAAGACAACTCGGAGTGTTTCGTAGTCGTAATTCTAACAGTTTTTCGGGTTACTTTAGACGGTGTTAAAAAGTTCGAACGGATAGCAAATACCCATTTTAACCCTCGCCGTAAATTTTCCAAGTGTTGGATTTTTCCTTAGTTTAAAACTTTCAGAAAATCATGCAAGCGATACTATGGACCCACTAGAAGAACGAAACCTTAACTCGATTATGTGACCGTCAGAACCGCCACTAAATCCGAGGGTTTGTGGTAGTTCAGCGGTGCCACATGTGAGGCATTGGTTGACCTTTCTATGGCTGGTTCATAGGAGCTGTGGCATGTACTGAGTATTTTTAAACTACGCTCAAGTGTTGAGCTTTTTGGGTAATTTTGGGTGTTTATTGATTCGATCGGAATGTTTAACAACGTCTAGCTATTTGTGGAATGTGATACAATATGTAGAATTCATATAGTTAAGCATGAAATCCAAAGTATGTGATATTTTGGGTTTATGATGTCTAAGGTTATTATGGATTCCAAATGTTGTAGTTTGACATTTTCTTTTCTACGACCGTAAGTGTAATATGTGGTGTATCGCCGGTTTCGTTGCTATATGTCAACGACAATTGGGATACGCATATTTACTTACATTGATGACATGTGATGTTACGTGTTGCTGTGATATGTTATATTGGATCGTCGTGTTTTGAATAGCCGGGGGGTTTTATATGAGATGAGAGTTTTTATTTTCATTCATGTAAAATTCATTGTATGTAATATTCTTTTATTGGGGCACTTCCGAGTTGAGGATGATGTCACCATTGTTGTATATTATTTACTTTTCCGCATTAGGATAGACCCAAGAAGGGGAGAACAAGTAACAGGGTTCTAGAGTTCAGTGGGAGACCAACTCGAGGAGTCGAGTCCGGGTCTTCTAACTCTAGAATTGGTAGGGTTGCTTGCCGCTCTCATAAGGGTCTAGGGATGTGGGTTTGGCTATTCATCGCGACCGTGGAATCCGTGTTTTATACAGGCTCAAAATAAAACACGTACCTCCTAGTATCTCTAATATTTCATATGTTTTCTTCTGCTGCTGATATTCTGTGATGAGATCACTTTATATGTTTTGAGACGATTGATTTATTATTATATATATGATATATAATAAACGTTGCTTATGTTTTGCACCCGCGCTAGTCCCGCCTCGCTATGTCGTTAGTTAAGTAACCTAACAGTGCATAACGGGACACTGTGGCGAATGCGGATGGCATAAGCGTACGTTGTATTTTCGTTTCTTCTGTGATGATTAGGAAGCATAAATGATGGGACTTCATTAATGAGATTAATAAAAGAAAAGAAACCTAAAAGATGTTGTAGAATCAAATTTTCAAAAAGGGTAGCTCTAGTTTTTGCTTTGCATAGCGGTATTCCTTGTAGAATATCCAATACCTTATTCAATAAGGAAAAAGCCGAGATCCCTTCACCGGGAGTGACCTCTTTAGCGAAACTAGCATATGCAACAAACACTCGGTTTTGTTTTTGATTGCTTCTATAGTTCTTGCTTTGCATAGTGGTATTTGTGAAATATCCTGCACCTTAATCGATAAGGAAAGAGCCGAGATCCCTTTACCGGGAGTGACCTCTTTAGCAAAACTAGTAAAAGCCTCAAAAACACTCCTTTTCAAAATCACTTATTTCTACAAGGATATCAAGTTCATTACGCAAGTGGTTTTCTTAAAAACCTGCCGTAGCCCTCCGGCATTTCAGATAAGTAGTACTTAGTATTCGTGCTGCGTTTGTTGACCTTGTCAAGGCGTGTTGTGCGGTAGCTGATTAGTGCTTATCTGCAAAGCATATGATGCGATTGGATTAGGGTAGTCGTGCGGCCTTGTTGACCTAGTCAAAGATCGTGCGGGTGGGTTTAATTCAATCAAGAAATGACGGGTTGAACTTGACTTGCGGTCTATGGTTTGTTGACCTTGTCAAGGTCATAGATCGCTTGGGGCAAAATATTATCGGGAATTTCAAGTGTTGAAATTTGCAATAAGATTGTATACCTTCTATGAGATAGTTGGATCCTGATACCCACTGCGTGTAAGAGTTACTCCTGAGAGAGTTTTACACATGACAATTACCCGATCAAGTAGGTGTCTAAAAAGATGTCAACGGGGTTATGCCTCTGGGAAAACGAGGTTTATTTTAATTAGGTATGTGCGAAAGCACGGGGAATCTCTCTCAAAGTACCGGCACTGGCCTGGCTGAAAGATTAGCGAAATTGTAGGATGTAATTAATCCCGGCTAGTCTTTCCTTTTAGGGTTTGAAAGAAGACTTGATAAAAATAGTGAGAGCCATCATGATTAGATAAAATAATAACCAATCTGATCTTGCAAGAGCAACGCTAAAGTGTTTTCTTCTCTCTCTCTCCAGGTACCGACCATGTCATGTCTTAATCAAGATAATAATAAGGTTGTATTGACCGAACCCGCATGTTATACTGAGTAGGGGAACGTTGGTTCCGTTCTTTGTTATAATTGTTATAAGACTGAACAGGGAATAGGGACATATCCGGATTCCCACGCCGCCCAAGCGAAGAATAAGCATGTTGATGCATCTTCTTCAGGTGTGTTAGTTATCGAGAACTGTTTCTCGGTTCACTCTATGTCCTGTGTATTAGATACCGGATCGGGATCCCACATATGTAATATGTTACATGGGCTAAGGAAAGGTAGAGAACTGGGAATAGGTGATCATTCCGTAAGAGTAGGGAATGGCGCAAATGTTGCAGCCAAAGCAGTTGACGAATATCACCTTATATTACCAAATGGTAATATATTGATTCTGAACGAATGCTATTACATTCCGACCCTGATATGCAATCTTATATCATTTTCTTTATTAAGTAAAAAAGGATATAATTTTGTAGTACGGGATAATGTTATGAACATCTTCCTGAATCAAAAATTGATTAGATCAGACTCGTTAAATAATGGCATATACGTTCTAAATCAAACCACAGTTCTTAATATACAAAACACACATAAGAGGATGATTTCAGAAATGAACGAATCCTTCTTGTGGTATTGTAGACTAGGTCATATCAATGCGACACGACTAGCTAAGTTACATAAGGATGGATATTTGAATTCATTCGAATTTTCATCTTATGACACTTGCCAGTCATGTTTCAAAGGCAAAATGACCAAAACTCCGTTTAGTTGACACGAAGAAAGAGTAACGAAACTCTTGGGACGGATACATAGTGATGTATGCGGTCCCATGTCTACACATGCCAGGAATGGTTCTTCGTACTTCATTACATTCACTGACGATCTTTCAAGGTACGGACATGTGTTCCTAATGAAACACAAGTCTGAAACTTTTGAGAAATTCAAGGAATATAAATCCAAAGTCGAAAACCAAACGGGTAGAAGTATTAAAATCCTTCAATCTGATCTAGGAGGTGAATACTTGAGCACAGAGTTCCTGGACTTTCTAAAAGAGAATGAGATTCTCTCTCAGCTTACTCCTCCGTATACACCATAGCACAACGGTGTATCGGAGTGGAGGAATCGCATCCTATTAGATATGGTGCGCTCTATGATGAGCACTGTTGAGTTGCCTATTTCCTTTTGGGGTTATGCGCTTGAGACAGTAGCATACCTATTGAATCAAGTTCCATCTAAATCTGTACCAACCACACCATATGAGATATGGAGTGGGAAAAGACCATATCTTAAACGAGTTAAGATATGGGGTTGTCCGGCCTATGTCAAAAGGCAAAATCCGGACAAACTCGAGGCACGATCAGTTCTTTGCAAGTTTGTGGGATATCCAAAGAATTCATATGGATATTTTTTCTACCACAGTGAGGAACAAAAGGTGTTTGTTGCTCAACATGCCATCTTTTTAGAAAGGGAATTTCTTGTAAAGGAAATTGGTGGCAAAAAGGTAGAGCCGGAAGAAGTTCCAGCTACACAAACTACAACTAAAGATTTAGTGGAACCAGAGGATTCGATGGTACCAAATGAACTACAGCCTCTCCGCCGATCTAGTAGGGTTCCTCATCCACTTGAGAGATACTATGGTTTTCTTGTTGATGGTTGAAGCGAGGATTGTATCATGGAGGATGACGACCCGACTAGCTTCGAGCAGGCCATCACGAGTGGAGACTCTGTGAAATGGCTGGATGCAATGCGATCTGAGATGGAATCCATGTACACCAACAAAGTATGGACTTTGGAATTTGCTCCCGAAGGGGTAAAACCCATTGGGAGCAAATGGATCTTTAAGAAGAAACTTGGTGTAGATGGAAAAGTTGAGACTTTCAAAGCTAAACTTGTTGCAAAGGCTTTTCGTCAATGACCAGGTGTGGATTATGACGAAACCTTTTCTCCAGTGGCTATGCTTAAGTCCATCCGGATCCTGCTTGCTATTGCTGCATACCATGACTACGAAATCTGGCAAATAGATGTTAAGACCGCCTTTCTAAATGGTGATTTAGAGGAGAGCGTGTACATGACTCAGCCAGAAGGCTTCGTAGACAGTGGGAGCAGCGGAAAGGTGTGCATGCTGCTTAAATCCATCTACGGGTTAAAACAGGTATCGCGGAGTTGGAACATCTGTTTTGATGTCATTGTCAAAGAGTTTGACTTCGTCAAAAATGTAGATGAACCTTGTATATACAAGAAGGTGGCAGAGTGTAAGGTTGTCTTCCTCGTATTGTATGTGGACGACATACTCTTGATAGTAAATGATATTCCTATGCTGCAATCGGTCAAGCTCTTCTTATCACATAGATTCTCAATGAAAGATCTATGTGATGCCTCCTACATCTTGGGGATTAAGATCTATAGAGATAGATCTAAACGGATACTGGGATTGTCCCAATCCAGGTACATTGACACCATAGTAAAGTGGTTTAGTATGGAAGAATCCAAGCATGGGTTTTTACCAACGATCTCTGGACTCACTCTCTCCAAAAAGATGTCTCCCAAGACCGATTTGGAGAGAGCTCGCATGCAAGGGATTCCCTATGCTTCGGCAGTAGGCTCTATCATGTACGCGATGCTATGTACCAGACCCGATGTAGCGTACTCACTAAGTGTTGTGAGTAGGTATCAAGCAGATCCAGGAGAGAGTCACTGGATAGCTGTGAAGAGCATTCTTAAGTACTTGAGAAGGACTAAAGAGATGCTCTTTGTGTATGGTAACGGAGAACTCCAAGTGGAGTCTTTTACCGATTCGAGCTTCCAGAGTGATAAGGATGACTCTAAGTCGCACTCGGGATTTGTCTTTACCCTCAATAGAGGGGCAGTATGCTGGAAGAGTTCCAAGCAGGAAACCATCGAAGACTCAACGATAGAGTCTGAATAAATCGCTGCCAACGATACTGCCAAAGAGGGTGTCTGGATGAAGAAGTTCATAACTGAACTTGGAGTGGTTCCATCCATTGAGTATCCAATACTTTTGTATTGTGATAACAATGGAGCGGTGGCTTTGGCCAAGGAACCCAGGTCCCATCAGCAATCCAGGCATATTCTAAGGCGGTATCACCATATCCGGGAGATAGTTGATCGCCGGGAGATCGAGGTCAGGAGAGTTAACACGAAGAACAACACAGCAGATCCACTCATGAAGGACATTCCCCAGATACAGTTCAAGAGAATCTTCAGGATGTTGGGTATGCGATACAACAACAGCTAGCCCTAGTGCAAGTGGGAGATTGTTAGTTGTATGTGTGCCTTAGAGGCCATTATTGTACATATGATGTATATTATAGTGGATGCTTGGACATATATAGAGAGGACTTTCTTGCTCGACATGATAGTTTGCTATCTAGTTGCTCTTTATCTTAACATGTATACTTGTCTCTTGATACTTTTTTATGGTTACATGTTGGTAAAGCCCTTAGGATGTGTACTTGACTACCAGGATTATGATGCAGATCATACTAGCGGGGCCATGGTAGTCCATAAGTTCATCCTTAATGTTCCTAGTCGTAGGTGTATCGAGACAGGGAATCGATATACCAGAGTAGACTAGCGTATACGCTTCTCGACCCATGAGATGGGCGATAGATGATCCCATATCCATTGGTGTATGACATCAGAGATGGTATACGGGTGCTCAGTGGAGACTGGGTACACTGGACGGACTCGCCGAGTACTCCTAGATAGTATTATACCTGACGTCAGATGCCAGTTCTCTGGTGACACTGGTACAGGTTAGTCTATAGACCCGAGATCGTCATAGAGTCTTGAGTGATTCCCACTGTGCTTTGATTTCCACCTTACCACGTTCAAGAGGACGTGCAAAACGGTGGTTTTTGGGTACAGTCCCGAGTCACGTGGAAGCAATGAGCGATAGGAAGGGATTTCTTCTCTCCCAGTATTGGGGTAGATGTCGTGCTGTGCTCGATTGGCAATAACTGGAAGTACATGTCTATGGCTGATTTAGATATTTACTGGTAAGTGTTATCAGTAGTTTCTCGACCCGTTATGAGCCTCGTATCGGAATGACTTATCAAGTTATTGGGTTCTGACGTTTACCACCGATAGACTTGATATGCGACATCTTAAACGAAGAGACCGGACTATACGATAGAGTTACTGACTGGCTTTACAGGAGCTAGAGCGAGCTTGCTTGTTGATCTTCTGATCGCTCAATACCCGGGTAGCCGTTACATCCAGCTAGTACCGCTGACGGCCTCCGGGTGCTTGATATGATCATCACCTACTGCCGGCGTATTGACGAGTCTTTAGAGTCCTACACAATGGTTTTACGGGCTCAGGCAAAACGAAGTAGGAGCACATATGTCATATATGCGGGACCGAGATTAATACGAGTATGTGATACCGTACTCTATTCTCGCGATATTTGTATCGGTCGGTTATATGTGATATAGCCGGGTTATCGAATCAAGTGTTGATTCGATAAGTTGGTACATATAATATTAGTCGGTTATATGTGATATAGCTGGATTATTAAATCAAGCGTTGATTTGATAACTTAGTGTATAATTGTATATTTGATATACTAGTTTACATTAACTAATATTAGCTTTCTTAAGCATTTATTTTTCTCACATGTGCACACTTAATATATATGTGATATATATTAATTGTGTTTTCTTATGTTTCATGGTTAATGATACGTGCAACATGGGTGTATGAGACTTACACCATGATAAAGATAATGTAGGGTTTATTTATTTATGGTAATTCAATTATTAGTTGGAAATTTGTCACATGGCATGAAGCTTCATGAAGCTTTGAGATCCATTGACTTAGTCTACTAGTTTTGTATTACACTAGATATTTATTAACACAACCATTATCTTAACTCATGGTTAAGACTCTACATGAGTAATATTAGATATTTTCTCACCCATGGTTGCCATTCACTCTCACAACATTATCTCTCTTCATCTTCTTCTTCAAGCTCAAGAGCTCTCTGGCTTTTGTGCAAGTGAGAAATAAAAGTGACAAAAAGAATTCCAAAGTGAGAAAAAATCCTACTTCATCATCCTCTACTAGATTAGCACTTTAGTATAGGATGTTAGCTTCACTAATCTCTCATTAGTGAAGTAGTAGCTTGGGTTAGTGTTTCCTCGACGTAGATCATCTTCGGCCTCGGAGACTTCGCGCAAGCTCGTTCCTTTCACCTTGTGAAGCCATGCTAAGTCTGGAAGTTCACTACTTGGAGCGAAGGGACTACTACACAGAGCTATTGAAGTGAAGGACTGGTCTACAAAGGTTGTATTCCTAGTTCACTTAGTTGTAAAGTAGTTTACAATTTGTTTCGTATGATTCTCTAGTTAAAGATTCTAGTTTAGAGTTCTTTAGCATGTCAAAAATTTTGAAAATGGCATGGACGATGCCTCCCGAAACCTTGTTGTCGTCCATAAGAACCCTTCAAGTGTCTCCTTGACATAGATCATCTTCGGCCTTGAAGACTTCATGCAAGCTCGTTGCTTTCTTCTTGTGGAGCCGTTCAAGAGTCCGCAAGATCACTACTTGAACCGAAGGGACTACTACAAGGAGCTAAAGAAGTGAGGGCCGGACTACAAAGGTTGCAATCCCTACCCGCTTAGATGTAAAGTAGTTTACACATTGTATTGTCTAAATCTTTAGTTATGATTCTAGGGTTAGGATTGTTTTGTACGGAAAATTTTTGAAAATGGCATGGACGATGCCTCCCGAAACCTTGCTGACGTGCCAAGCATTGCTACAGCGGTATCAGAGCCAAGCTAGAGATTTAGATGATGTATGTTGAATTACGAAACCGAAACAACTCTGAAACACCCGATACACAAATCAAGTTTCCGTCGAAATTTTAAAGTCGTCGAAAAAAATTTTAAACAACTGCAGAATGTTGTATGAGATGCAACATGAACACAGTACAAAATTTAACCCCAGACCTCGGATTTTGGCCGGCCACAGAGCCTTTAAAACGGGCCTGCTCGATTTTTTTGGTGGAGTCCAGGGTTGAAATTTGTACTGTGTTCCAGGCTCTGGGTGTTGGTGTTTCAGGTGTTGTTTGTTTTTGTTAAATTTGCATGTGATGTTAACTTTCTGCAAAGGCAATTCGGAGTGTTTCGTAATCATAATTCTAACAGTTTTTTAGGTTGTCTAGACGGTGTTAAAAATTTCGAACGGATATCAAATACCCACTTTAACCCTTGACGGAAAATTTTCAAGAGCTAGATTTTTCCCGAGTTAAAGAACATTCAAACATCATGCAAGTAATGCGGTGGACCCTCTAGAAGAATAAAACCCTGACTCGATTCTATGACTGTAAGAACCGCCGCCAAACCCTTGGGTTTGCGGTAGTTCCGCGGCGCCATAAGTGAGGCAATGGTTTACCCTTCTACGGTTGGTCCATTGGTACAGTGGCATGTGATGAGTATTTTTAAACTCCGCTCAAGTGTTGAGCTTTTTGAGAAATTTTGGGTGTTTGTTGATTCAATCAGAATGTTTAACGTCGTCTAGCTTTTTTCTAGAATGTGATACAATATGTGGAATTCATATAGTTAGGCATGAAATCCAAAGTATGTGATATTTTAGGTTTATGATGTCTAAGGTGATTGTGGATTCCAAATGTTGTAGTTTGACATTTTCTTTTCTGTGACCGTAAATGTAATATGTGGGATGTCACCGTTTTCGTTGCTATATGTCAACGACAATTGTGATACGCATATTTACTTACGTTGATGACATGTGATGTTATGTGTTGCTGGGATATGTTATATTGGATCGTCGTGTCTTGAATAGCCGGGGGTTTTATGTGAGATGAGAGTTTTTATTTTCATTCATGTAAAATTCATTGTATGTAATATTCTTTTATTGGGGCACTTCCGGGTTGAGGATGCTGTCACCATTGTTGTATATTATTTACTTTTCCGCATTAGGATAGACCCAAAGAGGGGAGCACAAGTAACCGGGTTCTAGAGTCCAGTGGGAGACCATCTCGAGGAGTCGAGTCCGGGTCTCCTAACTCTAGAATTGGTAGGGTTGCTTGCCGTTCTCGTAGGAGTCTAGGGATGTGGGTTTGGCTATTCCTCACGACCATGGAATCCGTGTTTTATACTGGCTTAAATTAAAACACGGAATTCCTAGTATATCCAATATTTCATATGTTATCTTCTGATGCTGATATTCTGTGATGTGATCACTTTATATGCGTGAGACGAATGCTTAATTACTGTATATATGATATATAATAAACGTTGCTTATGTTTTTCACCCGCGCTAGTCCCGCCCCGCTATACCGTTAGTTAAGTAACCTAACGGTGCATAACGGGACACTGTGGCGAATGCGGATGGCATAAGCGTACGTTGTATTTTTGTTTCTTCTGTGATGCTTAGGAAGCATAAATGATGGGAATTCATTAATGAGATTAATGAAAAGAAAAGAAACCTAAAAGATGTTGTGGAATCATATTTTCAAAAAAGGTAGCTCTAGTTTTTGCTTTGCATAGCGGTATTCCTTGTAGAATATCCAGCACCTCATTCGATGAGGAAAGAGCCGAGATCCCTTCACCAGGAGTGACCATTTTAGCGAAACTAGCAGATACTACAACCCACTCGGTTTTGTCTCTTGATTGCTTCTTTTAGTTCTTGCTTTGCATAGCAGTATTTCTGAAATATCCTGCACCTTATTCGATAAGGAAAGAGCCGAGATCCCTTCACCGGGAGTGACCTCTTTAGAAAAACTCGTAAAAAGCCTCAAAAACACTACTTTTCAAAAATCACTTGTTTCTACAACTATATCAAGTTCATTAGGCAAAAGGTTTTCTTAAAAACCTGACGTAGCCCTCCGTCATTTCAGATAAGTACTACTTAGTACTCATGCTACGTTTGTTGACTATGTTAAGGCGTAGTGTGCGGTAGCTAATTAGTCCTTATCTGCTAAAGCATGAGATGCGATTGGATTAGGGTAGTCGTACGATTTTGTTGACTATGTTAAGGGTCGTGCGGGTGGGTTTAATTCAATCATGAAATGTACGGGTTGAACTTGACTAGCGGACTATGATTTGTTAGCTTTCATCAAGTTCATAGGAAATTAGGGGGGAAATATTATCGGGAATTTCAAGTGTTGAAATTTGCAATAAGATTGCATACCTTATATGAGATAGTTGGATCCCGATACCCACTGTGAGCAAAAGTTTCTCCAAGGAGAGTTTTGCACTTTACAATTAGCTAACTCATTAGGTGTCTAAAAAGGTGTCAACGGGGCTACGCCTCTTGGAAAATGAGATTTATTTTAATTAGGTCCATGCGAAAGCAAGGGGAACCTCCCTCAGAAGTACCGGCACTGGCCTGGCTGAACGATTAGCGAAGTTGTAGAATGCAATTAATCCTGACTGAATTTTCTTTTTAAGATTTGAAGGAAAATTTAAGAATTGCAGTGGAAGACATCGATTAGATAAGATAAATAACCAATCTGATCTTTACAAGAGCATACGCTAAGTGTTTTCTTCTCTCTCTCTCTCCAGGTCGCGACCATGTCAGGCCTTAATTAAGATAATAATATAGATGTATTGACCGAACCCGCTTTTTATGCTGAGCAGGGGAACGTTGGTTCCGCTCAAACTTATAATTGTTATAAGTCCGAGAAGGAAGTAGGAAAATATCCGGATTTCCACTCCATACAAACGAAGAATGAGCATGCAGATGCATCTTCTTCGGGTGTGTTAGTCACCCAGAACTGTTTCTCAGTACACTCTACGTCCTGGGTATTAGATACTGGATCAGGATCCTATATATGTAATATGTTACATAGGCTAAGGAAAGGTAGAGAACTGGGAGTAGGTGATCATTCCGTACTAGTTGGGAATGGTGCAAATGTTGCAGCCAAAGCAATTGGTGAATATCACCTTGTATTACCAAATGATAATGCATTGATTCTGAACGAATGCTATTACGTACCGACCCTGATATGCAATCTTAAATCAGTTTCCTTATTGAGTAAAGAAGGATATAATTTTGTAGTAGAGGATAGTGTTATGAACATCTTCCTGAATCAAAAGTTGATTGGATCAGGCTCGTTAAATAATGGCATATACATTCTAAATCAAACCACAGTTCTTAATGTACAAAACACACACAAGAGGAAGACTTCAGAAATGAATGAATCTTTCTTGTGGCATTGTAGACTAGGTCATATCAATGCGACACAACTAGCTAAGTTACATAAAGATGGATATTTGAAACCGTTCGAATTTTCATCTCATGACACTTTCCAGTCATGTCTCAAAGGTAAAATTACCAAAACTCCGTTTAGTGGACACGGAGAAAGAGTTACGGAACTCTTGGGACTGATACATAGTGATGTATGCAGTCCCATGTCTACACATGCCCAGAATGGTTCCTCGTACTTCATTACATTCACTGACGATCTCTCAAGATACGGACATGTGTTCCTGATGAAACACAAGTCTGAAACTTTTGAGAAATTCAAAGAATATAAGCATGAAGTTGAGAACCAGACGGGTAAAAGTATTAAAATCCTTCGATCCGATCGGGGAGGAGAATACTTAAGCACAGAATTCCGTGACTATCTAAAAGAGAATGGGATTCTCTCTCGGCTTACTCCACCATATACACCACAGCACAACGGTGTATCGGAGCGGAGGAATCGCACCATATTGGATATGGTGCGCTCTATGATGAGCACCGCTGAGTTGCCTTTTTCCTTTTGGGGTTATGCGCTTGAGACAGCAGCATACCTATTGAATCAAGTTCCATCTAAATCTGTGTCTACCACTCCATATGAGATATGGAAGGGGAAGAGACCGTGTCTTAATTATGTTAAGATATGGGGTTGTCCGGCCTATGTCAAAAGGAATAATCCGGACAAACTCGAGGCAAGGTCTGTTCTGTGCAAGTTTGTAGGATATCCTAAAAACACACAAGGGTATATCTTCTACCACATCGAGGAACAAAAGGTGTTTGTTTCTCGGCATGCCACCTTTTTGGAAAAGGAATTTCTTGCAAAGGAAATTAGTAGCGACGAGGTAGAACTTGAAGAAGTTCCAACGATATAAACTACGACAGAAGATTTGGTAGAACCAAAGGATTCGATAGTTCCCAATGAACCACAGCCTCTCCGCCGATCTAGTAAGGTTCCTCATCCACCTGAGAGATATTACGGTTTTCTCGTAGACGGTGGGAGCGAGGATTGCATCATGTTAGATGATGACCCAACTAGCTTCGAGCAGGCCATCACGAGTGGGGACTCTGTGAAATGGTTGGATGCAATGAGATCTGAGATGGAATCCATGTACACCAACAAAGTCTGGACTTTGGAAGTTTCTCCTGAAGGGGTAAAACCCATTGGGAGAAAATGGATCTTTAAGAAAAACTTGGTGTAGATGGAAAAGTTGAGACTTTCAAAGCTAGACTTGTTGCAAAAGGTTTTCGTCAACGACCAGGGGTGTACTATGATGAAACCTTATCTCCAGTGGCTATGCTTAAGTCCATCCGGATCCTCTTTGCCATTGCTGCACATCATGACTACGAAATCTGGCAAAGGATGTTAAGACTTCCTTTCTAAATGGTGATTTAGAAGAGTGCGTGTACATGACTCAGCCAGAGGGCTTCGTGGACAGTGGGAGCAGCGGGAAGGTGTGCAAGCTGCTTAAATCCATCTACGGGTTAAAACAGGCATCGCGGAGTTGGAACATCTGTTTTGATGTGGTAGTCAAAGAGTTTGACTTCATCAAAAATGTAGATGAACCTTGTATATACAAGAAGGTGGCAGAGAGTAAGGTTTTCTTCCTCATATTCTACGTGGATGACATACTCTTGATAGGAAATGATGTTCCTATGCTGCACTCGGTCAAACTCTTCTTATCACAAAGATTCTCAATGAAAGATCTAAGTGATGCCTCCTACATCTTGGGAATTAAGATCTATAGAGATAGATCTAAACGGATACTGGGATTGTCCCAATCCAGGTATATAGACACCATCCTAAAGAGGTTTAGTATGGAAGAATCCAAGCGTGGGAATTTACCCACGATCACAGGACTCACCCTCTCCAAAGAGATGTTTCCTAAGACTGATTTGGAAAGAGCTCGTATGCAAGGGATACCCTATGCTTTGGCAGTAGGCTCTATCATGTATGCGATGTTATGTACCAGACCCGAAGTAGCATACTCACTAAGTGTAGTGAGTAGGTATCAAGCAGATACAGGAGAGAGTCACTGGACAGCTGTGAAGAACATTCTCAAGTACTTGAGAAGGACTAAAGAGATGTTCTTGTTGTATGGTAACGGAGAACTCCAAGTGGAGTCCTTTACCGATTCGAGCTTCTAGAGTGATAAGGACGACTCTAAGTCGGTCTCGGGATTTGTCTTTACCTTCAATGGATGGGCGGTTTATTTGAAGAGTTCCAAACAGGAAACCGTAGCAGACTCGACGATGGAGGCTGAATACATCGCAGCCAACGATGCTGCTAAAGAGGCTGTCTAGATGAAGAAGTTCATAACTGAACTTGGTGTCGTCCCATCTATTGAGCGTCCAATATCTTTGTATTGCGAAAACAATGGAGCAGTGGCCTTGGCCAAGGAAGCCAGGTTCCATCAGCGATCCCGGCATATTCTGAGGCGGTATCACCTGATCCGAGAGATAGTTGATCGCCTGAAGATCGAGATCAGGAGAGTTGACACGAAGGAAAACACGGCGGATCCACTCACCAAGGCCATTCCCCAGATACAATTTGAGAGACTCTTCGGGGTGTAAGGTATGAGATACTACAACAACTGGCCTTAGTGCAAGTGAGAGATTGTTAGTTATATGTATGCCCTAGAGGCCATTATTATGCATGTGTTGTATATTATAGTGGATGCTTGGATATATATAGAAAGGAATTTCTTGCTCGATATGATAGTATGCTATCTGGTTGCTCTTTGTCTTAACATGTTGACTTGTATATGTGATACTGTCTTGCTCTCACATGTTGATAAAGCCCTCAGGATGTGTACTTGACTACCAGGACTATGATGGAGATCATACTAGTGGGGGCCAAGGGTAGTCTATAAGTACACCCTAAAATTGTTCTTAGTCGAGGGTGTATCGAGACAAGGCATCGATATTCCAGAGTAGACTAGCGTATATGCATCTTGACCCATATGATGGGCGATGGATGATCCCACATCCATTGGTGTTTGACATCAAAGATGGTATACGGGTGCTCAGTGGAGACTGGGTATACTGAACGGGCTCGCCGAGAACTCCTAGTTGGTATTATACCTATCGTCAGATAGTAGTTCTATGGTGACACTGGTACGGGTTAGTCTGTAGACCCGAGATCGTCATAGAGTCTTGTATGATTCCCACTGTGCTTTGATTTCCACCTTACCACGTTCAACAGAACGTGCAAAACGGTGGCTTTTGGGTACAGTCCCGAATCACATGGACGAAATGAGCGATATGAGGGGATTCGTCTCTCCCGGTATATGTGGTTGATGTTGCGCTGTGCTTGATTGGCCATAACGATAAGTCCCTGACTAGGGCTGCTACGGAGATTTACTGATAAGTGTTATCAGTAGTTTCTCGACCCGTTATGAGCCTCACATCGGCATGACTTATCGGTTATTGGGGTCTGACGTTTATCACCCCTATACTAGATATGCGACATATCAGACGAAAAGACCGGACTGTACGGTAGTATTACTGACAGGCTTTTGCAGAAGTAAGAACATGCTTGCTTGTTGATCTTCTGATCGCTCAATACCCGGGTAGCCGTTACGTCCAGATAGTACCGTTGACGGCTTGTGGGTGCTTGATGTGATCATCACCTACTGCCGGCGTAATGATGAGTCTTTAGAGTCCTACACAGAGGTTTCACTAGCTCAGGAAAAACGAAGTAGGAGCACATATGTGATATGTGCGATGCCGAGATTAATACGAGTATATGATGCCATATTCTATTCTCGCGATATTTGTATTGGTCGGTTATATGTGATATAGCCGGTTTATCGAATCAAGTGTTGATTCGATAAGTCGATACAGTATCGGTCGGTTATATGAGATATAGCTGGTTTATCGAATCAAGTGTTGTTTCGATAAGTTGATATAAATAATATTAATCGGTCATTTGAGATATAACCGGATTATTAAATCAAGTGTTTATTTAATGATTTAATGTATAATTATATATATTTGATATATTAATTTACATTAACTAATATTAGCTCACTTGAACATTTCTTTTTCTCACATGTGCACACTTAATATATATGTGATATATATTAATTGTGTTTTATTTATGTGTCATGGTTGATGATACATGCAACATGGGTGTATGAGGCTTACACCATGATAATGATAATGAAGGATTTATTTATTTAGTGTAAATCAATTATTAATTGGATAATGGTCACATGGCATGAAGCTTGTAGAAGCTTGGAGTTCCATTGACTAGTCTACTAGTTTTGTCTTATACTGGATATTTGTTAACCCAACCATTATCTAAACTCATGGTTAAGTCTCTACATGAGAGATATTAGATATTTTCTCACCCATGGTTGCCATTCACTCTCCTATCCCTTATTTGCTTCTTCTTCCTCAAGCTCAAGAGAGAGCTCTCTAGGTTTTTGAGAGGAGCTTAAAATTAGTGAGAAAAGTAATTCTAAAGTGAGCAAAAATCCTACTTCATTATCCTTAACTAGATTAGCACTTAAGTATAGGGTGTTAGCTTCACTAATCTCAATTAGTGAAGAGGTAGCTTGGGTTAGTGTCTCCTTGACGTAGATCATCTTCGGCCTCGAAGACTTCATGCAAGCTCGTTGCTTTCTTCTTGTGGAGCCGTTCAAGAGTCCGCAAGATCACTACTTGGAGCGAAGGGACTACTACAAGGAGCTAAAGAAGTGAAGGACCGGACTACAAAGGTTGTAATCCCTACTCACTTATTTGTAAAGTAGTTTACACATTGTATTGTCTAAATCTTTAGTTATGATTCTAGGGTTAGGATTGTTTTGTACGGAAAATTTTTGAAAATGGCATGGACAATGCCTCCTGAAACCTTGCTGTCGTGCCAAGCATTCCTACACTCCGAGCCCTCCTGCACGCTGAACTTCCTCAGCCCTCCCAGCTCTCCCCTGAGCTATCACAGAAGAAAGCTTCCTCGGACTCCCGCTCGCCCCCGAGCCTCCCGCCGAGCTCAGCTTCCTCGGTCTCATCGACCAACCCAGAACACAGATCACAGGCGTCCCCACCGTGGCTCCATGAATCTCGCCAGACGCGAGATATCCGCCATCCACGATCCCGCGTTCCACGCCATCACATTCCCCCGTTAACTGGCGTATCTCGTCATCAATGGAGGATCCCGCCATTCGCGCAAGTGTAACTCCAGTGGCGTAACGGTCGGCGTAAATCTCGCGCCTGCCAGTCCATGGATGCCACTATATAAACCCCCTCTCAGACGGCTTAGGTAAGGAAATTCTATCTTAATAGGCCGCTACTCTGCCTAAATACCTTGACTAACTTGATTGTCGGAGGGTCCACGGTGGTACAACCGCCCTGAGACTTCTTTGCAAGTAGATCGGCATCATTCCAAATCAAGCCCACTGAGATCCACATGCTTCAGGAGGCAACCCTCAAACCCAATCTCAGCCATTCATCAACGCTCGCAACAGATCAATGGAAGACAACATCTGAAGGAGATCCAGGCCGCCATCAGTTGGCGCCATCTGTAGGAAATTTGAAAATTCCACTCAACGAAAGTTGAACTTCCGATCTCGAACTCATGGGGAGTGATCACTGCGACGATCCAAGCACTATCCGTCGTCCTCCCTACAACGGAGGCGCGGACGGATCCTCTCCTCCCCCGAACGCCATTCACGCCCTGTCTGCGCGAGTCGACAGGCTCGCGTCCGTCGTGGATGCCCTTGTCCGTGTCCAAACGGCTGGACAAGCCCCCCAGGTCGTCGTTCCCCCGCCTCAGGACCGGGACCTCCGCAGAGGAGGAGAAGACACTGTCCACGCTGGCATGACCGAACAGCGCCTCGCTGTCTCCGGCGGCCACAGATCCCCCGTGGCGACCAATTCAATGACCCGGTAGGCACCTCACAGCTCAATGCCGAGGTCTTATGAAAGAGCACCCTGCCCTGAGGCCCATTACGCTCCTGTCCCTCTCGAGAAGGTGTCGGCCAGCTTGCCTACTCCCAGGCATGGCCGGCGCCATCTCCTTCGACAGGGTCGCATGGACGGGACTCACCACGGTAGCTCGAGGACGACCTCGCCAAGGGACCTGAGGAACCTCATAGAACGGAACCGAAACCGTGGCCAGGCATAGGCCACCAGCAGGAGGGGCCATAACTTCGAGTATGCCGAATCCTCGGGATACCACGACTGACTCGATGCCCTCGAAAAGAAGATCGAGGATATACATCGGGAGAGTCGTCCTTCAAGCGAGAGGGCTAGATATGCCGCCGACTCGCTTACGAAACCCTTCACCGAAGAGTTGCTCGATGTACCCGTCTCCTCCAGGAACAAGCCTCCAAAGATATCACTTTTCGACGGAAAGTCCGACCCAAAAGACCCCTTGGACGCGTTCACGGCAGGGATGAGCTTCTGGGACAACTCTGACGCCGCCCAATGCCGAGCGTTTTCTGCTACTCTCATCCGCGCTGGGAGAGATTGGTTCTGAGGACTCACGCCACGCTCCTTCTCTACCTTCGATGAGCTGGACGTCCAATTCCTCGGCCATTTCGTCCGGAACAGGCGGCAGAAGCGAACCGTCGACCACCTCTTCACTATAAAGAGCGGGGACAAGGAATCTTTCAAAGGGTGCGTCACCCACTTCTACAACACTCTTCTTGGGGTCCCAGAGCACCGGGACGAGACGGTCGTCATGGCCCTTAGGTCGGGTCTTAGGCACAAGGAGTGGCTCCGCTCCTTTGCATTAGTGCAACCGAAGACCATAGCCGAGGTAAAAGCCTGGACCAAGCGAGAGATCCAGCTAGAATCCGAGGTGAACGCAAACCTACCCCGGACCGACCTGGCCGATCAAAAGAAGAGAGCCGGAGAAGAGAAAAAGAAGATTGACCGGCCAAAACCATACTCCCCGAAGTTCCAGAAGTAAACCCCACTCAACATCTCCCAAACAGAGCTGTTGGAGGAGGCGAAGGGCGAGAGATTCTTCAAACCGCCCCCGGTCAATAATAGAGTGGCCAAATGGACATGAGGCCCCTATTGCGTTTTCCATAGATCGCAGGGATACCCCACCGAGAACTGCAAACAGATCCGTGACTACATCAAGGAGTTGATTCGCTCGGGACACTTGGCAAAGTACTTGCAGGAAAAGCGATAAGCAGACCGAGAGCAAGAGCACCACCCCCCTCCCGGCGAGTTGAAGATCGGCCAAATCATGGTCGTATCAGCGGGGGGTATGCCCGGGGTCAATGAAATACGACGCCCCCTGCCGGTCGAGGGGACTAGCAGCCAACCCTGGAAGAGAATCAAAGCATCCGAGCCCATCACCTTTACCGACGAGGATCTCTACGGGATATCCTTTCCTCACAACGACCCCCTGGTGATTAAAGCACGGGTACACCACTACGAAGTTCAAAGGATACCGGTCGACTCTGGGAGCTTAGCAGACATCCTCTTCTACGACTGCTTTCTACGTATGGGGCTTGCCCCATAGGATCTGAGGCCGACCGCCCACATCCTGTCGAGGTTTACTAACCAGTCCATCCCGGCAGAAGGAGTGGTCACCCTCCTACTTAACATCAGGGAGGCAGGCCATACGCGTGTTGGCTATAGTGCCCTCAAGTCAATTATTGGATCGCAAGCACGCGATTACAATGATTGAGGGAGGACCTATACCGGTAGAACAGTCTTACTCGAGATGATAGTATGCTATCTGGTTTGTCTTTATCATCGTGTACATACTTCAGGTGACACTATAGATCACAATTACATGTTGATAGAGCCCTTAGGATTCTTACTTGACTACCAGCAGTATGATGGCGATCATATACATGGGAGCTGGGTGGTCTATAGGCGCATCCTAAAATGTCCCTAGTCGAGGGAGTTTCGAGACTAGGCATTGATACTCAAGAGTAGACTAGTGTATACTGATCGAGGCCCTGACAAAGGGCGGTGGTCGGTCTCACAAGCCATTGGTGTCAGTTTGTTCACCTAAAATATATACAGGTGCTCATTGGGTTATGAGTACACCGGACGGACTCGCCGAGAACATGCTAGTTAGTATTATACCTATTGTCAGATAGCAGTTCCCTGGTGACATGTGTACAGGTTAGTTTATCGACCTGAGATCGTCATTTGTTTTGTGTGAGTTCCTACTGTGCTTTGATTACTACCCTACCATGGCTCAAAGGAGTCGTGCAAACAGGTTTTGGTTGGGTACAGTCCCGAGCCACATAGAGGCAGTGAGCGGATCGTCAGGGGATTCGTCTCTCCCGGTATTGGGGGTTGATGTCGCGGTGTGCACAGGTGGCTATCACCAGAAATCCTTGGCCAAGGTAGTCGAGAATTACTAATTCGGATCGGTAGTTTTTGAGGTGGTGATGGGCTTCATACCGACACTAAATGTCATGTTATTAGGGGTCTGATTTTATCCACCCCCTAAACTTGATATGCGATACTCATAGACGAACGGACCGGACTGTACTGATATTGTCACTGTCAGGCTCAGTAGGGTTTCAGGATGAGTTTGTTCGTCGTCCTCCCTTTCGCTTAATACCTGGGTAGCCATTACGTACAGCTAGTGCCGCCGACGTGCTTATGGTTAAACCCACTGCCAGCGTATTGACGAGTCTTTCGAGTCCCACACAGAGTTTTTCCCTGCTTTGGGTGAAACGTTGTAGAGGCCGTATGGTTTTATGGCAGGGTTCGATCACATACGTGTACTTGTGCACGGATGATGTTCGGACGGATAATACTAGTGGGCTTTGGTTTAAGCCGGATCCTAGTATTATATTTGTTGGATTATTTTCGTCTCTTTGTATTCGCATTCTTCGGAATACGGATGCGGGTAAGTATATACAGTTGAGGGGTATTCTTGTAATTTATTACAAGATTACTTTTAGAAGATTACACCTCGTCAAGGTTTAGACCTTTTTGGATTAAAAGGTTATTGAGGTGTAGGATGAGGTGTTTATTGCATTTTTGTGGCATAGCTTGGTAATGACCCATGGTTACTTTACTAAGCATGCTTAGGTTTTGTTTATTGTGAGATTATTGTTGACTTAAGATTTTTTGGTTGACTCTAGATATTTTAGTGGCATGGGATATATTTATAGATGGCATCATTATTTATTTAATAATCTCACAACAAACAAAAGACCTAGCCATCATTTTTCTTGAGTTGCTCTAAACACCTCATTCTCATGACATCTTCTTCTTCCTCTAGCTCCACCCAAACCCTCTCATGAGTTGAGAATCCTTAGGTGTCTTGAGACAAATTAATCCTTCATCACTCTCTACTTCATCTACGGTATCCAGAGTAGCGATCTAGGTGCCCTAGTTGCCTCGGATATGAGGTTGGAGCACGTTGCATAGACTATCGGGTGGATCATCTTCAATGGAGGGAGACCGGAGATCAAGCTTGAACAAGGAAGCCCCTAGGAGCTTGGGATGATGGTTGAAGACCGAAGGACACAGATCTATTCAGTATAACCATTCTAACTCCTTTGCATGTTTTGTTATCTAGGGCTTATGGGACGATCCGTAGACTAGGGTTCCGTTAGCGCCGGTTTTTGAAAACTTTGTTCCGCATTTGGCTACGGATTGATGGCCGGGACGCTGCCGGAATCCCAACATGGTATCAGAGCCACTCCATAAGGCTTACTTAACTCATTGCGACAATAGAAATCCGCTGTTTTTGTTGTGCAAAAACTGCCGACAAAACAGTTCCAATAACTGAAAGTTTAAGATTTTTGCACACCCCGCGGGCTCACGGTTTGAGATGAGAAGCCGCGGGGTGGTGCATGGGCACCCCGGGGAATCCCTGGGCAGGGCCGAACGGCGGGGCCCACTTCCCAAGACCACCACAAGGTGGTCTTGGCTGTGGGGACCCGAAACTGCCCCACCTTGGGCAGCTTCGGGTATGCCTCACCGCCTGGCCACCTCGTGGTGGCTTTGTGGGTGGGGTACCTACTCTAGGCCCCCCGACTCGAAATTAATTTCGTGCTCTAACTCCCCGTGAAGGTTAGGACGCGTTTAATTTTGATTCGGACTTCCGAATTAGCTTTAAACGGTCGATTTTTGGAACTTTAGCTCACTGTTTTTTTCCATGGTTTTGGAAATTGGTTTGGTTTGCTAATTGCGTGCGGAATTCTAATGTCGTAGTTTTCAGTACATACATTAATATCTTCGACCATGAATGTCATTAGAGTGGTACAACTTGTCTAATTGCTATAGTTCTTTTAGACGGGTTTGAGAACGTGACATTCACGTTGATGTTCTGTATTGTGCTGTGATGTTGGCTGGATTGTCGTTATGGACAGCCTGGGTGCAATGTTAGTACAGTTTAGTTTTATTTGTACATTTGATATCGCGGGGCGAGCGTCCGACATGTGGACTGATGTCACTGCCTGTTTGTAAATTATTTATTTAAGGCACGACCGGGTTGAGGTCGATGTCACCGTTGTACATATTTTCTTTTCCGTACTGGAATTACCCCGCGGTGGAGTGCATGGATAGCCGGGATCTGGAAGGCAACGCGTCCGCATCTCATGGCGTTGAGACGAAGGGGGCCTCACTCTAGAATTGGCGGGCTATTCGACGCATTCGTAGGGGGTACAGGTTGACCCAAGGAGGAGTGCTCAAGTTACCGGATTCCGTGAAGTGCCGGGTGGCCCATTCACTTTGATGAAGGGGACTGCCTCGCTTCTTGTTTTGGCGGGTAACTTGCCACGCTCATAGGGGTCTAGGTTTTCATTGCACATGTTATCCACACGACCAGGGGAACGTCGGGTTTCAGTTGCGGCTCAAAGGAAACCTGGGACTCCCAGATTATCAGTATTGTTTTGTGATGCTCATCGCTTATCTGTGATGTTGCATTTATCATGCCTGGAGTGATTATTATAAATTGCTATATCTATACTAGTAGATGTTGTATATGTTTTTCACCCGCGCTAGTCCAGTCCCCGCTCTGTCGTTAGTTAAGTAACCTAACGGGTGATGACAGGACTCAGTGGCGAATGCGGATGGCATATACGTACATCATATTTTCGTTCTTCTCCGGTGTGATTAATTGATGAGACTGCATTGATTCTGATTAATGCAAGAAAACAGACATATACGATATTGTTAGAACATTTTTCAAAAGCTGTTATTACAAGGACGTTTTCTTTTGTTTTGCACAGCGGTATTCGGTTATGAATATCTAACACCTCATTCGACGAGGCAAGGGCCGAGATCCCTTCATCGGGAGTGGCCCCTTGGGCAGAAGTTTGCGTCAGGGTAATAACTTCACTATAGTCGATTACTTTTTGCTTTGCATCGCGGTATTCAGTTGGAATATCCTGCACCTCATTCCACGAGGTAAGAGCCGAGATCCCTTCACCGGGAGTGACCTCTTTAGCAAAGGTTTTCGCCACTATATATTTGTAAAAAGCTATCCGGTTCCTTCAACGATATCAAGTTCATTATGTTAAAGGTTTTTCGCCAAAAACCATTTGTAGCCCTCCGTCATTTCAGACAGGTAGCACTTAGTATTCATGCTATGTTTGTGGGCCTTCGTCAAGGCATAGTGTATGGTAGCTACTTGTTACCTTTCTGTTGCATAGATAGATGCGTTGGTTTGGGACAGTCGTACAGCCTTGTTAGCCTTCGTCAAGGGCAAGTACAAGTGGGTTCAAATTAACCTGGACAGTGACGGGTAGAACTTGATATGTGACTTATGATTTGTTGACTATCGTCAAGGTCATAAGAGCATGGGGTAAAAATCACATCGGGGGTTTCAAACATACAGGAAACTTGCCAGATATGCGCATACCTTCTGGAGTGTGATAACTTGAGTGGATTCCATCAAGTTATCATGCGATGATAGTTGGATCGCGATTCTCACAATTGATTTGGTTTACTCCTCGGGTGATTTTAGATAATCCCGACTTATTCTTCTTTTAGATTTGGGGGAGAATTTGAAAATACAGTGGGAGACATACTAATTGGATAAAATGATTAACCATTCTGATCTAGGTTAGAGTGCACGCTGAGTGTTTCTTTTCTCTCTCTCTCTTTGGCAGCGACCATGTCCCGACCCTAGACTAGAACTCAGAAACCAAGTTAACCGAACCTTCTTAAAACACACTGGCATTTGAATTGTCAGAGTTGCATACATCATTGCCACTCCTTCTTGTACCCTTTTCTTTTCTCCGGAATATTCCGTATCACTACGAAGATCCACATTTTTTGGATATGACCATCGTATAGTTACATACGAACTCGAAGAAACTTTTTTCGAATTCGAGGATGGTTTCCAGTTCTGGAGAAATTAAATAGGTCTATTCAGTTGTCTTTTCCTTTTACCTTCTCTCTGGTTGTGAGGGCTCTTAGGATTAGGAGAGGGTACACCTATTGCGCTTATTGGATAGTCTTCTTCCAAACCATAGGCAGGTGCCGAAAGGTGGGGAAGGAAGAAAACCGATTAGCCTAAGTGTGGTGTACAGAAGGTAATAAGTAAACACAAAATAAAGAGATTAAAAAGAGAGCAAATTAAATTGCGATAGCTATCATTCACGACCAAACCACGTATATCATCGCCACTCCTACTTTACCTTTGAATTTCTCCAGAACGCCCCGTATCACTACGAAGATCCATAGTTATTGGATAATCCATCGTACTCGAAGGAACTTGTTCCAGTTCGAGGATGGATTCTGGTTCAGGAGAAATAGAATAAGGATTATTCAGGTGTCTTTTATCTTTACCTTCTCTCAGGTTGCGAGGGCTCCTAGGATTAGGAGAGTACACCTATTACGCTTATTGGATAGTCTTCTTCCAAACCATAGGCTGGTGCCGAATGGTAGGGAAGGAAGAAAACCATTTAGCCTAAGGGTGGTGTACAGAAGGTAATGAGTAAAGACAAATAAAGGGATTTAGAGAGATGGCAAGGAAATATAAGGTTACAGTCATGAATTAGGATAATGGAAGAGGCATTACTAGGAATACCTGGATACCCCTTTGAAACATTTTCATGTTTCAGTTTCACTGTCCATTGTTAATTGAAAACTTATTTCTTAATTAGATCCTTACTCCAGGGTATGTATTTACCAGGTTTGATTCTCGCATCTGCATGGTTTTACAGATGATGAGTGGAAGTAAGTTATTAGGAATTAGGTGATTATATCCTCATTATATCAGAATTCGTTGTAATTGGTGATACTTGAGGAAATCGCCTGTGGTTTTGCCTAACGGCAAATATTTGGTTTTGAATATCCGTTGTTATGCACCAATTTCAAACTGATGTATCTGTAGGTTTATTTTATAAAGTGAGATATAACTTTTTGAAATTATGTCCTTGACATTTACCTATATCAGTTGATGGTTAGTTAAGGAGAATTAAACAGCGGTGTAATTCTTCTAAACCATAGTACAGTTTTCAACCTACGACGCATAAGGTTTGAGTTATTGAACTCAAGGGACTTATACAAATTATTGTATGTTGTCCAGTGTCCATTAGGACAGAGGGGTTGGTGCTCATACTATATTCTGTTTACTTGTGACTTCTCCAGTTTTAGACAGGTATTTCGTAGAAATACAAGGTTCAAGTTTTGAGAAATTACAGGTACAAGAATAAAGTAGAGAACCATGTGTTGCAAGTATCAGGATTCTTCAAGGTGATCGAAGATGTAGATACTTGTGTATGGTATTCAGATGATAGTAATGGTTTTGAGAACTTGTTTCTCTTTCAGGTTATTCATATTTGGATGAACTCCTAGTTGAGTAATGTTGATCGGCCTCCTTCCATTTAGTTGACATGTACTGGAGACAGCTGCATGATTTGAATCTGGTTCTAATTAAATCGGTGCCTCTGTTTCTATATAATATATAGAATGGTTCATATCTTAACGATGTTAAGGTATATGGAGTTGTCCAGCTTATGCTTAAAACCAGACTCTGGATAACTCAAGGCACGTTTCTGTAATGGCAGTTTGTGGGTTATCCTTGGCTATGATGAGGGTTAACTTTCTACCATCTGGAAGAGCAATAGTGATATTGTTCTTGACTCGCCACAGTTTTAGTAAAATGTATTTTTTCAGAAAACAGTAGTGGGAGTATGGTAGAACTGGAAGTGATTCCAGAATCACAAATGATTACTGAAAATTTAATAGAACCTAAAGATTCAATCAGGTTTGACATTCCATTAGCCACTCCGCAGATATGGTGGGTAACCTCAGGCGTCCGAGAGGTACTTCGGTATCCTCAAAGACGGTGACAGGGAGGTTCTTGTATACCCATACTTGCACTACTGTTGTTCTAGACTATGAGACCCGGCAGGAGGATGAGTATAGCGTCGTTCTAAACTAGCTTTAGAAGTGCACGTGTATATGACTCTGCCAGAGGGTTGTTATAGTCAGTGGGAGCAGCGGAAGCATAGTTGACAAATAGCTTGTGTCTATTTATAGACTAAAGCAGGTATAGCGGAGATAGATCATCTATTTTTGATGTGACAGTCATAGGCTTTAACTTCATCAGAATAGTGGATGGATCTGTTAAGAAGGTAGTAGGGTGTGATGTCCTGGTGCATTTGGATGACATGCACTTTATAGGAAGTTAAATTCCTAGACTACGATCGGTTATACTGTGTTTGTCACACAGTGGTTTCTCTACATAGGATATGGATATAATATCAGGCATTCTGGTTACTAGATCTATGGTTTTAGATCTAGATTTGGGTAGTTTCCCAATCGGGTACTTAGACAGTATTCTAAAGCTGTTTTAGAATGGGTGGCTCCTGGCATGATGGTGAACCTGCAGGTGATGGAGTCACCCTCTCTAAAGGTGTCTTACAGACTAAAAGGGAGAGGGATGTTCATGATTGGCATATCACTTGCTTAGGCAATTTAGTCAATCATGAGATGTCAAGTACCACACCAGATGTTGTTTTTGCACTAGATGCAATAAGTTTATATTAATCCAATCCTGGAGAAACGTTCGGAAGCAGTTTTAGAACATAAGTGGATGTTCTAAGGATATGATAACGGCAGCCTCCTTCGGGAGACAGTTATCATTCCAGGTTTCCAAGGTGACCTGGATGATAGAGTGACTGTCAGAATTATAGTTTTCCCTCTTTTGAGGGGAAGTGTTTAAACAGGTGGTCCAAGCGAATACTGAGGGAGGCATGGCGCAGGATACTGATTAATTTCTATAGACGATACAGTCTAAGAAGTTTGCTGGATTTGGAGTTCAATTGTGAACTGGGTCCCATCAGATATCCAGACATATTCTAAGACAGGTATTGCTCATTTCGGGAGATGGCTTTCTCCGTGAACTTGAGATATAGAGAGACATAGAAAGAAATATTAGAGCGGATCAACTAACTGAGGCTATTTCTCGAACGCAATAATTTCGCAAATGAGCTTTGTGAAACTGATTAGTAGAGAAGTTGGGTGTTCGGTATCACACGGGCTGTGAGTATGCAACACCGCAATAATTAGCCTTAAGTGCAAGTCGGAGATTGTTGGCTATAGTGCCCTCAATTCAATTATTGGATCGCAGGCACATGATTGCAATGATTGAGGGAGGACCTATACCGGTAGGACAGTCTTACTCGAGATGATAGTATGCTATCTGGTTTGTCTTTATTATCGTGTGCATGCTTCAGGTGACACAACAGATCACTATTACATGTTGATAGAGCCCTTATGATTCTTGCTTGATTACCAGCAGTATGATGGCGATCATATACGTGGGAGCTGGGTGGTTTATCGGCACATCCTTAAATGTCCATAGTCGAGGGAGTTTCGAGACTGGGCATCGATACTCCAGAGTAGACTAGTGTATACTGATCGAGACCCAATGAGGGGCGGTGGCCGGTCTCACAAGTCATTGGTGTCAGTTTGTTCACCTAAGATGTATACAGGTGCACATTTGGTTATGTGTACACCAGACAGACTCTCCGGGAACATGCTAGTTGGTATTATACCTATTGTCAGATAGCAGTTCCCTGGTGACATGTGTACAGGTTAGTCTATAGACCTGAGATCGTCATTTGTCTCGTGTGAGTTCCCACTGTGCTTTGATTACTACCCTACAACGGCTCAAAGAAGTCATGCAAACAGGTTTTAGTTGGGTACAGTCCCGAACCACATGGAGGCAGTGAGCGGATCGTCACGGGATTCGTCTCTCCCGGTATTGGGGGTTGATGTCGCGGTGTGCACGGGTGGCCATCACCAGAAATCCTTGGCCAAGGTAGTCAAGAATTATTGATTCGGATCAGCAGTTTCTCAGGTGGTGATGGGCTTCATACCGACACTAAATGCCGCGTTATTAGGGATCTGACTTTATCCACCAGCTAGACTCTATATGCGATACTCATAGACGAACGGACCAGACTGTACAGATATTGTCACTGTCAGGCTCAGTAGGGTTTCAGGATGAGTTTGCTCGTCGGCCTCCCTTTCGCTCAATACCTGGGTAACCATTACGTACAGCTAATACCGTTGACGTGCTTGTGGTTCAACCCACTGCCAGCGTATTGATAAGTCTTTAGAGTACCACACAGAGGGTTTCCCTGCTTCGAGTGAAACTTTGTAGAGGCCGTATGGTTTTATGGCAGGGTTCGATCACATACGTGTACTTATGCATGGATGATGTTCGGACAGATAATACTAGTGGGCTTTGGTTTAAGCCGGATCCTAGTATTATATTTGTTGGATTGTTTTCGTCTCTTTGTAATCGTATTCTTCGGAATACGGATGCGGGTATGTATATACAGTTGAGGAGTATTCTTGTAATTTATTATAAGATTACTTTTAGAAGATTGCACCTCATCATGGTTTAGACCTTTTTGGATTAAAAGGTTATTGAGGTGTAGGATGAGGTGTTTATTGCATTTTTGTGGCATAGCTTGGTAATGACCCATGGTTACTTTACGAAGCATGCTTAAGGTTTTGTTTATTATGAGATTATTGTTGACTTGAGATATTTTGGTTGACACTAGATATTTTGGTGGCATAGGATATATTTATGGATGGCGTCATTATTTATTTAATAATCTCACAACAAACAAAAGACTTAGCCATCATTTTTCTTGAGTTGCTCTCAACACCTCATTCTTATGGCATCTTCTTCTTCCTCTAGCTCCACCCAAACCCTCTCATGAGTTGAAAATCCTTGGGTGTCTTGAGACAAATTAATCCTTCATCACTCTCTACTTCATCTACGTTATCTAGAGTAGCGATCTAGGTGCCCTAGTTGCCTCAGATATGAGGTTGGAGCTTATTGCATAGACTCTCGGCTGGATCATCTTCGATGGAGGGAGACCGGAGATCAAGCTTGATCAAGGAAGCCCCTAGGAGCTTGGGATGATAGTTGAAGACCGAAGGATACAGATCTATTCGGTAAAACCATTCTAACTCCTTTGCATGTTTTGTTATCTAGGGCTTATGAGACAATCCGTAGACTAGGGTTCCGTTAGCGCCGGTTTTTGAAAACTTTGTTCCGCATTTGGCCACGGATTGATGGTCGGGGCGATGCCGGAATCCCAACAACGCGTACCGTGCCTGTGGAGTTCATCGTCGCCAGAATTCCAGCGGCCTACAATATCCTCCTGGGACGCCCGGCACTGAACTCCCTTCGGACCAAGATATCGACCTACCACCTTGCGATCAAGTTTCCGCTTGACCAAGGCGGAATAGGCTGGGCCTATGGGAACCAGCAAACCGCAAAGATTTGTTTCACAGCGACATCTATGCCCAAGGAGCGAAGCGATGACCTTGAAAGCACGGATGATTTCAGGGGGTCCTTGGATACTCGAGACGAGCAAAAAGAAATCCGAGGAGCCCCGGTGGAGCCGCTAATGGAGGTCCCCCTCGTCGAAGGGGAAAATGAGCGAACCGTCCAAATCGGGTCACACTTAACGGAGATTCGGCGCGACGGCCTGGTCCACTTCCTTAGAGGGAACTCAGACGTGTTCGCCTGGGCACTCGCTGACATGCCTGGGATCGACCCCAAAGTAATATCACATAAACTGAGATCAAGCAAAAAGCGATCGAGGACGAGGTTGACAGGCTGCTTGCAGCCAACTTCATCCGGAATGTGGCATACTCGGAATGGATGGCAAATGTGTTCATGGTTAGAAAGGAAAGCGGGAAGTGGCGCATGTGCGTCGACATCACCGATCTAAACAAGGCCTGTCCGAAAGACAACTATCCCCTCTCTTGGATAGATCAGCTCGTCAACAGTTCGGCAGGACATGAGTTGCTCAGCTTTATGGATGCTTTCTCCGGCAACAACCAGATCCGTATGAACCCAGCAGACGAAGAGCTCACCGTATTCACAACGGATCAGGGAGTATACTGCTATAAAGTGATGCCCTTCGGCCTCAAAAATGCCGGGGCTACATACCAACGCTTGGTCAACAAGATGTTCAAGCCACAGATCGGCAGGAACATGCAAGTTTACATCTACGACATGCTCGTTAAGTCGACCTTGTCGGATGAGCATGCTAAAGATCTGAGCGAGACTTTCGATGTCCTCCGCAAATACAAAATGAAACCAAATCCCGCCATGTGCGCGTTCGGGATCAACAGTGGGAAGTTCCTCGGGTTCATGGTCACCCATCGAGGAATCGAGGCTAACCCTAAGAAAATCAGCGCCATCCTCAACATGGCCCCGCCAAAGACCAACGTCAAAATCATGCGGTGTTAGGTCCACGTTACCTACCCTGGTTCTTTCGGGGAGGCGGAATAGGTAAAAATCAAAATTTTCTAACTAGGTAACATAGACCGTCCATGAAGGATCTTTGCTAAACAAAACCTAACAGATAAACTACAAGTTTTAGCTATTATGGAGAATGGTTATACCTAGGTCTTGAACTCCTTCTCTTCTTTTTGTGGTTCTCCTCCTTGCTTTCTTCTTGTAGTGGTTTGAACGGCTCCTCTTCGTTGTCTCCTCTTTGCCGTAGATAGATCCACCCGAGGACCTCGAACTTGAGCTCCTACCTCAACCTAGAGATAACTAAGGTGCTTGGTTTGCTAAACTTAGAACCCTAGAATGAGTAGAGAGGAGTTATGGTGGTTTTGTCTCAAAAGTTTATGAATTCCAACTCATGGAACACTTAAACTTTGAGAGAGGAAGAGGGAGAGCTTTCTTTCAAGAGAGAGAAAGAATATGATAGAATGAGCTCTCATTTTTGCAACCATGCTCACAAATTTGGAATAATGATAATAATAATAATAATAATAATTAAGAATTGTGATGGTTAGCTTATGAATGACCATTATCATTTCATTCATTTAATGCATTTTGCAAATAACAAGAAGCATCTTTGAAATGAAATGATGATGGTCAACAAGTCCACAATGGTCAACCGGTCAACAAAGTCAACAAGTCAACAAAAAGTCAAATTGTCAACAACTCTAACCATGGAACAATTATCCTTAATTAATATTATTAACCATATTCCTCATTCTCATTAGGGTTTGGAAAAAGTCACCGGTCAACAACCCTAATGAGAATCCTCTGCCTCTGCCTCTGTCAACTGTGCATACACACCCGCACCCGTGTTCCGAGGAACACGAATACAATGAGATAAAACCAATCCCAAAACATATACTAGGATCAGGCTTAAACCAAAGCCCGCTAGTAATAACTGCACGGACACCAAACGTGCACAAGTGCGCGGATGTGAACGAACCCTGTCGCAAAACCATGCGACCTCTACTCTGTTTTGCCAAAAGACGAATAGCCCTCTGTGTGGGACTCTAAAGACTCGACACTACGCTGGCAGTGGGTTTAACCACAGGCCGCAGGCGGTACTAGCTGTACGTAACGGTCCCCAGGTAGATGCCGATAAGAAGACTGATGAGGTGAACCCATCCGAACTCCTACTGAGCCCGAATGTGACAATCTTCGTAGAGTCCGGTCTGTTCGTCTAAGAGTATCGCATGGCGGGCCTAGGCGAGCGGTAAACATCAGTCCCCTAATAGCGGTACAAGTCGTGTCGGAGTGTGGCCCAGAACACCCTGAGAAACTACTGGTAACACTACCAGCAAATCTCGCTTGCCCTGGCCAGGGACAACTATGTGTAATGGCTCTCATAGACACAGCGCGATATCAAACCACAATACCGGGAGAGACGAATCATGTCTAATCGTCACTGCCTCCAAGTGCTTTGGGACTACACCCAACTACTACCTGTTTGCACGACTCAGTAGAGCCGTGGTAGGGTAGTAATCTATGAACAGTGGGAACACACTCGAGGCGAAGTGACAGTGTCAAGTCAACGTACTAAGCTGTACTCATGTCACCTGGGAACTGTTAACTGACGATAGGTATAATACCAACCAACAGTTCCCGACGAGTCCTATCCAGTGTACTCGCAACCTAACGAGCACCTGCATACTATCTCCAGTACGGCGTACTGATGGCTGTGGGACAGACTATCTCCCTGCTGGGAAGAGAAGCGTATTCACCAGTCTACTCTGGAGTATCGATGCCCTGTCTCGATAATCCTATGACTAGGGACCGAAATAAGGATGTGCTTATAGACTACCCAGCCCCCACTAGTGTGATCGCCATCACAACGCCGGTAGTCAAGTAAAGATCCTAAGGGCTCCATCAATATGTTTTTAGCGATATGTTAAAAGAAACATATACACATATTAAGATAGAAACAAACCAAGTAGCATACTACTATATCGATCAAGACTGTCGTAAACCCGTATATATATCCCAAAACTCCAAAATGTATTATACAAACCAGTACTATACAATAATGGCCTCTAGGGCATACATATTCAACAATCTCCCACTTGCACTAAAGGCCAGTAATTGGTGTACCGCATACCCAACGTCTGCACTAAGGCCAGCTGCTGGCGTACCGCATACCCAATAGCTCAAAAAGTCGCTCGAACTTTGTTTGAGGGAGGGCCTTTGTGAATAGATCTGCCATTTTGTCTTTTGTGTCCACTCTCCGTACCTCGATCTCCCGGCGATCAATGATCTCCCTGATCAGGTGATACCGCCTTAAGATGTGTCTGGATTTCTGATGGGACCTTGGTTCTTTCGCTAAAGCTATAGCCCCATTGTTATCGCAATACAAAGGTATTAGGTCAACAATGGACGGAACCACCTGAAGTTCACTAATGGACTTCTTCATCCAGACCGCCTCTTTGCGGCATCGCTTGCAGCAATGTATTCAGCCTCCATCGTCGAGTCTGCGACGGTATCCTGTTTGGAACTCCTCGAACACACCGCCCCTCCATTGAGGGTAAACACAAAACTCGAGACAGACTTGCTGTCATCTTTGTCACTCTGGATGCTTGAATCGGTAAAGGACTCGACCCTGAGGTCTCCATTACCGTAAACCAGGAACATCTCCTTAGTCCTTCTCAGGTACTTGAGAATGTTCTTCACTGCCATCCAGTGGTCCTCAACTGGGTCTGACTGATACCGGCTCACCACGCTCAGCGCGTAAGCTACATCTGGTCTTGTACATAGCATCGCATACATTATAGATCCTACCGCCGAAGCGTAGGGTATAGTGCTCATGCGAACCCTCTCCTCATCAGTCTTAGGAGATATCTTCTTGGAGAGGGTGATTCCGTGCAATGCGGGTATGTTACTGCGCTTGGAATCTTCCATACTAAATCTATTTAGTACGGTCTCTATGTACCTGGACTGCGAAAGTCCCAGTAATCTCTTGGATCTATCTCTGTAGATTTTGATCCCCAGAATGTACGAGGCATCACCCAGGTCCTTCATGGAGAACCGTTGTGACAAGAATAGCTTGACCGATTGTAGCATAGGAATGTCATTTCCTATCAAAAGAATGTCGTCCACGTACAAGACTAAGAACACGACAGTTCGTCCTACAATCTTCTTATAAACACAAGGTTCATCTTCATTCTTGATGAAATCAAATTCCTTGATTGCCTCATCAAAACAGATGTTCCAGCTCCGCGATGCCTGCTTCAATCCATAAATGGATTTAAGTAACTTGCATACCTTCCCGCTGCTCCCACTGTCTACGAAACCTTCTGGCTGATCCATGTAAACGCACTCATCCAAACAGCCGTTTAGAAAAGCCGTTTTAACGTCCATCTGCCAGATTTCATAGTCAAGGAAGGCAGCAATGGCAAGTAGGATCCGAATGGATTTGAGTATAGCCACTGGAGAAAAAGTTTCGTCATAGTCTACACCAGGTCTTTGACGAAAACCTTTTGCAACGAGTCTAGCCTTATAGGTTTCCACCTGTCCATCTACACCAAGTTTTCTTTTGTAGATCCATTTACATCCAATGGGTTTTACCCCAGGTGGAGCAATTTCCAAGGTCCACACATTATTGGTGTACATGGACTCCATTTCAGATTGCATAGCATCCAGCCACTTATCAGAGTCCCTACTGATAATGGCCTGCCTGAAACTGGTAGGGTCATCTTCTTCCAAGATGCAATCCTCTCGATCCCCGTCTATGAGAAAACCGTAGTATCTCTCGGGTGGATGAGAAATCCTACCAGATCTGCGGAGTGGCTGCGGTTCGTCTGGGACTATTGAATTTTCTGGTTCTACTAAATCCTCAGTTTGAGTTTGTGGATCAGATATTTCATCCAGTTCTACCGTGCTCCCACTTATTTCTTTTGCAAGAAATTGCCACTCTAAAAAAGTGGCGCGACGAGCAACGAACACCTTCTGTTCCTTAGTGTGGTAGAATAGATATCCCGGAGAATTTCTAGGATATCCCACAAACTTGCACAAAACTGACCGTGCCTTATGCTTGTCCGGACTTTGTACTTTTTCATAGGCCGGACAACCCCATATCTTAATACGTTTAAGATACGGTTTTTTACCACTCTATATTTCATATGGAGTCTTAGGCACAGATTTAGACGGAACCTGATTCAGTAAGTATGCCGCTGTTTCTAGCGCAAGTCCCCAGAATGAAAAAGGTAACTGAGCATTACTCATCATGGATCGAACCATATCCAATAGGGTATGATTCCTTCTCTCCGATACACCGTTGTATTGTGGTGTATAAGGAGGAGTAAGCTGAGAGAGAATACCATTCTCTTTTAAGTAATCTAGGAATTCCGTGCTTAAGTACTCCCTCCTCTATCCGATCGGAGGATCTTGATACTTTTGCTAGTCTGGTTCTCTACTTCGTTTCTGAATTCCTTGAATTTCTCAAAAGATTCAGATTTGTGTTTCATCAGATACACATATCCGAACCTAGAGAGATCGTCAGTGAATGTGATGAAATACGAGAACCCACCCCTTGCATGTATAGACATTGGACCACATACATCACTGTGTATGAGCCCCAAGATCTTTGCTGCCCTTTCTCCATGTTCGGTGAATGGAATTCTGGTCATCTTTCCTTTGAGACAAGACTGACAAGTTTCATAAGATGAAAACTCGAACGTATTCAAGAGTCCATCTTTATGCAACTTACTTAGTCTTTTCTCTCCGATATGACCAAGTCTACAATGCCACAAGTAGGATTCATTCGTATCTGAATTCTTCCTCTTGCGTGTGTTTTGTACATTGAGAACTGTATTCTGATTTAGAACGTAGATACCATTACACAGTGTACCTTCTGCAACCAGTACCTTATGAAGGTAAATGTGCATGATATTTCTATCAAGAACAAAGTTATATCCATCTTTATCGAGTAAAGAAACTGATATGATGTTGCAAACCATGGAAGGTACATAGTAGCAATCGTTCAAAATCATAGTATTGCCATTTGGCAACACTAGGTGATATTCACCGACGGCTGCAGCATTAACTTGTGCTCCGTTCGCTATCCTGAGCGACATATCACCAGGTGCAACATTCCTACTTTTTCTCAGTCCCTGCAATAAGTTACAAATATGAGATCCTGATCCGGTATCAAGTACCCAGGAGGTAGGGCTGACCGTAAAGCAGTTCTTAATTACAAGAACACCTGAAATAAATGCAAAACTATGCTTCTCCTTCAACTGGGTATCCTTGGAATCCATACAATCCTCTTTCCCTTGCTCATACTTATGAATGTTGTCACAATTTAGAGCCAGACCGACGTTCCCCAGCCCCGAATAAGAATTCGGATCGGTCAAGTGATACATTTTATTATCTTGATTAGGGCGTGAAATGGTTGCTACCTTGAGAGAGAGAAAAGAAACACTCAGCGTGCGCTCTTGCAAGATTAGATTGGTTTATTAATTTATCTAACCAGGATGGCTCCCACTGTTTTCTCAAATTCTTCTTCAAACCCTAAAAGAAGAACTAGTCAAGATTAATCGCACGTCACAATACTTGCTTAACCTTTCAGCCAGGCTAGTGTTGGTACTTCGAGGGAGGTTTTCCAACGCTTTCGCGAAGTTCCTTAATTAAATAACCTCTTTTCCCTGGAGGCGTAGCCCCACTAACACCGTTCTAGACACCTACTTGGTTTATAGCATTGATTGTTAAGTGAAATAATCTCCCGAGAGTAATCCAACTCATCAGTGGGATCGGGATCCAACTATCATTGTGTGATGACCTAGATGGAATCCACTCTAGTCACCACACTCCATAAAGTATGCTAAATCTGCAAGTTTCAGTTTCCTTAGAAACTCCCGATGTGGATTTTTTCCCCCTAACGGTTTATGACCTTGACAATACCAACATATCATAAACCGCTAGTCAAGTTCGGCCCGTCATTATCTTGATTAACTTAGACCCACCCACATATCCCTTAACAATGCCAACATAGCTATGCGACTGTCCTAAATAATCTGAAAAATAAAACTGCAAACAAGCAATACTTAGCTACCGATCACTGCGCCTTGACAATGCCAAAATACGTAGCTCGAATACTAAGTAGTACTTGTAGGAAATGACGGAGGGCTACGGCTGGGTTTTTAGCGGAAAACCCGTTAACGTAATGAACTTGATATCGTTGAAGGAACCTGATAACCTTTTTGAAATTACAGTGACGAAAACTTTTGCTAAAGAGGTCACTCCTTATGAAGGGATGTCGGCTCTTTCCTCGTCGAATGAGGTGCAGGATATTCCAAACTGAATACCTCGATGCAAAGCAAGAATAATCGACTATAGTGAAGTTATTACCCTGACGCAATCTTTTGTCCAAGGGGTCACTCCCGATGAAGGGATCTCGGCTCTTGCCTTGTCGAATGAGGTGCTGGGCATTCATAACCGAATACCTCTGTGCAAAACAAAAGAGAACGTCCTTGCAATAACAGCTTTTTGAAAAATTGTTCCAACAACGTCTTTTAGGTTTGTTTTTTCTTTGCAGTAATATAATGCGTCCCATCAAATAATCCTACCATTACAGAAAACAACGAAAATATGACGTACGCTTATGCCATTCGCATTCGCCACGGGGCCCCATCATCAGCCGTTCGGTTACTTAACTAACGACAGCGGGGGCTGGACTAGCGCGGATGCAAAACATAAGCAACGACTACTAGATATCATATATAGATATATAAACTCATCAGATGCAATAATAGTCATTCCAGATCACAGATGAACACATTGGATATGCTAGGAATCCGCGTTTCGTTCGAGCCTGCAATGAAAGACGGATTACACGGTCGTGATGAATTTCCAAACCCCACCCTAGACCCCTACGGGTGCGGCAAACTACCCGCCAAATACCCGAAGTGAAGTAGCCTCCCTCAACAACGTGAGTAGGCCACTCAGCACTTCAACGTACCCGGTAGTTTGTGCACCCCACCTTGGGTCTATCCTAGGAGAAAAAACAGTAAAAGAAGTAATATACAATGGCGGATACAACCTCATCCTGGTTGTGCGGCCATAAAAATAAAATTACATCAATTTACATATTATATCAAATGAAAGATAAAGAAACCCCCATCTCACAAAACCCCGGCTATTCATCCACGACAATACAACAAGTTCATATACACAATCCAACAACATTACAGATCACGGATATGCACAACCCCCACTAATCGACGTATAGCGATTAGTCGACGTTCAGTGCATATATCACATCACAAATATAACTATTTAGCCAAAGTTTGTAGAACTCCAATCAAAATACCAATTTGCAACTATCCGAAAAATAGCATTTTTCTTTGGATAAACTGGGCAGAAACAAAACATCTTAAAAATCCCAAAACACCAAACTGAGCATTCTGCAAGAAATCGGAGTCGCGGCCGAGTCAACTAGGCCGCGGATCCGCGGCGAAACGCATGGTTTCGCCGCGGTTCCGCGGAGAGTTGGCCGAGTCGTGGGCTCAAATTTCTTTCTTGTTCCTAGAAAACCCTGCACCGATTTTTAAGGCATGTGGAATGTTTTTTAGAGCAGTTTTAAAAATCGGCAGAAAGTTTGGTTTTTGACATGTTTTCGGGATTTTTTCGGGATCGAAGTTCTAAACACTTTGCTAACGGTTTGTTGTTGTTTAACCTGGCTCTTATACCACTGTTAGGTCCACGTTACCCACCTGGTTCTTTCGGGGAGGTGGAATAGGTAAAAATCAAATTTTTCTAACTAGGTAACATGGACCATCCATGAAGGATCTTTGCTAAACAAAAACTAACAGATAAACTACAAGTTTTAGCTATTATGTAGAATGGTTATACCTAGGTCTTGAACTCCTTCTTTTCTTTTTGTGGTTCTTCTCCTTGCTTGCTCCTTGTAGTGGTTTGAACGGCTCCTCCTCGTCGTCTCCTCTTTGCCGTAGATAGATCCACCCGAGGGCATCAAACATGAGCTCCTACCTCAACCTAGAGATAACTAAGGTGCTTGGTTTGCTAAACCTAGAACCCTAGAATAAGTAGAGAGGAGTTATGGTGGTTTTGTCTCAAAATTTTATGATTTCCAATTCATGGAACACTTAAACTTTGAGAGAGGAAGAGGGAGAGCTTTCTTTCAAGAGAGAGAAAGAATATGATAGAATGAGCTCTCATTTTTGCAACCATGCTCACAAATTTGGAATAATGATAATAATAATAATAATAATAATAATAATAATAATAATAATTAAGAATTGTGATAGTTAGTTTATGAATGACCATTATCATTTCATTCATTTAATGCATTTTGCAAAGAACAAGAAGCATCTTTGAAATGAAATGATGATGGTCAACAAGTCCACAATGGTCAACCGGTCCACAAAGTCAACAAGTCAACAAAAAGTCAAATTGTCAACAACCCTAACCATGGCACAATTATCCTTAATTAATATTATTAAGCATATTCCTCATTCTCATTAGGGTTTGGAAAAAGTCAACGGTCAACAACCCTAATGAGAATCCTCTGCCTCTGCCTCTGCCTCTGTCAACTGTGCATACATACCTGCACCCGTGTTCTGAGGAACACGAATACAATGAGATAAAACCAATCCCAAAACATATACTAGGATCTGGCTTAAACCAAAGCCCGCTAGTAATAACTGCCCGGACACCAAACGTGCACAAGTGCGCGGATGTGAACGAACCCTGTCGCAAAACCATGCAACCTCTACTCTGTTTTGCCCAAAGGCGAATAGCCCTCTGTGTGGGACTCTAAAGGCTCGACACTATGCTGGCAGTTGGTTTAACCACAGGCCGCAAGCGGTACTAGCTGTACGTAACGGTCCCCAGGTTGATGCCGATAAGAAGACTGATGAGGTGAACCCATCCGAACTCCTGCTGAGCCTGAATGTGACAATCTCCGTACAGTCCGGTCTGTTCGTCTAAGAGTATAGCATGGAGGTCCTAGGGGGCGGTAAACGTCAGTCCCCTAATAGCGGTACAAGTCGTGTCGGAGTGTAGCCCAGAACACCCAGAGAAACTACTGGTAACACTACCAGCAAATCTCGCTTGCCCTGGCCAGGGACGACTATGTGTAATGGCTCTCCTAGACACAGTGCGATATCAACCCCCAATACCGGGAGAGACGAATCCTGTCTAACCGTCACTGCCTCTAAGTGCTTCGGGACTGCACCCAACTACTACCTGTTTGCACGACTTAGTAGAGCCGTGGTAGGGTAGTAATCTAAGAACAGTGGGAACACACTCGAGGCGAATGGACAGTGTCAAGTCAACGGACTAAGCTGTACTCATGTCACCTGGGAACTGTTAACCGACGATAGGTATAATACCAACCAGCGGTTCCCAACGAGTCCTGTCCAGTGTACTCGCAACCTAACAAGCATCTGCATACTATCTCCAGTATGACGTACTGATGGCTGTGGGACAGACCATCTCCCCTGCTGGGAAGAGAAGCGTATGCACAAGTCTACTCTGGAGTTTCGATGCCCTGTCTCGATAATCCTATGACTAGGGACCAAAATAAGGATGTGCTTATAGACTACCCAGCGTCCACTAGTGTGATCGCCATCACAACGCCGATAGTCAAGCAAAGATCCTAAGGGCTCCATCAATATGTTTTTAGCGATATGTTAAAAGAAACATATACACATATTAAAATAGAAACAAACCAAGTAGCATACTACTATATCGAGCAAGACTGTTGTAAACCCGTATATATATCACAAGCCTCCAAAATGTATTATACAAACTAGTAATATACAATAATGGCCTCTAGGGCATGCATATTCAACATGCGGCTCACGGGGAGGGTAGCCGCTCTGAGTCGTTTCATGTCAAGATCCGGGGAAAAGTGCCTGCCGTTCTTCAAAGCTCTGAGGAAGATCCCAAGGTTCGAATGGTCGGAGGAGTGTCTGATCGCTTTCGAACAATTGAAAGTGCACCTGACGAATCCCCCACTACTCACCCGGCCAGTCGAAGGAGATGAGTTGTCGCTATATCTAGCAATGTCCGATCAAGCTGCAGACTCGCTACACGTCCGAGAAGTCGAAGGAGTCCAGAGGCCGGTCTACTATGTAAGCCACGTCTGTAAGGACGTGGACACATGATACCCGGCCAAAGAGAAGATTTTCTTGGCGCTTATAGTGGCCTCAAGGAAACTACGGCACTACTTCCAGGCACATACCATCCTCGTTCTTACCGAACGCCCTTTAGGGGCCATTCTCCCCTCCTCCGAGTCTTCTGGTCATTTGCAGAAGTAGAGGTGGGAGTTATCCCAGTTCGACATCAAATACCGTCCGAGGCAGGCTATCAAGGCACAAGTCCTGGCCGATTTTGTCATGAATGCACTATCCCCAACTAGGAGGCAGTGGCCGTACCGGCCCCCGAATCTCAACCCTTGATCGAAGATAGGCCCGACTCCGTCCCCGATGTTGGGTTCCCTAGCACGACAGCAAGGTTTCGGGAGGCATCGTCCATGCCGTTTTCAAATTTTTATCGTACTAAAGAACCCTAACCCTAGAAACTTAACAAGAGATTTAGACAATACAATATGTAAACAACTTTACATTCAAAGTGAATGAGGAATACAATCTTTGTAGACCGTTCCTTCACTTCTAAAGCTCCGTGTAGTAGTCCCTTCTCTCCAAGTAGTGAACACCCGAACTCTAGTAAGGGTTCACATGAAGAAATGAACAAGCTTCCTCGAAGTCTTCAAGACCGAAGATGATCTACGTCGAGGAGACTCAAGCTCATGCTACCTCTTCATTAATGGTAGATTAGTGAAGCAAACACCCTAAGCCAAATGGCTAATATAGTAGAGGATGATGAAGTAGGAAATGGGCTCACTTTAGATTAATTTTTCTCACAATATTTCATCACCTTTTCAAAAGCTAGAAAGCTTTTCCATGAGAAAGAAGAAGATGAAGAAGTGATGAGAATGAAACTCATAAGGTGAGAATAGCAACCATGGGTGAGTTAGTGTCATACACTAACTCATGTAGAGAATAAACCATGGCTAATATTAATGGTTAGGTTAACAAATATCTACAAGTAAAACAAAATTAGTGGACTTGGTCAATGGTTCCACAAGCTTCTACAAGCTTGAACCATGTGACTAATTACCAACTAATTTTGATTAACTTTAAATAAATAAAACAATTCATTATATCAAGCATAGTGTGAGTCTCATACACCCATGAAGCATGTGGCATCAAGCATAACACAATAGTTGTACATTAATATATATCACATATATACTATATGCACACAAGTGAGAAAAAGAAATGTTTAAGCGAGCTAATATTAGTTAATGTAAATTAATATATCACATATATAATTTATACATTAATTTATTAAATCAACACTTGATTTAATTGTTAGTGTATATGCCCTAGAGGCCATTACTGTATCATACTAGTTTGTATATTACTTAATGGAAGCTTGGGATATTCACAGTTGTATATACAATCTTGCTCGAAATGGTAGTATGCTACTTGGTTTGTCTCTGCTTTAATATGTGCATGTGTTTCTTTTAGCATATTGCTGGTATACATATTAGTAGAGCCCTTAGGATCTTTGCTTGATTACCAGCGTTGTGATGGCGCTCGCACTCGTGGGAGCTGGGTGATCTATAAGCACATCCTTATACAGGTCCCTGGTCGTTGGACTATCGAGACAGGGCATCGATACTCCGGAGTAGACTAGCGTATGCGCTTCTCATCCCAGTGTGGGAGACGGTCTGTCCCACAGCCGTTAGTACGTCGTACTTGGGATAGTATGCGGGTGCTCGTTAGGTTACGAGTACACTGGACAGGACTCGTCGGGAACTGTTGGTTGGTAATATACCTATCGTCAGTTATCAGTTCCCAGGTGACATGAGTACAGCTTAGTCCGCTGACTTGACACTGTCACTTCGCCTCGAGTGTGTTCCCACTGCACTTTGATTACTACCCTACCATGGCTCAAAGGAGCTGTGCAAACAGGTAGTTTTTGGGTGCAGTCCCGAAGCACTTGGAGGCAGTGACGGTTAGACAGGATTCGTCTCTCCCGGTATTGGGGGTTGACATCGCGCTGTGTCCAGGAGAGCCATTACACGAGTAGTCCCTGGCCAGGGCAAGCGAGATATACTGGTAGGTTTCCAGTGTTATCTCAGGGTGTTCTGGGCTACACTCCGACACGACTTGTACCGCTATTAGGGGACTGACGTTCACCGCCCCCCTAGGCCCGCCATGCGATGTATCAGACGAACAGACCGGACTGTACGGAGACTGTCACATACAGGCTCAGTAGGAGTGCCGATGGGGTTCACCTCGTCAGTCTTCTTATCGACATCTACCTGGGGACCGTTACGTACAGCTAGTGCCGCTTGCGGTCTGTGGTTAAACCCACTGCCAGCGTAGTGTCGAGTCTTTAGAGTCCCACACAGAGAGCTATTCGCCTTTAGGCAAAATGAGTAGAGGTCGCATGGTTTTGCGACAGGGTTCGTTCACATTCGCGCACTTGTGCACGTTTGCTGTCCGGACAGTTTATACTAGCGGGCTTTGGTTTAAGCCGGATCCTAGTATATGATTTGAGATTGGTTTTTCTCATTGTGTTCGTGTTCCTCGGATCACGAATGCGGGTGCGTATGCACAGTTGCTTGAGATTGAGGGAGAGGACCTTGATTAGGGTTAATGGCTATTGTCATTTTATTAACCCTAATATTTATGTGTGTGTTATTGTTAATTAGTAATTAGTTTAATAATTATCCATGGTTGTGGTTGTTGACCATTTGACTTCTTTGACTTGTTGACCTAGGTTGACACTTTGACCATCATAATTTCTTTTGGAAGATGCTTTTTGATCTTTGCAATTTGAAATGATAATGGTCATGTCATGATTTACCATGATAATTATCTAGCTAATTATTCAATTAAATTAATTCACACATATTAGTGAGAAGAGCTCTATTATTTTCTCATTCTCTCATATCATTTCTCTCTCTTGTTCATCCTCTCCCTCAAGCTCTCTCCCTCTCATGTGTTGAGAAACAAAAAGCTTGAGAAAAACCTTCACTTGATCCTCTCTACTCTCTTCTAGGGTTCAAGTCTTAGCATTTCTTGCACTCTAGTTACTCCTAGCTTGGAGTTGAAGCTAAAGGTGGTGGCTTTCAAGTGGATCTTTCTTTGACGGAAGATGACAAGCAAGGTGAGGCCTTTCTACCATTCCGACGAGCAAGGAGAGAAGGACTAAAGACCAAAGGTATAACCTTTCTACAACTTAGTTAGTTGTTAGTTTACTTTAGCTAGCTTTCGTTTAGCAAAGATCCTCACAAGCAAAGTCCATGTTGCCTAAGTCATTAAAAATCCGTTTTTTATTATGTTTTCCGCCTCCCCGTAAGCACCGCGGTGGGCAACACGGACGTAAAGTGGTATCAGAGCCTAACTAAACCTAAACTAGCTAAGTAGTTAAGTGTAACGAAGTTTCGAAACCGGAAAATCGAAAAACCAAACTCGCAAAACCCTAGTTTCTGTTAATTTTTTTTCTGGTCAAAATGAAAAACTTTATACTTCAAAAATTATCTCAGGGTTTTGTGTGAAATACCACCAAAGACGAACCAGAGAGGAGTCTAGAGGACCGCGCTTCCGCGGCATAAGGAAGCTCTTGCCGCGGAAGCGCGACCGTCTTGTCCCCTCTCTGTATCGTTTTTGGTGCAGTATGTTTCTGTGTTGGTTTTAGGATTTTTAGGATATGTTATATGTGCCCAGATTTTCCAGAACTAAAATTTACTTTTGGGGGCCTATAAATCCGTATTTTTCGGAACTTCACTACACTTTAACTACATCGGTTATATCTGTAATGCTTGCATGTATTGAACGTCGGCTAATCGCTATAAGACGATTAGTCGGGGTTATACATGATCTGTGATTGTTATTGGTTTGTGGATATGAATGGATTGGATTGTCGCGGGTGAATGGCCGGGGTGGATATGAGATGAGCGTTGTTTTTCTTTCATTCATTTGTAACATGTAAATTGATGTAATAATATTCTTTGTATGGCCGCACAACCGGGTCGGGGTTGTAGCCGTCATTGTATAATTCTTTTTACTGTTTTTGCTCCTAGGATAGACCCATGGAGGGGGTGCACAAACTACCGGGTATCTCGAAGCGCCGAGTGGCCTACTCACGGTGGTGAGGGAGGTTGCTTCGCTTCGGGTGCTTGGCGGGTAGTTTGCCGCACCCGTAGGGGTCTTGGGTGGGGTATTGGCTATTCACCGCGACCGTGTAATCCGCTTTGCGTTGCAGGCTCGAACGCATTGCGGATTCCTAGTATATCCAATGTATTCATCTGTGATCTGTAATATCTATCATTGCTATATATTTATATATAATAACTATTTAGGCGTTGCTTATGTTTTACAGCCGCGCTAGCCCAGCCCCCGCTCTGTCGTTAGTTAAGTAACCTAACGGGTGATGACGGGGCCCCGTGGCGAATGCGAATGGCATAAGCGTACGTCATATTTTGGTTGTTTTCTGCAATGGTAGGATTAAATGATGGGACGCATTAAAAGAACTAATGCAAGAAATAAACCAAGTAAAAGTCGATTGGAACACTTTGAAAACCACTCGGTTCTTTTCAAAACTAAACTTTTAAACGCGGAGCTTGAACCACTCCTTTTAAAAGCTATCTCGTTCCATCGATTATATCAAGTTCACTACGTTCACGGTTTCGCCAAAACCATCCGTAGCCCTCCATCATTTCGGTTAAATATTCGGTAGTATTCAAGCTATGTATTTTGACCTCACGCCAAGGCGTAGTGATTGGTAGCTACCGGATATTTATCCGTTGCATAGATAGAATGCGTTGATTTGAGACAGTCGTACTGCCATTTTGGCCTACGTCAAGGGTAGGTACGGGTGGGTTCAAATTAACCAGGATAATGATGGGAAGAACTTGACATGTGACTTATGACATTTTGACCTCACGCCAAGGTCATAAGAGCATGGGGCAAAAATCCACATCGGGAGTTTCATAAGTATTGAAACTTGCTAGCGTTGCATACCATTTGGAGTGTGATAATTCTGGTAGGATTCCTTCGGTTTTATCACGTGAGGATATTTGGATCCCGATCCTACTGTGAGTATATGCTACTCCTCGGGAAAACTCTCACTTAACGATCAATGCTATAAACCTAGTAGGTGCCTAGAAAGGTGTTAGCGGGGCTACGCCCACAGGGAAAAGAGGTTACTTAATTAAGGAACTTCGCGAAAGCGTTGGAAAACCTCCCTCGAAGTACCGACACTGGCCTGGCTGAACGGTTAAGCAAGTATTGTACGGTGAGAATGATCCCGGCTAATCCTTTTCTTTACGGTTTGAGAAGGGATTCGAGAGACAGTGGGAGCCATCCAGTTTAGACAAACTAAAAACCACTCTAAACTTGCAAGAGCATCATGCTAAAGTGTTTCTTTTCTCTCTCCTAATTGCAGCGACCATTCAAGATGACCGGACTTAAGTTACTATTAGATAAAAACATATTGACAGGGCCAAACTACAAAGATTGGCTCAGGAATGTCAAGATGGCTATCACTTATGACAAGCTGGGGTATATACTTACCACCAAAGCTCCCCCTGTCCCAGGTCCCACCTCCAGCGTCGCGGATGTTGAAATCCGTAAGACATGGGAGATAGATTGCGCGAGGGCCAGATGCCTCGTACTAGCCTCGATGGACAACGAACATCAGAGGAGGCACGAGAATATGGACCTAGAGTCCATATTTCTCCATACAAAAGAACTGTATGGAGAGCAGTCTCGTATCGCAAGATACGAAGTGTCGAAGAAGCTCTTTTCGGCAAGATTGGCCGTCGGATCATCGGTAGCGGACCACGTGCTTAAGATGATCGGCTACATAGAGGAGCTCGCGGACCTTGGGTCCACGTTGGAGAATGAACTCTATACCGATTTGATTCTCCAGTCCCTTCCTTCCACTTACGCCCAGTTCATTCTTAACTTCAACATGCAAGGAAAGGAGGTTGAACTTGCCGAACTTCTGAACATGTTGAGGACTGCTGAGGGCACCCTACAGAAGTGTAGGGAGACATCCACTTTGTTTGTAGGAGGATCTTCCTCTTCTAGGTCCAGGGCGAAAGCCAAGGGCAAGAAGAAGAAAGCCCCCGCCAAACCAAGAGGCGGTGTCGGTAAAGTGGATACGAAGGGAAAGGGTAAAGCAACAAAGGTAGCGGGGAAGCTGGTGGGGAAGGAAGAATGCTTCTATTGTCACAAAAGTGGTCACTGGAAACAAGATTGCAAGGCTTGGAAAGCCAGAACACAGGATTTGAAGCGAGTTGCAGCTTCAGCTTCAGGTGTGTATGTTATTGAAAATTGTCTATCAATAAACTCTACTTCCTGGGTATTGGATACCGGATCAGGATCTCATATCTGTAATTCTTTGCAGGCGTTGAGAAAGCGTAGAGTTTTGAAGGCAGGTGACATGACCCTCAGAGTTGCGAACGGTGCTAGCATGGATGCTGAGGCCGTGGGGGACTATCACCTGGGATTATCAGATGGACACTTTTTGGTTTTGCGTAGTTGTTATTATGTACCAAATGCAACCTGTAATATCATTTCTGTATCTTTATTATCTAAAGAAGGTTATGAATTTGCATTTGTAAGTAATGTAGTGAACATTCACCTTAATCAAGTGTTGATTGGGTCAGGTACATTGAACAACGGTATATACGTTTTAAACCAACCACAGATTTTCAATATCCAGAATACACACAAAAGAAAGTCTCCAGAAATTAATAAAACTTTCTTATGGCATTGTAGACTGGGTCACATCAATGAGAGAAGATTGACTAAGTTACATACTGAAGGATATTTAGATCCGTTCGAATATCAATCGTATGCAACTTGTCAATCCTGTCTCAAAGGAAAGATGACAAAGGCTCCGTTTTCTGGACATGGAGAAAGAGCGAGCGAGCTCTTGGGACTCATACACAGCGACGTGTGCGGTCCAATGTCTACACATGCGCGAAGCGGTTTTTCTTACTTCATAACTTTTACGGATGATTTCTCAAGATTCGGACATGTCTTCTTAATGAAGCATAAATCCGAAGCTTTTGATAAGTTCCAGGAATATAAGAATGAAGTAGAAAAACAAACAGGCAAAAGTATCAAGATCCTAAGATCGGATCGAGGAGGAGAATACTTAAGTGCCGAATTCCTGAATTACTTAAAAGAGAATGGAATTCTCTCTCAGCTTACTCCTCCATACACTCCGCAACATAACGGTGTATCGGAGAGACGGAACCGAACCCTATTGGATATGGTACGGTCCATGATGAGTAACGCTGAGTTACCGCGATCATTCTGGGGATATGCGCTAGAAACAGCTGCATATCTTTTGAACCGTGTTCCCACTAAGACTGTGCCTACCACACCATATGAGTTATGGAGTGGGAAGAAACCCTATCTTCAATACTTGAAGATTTGGGGATGTCCAGCTTATGTCAAAAAGCAGCATGTGGACAAGCTCGAGGCACGCTCAGTACTGTGTAAGTTTGTGGGATACCCAAAGAACTCCAGGGGGTATCTTTTCTATTACGCAGAGGAACAAAAAGTCCTTGTTTCTCGCAATGCCCACTTTCTAGAACATCAGTTCATAGAAAAAGAAATAAGTGGGAGCGCAATAGAACTGGAAGAAATTCCAGAACCACAAACTACTACTGGAAGTTTAGTGGAACCAGAAGGTTCAAAAGAACAGGACATTCCTATGCCACTCCGCAGGAGTAGTAGGCAGTCTCATCCGCCCGAGAGATACTACGGTTTTCTCATTGACGGGGATAGAGAAGACTGCATCCTGGATTGTGATGAGCCTACTAGCTTCCAGCAAGCCATTTAGAGCGTCGACTCGGTAAAATGGCTGGATGCAATGCGGACCGAGATGGAGTCCATGTACACCAACAAAGTATGGACGTTGGACATTGCTCCAGACGGGGTAAAACCCGTAGGATGCAAGTGGATCTTCAAAAGGAAGATTGGTGTAGATGGACAGGTTGAGACCTATAAAGCTAGACTGGTAGCAAAGGGTTTTCGTCAGCGACCTGGTTTGGACTATGACGAAACCTTTTCTCCAGTAGCTATGCTGAAATCCATTCGGATCCTTCTTGCCATCGCTGCTTTCCACGATTATGAGATTTGGCAGATGGACGTAAAGACAGCTTTTCTAAATGGTCATTTAGAGGAGTGTGTCTATATGGACCAGCCAGAGGGTTTCATTCAGGGTGGGAGCAGCGGAAAGGTGTGCAAGTTGCTCAAGTCCATTTATGGACTCAAGCAGGCATCGCGGAGTTGGAACATCTATTTTGATGAGACGGTCAAAGAATTTGGCTTTATCAAAAATCCAGATGAACCATGCATCTATTGTAGTTTTGTAGCGAGAACTGTAGTATTCCTCGTTTTATACGTGGATGACATTCTCTTAATAGGAAATGACATTCCTATGCTACAATCTGTCAAGGGGTTCTTGTCACACAGGTTCTCCATGAAAGACCTGGGTGATGCCTCCTACATTCTGGGTATCCGGATCTACCGTGACAGATCCAAGAGGATATTAGGACTCTCACAGTCCAGGTACATCGACACCATACTGAAGAGATTCAGTATGGAAGATTCCAAGCGCGGTAATCTACCGGCTTGTCACGGGATCACTCTCTCCAAAGAGATGTCTCCCAAGACTGATTTGGAGAGGGATCGCATGTCTATTATACCCTACGCTTCTGCGGTAGGCTCTATAATGTATGCGATGTTGTGTACCAGACCGGATGTGGCTTATGCACTGAGTGTGGTAAGCAGGTATCAGTCAAACCCTGGGGAGAAACATTGGATAGCAGTAAAGAACATTCTCAAGTACCTGAGAAGGACTAAGGAGATGTTCTTGGTGTATGGCGGAAAAGACCTGCAGGTTGAGGCCTTTGCTGACTCCAGCTTCCAGAGTGACAAGGATGATTCCAAGTCCATGTCGGGTTTTGTCTTTACCCTCAATGGAGGGGCGGTGTGTTGGAAGAGCTCCAAACAGGAAACCGTTGCTGACTCGACTATGGAAGCGGAATACATCGCTGCATCTGATGCCGTAAAAGAAGCTGTCTGGATGAGGAAGTTCTTGAAAGAACTTCAGGTGGTTCCGTCCATTGTTGACCCAATACCTCTGTATTGCGACAACAACGGGGCTATAGCTTTAGCGAAGGAACCCAGGTCCCATCAGAAATCCATACACATCTTAAGGCGGTATCACCTGATCAGGGAGATCGTAGATCGCCAGGAGATCGAGGTCCGGAGAGTTGCATCAGAGGATAACACAGCAGATCCATTCACGAAGGCCCTACCACAGACTCAGTTCGAGCGGCTGATCGAGATGATAGGTCTTCGATACGCCAGTACATGGCCTTAGTGCAAGTGGGAGATTGTTAGTGTATATGCCCTAGAGGCCATTACTGTATCATACTAGTTTGTATATTACTTAATGGAAGCTTGGGATATTCACAGTTGTATATACAATCTTGCTCGAAATGGTAGTATGCTACTTGGTTTGTCTCTGCTTTAATATGTGCATGTGTTTCTTTTAGCATATTGCTGGTATACATATTAGTAGAGCCCTTAGGATCTTTGCTTGATTACCAGCGTTGTGATGGCGCTCGCACTCGTGGGAGCTGGGTAATCTATAAGCACATCCTTATACAGGTCCCTGGTCGTTGGACTATCGAGACAGGGCATCGATACTCCGGAGTAGACTAGCGTATGCGCTTCTCATCCCAGTGTGGGAGACGGTCTGTCCCACAGCCGTTAGTACGTCGTACTTGGGATAGTATGCGGGTGCTCGTTAGGTTACGAGTACACTGGACAGGACTCGTCGGGAACTGTTGGTTGGTAATATACCTATCGTCAGTTATCAGTTCCCAGGTGACATGAGTACAGCTTAGTCCGTTGACTTGACACTGTCACTTCGCCTCGAGTGTGTTCCCACTGCACTTTGATTACTACCCTACCATGGCTCAAAGGAGCTGTGCAAACAGGTAGTTTTTGGGTGCAGTCCCGAAGCACTTGGAGGCAGTGACGGTTAGACAGGATTCGTCTCTCCCGGTATTGGGGGTTGACATCGCGCTGTGTCCAGGAGAGCCATTACACGAGTAGTCCCTGGCCAGGGCAAGCGAGATATACTGGTAGGTTTCCAGTGTTATCTCAGGGTGTTCTGGGCTACACTCCGACACGACTTGTACCGCTATTAGGGGACTGACGTTCACCGCCCCCCTAGGCCCGCCATGCGATGTATCAGACGAACAGACCGGACTGTACGGAGACTGTCACATACAGGCTCAGTAGGAGTGCCGATGGGGTTCACCTCGTCAGTCTTCTTATCGACATCTACCTGGGGACCGTTACGTACAGCTAGTGCCGCTTGCGGTCTGTGGTTAAACCCACTGCCAGCGTAGTGTCGAGTCTTTAGAGTCCCACACAGAGAGCTATTCGCCTTTAGGCAAAATGAGTAGAGGTCGCATGGTTTTGCGACAGGGTTCGTTCACATTCGCGCACTTGTGCACGTTTGCTGTCCGGACAGTTTATACTAGCGGGCTTTGGTTTAAGCCGGATCCTAGTATATGATTTGAGATTGGTTTTTCTCATTGTGTTCGTGTTCCTCGGATCACGAATGCGGGTGCGTATGCACAGTTGCTTGAGATTGAGGGAGAGGACCTTGATTAGGGTTAATGGCTATTGTCATTTTATTAACCCTAATATTTATGTGTGTGTTATTGTTAATTAGTAATTAGTTTAATAATTATCCATGGTTGTGGTTGTTGACCATTTGACTTCTTTGACTTGTTGACCTAGGTTGACACTTTGACCATCATAATTTCTTTTGGAAGATGCTTTTTGATCTTTGCAATTTGAAATGATAATGGTCATGTCATGATTTACCATGATAATTATCTAGCTAATTATTCAATTAAATTAATTCACACATATTAGTGAGAAGAGCTCTATTATTTTCTCATTCTCTCATATCATTTCTCTCTCTTGTTCATCCTCTCCCTCAAGCTCTCTCCCTCTCATATGTTGAGAAACAAAAAGCTTGAGAAAAACCTTCACTTGATCCTCTCTACTCTCTTCTAGGGTTCAAGTCTTAGCATTTCTTGCACTCTAGTTACTCCTAGCTTGGAGTTGAAGCTAAAGGTGGTGGCTTTCAAGTGGATCTTTCTTTGACGGAAGAAGACAAGCAAGGTGAGGCCTTTCTACCATTCCGACGAGCAAGGAGAGAAGGACTAAAGACCAAAGGTATAACCTTTCTACAACTTAGTTAGTTGTTAGTTTACTTTAGCTAGCTTTCGTTTAGCAAAGATCCTCACAAGCAAAGTCCATGTTGCCTAAGTCATTAAAAATCCGTTTTTTATTATGTTTTCGGCCTCCCCGTAAGCACCGGGATGGGCAACACGGACTTACATTAATAATCCGGCTATATCACATACAACCGACCAATAGGAAATGTATCAATTTATCGAATCAACACTTGATCCGATAACCCGACTATATCACATATAACCGACCGATATCACATATCGCAAGAATAGAACGCGGTATCACATACACGCATTAATCTTGGTCCCGCACATATCATATATATGCCCCTACTTCGTTTCGCATGAATCAGGAAACCTCTGTGTAGGACTTTAAAGACTCGTCAATACGCCGGCAGTAGGTGATGATTATATCAAACACCCACAAGCCGCAAGCGGTCTGCTAAACGAAAAGGACACCCGGGTATTGATCGATCAGAAGATCAACAAGCAAGCCTGCTCATACTCCAGCGAATCCAATCAGTAACACTACCGTACAGTCCGGTCTCTTCGTCAGATATGTCGCATATCGCAGCCTGGGAGTGGTATAACGTCAGACCCCAATAGCCTGATAAGTCATGCCGATGCAAGGTCCATAACAGTTCGAGAATCTACTGATAACACTTACCAGTAGATCTCAGTAACCCTGGCCAGGGATTTCCTGTTATGGCCAATCGAGCATAGCGCAATATCAACTCCCAATACCGGGAGAGACGAATCCCCTCCTATCGCTCATTGCCTCCATGTGACTCGGGACTGTACCCAAAAACCACCTTTTTGCATGATCTCTTGAACATGGTATGGTGGAAATCAAAGCATAGTGGGAATCAAACAAGACTCTATGACGATCTCGGGTCGACAGACTAACCTGTACCAGTGTCACCAGAGAACTGTTATCTGACGATAGGTATAATACCATCTAGAAGATCTCGACGAGTCCGTTCAGTGTACCCAGTCTCCACAGAGCACCCGTATACCATCTCTGATGTCAAACACCAATGGATATGAAATCATCCATTGCCTATCATATGGGTCGAGAAGCGTATACGCTAGTCTACTCTGGAGTATCTATGCCCTGTCTCGATACTCCCACGACTAGGAACATTTTAAGGATGTACTTTCCGACTACCTCTGCCCCACTAGTATGATCCACATCATAATCCTGGTAGTCAAGTACTCATCCTAAGGGCTTTATCAACATGTAATAGAGAGACAATAAGTGTACATGTTAATATAAAGTGCAACCAGATAGCATACTATCACGTCGAGCAAGAAAGTCCTCCCTATATATGTCCAAGCATCCACTACAATATACATCACATGTACAGTAATGGCCTCTAGGGCATATATATAACTAACAATCTCCCACTTGCACTAAGGCAATTTATTGCAGTATCTCATACTCAATGTCATATAGAAGTCTCTCTAGGGAAAGGCCTTTGTGAGTGGATCCGCCGTGTTATCTTTCGTGTCAACTCTCCTAACCTCGATCCCTTGGAGATCAACCATCTCCCTGATCATAGGCCAAAGCCACAACTCCATTGTTATCACAATAACAGTTATTGGACGCTCAATGGTAGGAACCATGTTCATCTCATGAACAAGAAATGTCCAGACAGTCACTTTGGCAGCATCGTTGGTAACGATGTATTCAGCCTTTATCTTCTAGTATGCCACGGTATCTAGCTTGGAACTCTTCCAACATACCGTCCCTCCACTGAGGGTAAAGACAATGCCTGTGACTGATTCTCAGTCGACCTTATCACTCTGGAAGCTCGAATTCGTAAAGGACTCCCACTGGAGTTCACCGTTACCAAAACCCCAAGAACATCTCTTTAGTGCTTCTCAAGTACTTAAGAAAGTCCTAGACAGCTGTCCAGTGATTCTCCTAAGATCCGATTGATTCCTGATCACTACACCTAGTGTGTTAGCTACATCTGTTCACATACATGATAGAGCCTACTGCCGAAGCATAGGATATCCCTTGCACACGAGCTCTCTCTAAATCAGTCTTGGAAGACATCTTTTTGGAGAGAGTGATTCCGGAGTGAGTGGGAGAACCACCACGCTTAGAATTCTCCATACTAAACCCTTTTAGTATGGTGTTAATATACCTGGATTTTGGACAATCCCAACATCCACTAAGATCTATCACCATAGATTATAAACCACAAGATGTAGTAGGTATCATCCAGATCTTCCATGGAGAATCCTTGTGATAAGAGGAGCTTGACCGAATGTAGCATAGGAAACCATTTTCTATCAAGAGTATGTCATCTACGTACAATACGTGGAAGACAACCTTACTCTCTACAGCCTTCTTGTATATACAAGGTTCATCTACCTTTTTAATGAAGTCAAACTCTTTGACTGCCACATCAAAACAGATGTTCCAACTCCGCGATGCCTGCTTTAATCCTGATGGATTTAAGCATAGCTTTGAAAGTCTCAAGTTTTCCATCTACACCAATGATCTTCTCAAGATCCACTTACTCCCGATGGGTTTTACCCCTTCAGGAGCAACATTCAAAATCATAGTTTGTTGGTGTACATGGATTCCATCTCTGATTGCATAGCATCCATCCATTTCATAGAGTCCCCACTCGTGATGGCCTGCCTGAACCTAGTTGGGCCATCATCTACCATGATGCAATCATCGCTCCCACTGTCACCGAGAAGACCGAAGTATCTCTCAAGTGGATGAGGAACCCCACCAGATTCGCGGAGAGGCTGAGATTCATTGGAGACTATTGAATCCTTTGGTTTCACCAAATCATCAGCTGTTAGTTTGTCTAGCTGGAACTCTTTCCAAGTCTACCTCATGACCACAAATTTCTTCACAAGAAATTCCTTTTCTAAAAAGGTGGCATGCTGAGAAACAAAACAGCTTTTGCTCCTCAGTGTGGTAGAAGATATTCCCTCACAAATATTTGGGATATCCTAACAAACTTATACAGAACTGACCTTGCCTCGAGCTTGTCCGGATTTTGCTTTTCAACATAGCCTGGACAACCCCATATCTTAACTCGTTTAAGACATGGTATATTCACATTCCATATCTCATATAGATTGCTAGGCACTGATTTGGATGGAACCCCATTCAATAGGTATGCAGCTTCTTAAGTGCATAACCCCCAGACGGAAACAGGCAACTCAGCAGTACTCATCATAAAGCGCACCATATCTCATAGGGTGCAATACCTCCGCCCCGATACACCGTTGTGATGTGGTGTATACGAAGGAGTAAGCTGAGAGAGAATCATATTCTCCTTTTAGAATCCAATTCGATAAGGAAAGAGCCGAGATCCCTTCACCGGGAGTGACCTCTTTAGCGAAACTAGTAAAAGCCTCAAAAACACTCCTTTTCAAAATCACTTGATTCTACAACGATATCAAGTTTATTAGGCAAAAGGTTTTCATAAAAACCTGACGTAGCTCTCCGTCATTTCAGATAAGTAATATTTAGTATTCATGTTGCGGTAGTTTGGCCTCCATCAAGGCGTAGTGTATGGTAGCTGATTAGTACTTATCTGTAGCATGAGATGCGATTGGATTAGGGTATTCGTACGGCGTTGTTTGGCCTCCGTCAAGAGTCGTGCGGGTGGGTCTGATTCAATCAGGAAATGATGGGTTGAACTTGACTAGCGTCCTATGGGTAGTCTGGGCTCCGTCAAGGTCATAGGACGCTAGGGGTAAAAATTATTATCGGGAATTTCAATTGTTGAAATTTGCAATGAGATTGCATATGTCATGACCCGAAATTGGCACGTGACGGCCCTAATACTACGCAACGCCTAAAGACGTAACGCAGTAAAAGAAAGCCAAAACCTAGAAATCTAAACCATAAAAAAAATACAAGAAAAGATAATAGCAGTTTTGAAACATTTGAAATCGCAACCCAAATTCTTTAAAAGTCCAACTTTCTTTCTTTAAAATTTTGGCAGCACCCCCTTTGTAAAAACTAACCCCAAAAATGGGTACAACATAAATATAAATGAAGTATCCCCAAACGGGAGCAAATACACGCCCGAGGCGGAAAACAACAATCACAACAAATATACGACGCCGTAGCGAAGAAATAAAGACAATAGAAAGGAAACTGTATAAAAGACAACCAATCCACAAATAATATACAATATCGTCCTCACCAAGTCTCTAAGTCAACAAAATAACAGTAGATGGACAGTACAAGGATACATCAATATACAATACAAAATACAGATAACCACCAATGTAAGTGCACGGCAGCGCCCCGGCCGTCTGAACGAGGCCAAAATACGGAAATGATACTTTTCTTTAACCTTTAAAACTGGCACTACCGCGTACTAAAAACCCGTATCGGACCATTAACCTAATGCTAGCTAACTAGAGAAGGGGTAGAGAGATATACCGAGCGATCTGTGTCCTTCGGTCTTCTCGTTGTCATCCCGATCTCCCCGCGGAATCTCGATCTCCTCGTCGGAAGGGCACCACATCGCCGGGTTCTTTTACGGGCTCCCACCTCTGGACCGAGGCAACTCGGAGACGAAGTTGGCGAGTCGACGTGTCCAAGAATACTGTAGGCTAAGTGTAGAATGGTTTTGTCTCATGGGATAATATGAAGTTTCCATTTAGAAGTGGGAAAGAGATGTAAACCTTTTGAGATGAACTTGGGAATTTTTAGCAAGCAAATGAGACTCTTTTCACCACCCAAAAATTAGGACAACCCACTCTTCTTGTGGCCGGCCGTCTCATGAAGAGAGGAGGGAGAAAGTAAGGGGGGTTAGCACAAGCTAGTGCAAGGTGACCATAAGAAAAGGTGGGTAATGATGATAAACAATGATCACAAACAAATCTCCACTCCATCACCTAATCATATCCCATCTCCAAAAAGTCAACCAATGATGAATATAAGAAGTCAAGGAATGGTAGAACCATCATGATACAACTACTTGCAAAAACCACCCTCCACAATGCTAATTTGCACGCTTGCAAATAAGCCCCTCCACACCAATTTTCAGCCAAAGAAAGAAACAAAGGAAAATGACCGAAACGGAATGCAAACTGGAAACTTCAAAAAACCGATCCCGTAATAAATTACAGGAAAACCCCGCGATTGTATATACATACCCACATTTGTATTCCGACCAAACACAAATGCAATGAGATAAAATCTACACTGTACAACACTAGGATCCGGCTTAAACCAAAGCCCGCTAGTATTATCCGTCCGATCATGATCCGTGCAATACCGCACGTATATGATCGAACCCTGCCATATATCCATACGGCCTCTACAGCGTTTCGCTCGAAACTTGAGAAACGGTCTGTGGGGGACTCTAAAGACTCGTCAATACTTTGGCTGTGGATTTAACCACTAGCACGTCAGAGGTATTAGCCAAACGTAACGGGCTACCAGGTATTGACCAAAAGGGACGTCGATGAGCGAACTCATCCTGACACCCTACTGAGCCTGTCAGTGACAATATCTGTACAGTCTGGTCCGTTCGTCTATAAGCATCGCATGGCGGGCCTAGGGGGTTGGTAAAAGTCAGACCCCCTAAAACGGTACAAGTCGTGTCGGAGTGTAGCCCAGAACTCCCTGAGATACTACTGGAATACCTACCCGTAAATCTCCTGCCTTGGTCAAGGACTTCATGTAATGGATCTCCTAGACATAGCGCGACCTCACCCCCAATACCGGGAGAGACGAACCCCTGCAGATCCGCTCACTGCCTCCATGTGGCTCGGGACTGTACCCAACTAAAACCTGTTTGCACGTCTCCTTTGAGCATGGTAAGGTAGTAATCAAAGTACAGTGGGAACTCACACGAGACAAATGACGATCTCAGGTCGATGAACTAACCTGTACATATGTCACCAGGGAACTGCTATCTGACGTCAGGTATAAGACCAATTAGCATGTTCCCGGCGAGTCATGTCCGGTGTACTCATAACCCAATGAGCACTTGTATACATCTTAGGTGAACCAACTGACACCAATGGGTTGTGAGACCGGCCACCGCCCCTCGTCGGGGTCTCGACTGTATACACTAGTCTACACTGGAGTATTGATGCCCTGTCTCAAAACTCCCACGACTAGGGACCTTTTAAGGATGTGCTTATAGACCCCAGCTCCCACGTATATGATCGCCATCATACTGCTGGCCGTCAAGCAAGAATCCTAAGGGCTCTATCAACGCGCAATAGTGACTTATAAGTGTAGGGTTACTAGGCACTCTAACAAGGTTCTACAAGGCATCAACCATGCCCGATAATAATTTTAGCCGTGCCGAATAACTCTAAACAAGATCCTTAAACTAGAGATTAGGCGAAAACTAGCAAGTTAAAAACTTTAACACTAAGTGAATACGAAATACAACCTTTGTAGATCGGTCCTTCACTTCTTAAGCTCCTTGTAGTAGTCCCTTCACTGCGATCATCGAACTCCTGGACTCTCGGACGGCTCCATGAGAAAATTGTAATGGTATTGCTTGAAATCTTCGAGGCCGAAGATGATCTACATCGAGGGAATACGAACTCAAGCTTCTACTTCACTAACTAGAGAATTAGTGAAGCAAACACCCTAAACTATAGTGCTAGTCTAGTAGAGGATGATGAAATAGGAAATGGGTACACTTTAGAATTTCTTTTCTCACTTTCATTCTCTCTCTTTTTCAAACCCTAGAAAGAAATTGAAGGAGGAAGAAGATGGCTCAAAATGAGAATGAAGACTTATCAAGAGAGAGTTAGCTAACCATGGGTGAGTGTGTATCATATACTAACTCAAGTAGAGACATAACCATGGCTAATTATAGTGGTTAGGTTTATAAAAATCCTAAGTAAAAAAAAACTAGTAGACTTTGGTCAATGCATTCATAAGCTTCATGAAGCTTCATGCACTTGAACGATTATCCACTAATTTTGTATTTACTTTGTATATTAAAACACCATCAATATAATTACAATGGTGTATGTCTCATACACCCATGTAGTGTGTATCAACAACTATGATACAAAATGTACACAAATAAATATATATCACATATATATTAAGTTGTGCACAAGTGAGAAAAATAAATGCTTAAGTAAACCAATCTTAGTTAATGTAAATTAGTATATCACATATACAATATATACACTAAATTATTAAATCAACACTTGACTTAATAATCCGGTTATATCTCATATGACCGACTAACACAAAATGTACTAACTTATCGAATCAACACTTGATTCGCTAACCCGGCTATATCTCATATAACCGGCCGATACAATAGTCGCGAGAATAGAATACGGTATCACATACACGCATTATTCTCGGTCCCTCACATATCACATTTGCGCTCCTATTTCGTTTTGCCTGAGCCGGCAAAACCTCTATGTAGGACTCTAAAGACTCGTCAATACGCCGGCAGTAGGTGATGATCATATCAAGCACCCACAAGCCGTCAGCGGTACTAGCTGGACATAACGGCTACCCGGGTATTGAGCGATCAGAAGATCTGCAAGCAAGCCCACTCCAACTCCTGCAAAAAGCCTGACAGTGACACTACTGTACAGTCCGGTCTTCTCGTCTGATATGTCGCATATCAAGTCTATGGGTGGTAAACGTCAGACCCCAATAACCGATAATGCATGCTGATATAAGGCTCATAACGGGTCGAGAAACTACTGGTAACACTTACCAGTAAATCTCTAAACCAGCCCTGGCCAGGGACTGAAAGGTTCCTAGGCACCCTATAGAGGTCTCACAAGGCATCGAACATGCCAAATTTAAAAAATATGGTGCCGAGAAACCCTAGTTAACGGATCGTTGCTAGATGTCTAGGCGAAATATAAAACTAGTTAACAAATTAACTATAGGTTAGATGCTACAACCTTTGTAGATCCGGTAATCCTCTTCCTTGGCTCCACGAAGGCATCCTCTCGCTGTCCATCTCGATTCCCAAACTCGAACTTTGGCTTCATCGGAGAAACGGGCAAGCTAGGTCGTCGGCTTTGTGTCAAAGACGATCTACCTCGAGGCATCGCAAGTTCAAGCTCCGACTTCACAAACTTGTGAAACTTGTGAAGTAAACACCCAAAACAACTTGGCAAGAGGTAGAGGGTGAAGAAATAGGAGGTGGGTTCTCTTTGGAATTGGATTTTACTCACTTTTGCTCAAGTTGCCATTAAAGTAGCAAGCTTGAAGAAGAAGAAGAAGATGAAGATAGTTATCATAAGTTCTATTAAGAAGAAATAGAAAATGAATACTTATCATAACTTAAACTAGGGTTAAGTGTAGAGAATTAACCATGGTCACTTGGATGGGTTAGGGTTAAGCATGAAGATAAGGATGGTTACAAAAGTCAAGGCTTCATGAAGCTTCAACTAATGACAAAGAAAGCCACCATTCTTATCTTTATCTTTTCCAAATAAATAAATAAACAAATAAATAAATAAATAAATATGCAAAACCCTAATTATCAAATTAACCATGGATTAATTCTATATACTTAACTAAATGATCAAGTATCATCAAACATGATACAAAAAAGTGCACAAAAGCATATCACATATACTATGTGCATCAAGTGAGAAAATCCGTATAAAGTGAACCAATACTAGTTAATGCAAAGTAATATATCAAATATATAATTATACATTAAATCATTAAATCAACATTTGATTCAATGATCCGGTCATGTCGCACATAACCGACTAGTATTCAATGTATCGATTTATCGAATCAATGATTCGATAACTAGGTCATATCAAATATAACCAATCGAAACATTTATCGCGAGAATGAAATGCGGTATCACATACACGCATTATTCTCGGTCCTGCACATATCTCATATGCGCTCCTATTTCGTTTCGCTTGAACCAGGAAACCTCTGTGTAGGACTCTAAAGACTCGTCAATACGCCGGTAGCAGATGATGATCATATCAAGCACCCACAAGCCGCAAGCGGTCTGCTAAACGTAACGGCCACCCGGGTATTGAGCGATCAGAAGATCGACGAGCTAGCCCGCTCACACTCCTGTGAATCCGACCAGTAACACTTACCGTACAGTCCGGTCTCTTCGTCTGATACGTCGCATATCAAGTCTAGGGGTGGTAAACGTCAGACCCCAATAACCCGATAAGTCGTGCCGATATGAGGCTCGTAACGGGTCGAGAAACTACTGGTAACACTTACCAGCAAATCTCTGATCAGCCCTGGCCAGGGACTTCCCTGTTACGGCCAATCGAGCAGCGCAACATCTACCCCCAATACCGGGAGAGACGAAACCCCTCCTATCGCTCATTGCCTCCATGTGACTCGGGACTGTGCCTAAAGACCACCGTTTTGCACGCCCTCATGGACGTGGTAAGGTGGAGATCAAAGCACAGTGGGAATCACACAAGACTCTATGACGATCTCGGGTCTAAAGCCTATCCTGTACAAGTGTCACCTGAGAACTGCCATCTGACGTGAGGTATAATACCATCTGGGAGTTCTCGGCGAGTCCGTCCAGTGTACCCAGTCTCCACTGAGCACCCGTACACCATCTCTGATGTCAAACACCAATGGATATGGGATCATCCATCGCCCATCACATGGGTCGAGAAGTGTGTACGCTAGTCTACTCTGGTATATCGATGCCCCGTCTCGATACACCCACGACTAGGGACCTTGAAGGATGTACTTATGGACTACCAAGTCCCCACTAGTATGATCTGCATCATAGTCCAGGTAGTCAAGTACAAATCCTAAGGGCTTTACCAACATGTAACTATAAGACAGTATAAAGAGACTAGTGTACATGTTAAGATAAAGAGCAACCAGATAGCATACTATCATGTCGAGCAAGAAAGTCATCTCTATATATGTCCAAGCATCCAATATAATATACATAATCTGTACAATACTGGCCTCTAGGGCATACATACAACTAACAATCTCCCACTTGCACTATGGCCTGCTGCTGTAGTATCTCATACCGAGCATCCCGAAGAGTCTCTCAAACTGTATCTGGGGAATGGCCTTCGTGAGTGGATCCACCGTGTTGTTCTTCGTGTCAACCCTCCTGACCTCGATCTCCCGGCGATCAACTATCTCCCGGATCAGGTGATACCGCCTCAGAATATGCCTGGACCGCTGATGGGACCTGGGTTCCTTGGCCAAAGCCACCGCTCCATTGTTATCGCAATATAAAGGTATTGGACGCTCAATGGATGGAACCACTCCAAGTTCAGAAATGAACTTCTTGATCCAGACAGCCTCTTTGGCAGCATCGTTGGCAGCGATGTATTCAGCCTCCATCGTCGAGTCTGCCACGGTTTCCTGCTTGGAACTCTTCCAGCTAACCGCCCCTCCGTAAAGAGTAAAGACAAAGCCCGACTGCGACTTAGAGTCGTCCTTATCACTCTGGAAGCTCGAATCGGTAAAGGACTCCACTTGGAGTTCTCCGTTACCATACACCAAGAACATATCTCTAGTCCTTCGCAAGTACTTGAGAATGCTCTTCACAGCTGTCCAGTGACTCTCTCCAGGATCAGCTTGATACCTGCTCACTACACTTAGTGAGTATGCTACATCGGGTCTGGTACATAGCATCGCATACATGATAGAGCCTACTGCCGAAGCATAGGGTATCCCTTGCATGCGAGCTCTCTCCAAATCAGTCTTGGAAGACATCTCTTTGGAGAGAGTGACTCCAGAGATCGTGGGTAAGTTCCCACGCTTGGACTCTTCCATACTAAACCTCTTTAGTATGGTGTCAATGTACCTGGATTGGGACAATCCCAAAATCCTTTTGGATCTATCTCTATAGATCCTAATTCCCAATATGCAGGAGGCATCACCAAGATCTTTCATTGAGAATCTTTGTGATAAGAAGAGCTTGACCGATTGCAGCATAGGAATATCATTTCCTATCAAGAGTATGTCGTCTACGTACAATACGAGGAAGACAACCTTACTCTCCGCCACCTTCTTGTAGACACAAGGTTCATCTGGATTTTTGACGAAATCAAACTCTTTGATAACGACATCAAAGCAGATGTTCCAACTCCGCGATGCTTGCTTTAATCCATAAATGGATTTAAGCAGCTTGCACACCTTCCCGCTGCTCCCACTGTCTACGAAGCCCTCTGGCTGAGTCATGTACACGCACTCTTCTAAATCACCGTTTAGAAAGGCGGTCTTAACATCCATTTGCCAGATTTCGTAGTCATGATATGCAGCGATGGCAAGCATGATCCGGATGGATTTAAGCATAGCCACTGGAGAAAAAGTTTCGTCATAGTCCACACCTGGTCTTTGACGAAAACCCTTTGCTACAAGTCTAGCTTTGAAAGTCTCCACTTTCCCATCTACACCAAGTTTCTTCTTGAAGATCCACTTGCTCCCAATGGGTTTTACCCCTTCAGGAGCAACTTCCAAAGTCCATACTTTGTTGGTGTACATGGATTCCATCTCGGACCGCATAGCATCCAGCCATTTCACTGAGTCCCTACTCGTGATGGCCTGCTCGAAGCTAGTTGGGTCATCATCCTCCATGATGCAATCCTCGCTCCCACCGTCCATGAGAAAACCGTAGTATCTCTCAGGTTGGCGAGGAACCCTACTAGATCGGCGGAGTGGCTGGGGTTCATCGGGAACTATGGAATCCTCTGGTTCCACCAGATCTTCTGTTGTAGCTTGTGCAGCTGGAACCTCTTCCAGTTCTACCTCATGACCACTAATCTCTTTTTCAAGAAATTCCTTTTCTAAAATGGTGGCATGCCGAGAAACAAACACTCTTTGTTCCTCAGGGTGGTAGAAGATATACCCTCACGAATGTTTGGGATATCCAATAAACTTACACAGAATGGACCTTGCCGCGAGTTTGTCCGGATTTTGCGTTTTTACATAGGCCGGACAACCCCATATCTTAACATAATTAAGATATGGTCTCTTTCCTTTCCATATCTCATATGGAGTGGTCGGCACGGTTTTGGTGGGAACCATATTCAATAGGTCTGCAGCTGTTTCCAGTGCATATCCCCAGAAGGAAATAGGTAACTCAGCTGTGCTCATCATAGAGCGCACCATATCTAATAGGGTGCGGTTCCTCCGTTCTGATACACCGTTGTGCTGTGGTGTATATGGAGGAGTCAGCTGAGAGAGAATCCCATTCTCTTTTAGGAAGTCCAGGAATTCATTGCTTAAGTATTCTCCTCCTCGATCAGATCGTAGGATTTTAATACTTTTTCCGGTTTGGTTCTCAACTTCTTGCTTATATTCCCTAAATTTCTCAAAAGCTTCTGATTTGTGTTTCAATAGGAACACATACCCGAACCTAGAGAGATCGTCAGTGAATGTAATGAAGTACTAAGAACCATCCCTGGCATGTGTAGACATGGGACCGCATACATCACTATGTATCAGTCCCAAGAGTTCGGTAACTCTTTCTCCGTGTCCCGTAAACGGAGTTTTGGTCATCTTGCCTTTGAGACATGACTGGCAAGTGTCATAAGATGAAAATTCAAACGGATTTAAATATCCATCTTTATGCAACTTAGCTAGTCGTGTCACATTGATGTGACCCAGTCTACAATGCCACAAGAAGGATTCGTTCAGTTCTGAACACTTCCTCTTGTGTGTGTTTGTTATGCTCAGAACTGTTGATTGATTTAGAACATAAATGCCATTGCATAACGTGCCTGATCCAACCAACTTTTGGTCACGGAAAATGTTCATAACATTGTCCTGCAATACAAAATTATATCCCTCTTTACTCAGTAAAGAAACCGATATAATGTTGCATATCAGGTTCGGCATGTAATAGCATTCGTTCAGAACCAATGTATCACCAGTTGGTAATACAAGGTGATATTCCCCGACAGTCTTAGCTGCAACAATTGCACCATTTCCAACTCTTATGTCTTTATCACCTTCTCCAAGTTCTCTACCTTTTCTAAGCCCATGTAACTGATTACATATATGGGATCCTGACCCGGTATCTAATACCCAGGACGTAGAGCAAATAGAGAAACAGTTCTCAGTAACGAACACACCCGAAGAAAATGCATCAACATGTACTTTCTTCATTCGGGTGGCATGGGAATCCTGGTATTCCCCTATATCCTGTTCATTCCTATAACTCTTATAAGAATGAACGGAACCAACGTTCCCCAGCACAGTATAACATGCGGGTTCGGTCAATACATCCATATTATTATCTTGATTAAGGCATGAACTGGTCGCTACCTGGAGAGAGAGAGAAGAAAACACTTTAGCGTATGCTCGTGCAAGATCAGATTGGTTATTATCTTATCTAATCAGGATGGCTCCCACTGCTTTTTATCAAATCTTCCTCCAAACCCTAAAAGGAAAGACTAGTCGGGATTAATTACACACTACAGGTTCGCCAATCTTTCAGCCAGGCCAGTGTCGGTACTTTGAGGGAGGTCCCCCGTGCTTTCGCACGAACCTAATTAATGTAAACCTCGTTTTCCCAGAGGCGTAACCCCGTTGACACCTTTCTAGACACCTACTTGATCGGCTAATTGCAATGTGTAAAACTCTCCCAGAAGTAACTCTTACTCGCAGTGGGGATCGGGATCCAACTATCTCATAGAAGGTATGCAATCTCATTGCAAATTTCAACACTTGAAATTCCCGATAATGCTTTTGCCCCTAGCATGCTATGACCTTGACGCAGGCCAACAAATCATAGTGCGCTAGTCAAGTTCAACCCGTCATTTCCTGATTGAATTAAACCCACCCGTACGACCCTTGACGCAGGCCAACAAAGTCGCACGACTACCCTAATCCAATCTGCATCATATGCATAAGCAGATAAATACTAGTTAGCTACCGCACACTACGCCTTGACGCAGGCCAACAAACGTAGCACGAATACTAACTACTACTCATCTGAAATGACGGAGGGCTACGCCAGGTTTTTCTGAAAACCATGAGCGTAATGAACTTGATATCGTTGTAGAATCAAATGAAGTTTTGAAATGGAGTGATTTTGAGGCTTTTCTAGTTTTGCTAAAGGAGTCACTCCCGGCGAAGGGATCTCGGTCCTTTCCTCGTCGAATGAGGTGCGGGATATATCATATATATCGCTGTGCAAAGCAAAAACGCAAAAGCAGTCAAAAGCAAACCGAGTGTGTAGCATCTGCCAGTTATTGCTAAAGGAGTCACTCCCGGTGAAGGGATCTCGGTCCTTTCCTCATCGAATAAGGTGCGGGGTATATCATATATACCGCTATGCAAAGCAAGAACTGTAGCTACCTGTTTTATTTAAAATCTGATTCTACAACATCTTAGGTTTCTTTCCTTTCATTAATCACATTAATGAAGTCCCATCATTTAAATACCTAAACATCACAGATAGATATGACGTACACTTATGCCATCCGCATTTGCCTCGATGTCCCCTCGTGCACCGTTAGGTTAGGTAACTAACGACAGAGCAGGGCAGGGCTAGCGCGGGTGTAAAACATAAGTAACGTCTATATAATATATCATATATACTATATACTATATCCATCACAGAGTCACATCAAAGATATAGCAGCAGAATAAACATATGAAATATTGGATATACTAGGACGTCCGTGTTTTCAATACGAGCCAGTATAAAACACGGATTCCACGGTCGTGATGAATAGCCAATCCCACACCCCTAGACCCCTACGAGAGCGGCAAGCAACCCTGCCAATTCTAGGGTTAGGAGACCCGGACTCGACTCCTCGAGTTGGTCTCCCACTGGACCCCAGAACCCGGTTACTTGTGCTCCCCTCCTTGGGTCTATCCTAATGCGGAAAAGTAAATAATATACAAAGGGTGACAACTTCCGCTACCTGGAAGTGCCCCAAATAAAAGAATATTACATACAAGTTTTTACATGAATGAAAATGAAAAACACTCATCTCACATAAAAACCCCCGGCTATTCGAACACGACGATCCAATATAACATATCCAGCAACACATAACATCACATGTCATCAACGTAAGTAAGTATGCATACCCCAATTGTCGTTGATGTATAGCAACGAAACCGGCGATATGAACATACTACACTTACGGTCACAGAAAAGAAAGTGTAAAACTACAACAATTGGAATCCGCAACCTCTTTAGACATCACATGCCTAACAGTTACAAACCCCGCATTTTAGTCTCATTATCGAAAACTCTTTTCAATATCGTATGGGACTAAACTGCTAGATTTATAACATTCATCCAGTTATCTCATAACTGTTTGTGAATTCCAATTATTGTATCACATTCCAGATAAACAGAAAATGTTAAACTTTCCGATCGAACAGTCGAATACCCAAGTTTTCCCGATACAGCTCAACACATGAAATAAGTCTAACAACATTCAGTTCGTGCCTCAGTACCAACGGTCCAGCCGTAGAAGGGTCAAGCCAACGCCTCACATGTGGCACGCCGTACTGCCCCAAACCCGAAGGTTCAAAGGGCAGTTCAAGACGGTCACATAATCGAGTTAAGGTTTGTTGTCTTCTAGAGGGTCCATCGCGTTACTTGCACTACTTAGAACGTCGTTAAACTACGGAAAAATCCAACACTTGGAAATTTCCCGATAGGGGAAAAATTGGGTATTTATATCCAGTCGAACTTTTTAACATATTCTAAAAATTATCCGGAAATACACAAAGACGAAATTTTGATACCCCGATCGAAACACCGAATCCCCAAAGCAACCAAAAAAAAATTCAACTCTTGAATAATCATTAAAAACACCAAGGAAAATCACCACTGGAAATTAAGGATTACTGTGTAAAATTCTTTAAATAATTAGTCCGTACGGCCGCGGATCCGCCGCATGAGCCATGCTAATGCCGCGGATCCGCGCTTGAATAGTGGAATTACACTCACGAATTTCACAGTAAACCTTATAATTTCCTGCTTATTTTTCTGCATATTTTTAATATTGAAAAATCCCACTTTTTGGAAAAAGTCCAGAGAGCAAGATAAGTTTAGGGTTTCGGGTTCGTTCGGGCTTCAAATCGCGTCTAGACTTCGCCTAAGGCTCTAGCTAGGCTCTGATACCACTGAAAGGTTCCTAGGCACCCTATAGAGGTCTCACAAGGTATCGAACATGCCAAATTTAAAAAATATGGTGCCGAGAAACCCTAGTTAACGGATCGTTGCTAGATGTCTAGGCGAAATATAAAACTAGTTAACAAATTAACTATAGGTTAGATGCTACAACCTTTGTAGATCCGGTAATCCTCTTCCTTGGCTCCACGAAGGCATCCTCTCGCTGTCCATCTCGATTCCCAAACTCGAACTTTGGCTTCATCGGAGAAACGGGCAAGCTAGGTCGTCGGCTTTGTGTCAAAGACGATCTACCTCGAGGCATCGCAAGTTCAAGCTCCGACTTCACAAACTTGTGAAAATTGTGAAGTAAACACCCAAAACAACTTGGCAAGAGGTAGAGGGTGAAGAAATAGGAGGTGGGTTCTCTTTGGAATTGGATTTTACTCACTTTTGCTCAAGTTGCCATTAAAGTAGCAAGCTTGAAGAAGAAGAAGAAGAAGATGAAGATAGTTATGATAAGTTCTATTAAAAAGAAATAGAAAATGAATACTTATCATAACTTAAACTAGGGTTAAGTGTAGAGAATTAACCATGGTCACTTGGATGGGTTAGGGTTAAGCATGAAGATAAGGATGGTTACAAAAGTCAAGGCTTCATGAAGCTTCAACTAATGACAAAGAAAGCCACCATTCTTATCTTTATATTTTCCAAATAAATAAATAAACGAATAAATAAATGAATATGCAAAACCCTAATTATCAAATTAACCATGGATTAATTCTATATACTTAACTAAATGATCAAGTATCATCAAACATGATACAAAAAAGTGCACAAAAGCATATCACATATACTATGTGCATCAAGTGAGAAAATCCGTATAAAGTGAACCAATACTAGTTAATGCAAAGTAATATATCAAATATATAATTATACATTAAATCATTAAATCAACATTTGATTCAATGATCCGGTCATGTCGCAAATAACCGACTAGTATTCAATGTATCGATTTATCGAATCAATGATTCGATAACTAGGTCATATCAAATATAACCAATCGAAACATTTATCGCGAGAATGAAATGCGGTATCACATACACGCATTATTCTCGGTCCTGCACATATCTCATATGCGCTCCTATTTCGTTTCGCTTGAACCAGGAAACCTCTGTGTAGGACTCTAAAGACTCGTCAATACGCCGGTAGCAGATGATGATCATATCAAGCACCCACAAGCCGCAAGCGGTCTGCTAAACGTAACGGCCACCCGGGTATTGAGCGATCAGAAGATCGACGAGCTAGCCCGCTCACACTCCTGCGAATCCGACCAGTAACACTTACCGTACAGTCCGGTCTCTTCGTCTGATACGTCGCATATCAAGTCTAGGGGTGGTAAACGTCAGACCCCAATAAACCGATAAGTCGTGCCGATGTGCGGCTCGTAACGGGTCGAGAAACTACTGGTAACACTTACCAGCAAATCTCTGATCAGCCCTGGCCAGGGACTTCCCTGTTACGGCCAATCGAGCACAGCGCAACATCTACCCCCAATACCGGGAGAGACGAAACCCCTCCTATCGCTCATTGCCTCCATGTGACTCGGGACTGTGCCCAAAGACCACCGTTTTGCACGCCCTCATGGACGTGGTAAGGTGGAGATCAAAGCACAGTGGGAATCGCACAAGACTCTATGACGATCTCGGGTCTACAGACTATCCTGTACAAGTGTCACCTGAGAACTGCCATCTGACGTGAGGTATAATACCATCTGGGAGTTCTCGGCGAGTCCGTCCAGTGTACCCAGTCTCCACTGAACACCCGTACACCATCTCTGATGTCAAACACCAATGGATATGGGATCATCCATCGCCCATCACATGGGTCGAGAAGCGTGTACGCTAGTCTACTCTGGTATATCGATGCCCCGTCTCGATACACCCACGACTAGGGACCTTGAAGGATGTAGTTATGGACTACCATGTCCCCACTAGTATGATCTGCATCATAGTCCAGGTAGTCAAGTACAAATCCTAAGGGCTTTACCAACTTGTAACTATAAGACAGTATAAAGAGACTAGTGTACATGTTAAGATAAAGAGCAACCAGATAGCATACTATCATGTCGAGCAAGAAAGTCATCTCTATATATGTCCAAGCATCCAATATAATATACATAATCTGTACAATAATGGCCTCTAGGGCATACATACAACTAACAGGGACTTCCATGTTATGGCCAATCGAGCATAGCGCAACATCAACCCCCAATACCGTGAGAGACGAAACCCCTCCTATCGCTCATTGCCTCCATGTGACTCGGGACTGTATCCAAAAACCACCATTTTGCATGCCCTCTTAGACGTGGTAAGGTTGAAATCAAAGCACAGTGGGAATCACACAAGACTCTATGACGATCTCGGGTCTACAGACTAACATGTACCAGTGTCACCAGAGAACTGCCATCTGACGTAAGGTATAATACCATCTGGGAGTTCTCGGCGAGTCCGTCCAGTGTACCCAGTCTCCACTGAGCACCCGTATATCATCTCTGATGTCAAACACCAATGTATATGGGATCATCCATCTCCCATCTACATGGGTCGAGAAGGTATACGCTAGTCTACTCTGATATATCGATGCCCTGTCTCGATACACCCACAACTAGGGACCTTAAAGGATGTACTTATGGACTACCATGTCCCCACTAGTATGATCCGCATCATAGTCCAGGTAGTCAAGTACACATTCTAAGGGCTTTACCAACATGTAACATAGAGACAATCAGTATACACGTTAAGGTAAAGAGTAACCAGATAGCATACTATCATGTCGAGCAAGAAAGTCCTTCCTATATATGTCCAAGCATCCACTACAATATACATCTCATATATAGTAATGGCCTCTAGGGCATACATATAACTAACAATCTCCTACTTGCACTAGGGCCATCTGATAACAGTGGTTGTAGTATCTCATACTCAACCATCCCATAATAGTCTCTCTCTTGGACAAGGCCTTTGTGAGTGGATCCGCCGTGTTTTCCTCTAAGTCTACTCTCCTGACCTCGATCCCCTGGAGATCAACCATCTCCATGATCAGGTGACACTGCCTTAAAATATGTCTGGATCACTGATGGGACGGGCGTTCATAGGCATAAGCCATAACTCCATTGTCTCACAATAGTAGGAACGAAGTTCATCTCATGAACTAATATACACTCGGACTGCCTCTTTGGTAGTATCTTTGGTAGTGATGTATCAAGCCTTTATCGTCTAGTATGCCACGGTATCTAACTTGGAACTCTTCCAACATACCGTCCCTTTACTGAGGGTAAAGACAAAGCCTGCGACTGACATTCAGTCGTCCTTATCACCCTCGAACCTTTCCAGTGATTCTCCCCAGGATCAATTGATACCATCTCACTACAACTAGTGAGTATCCTAACATCCAATTAGATCTATCTCATAGATCCAAATCCTAGGATTTAGTAGGTATCATTTTGATCCTATATGGAGAATCATTGTGATAAGCGGAGATAGACCGAGCGTAGCATAGGAAACTCCTTCCCCATCAAGAGTATTTCATCCTTGTACTCTACAAGGATCACCACCATACTCCCTACTACCTTTTTGTATATACAAGGATCATCTACCATTTTGATGAAGTCAAACTCTTTGACTACCACATCAAAACAGATGTTCCAACTCCGCGATGCCTGCTTTATTACATAAAACATCTTGCACATGTTTCCGCTGCTCCCACTGTCTACGAAGCCCTCTGACTGTGTACTTATAGACTCTCTCTTCTAAAACATCATTTAGAAAAGCAGTCATGACACCCAACCGTCAGATATCGTAGTCATGGTATGTAGCCGTGGCAAGTAGGATCTGGATGTACTTAAGCATAGCTACTTAGAAAAAGTTTCATCATAATCCATACCTGGTCAATGATGCAAACCTTTAACATGTCTAGCTTTGAAAGTCTCAACTTTTCCATGTACACCAAGTAATCTTCTCAAGATATACTTGCTCCTGATGGGGATTTAACCCTTCAGATAAGTCAACCAAAGTCCATACTTTGTTGGTGTATAAGGATTCCATCTCAGATCGTTAAGCATCCAGCCATTCTTACAGAGTCTCACTCCTGATGGCCAGCTCGAAACTAGATGGGTCATCATCTCATGATGCAATCCTCGCTCCCACTGTCATAGAGAAACCGAAGTATCTCTCAGGTGGGTGAGGAACCCTCCCAGATCGGCGGAGAGGCTGAGGTTCGTTGGGAGCTATTGAATCCTCCGGTTATACCAAATCGTCAGCTGCAGTTTGTTTAGCTGGAACTCCTTCCAGTTCTACCTCTTGTCCACTCATTTCTTCACAAGAAATTCCCTTTCACAAAGGTGGCATGCTAAGAAACAAAACATCTTTTGTTCCTCGGTTTGGTAGAAGATATTCCCTTGCGAATGCTTGGGATATCCAACAAACTTCTACAGAACTGACTTTGCCTCGAGCTTGTTCGGATTATGCTTTTAGACGTAGGCTGGACAACCCTAAATCTTAACAAACTTAACATATGGGCTCTTCCCTTTCCATATCTCATATGATGTGGTAGGCAACTGATTTGATCGGAACACTATTCAATAGGTATGCAACTTCTCCAGTGCATAACTCCCAAAAGGAAATAGGTAACTCAGTAGTACTCATCATAGAGCACACCTTATCACATAGGGTGTGATTGCTCCGCCCCGATACACCGACGTGTTGTGGTGTATACGGAGGAGTAATGCTGAGAGAGAATCTCAATCTCCTTTAGAAAAGTCCAGGGATCCCGTGCTCAAGTATTCTCCTCCCTGATCACATCAAAGGACATAATATTTATACCCGTTTTTGGTTCTCTACTTCTAACTTATATTCTGTGAATATCTCAAAAGCTTCGGACTTGTGTTTCAACAGGAACATATGTCTGAATCTTGAGAGATCATCAGAGAATGTAATGAAGTACAAAGAACCGGTCTTGGCATGTATAGACAGGGGACCTTCATAAATCAACATGTATCAATCCCAAGAGTTCACTAACTCTTTCTCTGTTTCCAATAAATAGAGCTATGGTCATCTTATCTCTGTGACATAACCGGCAAGTTTCACAAGATGTAAATTCAAACTAATTTAAATATGCATCTATATGTAACTTCAGCTAGTCGGGTCGCATTGATATGACCTAGTCTACAATACCTCAAGAAGGATTCGTTCATTTCTGAACCCTTCCTCTTGTGTGTGTTCTGTATACTAAGAACTGTAGTTTGATTTAGAACATCTATGCTTTTAGATAACGTGCCTGAACCGATCAACTCTTGATATATAAAATGTTCAAAACATTATCCAACAATACAAAATTATATCCTTTATTTACTAATAAAGAGACTGATATGATGTTGTATATTAGGTTCGGTATCTAATAACATTCGTTCAGAATCAATGTATTCTGGTAATACAGGGTGATAGTGACCAACAGACTTGGCTGCAACACTTGCACCGTTTTCTATCTCATGAAACTTATCACCCGTTCTCAGTTCTCTACCTATCTGTAGCCCATATAACAGATTACATATGCGGGATCCTGATCCGGTATCTCATACCCAGGACGTAAAGGATACTGAGAAACAGTTCTTTGTAATGAACATACCCGAAGAAGATGCATCAGCATGCACTTTCTTCGTTTGGGCGGCACGGGAATTCTGGTAATCCCCTATTTCCAGCTCTGTCTTATAACATTTATAAGTTGGATCGGGACCAACGTTCCCCAGCTCAGTATAACAAGCGGGTTCAGTCAATACATCCGTATTATTATCTTGATTAAGGCGTGACATGGTCGCTACCTGGAGAGAGAGAGACAAGAAAACACTCTGCGTGCGCTCTTGCAAGATCAGATTGGTTATTATTTTATCTAATCAGGATGGCTCCCACTGTTTTTATCAAATCTTCCTTCAAACCCTAAAAGGAAAGACTAGCCGGGATTAATTACACCCTACAACTTCGCCAATCTTTCAGCCAGGCCAGTGTCGGTACTTTGAGGGAGGTTCCCCGTGCTTTCGCACGGACCTAATTAAAGTAAATCTCGTTTTCCCAGTGGCGTAACCCCATTGACACCTTTCTAGACACCTACTTGATCGGCTAATTGTAATGTGTAAAAATCTCCCAGGAGTAACAATTACTCGCAGTGGGTATCGGGATCCAACTATCTCATAGAAGTTATGCAATCTCATTGAAAATTTCAACACTTGAAATTCCCGATAATTTTGCCCTTAACGTGCTATGACCTTGACGAAAGCCAACAAACCATAGCCCGCTAGTCAAGTTCAACCCGTACATTTCTTGACTGAATTAAACCCACCCGCACGACCCTTGACGAAAGCCAACAAAGCCGTACGACTACCCTAATCCAATCGCATCGTATGCAGCAGATAAGCAGCATATAGCTACCACACACTACACCTTGACGAAAGCCAACAAATGTAGCACGAATACTATATACAACCTATCTGAAATGAAGGAGGGCTACGACAGGTTTTTCTGAAAACCTATTGCGTAATGAACTTGATATCGTTGTAGAATAAAATGATTTTAAAATGGAGTGTTTTTTAGGCTTTTGCTAGTTTCGCTAAAGAGGTCACTCCCGGTGAAGGGATCTCGGCTCTTTCCTCGTCGAATGAGGTGCAGGACATATCACATATATCACTATGCAAAGCAAAAACTATAAAAGCAATCAAAAGACAAAACCGAGGGGTGTAGCATCTGCCAGTCATTGCTAAAGGGGTCACTCCCGGTGAAGGGATCTCGGCCCTTTCCTTATCGAATAAGGTGCAGGATGTTCTACAAGGAACACCGCGATGCAAAGCAAGAACTGTAGCTACCTATTTTTGAAAATTCGATTCCACAACATCTTTTAGGTTTCTTTTCTTTCATTAATCAAATTAATGAAGTCCCATCATTTAAATCACCTAAACATCACAGATAAGTACGACGTACACTTATGTCATCCGCATTCACCTCGATGTCCCCTCGTGCACCGTTGGGTTAGGTAACTAACGGCAGAGTGGGGCAGGGATAGAGTGGGTGTAAAACATAAGTAACGTCTATATAATATATCATATATACTATATACAGTATTTATCACAACATATCAAATGATCACATCACAGATATCGCAGCGGAAGAAATATATGAAACATTGGATATACTAGGACGTCCGTGTTTTAGTTTGAGCCTCTATAAAACACGGATTCCACGGTCGCAATGAATGGCCAAACCCACACCCCTAGACCCCTATGAGAGCGGCAAGCAACCCTTCCAATTCTAGAGTTAGGAGACCCGAACTCGAATCCTCGAGTTGGTCTCCCACTGGACCCTAGAACCCGGTTACTTGTGCTCCCCTCCTTGGGTCTACCTAATGCGGAAAAGTAAATAATATACAAATGGTGACATCAACCTCATCCCGGAAGTTCCCCAATAAAAGAATATTACATACAATGAATTTTACATGAATGAAAATAAAAACACTCATCTCACATTAAACCCCCGGCTATTCAGAACGCGACGATCCAATATAACATATCCAGCAGCACATAACATCACATGTCATCAACGTAAGTAAATATGCGCATCCCAATTGTCGTTGACATATAGCAACGAAACCGGCGATTACACATATTTCACTTACGGTCGCAGAAAAGAAAGTGTAAAACTAAAATAGTTGGAATCCGCAACCTCCTTAGACATCACATGCCTAACAATTATAAACCTCGCGTTTTAGTCTCTATCTCGAAAACACTTTTCAATATCTAGTCAGGCAATTTAACAAGATTCCCGATATTTAGATCGAATGCTTGTCACAAACTTTAGTAGACGGCCGCACCCCCAAATGTCGTCGACGAAGTGCACTAAGGCGGAACACCGCTGCCGCGAGCACCCGAACGGATGCTTTTGGCGACGGGGTTCTCCTACAGTCACTTGGTCGGGGCTATGGGGCATGGTTGTCTATTAAGTTTACCCGGCGAGTATCCTCGTACGCTACGTGATTGCGACGGACTTTTGACCGCATCAAAATTCCGTGGCAACCGATCAATTGAGACTAAACTGCTATGTTTATAACATCCAAATTAGTTATCTCATAACTACTTATGGATTCTAAAAATTGTATCACAATCCAGATAAATAGATAATGTTAAACTTTCCGATCGAATAATCAAACACCCAAGTTTTCCCAAATAGTTCTCAACACATGAGGGGAGTTTAAAAACATCCATCACATGCCACAGTACCAATGGTCCAGCCGTAGAAGGGTCAAGCCAACGCCTCACATGTGGCAACGCCGTACTGCCCAAAACCCTAAGGTTCAAAAGGCAGTTAAGGACGGTCACATAATCGAGTTAAGGTTTGTTGTCTTCTAGAGGGTCCATTGCGTTACTTGCACAATTTAGACGTTCTTAAACAACGAAAAAATACAACACTTGGAAATTTTCCGGGTCGGGAAAAAGTGAGTTATTGATATCCATTTGAACTTTTTAATACTTTCTAAATTATCCGGAAAAACACATAGACGAAGTTCAACTTTCCGATCGAATCAATGAGCTCCCAATACAACCCAGAAAACTCAACACTTGAGTATAAATTAAAAATACTCAGAAACATCAGGAAATTAAATAGGAACAACATTGTGCAAACAGATAAGTGTGACGTCACCTTATGGCCACGGAACCGCCGCGGGAGCCTGCTCCTGCAGCGGTTCCGCGGCGCTTTGGGTGCCAAACGTTGTCGTTTTGCACAGTTTTCCATATAATTGCCTGCTGATTTTTTTAAGCATTTTTAATTTGGAAAAAAACACATTTTCAGAAAATGTCCAGAGAGGGGTAAAATCGGGGGATTCCGGCTTCGTTCGGAGTTTTAACTTCGCATACACGTCGCCTAATGCTCTAGCTAGGCTCTGATACCACTGAAGGGTTACTAGGCACTCTAACAAGGTTCTACAAGGCATCAACCATGCCCGATAATAATTTTAGCCGTGCCGAATAACTCTAAACAAGATCTTTAAACTAGAGATTAGGCGAAAACTAGCAAGTTAAAAACTTTAACACTAAGTGAATACGAAATACAACCTTTGTAGATCGGTCCTTCACTTCTTAAGCTCCTTGTAGTAGTCCCTTCGCTGCGATCATCGAACTCCCGGACTCTCGGACGGCTCCATGAGAAAATTGCAACGGTATTGCTTGAAGTCTTCGAGGCCGAAGATAATCTACGTCGAGGGAATACGAACTCAAGCTTCTACTTCACTAACTAGAGAATTAGTGAAGCAAACACCCTAAACTAAAGTGCTAGTCTAGTAGAGGATGATGAAATAGGAAATGGGTACACTTTTGAATTTCTTTTCTCACTTTCATTCGCTCTCTTTTTCAAACCCTAGAAAGAAATTGAAGGAGGAAGAAGATGAGCTCAAAATGAGAATGAAGACTTATCAAGAGAGAGTTAGCTAACCATGGGTGAGTGCGTATCATATACTAACTCATGTAGAGACATAACCATGGCTAATTTTAGTGGTTAGGTTTATTAAAATCCTAAGTAAAACAAAACTAGTGGACTTTGGTCAATGCATTCATAAGCTTCATGAAGCTTCATGCACTTGAACAATTAACCACTAATTTTGTATTTACTTTGTATATTAAAACTCCACCAATATAATTACAATGGTGTATGTCTCATACACCCATGTAGTGTGTATCAACAACCATGATACAAAATGTACACAAATAAATATATATCACATATATATTAAGTTGTGCACAAGTGAGAAAAATAAATGCTTAAGTGAATCAATGTTAGTTAATGTAAATTAGTATATCACATATACAATTATACACTAAATTATTAAATCAACACTTGACTTAATAATCCGGTTATATCTCATATAACCAACTAACACAAAATGTACCAACTTATCGAATCAACACTTGATTCGATAACCCGGCTATATCTCATATAACCGGCCGATACAATAGTCGCGAGAATAGAATACGGTAACACATACACGCATTATTCTCGGTCCCGCACATATCATATATGCGCTCATATTTCATTTTGCCTGAGCCAGTATAACCTCTATGTAGGACTATAAAGACTCGTCAATACGCCGGCAGTAGGTGATGATCATATCAAGCACCCACAAGCCGTCAGCGGTACTAGCTGGACGTAACGGCTACCCGGGTATTGAGCGATCAGAAGATCAGCAAGAAAGCCAGCTCCAACTCCTGCAAAAAGCCTGACAGTGACACTACCGTACAGTCCGATCTCCTCGTCTGATATGTCGCATATCAAGTCTAGGGGTAGTAAACGTCATACTCTAATAACCGATAATGCATGCTGATATGAGGCTCATAACGGGTCGAGAAACTACTGGTAACACTTACCAGTAAATCTCCAAACCAGTCCTGGCCAGGGACTTCCCTGTTATGGCCAATCGAGCATAGCGCAACATCAACCCCCAATACCAGGAGAGACGAAACCCCTCCTAACGCTCATTGCCTCCATGTGACTCGGGACTGTACCCAAAAACCACCGTTTTGCACGTCCGCTTGGACGTGGTAAGGTGGAAATCAAAGCACAGTGGGAATCACACAAGACTCTATGACGATCTCAGGTCTACAGACTAACTTGTACCAGTGTCACTAGAGAACTGCCATCTGACGTAAGGTATAATAACATCTGGGTGTTCTCGGCGAGTCCGTCCAGTGTACCCAGTCTCTACTGAGCACCCGTATATCATATCTGATGTCAAACACCAATGGATATGGGATCATCCATCGCCCATCTACATGGGTCGAGAAGGTATACGCTAGTCTACTCTGGTATATCGATGCCCTGTCTCGATACACCCACGACTAGGGACCTTGAAGGATGTACTTATTTACTACCATGTTGTTGGATATATATGCCCTAGAGGCCTTCATTGTATATGATGCTAAGGATATGTATGTACATGACAGTCTTGCTTAATATAATAGTACGCTATTTGGTTTGTCTTTATCTTAACATATGATATATTTTGCGTAGTATTCATATATATATATATACATGTTGATAAAGCCCATAGGGTGTTTGCCTGACTACCGGCGTTGTGATGGCAGTCATACTAGTAGGAGCTGGATAGTCAATAGGCACATCCTTAGATGTCCCTAGTCGCAGGAGTATCAAGACTGGGCATCGATACTCCGAAGTAGACAGGTGTATACATATCTAGACCGTGAGGAAGGGCGATGGATTGGTCCCGCAGCCATTGGTGGAGTGCACCTAAGATTGTATACAGATGCTCACTGGGTGTGAGTACACAGGACAGGACTCGCCGAGAACTGACTGGATGGTATTTATACCTAACGTCATATAGCAGTTCTCAGGTGACATGTGTGTGTTAGTTATATGTATGCCCTAGAGGCCATTACTGTACATTGGATGTATATTGTAGTGGATGCTGGGACATATATAGGGAGGACTTTCTTGCTCTACATGATAGTATGCTATCTGGTTGCTCTTTACCTTAACGTGTACACAGATTGTCTCTCTATTACATGGTGGTAAAGCCCTTAGGATGTGTACTTGACTACCTGGACTATGATGCGGATCATACTAGTGGGGACATGGTAGTCCATAAGTACATCGTTCAAAGTCCCTAGTCGTGGGTATATCGAGACGGGGCATCGATATACCAGAGTAGACTAGCGTATACCTTCTCGACCCATATAGATGGGCGATGGATGATCCCATATCCATTGGTGTTTGACATCAGAGATGATATACGGGTGCTCAGTGGAGACTGGGTACACTGGACGGACTCGCCGAGAACTCCCATATGGTATTATACCTTACGTCAGATGGCAGTTCTCTGGTGACACTGGTACAGAGTAGTCTGTTGACCCGAGATCGTCATAGAGTCTTGTGTGGTTCCCACTGTGCTTTGATTTCCATCTTACCACGTCCAAGAGGGCGTGCAAAATCGTGGTTTTTGGGTACAGTCCCGAGTCACATGGAGGCAATGAGCGATAGGAGGGGATTCGTCTCTCCCGGTATAGGGGTTGATGTTGCGCTGTGTTCGATTGGCTATAACAGGAAATCCCTGGCCAGGGTTGCTGAGATTTACTGGTAAGTGTTACCAGTAGTTTCTCGAAGTGTTATAGACCTCATATCGACACGACTTATCGAGCTATTGGGGTCTGACGTTTACCACCCCTAGGCAAGATATGCGACATATCAGACGATCAGACCGGACTGTACGGTAGTGTTACTGGTTGGATTCACTGGAGTGTGAGCGGGCTTGCTCGTTGATCTTCTGATCGCTCAATACCCGGGTGGCCGTTACGTTTAGCAGACCGCTTGCGGCTTGTGGGTGTTTGATATGATCATCACCTGCTGCCGGCGTATTGACGAGTCTTTAGAGTCCTACACAGAGGTTTCCTGGGTAAAGCGAAACGAAATAGGAGCGCATATGAGATATGTGCGGGACCGAGAGTAATGCGTGTATGTGATACCGTATTACATTCTCGCGATAAATGTATCGATTAGGTTATATGCGATATAGCCTAATTAATGAATCAAGGATTGATTCAATAAACCGGTACATAGGATACTAGTCGGTTATATACGATATGACCAGATCGTTAAATCAAGTGTTGATTTAATGATTTAATGCATAATTATATATTTGATATATTACTTTGTATTAACTAGTATCGGTTCACTTTAAATGGATTTTCTCGCTCGGATGTGCGCATTGCATATGCGATATGATTTTGTGCACTTGCTTGTATCATGTTTGATGATGCATGCAAACTTGGGTTTGTGTAAAGATTGAACCATGGTTTTATGAGTGGTTAGGGTTTATTATTTTCTTATTCATTTATTTTATTTAGTTATTCATTTGGAAAAAGAAAAAGAGTGAGAAAATGGTGGCTTTTCTTTGTTTGTATATGAAGCTTCATGAAGCTTTCATTAAGTCACCATTTTTGTCTCATGTTAAAACCTAACCACTCCACTTAACTATAGTTCTCTCTCTACACTTAACCATGGTAAGAGTTATGATAAGAATGGATTTTCTTTTCTATTTTAATTAATTCTTATCATAACATTCTTCTTCTTCTTCTTCATTTTCTTCATGGAAGAAAGCTTGCTCCATTAATGGCAAGTGATGATAAAGAGTGAGAAATCCAATTCTAAAGTGAACCCACTTCCTATTTCTTCATCCTCTACCTCTTGCCAAGTAGTAGAGTGTGTTTCCTTCACAATTTTTCATGGCTTGGTGAAGGTGGAGCTTGATCTAGCGATGCCTCGACGTAGATCATCTTCGGCATGGACATCGACGACCTAGCTCGCCATTTCTCCGACGAAGCCGACGCTAGAGCCCGGGAATTCATTTGGACAGCGAGGGGACTTCGTTGCGGAGCTATGGAGGTGGAGCACCGGATCTACAAAGGTTTTATTTCCGTTTAAACTTTAGTTAAGTTGTTAACTAGTTTCTTTTTCGCCTAAACATCTAGCCGACGATCCGTTCTAGGGTTCCTCGGCACCGTTAAAATTTGAAATTGGCATGGTTGATGCCTTGTGAGACCTCATTAGGGTGCCTAGGAACCCTACAGTGGTATCAGAGCCTAGCTAGAGCCTTAGGCGAAGTCTAGACGGAATTTGAAACCCGAACGAACCCGAAACCCAACTCAAAAATTGCTCTCTGTCCTTTTTTCAAAAACGTGGATTTTTCCAAATTAAAAATTGCTAAAAAATTCAGCAGGGAAATCTAAGAATTACGGCGCAAAAATTTTCTCATGAACAGTACAAAGTGCGGCGGAACCAAGGCAGAAGCTTGGCTTCTGCGGCGGTTCCGCGGCCAGATTGTGACATCATCATTCCATGTTTGCACAGTAACTCTTATTTTATTATACTGGATTTTCTGGGAATTTTTAATATTTTTTCCAGAGTTTTATTTTCTGGGTTGATTTGGGGATTCGGTGTTTCAATCGGAGTATCAGATTTTGTCTATGTGGCTTTCCGGATAAATTTTAGAATATGTTAAAAAAGTTCGACCGGATATAAATACCCAATTTTTCCCCTGTGGGGAAATTTCCAAGTGTTGGATTTTCCGTAGTTTAACGACGTTCTAAGTAGTGCAAGTAACGCGATGGTCCCTCTAGAAGACAAAAAACCTTAACTCGATTATGTGACCGTCTTGAACTGCCCTTTGAACCTTCGGGTTTGGGGCAGTACGACGTCCCACATGTGAGGCGTTGGCTTGACCCTTCTACGGCTGGACCGTTGGTGCTGAGGCACGAACTGAATGTTGTTAGACTTGTTTCATGTGTTGATCTGTATCGGGAAAACTTGGGTGTTTGAATGTTCGATCGGAAAGTTTAACATTTTCTGTTTATCTGGAATGTGATGCAATAATTGGAATTCACAATAAGTTATGTGATAACTAAATGAATGTTATAAACATAGCACTTTAGTCTCACTTGATCGGTTGCCACGGAATTTTGATGCGATCAAAAGTCCGTCGCAATCATGTAGCGTGCGCGGATACTCGCCGGGTAAACTTAATAGACAGCCTCACTCCATAGCCCCGACCAAGTGACTGTAGGAGAACCCCGTCGCCGAAAGCATCCGTTCGGGTGCTCGCGGAAGCGGTGTTCCGCCTTAGTGCACTTCGTCGACAGCATCGGGGGTGCGGCCGCCTACTAAAGTTTGCGAAGAGCATTCGATCAGGATGTCGGGAATTTTGTTGAATTGCCCGACTTGATATTGAAAAGTGTTTTCGATAATGAGACTAAAATGCGGGGTTTATAATTGTTAGGCATGCGATGTCTAAGGAATTCATTTGGTCAGGCATGCGATGTCTGAGGTGGCTGCGGATTCCAACTGTTGTAGTTTTACACTTTCTTTTCTGTGACCGTAAGTGTAATATGTGATATCGCCGGTTTCGTTGCTATATGTCAACGACAATTGGGATGCGCATATTTACTTACGTTGATGACATGTGATGTTATGTGTTGCTGGATATGTTATATTGGATCGTCGTGTTTGAATAGCCGGGGGTTTTTATGTGAGATGAGTGTTTTTCATTTTCATTCATTTAAAAACTTGTATGTAATATTCTTTTATTGGGGCACTTCCAGGTTGCGGAAGATGTCACCGTTTGTATATTATTTACTTTTCCGCACTAGGATAGACCCAAGGAGGAGGGCACAAGTAACCGAGTTCTGGAGTCCAGTGGAAGACCAACTCGAGGAGTCGAGTCCGGGTCTCCTAACTCTAGAATTGGTAGGGTTGCTTGCCGCTCTCGTAGGGGTCTAGGGGTGTGGGTTTGGCTATTCATCACGACCGTGGAATCCGTGTTTTATACTGGCTCGTATTGAAAACACGGACGTCCTAGTATATCCAATATTTCATATGTTTCTTCTGCTGCGATATCTGTGATGTGATCATGTGATGTTCTGTGATAGATACAGTATATAGTATATATGATATATTATATAGACGTTACTTATGTTTTACACCCGCGCTAGCCCTGCCCCGCTCTGCCGTTAGTTACCTAACCTAACGGTGCACGAGGGGACATCGAGGCGAATGCGGATGGCATAAGTGTACGTCGTATTTATCTGTGATGTTTAGGTAATTTAAATGATGGGACTTCATTAATGTGATTAATGAAATAAAAGAAACCTAAGATGTTGTAGAATCGAATTTCAAAATAAAACAGGTAGCTACAGTTCTTGCTTTGCACAGAGGTATATATGATATATCCTGCACCTTATTCGATGAGGAAAGGACCGAGATCCCTTCACCGAGAGTGACTCCTTTAGCAATAACTGGCAGATGCTACACACTCGGTTTGTCTTTTGATTGCTTTTAAGTATTTTTGCTTTGCACAGTGACATATATGATATATCCCGCACCTCATTCGACGAGGAAAGGACCGACGATCCCTTCACCGGGAGTGGCTCCTTTAGCAAAACTAGAAAAGCCTAAAAAACACTCCATTTTAAAATCATTCGATCCTACAACGATATCAAGTTCATTACGCAATAGGTTTTCAGAAAAACCGGTCGTAGCCCTCCGTCATTTCAGATAAGTCCTATTTAGTATTCGTGCTACGTTTGTTGTCCTCCGTCAAGACGTAGTGTGCGGTAGCTAACTAGTATTTATCTGCTTATGCATATGATGCAGATTGGATTAGGGTAGTCGTGCGGCCTTGTTGACCTCCGTCAAGGGTCGTGCGGGTGGGTTTAATTCGATCAAGAAATGACGGGTTGAACTTGACTAGTAGCCTATGGTTTGTTGACCTCCGTCAAGGTCATAGGACGCTAGGGGCAAAATATTATCGGGAATTTCAAGTGTTGAAATTTGCAATGAGATTACATACCTTCTATGAGATAGTTGGTTCCCGATACCCGCTGCGAGTAAGAGTTACTCCTGGGAGAGTTTTATACATTACAATTAGCCGATCAAGTAGGTGTCTAGAAAGGTGTTAACGAGGTTACGCCTCTGGGAAAACGAGGTTTACATTAATTAGGTTCGTGCGAAAGCACGGGGGACCTCCCTCAAAGTACCGACACTGGCCTGGCTGAAAGATTGGCGAACTTGTAGTGTGTAATTAATCCTGGCTAGTCTTTCCTTTTAGGGTTTGAAGGAAGATTTGATAAAAAGCAGTGGGAGCCATCCTGATTAGATAAAATAATAACCAATCTATTCTTGCAAGAGCGCACGCTGAGTGTTTTCTTCTCTCTCTCTCCAGGTAGCGACCATATCACGCCTTAATCAAGATAATAATACGGATTATTGACCGAACCCGCTTGTTATACTGAGCTGGGGAACGTTGGTCCCGCTCCAACTTATAATTGTTATAAGACAGAGCAGGAAATTGGGGAATACCATATTTCCCGTGCCGCCCAAACGAAGAGAGTGCATGCTGATGCATCATCTTCGGGTGTGTTCGTTACAAAGAACTGTTTCTCTGTATCCTCTACATCCTGGGTATATGATACCGGATCAGGATCCCAGATATGTAATATGTTACATAGGGCTACAGAAAGGTAGAGGACTGAGAACGGGTGATAAGTTTCATGAGGCAGAAAACGGGGCAAGTGTTGCTGCCAAGTCTGTTGGTCACTGTCACCCTGTATTACAATACATTGATTCTGAATGAATGTTATTAGATACCGAACCTGATATACAAAATCATATCAGTCTCTTTATTAGTAAAGAAATGATAAAATTTTGTATTGTTGGATAATGTTTTGAACATTTCCTATATCAAAAGTTGATCGGTTCAGGCACGTTATCTAAAAGCGTTGATGTTCTAAATCAAACTACAGTTCTTAGTATACGGAACACACACAAGAGGAAGAGTTCAGAAATGAACGAATTCTTCTTGAGGTATTGTAGACTAGGTCATATCAATGCGACCCGACAAGCTAAGTTCCAAATAGATGCATATTTAAATCTATTTGAATTTACATCTTATGAAACTTGCCAGTCATGTCACAAAGATAAGATGACCATAGCTCCATTTACTGAAAACAGAGAAAGAGTTAATGAACTCTTGGGATGATACATGTTGATGTATGTAGGTCCTGTTGCGCCACGGCAGCGCCCCGGCCCTCTTACTCGAGGCCAAATTGCGGAATAAAAATTTTTCCTTACTCGGAAACCGGCGCTACCGCGGACAAAGAAAACCCGGATCGTTTACCATTAACCTACGCTAGCTAACAAGAGATGGGGTGAGAAGTATACCGAGTGATCCGAGTCCTCCGGTCTTCTCTTCATCATCCCGATCTCCCGCGGAAAGTCTTTGCTCCACATCGTCGCCTCCTCGCCGGAAAGGGCACCACATCGCCTTCGTCTTTTACGGGCTCCCGCCTCAATACCGAGGCAACTCGAGCATGAAGCCGGCAACTCGACATGCTCAAGATTTGCTGTAGGAAGTAGTGTAGAAACTTTGTCTCTTGGAGTTTATGTAGTTGCCATTGATGGATGGAGGAAGAGGTAAAGAAAATTGGTGCTTTCAATTTTCTAGCAAGAAGAAGATGAAATCAACTCTCTCATTCTTTTTCTTTCTCTCTTTCTTTTTCTTCTACTCTCTTTTTTTCATAACCATGAAAGACTTTTTCTTCAAGTGAGAAGAAGATGGAGGAGGAATGAATATCATAACATCAACATGAAGGGAGGTGAGTGTAGGAGCAAGGAAGTGGTGACCTTATCCAAACCTCATCATAACAATCTCACATCAACATGAAATCAATCCTCATCCTATCTCATCAACAAAAAGCAAATGATAAAGATGGATAAGAAAGGTATCAAAAGATGCTTTCATAATAAAACATCTTACAAATAAAACCTCCACCAAAAGTTATTTGCAAAACTGCAAACAACCCCCTCCATCGGAAAAGTCCGGCCGGGAAAGAACAAAGGAAAACCGGCCGGGACGGAATGCAAACTGGCAACTCCAGAAAACTGGTCCCGTAATAAATTACAGGAAAACCCCAATACTGTGCATACACACCCGCATCTGTATTCCGACCGGATACAGATGCAATGAGACAAAATCTACACTGTACTAAACTAGTACCGGCTTAAACCAAAGCCGGCTAGTAAAATCCGTTCGATCCTGATCCGTGCAATACCGCACGTATCTGATCGAACCCTGCCATATAACTATACGGCCATTAGTACAAAACTGTCCGATCCTGATCCGTGCAATACCGCACGTATCTGATCGGACCCTGCCATATCTCCATACGGCCTCTACAGCGTTTCGCCCGAAAGCTGAGTAACTGAAAGTGTGGTGGACTCTAAAGACTCGTCAATACTATGGCTGTGGATTTAACCACTGGCACGTCAGAGGTATAAGCCAATACGTGACGGGCCACCAGCTATTGACCAAAAGGGACGTCGATGAGGAAGCTCACCCCGACACCCAACTGAGCCTGTCAGTGACAATATCCGTACAGTCCGGTCCGTTCGTCTATGAGTATCGCATGGCGGGCCTAGGGGGTTGGTAAAAGTCAGACCCCCAAAGGCGGTACAAGTCGTGTCGGAGCGTAGCCCAGAACGCCCTGAGATACTACTGGAATACCTACCAGTAAATCTCCTGCCTCGGCCGAGGGCTTTGCGTAATGGCTCTCCTAGACACAGCGCGACCTCACCCCCAATACCGGGAGAGACGAACCCCTGCAGATCCGCTCACTGCCTCCATGTGGCTCGGGACTGTACCCAACTAAAACCTGTTTGCACGACTCCTTTGAGCCGTGGTAGGGTAGTAATCAAAGCACAGTGGGAACTCACACGAGACAAATGACGATCTCAGGTCGATGAACTAACCTGTACACATGTCACCTGGGAACTGCTATCTGACGTCTGGTATAAGACCAACTAGCAGGTTCCCGGCGAGTCCTGTCCGGTGTACTCATAACCCAATGAGCACCTGTATACATCTTAGGTGAACCAACTGACACCAGTGGCTTGTGAGACCGGCCACCGCCCCTCGTCGGGGTCTCGACTGTATACACTAGTCTACTAATGGAGTAGCGATGCCCTGTCTCGAAACTCCTACGACTAGGGACCTATTAAGGATGTGCTTATAGACTACCAGCTCCCACGTATATGATCGCCATCATACTGCTGGTCGTCAAGCAAGAATCCTAGGGGCTCTATCAACGTGTAATAGCGACATGTCAGGTCACCTAAAGCAGTACACGATGATAAAGATAAACCAGATAGCATACTATCATCTCGAGTAAGACTGTCCTCCTGGGATAGGTCCTCCCTCAATCATTGCAATCACGTGCCTGTGATCCAATAATTGACTCTGAGGGCACTATCTCCAACAATCTCCCACTTGCACTCAAGGCTAATTATTGCGATGTCGCATACTCACAGCCCGTGTGATACCGAACACCCAACTCTTCTACTAGTCAGTCTCACAAAACTCGTTTGCGAAACTATTGCGTTCGTGGAATAGCCTCAGTGAGTGGATCCGCTGTGATGTTTCTTTCTATGTCTCTCTATATCTCAAGTTCGCGGAGAAAGCCATCTCCCGAAATGAGCAATACCTGTCTTAGAATGTCTGGATGTCTGATGGGACCTAGCCCATAAATGAACTCCAAATCCAAACTTCTTAGACTGTATCATCAACTGAACTTAATCAGTATCCTGCGCCATGCCGCCCTCAGTATTGCCTTGGACCACCTGTCCAAAATACTGCCCCTCGTCAGAGGGAGAACTATAACTCTGATAACCTCCTTGTCGTCCATGTCACCTTGGAAGCCTGGAGTGATAACCGTCTCCTAAAGGAGGCAGCCGTTATCATATCCCTAGAACATTCACTTATGTTCTAAAACTGCTTCCGACTGTTTTTCCAGGATTGGATTAATATCAACTTATTGCACCTACTGCAAGAACAACATCTGGTGTGGTACTTGACATCTCATGATTGACTCAATTGCCTAAGCAAGTGATCTGTCAATCATGCGTATCCCTCTCCCCTTTAGTCTGTAAGACACCTTTAGAGAGGGTGACTCCATTACCTGCAGGTACACTACCATGCCAGGAGTCGTCCATTCTAAATACTCTTAGAATGCTATCAAAGTACCCTGATTGGGAAACCACCCAAATTTAGATCTAAAACCATAGATCTAGTAACCAGTATGTCTGATAAAATATCCAAGTCCCATGTGGAGAAAACACTGTGTGACGACCAAAGTATAACCGATCGTAGTATAGGAATATCACTTCCTACTACCTTCTCAACAGATCCATCCCCTATTCTGATGACGTCAAACCCATGACTGTCACATCAGAAACAGATGATCTAACTCTGCTATATCTGCTTTAGTCTATAAATAGATATAAGCATGAAGTCCACCAATGCTTCCGCTGCTCCCACTGACTACGACAACCCTCTGCCAGAGTCATATAGACGTGCACTTCTAAAGCTAGTTTAGAACGATGCTATACTCATCCTCCTGCCGGGTCTCGCAGCCTGGAACAACAACAATGGCAAGTGTGGGTAAACAAGAACTTCCCTGTCACCGTCCTTGAGGCTACCGGAGTACCTCTCGGGTGCCTGAAGTTACCCACCTTATCTGCGGAGTGGCCAATGGAATGTCAAATCAGATTGAATCTTTAGGTTCCTTATCAACTCTTCAGTAATCGTTTGCGGTTCTGGAATCACTTCCAGTTCTACCATACTCCCACTGCTGTTTTTGAAAAAATCCATTTTTAATAAAACTGTGGCGAGTCTAGAACAATATTTCTATTGATCTGCCAGATGGTAGAAAGTCAACCCTCGTCATAGCCTGGGTCAACCCACAAACAGCCATTACAGAAACGTGTCTTGAGTTATCCGGAGTCTGGTTTTAAGCATAAGCCGGACAACTCCCCGTACCTTAACATCGTTAAGATATGAACTGTTCTATATCCAATATAGAAACAGAGGCACTGATTCAATTGAACCAGATTCAAATCATGCAGCTGTCTCCAGTGCATGTCAACTAAATGGAAGGAGGTCGATCAGCGTTACTCAACTTAGGAATGCTTCCAATTATGAGTAACCTGAAAGAGAAGCAATCTGTCTTCATCATTACTATCAACTGAATATCATACACAAGTATCTACATCTTCAATCTCTTTGAAGAATCCCGATACTTGCTACACCTGGTACTCTACTCTATTCAAATACCTATAACTCCTCAAAACTTAGACCCTGTGTTTCCACGAAACAGCTGTCTAAAATCTAGAGAAGCCATAAGTAAACCGAATATAGTACGAGCACCAACCCCTCTGTCCTAATGGACACTGGACAACATACAATACTCTGTATAAGTCCGCTGAGTCTAACAACTCTTTCACTGTGCGTCGTAGGTTGAAAACTGTACTTATGGTTAAGAAGAATTACACCGCTGTTCAATGCTCCTTACCTAACCATCCACTGATATAGGTAAATGTCATCGACATAATATCAAAAGGTATATCTCACTCTATGAAAATAGACGTACAGATATATCGATTTGAAATTGGTGCACAACAGCGGATATTCAAAACCAAATATTTGCCGACCGGCAAACAACCCAGGTGACTTCCTCAAATATCACCGATTACAACGAATCCCGATATAATGAGGATGATCACCCAATTCCCAATAACTTACTCCCACTCACCATCTGTAAAACCATACAGATGTGAGAATCATACCTGGTAAATACATACCCTGGAGTAAGTGTATAATCGGGAAATCAGTTTTCTATTAACAGTACACAGTGAAACTGAAATATTGAAATGTTTCGTCGGGGTATCCTGGTATTCCTAGTAATGCCTCTTCCATTATCCAGATTCACAACTGTAACCGTATATCTCTTTGCCATCTGTCCAAATCCCTTTATATGTCTTTAGTCATTACCGTCCGCACACCCCTTTAGGCCAATTGGTTTTCTTCCTTCCCTACCGTTCGGCACCAGCCTATGGTTTGGAAGAAGACTATCCAATAAGCATAAAGGGTGTACTGTCCTAATCCTAGGAGCACTCGCAATGCGAGAGAAGGTGAAGATAAAAGACACCTGAATGTACTTTATTCCTATTTCTCCTGAACCAGAATCCATCCCCGAACTGGAACAAGTTCCTTTCGAGTTCGTATATAACCATACGATGGAATATCCAATAAACTGTGGATCTTCGTAGTGATACGGAGTGTCCTGGAGAAATACAAAGGTGATTTAGGATTGGCGAAGAAATACTTGGTTTGGTCGTGAATATCAGTCGCAATTTACTTTGCCCTCCTACTAATCCCTTTCTTTGTCTGAACTTAATACCTTCTGTACACCGTCTAGGTTAACTGGTTTTCTTCATTCCCTACCGGTCGGCACCAGCCTATGGTTTGGAAGAAGACTATCCAATTTACGTAATAGGTGTACTACTCCTAAACCAAGGAGTACTCGCAACCCGAGAGAAGGTGAAAAGAAAAGACAACTGAATAGTCCTATCCGTTTTCTCCAGAACCAGAAACCATCCTCGAAGTCCTTCGAGTTCGTATATAACCATATGATGGTTTTGTCCAATGGAAGTGGACGTTCTTAGTAATACGGGGTGTCCTGGAGAAAAGGGTAAAAGTAGGAGTGGCAATGAGGTCTGCAACTCTGACAATCCAAAAGCCAGTGTTAAGAAGGTTCGGTCAACTTGGTCACTGAGTCATAGTCCAGGGTCGGGTCAATGGTCGCTGCCAGAGAGAGAGAAAAGAAACACTCAGCGTGCACTCTAACCTAGATCAGAATGGTTATCACTTTGTCTAATCTGGAAACCTCCCACTGTACCTCAAATTCTCCTCCAAACCTGAAAGAAGAATTAGTCGGGATCACCCGAGGAGTAAACCAACTCATCAGTGGGAATCGGGATCCAACTATCATCGCATGATAACGTGACGGAATCCACTCACGTCACCACACTCCAGAAGGTATGCGCATACCTGGCAAGTTTCAGTTCTTTTGAAACTCCCGATGTGATTTTTACCCCAAGCGGTTTATGACCTTGACTAGGTCAACAAACCATAAACCGCCAGTCAAGTTCAACCCGTCATTGTTCTGGATCGCATTAAACCCACCCGTACGTGCCCTTGACTAGGTCAACAAGGCCGCACGACTGTCCTAACCAATCCCACTTATGCAACAAACAAGTACCACTTAGCTACCGAACACTACGTCTTGACTAGGTCAACAAACGCAGCACGAATACCAAATAATACCTGTAGGAAATGACGGAGGGCTACGAATGGTTTTTGGCGAAAAACCTTTAACGTAATGAACTTGATATCGTTGAAGGAACTGCATAGCCTTTTATAAAATATAGTGACGAAAACCTTTACTAAAGAGGTCACTCCCGGTGAAGGGATCTCGGCTCTTTCCCCGTAGAATGAGGTGCAGGATATTCCAACTGAATACCACGATGCAAAGCAAAAGTAATCGGCTATAGTGAAGTTAATGCCCTGACGCAAACTTCTGTCCAAGGGGTCACTCCCGGTGAAGGGATCTCGGCCCTTGCCTCGTCGACTGAGGAGCAGGATATTCCAAATGAATACCACTATGCAAAACAAAAGAGAACGTCCTTGCAATAACAGCTTTTTGAAAAAGTGTTCCAACAACATCAGATTAGGTTTGTTTATCTTGCATTGATCCGAATCAATGCAGTCCCATCAATTGATCACACCACAAAGAACGAAAATATACTGACGTACGTATATGCCATCCGCATTCGCCACTGGGTCCCGTCATCACCCGTTAGGTTAGCTAACTAACGGCAGAGCGGGGAATGGACTAGCGCGGCTGTAAAACATATCATCTACTAATATATATATACCAATATATAGTATTTCGCTCAAGGCGTGAATAAAATGCAACATCACAGAAATGTACAGCATCACAGAACAATACAGATATCTGGAAACCCCGGGTTTCACAGAGCCGCTGCTGAAACCCGACGTTCCCCTGGTCGTGTGGATAGCCTGTGCAATGAAATCCTAGACCCCTACGGGCGCGGCAAGTCACCCGCCAAACCTGAAGCGAGGCAGCCCCCTTCAGTACCGTGAATGGACCACCCAGCACTTCACGGAATCCGGTAACTTGGGCACCCCTCCTGGGTCAACCTGTACCCCCTACGAGTGCGGCGAATAGCCCGCCAATCCTGGACTGAAGCCCCCTCCGTCTCAATGCCCTGAGATGCGGGCCCGTTGCCCTCCAGAACCCGGCTATCCTTGCACCCCACCGCGGGGCAAACCTAGTACAGAATGTAAAACATACATACACCGGGTACATCGACCGCAACCAGGTCGTGCCCCAAAAGAATAATACAAACAGGCAGTGACAGCAGTCCACATGTCGGACGCTCGCCCCGCAATAACAAATGTACATAATACAACAAACTGTACTACCACTGCAACCAGGCTATCCCCACGACCGATCCGCAACAACACAGCATAAACATAGAACATCAACGTGAAAGTCACGTTCGCAAATCCGTCTAACCGGGCTATAGCAGTTAGACCGGATTTACCGATCGAGTGACATTCACGGTCGCAGATATAATGTAAATACTGTGAAATAATGTGTTTAAAATTTTCCGATTGACCAAAAATTAACAAGTGGGCCCCAATCAAAACTGTAGCACTCACAGAAAACCTGGGCCCAATTTTAATATCCCAAAACCCATATTTTAAGCCCACAAGCCCACTGAAAAAAATGATGAAGTGATCTCCTGTTCACGCGGCGGAAGCGCGGCAAATGTGGGGCTAACGCCGCCCTTCCGCGGTCAAAAGAAAGGATCACTGTATCAAATTTTTGCAGTAGTCTTAGATCTCCCTGCACATAATTCTGAGACCACCTGAAAAATTTTTAGACTCCAAAAAATTTCGACAGAACCTGATGTCAAGGAAAAATACGGTTTTTGGAATTTCGGTCGATCGGAACTGAAAAACACATTAGAACAAGCTAGGTAAGGTTAATGGCGTGGCTCTGATACCATGTTGCGCCACGGCAGCGCCCCGGCCCTCTTACTCGAGGCCAAATTGCGGAATAAAAATTTTTCCTTACTCGGAAACCGGCGCTACCGCGGACAAAGAAAACCCGGATCGTTTACCATTAACCTACGCTAGCTAACAAGAGATGGGGTGAGAAGTATACCGAGTGATCCGAGTCCTCCGGTCTTCTCTTCATCATCCCGATCTCCCGCGGAAAGTCTTTGCTCCACATCGTCGCCTCCTCGCCGGAAAGGGCACCACATCGCCTTCGTCTTTTACGGGCTCCCGCCTCAATACCGAGGCAACTCGAGCATGAAGCCGGCAACTCGACATGCTCAAGATTTGCTGTAGGAAGTAGTGTAGAAACTTTGTCTCTTGGAGTTTATGTAGTTGCCATTGATGGATGGAGGAAGAGGTAAAGAAAATTGGTGCTTTCAATTTTCTAGCAAGAAGAAGATGAAATCAACTCTCTCATTCTTTTTCTTTCTCTCTTTCTTTTTCTTCTACTCTCTTTTTTTCATAACCATGAAAGACTTTTTCTTCAAGTGAGAAGAAGATGGAGGAGGAATGAATATCATAACATCAACATGAAGGGAGGTGAGTGTAGGAGCAAGGAAGTGGTGACCTTATCCAAACCTCATCATAACAATCTCACATCAACATGAAATCAATCCTCATCCTATCTCATCAACAAAAAGCAAATGATAAAGATGGATAAGAAAGGTATCAAAAGATGCTTTCATAATAAAACATCTTACAAATAAAACCTCCACCAAAAGTTATTTGCAAAACTGCAAACAACCCCCTCCATCGGAAAAGTCCGGCCGGGAAAGAACAAAGGAAAACCGGCCGGGACGGAATGCAAACTGGCAACTCCAGAAAACTGGTCCCGTAATAAATTACAGGAAAACCCCAATACTGTGCATACACACCCGCATCTGTATTCCGACCGGATACAGATGCAATGAGACAAAATCTACACTGTACTAAACTAGTACCGGCTTAAACCAAAGCCGGCTAGTAAAATCCGTTCGATCCTGATCCGTGCAATACCGCACGTATCTGATCGAACCCTGCCATATAACTATACGACCACTAGTACAAAACTGTCCGATCCTGATCCGTGCAATACCGCACGTATCTGATCGGACCCTGCCATATCTCCATACGGCCTCTACAGCGTTTCGCCCGAAAGCTGAGTAACTGAAAGTGTGGTGGACTCTAAAGACTCGTCAATACTATGGCTGTGGATTTAACCACTGGCACGTCAGAGGTATAAGCCAATACGTGACGGGCCACCAGCTATTGACCAAAAGGGACGTCGATGAGGAAGCTCACCCCGACACCCAACTGAGCCTGTCAGTAACAATATCCGTACAGTCCGGTCCGTTCGTCTATGAGTATCGCATGGCGGGCCTAGGGGGTTGGTAAAAGTCAGACCCCCAAAGGTGGTACAAGTCGTGTCGGAGCGTAGCCCAGAACGCCCTGAGATACTACTGGAATACCTACCAGTAAATCTCCTGCCTCGGCCGAGGGCTTTGCGTAATGGCTCTCCTAGACACAGCGCGACCTCACCCCCAATACCGGGAGAGACGAACCCCTGCAGATCCGCTCACTGCCTCCATGTGGCTCGGGACTGTACCCAACTAAAACCTGTTTGCACGACTCCTTTGAGCCGTGGTAGGGTAGTAATCAAAGCACAGTGGGAACTCACACGAGACAAATGACGATCTCAGGTCGATGAACTAACCTGTACACATGTCACCTGGGAACTGCTATCTGACGTCTGGTATAAGACCAACTAGCAGGTTCCCGGCGAGTCCTGTCCGGTGTACTCATAACCCAATGAGCACCTGTATACATCTTAGGTGAACCAACTGACACCAGTGGCTTGTGAGACCGGCCACCGCCCCTCGTCGGGGTCTCGACTGTATACACTAGTCTACTAATGGAGTAGCGATGCCCTGTCTCGAAACTCCTACGACTAGGGACCTATTAAGGATGTGCTTATAGACTACCAGCTCCCACGTAAATGATCGCCATCATACTGCTGGTCGTCAAGCAAGAATCCTAAGGGCTCTATCAACGTGTAATAGCGACATGTCAGGTCACCTAAAGCAGTACACGATGATAAAGATAAACCAGATAGCATACTATCATCTCGAGTAAGACTGTCCTCCTGGGATAGGTCCTCCCTCAATCATTGCAATCACGTGCCTGTGATCCAATAATTGACTCTGAGGGCACTATCTCCAACAGGTCCCCTGTCTACACATGCCAAGACTGGTTCTTTGTACTTCATTACGTTCTCTGATGATCTTTCGAGTTTCAGACCTATGTTCCTGTTGAAACACAAGTCCGAACCTTTTGAGGTATTCACAGAATATAAGTTAGAAGTAGAGAACCAATACGGGTAAAAGTATTATGTCCTATGATGAGATCAAGGAGGAGAATACTTGAGCACGGAAATACTGGACTATTCTAAAGGAGAATGAGATTCTCTCTCAGCATTACTCCTCCGTATACACCATAGCACGATGGTATATCGGGGCGGAGCAGATACACCCTATTTGATATGGGGTGCTCTATGATGAGTACTGCTGAGTTACCTTTTTCCTTTTGGGAGTTATGCACTTATGAAGTTGCATACCTATTGAATTGGGTTCCGATCAAATTAGTTGCCTACCACTTCATATTTGATATGGAAATGGAAGAGCCCATTTCTTAAGTTAGTTAAGATTTGGGGTTGTCCGGCCTATGTCTGAAAAGCAAAATCCGGACAAGCTCGAGGCAAGGTCAGTCATGTAGAACTGGAAATGTTCCAGCTATACAAAACTGCAGCTGAAGATTTGACAGAACCAAAGGATTCAATAATTACCAATGAACCTCAGCCTCTCCACCGATCTAGTAGGGTTCCTCACCCACCTGAGAGATACTTCGGTTTCTATATGACAGTGGAAACGAGGATTGCATCATGAGATGATGACCCAACTAGTTTCGAGCTGGCCATCAGGAGTAAGACTCTATAAGAATGGCTGGATGCTTAGTGATCTGAGATGGAATCCTTATACACCAACAAAGTGTGGACTTTGGTTGCTATATCTGAAAGGTTAAATCCCCATCAGGAGCAAGTATATCTTGAGAAGATTACTTGGTGTACATGGAAAAGTTGAGACTTTCAAAGCTAGGCTTGATAAAGGTTTGCATCATTGACCAGGTGTTGATCATGATGAAACTTTTTCTAAGGATCTATGCTTAAGTCCATCCAGATCCTACTTGCCACGACTACATACCATGACTACGATATCTGGTGGTTGGGTGTCATGACAGCTTTTCTAAATGATGTTTTAGAAGAGGGAGTCTATAAGTACACAGCCAGAGGGCCTCGTAGACAGTGGGAGCAGCGGAAACGTGTGCAAGATGCTTTATAGGATAAAGCAGGCATCGCGGAGTTGGAACGTCTGTTTTGATGAAGTAGTCAAAGAGTTTGACATCATCAAAATGGTAGATGAACCTTGTATAAACAAAAAGGTAGTAGGGAGTATGGTAACGATCCTCGTAGAGTACGTGGATGACATACTCTTGATAGGGAAGTAGTTTCCTATGCTACGCTCGATCAATCTCCGATTATCACAAAGATTCTCCATATAGGATCAAAGTGATACCTACTAAATCCTGGATTTTGGATCTATGAGATAGATCTAATTGGATGTTAGGAATCTCACTAGAAGTAGTGAGATGGTATCAATTGATTCTGGGGAGAATCACTGGAAAGGTTCCAGGGTGATAAAGACGACTGAATGTCAGTCGCAGGCATTGTCATTACCCTCAGTAAAGGGACGGTATGTTGGAAGAGTTCCAAGCTAGATACCGTGACATACTAGACGATAAAGGCAGCATACATCGCTACTTAAGATGCTACCAAAGAGGCTGTTTGGGTGTATATTGGTTCATGAGATGAACTATGTTCCTCCCATTATGTGACAATGGAGTTGTGGCTTATGCCAAGGAACGCCGGTCCCATCAGTGATCCAGACATATTCTAAGGCAGTATCACCTGATCATGGAGATGGTTGATCTCTAAGGGATCGAGGTAAGGAGAGTAGACTCAGAGGACAACACAGCGGATCCACTCACAAAGGCCTGTTTCCAGAGAGAGACTTTTATGGGATGGTTGAGTATGAGATACTACAACCACTGCTACAGATGGCCCTAGTGCAAGTGGGAGATTGTTAGTTATATGTATGCCCTAGAGGCCATTACTGTACATTGGATGTATATTGTAGTGGATGCTGGGACATATATAGGGAGGACTTTCTTGCCCGACATGATAGTATGCTATCTGGTTTCTCTTTACCTTAACGTGTACACAGATTGTCTCTCTATTACATGGTGGTAAAGCCCTTAGGATGTGTACTTGACTACCTGGACTATGATGCGGATCATACTAGTGGGGACATGGTAGTCCATAAGTACATCCTTCAAAGTCCCTAGTCGTGGGTATATCGAGACGGGGCATCGATATACCAGAGTAGACTAGCGTATACCTTCTCGACCCATATAGATGGGCGATGGATGATCCCATATCCATTGGTGTTTGACATCAGAGATGATATACGGGTGCTCAGTGGAGACTGGGTACACTGGACGGACTCGACGAGAACTCCCAGATGGTATTATACCTTACGTCAGATGGCAGTTCTCTGGTGACACTGGTACAGAGTAGTCTGTTGACCCGAGATCGTCATAGAGTCTTGTGTAGTTCCCACTGTGCTTTGATTTCCATCTTACCACGTCCAAGAGGGCATGCAAAACGGTGGTTTTTGGGTACAGTCCCGAGTCACATGGAGGCAATGAGCGATAGGAGGGGATTCGTCTCTCCCGGTATAGGGGGTTGATGTTGCGCTGTGTTCGATTGGCTATAACAGGAAATCCCTGGCCAGGGTTGCTGAGATTTACTGGTAAGTGTTACCAGTAGTTTCTCGAAGTGTTATAGACCTCATATCGACACGACTTATCGAGCTATTGGGGTCTGACGTTTACCACCCCTAGGCAAGATATGCGACATATCAGACGATCAGACCGGACTGTACGGTAGTGTTACTGGTTGGATTCACTGGAGTGTGAGCGGGCTTGCTCGTCGATCTTCTGATCGCTCAATACCCGGGTGGCCGTTACGTTTAGCAGACCACTTGCGGCTTGTGGGTGTTTGATATGATCATCACCTGCTGCCGGCGTATTGACGAGTCTTTAGAGTCCTACACAGAGGTTTCCTGGCTCAAGCGAAACGAAATAGGAACGCATATGAGATATGTGCGGGACCGAGAGTAATGCGTGTATGTGATACCGTATTACATTCTCGCGATAAATGTATCGATTAGGTTATATGCGATATACCCTAATTAATGAATCAAGGATTGATTCAATAAACCGGTACATAGGATACTAGTCGGTTATATACGATATGACCGGATCGTTAAATCAAGTGTTGATTTAATGATTTAATGCATAATTATATATTTGATATATTACTTTGCATTAACTAGTATCGGTTCACTTTAAATGGATTTTCTCGCTCGGATGTGCCCATTGCATATGCGATATGATTTTGTGCACTTGCTTGTATCATGTTTGATGATGCATGCAAACTTGGGTTTGTGTAAAGATTGAACCATGGTTTTATGAGTGGTTAGGGTTTATTATTTTCTTATTCATTTATTTTATTTAGTTATTCATTTGGAAAAAGAAAAAGAGTGAGAAAATGGTGGCTTTTCTTTGTTTGTATATGAAGCTTCATGATGCTTTCATTAAGTCACCATTTTTGTCTCATGTTAAAACCTAACCACTCCACTTAACTATAGTTCTCTCTCTACACTTAACCATGGTAAGAGTTATGATAAGAATGGATTTTCTTTTCTATTTTAATTAATTCTTATCATAACATTCTTCTTCTTCTTCTTCATTTTCTTCATGGAAGAAAGCTTGCTCCATTAATGGCAAGTGATGATAAAGAGTGAGAAATCCAATTCTAAAGTGAACCCACTTCCTATTTCTTCATCCTCTACCTCTTGCCAGGTAGTAGAGTGTGTTTCCTTCACAAGTTTTCATGGCTTGGTGAAGGTGGAGCTTGATCTAGCGATGCCTCGACGTAGATCATCTTCGGCATGGACATCGACGACCTAGCTCGCCATTTCTCCGATGAAGCCGACGCTAGAGCCCGGGAATTCATTTGGACAGCGAGGGGACTTCGTTGCGGAGCTATGGAGGTGGAGCACCGGATCTACAAAGGTTGTATTTCCGTTTAAACTTTAGTTAAGTTGTTAACTAGTTTCTTTTTCGCCTAAACATCTAGCCGACGATCCGTTCTAGGGTTTCTCGGCACCGTTAAAATTTGAAATTGGCATGGTTGATGCCTTGTGAGACCTCATTAGGGTGCCTAGGAACCCTACAGTGTGCAGATAGTCCGTTGACTTGAGGTCGTCTTTTGTCTCGTGTGAGTTCCTACTGTGCTTTGATTACTACCCTACCACGGTTCAAAGGAGTCGTGCAAACAGGTTTTAGTTGGGCACAGTCCCGAGCCACGTGGAGGCAGTGAGTGACCGTTAGGGATTCGTCTCTCCCAGTATAGGAAGTTGATATCGCACAGTGATCGGTTGGTCATTACCATAAGTCCCTGGCCATGGCTGATTGAGAATTACTGATAGATTGATCAGTAGATTCTCGGATGGTGATAGAGCCATACCGACACGACTTGTACGGTTATTAGGGGTCTGACGTTTACCACCTCCCTAGACCATACATGCGATACTCTTAGACGAACAGACCGGACTGCACGGATATTGTGACGCATAGGCTCAGTAGGAGTTCGGATGGGTATCCTCATCGGCCTTCTTATCGACATCTACCTGGGGACCGTTACGTACAGCTAGTGCCGCTTGCGGTCTGTGGTTAAACCCATTGCCAGTGTAGTAGTCGAGTCTTTAGAGTCCCACACAGATTTTTCCTAACTCCAGGCGAAACCATATAGAGGTCGTACGGTTTTACGACAAGGGTTCGGACGAATACGTGTTTAAACGCACGTACGACATTCGGACAGTTTTTACTAGACGGCTTTGGTTTAAGCCAGATTCAAGTATCAGGTTATTGGATTTATACAGTCTAAATTTTTTCCGTGTTTTCACGGATGAGAGGGGCATTCTCGTAATTTCCAGGAAGCTTCTAAAAGCATGGTGACTTGAGGGGTTTAGGTGGCATTGTCATTAATGTAATTGTGACTCATTATGTGTGATTCACTATGTTATTAATGCATTATTAAATTCTTAATGACTCACATAGTGAATCACTCATATTCATTTATGAAACATGATGAATAATCTCTTATTATTCATTTTATTGATTTATTCATCATGCTTGATATATTAAGTGAGAAGCAATTTCATTTCATTTTTATTCTAGTTCACCTTCACTCTCCTCAAGCTCTCTCTTTCTTCAAGCTCTAATCCTACCACTCATGAGTTGAGTACAAGGGTTAGAAAAGACTAAACATCCCATAACCTAACTCTATATGACCTAAGTCCCTTTGGTTAGCAACTAGAGAAACTTAGTTACCTCAAGTCTTGAGGTGAAGCTTGGACTAGGGTTCTCGGGTGGATCATCTATCACTTGGAGGAGGCCGAGGAGGACGAAGAGATCGTAAAGACGAAGGACATGTATCACTAAGTATAATCTCTTTACATATTAGTTTAGAACTTCTATGGTAGATGTTAATTATCGTTTAGCAAAGATCTTCGGTTAGTCGATGTATGCTTCAAGAACAAGATCGTTTTTCATATTTCCGCCTCCCCGCTACTCGTGGGGTGTTGCACATCGACTTACAGTGGTATCAGAGCCTCACTAAACAATAATTAACTCACTTGCAAGGTCGTATGAATTTCGAACGCAAAACGAACCGGAAAATACCCCAATATCACATAGTTTCTGTCGATTTTAAAATGAGGTCCTAAAATTTTTTCAGGTTCCTCCAGAACACCCTACATGAAATTATAAGAACACACAGAAAAAATGGGCTCCTGAATCGGCCACAGAGCCGCGGAACCGCGGCCGATCCCACCGATCCGCCGCGGATCCGCGGCCGAGTTGGGGCCGATTCAGCCCAAGTTTTCTCTGTGCATCTTCTGTAATATGTTGTATTTTCTGGTGTGGTTTATTTTTTGCTCAGGTCTCAGGTTTACAGAGAAGTATTGGAGCAGAATCTAATGGGTTTGATCGATCGAAATTATACAATGTTTGCTTGTTTGATTATATCTGTGAACTGTATTATGTGTTCGTAAACCTCCCCTAACTGCTAGTATGTCGGTTGGCAGGGGGTTGCACATATCTGTAATGTTTTTAACAGTTTGTGATTATGAACTCTATTGGACTGTTTTGATGATTAACCGGGGTTTTGTGATGGGTTTTTGTATTAATTCATATGATGTAATTGTAATAAGTTGTAATATTATTTTGCGGGGCACATCCAGGTTGCGGTTGTAGCCACCGTTGTATTATTTCTTTTTACTGTTTTTGCTCCTAGGATAGACCCAAGGTGGGGTGCACAAACTACCGGGTATTTCGAAGTGCTTAGTGGCCTACTCACGTTGCTGAGGGATACCGCTTCACTTCGGATACTTGGCGGGTAGTTTGCCGTACCCATAGGGGTCTAGGGTGGGGTAATGGCTATTCATCACAACTGTGTAATCCGTCTTTTCTTACAGGCTCGAAAGAAACGCGAATTGCTTGCATATCCAATAAAGTTTATCTGTGATCTGGAATGCCTATTATTGCGTCTGATGAATGTACAATATCTATATATGATAGCTATTTAGACGTCATTTATATTTTCCACCTGCGCTAGCCCAGCCCCCGATCTACCGTTAGTTAAGTAACCTAACGGGTGATGACGGGACCCCGTGGCGAATGCGGATGGCATAAGAGGACGTTGTATTTTCGTTGTTATCTGTAATGATAAGTTAAAGATGGGACGCACTATTTTTTAATGCAAAGAAAAATAAAACCTAAACTGAATCGTTGGAACAATTTCTAAAACCACTCGGTTTTCTTGAAAAAGAAAATTTTAAATGCGGAGCTTAAACCACTCCTTTTAATAAAAGCTATCTTGGTTCCTTCGATCAAATCAAGTTCACTACGTTAACGGTTTTTGTTAGTTATATGTATGCCCTAGAGGCCATTACTGTACATAGAATGTATATTGTAGTGGATGCCGGGACATATATAGGGAGGGCTTTCTTGCTCGACATGATAGTATGCTATCTGGTTGCTCTTTATCTTAACGTGTACACTGATTGTCTCTCTGTTACATGTTGGTAAAGCCCTTAGGATGTGTACTTGACTACCTGGACTATGATACAGATCATACTAGTGGGGACATGGTAGTCCATAAGTACATCCTTCAAGGTCCCTAGTCGTGGGTGTATCGAGACGGGGCATCGATATACCAGAGTAGACTAGCGTATACTTTCTCGACCCATACAGATGGGCGATGGATGATCCCATATCCATTGGTGTTTGACATCAGAGATGATATACGGGTGCTCAGTGGAGACTGGGTACACTGGACGGACTCGCCGAGAACTCTCAGATGGTATTATACCTTACGTCAGATGGCAGTTCTCTGGTGACACTGGTACAGGTTAGTCTGTAGACCCGAGATCGTCATAGAGTCTTGTGTGATTCTCACTGTGCTTTGATTTCCACCATACCACATCCAAGTGGGCGTGCAAAACGGTGGCTTTTGGGTACAGTCCCGAATCATATAGAGGCAATGAGCGATAGGAGGGGATTCGTCTCTCCCGGTATAGTGAGTTGATGTTGCACTGTGTTCGATTGGCTAAAACCGGAAATCCCTAGCCAGGGTTGCTGAGATTTACTGGTAAGTGTTACCAGTAATTTCTCGAACTGTTATAGACCTCATATCGACACGACTTATCGAGCTGCTGGGGTCTAACGTTTACCACCCCTAGTTGAGATATGCGACATATCAGACGATCAGACCGGACTGTACGGTAAGTGTTACTGGTTGGATTCACAGGAGTGTGAGCGGGCTTGCTCGTCGATCTTCTGATCGCTCAATACCCGGGTGGCCGTTACGTTTAGCAGACCGCTTGCAGCTTATGGGTGTTTGATATGATCATCACCTGCTGCCGGCGTATTGACGAGTCTTTAGAGTCCTACACAGAGGTTTCCTGGCTCAAGCGAAACGAAATAGGAGCGCATATGAGATATGTGCGGTACCAAGAATAATGCGTGTATGTGATACCATATTCTATTCTCACGATAAATGTATCGATTGGTTGTATGCGATATAACCTAGTTATCGAATCGAGGATTGATTCGATAAGTCGATACATTGGATATTAGTCGGTCATATGTGATGTGACAGGATCGTTAAATCAAGTGTTGATTTAATGATTTAATGTATAATTATATATTTGATATATTACTTTACATTAACTAATATTGGTTCACTTAAGATGTTTTTCTCACTTGTTTTTGCACATTGTATATGTGATATATTTTTGTGCACAAGATTGTATCATATTTGATGATACATGCAAACTTGGGTGTATGTTTGATTTAAACCTTGGTTAAGTAAATGGTTAGGGTTTTAATTTATTTATTTATTTATTTATTTATTTATTTTGGATAAAATAAATTGGTGGCATTCTTTGTTTTTTCCTTGAAGCTTCTTGAAGCTTAGAAATGCATTGACCATTTAGTTTATTTCCTTAACCCTAACCATTTCCCTTAACCCTAGTTTATTCTCTACATGAGTTAGCCTCACCCATGGTTGCATTATGATTACCATCACTTCATTTTTCTTTTTGGAATTAATTCATTATTCTCTTTCTTCTTCTTCTTCCTCATGAGAAAGAAAAGAAAAGCTTGCTTCAAAAATGTCAAGTGATGATTCCAAGTGAGAAATCCAAATCCAAAGTGAAACCACTTCCTATTTCTTCGTCCTCTACCACTTGCCAAGTAGTATAGGGTGTTTTCTTCACAAATTTCATGGCTTGGTGAAGTTGGAGCTTGATCTTGTGTTGCCTCGACGTAGATCATCTTCGGCATCGAAGTCGACGACCTAGCCCGATCATTTCTCTGATGAAATCAACACTAGAGTCCGAGATCCGATGATTGCAGCGAGAGGACATCGTCATGGAGCTAAGGAAGTGGAGGACCAGATCTACAAAGGTTGTAGTCTCTTTCACTTTGCAGTAAAGTTGTTTACTACTTGCATGTTTCGCCTATTCTCTAGTTAACGATCGCATTAGGGTTTCTCGGCACAGGAAAAAATTTTAATTGGCATGGTTGATGCCTTGTGAGACCTCTTTAGTGTGCCTAGGAACCCTACAGTGGTATCAGAGCCTAGCTAGAGCCTTAGGCGATGCATAGACGGAATTAGAAGTCCGATCGAACCGAAACCCTAATGCAAATTCCTTCTCTGTACATTTTTTGAAATCGGGGATTTTGGAGAGTTAAAAATATGCAGAAAAATCAGCAGGCATTTATAAGAATTACTGTGAAGCATGTGCACCTGATTCAATCAAAGCGCGGCGGAACCGCGGCATTAGCATGGCTGATGCAGCGGTTCCGCGGCCACTTAGTCACTTCTTCCATTGATTTTTGCACAGTAATTCCTATATTTTAGTGCTGTATTTTCTGGGAATTTTTAAATCTTACTCAAGAGTTAAGTTTTCTGGGATGTATTGGGAGTTCGGAGATTCGATCGGATTGTCTAATTTTTTCTATGTATTTTTCCGGATAACTTTAGAATATGTTAAAAAGTTCGACCGGATAAAAATACCCACTTTTTCCCCTGCCGGGAAATTTTCAATTGTTGGATTTTTCCGTAGTTTAAAGACGTTCTAAGTAGTGCAAGTAACGCGATGGTCCCTCTAGAAGACAACAAACCTTAACTCGATTATGTGACCGTCTTGAACTGCCCTTTGAACCTTAGGGTTTGGGGCAGTACGGCGTGCCACATGTGAGGCGTTGGCTTGACCCTTCTACTGCTGGACCGTTGGTACTGAGGCACAAAGTGAATGTTTTTAAACTTATTTCATGTGTTGAGCTGTTTTGGGAAAACTTGGGTGTTCGATTGTTCGATCGGAAAGTTTAACATTTTCTATTTATCCAGAATGTGATACAATATTTGGAATCCACAAGTAGTTATGAGTTAACTGAATGAATGTTATAAACATAGCAGTTTAGTCTCACTTGATCGGTTCCCACGGAATTTTGATGTGATCAAAAGTCCGTCGCAATCACGTAGCATACGCGGATACTCGCCGGTAAAACTTAATAGATAGCCACGCCCCATAGCCTCGACCAAGTGACTGTAGGAGAACCCAGTCGCCGAAAGCATCCGTTAGGATGCTCGCGGCAGCGGTGTTCCGCCTTGGTGCACTTTATCAACGGCATCGGGGGTGCGGCTGCCTACTAAAGTTTGCGACGAGCATTCGATCAAAATGTCGGGAATCTTGTTGAATTGCCCGACTTGATATTGAAAAGTGTTTTCGATAAAGAAACTAAAATGCGGGGTTTATAATTGTTAGGCATGCGATGTCTAAGGAATTCATTTAATTAGGCATGTGATGTCTAAAGAGTTCGCGGATTCCAACTGTTGTAGTTTTACACTATCTTTTCTGTGACCGTAAGTGTAATATGTGATATCGCCGGTTTCATTGCTATATGTCAACGACAATTGGGATACGCATGTTTACTTACGTTGATGACATGTGATGTTATGTGTTGCTGGATATGTTATATTGGATCATCGTGTTTGAATAGCCGGGGGATTTTTATGTGAGATGAGTGTTTTTCATTTTCATTCATGTAAAAGCTTGTATGTAATATTCTTTTATTAGGGCACTTCCAGGTTGCGGAAGATGTCACCTTTTGTATATTATTTACTTTTCTGCACTAGGATAGACCGAAAGAGGGGAGCACAAGTGACCGGGTTCTAGGGTCCAGTGGGAGACCAACTCGAGGAGTCGAGTCTGGGTCTCCTAACTCTAGAATTGGTAGGGTTGCTTGCCGCTCTCGTAGGGGTCTAGGGGTGTGGGTTTGGCTATTCATCGCGACCGTGGAATCCGTGTTTTATACTGGCTCGTATTGAAAATACGGACGTCCTAGTATATCCAATGTTTCATATGATATTTTCTGCTGCGTTATCTGTGATGTGATCATGTGATATGTTCTATGATAAATGCTGTATATAGTATATATGATATATTATATAGGCATTACTTATGTTTTACACCCACGCTAGCCCTGCCCTGCTCTGCCGTTAGTTACCTAACCTAACGGTGCACGAGGGGACATCGAGGCGAATGCGGATGGCATAAGTGTACGTCGTATTTATCTGTGATGTTTAGGTAACTTAAATGATGGGACTTCATTAATGAGATTAATGAAATAAAAGAAACCTAAAGATGTTGTGGAATCGAATTTCTTATAAAACAGGTAGCTACAGTTCTTGCTTTGCACAGCGGTATATATGATATATCCTGCACCTTATTTGATGAGGAAAGGACCGAGATCCCTTCACCGGGAGTGGCTCCTTTAGCAATAACTGGCAGATGCTACAACCCTCGGTTTGTCTTTTGATTGCTTCTATAGTTTCTGCTTTGCACAGTGATATATATGATATATCCCGCACCTCATTCGACGAGGAAAGGGCCGACGATCCCTTCACCGGGAGTGACCCCTTTAGCAAAACTAGAAAAGCCTCAAAAACACTCCATTTCAAAATTCATTCGATCCTACAACGATATCAAGTTCATTACGCAAAAGGTTTTCAGAAAAACCTGTCGTAGCCCTCCGTCATTTCAGATAAGTCCTGCTTAGTATTCGTGCTGTGTTTGTTGACCTTGTCAAGACGCAGTGTGCGGTAGCTAACCAGTATTTATCTGCTTATGCATATGATGCAGATTGGGTTAGGGTAGTCGTACGGCCTTGTTGACCTTGTCAAGGGTCGTGCGGGTGGGTTTGATTCAATCAAGAAATGACGGGTTGAACTTGACTTACGGTTTATGGTTTGTTGACCTTGTCAAGGTCATAGATCGTTTGGGGCAAAATATTATCGGGAATTTCAAGTGTTGAAATTTGCAATGAGATTTCATACCATCTATGAGATAGTTGGATCCTGATACCCGCTGCGAGTAAGAGTTACTCCTGGGAGAGTTTTACATATTACAATTAGCCGATCTAGTAGGTGTCTAGAAAGGTGTTAACGGGGTTACGCCTCTAGGAAAACGAGGTTTACATTAATTAGGTTCGTGCGAAAGCACGGGGGACCTCCCTCAAAGTACCGACACTGGCCTGGCTGAAAGATTGGCGAACCTGTAGCGTGTAATTAATCCCGGCTAGTCTTTCCTTTTAGTGTTTGAAGGAAGATTTGATAAAAACAGTGGGAGCCATCCTGATTAGATAAAATAATAACCAATCTGATCTTGCAAGAGCATACGCTGAGTGTTTTCTTCTCTCTCTCTCCAGGTAGCGACCATATCACGCCTTAATCAAGATAATAATACGGATGTATTGACCGAACCCGCTTGTTATACTGAGCTGGGGAACGTTGGTCCCGCTTCAACTTATAATTGTTATAAGAAAGAGCAGGCAATTGGGGATTACCAGAATTCCCGTGCCGCCCAAACGAAGAAAGGGCATACCGATGCATCATCTTCGGGTGTGTTCATTACAAAGAACTGTTTCTCAGTATCCTCTACGTCCTGGGTATTAGATACCGGATCAGGATCCCGCAAATGTAATCCGTTACATGGGCTACAGAAAGGTAGAGAACTGAGAACGGGTGATAAGTTTCATGAGACAGAAAACGGGGCAAGTGTTGCAGCCAAGTCTGTTGGTCACTGTCACCCTGTATTACCAATACATTGATTCTGAACGAATGTTATTAGATACCGAACCTGATATACAAAATCATATCAGTCTCTTTATTAGTAAAGATATGATAAAATTTTGTATTGTTGGATAATGTTTTGAACATTTCCTATATCAAAAGTTGATCGGTTCAGGCACGTTATCTAAAAGCATTGATGTTCTAAATCAAACTACAGTTCTTAGTATACGGAACACACACAAAAGGAAGAGTTCAGAAATGAACGGATCCTTCTTGAGGTATTGTAGACTGGGTCATATCAATGCGACCCGACTAGCTAAGTTACATAAAGATGCATATTTAAACTAGTTTGAATTTACATCTTGTGAAACTTGCCAGTCATATCACAGAGATAAGATGACCATGGCTCTGTTTATTGGAAACAGAGAAAGAGTTAGTGAACTCTTGGGATAATACATGTTGATGTATGTAGGTCCCCTGTCTACACATACCAAGACCGGTTCTTTGTATTTCATTACATTCTCTGATAATCTCTCAAGATTCAGACATATGTTCCTGTTGAAACACAAGTCTGAAGCTTTTGAGATATTCACATAATATAAGTTGGAAATAGAGAACCAATACGGGTATAAGTATTATGTTCTTTGATGTGATCAAGGAGGAGAATACTTGAGCACGGAAATCCTGGACTATTCTAAAGGAGAATGAGATTCTCTCTCAGCATTACTCCTCCGTATACACCATAGCACGATGGTATATCGGGGCGGAGCAATTGCACCCTATGTGATATGGTGTGCTCTATGATGAGTACTGCTGAGTTTCCTATTTCCTTTTGGGAATAATATACTTGAGAAGTTGCATACATATTGAATAGGGTTCCGATCAAATCAGTTGCCTACCACTTCATATGTGATATGGAAAGGGAAGAGCCCATATCTTAAGTTAGTTAATATTTGGGGTTGTCCGGCCTATGTCTAAAAGCAAAATTCGGACAAACTCGAGGCAAGGTCTGTTATGTAGAACTAGAAATGTTCCAGCTATACAAACTGCAGCTGATGATTTGGTAGAACCAAAGGATTCAATAGTTACCAACGAACCTCAGCCTCTCCGCAGATCTAGTAGGGATCCTCACCCACCTGAGAAATACTTCCGTTTCTCTATGACAGTGGGAGCGAGGATTGCGTCATGAGATGATGACCCAACTAGTTTCGAGCTGGCCATCAAGAGTGGGACTCTGTAAGAATGGCTGGATGCTTAGCGATCTGAGATGGAATCCATATACACCAACAAAGTATGGACTTTGGTTGCTTAATCTGAAGGGTTAAATCCCCATCAGGAGCAAGTATATCTTGAGAAGATTACTTGGTGTGCATGGAAAAGTTGATACTTTCAAAGCTAGACTTGTTAAAGGTTTGCATCATAGACCAGTTGTGGCTAATGATGAAACCTTTTCTGGGGCCTATGCTTAAGTCCATCCAGATCCTACTTGCCACGGCTGCATACCATGAGTACGATATCTGGTGGTTGGGTGTCATGACTGCTTTTCTAAAAGGGTGTTTTAGAAGAGAGCGTCTATAAGTACACAGCCAGAGGGCTTCGTAAACAGTGGGAGCAGCGGAAACGTATGCAAGATGTTTTATGTGATGAAGCAGGCATCGCGGAGTTGGAACATCTGTTTTGATGAGTTAGTCAAACAGTTTGACATCAACAAAATGGTGGATGAACCTTGTATATACAAAAAGGTAATAGGGAGTATGGTAGTGATCCTCGTAGAGTACGTGGATGACATACTCTTGATAGGGAAGGAGTTTCCTATGCTACGCTCGGTCAATCTCCGCTTATCACAAGGATTCTCCATATAGGATCAAAGTGATACCTCCTAAATCCTGAGTTTTCATCCAAGAGATAGATGTAATTGGATGCTAGGATTCTCACTAGTAGTATTGAGAAGGTATCAATCGATCCTGGGGAGAATCACTGGAAAGGTTCAAGGGTAATAAAGACGACTAAATGTCAGTCACAGGCATTGTCTTTACCCTTAGTAAAGGGACGGTATGTTGGAAGAGTTCCAAGCTAGATACCGTGGCATACTAGAAGATTAAGGCTGGATACATCGCTACTTAAGATGCTACCAAAGAGGCTGTCTGGGTGTATATTAGTTCATGAGATGAACTCAGTTCCTCCCTTTGTGTGACAATGGAGTTGTGGCTTATGCCAAGGAACGTCCATCCCATCAGTGATCCAGACATATTCTAAGGTAGTATCGCCTGATCATGGAGATGGTTGATCTCCAGGGTGATCGAGGTTAGGAGAGCAGACTCAGAGGATAACACGGCGGATCCACTCACAAAGGCCTTTTCCCAGAGAGAGACTTTTATGGGATGGTTGAGTATGAGATACTGCAACCACTGCTACAGATGGCCCTATTGCAAGTGGGAGACTGTTAGTTATATGTATGCCCTAGAGGCCATTGCTGTACATAGGATGTATATTGTAGTGGATGCTGGGACATATATAGGGAGGACTTTCTTGCTCGACATGATAGTATCTATCTGGTTGCTCTTTATCTTAATGTGTACACTGATTGTCTATATGTTACATGTTGGTAAAGCCCTTAGGATGTGTACTTGACTACCTGGACTATGATGCAGATCATACTAGTGGGGACATGGTAGTCCATAAGTACATCCTTCAAGGTACCTAGTCGTGGGTGTATCGAGACGGGGCATCGATATACCAGAGTAGACTAGCGTATACCTTCTCGACCCATACAGATGGGCGATGGATGATCTCATATCCATTGGTGTTTGACATCAGAGATGATATACGGGTGCTCAGTGGAGACCGGGTACACTGGACGGACTCGCCAAGAACTCCCAGATGGTATTATACCTTACGTTAGATGGCAGTTCTCTGGTGAAACTGGTACAGGTTAGTCTGTAGACCTGAGATCGTCATAGAGTCTTGTGTGATTCCCACTGTGCTTTGATTTCCACCTTACCACGTCCAAGAGGGCGTGCAAAACGGTGGCTTTTGGGTACAGTCCCGAATCATATGGAGGCAATGAGCGATCGGAGGGGATTCGTCTCTCCCGGTATAGGGAGTTGATGTTGCACTGTGTTCGATTGGCTATAACCGGAAATCCCTGGCCAGGGTTGCTGAGATTTACTGGTAAGTGTTACCAGTAGTTTCTCGAACTGTTATAGACCTCATATCGACACGACTTATCGAGCTACTGGGGTCTGACGTTTACCACCCCTATGCGAGATATGCGACATATCAGACGATTAGACCGGACTGTACGATAAGTGTTACTGGTTGGATTCACAGGAGTGTGAGCAGGCTTGCTCGTCGATCTTCTGATCACTCAATACCCGGGTGGCCGTTACGTTTAGCAGACCGCTTGCGGCTTGTAGGCGTTTGATATGATCATCACCTGTTGCCGGCGTATTGACGAGTCTTTAGAGTCCTACACAGAGATTTCTTGGCTCAAGCGAAACGAAATAGGAGCGCATATGAGTTATGTGCGGGACCGAGAATAATGCATGTATGTGATACCGTATTCTATTCTCGCGATGAATGTATCGATTGGTTGTATGCGATATAACCTAGTTATCGAATCAAGGATTGATTCGATAAGTCGATACATTGGATATTAGTCGGTCATATATGATGTGACCGGATCATTAAATCAAGTGTTGATTTAATGATTTAATGTATAATTATATATTTGATATATTACTTTACATTAACTAATATTGGTTCACTTAAGATGTTTTTCTCACTTGTTTGTGCACATTGTATATGTGATATATTTTTGTGCACAAGATTGTATCATGTTTGATGATACATACAAACTTGGGTGTATGTTTGATTTAAACCTTGGTTAAGTAAATGGTTAGGATTTTAATTTATTTATTCATTTATTTATTTATTTATTTTGAATAAAATAAAATGGTGGCATTCTTTGTTTTTTCCTTGAAGGTTCTTGAAGCTTTGAAATGCTTTGACCATTTTGTTTCTTTCCTTAACCCTAACCATTTCCCTTAACCCTAGTTTATTCTCTACATGAGTTAGCCTCACCCATGGTTGCATTTTGATAACCATCACTTCATTTTTCTTTTTGGAATTAATTCATTATTCTTTTTCTTCTTCTTCTTCCTCATGAGAAAGAAAAGAAAAGCTTGCTTCAAAAATGTCAAGTGATGATTCCAAGTGAGAAATCCAAATCCAAAGTGAACCCACTTCTTATTTCTTCATCCTCTACCACTTGCCAAGTAGTATAGGGTGTTTTCTTCACAAGTTTCATGGCTTGGTGAAGTTGGAGCTTGATCTTGTGTTGCCTCGACGTAGATCATCTTCGGCATCGAAGTCGACGACCTAGCCCGATCATTTCTCCGATGAAATCAACACTAGAGTCCAAGATCCGATGATCGCAGCGAGGGGACATCGTCACGAAGCTAAGGAAGTGAAGGACCGGATCTACAAAGGTTGTAGTCTCTTTCCGTAGTATTAGGGAGTTTCAAAAATAAAGGAAACTTGCAGATTTAGCATACCTTCTGGAGTGTGGTGACTAGAGTAGCTTCCATCGAGTACATCATGCAATGATAGTTGGATCCCGATCCCACTGATGAGTAGGATTACTCCCGGGAAACTTTCTCACTTAACAATCAATGCTATAAACCAAGTAGGTGTCCAGAAAGGTGTTAGAGGGGCTACGCCTCCAGGAAAAAGGGGTTATTTAATTAAGGAACTTCGTGAAAGCGTTGGAAAACCTCCCTCGAAGTACCAACACCAGCCTGGCTAAAAGTTTAAGCAAGTATTGTGACGTGTGATTTGTTAGTTATATGTATGCCCTAGAGGCCATTACTATACATAGGATGTATATTGTAGTGGATGCTTGGACATATATAGGGAGGACTTTCTTGCTCGACATGATAGTATGCTATCTGGTTGCTCTTTACCTTAACGTGTACACTGATTGTCTCTCTGTTACATGTTGGTAAAGCCCTTAGGATGAGTACTTGACTACCTGGACTATGATGCGGATCATACTAGTGGGGACATAATAGTCCATAAGTACATCCTTCAAGGTCCCTAGTCATGGGTGTATCGAGACGGGGCATCGATATACCAAAGTAGACTAGCGTATACCTTCTCGACCCATACAAATGGGCGATGGATGATCCCATATCCATTGGTGTTTGACATCAGAGATGATAGACGGGTGCTCAGTGGAGACTGGGTACACTGGACGGACTCGCCGAGAACTCCCAGATGGTATTATACCTTGTAAGTTCTGTCTAGCACCCAATAATGAGTTTTGAAGCATCACATGTCCCAAAGTTTATATTTTGATGGTGCTAAACAAGCATGCAAAGGAATCGATCCTAGAAATTTAGGGTTATGAAACTTTAAAGCGAACAAAACTAGGGTTTCGAGACTACAACCTTTGTAGCTCCCTTTCACTGGACTCATTAGTGTCTTGGGAGTTGGAAGAAGGTCCTCTTGAAGTCCTCTCACGTCCACGACGATCCACCCGGAGTTCGCCGTCCAAGCTCGCAACTTCGAGAATCGAAGAGAACACTCTAATCAAGTTGGCTAAACTTGTGTAGAATGATGTTGTGGTTTAGAATCTCACTTCAAAAAACCTTTCTTTAAGTGTGTTTTACTCACTAGAAAAAACTAGAGAGCAAATGGTGAAGGAGGTTGAAGATGGTAGCTTTTCTTTTTAGCAAGAGTAAAAGATAAAAGATAACCCATGAAAAAGAAATGAAATATATCCTTTTATATTTTATTCCTTCTTGCATCCAACCATGGTTAAGTGATGGAGAGTTTATTTAACTTGAGTTTTAAATCATAAAGGGAAGAATAACTCAAGGTTAGAGGTAGGTGAGCTTGGTTAGGTTAAAAGAAGAATGTAGAAGCTAGAAAGAATTATCCTTTTCTTTTCAATTTTGTTTTAAATACAAAATCAAATAAAAATCCATCACTTAATCCATGGTGTGAGTCTTGTATTGCCACCATTTCCATGTGTTAACAACCATGATAGATGGGTGTATGTATGAATGTATCTATGCACATCCATATGTGCATGAAACTAGAAAGAAAGAAGAAAATCATACATGCATGCATACATCCATCAAATACTAGAAAGGTTTCAAGTGAGAAAACTAATGGTTAGATGATAAATCAACACTTGATTTATCAATCCGGTCATATCTCATATGACCCCACCAAAAGCAGGCCGCCCGATCAATGTTCGGTATCAAATACGCACATTTTAATCGGGTGCTTGCGCATATCGCATATGCGCACCACAACGTTTCGCCTGGACTGGGTAACTCCTTTGTGGGACTCTAAGACTCGTCAATACGCCGACAGAGGGTGATGATCATATCAGGTACCCCCAAGCCGCAAGCGGTCAGCTAAACGTAACGGCCACCCGGGTATTGGGCGATCAGAAGAAAACAAGCGAACCTGCTACAACTCCTGTCGAGCCAACCGACAACACTACCGTACAGTCCGGTCTCTTCGTCAGATATGCTGCATATTGAGCCTTGGGATGGTCACGTCGACCCTAATAACTCAATAAGTCGTGCCAGTGAATGGTCTATAACAGATCGAGAAACTACTGATAACACTTATTAGCAAATCTCAGCAGCCTCGGCCAGGGACTTACTGATATAACCAGTCGGGCACAGTACAGCATCAACTCCCAATACCGGGAGAGACGAAACCCCTCCTATCGCTCATTTCCTTCGTGTGTCTCGGGACTGCACCCAACGGCCACCTGTTTGCACGACTCAGTAGAGCCGTGGTAGGGTGGCAATCAAAGTACAGTGGGAGAACACACAAGACTCCATGACGATCTCGGGTCTACAGACTAACCTGTACCAGTGTCACCTGAGAACTGCTATTCGACGATAGATATAATTCCATATATGAGTTCTCGGTGAGTCCGTCCAGTGTACCCAGTCAGCACTGAGCACCCATATATGATCTTGATGTCAAACATCGATGAATGTGGGAACATCCATCGCCCATCGTATGGGTCTAGTATCATATACGCTAGTCTACACTGGTATATCAATGCCCCGTCTCGATATACCTATGACTAGGGACTTTCCAGGATATGTTTATAGACTACAGATGTCCCACTAATATGATCTCCATCATAATCAGAGTAGTCAAGCCGATATCCTTTGGGCTTTATCAGCATGTATGAATGAATAAAAGCATGATCAGATCATTATGGCAGATAAAGATGAACCAGATAGTATACTATCATGTCGAGCAAGAATGCATACTGAATATATATACATGCATAGATACATCCACTATCACATAATGGCCTCTAGGGCATACATATATCCAACAATCTCCCACTTGCACTAAGGCCAGTTATTGGCGTATCTCATACCCAACATCTCAAAAAGTCGCTCATGCTGCGGCTGAGGGAGGGCCTTGGTGAATGGATCCGCGGCATTATTCTTTGTGTCTACCCTCCTAATCTCGATCTCGCGGCGATCTACAATCTTCCGGATCAAATGAAAACGCCTCAGGATGTGTCTGGACCGCTGATGGGATCTGGGCTCCTTGGCTAACGCCATAGCCCCATTATTGTCACAATACAAAGGTATTGGATCAATAATGGTTGGAACTACTCCTAGCTCCGAGACGAACTTCTTCATCCAGACGACTTCCTTGGCGGCATCATTTGCAGCAATGTACTCAGCTTCCATCGTAGAGTCTGCAACGGTATCTTGTTTGGAACTTTTCCAACTCACCGCCCCTCCATTAAGGGTAAATATAAACCCAGAGATAGATTTGCTGTCGTCCTTATCGCTCTGGAAGCTCGAATCGGTAAAGGCCTCCATTTGGAGATCTCCATTACCATACACCAAGAACAATTCTTTAGTCCTTCGCAAGTACTTAAGAATGTTCTTCACAGCTGTCCAGTGATTCTCCCCTGGGCTGGATTGATACTTGCTTACAACACTAAGTGCATAAGCTACATCTGGGCGTGTACATAACATCGCATACATTATAGATCCTACTGCCGAAGCATAGGGTATAATACTCATGCGAGCTCTCTCTTCATCGGTCTTTGGGCAAGAATCCTTGGAGAGAGTGACCCCATGGCAAGCGGGTAAGACACCCCGTTTGGAGTCTTCCATACTAAACCCTTTTAGGATGGTGTCAATGTACCTGGTTTGGGACAATCCCAATAACCTTTTGGATCTATCTCTATAGATCCTTATGCCCATAATGTATGTGGCATCACCCAGGTCCTTCATCGAGAACCTCAGTGATAAGAAAGATTTGACCGACTGTAGCATAGGAATATCATTTCCTATCAGAAGAATGTCATACACGTACAATACGAGGAATGTGACAGCTCTTCCTACAGCCTTCTTATAAACACAAGGTTCATCTGGATTTTTGATGAAATCAAACTCTTTGATAACATCATCGAAACAGATGTTCCAACTCCGAGATGCCTGCTTTAACCCATATATGGATTTAAGCAATCTACATGCTTTCCCGCTGCTCCCACTGTCAATGAAGCCTTCTGGCTGATCCATGTAAACGCATTCTTCTAAATCTCCATTTAGAAATGCTGTTTTAACGTCCATCTGCCAGATTTCATAGTCGTAGTGAGCAGCAATAGCAAGTAGGATCCGAATGGATTTAAGCATGGCTACGGGCGAAAAAGTTTCGTCATAGTCCAAACTTGGTCTTTGACGAAAGCCTTTCGCCACAAGTCTTTCCTTATAGGTCTCTACCTGCCCATCTACACCAATCTTTCTTTTAAAGATCCATTTGCACCCCACAAGTTTTACCCCAGGGGGTACAACGTCCAAAGTCCATACTTTGTTGGTGTACATAGACTCCATTTCGGATCTCATGGCATCCAGCCACTTCACAGAGTCTCTATTCGTGATAGCTTGCTGAAAACTGGTAGGATCATCATCATCCATGATACAGTATTCTCTGTCACCATCAATGAGGAAACCGTAGTACCTCTCCGGTGGGCGAGAAGTCCTACCAGACCTACGGAGTGGCCGAGATTCTTCAGTTTCTGTTGCAACAGCCGATTCAACAAAATCGTCATTTGTAGTTTGTGTCTCTAGAACCTCTTCTAGATCCACCACTTTGCCATCATCTTTATCTGTGAAAAACTCTTTTTCCAAGAATGTGGCATGTTGAGAAACAAACACTTTTTGTTCCTCTTTGTGGTAGAATAGATATCCATAAGAATTCTTTGGATATCCCACAAAGTTACACATGAGTGACCGCGTCTCGAGTTTGTCCGGATTCTGCTTTTTAACATAGGTCGGGCAACCCCAAATCTTAATTCTCTTAAGAGATGGTCTCTTCCCATGCCATATCTCATATGGCGTGGTAGATACAGTTTTGGTTGGAACCCTGTTTAGCAGAAATGCTGCAGTCTCCAATGCATGCCTCCAAAACGAGACGGGTAACTCAGCGTCACTCATCATGGACCGAACCATATCTAATAGGGTCCTATTCCGTCGTTCTGACACACCATTGTGCTGTGGTGTGTAAGGGGGAGTGAGCTGAGTGAGAATCCCATTCTCTTTTAGGAAGTTTGCAAATTCTGTACTGAGATACTCACCACCTCGATCTGATCGAAGCATCTTGATACTCAAGCCGGTTTGTTTTTCTACTTCTTGTTTATATTCAATGAATTTCTCGAAAGCTTCGAACTTGTGCTTTAATAAAAATACAAGACCGAATCTTGAGAAATCGTCAGTGAATGTAATGAAGTATGAAAAAACTCCTCTAGCCTGTGTAGACATTGGCCCATATACATCACTATGTATGAGGCCTAGGAGCTAAGTAGCTCTTTCTCCGTGTCCGGTAAATGGAGTTTTGGTCATTTTACCCTTGATACAAGACTGGCAAGTTGCATAAGATTTATATTCAAAAGAGTTTAAATATCCATCTTTGTGTAACTTGTTTAGTCTTATTTCGTTAATATGACCAAGTCTACAGTGCCAAAGAAAAGCTTCATTAAATTCTGAAAGTTTTCTTTTATTAGTGTGTTGTATACTGAAAACTGTGTATTGATTTAGGACATATATTCCGTTATTAAGCGTACCATACCCAACCAACATTTGATTCAGGTGAATGTTCATAACATTGTTCTGCAATACAAAATTATATCCTTCATTGTCCAACAAAGAAACGGATATTATATTACATAGCATACTTGGTACAAAATAACATAGATTTAAAACCAAAATACATCCAGATGGCAACCCCAAGTGATACTCTCCCACTGCGACTGTATGTACATTGGAATCATTTCCAACGCGGAGAGTATGGTCACCTGTTTTCAAAACCTTGCTATTTCTCAGCCCCTGCATAGAATTGCAAATGTGAGAACCTGAACCGGTATCTAATACCCAGGAAGCAGAGTTTATTGAAAAACAGTTTTCTGTCACAAACGCACCTGAAGCAGAAGCATCCCCATCCTTCTTCTTGAGACTTAAGTACTCCGTGCATATGCACTTCCAATGTCCTGTCTTGTGGCAATGAAAACATTCGCCCTTCCCCGAGTCTCCAGCCTTGGACTTTTCCTTTCCCTTCACCTTTTTAACTCCACCTTTAGGATTGGTGGGCTTCTTCTTTTTCTTTCCCTTGGCCTTAGCTTTCGGGGGAGAAGAAGAAAATTGTCCAACAGTCATAACGGGAGTTCTTGCTGACTTCATAGTGCTCTCTGCACTCCTTAACATGTTAAGGAGTTCAGGGAGTTCCTTCTCCATGCCATGCATGTTGAAGTTCACTATGAACTGAGCAAAGGTGGAGGGAAGGGACTGCAGAATAATATCTATATATTGTTCATTGTCCATCGTCCATCCAAGGTCCTCAAGCTCTTCTATAAGAGCTATCATCTTCAGAACATGGTCTCCTACTGGTGTGCCAGGGGCCATTCGCATCTGAAACAATTTCTTTGATGCTTCGTATCGTAATACGCGGGATTGCTCTCCATACAACTCCTTTGTATGGAGCAATATACCATGAATGTCCATATCCTCGTGCTGCTTTTGATGTGTGTTATCCATCGATGCAAGCGCGAGGCATTTTGCCGTGGCACAGTCAGCGTCCCATGTCTTGCGGACTTCAATGTCCGCAACTGAGGATTTTGGACCTGGGACGGGCGGGGCTGAAGCCGTGAGGACATATGATACTTTATCATAAGTCAAGGCGATTTTCAAATTCCTCAGCCAGTCTTTATAGTTGGTCCCATTCAGTTTGTTTTTATCTAGTAAAAGCTTGAGTCCAGTCATGGGTATCTGCCATTAAGAGAGAGAAAAGAATACACTCAGCGAAAGCTCTTGCATAGATCAGATTGGTTATTATCTTGTCTAATCGATGTTTCCCACTGCTTTTATCGAGTTTTTCTTTCAAACCTTAAAAAGAAAAACTAGCCAGGATTAATTACAGTCTACAATTTCGCTAACCGTTCAGCCAGGCCAGTGTCGGTACTTGAGGGAGGTTCCCCGTGCTTTCGCACGGACCAAATTAAAGTAAACCTCGTTTTCCCAGAGGCGGAGCCCCGTTAACACCTTTCTAGACACCTAATGAGTTAGCTAATTGTAAACTGTAAAACTCTCCTAGAAGCAACTATTGCCCACAGTGGGATCGGGATCCAACCATCACATGGAAGGTATGCAATCTCACTGCAAATTTCAACTATTGAAATTCCCGATGTGGTTTTTACCCCTAATACTCGTGACCTTGGCTAAGGTCAACAAATCACGAGTACTAGTCAAGCTCAACCCGTCATTTCTTGATTAATTAGACCTGTTTACATGACCCTTGGCTAAGGTCAACAAAGTCATATGCCCGTCCTAATTAATCTACATCATATGCATTTGTAGGAAGACATCACTTAGCTACCGTACACTACGCCTTGGCTAAGGTCAACAAACGTAGCACGAATACTAAGTACTCTACTTCCTAAAATGACGGAGGGTTGCGGATGATTTTTAAGAAAATCTTTAACGCTTTGAGCTTGATATCGTTGAAGAATCAAATGGTTTTCAAAAGGAGTGGCTTAAGCTCCGCAGTTTTGAAATATAACTTTTTCATAAATAGTCGAGTGGTTTTTAAATCCGATTCTACAACATCTTTTTAAGTTTATTTTCTTTACATTAATCACATTAATGTAATCCCATCATTTAAGTCCTTAAGCCAATCACAGAAAAGAAACGAAAATAACACGTACGCTTATGCCATCCGCATTCGCCGCAATGTTCCTTTATGCACCGTTAGGTTACTTAACTAACGGCATACCGGGATGGGACTAGCGCGGGTGTAAAACACAAGCAACGTCTACTATATATCATATATATAATATGTCATTCGTCTCAGATATCACAGAACACAGGCAGCAGAAACATAGATATAAAGTGGGATATACTAGGACGTCCGTATTTAGTATTTAGCCAGAATAGAAAATACGGATTCCACAGTCGCGATGAATAGCCAAGCCCACACCCTGGACCCCTACGAGAGCGGCAAGTGACCCTACCAATTCTGGAGTTTAGGAGACCCGGTCTCGACTCCTCGAGATGGCCTCCCACTGAACCCCAGAACCCGGTCACCTGTGCTCCCCTCCTTGGGTCCATCCTAATGCGGAAAAGTAAATAATATACAACACTGGTGACACAACCTCAACCCGGAAGTGCCCCAAATAAAAGAATATTACATTACATTTGAATTTACATGAATGAAAATATAAAACTCTCATCTCACATAAAAAAAACCCGGCTATTCAATCGCGACAATCCTGCACATCATATCTCAGCAACACATAATATCTCATATCATCAACGTAAGTAAGTATGCATACCCCAATTGTCGTTGATGTATAGCAACGAAACCGGCGATATCGTACATACTACACTTACGGTCACAGAAAAGAAAGTGTAAAACTACAGTATTTGGAATCCACATTCTCTTTAGACATCATAAATGCGAAATATCACATATTTCGTATTTCATGCCTAAACTATATGAATTCCACATATTGTATCACATTCCAGATAAACAGACAGTATCAAAGTTTTTCGAACGAACGATCAAGTACTCAAGATTCACTAAAGCTCAACACTTGAGCAGGGTTCAAAAATCCGGAGTGTGACACAGTAGTAGCGGTCCAGCCGTAGAAGGGTCAAGCCAACGCCTCACATGTGGCACGCCATACTGCCCCAAACCCTAAGGTTCAAAGGGCAGTTCAAGACGGTCACATAATCGAGTTAAGGTTTGTTGTCTTCTAGAGGGACCACCACAAAAAGACTTGCACGTATTTCCAAAGTATTTAAACCCCGTGAACAATGAGCAAATGGTACTCGTTCAAACACTTCAATACTTTCAAATTTACCCGGAAAAGCCACGAAATCAAAATTCCGATCGAATCAACGAGTCCAAAACCATCTCCAGAATTTTTCAAAACTAAATACAGATTAAAAATACCCTAAAAAATATACAAGCAGATTCCAGAATTACTGTAAAAAAATTATCCATGAATTGATGTATACGGCCGCGGAACCGCGGCCTAAGCAAGCTTAGGCCGCGTTTCTGCGGCAACAATTACTGTTCATTGAATAATTTTTGTACCGTAATCCTTATTTTTACCTGCTGAATTTTTTACATATTTTTAATTCTGAAAAATGTCAAATTTTAGAAAATTTCCAGAGAGCACTCTAAAATGCCGTATTTCGGTTCGATCGGAGTTTTAACTTCGTAAAAAGGTCGCCTAATGTTCTAGGTCAGATCTGATACCATTGTAAGTTCTGTTTAGCACCCAATAATGAGTTTTGAAGCATCACATGTCCTAAAGTTTATATTTTGATGGTGCTAAACAAGCATGCAAAGGAATCGATCCTAGAAAATTAGGGTTATGAAACTTTAAAGCGAACAAAACTAGGATTTCGAGACTACAACCTTTGTAGCTCCCTTTCGCTGGACTCCTTGGTGTCTTGGGAGTTGGAAGAAGGTCCTCTTGAAGTCCTCTCACGTCCACGACGATCCACCCGGAGTTCGCCGTCCAAGCTCGCAACTTCGAGAATCGAAGAGAACACTCTAAACAAGTTGGCTAAACTTGTGTAGAATGATGTTGTGGTTTAGAATCTCACTTCAAAAAACCTTTCTTTAAGTGTGTTTTACTCACTAGAAAAAACTAGAGAGCAAATGGTGAAGGAGGTTGAAGATGGTAGCTTTTCTTTTTAGCAAGAGTAAAAGATAAAAGATAACCCATGAAAAAGAAATGAAATATATCCTTTTATATTTTATTCCTTCTTGCATCCAACCATGGTTAAGTGATGGAGAGTTTATTTAACTTGAGTTTCAAATCATAAAGAGAAGGATAACTCAAGGTTAGAGGTAGGTGAGCTTGGTTAGGTTAAAAGAAGAATGTAGAAGCTAGAAAGAATTATCCTTTTCTTTTCAATTTTGTTTTAAATACAAAATCAAATAAAAATCCATCACTTAATCCATGGTGTGAGTCTTGTATTGCCACCATTTCCATGTGTTAACAACCATGATAGATGGGTGTATGTATGTATGTATCTATGCACATCCATATGTGCATGAAACTAGAAAGAAAGAAGAAAATCATACATGCATGCATACATCCATCAAATACTAGAAAGGTTTCAAGTGAGAAAACTAATGGTTAGATGATAAATCAACACTTGATTTATCAATACGGTCATATCTCATATGACCCCACCAAAAGCAGGCCGCCCGATCAATGTTCGGTATCAAATACGCACATTTTAATCGGGTGCTTGCGCATATCACATACGCGCACCACAACGTTTCGCCTGGACTGGGTAACTCCTTTGTGGGACTCTAAGACTCGTCAATACGCCGGCAGAGGGTGATGATCATATCAGGTACCCCCAAGCCGCAAGCGGTCAGCTAAACGTAACGGCCACCCGGGTATTGAGCGATCAGAAGAAATCAAGCGAACCTGCTACAACTCCTGTCGAGCCAACCGGCAACACTACCGTACAGTCCGGTCTCTTCGTCAGATATGCTGCATATTGAGCCTTGGGATGGTCATGTCGACCCTAATAACTCAATAAGTCGTGCCAGTGAATGGTCTATAACAGATCGAGAAACTACTGATAACACTTATCAGCAAATCTCAGCAGCCCTGGCCAGGGACTTACTGATATAACCAGTCGGGCACAGTACAGCATCAACTCCCAATACCAGGAGAGAAGAAACCCCTCCTATCGCTCATTGCCTTCGTGTGTCTCGGGACTGCACCCAACGGCCACCTGTTTGCACGACTCAGTAGAGCCGTGGTAGGGTGGCAATCAAAGTACAGTGGGAGAACACACAAGACTCCATGACGATCTCGGGTCTACAGACTAACCTGTACCAGTGTCACCTGAGAACTGCTATCCGACGATAGATATAATTCCATATATGAGTTCTCGGTGAGTCCGTCCAGTGTACCCAGTCAGCACTGAGAACCCATATATGATCTTGATGTCAAACATCGATGAATGTGGGAACATCCATCGCCCATCGTATGGGTCTAGTATCATATACGCTAGTCTACACTGGTATATCAATGCCCCGTCTCGATATACCTACGACTAGGGACTTTCCAGGATATGCTTATAGACTACAGATGTCCCACTAGTATGATCTCCATCATAATCAGAGTAGTCAAGCCGATATCCTTTGGGCTTTATCAGCATGTATGAATGAATAAAAGCATGATCAGATCATCATGTCAGATAAAGAAGAACAAGATAGCATACAATCATGTCGAGCAAGAATGCATACTGAATATATATACATGTATAGATACATCCACTATCACATAATGGCCTCTAGGGCATACATATATCCAACATACCTTACGTCAAATGGCAGTTCTCTGGTGACACTAGTACAGGTTAGTCTGTAGACCCGAGATCCTCATAGAGTCTTGTGTGATTCCCACTGTGCTTTGATTTCCACCTTACCACGTCCAAGATGGCATGCAAAACGGTGGTTTTTGGGTACAATCCCGAATTACATGGAGGCAATGAGCGATAGTAGGGGATTCGTCTCTCCCGGTATAGGGAGTTGATGTTGCGCTGTGTTCGATTGGCTATAACCGGAAATCCCTGGCCAGGGTTGCTGAGATTTACTGGTAAGTGTTACCGGTAGTTTCTCGAACTGTTATAGACCTCATATCGACACGAATTATCGAGCTACTGGGGTCTGACGTTTACCACCCCTAGGCGAGATATGCGACATATCAGACGAACAGACCGGACTGTACGGTAAGTGTTGCTGGTTGGATTCACAGGAGTGTGAGTGGGCTTGCTCGTTGATCTTCTGATCGCTCAATACCCGGGTGGCCGTTACGTTTAGCAGACCGCTTGCGGCTTGTGGGTGTTTGATATGATCATCACCTGCTGCCGGCGTATTGACAAGTCTTTAGAGTCCTACACAGAGGTTTCCTGGCTCAAGCGAAACGAAATAGGAGCGCATATGAGATATGTGCGGGACCGAGAATAATACCAGTATGTGATACAGGATTCTATTCTCGCGATTTGTATCATTGGAGGGTTACCGAATCAAGTGTTGATTCGATACATTGATACACTTGATATTAGTCGGTTATATACGATATGACCGGATCATTAAATCAAGTGTTGATTTAATGATTTGATGTTTAATTATATATTTGATATATTACTTTACATTAACTAGTATTTGTTCACTTAAGATGGATTTTCTCACTTGATGTGCACAAGTTGTATATGTGATATATTTTTGTGCACTAGTTTGTATCATGTTTGATGGTACATGCAAACTTGGGTGTGTGTATGTTTTAAACCATATTTAGGTTAATGGTTAGGATTTTATTTGGTTTATTTATTTTCTTTAATTCATTTTTGGGCAAAAATGAAATGGTGGCTTAGTTTGTTTTGTTGTTGAAGCTTCATGAAGCTTTGAATAAGTCTACCATTTTGTCTTTTGCCTTAACCCTAACCATTCACCTAAACCATAGTTTATTCTCTACACGCAATCATGGTTGCAATATGATAAGATCACTTGTATTTTTATTATTGATTTAATTCTTTTTCATTCTCTTCTTCATCTTCTTCATGAAGAGAAAAAGAAAACCTTGGCTAGAAAATTCTAAGTGATGATTCCAAGTGAGAAATCCAAATCCAAAGTGAACCCACTTCCTATTTCTTCATCCTCTACCACTTGCCATGTAGTATAGGGTGTTTTCTTCATAAGTTTCATGACTTGGTGAAGTTGGAGCTTGATCTTGAGTTGCCTCGACGTAGATCATCTTCGGCATCGAAGTCGACGACCTAGCCCGATTATTTCTTCGACGAAACCATCGCTAGAGTCTAGGATCCGATGATCGCAGTGGAGGGACATCATCATGGAGCTAAGGAAGTGGAGGACCGGATCTATAAAGGTTGTATTTCCATTCACTTTAGAGCAAAGTTGTTTACTAGTTGTAGTTTCGCCGTAAACTCTAGTCAACGATCGCATTAGGGTTTCTCGGCATCGGAAATTTTTGAATTTGGCAAGGTTGATGCCTTGTGGAACCTCCTTAGAGTGCCTAGTAACCCTACAGTGGTATCAGAGCCTAGCTAGAGCCTTAGGCGATGCGTAGACGATGTTAGAAGTCCGATCGAAACACGAAACCCTAATCCGACCCCTTCTCTGTACAATTTTTGAAAACTGGGATTTTTCCAAATTAAAAATATGCAGAAAAATCAGCAGGGATTTATAAGAAATACTGTGCAAAACGAATGGCTAACACCATTAAACCGACGCGGAACCGCGGCAGGAGCCTCCTCATACGGCGGTTCCACGGCAGTACGGTCGGTTCTTCCAATAAAATTTGCACAGTAATTCCTATATTGTAGTGCTGTATTTTCTGAGATATTTTAACTTTTACTCAAGAGTTGAGTTTTCTGGGTTGTATTGGGAGTTCGTAGATTCGATCGGATTGTCTAATTTTGTCTGTGTGTTTTTCCGGATAATTTAGAATATGTTAAAAAGTTCAACTGGATATAAATACCCAAATTTTCCCCTGTCGCGAAATTTCAAATTGTTGGATTTTTCCGTAGTTTAATGACGTTCTAAGTAGTGCAAGTAACGCGATGGTCCCTCTAGAAGGCAACAAACCTTAACTCGATTATGTGACCGTCTTGAACTGCCTTTTGAACCTTAGGGTTTGGGGCAGTATGGCGTGCCACATGTGAGGCGTTGGCTTGACCCTTCTACGGCTGGACCATTGGTACTGAGGCTTGAAGTGGATGTTTTTAAACTTATTTCATGTGATGAGCTGTTTTGGGAAAACTTGGGTGTTTGAATGTTCGATCGGAAAGTTTAACATTTTCTATTTATCTGGAATGTGATACAATATTTGGAATCCACAAGTAGTTATGAGATAACTGATTTGGATGTTATAAACATAGCACTTTAGTCTTACTTGATCGGTTGCCACGGAATTTTGATGTGATCAAAAGTCCGTCACAATCACGTAGCGTACGCGGATACTCGCCGGATAAACTTAATAGACAGCTACACCCCATTGCCCCGACCAAGTGACTGTAGGAGAACCCCGTCGCCGAAAGCATCCATTCGGGTGCTCGCGCCAGCGGTGTTCCGCCTTGGTGCACTTCGTCGAAGATATCGGGGGTGCGACTGCCTACTAAAGTTTGCGACGAGCATTCGATCAGTTTTTCGGGAATCTTGTTGAATTGCCCGACTTGATATTGAAAAGTGTTTTCGATAATGAGACTAAAATGCGGGGTTTATAATTGTTAGGCATGCGATGTCTAAGGAATTCATTTGATTAGGCATGTGATGTCTATGCAGGTTGCGGATTCCAACTGTTGTAGTTTTACACTTTCTTTTCTGCGACCGTAAGTGTAATATGTGATATCGCCGGTTTCGTTGCTATATGTCAACGACAATTGGGATACACATGTTTACTTACGTTGATGACATGTGATGTTATTGTTTGCTGGATATGTTATATTGGATCGTCGTGTTTGAATAGCCGGGTGTTTTTATGTGAGATGAGTGTTTTTCATTTTCATTCATGTAAAAACTTGTATGTAATATTCTTTTATTGGGGCACTTCCAGGTTGCGGAAGATGTCACCCTTTGTATATTATTTACTTTTCCGCACTAGGATAGACCCAAGGAGGAGGGCACAAGTAACCGGGTTCTGGAGTCCAGTGGGAGACCAACTCGAGGAGTCGAGTCCGGGTCTCCTAACTCTAGAATTGGTAGGGTTGCTTGCCGCTCTTGTAGGGGTCTAGGGGTGTGGGTTTGGCTATTCATCTCGACCGTGGAATCCGTGTTTTATACTGGCTCGTATTGAAAACACGGACGTCCTAGTATATCCAATGTTTCATATGTTTCTTCTGCTGCGATATCTGTGATGTGATCATTTGATGTTCTGCGATAATTACTGTATATAGTATATATGATATATTATATATACGTTACTTATGTTTTACACCCGCGCTAGCCCTGCCCCGCTCTGCCGTTAGTTACCTAACCTAACGGTGCACGAGGGGACATCGAGGCGAATGCGGATGGCATAAGTGTACGTCGTATTTATCTGTGATGTTTAGGTGACTTAAATGATGGGACTTCATTAATATGATTAATGAAAGAAAAAGAAACCTAAAGATGTTGTGGAGTCGAATTTTCAAAAAAGGTAGTTACAGTTCTTGCTTTGCATCGCCGTGTTCCTTGTAGAACATCCTGCACCTTATTCGATAAGGAAAGGACCGAGATCCCTTCACCGGGAGTGACTCCTTTAGTAATAACTGGCAGATGCTACAACCCTCGGTCTGTCTTTTGATTGCTTCTATAGTTTTTGCTTTGCACAGCGGTATATATGATATATCCTGCACCTTATTCGATGAGGAAAGGGCCGACGATCCCTTCACCGGGAGTGACCCCTTTAGCAAAACTAGAAAAGCCTCAAAAACTCTCCATTTTAAATCATTTGATTCTACAACGATATCAAGTTCATTACGCAATAGGTTTTCAGAAAAACCTGTCGTAGCCCTCCGTCATTTGAGATAAGTACTAGTTAGTATTCGAGCTACGTCTGTTGACTATGTTAAGGCGTCGTGTGCGGTAGCTGTAGGGTTCCTAGGCACTCTAATAAGGTCTCACAAGGCATCAACCATGCGAATTTCAAAAATTAACGGTGCCGAGAAACCCGACTACGGATCGTTGGCTAGAAAACTAGGCGAAAAGCAAACTAGTTAACACTTAACTACAAGTAAACGGAAATACAACCTTTGTAGATCCGGTCCTCCACCTCCACGGCTCCGTGATGAGGTCCTCTCCGCTGTTCAAATCAAATTCCCGGGCTCTAGCGTCGGCTTCATCGGAGAATAGGTGAGCTAGGTCGTCGATGTCCATGCCGAAGATGATCTACGTCGAGGCATCGCTAGATCAAGCTCCAACTTCACCAAGTCTAGAAAACTTGTGAAGGAAACACACTCTACTACTTGGCAAGAGGTAGAGGATGAAGAAATAGGAAGTGGGTTCACTTTAGAATTGGATTTCTCACTCTTTTTCTCACTTTGCCATTAAAGCTTTCAAGCTTTTTCTTGAAGTGAAGAAGAAGAAGAAGATGAAGAATATGATAAGTGTTAGAATAATTGAAAAAGAAAATAAAAGAATACTTATCATAATCAACCATGGTTAAGTGTAGAGACTAAACTCAAGTTAAGTGAATGGTTAGGTTAGGTATGAAGACAAAAATGGTGACTAAGTCAAAGCTTCATGAAGCTTCAACATATATCCAAATTAGCCACCATTTTCCTTTTGCCAAAAATTAATAAATAAACAAATAAATGAATAAGTAAAAACCCTAATCATCCACTTAACCAGAGTTTAATACTTTACACTTAACCAAAAAGCATGCATCATCAAACATGATACAATCATGTGCACAAAATCATATCGCATATGCAATGCGCACACCCGAGTGAGAAAATCCATTTAAAGTGAACCAATACTAGTTAATGCAAAGTAATATATCAAATATATAATTATACATTAAATCATTAAATCAACACTTGATTTAACGATCCGGTCATATCGCATATAACCGACTAGTATCCTATGTATCGACTTATCGAATCAACCCTTGATTCGATAACTAGGTTATATAGCATACAACCATTCGATACATTCATCGTGAGAATAGAATACGGTATCACATACACGCATTATTCTCGGTCCCGCACATATCTCATATGCGCTCCTATTTCGTTTCGCTTGAGCCAGGAAACCTCTGTGTAGGACTCTAAAGACTCGTCAATACGCCGGCAGCAGGCGATGATCATATCAAACACCCACAAGCCGCAAGCGGTCTGCTAAACGTAACGGCCACCCGGGTATTGAGCGATCTGAAGATCGACGAGCAAGCCCGCTCACACTCCAGTGAATCCAACCAGTAACACTTACCGTACAGTCCGGTCTGATCGTCTGATATGTCGCATATCTCGCCTAGGGGTGGTAAACGTCAGACCCCAATAGCTTGATATGTCGTGTCGATATGAGGTCTATAACAGTTCGAGAAACTACTGGTAACACTTACCAGTAAATCTCAGCAACCCTGGCCAGGGATTTCCGGTTATAGCCAATCGAACACAGCGCAACATCAACTCCCTATACCGGGAGAGACGAATCTCCTCCTATCGCTCATTGCCTCCATGTGACTCGGGACTGTATCCAAAAACCACCGTTTTGCACGCCCTCTTGGACGTGGTAAGGTGGAAATCAAAGCACATTGGGAACCACACAAGACTCTATGACGATCTCGGGTCAACAGACTACTCTGTACCAGTGTCACCAGAGAACTGCCATCTGACGTAAGGTATAATACCATCTGGGAGTTCTCGGCGAGTCCGTCCAGTGTACCCAGTCTCCACTGAGCACCCGTATATCATCTCTGATGTCAAACACCAATGGATATGGGATCATCCATCGCCCATCTGTATGGGTCGAGAAGGTATACGCTAGTCTACTCTGGTATATCGATGCCCCGTCTCGATACACCCACGACTAGGGACTTTGAAGGATGTACTTATGGACTACCATGTCCCCACTAGTATGATCCGCATCATAGTCCAGGTAGTCAAGTACAGATCCTAAGGGCTTTACCAACATGTAACAGGGAGACAATCAGTGTACACGTTAAGGTAAATATTAACCAGATAGCATACTATCATGTCGAGCAAGAAAGTCCTCCCTATATATGTCCCAGCATCCACTACAATATACATCCTATGTATAGTAATGGCCTCTAGGGCATACATATAACTAACAATCTCCCACTTGCACTAGGGCCATCTGATAGCAGTGGTTGCAGTATCTCATACTCAACCATCCCATAAAAGTCTCTCTCTGGGAACAGGCCTTTGTGAGTGGATCCGCTGTGTTGTCCTCTGAGTCTACTCTCCTAACCCCGATCTCCCTGGAGATCAACCATCTCCATGATCAGGTGACACTGCCTTAGAATATATCTGGATCACTGATGGGACGGATGTTCCTTGGCATAAGCCACAACTCCATTGTCACACAATGGGAGGAACTAAGTTCATCTCATGAACAAATATACATCCAGACTGCCTCTTTGGTAGCATCTTAAGTAGCGATGTATCGAGCCTTTATCGTCTAGTATGCCACGGTATCTAGCTTGGAACTCTTCCATCATACCGTCCCTTTACTCAGGGTAAAGACAATGCCTGTGACTGACATTCAGTCGTCTTTATCACCCTGGAAACCTTCCAGTGATTCTCCCGAGGATCGGTTGATACCATCTCACTACTACTAGTGAGAATCCTAACATCCATTTAGATCTATCTCATAGATCCAAAACCCAGGATTTAGGAGGTATCATTTTGATCCTATATGGAGAATTATTGTGATAAACGGAGATTGATCGAGCGTAGCATAGGAAACTCTTTCCCTATCAAGAGTATGTCATCCATGTACTCTACGAGGATCGTCACCATACTCCCTACTACCTTTTTGTTTATACAAGGTTCATCTACCATTTTGATGATGCCAACTTCTTTGACTACTTCATCAAAACAGATGTTCCAACTCCGCGATGCCTGCTTTATCTTATAAAGCATCTTGTACACGTTTCCGCTGCTCCCACTGTCTACGAAGCCCTCTGGCTGTGTACTTATAGACGTTCTCTTCTAAAACATCATTTAGAAAAGATGTCATGACACCCAACCGCCAGATATCGTAGTCATGGTATGTAGCCGTGGCAAGTAGGATCTGGATGGACTTAAGCATAGCTACTTGAAAAGGTTTCATCATTATCCACGCCTGGTCGATGACGAAAAGCTTTAACAAGTCTAGCTTTGAAAGTCTCAACTTTTCCATATACACCAAGTAATCTTCTCAAGATATACTTGCTGCTGATAGGGATTTAACCCTTCAGATATAGCAACCAAAGTCCATACTTTGTTGGTGTATATGGATTCCATCTCAGATCGCTAAGCATCCAGCCATTCTGACAGAGTCTTACTCCTGATGGCCAGCTCGAAACTAGTTGGTGTAAGCCCGCGGGGGCGCCCCGGCCGTCGACCCAACGCCGGAAACGCGGAAAACAAAAACTTTGCGAACTTTGCAAAACGGCACCACCGCGGACTTTTTACCCGGATCGGGCCATTAACCTAGCTAGCTAGCAAATAAGAAAAGAGTAGAGATGCTATACCAAACGATCCGTGTCCTTCGGTCTTCGTCTCCACTCCGATCTCCCGCGGAATCTCCGTCACCTCCTCGCTCGTCGGAAAGGGCACCACGCAGCCGGAATCTTTTACGGGCTCCAGCCTCTTGACCGAGGCAACTCGGGCGCGAAGTTGGCTAGCCGACGCGTCCAAGGCTTGCTATAGAATAGTGTAGTAAGCATGTCTCTTGGGGTTCTTGAAGTTGCCTAGATGGAAGGATGTGAGGAGGAGAAGAAAGCAACTAAAGAAAATGTGCTTTGGAATTTTGGTAGCATGAAAAATGATATGAATCTTTTTCCTCACACAAAATGAAATCCCCTCTTCTCCCTTGGAATAGTGGCCGGCCCCCCTCTCAAGAATGAGATTGGAGAGAGAAAAAATGATAGAAAGAATATATCAACAATATAGAAATTGGTCACAACCATTTCCTTTCACTAACCATCAAGTGAAAAGCCATCAAATGGATAAGAAAGGAATATCATCATGAAGCAAGTCTCATCATAATCCATAAGTGCAAGAAAACCCTCCACTAAATGTTAATTGCAAACTTGCAATTAACACCCTCCAACAAGAAAGTCCGACCGAGAAGGAATGAAGGAAAACCGGCCGGAACGGAATGCAAACTGGCAACTTCAGAAAACCGATCCCGTAATAAATTACAGGAAAACCCCACTACTGCAAATACATGCCCGCATTTGTATTCGCACTGAATACAAATGCAAAGAGACAAAACTACACTATCTAAAACAAGAATCCGGCTTAAGCCAAAGCCGGCTAGTAAAATCTGTCCGATCACGATCCGTGCAATACCGCACGTATCTGATCGAACCCTGCCATATCTCCATACGGCCTCTACAGCGTTTCGCCCGAAACTTGAGTAACTGTCTGTGTGGTGGACTCTAAAGACTCATCAATACTGTGGCTGTGGATTTAACCACTAGCACGTCAGAGGTATAAGCCAATACGTGACGGGCCACCAGCTATTGACCAAATGGGACGTCGATGAGGAAGCTCACCCCGACACCCAACTGAGCCTGTCAGTGACAATATCCGTACAGTCCGGTCCGTTCGTCTATGAGTATCGCATGGCGGGCCTAGGGGGTTGGTAAAAGTCAGACCCCCAAAAGCGGTACAAGTCGTGTCGGAGTGTAGCCCAGAACACCCTGAGATACTACTGGAATACCTACCAGCAAATCTCCTGCCTTGGCCAAGGACTTTTCATGTTCTGGCTCTCCTAGACACAGCACGACCTCACCCCCAATACCGGGAGAGACGAACCCCTGCAGATCCGCTCACTGCCTCCATGTGGCTCGGGACTGTACCCAACTAAAACCTGTTTGCACGACTCCTTTGAGCCGTGGTAGGGTAGTAATCAAAGCACAGTGGGAACTCACACGAGACAAATGACGATCTCAGGTCGATGAACTAACCTGTACACATGTCACCAGGGAACTGCCATCTGACGTCTGGTATAATCCCAACTAGCAGGTTCCCGGCGAGTCCTGTCCGGTGTACTCATAACCCAATGAGCACCTGTATACATCTTAGGTGAACCAACTGACACCAGTGGCTTGTGAGACCGGCCACCGCCCCTCGTCGGGGTCTCGACTGTATACACTAGTCTACTCTGGAGAAACGATGCCCTGTCTCGAATCTCCCACGACTAGGGACCTTTTAAGGATGTGCTTATAGACTCCAGCTCTCACTTATATGATCGCCCTCATACTGCTGGTAGTCAAGCAAGAATCCTAGGGGCTCTATCAACGTGTAATAGCGACTCGAAAGGTCACCTAAAGCAGTACACGATGATAAAGATAAACCAGATAGCATACTATCATCTCGAGTAAGACTGTCCTACCGGGATAGGTCCTCCCCTCAATCATTGCAATCACGTGCCTGTGACCCAATAATTGACTCTGAGGGCACTATCTCCAACAATCTCCCACTTGCACTCGAGGCTAATTATTGCGATGTCGCATACTCACAGCCTGTGTGATACCGAACACCCAACTCCTCTATTAATCAGTCTCACAAAGCTCGTTTGCGAAACTATTGCGTTCGAGGAATAGCCTCAGTGAGTGGATCCGCTTTGATGTTTCTTTCTATGTCTCTTTATATCTCATGTTCGCAGAGAAAACTATCTCCCGAAATGAGCAATACCTGTCCTAGAATGTCTGGATGTCTGATGGGACCTAGCTCATAAGTGAACTCCAAATCCAAACTTCTTAGACTGTATCGTCAACTGAACTTATTCAGTATCCTGCGCCATACCTTCCCTCAGTTTCCACCTGGACCACCTGACCAAAATACTGCCCCTCGTTAGAGGAAAAACTATAACTCTGACAGCCACTCTGCCATCCAGGTCACCTTGGAAGCCTGGAATGATAACCGTCTCCTAATGGAGGCTGCCGTTATCATATCCCTAGAACATCCACTTATGTTCTAAAATTGCTTCCGACTGTTTCTCCAGGATTTGATCAATATCAACTTAGTGCACCTACTGCAAGAACAACATCTGGTGTGGTACTTGACATCTCATGATTGACTCAATTGCCTAAGCAAGTGATCTGTCAATCATGCGTATCCCTCTCCCCTTTAGTCTGTAAGACACTTTTAGAGAGGGTGACTCCATTACCTGCAGGTACACTACCGTGCCAGGAGTCGTCCATTCTAAATACTCATAGAATGCGGTCAAAGTACCCAGATTGGGAAACCACCCAAATCTAGATCTAAAATCATAGATCTAGTAACCAGATGTCTGATATAATATCCAAGTCCTTTGTGGAGAAACCACTGTGTGACGACCAAAGTATAACCGATCGTAGTATAGGAATATCACTTCCTACTCTGTGTATGTCATCAAATACCAGGACATCACACCCTACTACCTTCTTAACAGATCCATCCTCTATTCTGATGAAGTCAAACCTATGACTGTCACATCAGAAATAGATGATCTATCTCCGCAATATCTGCTTTAGTCTATAAATAGACATAAGCCACATGTCCACCAATGCTTCCGCTGCTCCCACTGACTATGACAACCCTCTGGCAGAGTCATATACACGTACACTTCTAAAGCAAGTTTAGAATGACGCTATATTCATCCTCCCGCCAGGTCTCGCAGCCTGGAACAACAGCAATGACAAGTGTGGGTAAACAAGAACCTCCCTGCCACCGTCCTTGAGCATACCGAAGTACCTCTCGAGTGCCTGAAGTTACCCACCATATCTGCGGAGTGGCCAATGGAATGTCAAACCAGATTGAATCTTTAGGTTCTATATCAAATCTTCAGTAATCGTTTGCGGTTCTGGAATCACTTCCAGTTCTACCATACTCCCACTACTATTTTTTGAAAAAATCCATTTTTGATAAAACAGTGGCGAGTCAAGAACAATATTACTATTGATCTTCCAGATGGTAGAAAGTCAACCCTCGTCATAGCCCGGGTCAACCCACAAACAGCCATTACTGAAACGTGCCTTGAGTTGTCTAGAGTCTGGTTTCAAGCATAAGCCGGACAACTCCCCGTATCTTAACAATGTCAAGATATGAACTGTTCTATATCCAAGAAACAGAGGCACTGATTTAATTGAACCAGATTCAAATCATGCAGCTGTCTCCAGTGCATGTCAAGTAAATGGAAAGAGGCCGACCAGCGTTACTCAACCTAGGAATGCTTCCAATTATGAGTAACCTGAAAGAGAAGCTAGTTCTCTTAATCATTACTATCAACTGAATACCATTCACAAGTATCTACATCTTCGATCTCCTTGAAGAATCCCGATACTTGCAACACTTGGTTCTCTACTTTACTCTTATACCTATAACTCCTCAAAACTTAGACCCTGTGTTTCTACGAAACACATGTCTAAGAACTAGAGAAGTTAAAAGTAAACAGAATATAGTACGAGGACCAACCCCTCTGTCCTAATGGACACTGGACAATATACAATACTCTGTATAAGTCCCCTGAGTCTAGTGACTCATTCACTGTGTGTCGTAGGTTGAAAACTGTACTTTTGGTTAAGAAGAATTACACCGCTGTTCAATGCTCCTTACCTAACCATCCACTGGTATAGGTAAATGTCATAGACATAATTTCAAAAAGATATGTCTCACTCTATAAAAATAGACGTACAGATATATCAATTTGAAATTGGTGCACAACAACGGATATTCAAAACCAAATATTTGCCGACCGACAAACAACCCAGGTGACTTCCTCAAATATCACCGATTACAACGAATCCCGATATAATGAGGATGGTCACCTAATTCCCAATAACTTACTCCCACTCATCGTCTGTAAAACCATACAGATGTGAGAATCCAACCTGGTAAATACATACCCTGGAGTAAGTGTCTAATCGGGAAATCAGTTTTCTTTTAACAGTACACAGTGAAACTGAAACATTGAAATGTTTCGATGGGGTATGCTGGTATTCCTAGTAATGCCTCTTCCATTATCCAGATTCACAACTATAACTGTATAATTCTTTGCCACCTCTCCAAATCCCTTTACATGTCTTTAGTCATTACCTTCTGTACACCCCTTTAGGCCAAATGGTTTTCTTCCTTCCCTACCGTTCGGCACCAGCCTATGGTTTGGAAGAAGACTATCCAGAAAGCATAATGGGTGTACTGTCCTAATCCGAGGAGCACTCGCAATGCGAGAGAAGGTGAGGATAAAAGACAACCGAATGTACTTAATTCATAGGTGATTTAGGATTGACAAAGAAGTACATGGTTTGGTCGTGAATAGCAGTCGCAATTTACTTTGCCCTCTTACTAATCCCTTGCTTTGTCTGAACTTAATACCTTCTGTACACCGTTTAGGCTAATTGGCTTTCTTCATTCCCCACCGTTCGGCACCAGCCTAAGGTTTGGAAGAAGACTATCCAATTTGCGTAATAGGTGTACTATCTCCTAAACCAAGGAGTACTCGCAACCTGAGAGAAGGCAAAAGGTAAAGACAACTGAATAGTCCTATTCGTTTTCTCCAGAACCTGAAACCATCCTCGAAGTCCTTCGAGTTCGTATATAACCATACGATGGTTTTGTCCAATGGAAGTGGACGTTCGTAGTAATACGGGGTGTCCCGGAGAAAAGAGTAAAAGTAGGAGTGGCAAAGAGGTCTGCAACTCTGACAATCCAAAAGCCAGTGTTAAGTAGGTTCGGTCAATTTGGTCACTGAGTCATAGTCTAGGGTTGGGTCAATGGTTGCTTCCAGAGAGAGAGAAAAGAAACACTCAGCGTGCACTCTAACCTAGACCAGAATGGTTACCAATTTATCTAATCTGGAAACCTCCCACTGTAACGTCAAATTCTTCCCCAAACCTGAAAGAAGAATTAGCCGGGATAACCCGAGGAGTAAACCAACTCATCAGTGGGAATCGGGATCCAACTCTCATCGCATGATAACGTGACGGAATCCACTCACGTCACCACACTCCAGAAGGTATGCGCATGCCTGGCAAGTTTCAGTTCTTTTGAAACTCCCGATGTGTGTTTTACCCCTAGGACTCAAGTGACCTTGACACAGTCAACAAATCAAAGAGTCCTAGTCAAGTTCAACCCGTCATTATCCTGGATTGCATTAAACCCACCCGTATGAGCCCTTGACACAGTCAACAAGGCCGCACGACTGTCCTAACCAATCCCATTAATATGCTGCAAACAAACACTACTTAGCTACCGCACACTACGCCTTGACACAGTCAACAAACGCAGCACGAATACTAAGTAATACTTGTAAGAAATGACGGAGGGCTACGTCTAGTTTTTGGCGAAAAACTTTTAACGTAATGAACTTGATATCGTTGAAGGAACTGCATAGCCTTTTATAAAAATATAGTGACGAAAACCTTTGCTAAAGAGGTCACTCCCGGTGAAGGGATCTCGGCTCTTTCCCCGTAGAATGAGGTGCAGGATATTCCAGCTGAATACCACGGTGCAAAGCAAAAGTAATCGGCTATAGTGAAGTTAATGCCCTGACGCAAACTTCTGTCCAAGGGGTCACTCCCGGTGAAGGGATCTCGGCCCTTGCCTCGTCGACTGAGGAGCAGGATATTCCAAATGAATACCACGATGCAAAACAAAAAGTGAACGTCCTTGCAATAACAGCTTTTTGAAAAAGTGTTCCAACAACATCAGAATAGGTTTGTTTATCTTGCATTGATCCGAATCAACGCAGTCCCATCAATTAATCACACCACAAAGAACGAAAATATACTGACGTACGTATATGCCATCCGCATTCGCCACTGGGTCCCGTCATCACTCGTTAGGTTAGCTAACTAACGACAGAGCGGGGACTGGACTAGCGCGGATGAAAAACATATACAACATCTACTAATATATATACCAATATATAGTATTCGCTCAAGGCGTGATAAAAGCAACACAGAAATGTATAGCAACACAGATCAATACAGATATCTGGGATCCCCGGGTTTCACAGAGCCGCTGAAACCCGACGTTCCCCTGGTCGTGTGGATAGCCTGTGCAATGAAATCCTAGACCCCTGCGGGCGCGGCAAGTTACCCGCCAAAACCTGAAGCGAGGCAGCCCCCTTCAGCAACGTGAATGGACCACCCAGCACTTCACGGAATCCGGTAACTTGGGCACCCCTCCTGGGTCAACCCTATACCCCCTACGAGTGCGGCGAATAGCCCGCCAATCCTAAAGTGAAGCCCCCTCCGTCTCAATGCCATGAGATGCGGGCTTGTTGCCCTCCAGAACCCGGCTACCCGTGCACCCCTCCGCGGGGTAATCCTAGTACAGAAAATAAAATATACATACAACGGGTACATCGACCGCAACCTGGTCGTGCCCCAAAATAATAATACAAACTGGCAGTGACGGCAGTCCACATGTCGGACGCTCGCCCCGCAATATCAAATGTACATAAAAACAAAACTGTACTACCACTGCAACCAGGCTATCCCCCACGACCGATCCGCAACAACACAGTACAATCACAGAACATCAACGTGAAAGTCACGTTCGCAAATCCGTCTAACCGGGCTATAGCAGTTAGACGGGACTTACCGATCAAGTGACATTCACGGTCGCAGATATAATGTAAAAACTGTGAACTAGCATGTTTAAAATATCCGATCGAACAAATTTATCAAAGTGGGCCCCACACACTACTGTAGCACTTACAGAAAATCTGGGCCCAAATAAAATATCCCAAATGCCCTATTTTCAACACATAAGCTTACTGGGAAAATATGGTGCCACGATTCCTCTTTTCCGCCGCGCAAGCGCGGCCAAACCAGGGGTTTGGCCGCGCTTCCGCTGTCGAAGTGAGGAATCAATGGATCGTATTTTCCCAGAATTCTTATAATTTGTTGTACATGTCTCTGCAATCACCAGAAAAATTTTAGGAGCTCAAAAAAATTTAACAGAGAACACATGTGCACAAAATACGGTTTTTGGGGATTTGTTCGATCGAGTTCTAAACGCGCTAGAGCAAGCTAGGGTAAGTTAATGGCGTCGCTCTGATACCATTGTAAGCCCGCGGGGGCGCCCCGGCCGTCGACCCGACGCCGGAAACGCGGAAAACAAAAACTTTGCGAACTTTGCAAAACGGCACCACCGCGGACTTTTTACCCGGATCGGGCCATTAACCTAGCTAGCTAGCAAATAAGAAAAGAGTAGAGATGCTATACCAAACGATCCGTGTCCTTCGGTCTTCGTCTCCACTCCGATCTCCCGCGGAATCTCCGTCACCTCCTCGCTCGTCGGAAAGGGCACCACGCAGCCGGAATCTTTTACGGGCTCCCGCCTCTTGACCGAGGCAACTCGGGCGCGAAATTGGCTAGCCGACGCGTCCAAGGCTTGCTATAGAATAGTGTAGTAAGCATGTCTCTTGGGGTTCTTGAAGTTGCCTAGATGGAAGGATGTGAGGAGGAGAAGAAAGCAACTAAAGAAAATGTGCTTTGGAATTTTGGTAGCATGAAAAATGATATGAATCTTTTTCCTCACACAAAATGAAATCCCCTCTTCTCCCTTGGAATAGTGGCCGGCCCTCCCTCTCAAGAATGAGATTGGAGAGAGAAAAAATGATAGAAAGAATATATCAACAATATAGAAAATGGTCACAACCATTTCCTTTCACTAACCATCAAGTGAAAAGCCATCAAATGGATAAGAAAGGAATATCATCATGAAGCAAGTCTCATCATAATCCATAAGTGCAAGAAAACCCTCCACTAAATGTTAATTGCAAACTTGCAATTAACACCCTCCAACAAGAAAGTCCGACCGAGAAGGAATGAAGGAAAACCGGCCGGAACGGAATGCAAACTGGCAACTTCAGAAAACCGATCCCGTAATAAATTATAGGAAAACCCCACTACTGCAAATATATGCCCGCATTTGTATTCGCACTGAATACAAATGCAAAGAGACAAAACTACACTATCTAAAACTAGAATCCGGCTTAAGCCAAAGCCGGCTAGTAAAATCTGTCCGATCACGATCCGTGCAATACCGCACGTATCTGATCGAACCCTGCCATATCTCCATACGGCCTCTACAGCGTTTCGCCCGAAACTTGAGTAACTGTCTGTGTGGTGGACTCTAAAGACTCGTCAATACTGTGGCTGTGGATTTAACCACTAGCACGTCAGAGGTATAAGCCAATACGTGACGGGCCACCAGCTATTGACCAAATGGGACGTCGATGAGGAAGCTCACCCCGACACCCAACTGAGCCTGTCAGTGACAATATCCGTACAGTCCGGTCCGTTCGTCTATGAGTATCGCATGGCGGGCCTAGGGGGTTGGTAAAAGTCAGACCCCCAAAAGCGGTACAAGTCGTGTCGGAGTGTAGCCCAGAACACCCTGAGATACTACTGGAATACCTACCAGCAAATCTCCTGCCTTGGCCAAGGACTTTTCATGTTCTGGCTCTCCTAGACACAGCACGACCTCACCCCCAATACCGGGAGAGACGAACCCCTGCAGATCCGCTCACTGCCTCCATGTGGCTCAGAACTGTACCCAACTAAAACCTGTTTGCACGACTCCTTTGAGCCGTGGTAGGGTAGTAATCAAAGCACAGTGGGAACTCACACGAGACAAATGACGATCTCAGGTCGATGAACTAACCTGTACACATGTCACCAGGGAACTGCCATCTGACGTCTGGTATAATCCCAACTAGCAGGTTCCCGGCGAGTCCTGTCCGGTGTACTCATAACCCAATGAGCACCTGTATACATCTTAGGTGAACCAACTGACACCAGTGGCTTGTGAGACCGGCCACCGCCCCTCGTCGGGGTCTCGACTGTATACACTAGCCTACTCTGGAGAAACGATGCCCTGTCTCGAATCTCCCACGACTAGGGACCTTTTAAGGATGTGCTTATAGACTCCAGCTCTCACTTATATGATCGCCCTCATACTGCTGGTAGTCAAGCAAGAATCCTAGGGGCTCTATCAACGTGTTATAGCGACTCGAAAGGTCACCTAAAGCAGTACACGATGATAAAGATAAACCAGATAGCATACTATCATCTCGAGTAAGACTGTCCTACCGGGATAGGTCCTCCCCTCAATCATTGCAATCACGTGCCTGTGACCCAATAATTGACTCTGAGGGAACTATCTCCAACAGTTGGGTCATCATCTCATGATGCAATCCTCGCTCCCACTGTCATAGAGAAACAGAAGTAACTCTCAGGTGGGTGAGAAACCCTACTAGATCGGCGGAGAGGCTGAGGTTCGTTGGTAACTATTGAACCCTTTGGTTCTTTCAAATCATGAGCTGCAGTTTGTATAGCTGGAACATTTCCAGTTCTACATAACAGACCTTGCCTCGAGCTTGTCCGGATTTTGTTTTTAAGTCATAGGCTGGACAACCCCAAATCTTAACTAACTTAAGAGATGGGCTCTTCCCTTATCATATCACATATGAAGTGGTAGGCAACTGATTTGATTCGAACCCTATTCAATAGGTATGCAGCTTCTCAAGTGCATAACTCCCAAAAGGAAATAGGTAACTCAGTATTACTCATCATAGAGCACACCTTATCATAGGGTGTGATTGCTCCGTCCCGATGTACCATCGTGCTATGGTGTATACGGATGAATAATGCTGAGAGAGAATCTCATTCTCCTTTAGAATAATCCAGGATTTCCGTGCTCAAGTATTCTCCTCCTTGATCTCATCAAAGGACATAATACTTATACCCGTATTTTGGTTCTCTACTTCTAACTTATATTCTGTGAATATCTCAAAAAGGTTCGGACTTGTGTTTCAACAGGAACGCAGGTCTGAATCTCGAAAGATCATCAGAGAATGTAATGAAGTACAAGGAACCGGTCTTGGCATATGTAGACAGGGGACCTTACATACATCAACATGTATCAATCCCAAGAGTTCACCAACTCTTTCTCTGTTTCCAATAAACGGAGCTATGGTCATTTTATCTTTGTGACATGACTGGCAAGTTTCACAAGATGTAAGTTCAAACTGATTTAAATATGCATCTATATGTAACTTCAGCTAGTCGGGTCGCATTGATATGACCTAGTCTACAATGCCTCAAGAAGGATTCGTTCATTTCTGAACTCTTCCCCTTCTGTGTGTTCCGTATACTAAGAACTGTAGTTTGATTTAGAACATTAATGCTTTTAGATAACGTGCCTGAACCGATCAACTTTTGATATAGGAAATGTTCAAAACATTATCCAACAATACAAAATTATATCCTTTCTTTACTAATAAAGCGACCGATATGATTTTGTATATCAGGTTCGGTATCTAATAACATTCGTTCAGAATCAATGTATTGGTAATACAGGGTGACAGTGACCAACAGACTTGGCTGCAACACTTGCCCTGTTTTCTGCCTCATGAAACTTATCACCCGTTCTCAGTTCTCTACCTAGCTGTAGCCCTATGTAACAGATTACATATCTGGGATCCTGATCTGGTATTACATACCCAGGACGTAGAGGATACAGAGAAACAGTTCTGTATAATGAACATATCCGAAGATGATGCATAATCATGCACTCTCTTCGTTTGGGCGGCGTAGGAATTCTGGTATTCCCCTTATTTCCTGCTCTGTCTTATAACAATTATAAGTTGGAGCGGGACCAACGTTCCCCAGCTCAGTATAACAAGCGGGTTCGGTCAATATTCCGTATTATTATCTTGATTAAGGCGTGATATGGTCGCTACCTGGAGAGAGAGAGAAGAAAACACTCAGCGTGCGCTCTTGCAAGAATAGATTGGTTATTATTTTATCTAATCAGGATGGTTCCCACTGCTTTTTATCAAATCTTCCTTCAAACCCTAAAAGGAAAGACTAGCCGGGATTAATTACACACTACAAGTTCGCCAATCTTTCAGCCAGGCCAGTGTCGGTACTTTGAGGGAGGTCCCCCGTGCTTTCGCACGAACCTAATTAATGTAAACCTCATTTTCCCAGAGGCGTAGCCCCGTTGACACCTTTCTAGACACCTACTTGATCGGCTAATTGTAATGTATAAAACTCTCCCAGGAGTAACTCTTACTCGCAGCGGGTATCGGGATCCAACTATCTCATAGAAGGTATGCAATCTCATTGCAAATTTCAACACTTGAAATTCCCGATAATATTTTTTACCCCTAGCACCTATGACCTTGGCTAAGATCAACAAATCATAGGTACTAGTCAAGTTCTACCCGTCATTTCGTGATTAATTAGACCCACCCACATGACCCTTGGCTAAGGTCAACAAAGCCACATGACTGTCCTAACTAATCGCATCATATTCTGTGTAGGAAGACATCACTTAGCTACCGTACACTGTGCCTTGACTATGGTCAACAAACACAGCACGAATACTAAGTACTCTACTTCCAAAATGACGGAGGGTTGCGAATGGTTTTTGTGAAAACCTTTAACGCTTTGAACTTGATCTCGTTGCGGAATCAAATGGTTTTAAAATGGAGTGTTTTCGAGGCTTTTCTAGTTTTGCTAAAGGGGTCACTCCCGGTGAAGGGATCGTCGGCCCTTTCCTCGTCGAATGAGGTGCGGGATATATCATATATATCACTGTGCAAAGCGAAAACTAAAGAAGCGATCAAAGACAAACCGAGTGTGTAGCATCTGCCAGTTACTGCTAAAGGAGTCACTCCCGGTGAAGGGATCTCGGTCCTTTCCTCATCGAATAAGGTGCAGGATGTTCTATAATGAACACCGCGATGCAAAGCAAGAACTGTAGCTACCTGTTTTTATTTTGAAATTCGATTCCACAACATCAATTAGGTTTATTTTCTTTCATTAATCTCATTAATGAATATCCCATCATTCTGGTCCACCTAAACATCACAGATAAATATAACGTACGCTTATGCCATCCGCATTCGCCTCGATGTCCCGTCTGCACCGTTAGGTTAGGTAACTAAAGGCAGAGCGGGGCAGGGCTAGCGCGGGTGTAAAACATAAGTAACGTCTATATAATATATCATATATACTATATATAATATCTGTCATAGAACATCACATGATCACATCACAGATATCGCAGCAGAAGAAACATATGAAATATTGGATATACTAGGACGTCCGTGTTTTCAATACGAGCCAGTATAAAACACGGATTCCACGGTCGTGATGAATAGCCAAACCCACACCCCTAGACCCCTACGAGAGCGGCAAGCAACCCTACCAATTCTGGAGTTAGGAGACCCGGACTCGACTCCTCGAGTTGGTCTCCCACTGGACTCCAGAACCCGGTTACTTGTGCTCCCCTCCTTGGGTCTATCCTAGTGCGGAAAAGTAAATAATATACAATAGGTGACAACTTCCGCAACCTGGAAGCGCCCCAATAAAAGAATATTACATACAAGTTTTTACATTAATGAAAATGAAAAACACTCATCTCACATAAAAACCCCCGGCTATTCAAACACGACGATCCAATATAACATATCCAGCAACACATAACATCACAAGTCATCAACGTAAGTAAATATGCGCATCCCAATTGTCGTTGACATATAGCAACGAAACCGGCGATATCATATATTACACTTACGGTCACAGAAAAGAAAGTGTAAAACTACAACAGTTGGAATCCGCAATCTGCATAGACATCGCATGCCTAATCAAATGAATTCCTTAGACATCGCATGCCTAACAATTATAAACCCCGCATTTTAGTCTCAAAATCGAAAACACTTTTCAATATAAAGTCGGGCAATTCAACAAGATTCCCGACATCCTGATCAAATGCTCGTCGCAAACTTTAGTAGACGGCCGCACCCCCGATACCGTCGACGAAGTGCACCAAGGCGGAACACCGCTGCCGCGAGCACCCGAACGGATGCTTTCGGCGACGGGGTTCTCCTACAGTCACTTGGTCGGGGCTATGGAGTGAGGCTGTCTATTAAGTTTACCCGGCGAGTATCCGCGTACGCTACGTGATTGCGACGGACTTTTGATCACATCAAAATTCCGTGGCAACCGATCAAGTGAGACTAAACTGCTATGTTTATAATATTCATTCAATTATCTCATAACTACTTGTGAATTCCAATTATTGTATCCCATTCCAGATAAATAGAAAATGTTAAACTTTTCGATCGAACAGTCAAACACCCAAGTTTTCCCGATTCAGCTCAACACATGAAATAAGTCTAACAACATTCAGTTCGTGCCTCAGTACCAACGGTCCAGCCGTAGAAGGGTCAAGCCAACGCCTCACATGCGGCACGCCGTACTGCCCCAAACCCGAAGGTTCAAAGGGCAGTTCAAGACGGTCACATAATCGAGTTAAGGTTTGTTGTCTTCTAGAGGGTCCATCGCGTTACTTGCACTACTTAGAACGTCGTTAAACTACGGAAAAATCCAACACTTGGAAATTTCCCGACAGGGGAAAAGTTGGGTATTTATATCCGGTCGAACTTTTTAACATATCCATAAATTATCCGGAAAGCCACACAGACAAAATTTGATAACCCGATCGAATCATCCAAGCTCCAAAATACCCTGGAATATTCAACTCTTGAATAAATATTAAAATTATCCAGAAAATACAGGAGTCAAATATAACAATTACTGTGCAAAGAGGAGTCAAAGAGTCAACATTACGGCCGCGGAACCGCCGCGCCACGTGGGCTTAGGCCGCGGTTCCGCGGCGTTATGACGGAGTTAGTTCTCCGTTTTTCACAGTAATTCATAAAAAAGCCTGCTTAATTTTCAGCATATTTTTAATATGGAACAATCCAGATTTTTAAAAAATGGACAGAGAGCGTGTTTGGAATTGGGTTTCGGGTTCGTTCGGACTTCAAATTGCGTCTAGACTTCGCCTAAAGCTCTAGCTAGGCTCTGATACCACTGTAGGGTTCCTAGGCACTCTAATAAGGTCTCACAAGGCATCAACCATGCGAATTTCAAAAATTAACGGTGCCGAGAAACCCGACTACGGATCGTTGGCTAGAAAACTAGGCGAAAAGCAAACTAGTTAACACTTAACTACAAGTAAACGGAAATACAACCTTTGTAGATCCGGTCCTCCACCTCCACGGCTCCGTGATGAGGTCCTCTCCGCTGTTCAAATCAAATTCCCGGGCTCTAGCGTCGGCTTCATCGGAGAATAGGCGAGCTAGGTCGTCGATGTCCATGCCGAAGATGATCTACGTCGAGGCATCGCTAGATCAAGCTCCAACTTCACCAAGTCTAGAAAACTTTTGAAGGAAACACACTCTACTACTTGGCAAGAGGTAGAGGATGAAGAAATAGGAAGTGGGTTCACTTTAGAATTGGATTTCTCACTCTTTTTCTCACTTTGCCATTAAAGCTTTCAAGCTTTTTCTTGAAGTGAAGAAGAAGAAGAAGATGAAGAATATGATAAGTGTTAGAATAATTGAAAAAGAAAATAAAAGAATACTTATCATAATCAACCATGGTTAAGTGTTGAGACTAAACTCAAGTTAAGTGAATGGTTAGGTTAGGTATGAAGACAAAAATGGTGACTAAGTCAAAGCTTCATGAAGCTTCAACATATATCCAAATTAGCCACCATTTTCCTTTTGCCAAAAATGAATAAATAAATAAATAAATGAATAAGTAAAAACCCTAATCATCCACTTAACCATAGTTTAATACTTTACACTTAACCAAAAAGCATGCATCATCAAACATGATACAATCATGTGCACAAAATCATATCGCATATGCAATGCGCACACCCGAGTGAGAAAATCCATTTAAAGTGAACCAATACTAGTTAATGCAAAGTAATATATCAAATATATAATTATACATTAAATCATTAAATCAACACTTGATTTAACGATCCGGTCATATCGCATATAACCGACTAGTATCCTATGTATCGACTTATCGAATCAACCCTTGATTCGATAACTAGGTTATATAGCATACAACCATTCGATACATTCATCGCGAGAAAAGAATACGGTATCACATACACGCATTATTCTCGGTCCCGCACATATCTTATATGCGCTCCTATTTCGTTTCGCTTGAGCCAGGAAACCTCTGTGTAGGACTCTAAAGACTCGTCAATACGCCGGCAGCAGGCGATGATCATATCAAACACCCACAAGCCGCAAGCGATCTTCTAAACGTAACGGCCACCCGGGTATTGAGCGATCTGAAGATCGACGAGCAAGCCCGCTCACACTCCAGTGAATCCAACCAGTAACACTTACCGTACAGTCCGGTCTGATCGTCTGATATGTCGCATATCTCGCCTAGGGGTGGTAAACGTCAGACCCCAATAGCTTGATAAGTCGTGTCGATATGAGGTCTATAACAGTTCGAGAAACTACTGGTAACACTTACCAGTAAATCTCAGCAACCCTGGCCAGGGATTTCCGGTTATAGCCAATCGAACACAGCGCAACATCAACTCCCTATACCGGGAGAGACGAATCCCCTCCTATCGCTCATTGCCTCCATGTGACTCGGGACTGTACCCAAAAAACACCGTTTTGCACGCCCTCTTGGACGTGGTAAGGTGGAAATCAAAGTACAGTGGGAACCACACAAGACTCTATGACGATCTCGGGTCAACAGACTACTCTGTACCAGTGTCACCAGAGAACTGCCATCTGACGTAAGGTATAATACCATCTGGGAGTTCTCGGTGAGTCCGTCCAGTGTACCCAGTCTCCACTGAGCACCCGTATATCATCTCTGATGTCAAACACCAATGGTGTAACGTTGTGAAAATCGTTTTGGTGAAATTTCGGAAAATCGGTAAAATAAGGGGGTTTTCTGTAAAAAGTCAAAATACAAATATCTTTATTTTAAAATTAAATATAAATATTCTAGTTATGTAATTGCTAGTATTTGGTGTTTATTGAGCCACTGGTGAGATTTCAAAATTTCTGAAAATTTTTCCGAAATTAATTATTTTAATATTATTTTAAGCCGTCACTAATACATTTAATTCAGGAAAATTACAAACTGGAATGAGTTCAAACAAATTTTGTGCATCATGACACATTAAAGCAAAAGGTAACATGTGATGTTTGAAGTAAATGGGCTTGCTAACAGGGTTCCAGAAAATTAGGAAAAAAAGTTAAAATAGAAAAGAAAATAAATAATTATTGAAAAGAGATTAAAAGATGTATTAATTATTGATATTTCTACATCACTCTACACATTTCCCTCTCTCTTTTTTTTCTCCACCTCACTTGGCCGAGCTCACCATTTTGGGCTGTCCAAATTCTTCACTTGGTCCATTACAAATTGAATAGAAAAGGAAATTAAAGAATAAGGGGTAATAAGTGTGGAAACATCTACACACCTCCACACACACACATACTCCACTCTCTTTCTCCTCAAAATTTCGTGCCCTCCTCCCTACTTGTTGTTGCTGCTTCTACCTCTCTCATTTCTATCTAATTCCCTCTCAAAATTCATACAAATCCATTATCAAATCAACACAAATCCTATTAATTCCTTAATTAACCTTTAACCATCATTCTTTTGCCTAATCTAGCATGGATCTTGGAGATGGAAACCATTATTTTGGGAGGCTAAGTTTTCATGTTGATCCACATCACTTGAGGTATAAAATCCTAAACCATAATCAAATTGTTGTTTGCTTTATTAATCTAGCTTATTTGCAAAATTAGTTGTGGTTTCTATTTAAATCTTCAAAATTCAAGTTAGGGTTGTAAAATCAAGTTATAATTTTTATTAATTAATTAGGCTTATAATAACTAGTTTAACAATTTTAGAATGAGAAAATCTTGCACGGTTGTTGAATTGTAATTTGTTCATTCAAATTGTTTAAATTAAGTATTTTGCTAACTAGTTTTTTTATAAAACATAATTATTGGTGATATAAAATTCTAATTGAGGCTGTTATCACTAGATTGTGGTTTTAGTGAGGATATTAACTTGTTATTGGAATGGAAAACTTAGTTTGATCACTAGTTTCCTTTGATAATGGGAAAATAGTAAATAAATGCTACTATTTTGTAAACTAGATTTTGGAAATTTCTAAATAAAGGGGATTTAAAATATAATTATGGTTTCATTATATCATTATCATCATGAATTGTAGTTTAAGACATTAATCCATGTAAAATAATGTTTTGTGGTGGGATTGTGGTATTTTGCTTGAAAGATGTTGAAAATTTTTAAAGGGTTGCAAACTAGAAATTTTGTTAAAATGCAAATTTGTGTAATAAAAATATAATAAGGGGTTGTATAGTCTAGTTATGCTATTTGATGAGTTTTATGACCATTGGTTTCATTTAAATGTCAAGTTTTGAAGAAAAACGGTAAATTGACATTTTCGGGTTTTACGAAATTGGACGGTTTGATCGATTTTTAGAGTTTCGATGGATTTAATCATGTTTTATAATATAAGTAATGTGTTTTAAAACTACGTGTTATTTGTTGATGTTATCTCGATTCATCGGAGTTTGTACGCCGATATCGAGCGATATTTGGTTCTTTTGCGTGGACGGGACATAGGTTTTAACCTATGCCGGTTCACTGCGTCGTTTTGGCTTTGTCTGTGATTCAGTTTATGATATTATATGTGTTTGCGTATAGGTACCCCTCGCATGGACTTCGGACGAGGAAGAAGAGGAGGGCGACATCGTCTTCGGCAGACAAGGACCAGGTGAGTGGATGTATATCTACGGGGGGAAGTCGGGTGGATGGCGTTTAGCACCCCCGCAACGTAGAATAGGAATAATACTTATTGACATTAGGAAACCAGATGTGACCCTAGATTCTTAATCAGTAGGACTCTAGTATTGACCCTAGGCTGGACTAGACTGATTTAGGAAAACCATATCAGAGGATGAGTACCTTGGAAGAGGTTCGTAGGTGTCACGACCCGAAAGTACAGAACGTGACCGGCACTTAGATTACGAAGCGTCTAGAGGCGCCACGTAACCTAAGTAAGCCGAAGCCCAGAAATCTAAACCATAGAAGAAGAAGAAGAAGAAAAAGAAAACAAGTTTAAAAGAATCAGCAAATTTCCCAAAAATTTCGGCAGAGTCTCCTCTGTAAAAACTGGCCCCCAAATGGGCACAACAAGTATAATATACATAACAATAAAAAGTATCCCCAAACGGGAGCTAGCTCAATGCCAACAGGCGAAAACAACCACAACAGCACAATAATATACAACGCCAAAAGGCGAGGCTCAAAACTCAAAAGAAAACAAAACCACCAGATCAGAATAATACATGCGCGACTCTAAGGTCGAAATAAAAGACTGGTCCAATAAACTTATCAAGTTATACAAGTATGGTTGATGGAGCTTACTAGATACAAATGAATGAATAAAAGTACAATGGAGGTTCGGATACAAGTGAACCAACCTACCGTGCAAATCACCCTGAAAGAATAGATGTGCCAGCAAGCTGCCAGGGAAACCTGTACACCGAACCTATAATAAAATTTGGCACAACGGGGGTGAGTTGCCAACTCGTGAGTAGAAGACATCTACGAAAAGAAATCGAATGCACGACGCTATCCTAGGTCATAATAATACACTATAATATCCCAATCATCTAGTAATAGCAGGGTAAAACTAAGTGTAAGTGCAGATACTCCGTGCTTGTGTCAGTGCCTCATATAATACTAAGTCATATGAAATGAAATGCATGCACCATGAATGTAAAGTAACAAATCCTGAAATCCAGATATATATATATAAGAAATCTTTAGCTGTTATCATAGTAAAATGTGTATAAGAATCTGAAATCTCAACAATGAAATCCATGGAAATCCGTGTCAAGCGTCGACACTAACGTGTAAATCTCAAGTCTCATAGTCTCAATACCTCGGGCTCCGTCAGTCCGGATCGGCCCATCATCAAATCTCACGACAACGGTCGGTATCCTCCGGATATCCACCGCGCCAGACATCACCGGTAGGTAGCCTTCCCCTGCCAGGCTCATCGTCTACAACTCGATCTTCTTGCCCCGGGGTACCATACCGGGCCCACCATGTACCCGAGACGGTTCATCCACTCCTCGAATCGGGTCTCGAAATCCATCAGAAAACATGAAATCTCATGGTGGACGACACATACATCACGAGAAAACCGCATCTTATGTTTTTAAAAAGAGAGGAGGAGGAGAGAGAGAAGTTTTTACATATTCTTGCGGTTTTCCCCAAAATCCAGAAATCTCATAGAAATCCAAATCTCAAAATCATGAGTAACTGTATAATAAGTGTCGGCATATGCCCATAATACTGCATGATAACATGAAAATATGAATGCATGAATGTCTAAGCAATAAATATCATGTCTGTACTAATGTCAGAGAATAATCACAATATTATAGCGGTCTAGTTGTTAACTGATTCTATCCATAAAAGACAATATGATCTAAAGTGTACGTGACATAGCAATTACCGATGATGATGTGTGTGAGCCGGCAAATAAGTGTGCGTGGAGTATGCGCATCATCGGTAATAGTGCTGGTGTCCTAACAGGTAAAGTTTATACTGATTATAGCAACATATAAAAGAACATGCACCATGATGATTACAGTATGAATGCAAGACAGATGTGCATTATCCACCCCTCTGCGACATACGAGAACAACTATCACTATATGAATCGAACCTAAACTAGTGTCCATCTAACCTCCTAAGGAACTTAACCTAAGAAACTAGTCATTAAGAAACAAGAGTGTACCTAGGTCTGAATCAATATCTCTAATAGTCGGCGATCCAGCCTCAATAGCGTCACGTACGAAGTACGGCTTCCTCGAATCAAGAGTGCGGATCAATCATCATATATATGCCTCGTACGGTAAAATCCATCGTACGGCATCCCAATATTGGGGTACGGGTCAAGTATCTCCTAGGTGTCTCATTATTCGTATAATGTCATCACCAACACATCTCATGATCAAGGTGCTAAACTGTAATCGCCTACATCAATCATATATCATTGCCATCATAATAAGCATCATTAGTTTATCCTCAGAAATATCATGTCATATGTATCATATTGTGATTAAGTCATACTGATATCATATCGTCCTCAAGTCACACCTCTATGATATCGACATCAGGTCACACCTATATGATGTCGTAATCAAGTCATACATATCCCATATCGTGATCAATCACAGGTTACAGTCCGGGTACTATTTTAGAGTCCTATGTACCTCAATATCATCACTACCCCTTATAATTTAAGTATACATGTTCATTATCTTATCCTCTAATGATTCGCTAACACTTAATACGACTGTATTGCCAAAAATCACGGCATCAAGCCCAGTTACACTATTTCATCATACCTCGGATATCATATCACATCAATGAATCCCATATACGTGTTGTATATATATGTATATACGTATACCTAGTTCTATATATATACACACATACACGTATACCCCATGTCGAGTTTCAGTGTGTGCGTGTGTATGTTTCTATCTGAAACCTACGAACCTCTTCCAAGGTACTCATCCTCAGATATGGTTTCCTAAATCAGTCTAGTCCAGCCTAGGGTCAATACTAGGGTCCTACTGATTAAGAATCTAGGGTCACATCTGGTTTCCTAATGTCAATAAGTACTATTCCTATTCTACGTTGCGGGGGTGCTAAACGCCATCCACCCGACTTCCCCCCGTAGATATGCATCTACTCACCTGGTCCATGTCTGCCGAAGACGGTGTCGCCATCCTCCTCTTCATCGCCCGCAGTCCGCGTGAGGGGTACCTAAACGCAAACATATAAATAACATCGTAAACTGAATCACATACAAAAGTCAAAACGACGCAAGGAACAAGCATAGGTTAAAACCTCTGTCCCGTTCACGCAAAAGCACCAAATATCGCTCGATATCGGCGTACAAACTCCGATGGATCGAGATAAACATCAACAAATAACTCGTAGTTTTAAAACATATTACTTATATTATAAAACATGATTAAATCCATCGAAACCCTAAAATCCATCAAACCGTCCAATTTCGTAAAACCCGAAAATACCAATTTACCGTTTTTCATCAAAACATAACATTTAAATGAAACCAATGGTTATAAAACTCATTAAATAGCATAACTAGACTATACAAACCATTACTATATTTTTATTACACAAATTTGTATTAATTTGAAATTTCTAGTTTGCAGCCTTTAACAATTTTCAACATTTTTCAAGCAAAATACCACAATTCCACCACAAAACGTGATTTTGCATGAATTAATGTATTAAACCACAATTCATGATGATAATGATTTAATGAAACCATAAATTATATTTTTAATCTCATTTATTTAGGAATTTCTAAAATCTAGTTTACAAAATAGCAATTTTTATCACAATTTATTAATTATCAATAGAAACTAGCAATAAATTTAAGTTTCCATTCCACCAACAAGTTAATACCCTTATTAAGACCACAATCTAGTGTTACAAATATTAATTGAAATTTTATTTCACCAAAAATTATGTTTTATAGAAACCTAGTTAGCAAAATTCCTAATTTAAACAATTTTAAATGAAAAATTTACAATTCAACAACCATGCAAGATTTTCCAATTCTAAAAGTGTTAAACTAACTATTATAACCCTAATTATTTAATAAAAATCATAACTTGAATTTACAAACCCTAACTTGAATTTAAAAAATTGAACATAGAATTAATTCATTAAATCTAAACATGCTTAAAAGAAATATCTAATAACAAATAAACAAAAGAAGGAAAATTATACCTCCAAAATATAAAATCCAAACAAGAAAATGAGCCTCCAAAATGCATGCTTCCCATCTCCAAATTCCATATAAAAATGAGCAAGGAATAAAGGGTAGGAAATAAATAGGATTTTGTGGATTTTTAATTGAATTTTTAAAGGATTTTTGATGAATTTTGGAGCAAAATAAAATGAGGAAAATGGGGGCTACCATGGGGGGTGAGGCCGGCCATTTTTGGAGGTGAGGGAGAGAAGGAAGAGAGTGACAAAAGTTGTGTAGAAGTCTCCACCAAAATATCACTTCATTATGTCTTTTCATGCATTTATTTATTTTATTTTATTTCCTTACTATAGCAACTCAAGAAAGCTCTAGAAAAATGGAAAAATTTGCAAATAAATTTTGCATGATACACACTAAATTATAATATGTCATGGTTCATTTTTACAAATTAAATCATTCAAATTTTTAATTTACACTAATTTAGTGTAAAAATAAAACTTATGTTAATATTTAAAATAATTAATTTAGGAAAAATATATAATTAAACTAAAAATTTATAAGTGGCTAAATAAACACCATTTACTAGTATTTACATAATTAAAATATGTATTTTTGAAATTATAATGAAAAACAATCACGGTTTAATTTTACGAAAAATACATTTTATTTTACCGAAATTCATAAAATTCACTTAAACAATTTTATTCATTTAATTATTTATTTAATTATTTTTAAAACGTTAAAATCTTCCCCCCTTTAAGAAATTCGGTCCCCGAATTTAAATTAAAACTCCCCCTCCAAATATTAAAATATTTAGCAAACACTCAAATCGTCGGGGCTCCGAAACCATCAATACATAACTAAAATCAATTCCGTCAAGCATAACGCAATCATCGGAGTTATGGCGAGAATAAAATATCAAAACCCAGTATGAAAACTATCATAATATACATCAATCTATAACTTATATATAGTTCGCATCCTAGTAAAATCGCCTAAACATCATAATAAAGAAGCAAACAAAAACCCCTCTTGAAAATCGCCGTGCAATGTACGTATCACGGCATAAGTAGCGGACGTTTAATTTTTTTAAAAAAAATAGCTATATATATATATATCTTTTATTTGACATACACGTCCCGCCTGGTTACTAAATCAAATAATAATAATTATGAAAACATACTGCTCAAACTGAAATCAATCCCAATCACATCAATAAAATATCATGTGCGTCCGGTGCGCACTGAAATCGAAACAAAATACAGATACCACGAATACAGACAACAACAAAACTAAGTGCAACAGGTGTGCACTAAAAACATCTATCAAGTGCAACGGGCGTGCACGACTCAATATCAGGTGCATCTAATCTGCACAAAACCCCGATTTAGTGCATCTGGTGTGCACAAAATCGCATCAAGTGCGCCAAGTATGCGCAAGAATCCTAATCAGGTGCACATGGTGCATGAAAACATACATCGAATATCAAAATCGAAATCACAGCACAAAAATGCATGAAAACTAGGTCGAAACATATGTCAAAATCATGTGTAACCCCTATGCACGAAATCAAATCAAAAATCTCAAAATATATAAAACCAAATCAAGTGTACTGGGTGTGTACTAAACAACATCAATACAACTGATATATGAAACACAAATAGAATGAAATGAAGGTACACACATGAAATACCAATCGTAGAACAAAGTCCTCAAAATACCAAAATCCAATCAACGAAAATATGAAATTCAAATCACTAAATCACAATCGTAAACACTATCGTCAATATCCGCCTCTTTCCTCTGATGTCGATTGCTTCGAACTCGTCTCTTCGTAGCTGTGCTGACTGTGCTACCCACGGCAATACTCACATCTAGAGTCTCCCACGTAATCGATCCCTTCACCTGATATCCGGACTACATTAACTTTTCGATCGATCCATCAAAATCCCATAATTCCCCGAGAGCTCAACACTCAAGTACAGCTTAAAAATATCCGGTACATACCCCAGCATCGATGATCCAGCCGTAGAAGGGCAAACCCAAGCCTCACTAATGACACCGCGGAACTGCCGTAAACCCTAAGGTTCAAGGGCGTTCTCATGGTCATTATGTCGAGTTAGGGTTTCATTCTTCTAGAGGGTCCATCGAAATACCTGCATGTTCTTCCGAATACTTTAAACTTGGGAAAAATGGTTTTCTGATAATCGTTCGAACCCTTTAACTTCATCCGGACGGCATGTGAATACCCTTCGTCCGCACGCTAAGCAATACTTCAATCCTCAAGAATAACCAATATTCTAATGGTTATCGCATTCGAGCCGCAGCTCCCTCTGCCAGTGTGCCCGTGGTAACAGAAACCACCCTCCAACATTGACGAAGATAGATCAAAAGAACGAATGGAATACGGTGCAAACAATTGTACATCCTAAGGCTCCTTAAGCAGAGTAGCGTATCGTAAGTATGCCGCGGACCATACCCACGGTACATTACTCTACCTAAATCGCCTACTCCATCAACCAAGGGTCACCTAGACTTATACAAGGTTAAACCTAGCGCTCTGATACCAACTTTGTCACGACCCGAAAGTACAGAACGTGACCGGCACTTAGATTACGAAGCGTCTAGAGGCGCCACGTAACCTAAGTAAGCCGAAGCCCAGAAATCTAAACCATAGAAGAAGAAGAAGAAGAAAAAGAAAACAAGTTTAAAAGAATCAGCAAATTTCCCAAAAATTTCGGCAGAGTCTCCTCTGTAAAAACTGGCCCCCAAATGGGCACAACAAGTATAATATACATAACAATAAAAAGTATCCCCAAACGGGAGCTAGCTCAATGCCAACAGGCGAAAACAACCACAACAGCACAATAATATACAACGCCAAAAGGCGAGGCTCAAAACTCAAAAGAAAACAAAACCACCAGATCAGAATAATACATGCGCGACTCTAAGGTCGAAATAAAAGACTGGTCCAATAAACTTATCAAGTTATACAAGTATGGTTGATGGAGCTTACTAGATACAAATGAATGAATAAAAGTACAATGGAGGTTCGGATACAAGTGAACCAACCTACCGTGCAAATCACCCTGAAAGAATAGATGTGCCAGCAAGCTGCCAGGGAAACCTGTACACCGAACCTATAATAAAATTTGGCACAACGGGGGTGAGTTGCCAACTCGTGAGTAGAAGACATCTACGAAAAGAAATCGAATGCACGACGCTATCCTAGGTCATAATAATACACTATAATATCCCAATCATCTAGTAATAGCAGGGTAAAACTAAGTGTAAGTGCAGATACTCCGTGCTTGTGTCAGTGCCTCATATAATACTAAGTCATATGAAATGAAATGCATGCACCATGAATGTAAAGTAACAAATCCTGAAATCCAGATATATATATATAAGAAATCTTTAGCTGTTATCATAGTAAAATGTGTATAAGAATCTGAAATCTCAACAATGAAATCCATGGAAATCCGTGTCAAGCGTCGACACTAACGTGTAAATCTCAAGTCTCATAGTCTCAATACCTCGGGCTCCGTCAGTCCGGATCGGCCCATCATCAAATCTCACGACAACGGTCGGTATCCTCCGGATATCCACCGCGCCAGACATCACCGGTAGGTAGCCTTCCCCTGCCAGGCTCATCGTCTACAACTCGATCTTCTTGCCCCGGGGTACCATACCGGGCCCACCATGTACCCGAGACGGTTCATCCACTCCTCGAATCGGGTCTCGAAATCCATCAGAAAACATGAAATCTCATGGTGGACGACACATACATCACGAGAAAACCGCATCTTATGTTTTTAAAAAGAGAGGAGGAGGAGAGAGAGAAGTTTTTACATATTCTTGCGGTTTTCCCCAAAATCCAGAAATCTCATAGAAATCCAAATCTCAAAATCATGAGTAACTGTATAATAAGTGTCGGCATATGCCCATAATACTGCATGATAACATGAAAATATGAATGCATGAATGTCTAAGCAATAAATATCATGTCTGTACTAATGTCAGAGAATAATCACAATATTATAGCGGTCTAGTTGTTAACTGATTCTATCCATAAAAGACAATATGATCTAAAGTGTACGTGACATAGCAATTACCGATGATGATGTGTGTGAGCCGGCAAATAAGTGTGCGTGGAGTATGCGCATCATCGGTAATAGTGCTGGTGTCCTAACAGGTAAAGTTTATACTGATTATAGCAACATATAAAAGAACATGCACCATGATGATTACAGTATGAATGCAAGACAGATGTGCATTATCCACCCCTCTGCGACATACGAGAACAACTATCACTATATGAATCGAACCTAAACTAGTGTCCATCTAACCTCCTAAGGAACTTAACCTAAGAAACTAGTCATTAAGAAACAAGAGTGTACCTAGGTCTGAATCAATATCTCTAATAGTCGGCGATCCAGCCTCAATAGCGTCACGTACGAAGTACGGCTTCCTCGAATCAAGAGTGCGGATCAATCATCATATATATGCCTCGTACGGTAAAATCCATCGTACGGCATCCCAATATTGGGGTACGGGTCAAGTATCTCCTAGGTGTCTCATTATTCGTATAATGTCATCACCAACACATCTCATGATCAAGGTGCTAAACTGTAATCGCCTACATCAATCATATATCATTGCCATCATAATAAGCATCATTAGTTTATCCTCAGAAATATCATGTCATATGTATCATATTGTGATTAAGTCATACTGATATCATATCGTCCTCAAGTCACACCTCTATGATATCGACATCAGGTCACACCTATATGATGTCGTAATCAAGTCATACATATCCCATATCGTGATCAATCACAGGTTACAGTCCGGGTACTATTTTAGAGTCCTATGTACCTCAATATCATCACTACCCCTTATAATTTAAGTATACATGTTCATTATCTTATCCTCTAATGATTCGCTAACACTTAATACGACTGTATTGCCAAAAATCACGGCATCAAGCCCAGTTACACTATTTCATCATACCTCGGATATCATATCACATCAATGAATCCCATATACGTGTTGTATATATATGTATATACGTATACCTAGTTCTATATATATACACACATACACGTATACCCCATGTCGAGTTTCAGTGTGTGCGTGTGTATGTTTCTATCTGAAACCTACGAACCTCTTCCAAGGTACTCATCCTCAGATATGGTTTCCTAAATCAGTCTAGTCCAGCCTAGGGTCAATACTAGGGTCCTACTGATTAAGAATCTAGGGTCACATCTGGTTTCCTAATGTCAATAAGTACTATTCCTATTCTACGTTGCGGGGGTGCTAAACGCCATCCACCCGACTTCCCCCCGTAGATATGCATCTACTCACCTGGTCCATGTCTGCCGAAGACGGTGTCGCCATCCTCCTCTTCATCGCCCGCAGTCCGCGTGAGGGGTACCTAAACGCAAACATATAAATAACATCGTAAACTGAATCACATACAAAAGTCAAAACGACGCAAGGAACAAGCATAGGTTAAAACCTCTGTCCCGTTCACGCAAAAGCACCAAATATCGCTCGATATCGGCGTACAAACTCCGATGGATCGAGATAAACATCAACAAATAACTCGTAGTTTTAAAACATATTACTTATATTATAAAACATGATTAAATCCATCGAAACCCTAAAATCCATCAAACCGTCCAATTTCGTAAAACCCGAAAATACCAATTTACCGTTTTTCATCAAAACATAACATTTAAATGAAACCAATGGTTATAAAACTCATTAAATAGCATAACTAGACTATACAAACCATTACTATATTTTTATTACACAAATTTGTATTAATTTGAAATTTCTAGTTTGCAGCCTTTAACAATTTTCAACATTTTTCAAGCAAAATACCACAATTCCACCACAAAACGTGATTTTGCATGAATTAATGTATTAAACCACAATTCATGATGATAATGATTTAATGAAACCATAAATTATATTTTTAATCTCATTTATTTAGGAATTTCTAAAATCTAGTTTACAAAATAGCAATTTTTATCACAATTTATTAATTATCAATAGAAACTAGCAATAAATTTAAGTTTCCATTCCACCAACAAGTTAATACCCTTATTAAGACCACAATCTAGTGTTACAAATATTAATTGAAATTTTATTTCACCAAAAATTATGTTTTATAGAAACCTAGTTAGCAAAATTCCTAATTTAAACAATTTTAAATGAAAAATTTACAATTCAACAACCATGCAAGATTTTCCAATTCTAAAAGTGTTAAACTAACTATTATAACCCTAATTATTTAATAAAAATCATAACTTGAATTTACAAACCCTAACTTGAATTTAAAAAATTGAACATAGAATTAATTCATTAAATCTAAACATGCTTAAAAGAAATATCTAATAACAAATAAACAAAAGAAGGAAAATTATACCTCCAAAATATAAAATCCAAACAAGAAAATGAGCCTCCAAAATGCATGCTTCCCATCTCCAAATTCCATATAAAAATGAGCAAGGAATAAAGGGTAGGAAATAAATAGGATTTTGTGGATTTTTAATTGAATTTTTAAAGGATTTTTGATGAATTTTGGAGCAAAATAAAATGAGGAAAATGGGGGCTACCATGGGGGGTGAGGCCGGCCATTTTTGGAGGTGAGGGAGAGAAGGAAGAGAGTGACAAAAGTTGTGTAGAAGTCTCCACCAAAATATCACTTCATTATATCTTTTCATGCATTTATTTATTTTATTTTATTTCCTTACTATAGCAACTCAAGAAAGCTCTAGAAAAATGGAAAAATTTGCAAATAAATTTTGCATGATACACACTAAATTATAATATGTCATGGTTCATTTTTACAAATTAAATCATTCAAATTTTTAATTTACACTAATTTAGTGTAAAAATAAAACTTATGTTAATATTTAAAATAATTAATTTAGGAAAAATATATAATTAAACTAAAAATTTATAAGTGGCTAAATAAACACCATTTACTAGTATTTACATAATTAAAATATGTATTTTTGAAATTATAATGAAAAACAATCACGGTTTAATTTTACGAAAAATACATTTTATTTTACCGAAATTCATAAAATTCACTTAAACAATTTTATTCATTTAATTATTTATTTAATTATTTTTAAAACGTTAAAGTAGGTTTCAGTTAGAAACACACCCACGCACACACTGAAACTCGATATGGGTACGTGTATGTGTATATATATAGAACTAGGTATAGGTATATACATATATATACAACACGTATAAGTGATTCATTGATGTGATATGATATCCGAGGTATGATGAAACAGTATAACTGGGCTTGATGCCGTGATTCTTGACTATACAGTCGTAGTAAAGTGTTAGAGGATCATTAGAGAATGAGATAATGAACATGAATATATAAATTATAAAGAGTGGTGGTGATATTGATGTACATGGGACGCTAGAATAGTACCCGGACTGTAACTTGTGACTGATTACGATATGATATATGTATAACTTGATTACGACACTATATTGGTGTGACCTGACGCCGATATCATATAAGTATGACTTAATCACAATATGATACATATGACATTATACGAATGAGGAGACACCTAGGAGATACTTGACCGTACCCCGATATTGGGATGCCGTACGATGGATTTTACCGTACGAGGCTTAGATTTGATGATTGATCCGCACTCTTGATTCGAGGAAGCCGTACTACGTACGTGACGCTATTGAGGCGGGATCGCCGACTATTAGAGATAATGATTCAGACCTTAGGTAGACTCTAGTTTCTTACTGACTAGTCTATTAGGTTAGTTCCTTAGGATGTTAGATGGACACTGGTTTAGGTTCGACTCACATAGTGGTAGTTGTACTCGTATCTCGCAGAGGAGTGGATAATGCACATCTGTATTTACATTCATGCTGTAATCATCATGGTGCATGTTCTTTTATATGTTGCTATAATCAATATAAACTTTACCTGTTAGGACACCAGCACCATTACCGATGATGCACATATTCCACGCACACTTATTTGCCGGCTCACACACATCATCATCGGTAATTGCTATGTCACGTACACTTTAGATCATATTATCTTTTAGTGATAGAATCAGTTAACAACTAAACCGATATAATATTGTGATCACTCTCTGATGATAAGTATAAGACATGATATTCATTACTTAGACATTCATGCATTCATATTTTCGTGTTATCATGCAGTATTATGGGCATATGCCGACACTTATCATATAGTTACTCATGATTTTGAGATTTGGATTTCTATGAGATTTCTGGATTTTTGGGGAAAACCGCAAAGATATATAAAAACTTCTCTCTCTCTCTCCTCTTCTCTTTTTAAAATAAGATGCGGTTTTCTCGTGATGTATGTGTCGTCCACCATGAGTATTTCATGTTTTCTGATGGATTTCGAGACCCGATTCGAGGAGTGGATGAACCGTCTCGGGTACATGGTGGGCCCGGTATGGTACCCCGGGGCAAGAAGATCGAGTTGTAGACGATGAGCCTGGCAGGGGAAGGCTACCTACCGGTGATGTCTGGCGCGGCGGATATCCGGAGGATACCGACCGTTGTCGTGGGATTTGATGATATGGGCCGATCCGGACTGACGGAGCCCGACATATTGAGACTTGAGGTTACATGTGTTGTGTCGATGCTTGACATGGATTTCCATGGATTTCATTGTTGAGATTTCAGATGCTTATACACACTTTACTATGATAACAGCTAAAGGTTCTCATACATATATATCTGGATTTCAGGATTTATTACTTTACATTCATGGTGCATGCATTTCATTTCATATGACATAGTACTATATGAGGCACGGACACGACACGGAGTATTTGCACTTATACGTAGTATTACCCTGCTATTACTAGATATTTGGGATATAATAGTGTATTATTATGACCTAGGATAGCGTCGTGCATTCGATTTCTTTTCGTAGATGTCTTCTACTCACGAGTTGGCAACTCACCCCCGTTGTGCCAAATTCTTTCCAGGTGCGATGTACAGGTTTCCTTTGGCAGTTGCTGGCACATCATTTTCATTTCGGGTGATTTGCACGGTAGGTTGGTTCATTTGTATCTGAACCGCCGTTGTATTTTTATTATTTCATTTGTATCTAGAAAGCTCCATCAACCATATTTGTATTACTTGATAAGTTTATTGGACCAGTTGTTTATTTCGACCTTAGAGTCGCGCATGTGTTATTCTGATCTGGTGGTTTTTGTTTTCTTTTGAGATTTGAGCCTCGCCCTTTTGCGTTGTATATTATTGTGATTGTTGTGGTTGTCTCCGCCTGTTGGCGTTGAGCTAGCACCCGTTTGGGGATCTTTTTTATTGTTTATTCATATTATACTTGTTGTACCCGTTTGGGGGCCAGTTTTTACAGAGGAGACTCTGCCGAAATTTTCGGTAAAATTTGCTGATGTTTTTATACTTGTTTTCTTTTCTTTTCTTCTTTTTCTTCTTTTATGGTTTAGATTTCTGGGCTTCGGCTTACTTAGGTCACGTGGCGCCTCTAGACGCTTCGTAATCTAAGTGCCGGTCACGTTCCGTACTTCCGGGTCGTGACAAAGTTGGTATCAGAGCGCTAGGTTTAACCCTGTATAAGTCTAGGTGACTCTTGGTTGATGGAGTAGGCGATTAGGTAGAGTAACGTACCGTGGGTATGGTCCGCGGCATACTTACGATACGCTACTCTGCTTAAGAAGCCTTTGGATATACATTGTTTGCACCGTATTTCATTCGTTCTTTTGATCTATCTTCGTCAATGTTGGAGGGTGGTTTCTGTTACCACGGGCACACTGGCAGAGGGAGCTGCGGCTCGAATGCGATAACCATTAGAGTATTGGATATTCTTGAGGATTGAAGCATTGCTTAGCGTGCGGACGAAGGGTATTCACATGCCGTCCGGATGAAGTTAAAGGGTTCGAACGATTATCAGAAAACCATTTTCCCTAAGTTTAAAGTATTCGGAAGAACATGCAGGTATTTCGATGGACCCTCTAGAAGAATGAAACCCTAACTCGACATAATGACCACGAGAACGCCCTTGAACCTTAGGGTTTACGGCAGTTCCGCTGTGCCATTAGTGAGGCTTGGGTTTGCCCTTCTACAACTGGATCATCGATGCTGGGGTATGTACCGGATATTTTTAAACTGTACTTGAGTGTTGAGCTCTCGGGGAATTATGGGATTTTGATGGATCGATCGAGAAGTTTAATGTAGTCCGGATATCAAGTGAAGGGATCGACTATGTGGGAGACTCTAAACATGAGTATTGCCGTTGGTAGCGCAGTCAGCACACCTATGAAAGAACGAGTTCGAAGCGGTCGACATCAGAGGAAAGAGGCGCACATTGACGATAGTGTTTACGATTGTGATTTAGTGATTTGAATTTCCTATTTTCGTTGATTGGATTTTTGTATTTTGAGGACTTTGTTCTACGATTGGTATTTCCTGTGTGTACCTTCATTCTATCTGTGTTCCATATATCAGTTGTATTGATGTGGTTTAGTACGCACCCAGTACACTTGATTTGGTTTTATATATTTTGAGATTTTGATTTAATTTCGTGCATATGGGTTACACATGATTTGATATATGCTTCGACCTAGTTTTTATCCATTTTCGTACTGTGATTCGAGTCTGATATCCGGTGTATGTTTTCGTGCTCCATGTTCACCTGATTAGGATTCTTGCGCATACTTGGCGCACTTGATGCGATTTTGTGCACACCAGATGCACTAAATCGGGGTTTTGTGCAGATTAGATGCACCTGATATTAGAGTCGTGCACACCCGTTGCACTTGACAGATGTTTTTGGTGCACACCTGTTGCACTTAGTTTGGTTTTTGTGTGTATTCGTGGCATCTGTATTTGGTTTCGATTTCAGTGCGCACCGGACGCACATGACATTTTTATGATGTGATTGGGATTGATTTCAGTTTAAGCAGTATGTTTTTATAATCATTACTATTGATTTAATAACCAGGCGGGACGCGTATGTTAAATAAAAGATATATATATAGCTATTTTTTTAAAAAATTAAACGTCCGCTACTTAGACCGTGACACGTGCATTGCACGGCGATTTTCAAGAAGGGGTTTTTGTATGCTGCTTTATTATGATGATTCGGCGATTTTACTAGGATGCGAACTATATATAAGTTATAGATTGATGTATATTATGATGGTTTTCACATTGGGTTATGATATTTCATTATCGCCATAACTCCGATGATTGCGTCATTCTTGACGGAGTTGATTTTTGTTATGTATTAATGATTTCGGAGCCCCGACGATTTGAGTATTTTGATAAATGTTTTAGTATTTGGAGGGGGAGTTTTAATTTAAATTCGGGGACCGAATTTCTTTAAGGGGGGAAGATTGTAACGTTGTGAAAATCGTTTTGGTGAAATTTCGGAAAATCGGTAAAATAAGGGGGTTTTCTGTAAAAAGTCAAAATACAAATATCTTTATTTTAAAATTAAATATAAATATTCTAGTTATGTAATTGCTAGTATTTGGTGTTTATTGAGCCACTGGTGAGATTTCAAAATTTCTGAAAATTTTTCCGAAATTAATTATTTTAATATTATTTTAAGCCGTCACTAATACATTTAATTCAGGAAAATTACAAACTGGAATGAGTTCAAACAAATTTTGTGCATCATGACACATTAAAGCAAAAGGTAACATGTGATGTTTGAAGTAAATGGGCTTGCTAACAGGGTTCCAGAAAATTAGGAAAAAAAGTTAAAATAGAAAAGAAAATAAATAATTATTGAAAAGAGATTAAAAGATGTATTAATTATTGATATTTCTACATCACTCTACACATTTCCCTCTCTCTTTTTTTTCTCCACCTCACTTGGCCGAGCTCACCATTTTGGGCTGTCCAAATTCTTCACTTGGTCCATTACAAATTGAATAGAAAAGGAAATTAAAGAATAAGGGGTAATAAGTGTGGAAACATCTACACACCTCCACACACACACATACTCCACTCTCTTTCTCCTCAAAATTTCATGCCCTCCTCCCTACTTGCTGTTGCTGCTTCTACCTCTCTCATTTCTATCTAATTCCCTCTCAAAATTCATACAAATCCATTATCAAATCAACACAAATCCTATTAATTCCTTAATTAACCTTTAACCATCATTCTTTTGCCTAATCTAGCATGGATCTTGGAGATGGAAACCATTATTTTGGGAGGCTAAGTTTTCATGTTGATCCACATCACTTGAGGTATAAAATCCTAAACCATAATCAAATTGTTGTTTGCTTTATTAATCTAGCTTATTTGCAAAATTAGTTGTGGTTTCTATTTAAATCTTCAAAATTCAAGTTAGGGTTGTAAAATCAAGTTATAATTTTTATTAATTAATTAGGCTTATAATAACTAGTTTAACAATTTTAGAATGAGAAAATCTTGCACGGTTGTTGAATTGTAATTTGTTCATTCAAATTGTTTAAATTAAGTATTTTGCTAACTAGTTTTTTTATAAAACATAATTATTGGTGATATAAAATTCTAATTGAGGCTGTTATCACTAGATTGTGGTTTTAGTGAGGATATTAACTTGTTATTGGAATGGAAAACTTAGTTTGATCACTAGTTTCCTTTGATAATGGGAAAATAGTAAATAAATGCTACTATTTTGTAAACTAGATTTTGGAAATTTCTAAATAAAGGGGATTTAAAATATAATTATGGTTTCATTATATCATTATCATCATGAATTGTAGTTTAAGACATTAATCCATGTAAAATAATGTTTTGTGGTGGGATTGTGGTATTTTGCTTGAAAGATGTTGAAAATTTTTAAAGGGTTGCAAACTAGAAATTTTGTTAAAATGCAAATTTGTGTAATAAAAATATAATAAGGGGTTGTATAGTCTAGTTATGCTATTTGATGAGTTTTATGACCATTGGTTTCATTTAAATGTCAAGTTTTGAAGAAAAACGGTAAATTGACATTTTCGGGTTTTACGAAATTGGACGGTTTGATCGATTTTTAGAGTTTCGATGGATTTAATCATGTTTTATAATATAAGTAATGTGTTTTAAAACTACGTGTTATTTGTTGATGTTATCTCGATTCATCGGAGTTTGTACGCCGATATCGAGCGATATTTGGTTCTTTTGCGTGGACGGGACATAGGTTTTAACCTATGCCGGTTCACTGCGTCGTTTTGGCTTTGTCTGTGATTCAGTTTATGATATTATATGTGTTTGCGTATAGGTACCCCTCGCATGGACTTCGGACGAGGAAGAAGAGGAGGGCGACATCGTCTTCGGCAGACAAGGACCAGGTGAGTGGATGTATATCTACGGGGGGAAGTCGGGTGGATGGCGTTTAGCACCCCCGCAACGTAGAATAGGAATAATACTTATTGACATTAGGAAACCAGATGTGACCCTAGATTCTTAATCAGTAGGACTCTAGTATTGACCCTAGGCTGGACTAGACTGATTTAGGAAAACCATATCAGAGGATGAGTACCTTGGAAGAGGTTCGTAGGTTTCAGTTAGAAACACACCCACGCACACACTGAAACTCGATATGGGTACGTGTATGTGTATATATATAGAACTAGGTATAGGTATATACATATATATACAACACGTATAAGTGATTCATTGATGTGATATGATATCCGAGGTATGATGAAACAGTATAACTGGGCTTGATGCCGTGATTCTTGACTATACAGTCGTAGTAAAGTGTTAGAGGATCATTAGAGAATGAGATAATGAACATGAATATATAAATTATAAAGAGTGGTGGTGATATTGATGTACATGGGACGCTAGAATAGTACCCGGACTGTAACTTGTGACTGATTACGATATGATATATGTATAACTTGATTACGACACTATATTGGTGTGACCTGACGCCGATATCATATAAGTATGACTTAATCACAATATGATACATATGACATTATACGAATGAGGAGACACCTAGGAGATACTTGACCGTACCCCGATATTGGGATGCCGTACGATGGATTTTACCGTACGAGGCTTAGATTTGATGATTGATCCGCACTCTTGATTCGAGGAAGCCGTACTACGTACGTGACGCTATTGAGGCGGGATCGCCGACTATTAGAGATAATGATTCAGACCTTAGGTAGACTCTAGTTTCTTACTGACTAGTCTATTATGTTAGTTCCTTAGGATGTTAGATGGACACTGGTTTAGGTTCGACTCACATAGTGGTAGTTGTACTCGTATCTCGCAGAGGAGTGGATAATGCACATCTGTATTTACATTCATGTTGTAATCATCATGTTGCATGTTCTTTTATATGTTGCTATAATCAATATAAACTTTACCTGTTAGGACACCAGCACCATTACCGATGATGCACATATTCCACGCACACTTATTTGCCGGCTCACACACATCATCATCGGTAATTGCTATGTCACGTACACTTTAGATCATATTATCTTTTAGTGATAGAATCAGTTAACAACTAAACCGATATAATATTGTGATCACTCTCTGATGATAAGTATAAGACATGATATTCATTACTTAGACATTCATGCATTCATATTTTCGTGTTATCATGCAGTATTATGGGCATATGCCGACACTTATCATATAGTTACTCATGATTTTGAGATTTGGATTTCTATGAGATTTCTGGATTTTTGGGGAAAACCGCAAAGATATATAAAAACTTCTCTCTCTCTCTCCTCTTCTCTTTTTAAAATAAGATGCGGTTTTCTCGTGATGTATGTGTCGTCCACCATGAGTATTTCATGTTTTCTGATGGATTTCGAGACCCGATTCGAGGAGTGGATGAACCGTCTCGGGTACATGGTGGGCCCGGTATGGTACCCCGGGGCAAGAAGATCGAGTTGTAGACGATGAGCCTGGCAGGGGAAGGCTACCTACCGGTGATATCTGGCGCGGCGGATATCCGGAGGATACCGACCGTTGTCGTGGGATTTGATGATATGGGCCGATCCGGACTGACGGAGCCCGACATATTGAGACTTGAGGTTACATGTGTTGTGTCGATGCTTGACACGGATTTCCATGGATTTCATTGTTGAGATTTCAGATGCTTATACACACTTTACTATGATAACAGCTAAAGGTTCTCATACATATATATCTGGATTTCAGGATTTATTACTTTACATTCATGGTGCATGCATTTCATTTCATATGACATAGTACTATATGAGGCACGGACACGACACGGAGTATTTGCACTTATACGTAGTATTACCCTGCTATTACTAGATATTTGGGATATAATAGTGTATTATTATGACCTAGGATAGCGTCGTGCATTCGATTTCTTTTCGTAGATGTCTTCTACTCACGAGTTGGCAACTCACCCCCGTTGTGCCAAATTCTTTCCAGGTGCGATGTACAGGTTTCCCTTGGCAGTTGCTGGCACATCATTTTCATTTCGGGTGATTTGCACGGTAGGTTGGTTCATTTGTATCTGAACCGCCGTTGTATTTTTATTATTTCATTTGTATCTAGAATGCTCCATCAACCATATTTGTATTACTTGATAAGTTTATTGGACCAGTTGTTTATTTCGACCTTAGAGTCGCGCATGTGTTATTCTGATCTGGTGGTTTTTGTTTTCTTTTGAGATTTGAGCCTCGCCCTTTTGCGTTGTATATTATTGTGATTGTTGTGGTTGTCTCCGCCTGTTGGCGTTGAGCTAGCACCCGTTTGGGGATCTTTTTTATTGTTTATTCATATTATACTTGTTGTACCCGTTTGGGGGCCAGTTTTTACAGAGGAGACTCTGCCGAAATTTTCGGTAAAATTTGCTGATGTTTTTATACTTGTTTTCTTTTCTTTTCTTCTTTTTCTTCTTTTATGGTTTAGATTTCTGGGATTCGGCTTACTTAGGTCACGTGGCGCCTCTAGACGCTTCGTAATCTAAGTGCCGGTCACGTTCCGTACTTCCGGGTCGTGACAAATGGATATGGGATCATCCATCGCCCATCTGTATGGGTCGAGAAGGTATACGCTAGTCTACTCTGGTATATCGATGCCCCGTCTCGATACACCCACGACTAGGGACTTTGAAGGATGTACTTATGGACTACCATGTCCCCACTAGTATGATCCGCATCATAGTCCAGGTAGTCAAGTACAGATCCTAAGGGCTTTACCAACATGTAACAGGGAGACAATCAATGTACACGTTAAGGTAAAGATTAACCAGATAGCATACTATCATGTCGAGCAAGAAATTCCTCCCTATATATGTCCCAGCATCCACTACAATATACATCCTATGTATAGTAATGGCCTCTTGGGCATACATATAACTAACAATCTCCCACTTGCACTAGGGCCATCTGATAACAGTGGTTGCAGTATCTCATACTCAACCATCCCATAAAAGTCTCTCTCTGGGAACAGGCCTTTGTGAGTGGATCCGCTGTGTTGTCCTCTGAGTCTACTCTCCTAACCTCGATCTCCCTGGAGATCAACCATCTCCATGATCAGGTGACACTGCCTTAGAATATGTCTGGATCACTGATGGGACGGATGTTCCTTGGCATAAGCCAAAACTCCATTGTCACACAATGGGAGGAACTAAGTTCATCTCATGAACAAATATACATCCAGACTGCCTCTTTGGTAGCATCTTAAGTAGCGATGTATCGAGCCTTTATCGTCTAGTATGCCACGGTATCTAGCTTGAAACTCTTCCATCATACCGTCCCTTTACTGAGGGTAAAGACAATGCCTGTGACTGACATTCAGTCGTCTTTATCACCCTGGAAACCTTCCAGTGATTCTCCCGAGGATCGGTTGATACCATCTCACTACTACTAGTGAGAATCCTAACATCCATTTAGATCTATCTCATAGATCCAAATCCCAGGATTTAGGAGGTATCATTTTGATCCTATATGGAGAATTATTGTGATAAACGGAGATTGATCGAGCGTAGCATAGGAAACTCTTTCCCTATCAAGAGTATATCATCCACGTACTCTACGAGGATCGTCACCATACTCCCTACTACCTTTTTGTTTATACAAGGTTCATCTACCATTTTGATGATGTCAACTTCTTTGACTACTTCATCAAAACAGATGTTCCAACTCCGCGATGCCTGCTTTATCTTATAAAGCATCTTGTACACGTTTCCGCTGCTCCCACTGTCTACGAAGCCCTCTGGCTGTGTACTTATAGACGTTCTCTTCTAAAACATCATTTAGAAAAGATGTCATGACACCCAACCGCCAGATATCGTAGTCATGGTATGTAGCCGTGGCAAGTAGGATCTGGATGGACTTAAGCATAGCTACTTGAAAAGGTTTCATCATTATCCACGCCTGGTCGATGACGAAAAGCTTTAACAAGTCTAGCTTTGAAAGTCTCAACTTTTCCATATACACCAAGTAATCTTCTCAAGATATACTTGCTGCTGATGGGGATTTAAACCTTCAGTTATAGCAACCAAAGTCCATACTTTGTTGGTGTATATGGATTCCATCTCAGATCGCTAAGCATCCAGCCATTCTGATAGAGTCTTACTCCTGATGGCCAGCTCGAAACTAGTTGGGTCATCATCTCATGATGCAATCCTCGCTCCCACTGTCATAGAGAAACAGAAGTAACTCTCAGGTGGGTGAGAAACCCTACTAGATCGGCGGAGAGGCTGAGGTTCGTTGGTAACTATTGAACCCTTTGGTTCTTTCAAATCATGAGCTGCAGTTTGTATAGCTGGAACATTTCCAGTTCTACATAACAGACCTTGCCTCGAGCTTGTCCGGATTTTGTTTTTAAGTCATAGGCTGGACAACCCCAAATCTTAACTAACTTAAGAGATGGGCTCTTCCCTTATCATATCACATATGAAGTGGTAGGCACCTGATTTGATTCGAACCCTATTCAATAGGTATGCAGCTTCTCAAGTGCATAACTCCCAAAAGGAAATAGGTAACTCAGTATTACTCATCATAGAGCACACCTTATCATATAGGGTGTGATTGCTCCGCCCCGATGTACCATCGTGCTATGGTGTATACGGATGAATAATGCTGAGAGAGAATCTCATTCTCCTTTAGAATAATCCAGGATTTCCGTGCTCAAGTATTCTCCTCCTTGATCTCATCAAAGGACATAATACTTATACCCGTATTTTGGTTCTCTACTTCTAACTTATATTCTGTGAATATCTCAAAAAGGTTCGGACTTGTGTTTCAACAGGAACGCAGGTCTGAATCTCGAAAGATCATCAGAGAATGTAATGAAGTACAAGGAACCGGTCTTGGAATATGTAGACAGGGGACCTTACATACATCAACATGTATCAATCCCAAGAGTTCACTAACTCTTTCTCTGTTTCCAATAAACGGAGCTATGGTCATTTTATCTTTGTGACATGACTGGCAAGTTTGACAAGATGTAAGTTCAAACTGATTTAAATATGCATCTATATGTAACTTCAGCTAGTCGGGTCGCATTGATATGACCTAGTCTACAATGCCTCAAGAAGGATTCGTTCATTTCTGAACTCTTCCCCTTCTGTGTGTTCCGTATACTAAGAACTGTAGTTTGATTTAGAACATTAATGCTTTTAGATAACGTGCCTGAACCGATCAACTTTTGATATAGGAAATGTTCAAAACATTATCCAACAAGAGCGCACGCTGAGTGTTTTCTTCTCTCTCTCTCCTGGTAGCGACCATGTCACGCCTTAATCAAGATAATAATACGGATGTATTGACCGAACCCGCTTGTTATACTGAGCTGGGGAACGTTTGTCCCGCTCCAACTTATAATTGTTATAAGACAGAGCAGGAAATTGGGGAATACCAGATTTCCCGTGCCGTCCAAACGAAGAAAGTGCATGATGATGCATCTTCTTCGGGTGTGTTCATTATAAAGAACTGTTACTCAGTATCCTTTACGTCCTGAGTATGTGATACCGGATCAGGATCCCGCATATGTAATCTGTTACATGGGCTACAGATAGGTAAAGAATAGAGAACGGGTGATAAGTTTCATGAGGCAGAAAACGGGGCAAGTGTTGCAGCCAAGTCTGTTGGTCACTGTCACCCTGTATTACAAATACATTAATTCTGAACGATTGTTATTAGATACCGAACCTGATATACAAAATCATATCAGTCTCTTTATCAGTAAAGAAATGATAAAATTTTGTATTGTTGGATAATGTTTTGAACATTTCCTATATCAAAAGTTGATCGGTTCAGGCACGTTATCTAAAAGCATTGATGTTCTAAATCAAACTACAGTTCTTAGTATACGGAACACACACAAGTGGAAGAGTTCAGAAATGAACGAATCCTTCTTGAGGTATTGTAGACTAGGTCATATCAATGCGACCTGACTAGCTGAAGTTACATATAGATGCATATTTAAATTAGTTTGAATTTACATCTTGTGAAACTTGCCGGTCATGTCACAGAGATTTGATGACCATAGCTCTGTTTATTGGAAGCAGAGAAAGAGATATTGAACTCTTGGGATGATTCATGTTGATGTATGAAGGTCCCCTGGCTACACATGCCAAGACCGGTTCTTTGTACTTCATTACATTCTCTGATGATCTCTCAAGATTCAGATATATGTTCCTGTTGAAACACAAGTCCGAACCTTTTCAGATATTCACAGAATATAAGTTAGAAGTAGAGAACCATAACGGGTATAAGTATTATGTCCTTTGATGTGATCAAGGAGGAGAATACTTGAGCATGGGATCCCTGGACTATTTTAAAGGAGAATGAGATTCTCTCTCAGCATTACTCCTCCGTATACACCACAGCACGTCGGTGTATCGGGGCGGAGCAAACACACCCTATTTGATATGGTGCGCTCTATAATGAATACTACTGAGTTTCCTATTTCGATAACTAGGTTATATCGCATACAACCAATCGATACATTCAAACACGTCCGGTCTGTTCGTCTGATATGTCGCATATATCGTCTAGGGGTGGTAAACGTCAGACCCCAATAACTCGATAAGTCGTGTCGATATGAGGCTCATAACAGGTCGAGAAACTACTGGTAACACTTACCAGTAAATCCCTAAAACTGCCTTGGCCAAGGACTTCCTGTTACAGCCAATCGAACACTGCGCAACATCAACTCCCTATACCGGGAGAGACGAACCCCTCCTATCGCTCATTGCCTCCATGTAATTCGGGATTGTACCCAAAAGCCACCTTTTTGCATGCCCTCTTGGACGTGGTTTGATGGAAATCAAAGCACAGTGGGAATCACACAAGACTCTATGACGATCTCGGGTCTACAGACTAACCTGTACCAGTGTCACCAGAGAACTGCCATCTGACGTAAGGTATAATACCATCTGGGAGTTCTCGGCGAGTCCGTCCAGTGTACCCAGTCTCCACTGAGCACCCGTATATCATCTCTGATGTCAAACACCAATGGATATGGGATCATCCATCGCCCATCTGTATGGGTCGAGAAGCTACACGCTAGTCTACACTGGTATATCGATGCCCTGTCTCGATACACCCATGACTAGGGACCTTGAAGGATGTACTTATGGACTACCATGTCCCCACTAGTATGATCTGCATCATAGTCCAGGTAGTCAAGTACACATCCTAAGGGCTTTACCAACATGTAACAGAGAGACAATCAGTGTACACGTTAAGGTAAAGAGTAACCAGATAGCATACTATAATATCGAGCAAGAAAGTCATCCCTATATATGTCCAAGCATCCACTACAATATACATCCTATGTATAGTAATGGCCTCTGGGGCATACATATAACTAACAATCTCCCACTTGCACTAGGGCCATCTGATAGCAGTGGTTGTAGTATCTCATACTCAACCATCCCATAAAAGTCTCTCTCTGGGAAAAGGCCTTTGTGAGTGGATCCGCCGTGTTGTCCTCTGAGTCTACTCTCCTAATCTCGATCCCCTGGAGATCAACCATCTCCACGATCAGGTGATACTGCCTAAGAATATGTCTGGATCACTGATGGGATGGGCGTTCCTTGGCATAAGCCACAACTCCATTGTCACACAATGGGAGGAACGAAGTTCATCTTATGAACTAAAATACACCCAGACTTCTTCTTTGGTAGCATCTTTGGTAATGATGTATCTTGCCTTTAATCGTCTAGTATGTCACGGTATCTAGCTTGGAATTCTTCCAACATACCGTCCCTCTACTGAGGGTAAAGAAAATGCATGTGACTATCATTCAGTCATCTTTATCACTCTGGAACCTTTCCAGTGATTCTCCCCAGGACCGATTGATACCTTCTCACTACAACTAGTGAGTATCCTAACATCCAATTAGATCTATCTCATAGATCCAAAACCCAGGATTTAGTAGGTATCACTTTGATCCTATATGGAGAATCCTTGTGATAAGCGGAGATTGACCGAGCGTAGCATAGGAAACTCCTTCCCTATCAAGAGTATGTCATCCACGTACTCTACGAGGATCGCAACCATACTCCCTACTACCTTTTTGTATATACAAGGTTCATCTACTATTTTGATGAAGTCAAACTCTTTGACTATCAAAACAGATGTTCCAACTCCGCGATGCCTGCTTTATCACATAAAACATCTTGCACACGTTTCCGCTGCTCCCACTGTCTACGAAGCCCTCTGACAGTGTACTTATAGACTCTGTCTTCTAAATAATTATTTAGAAAAGCAGTCATGACACCCAACCGCCAGATATCGTAGTCGTGGTATGTAGCCGTGGCAAGTAGGATCTGGATGGACTTAAGCATAAGCCCCAGAAAAGGTTTCATCATTAGCCACAACTGGTCTATTATGCAAACCTTTAACGAGTCTAGCTTTGAAAGTCTCAACTTTTCCATGTACACCAAGTAATCTTCTCAAGATATACTTGCTCCTGATGGGGATTTGACCCTTCAGATAAAGCAACCAAAGTCCATACTTTGTTGGTGTATAAGGATTCCATCTCAGATCGATAAGCATCCAACCATTCTTACAGAGTCCTACTCCTGATGGCCAGCCCGAAACTAGTTGGGTCATCATCTCATGATGCAATCCTCGCTCCGACCGTCATAGAGAAACCGAAGTATCTCTCAGGTTGGTGAGGAACCCTACTAGATCGGCGGAGAGGCTGAGGTTCGTTGGTATCTACTGAATCCTTTGGTTCTACCAAATCATCTGCTGTAGTTTGTATAGCTGGAACCTTTCCAGTTGTACATAACAGATCTTGCCTTGAGCTTGTCCGAATTTTGCTTTTAGACATAGGCCGGACAACCTCAAATCTTAACTAACTTAAGATATGGGCTCTTCCCTTTCCATATCACATATGAAGTGGTAGGCAACTGATTTGATCGGAACCCTATTCAATAGGTATGCAACTTCTCAAGTGCATAACTCCCTAAAAAAGAAATAGGAAACTCAGTAGTACTCATCATAGAGCATACCATATCACATAGGGTGCTATTGCTCCACCCCGATACACCGAGATGCTGTGGTGTATACGGAGGAGTAATGCTGAGAGAGAATCTCATTCTTAGAATAGTCCAGGAATCCCGTACTAAAGTATTCTCCTCCTTGATCACATCAAAGGACATAATACTTATACCCGTATTTTGGTTCTCTACTTCTAACTTATATTCTATGAATATCTCAAAAGGTTCGGACTTGTGTTTCAACAGGAACATATGTCTGAATCTTTAGAGATTATCAGAGAATGTAATGAAGTACAAAAAACTGGTCTAGGCATGTGTAGACAGGGGACCATCATACATCATCATGTATCAATCCCAAGAGTTCACTAACTCTTTCTCTGTTTCCAAAAAACAGAGCTATGGTCATCTAATCTCTGTGACATGACTGGCAAGTTTCATAAGATGTAAATTCAAACTGATTTAAATATGCATCTTCAATGTAACTTAAGCTTGTCGGGTCGCATTGATATGACCTAGTCTACAATACCTCAAGAAGGATCCGTTCATTTCTGAACTCTTCCTCTTGTGTGTGTTCCGTATGCTAAGAACTGTAGTTTGATTTAGAACGTTAATACTTTTAGATAACGTGCCTGAACCGATCAACTTTTTGATATAGGAAATGTTCAAAACATTATCCAACAATACAAAATTATATCCTTCTTTATCTAAATAAAGAGACTGATATGATTTTGTATATCAGGTTCGGTATCTAATACCATTTGTTCAGAATCAATGTATTCTGGTAATACAGGGTGACAGTGACCAACAGACCTGGCTGCAATACTTGCACCGTTTTCTGTCTCATGAAACTTATCACCCGTTCTCAGTTCTCTATCTTTCTGTAGCCCTACGTAATAAATTACATATGCGGGATCCTGATCTGGTATCACATACCCAGGACGTAAAGGATACTGAGTAACAGTTCTGTGTAACGAACACACCCGAAGATGATGCATCAACATGCACTTTCTTCATTTGGGTAGCACGAGAAATCTGGTATTCCCCTATTTCCTGCTCTGTCTTATAACAATTATAAGTTGGAGCGGGACCAATGTTCCCCAGCTCAGTATAACAAGCGGGTTCGCTCAATATATCCATTTTATTATCTTGATTAAGGCGTGATATGGTCGCTACCTGGAGAGAGAGAGAAGAAAACACTCTGCGTGCGCTCTTGCAAGATCAGATTGGTATTATTTTATCTAATCAGGATGGCTCCCACTGTTTTTATCAAATCTTCCTTCAAACCCTAAAAGGAAAGACTAGCCGGGATTAATTACACGCTACAAGTTCACCAATCTTCCAGCCAGGCCAGTGTCTGTACTTTGAGGGAGGTCCCCCGTGCTTTCGCACGAACCTAATTATAGTAAACCTCGTTTTCCCAGAGGCGTAACCCCGTTGAAACCTTTCTAGACACCTACTTGATCGACTAGTTGTAATGTGTAAAACTCTCCCAGGAGAAACTCTTACTCGCAGCGGGTATCGGGATCCAACTATCTCATAGAAGGTATGCAATCTCATTGCAAATTTCAACACTTGAAATTCCCGATAATATTTTGCCCCTAGCGATCTATGACCTTAACTAAGTCAACAAACCATAAATCGCAAGTCAAGTTCAACCCGTACATTTCCCGATTGAATTAAACCCACACGTACGACCCTTAACTGAGTCAACAAGGCCGTACGAATACCCTAATCCAATCATATCTCATGTTTTAGCGGATAAACACTACTTAGCTACCGTACACTATGCCTTAACTAAGTCAACAAACATAGCACGAATACTAAATAATATCTATCTGAAATGACGGAGGGCTACGCGGGTTTTTCAGAAAACCCTTAGCGTAATGAACTTGATATCGTTGTAGAATCAAATGATTTTAAAATGGAGTGTTTTTTAGGCTTTTCTAGTTTTGCTAAAGGGGTCACTCCCGGTGAAGGGATCGTCGGCCCTTTCCTCGTCGAATGAGGTGCGAGATATATCATATATATCACTGTGCAAAGCAGAAACTATAGAAGCTATCAAAAGACAAACCGAGGGTTGTAGCATCTGCCAGTTATAGCTAAAGAAGTCACTCCCGGTGAAGGGATCTCGGTCCTTTCCTTATCGAATAAGGTGCAGGATGTTCTATAAGGAACACCGCGATGCAAAGCAAGAACTATAGCTACCTGTTTTTGAAAATTCGATTCCACAACATCTTAGGTTTCTTTTCTTTCATTAATCACATTAATGAAGTCCCATCATTTAAGTCACCTAAACATCACAGATAAATACGACGTACGCTTATGCCATCCGCATTCGCCTCGATGTCCCCTCGTGCACCGTTAGGTTAGGTGACTAACGGCAGAGCGGGGCAGGGCTAGCGCGGGTGTAAAATATAAGTAACGCCAATATAATATATCATATATACTATATACAGTATTTATCACAGAACATCACATGATCACATCACAGATATAGCAGCAGAAGAAACATATGAAACATTGGATATACTAGGACGTCCGTGTTTTTAATACGAGACAGTATAAAACACGGATTCCACGGTCGCGATGAATAGCCAAACCCACACCCCTAGACCCCTACGAGAGCGGCAAGCAACCCTACCAATTCTAGAGTTAGGAGACCCGGACTCGAATCCTCGAGTTGGTCTCCCACTGGACTCCAGAAACCGGTTACTTGTGCTCTCCTCCTTGGGTCTATCCTAGTGTGGAAAAGTAAATAATATACAAAGGGTGACATCTTCCGCTACCTGGAAGTGTCCCAATAAAAGAATATTACATAACATAAATTTTACATGAATGAAAATAAAAACTCTCATCTCACATAAAACCCCCGGCTATTCAAAACGCGACGATCCAATATAACATATCCAGCAACACATAACATCACATGTCATCAACGTAAGTAAATGTGCGCATCCCAATTGTCGTTGACATATAGCAACGAAACCGGCGATATCACATATTACACTTACCGTCGCATAAAAGAAAGTGTAAAACTACAACAGTTGGAATCCGCAACCCCTTTAGACATCGCATGCCTAATCAAATGAATTTCTTAGACATCACATGCCTAACAACTATAAACCCCGCATTTTAGTCTCATTATCGAAAACACTTTTCAATATCAAGTCGGGAAATTCAACAGGATTCCCGACATTTTGATCGAATGCTCATCGCAAACTTTAGTAGGCAGCCGCACCCCCGATGCTGTCGACGAAGTGCACTAAGGCGGAACACCGCTGCCGTGAGCACCCGGACGGATGCTTTCGGCGACGGGGTTCTCCTACAGTCACTTGGTCGGGGCTATGGGACATGGCTGTCTATTAAGTTTACCCGGCGAGTATCCGCGTACACTACGTGATTGCGACGGACTTTTGATCACATCAAAATTCCGTGGCAACCGATCAAGTAAGACTAAAGTGCTATGTTTATAACATCCAAATCAGTTATCTCATAACTACTTGTGAATTCCAAATATTGTATCACATTCTAGATAAATAGAAAATGTTAAACTTTCCGATCGAACAATCGAACACCCAAGTTTTCCCGAAACAGCTCAACTCTTGAAACAAGTTTAAAAACATTCAGTTCATGCCTCAGTACCAACGGTCCAGCCGTAGAAGGGTCAAGCCAACGCCTCACATGTGGCTTGCCGTACTGCCCCAAACCCTAAGGTTCAAAGGGCAGTTCAAGACGGTCACATAATCGAGTTAAGGTTTGTTATCTTCTAGAGGGACTATCGCGTTATTTGCACTACTTAGAACGTTTTCAAACTACGGAAAAATCCAACACTTGGAAATTTCCCGGCAGGGGAAAAATTGGGTATTTATATCCGGTCGAACTTTTTAACATGTTCTAAAAATATCCGGAAAACATAACAAAATTAAATTCTCTGATCGAATCGGCGATTACCAAATAAACCCCCAGAAAACTCAACACTTGAGTCAGTTTAAAAATACCCATAAAATAGCACTACAGAATATAAGAATTACTGTGACAAGAAAAAGATCCAATCCCTCCGTACGGCCGCGGATCCGCGGCCCAAGCATGGTATGGCCGCGGTTCCACGGCGGTTTGGAAGGATTAGGAGGTCGAATTTCACCAAAATTCTTATATTTCCCTGCTCGATTTTTCAAGTATTTTTAATTCATAAAATACACGGTTTTGAAAAAATGTACAGAGAGGGGGTAAAGTCGGACGTATCGGGTTCGTTCGGAGTTTTAACTTCGTTAACACATCGCCTAAACCTCTAGTTAGGCTCTGATACCACTGTAGGGTTACTAGGCACACTCAAGAGGTTCTACAAGGCATCAACCATGCCAAACAAAAATTTTCCGGTGCCGAGAAACCCTAATATAGATCGTTAACTAGATGTTAAGGCGAAAAGCAAGAAAGCAAACGACTTTGCTACTAATTGAAAGGGATTACAACCTTTGTAGATCCGGTCCACCACTTCTTTAGCTCCGTGTTGACGTCCCTCCGCTGCGATCATCGGATCCCGGACTCTAGAAATGGTTTCATCGGAGAAATGATCGGGCTAGGTCATTGACATCGAGGCCAAAGATGATCTACGTCGGGGAGACTCAAACTCAAGCTATTCCTTCACTCGGTCGAAAACTTTGTGAAGAGAACACCCTATACTACATGGAAAGTGGTAGAGGATGAAGAAATAGGAAGTGGGTTCACATTAGAATTGGATTTCTCACACTTTTTCTCATGATGCCATTGGAGCTAGCAAAGTTTTTCAAGCTTAATGAAGATGAAGATGAAGAAAAGAATCATATGAATATTTCCAAAAATGAAACTTCTCCAATATATGATGGCACCATGGTTGAGTTAAGCTCTCATGCTTAACTCATGTAGAGAATTAACCAAACCATTAGGTTAAGGGTTGGGTTAACTAATATCCTACACAAATGACAAAAGGATTGACTTTGTCAATGCTTATCAAGCTTCATGAAGCTTGATAACTTTGACCAAAGTCTCAATTCTTTTGTTATTTGCTAGGAAAATAGTAAACCCTAATCTAACCTTGATATGGTTCAAGTCTCATACACACAACTTGTTTGTATCATCAAGCATGATACAAACATGTACACTTGCATATATCATTTATAAACAATGTACACATTCAAGTGAGAAAACAAATCTTAAATGAACCAATACAAGTTAATGTAAAGTAATATATCAAATATATAATTATACATTAAATCAACACTTGATTTAACGATCCGGTCATATCGCATATAACCGACTAATATGAATAGTAACAACTTATCGAATCAACACTTGATCCGATAACCCGGCTATATCGCATATAACCGATCAATGTCACAAATCGCGAGAATAGAATACAGTATCACATACTGGTATTATTCTCGGTCCCGCACATATCTCATGTGCGCTCCTATTTCGTTTCGCTTGAGCCAGGAAACCCCTGTGTAGGACTCTAAAGACTCGTCAATAAGCCGGCAGCAGGTGATGATCATATCAAACACCCACAAGCCGCCAGCGGTCTGCTAAACGTAACGGCCACCCGGGTATTGAGCGATCAGAAGATCAACGAGCAAGCCTGCTCACACTCCAGTGAATCCAACGAGTAACACTACCGTACAGTCCGGTCTGTTCGTCTGATATGTCGCATATCTCGTCTAGGGGTGGTAAACGTCAGACCCCAATAACTCGATAAGTCGTGTCGATATGAGGCTCATAACGGGTCGAGAAACTACTGGTAACACTTACCAGTAAATCCCTAAAACTGCCTTGGCCAAGGACTTCCTGTTACAGCCAATCGAACACTGCGCAACATCAACTCCCTATACCGGGAGAGACGAAACCCCTCCTATCGCTCATTGCCTCCATGTGATTCGGGACTGTACCTAAAAGCCACCTTTTTGCACGCCCTCTTGGACGTGGTATGATGGAAATCAAAGCACAGTGGGAATCACACAAGACTCTATGACGATCTTGGGTCTACAGACTAACCTGTACCAGTGTCACCAGAGAACTGCCATCTGACGTAAGGTATAATACCATCAGGGAGTTCTCGGCGAGTCCGTCCAGTGTACCCAGACTCCACTGAGCACCCGTATATCATCTCTGATGTCAAACACCAATGGATATGGGATCATCTATCGCCCATCTGTATGGGTCGAGAAGCTACACGCTAGTCTACACTGGTATATCGATGCCCTGTCTCGATACACCCACGACTAGGGACCTTGAAGGATGTACTTATGGACTACCATGTCCCCACTAGTATGATCCGCATCATAGTCTAGGTATTCAAGTACACATCCTAAGGGCTTTACCAACATGTAACAGAGAGACAATCAGTGTACACGTTAAGGTAAAGAGTAACCAGATAGCATACTATCATATCGAGCAAGAAAGTCATCCCTATATATGTCCAAGCATCCACTACAATATACATCCTATGTATAGTAATGGCCTCTAGGGCATACATATAACTAACAATTCTCTCTCAGCATTACTCCTCCGTATACACCATAGCACGATGGTATATCGGGGCGGAGCAATCACACCCTATATGATAAGGTGTGCTCTATGATGAGTACTACTGAGTTACCTATTTCCTTTTGGGAGTTATGCACTTATGAAGTTGCATACCTATTGAATAGGGTTCTAATCAAATCGGTTGTCTACCGCTTCATATGTGATATGGAAAGGGAAGAGCCCATATCTTATGTTGGTTAAGATTTGGGGTTGTCCGGGCTATGTCTAAAAGCATAATCCGGACAAGCTCGAGGCAAGGTCTGTTATGTAGAACTGGAAAGGTTCCAGATATACAAACTGCAGCTGAGGATTTGGAAGAACCAAAGGATTCAATAGTTACCAACGAACCTCAACCTCTCCGCCGATCTAGTAGGGATCCTCACCCACCTGAGAGATACTTCCGTTTCTCTATGACAGTGGGAGCGAGGATTGCGTCATGAGATGATGACCCAACTAGTTTCGAGCTGGCCATTAAGAGTGGGACTCTGTAAGAATGGCAGGATGCTTAGCGATCTGAGATGGAATCCTTATACACCAACAAAGTATGGACTTCGGTTGCTTAATCTGAAGGGTTAAATCCCCATCAGGAGCAAGTATATCTTCAGAAGATTACTTGGTGTGCATGGAAAAATTGAGACTTTCAAAGCTAGACTTGTTAAAGGTTTGCATCATAGACCAGTTGTGGCTAATGATGAAACCTTTTCTGGGGCCTATGCTTAAGTCCGTTCAGATCCTAATTGCCACGGCTACATTCCATGAGTACGATATCTGGTGGTTGGGTGTCATAACTGCTTTTCTAAAAGGGTGTTTTAGAAGAGAGCGTCTATAAGTACACAGCCAGAGGGCTTCGTAGACAGTGGGAGCAGTGGAAACGTGTGCAAGATGTTTTATGTGATGAAGCAGGCATCGCGGAGTTGGAACATCTGTTTTGATGAGTTAGTCAAACAGTTTGACATCATCAAAATGGTAGATGAACCTAGTATATACAAAAAGATAGAAGGGAGTATGGTAGTGATCCTCGTAGAGTACGTGGATGACATACTCTTGATAGGGAAGGAGTTTCCTATGCTACGCTCGGTCAATCTCCGCTTATCACAATGATTCTCCATATAGGGTCATAGTGATACCTCCTAAATCCTGGGTTTTGGATCTATGAGATAAATCTAATTGGATATTAGGATACTCACTAGTTGTAGTGAGATGGTATCAATTGATCCTGGGGAGAATCACTGGAAGTGTTCCAGGGTGATAAGGACGACTGAAAGTCAGTCACAGGCATTGTCTTTACCCTCAGTAAAGGGACGGTATGTTGGAAGAGTTCCAAGCTAGATACCGTGGCATACTAGACGATAACGGCTGGATACATCGCTACTAAAGATGCTACCAAAGAGGCAGTCTGGATGTATATTTGTTCATGAGATGAACTTAGTTCCTCCCATTGTGTGCCAATGGAGTTGTGGCTTATGCCAAGGAACGTCCATTCCATCAGTGATCCAGACATATTCTAAGGCAGTATCACCTGATCATGGAGATGGCTGATATCCAAGGTGATCGAGGTTAGGAGAGTAGACTCAGAGGACAACACGGCGGATCCACTCACAAAGGCCTTTTCCCAGAGAGAGACTTTTATGGGATGGTTGAGTATGAGATACTGCAACCACTGCTACAGATGGCCCTAGTGCAAGTGGGAGATTATTAGTTATATGTATGCCCTAGAGGCCATTACTATACATAGGATGTATATTGTAGTAGATGCTTGGATATATAGAGGGAGGACTTTCTTGCTCGACATAATAGTATCCTATCGGGTTGCTCTTTACCTTAACGTGTACACTGATTGTCTCTCTGTTACATGTTGGTAAAGCCCTTAGGATGAGTACTTGACTACCTAGACTATGATGCGGATCATACTAGTGGGGACATGGTAGTCCATAAGTACATCCTTCAAGGTCCCTAGTCGTGGGTGTATCGAGACGGGGCATCGATATACCAGAGTAGACTAGCGTATACCTTCTCGACCCATACAGATGGGCGATGGATGATCCCATATCCAATGGTGTTTGACATCAGAGATGATATACGGGTGCTCAGTGGAGACTGGGTACACAGGACGGACTCGCCGAGAACTCCCAGATGGTATTATACCTTACGTCAGATGGCAGTTCTCTGGTGACACTGGTACAGGTTAGTCTGTAGACCCGAGATCGTCATAGAGTCTTGTGTGATTCCCACTGTGCTTTGATTTCCACCTTACCACGTCCAAGAGGGCATGCAAAACGGTGGTTTTTGGGTACAGTCCCGAATCACATGGAGGCAATGAGCGATAGGAGGGGATTCGTCTCTCCCGGTATAGGGAGTTGATGTTGCGCTGTGTTCGATTGGCTATAACCGGAAATCCCTGGCCAGGGTTGCTGAGATTTACTGGTAAGTGTTACCAGTAGTTTCTCAAACTGTTATAGACCTCATATCGACACGACTTATCGATCTACTAGGGTCTGACGTTTACCACCCCTAGGCGAGATATGCGACATATCAGACGAACAGACCGGACTGTACGGTAAGTGTTGCTTGATGGATTCACAGGAGTGTGAGCGGGCTTGCTCGTTGATCTTCTGATCGCTCAATACCCGGGTGGTCGTTACGTTTAGCAGACCGCTTGCGGCTTGTGGGTGTTTGGTATGATCATCGCCTGCTGCCGGCGTATTGACGAGTCTTTAGAGTCCTACACAGTGGTTTCCTGGCTCAAGCGAAACGAAATAAGAGCGCATATGAGATATGTGCGGGACCGAGAATAATACCAGTATGTGATACTGGATTCTATTCTCACGATTTGTATCATTGGACGGTTATATAAGATATAGCCGGGTTACCGAATCAAGTGTTGATTCGATACATTGATACACTTGATATTAGTCGGTCATATGCGATATGAACGGAGCATTAAATCAAGTGTTGATTTAATGATTTGATGTATAATTATATATTTGATATATTACTTTACATTAACTAGTATTTGTTCACTTAAGATGGATTTTCTCACTTGATGTGCACAAGTTGTATATGTGATATATTTTTGTGCACTAGTTTGTATCATGTTTGATGGTACATGCAAACTTGGGTGTGTGTTTGTTTTAAACCATATTTAGGTTAATGGTTAGGATTTTATTTGGTTTATTTATTTTCTTTAATTCATTTTTGGGCAAAAATGAAATGGTGGCTTAGTTTGTTTTGTTGTTGAAGCTTCATGAAGCCTTTAATAAGTCTACCATTTTGTCTTTTGCCTTAACCCTAACCATTCACCTAAACCATAGTTTATTCTCTACACTCAACCATGGTTGCAATATGATAAGATCACTTGTCTTTTTATTATTGATTTAATTCTTTTTCATTCTCTTCTTCATCTTCTTCATGAAGAGAAAAAGAAAACCTTGGCTAGAAAATTCTAAGTGATGATTCCAAGTGAGAAATCCAAATCCAAAGTGAACCGACTTCCTATTTCTTCATCCTCTACCACTTGCCATGTAGTATAGGGTGTTTTCTTCACAAGTTTCATGACTTGGTGAAGTTGGAGCTTGATCTTGAGTTGCCTCGACGTAGATCATCTTCGGCATCGAAGTCGACGACCTAGCCCGATCATTTCTTCGACGAAACCATCGCTAGAGTCTAGGATCTGATGATCGCACCGGAGGGACATCATCATGGAGCTAAGGAAGTGGAGGACCGGATCTACAAAGGTTGTATTTCCATTCACTTTAGGGTAAAGTTGTTTACTAGTTGTAGTTTCGCCTTAAACTCTAGTCAACGATCGCATTATGGTTTCTCGGCACCGGAAATTTTTGAATTTGGCATGGTTGATGCCTTGTGGAACCTCTTTAGAGTGCCTAGTAACCCTACATGATTAAATCCTGAGTAGTTCTTCTTTTAGGTTTTGAAGAAGGATTAGAGGGAACAGTGGGAGCCATCCTGTTTAGATAAACTAATAACCAATCTAAACTTGCAAGAAGCATATGCTGAGTGTTTTCTTTTCTCTCTCTCTAGCAGCTACCATGACAGGACTAAAACTATTACTTGAAAAAAAAATATACTGGTCGGGCAGAACTATAAAGATTGGCTAAGGAACGTCAACATTGCACTGACTTATGACAAAGTAGCATATGTTACCACCGTTGTTCCTCCCCTTATCCCTGGACCAGATTCCTCAGTTGTGGACAAGGAAGTTCGCAAAACCTGTGATCTAGATTGTGAGCGAGCTAAGTGTATCGTGCTGGCGTCCATGAACAATGAACTACAGAAACAGCACGAGAGTATGGATATTGTATCCATCTTTCTCCATGTTAAGGAATTATATGGAGAGCACTCCCGTATCGCAAGGTACGAGACCTCAAGGAAACTATTCCAGATGAGGTTAGCTCCAGGATCGCTTGTAGGAGAGCACGTCCTCAAAATGATCAGCCTCATTGAGGAACTCGCAAACCTGGGATGCGTGCTAGAGAATGATTTGTATATCGAATTGATTTTGCATTCCCTTCCCCACACCTTCTCTCAGTTCGTGCTTAGCTTCAACATGCACGAAATGGAAGCTGATCTTCCAAAGCTCCTCAACATGTTGAGGATAGCAGAGACCTCCTTGAAAAAGGAGAAGACCCTCGTTCTGTATGTTGGCCAATCATCCTCTTCTAAATCTAAAGCAAAAGCTAAAGGGAAGAAGAAGATGAAAGCCACCAAACCGAAGGGTGGGGTCAAGAAGGTGCAGGGAAAGAACATGGCAGGAAGGGTGAAAGCGGATATAAACGAATGCCATTATTGTCACAAGCAAGGGCACTGGAAGAAGGATTGTATGGCCTTCAAGGCAAAGGACACGAAGCAAGCGGTTGCTTCTGCTTCAGGTGTGTTCGTAATCGAAAATTGTCTTTCAGTAAACTCTACATCATGGGTACTTGATAACAGTTCTGGTTCTCACATCTGTAATTCATTGCAGGATCTAAGAAATAGTAGAGTACTGGGGGCAGGTGATATGACTCTCCGGATGGGCAATGGAATGCATGTAGATGCTGTTGCAATAGGGGGGTATCACCTAGGGTTGACTAGTGGGCACGTTTTGGTGTTGTACAGCTGTTTTTGTATTCCCAGTATGCTGTGTAATATTATATCAGTATCTTTGTTGTCTAATAAAGGATATAATTTTGCACTTGAATGTAATGTCATGAACATTCTCCTAAATCAAGAACAGATTGGGTATGGCACACTGGAAAACGGCATATACATACTTAATCAACCTCGAATTTTCAATATTCAAAACATACTTAAAAGAAAGGCTCCAGATTCAAATCAAGCCTTCTTATGGCATTGTAGACTTGGTCATATAAACGAAACAAGGTTGACTAAGTTACATAAAAATGGATATCTAGATCCGTTTGAATATTCATCATATGCAACTTGTCAATCATGTATCAAAGGAAAAATGACCAAATCTCTATTCTCCGGACACGGAGCAAGAGCTACTGAACTCTTGGGACTTGTACACAGTGATGTATGTGGTCCAATATCTACACATGCGCGAAGCGGTCACTCCTACTTCATCACTTTTACTGATGACTTCTCAAGGTATGGACATGTGTTCTTATTAAAATATAAATACGAGGCCTTTGAGAAGTTTAAGGAGTATAAAAATGAAGTAGAGAAACAAACTGGTAAAAGCATCAAGACACTTCGATCTGATCGAGATGGAGAATACTTAAGTACCAGTTTCCTTGAATACTTAAAAGAGAATGGAATTCTCTCTCAGCTTACTCCGCCTTATACACCTCAGCATAATGGTGTATCAGAAAGGAGGAATCGCACGCTATTAGATATGGTGCGTTCAATGATGAGTAGTGCTGAGTTGCCACTTTCCTTCTGGGGATTTGCTCTAGAATCAGCAGCATACTTATTGAATAGAGTTCCAACTAAGTCTGTGCCTACCACTCCATATGAAATGTGGAGTGGGAAGAGACCATATCTTAAGTATATCAAGATATGGGGGTGTCCGGCATATGTTAAAAAAGCATAAACCGGACAAGCTCGAGGCACGATCGGTTTTGTGCAAGTTTGTAGGATACCCCAAACATTCAAGGGGGTACATGGTCTACCACACTGAAGAACAAAAGGTGTTTGTCGCTCGCCACATTGTCTTCTTAGAAAGCGAATTTCTTGCAAAAGAAATTAGTGGGAGCGCGGTAGAGCTGGAAGAAATTCCAGAACCTCAAACTGCTACCGAGGACTTAGAAGAACCTCAGATTTCAATAGAACATGACGAACCAACGCCAGTCCGCAGATCTAGTAGGCTTTCTCATCCTCCAGAGAGATACTATGGTTTTCTTCTAGATGGGGATCGAGAGGATTTCATCATCGATGATGATAAGCCTACTAGTTTTCAGCAGGCTATCACGAGTATTGACTCGATGAAGTGGCTGAATGCTATGAAATCCGAAATGGAATCCATGTACACCAATAAAGTATGGACTTTAGAAGTTGCTCCTCCTGGGGTAAAACCAGTTGGATGCAAATTGATCTTCAAAAAGAAGATTGGTGCACTTGAACAAGTGGAAACCTACAAAGCTAGACTCGTTGCAAAAGGTTTTTCTCAAAAACCAGGATTGGACTATGATGAAACCTTTTCACCTGTAGCTATGCTTAAATCCATTCGGATCCTGCTTGCCATTGCTGCCTTCCATGACTATGAAATCTGGCAAATGGATGTAAAAACAACTTTTCTAAATGGACATTTAGAAGAGAGTGTTTACATGGATCAACCAGAAGGTTTCTTAGACAGTGGGAGCAGCGGAAGAGTGTGCAGGTTGCTTAAATCCATCTATGGATTAAAGCAAGCTTCGCGAAGTTGGAACATCTGCTTTGATGAGACAGTCAAAGAGTTTGACTTTATCAAAAATGTAGATGAACCATGTATTTATAGGAAGATTGTAGAAGGAGCAGTAGTCTTCCTCGTTTTATACGTCGACGACATACTACTGATAGGGAATGATGTCCCTATGCTACAATCAGTAAAGCTCTTCTTGTCACAGAAATTCTCCATGAAAGACTTGGGTGATGCAACCTACATTTTGGGCATTAAGATCTATCGTGATAGATCTAATAGAATGTTGGGACTTTCACAGTCCAGGTATATTGACACTATACTAAAGAGATTTAGTATGGAAGATTCCAAGCACGGTAATATGCCCGCTTGTCACGGGATCACCTTCTCCAAAGAGATGTCTCCAAAGACTGATGAAGAGAGGGATCGCATGGGCATTATACCCTATGCTTCGGCAGTAGGATCTATAATGTATGCGATGTTATGTACAAGACCGGATGTAGCTTACGCACTTGGTGTGGTAAGTAGGTATCAGTCTGACCCAGGTGAGAAACATTGGATAGCGGTAAAGAACATTCTCAAGTACCTGAGAAGGACTAAGGAGATGTTCTTGATTTACGGTAATGGGGACCTCCAGGTAGAGGCTTTTACCGACTCCGGCTTCCAAAGTGACAAAGACGATTCTAAATCCATTTCGGGTTTTGTGTTTACCCTCAATGGAGGGGCGGTATGTTGGAAGAGTTCCAAATAGGATACCGTTGCAGACTCAACTATGGAGGCTGAGTATATAGCTGCTAGTCAAGCCGCAAAAGAGGCTGTCTGGATAAGGAAGTTCATCTCTGAACTTCAGGTGGTTCCGTCCATTGCCAATCCAATACCTTTGTATTGTGATAACAATGGGGCCGTAGCATTGGCGCAGGAACCCAGGTCCCATCAGAAATCTAGGCATATCTTAAGGCGTCTTCACCTGATCAGGGAGATCGTTGATCGTCGGGAGATCGAGGTACGGAGAGTGGATACAAAAGACAACACGGCAGATCCATTCGCAAAGGCCATTCCTCAAGTTCAGTTCGAGAGGCTGTTTGAGATATTGGGCATGCGATACTCCAGCAACTGGATCTAGTGAAGACAGTGGGTACTCATTGCGCCAATTATAGGCCCTAGTGCAAGTGGGAGATTGTTGGATATATATGCCCTAGAGGACTTCATTGTATAGGATGCTAGGGATATGTATGTACATGACAGTCTTGCTTAATATAATAGTACGCTATTTGGTTTGTCTTTATCTTAACATATGATATATTTTGCATAGTATTCATATATATATATATACATGTTGATAAAGCCCATAGGGTGTTTGCCCGACTACCGACGTTGTGATGGCAGTCATACTAGTGGGAGCTGGATAGTCAATAGGCACATCCTTAGATATCCCTGGTCGCAGGAGTATCGAGACTGGGCATTGATACTCCGGAGTAGACTGGTGTATACATATCTAGACCTTGAGGAGGGGCGATGGATTGGTTCCGCAGCCATTGGTGGAGTGCACCTAAGATTGTATACAGATGCTTACTGGGTGTGAGTACACCGGACAGGACTCGCCGAGAACTGACTGGATGGTATTTATACCTAACGTCAGATAGCGGTTCTCAGGTGACATGTGTGCAGATAGTCCGTTGACTTGAGGTCGTCATTTGTCTCGTGTGAGTTCCCACTGTGCTTTGATTACTACCCTGCCACGGTTCAAAGGAGTCGTGCAAATAGGTTTTAGTTGGGCACAGTCCCGAGCCACGTGGAGGCAGTGAGTGACTGTTAGGGATTCGTATAGGGAGTTGATATCGCACAGTGATCGGTTGGTCATTACCATAAGTCCCTGGCCAGGGATGATTGAGAATTACTGATAGATTGATCGGTAGATTCTCGGATGGTGATAGAGCCATACTAACACGACTTGTACGATTATTAGGGGTCTGACGTTTACCACCTCCCTAGATCATACATGCGATACTCTTAGACGAACAGACCAGACTGCTTGGATATTGTCACGCACAGGCTCAGTAGGAGTTCGGATGGGTATCCTCATCGGCGTTCTTATCGACATCTACCTGGGGACCGTTACGTACAGCTAGTGCCGCTTGCGGTCTGTGGTTAAACCAACTGCCAGCATAGTAGTCGAGTCTTTAGAGTCCCACACAGATTTTTCCCAACTCCAGGAAAAACCATATAGAGGTCGTACGGTTTTACGACAAGGGTTCGGACGAATACGTGTTTAAACGCACGTACGACATTCGGGCAGTTTTTACTAGACGGCTTTGGTTTAAGCCAGATTCTAGTATCAGGTTATTGGATTTATACAGTCTAAAGTTTTTCCGTGTTTTCACGGATGAGAGGGGCGTTCTCGTAATTTCCGGGAAGCTTCTAAAAGCATGGTGACTTGAGGGGTTTAGGTGGCATTGTCATTAATGTAATTGTGACTCATTATGTATGATTCACTATGTCATTAATGCATTATTAAATGCTTAATGACTCACATAGTAAATCACTCATATTCATTTATGAAGCATGATGAATAATCTCTTATTATTCATTTTATTGATTTATTCATCATGCTTGATATATTAAGTGAGAAGCAATTTCATTTCATTTTTATTCCAGTTCACCTTCTCTCTCCTCAAGCTCTCTCTTTCTTCAAGCTCTAATCCTACCACTCATGAGTTGAGTACAAGGGTTAGAAAAGACTAAACATCCCATAACCTAACTCTATATGACCTAAGTCCCTTTGGTTAGCAACTAGAGAAACTTAGTTACCTCAAGTCTTGAGGTGAAGCCTTGACTAGGGTTCTCGGGTGGATCATCTATCACTTGGAGGAGGCCGAGGAGGACGAAGAGATCGTAAAGACGAAGGACACGTATCACTAGGTATAATATCTTTACATAGTAGTTTAGAACTTCTATGGTAGATGTTAATTATCATTTAGCAAAGATCTTCGGTTAGTCGATGTATGCTTCAAGAACAAGATCGTTTTTCATATTTCTGCCTCCCCGCTACTCGTGGGGTGTTGCACATCGACTTATACATGTCCCCACTATTATGATCCGCATCATAGTTCAGGTAGTCAAGTACACATCCTAAGGGCTTTACCAACATGTAAAAGAGAGACAATCAGTATAAACGTTAAGGTAAAGAGTAACCAGATAGCATACTATCATGTCGAGCAAGAAAGTCCTCCCTATATATGTCCAAGCATCCACTACAATATACATCTCATGTATAGTAATGGCCTCTGGGGCATACATATAACTAACAGTAAGGTCACCTAAAGCAGTACACGATGATAAAGATAAACCAGATAGCATACTATCATCTTGAGTAAGACTGTCCTACCGGTATAGGTCTTCCCTCAATCATTGCAATCACGTGCCTGTGATCCAATAATTGACTCTGAGGGCACTATCTCCAACAATCTCACACTTGCACTCAAGGATAATTATTGCGATGTCGCATACTCACAGCCCGTGTGATACCGAACACCCAACTCCTCTACTAATCAATCTCAAAAAACCCGTTTGCGAAACTAATGCGTTCGTGGAATAGCCTCAGTGAGTGGATCCGCTCAAATGTTTCTTTCTATGTCTCTCTTTATCTCAAGTTCGCGGAGAAAGCCATCTTCCGAAAAGAGCAATACCTGTCTTAGAATGTGTCTGGATATCTAATGGGAGCTAGTTCATAAATGAACTCCAAATCCAAACTTCTTAGACTGTATCGTCAACTGAACTTAATCAGTACCCTGCGCCATGCCTCCCTCAGTATCCGCCTGGACCACCTGTCCATAGTACTGCCCCTCGTCAGAGGGAAAACTATAACTCTGACAGTCACTCTGCCGTCCAGGTCACCTTGGAAGCCTGGAATGATAACCGTCTCCTGAATGAGGCTGATGTTATCATATCCCTAGAACATCCACTTATGTTCTAAAACTGATTCTGAATGTTTCTCCAGGATAGGATCGATATCAACTTATTGCATCTACTGCAAAAAAACAACATCTGGTGTGGTACTTGACATCTCATGATTAACTCAATTGCCTAAGCAAGTGATCTGCCAATCATGCACATCCATCTCCCCTTTAGTCTGTAAGACTGCTTTAGAGAGGGTGACTCCATCATCCGCAGGTACACTACCGTGCCAGGAGTCGTCCATTCTAAAACACCTTCAGAACGCTGTCTAAGTACCCAGATTGGGACACTTCCCAAATCTAGATCTAAACCCATAGATCTAGTAACCAGAATGCCTAATATAATATCTATATCCTATGTGGAGAAACCACTGTGTGACAACCAAAGTATAACCGATCGTAGTATAGGAATTTCACTTCCTACTTTATGTATTTCATCTAAATACAAGGACATCACACCCTACTACCTTGTTAACAGATCCATCCCCTATTCTGATGAAGTCAAATCTATGATTGTCACATCAGAAATAGATGATCTATCTCTGCTATATTTGCTTTAGTCCATAAATAGACATAAGCTACTTGTCCACTATGCTTCCGCTGCTCCCACTGACTATGACAACCCCTGGCAGAGTCATATACTCGTACGCTTCTAAAGCCAGTTCAGAACGACGCTATATTCATCCTCCTGCCGGGTCTCACAGTCTGGAACAGCAGCAATGGCAAGTCTGGGTAAACAATAACCTCCCTGTCACCGTCCTTGAGGCTACTGGAGTACCTCTCGGGTGCCTGAGGTTACCCACCATATCTGTGGAGTGGCCAATGGAATGTCAAACCAGATTGAATCTTTAGGTTCTTATCAAATTTTCAGTAATCGTTTGCGGTTCTGGAATCACTTCCAGTTCTACCATACTCCCACTTCTGTTTTCTGAAAAAATTCATTTTACTTAAAACTGTGGTGAGTCTAGAACAATATCACTATTGATCTTCCATATGGTAGAAAATCAACCCTCGTCATAGCCTGGGTCAACCCATAAACAGCCATTACAGAAACGTGCCTTGAGTTATCCAGAGTCTGGTTTTAAGCATAAGCCGGACAACTCCCCGTACCTTAACATCGTTAAGATATGAACTGTTCTATATCCAATATAGAATCAGAGGCACTGATTTTATTGGAACTAGATTCAAAACATGCAGCTGTCTCCAGTGCATGTCAACTGAATGGAGAGAAGCCGATCAGCATTACTCAATTTAGGAGCGCCTCCAATTATGAGTAACCTGAAAGAAAAGCAAATTTCTCAAAACCATCACTATCAACTGAGTACCATACACAAGTATCTACATCTTCGATCACCTTGAAGAATCCTGATATTTGCAACACCTGGTTCTCTACTTCATTCATATATCTATAACTTCTCAAAACTTGGACCTTGTGTTTCTACGAAACACATGTCTAAGAACTAGAGAAGTCACAAGTAAACAGAATATAGTACGAGTACCAACCCCTCTGTCCTGATGGACACTAGACAACATACAATACTCTGTATAAGTCCCTTGAGTCTAATAACTCATTCGCTGTGTGTCATGGGTTGAAAACTGTACTTATGGTTAAGAAGAATTACACCGTTGTTTAATGCTCCTTACTTAACCATCCACTGATATAGGTAAATGTCATCGACATAATTTCAAAAAGTTATATCTCACTCTATAAAAATAGACGTACAGATATATCAATTTGAAATTGGTGCATAACAGCGGATATTCAAAACCAAATATTTGCCGTCTGGCAAACAACCCGGGTGGTTTCCTCAAATATCACCAATTACAGCGAATTCCGATATAATGAGGACAATCACCCAATTCCCAATAACTTACTCCCACTCATCATCTATAAAACCTTACAGATGTGAGAATCAAATCTGGTAAATACATACCCTAGAGCAAGGACTAATTGGGAAACCATTTTTCTTTTAACAGTACACAGTGAAACTGAAACATTAAAATGTTTCGTAGGGATATCGGGGTATTCCTAGTAATGCCTTTTCCATTATCCAGATTCACAACTGTAACCGTATATTTCTTTGGCATCTCTCCAAATCCCTTCAAATGTCTTTAGTCATTACCTTCTGTACACCCTCTTAGGATAAATGGTTTTCTTCCTTCCCTACCGTTTGGCACCATCCTATGGTTTGGAAGAAGACTATCCAATAAGCGTAATGGGTGTACTTTCCTAATCCTAGGAGAACTCGCAATGCGAGAGAAGATGAAGATAAAAGACAACTGAATAAACCTTATTCCTATATCTCCTGAACCAGAATCCATCCCCGAACTGGAACAAGTTCCTTTCGAGTTCGTATATGTAACGTTTCAGAAATCGTTTTGCGAATTTTCCCGTTTTAGGGCAAAATTGTCGGTATTTTCCGTTTTAACCCGATTTCGATCAAACGTCCGTATAAGCTTGCCGGCACCTTTTTTTAGCTAAAATAAAGCTTGTGCATGAACTTTATGGGTAATTGGGAGGTTTTGGTTCAGATAGAATTTTTCCCAAATAAAATATTATTTTAAGCGGTATTTGGTGCACGTAAATCGGGAAATTTCTTTTGTTAAGAATAAATTTATTTTTTGTCACTAGAATATTTTGGAAAGTTCTTTTTAAATATCTAGATATTTTTTGGAGTGCAAAAGCTTTTATTTTTAAAAAGAAAAGAAAATGTGTAAAGGTGGCAGTGCATTTATTAAGCATTTATTACTCTTTTTCCTAGCAATTTCTTCACAAAAATACCGCCTCACCCCCTTGGCCGGCCCTTCCGTTCCCCTTGCTGCCCTCCATCATTACCACGCTTTTTCAACTCATTTTGCATCAAATAAATCATGAAAAATCCAAATAAAATCACAAAAATTCAAATATAATCATTTTCCTTCATTTCCTTCACTAATTCTTCTTGGATCTTCAACAAAGCATGGTTTTTTTTTTATGCTATGATGTGAGATTAAAATCATTTTGGTGTTCTTGGGGAGATATAATTCTTACCTTAATCCTTTTATATTTGCTTTAATTTTATTCTAGCTAATTTAGTTAGCTAATTATGTGTTTAGTTTAGTTTTTAAATTATGATTAATTCATTTATATTTTGTTTAAGAAATTCATGTTAGGGTTAAATTTTGTTAAGTGTTTAGTGTTCTTTTGAAGTGTTAATTTGTGTTTTGGAGAAGATTAACCTAGTAGAAAATGTTAATTTTTGCTAATGAACACTTTGTTTAATTATGCAATTAGCTTACTAGGTTTTTCCTAAAATTTATTTAGCAAGTGTTAAAAATATAGGAATGGTTTAGATAGCTTAGTTAAGCTATTATAAGGTGTTTGTAATCGCTAGGTATGCGTTAGCTTGAAACTAGTGCGAAATATTGCGATAAGCTGCTTACTAGGTTTCGGGGTATTTCCGACGTGGGTTCGATTGGTCGTTGCGAGATTATATCTATTGTATTCCTCGTAATTCTTGTGTTGTGTTGCGTGATCGGGACGATCGGGGTCCAGACTTGGTGTTTTGTAGTTTAGCGACCCCAATTAGGGTGTTTGGCCGGTATCGTGCGCGATAGATGCGCTAAGCGCGCAGTGTAATTTTCAGGGCGTTATTCTTGCGTTTCGATGTCTTTTCGTCGATGTAGGATTTTTGCTTATATGATGTGTTTATGAAATTTTAGATTCGCAAGAGGGGACTTCGGACGCTACGACAAGGGAAAACAGGTGGTAGGCTTCACTTAGCCAGGAGCGTTGGTGAGTAGATTTAACATCTACAGGGGATCGCCCGCATGGCGTTATGCGTCTGGGCTAGAGATGTTATTTCTGTCGCATATTCTATGTCATATTTAGAATTGTGCATTTACCCTATTAGTTAGATATTGTTGTGCTTGGACTAGTATCCTTAACACACTGCACATATTATTGACGATTCATGTTGCACGAGCACTGATTGTATGCTACACACACCGTCAATAATTGCCATGTCACGCACAACCCACTTATAGATGTGATATTGCTTGGTTAGGGACATTGAGACTTGATTCATATTTCTTTACGCATTGACTTATAACATACCTGTATACCTACATGCTTACACAAATGCTCTGACATACTTACATGCTAGTTACATGTATACCTATAGAGTATTGTACCATTAGTGATAGGTACATGAACACTTTATGACATAGCTACAGGTATACCTTGCACACCTATTTCACTTATACCCAGGGGGTATACTACATTATTACTTATAGGTAGATACATATATCTTGCTATTCCTTTATGTTTTCACATACATCTGGTTATAGCTACATGTTTACTTTTACCTAATGTTATTTTAGAATTGGAGAAAAATTAGGAAACCGCATGATATTTATATTAACTTGTTGCAGTTAATTAGCGGCTTTTCCTATATATGCTTACATTTCCTTTTATGTTGCATATATTATATTCATGGATTTTCGCATTGAGATATGGATTTTTCATGATGTTTTCTGGATTTGGGGACCGTGGGAGTTCATGAAATTATGCATTATTTGAAAAACCCGGTTTCCCTTGAGATGATATTTCAGCAGCCACCATGAGATTTATCGGTTCGGATATATATATACCCCACGCGAGGAATGGAGGGGTCCGTGTATGGGTACATGGTGGGGCCCGGAGGTACCCCGGGGCAAGAATCTCAGTGAAGAGATGAGTTAGTGGGGGAACCATACTTTCCGGTGACATTACCAATGACTCGGCAGTAATCATGGGGATACCGTTGGGAGTCATGTACGTATAGATACGTGGAAAGATGAGGGTCAAAGCTAGGCACTCGTGCTTTTCGGATAGCGTGTGATACGTACCTATCAGGGGGCCAGTCGTGGTGACAGCACCTGATAGATCAGCAATTCTGTGTCGATGCTTGACACATTGGTTTCATGATATTTCTTTTTACTCCTTTGTATATATAACAGGGGTTTAGGCCGCTGTTATATATGCCCTTATACCAATATTAGTGGAATGGGACACTAATATATGTGTATTGACATTAAATTATATACACCATCATATTTATTCATGCAAATATATTTAGGATGTTAGATTTTTACTTGATAATTTGATTTGGGATATAGGTGATTCATTTGATATTGAATACAGGATATTTATGAGATTACTGATTTGTACATTCAGGATATATGAGATTTATTCGATATTGTACATTCAGGATTTGTGAGACTTATATGATATGAGAGCCAATTTGGGGGATGATTTGAGGAATTGGGATTTGGATTTGTCTTGAGGGATTGTGATCCTACCACGATGTCAGGATTCTGTGGAAATGACATATTTCATTTTATACTTCACATTTATTGTTTATGCACTGCTTCATGTATTAGTAGTACCTGTTAGAGTACTTTTCATGACTGTTGCATTTACATACCTTTGTTTATATGCATTGCTTCATGTATTAGTTGTACCTGCTAGTGTACCTTTCATGATTATTGCATTCATATGACTTTTTATTGCTATTAATTGCACATGTTAGATTCATGTTGTACGTGCATACTCGTGATTACCTGCATATGTTATTTACTATTCACGAGTTGGCAACTCACCCCCATTGTGCCACAGTGTTTGCAGGTGTTCCTCAGGATAGTCAGAGGCAGGCTATTATCACACATCTTATCATCTTTTGCTACGGATACCGCATCAGCTCACAGTGTGCAGTTTGCTTAGGTGGGTTTGTGGTTATTCGTTGTATTGTATATTCGTTGTATCCCTGTACTCTCCATCTACTATTTTCATATTGACTTAGAGACTTGGTGAGGACGATGTTGTATATTATGTTGTCACTTGTTATCTTTTATACAGTTTCCTTTCTATCGTCTTCTATTTCTTCGCTACGGCGTCGTATATTTGTTGTGGTGGTTGTTTTCCACCTTTGGGTGTGGATTTTCTCCCGTTGGGGATGCTTTACTTTATATTTATGTTGTACCCATTTTTGGGGTTGGATTTTATAAAGGAGGTGCTGCCGAAATTTAAAGGAAATAAAGTTGGACTTTTAAAGAATTTGGGTTATGATTTCAAAGACTTTTAAATAATATTTCTTATCTTTTCTGGTATTTTAATGGTTTAGATTTCTTGGTTTTGGCTTTCTTTTACTGCGTTACGCCTTTAGACGTTGCGTAGTATTAGGGACGTCACGTGCCAATTTCGGGTCGTGACAAAAGTTGGTATCAGAGCGCTAGGTTTTTACCTTTCGGAGTGTAGGATGATCTTGGTATGATGGAGTAGGTATCTTAAGCAGAGTAACGTACTGTGTGTATGTCTGCCGCATACTCACGATACGGTACTCCGTCTAAAGTGACCTAAGTACATTGCTTGAAATTCCTTCCTTGATGATTCATATCCTTGTGATTCGATTTCCGTGTTCATATCGAATCCTATCTCCATTTATAGCATTTGCCGCCGACGACTATGGGGACTCAGAGAGGTGCAGCGAGGGCCGAGGTCAGAGTTGGCTCGGGTGAGACGAGCACTGACCAGGATGGCACGCTAGTTGCACAGGTGCATACGGATCCACCTTCGACAGATAGTATCGCTAGGCTTATGGCAGAGATGCAGGACATGCGCCAGACGATGAGTTCTTTGGTGGAGACCATTCGAGCGCAGCGACAGGAGGTTGTAACCCCTGTTACCCAGTTGTTCCTGGTGGCCAGTACACAGCATTCCGTCACCTACATAGCACCAGTGGAGGCAGCCCCAGTTTACGAGACTCGTATTCCAGAGACCTTGAGAGTTCCCGAACAATGGAGGACTCGTACCGGTGTGCCAGCCCAGAGACAGAGGCCTAGTAGTCGAGATAGGTTTTGTGACCGTCGCGGGAGTAGCAGAGGATTGGGACGAGGAGAGTCGTATTAGCTAGATCATCTGTTTGTTGGGTTAACTTTTGTCAGCGATTCTTTTGTTGCGCGACACATATTTCAGTCATATGCCAATCGGTTAGGAGATTCATCCGTCACTTGATCCTTCTAGAGATGTTGGATTTGACGTTCTCCTGGGTATGGACTGGTTAGTTATGTGCTAGGCGTCTGTGGACTACCGTGAGGAAACAGTCAGGTTTTGTTTTCCCCGGCGAGTCAGTTCTTGTTGTGCAGGTGGATAGTTGTGCCGCCTCTCACAACTTGAATTCAGCCTTTTTGCTAGTCGGCTTTTGAGGAGAGGATGTCATGGATTTTTGGCGTTCATTCGTGATACCGTAGCCATAGAGGGTTGTTGGACCGGTCTTCTTTCGTGCAAGAGTTTTCCGACGATGTTCCAGAGGAGCTGGCGAAGCTTAGGGAGCTTAAGGATCAGCTGCAGAGTTGTTTGTTGGGGAGTTTTGTGCGTCTGAGCGTTTCGCTTATGGAAGCTCCTATTTCTTTTTGTCAAGGAGAAAGACGACAGATTGCGGTTGTGTATTGATAGATCGTCAATTGAACCGGCTTACGGTGCGGATGGGTATCCTTTACCTCGCCTTGACAATTTCTTCGATCAGCTCCACATTGCGATACATTTTCTAAGTTGTTCGGGATCAGGTTATCATTGTTGCGGGTTCGGAGTGATGGCATTCCAAAGACTTCCTTGTGCGTGCTACGGGCTTTATGTGTTTTGGTGGTGTCGTCGGACTCACCAATGCCCTAGCAGCATTCATAAATATGATGAACCGGATTTCTTCAGGCCGTTCCTCGACCAGTTATTGTTGTGTTATTGACGACATTCTGGTCTATTTAATTTATTTTGAGGAACAAGAGCAACACTTGAGGATTTGTTTTGCAGATACTGGGAGAGCCCTGGCGGTTTGCTAGGTTCTTGGTGTAGGGTTCCTAGGCACCCTAATGAGGTCACACAAGGCATCGAACATGGCAATTTCAAAAAATATGGTGCCGAGAAACCCTAAACTATGGATCGATAACTAGATGTCTAGGCGAAAAGGAACTAGTTAACACTTAACTATTGGGAATACGGAAATACAACCTTTGTAGATCCGGTCCTCCACCTCCACGGCTCCGCAACGAGGTCGTCTCCACTGTCCAAATCAAATCCGGGCTCTAGGATCGGCTTCGTCGGAGAATGGGCAAGCTAGGTCGTCGATGTCCATGCCGAAGATGATCTACGTCGAGGCATCGCTAAATCAAGCTCCACCTTCACCAAGCCCTAAAACTTGTGAAGGAAACACACTCTACTACTTGGCAAGAGGTAGAGGATGAAGAAATAGGAAGTGGGTAGACTTTAGAATTGGATTTCTCACTTGTTTGCTCAATTCACCATTGATGAAGAAAGCTTTTTCTTCTTGAGTTCAAGGAAGAAGAAGAAGAAAATGTTATGATAAGTTAATTAGAAAAAGAAAAGAAATAATCAAAACTTATCATAACTAAACCATGGTAAAGTGTAGAGATTGAACTAGGGTTAAAACAAATGGTTAGGTTAAGCATGAGATAAGAATGGTGGACAAAGTCAAAGGTTCATGAATCTTCAACTACAATCCAAAACAAGCCACCATTCTTCTCATTTCATTTTCCAAAAAGAAAATAAATAAATAAATAAATAAATAGATATGAAAAACAAAACCCTAACCATTTGAATAACCATGGTTTAATCTTTACACAAACTCAAGTTAGCATGCATCATCAAACATGATACATACAAGTGCACAAAAACATATCGCATATGCAATGCGCACGAACCAAGTGAGAAAATCCGTCTAAAGTGAACCGATACTAGTTAATGCAAAGTAATATATCAAATATATAATTATACATTAAATCATTAAATCAACACTTGATTCAATGATCCGGTCATGCGCACATAACCGACTGGTATCATTAGTAACATCTTATCGAATCAACACTTGATCCGATAACCCGGCTATATCGCATATAACCGATCAATGTCACATTGCGAGAATCGAATACAGTATCACATACTCGTATTATTCTCGTTCCCGCACATATCTCATATGCGCTCCTATTTCGTTTCGCTTGAGCCAGGAAACCTCTGTGTAGGACTCTAAAGACTCGTCAATACGCCGGCAGCAGATGATGATCATATCAAACACCCACAAGCCGCAAGCGGTCTGCTAAACGTAACGGCCACCCGGGTATTGAGCGATCTGAAGATCGACGAGCAAGCCCGCTCACACTCCAGTGAATCCGACCAGTAACACTACCGTACAGTCCGGTCTGATCGTCTGATATGTCGCATATCTCGCCTAGGGGTGGTAAACGTCAGACCCCAATAGCTCAATAAGTCGTGTCGATATGAAGTCTATAACAATTCGAGAAACTACTGGTAACACTTACCAGTAAATCTCAGCAACCCTGGCCAGGGATTTCCTGTTATAGCCAATCGAACACAGCGCAACATCAACCCCCTATACCGGGAGAGACGAATCCCCTCCTATCGCTCATTGCCTCCATGTGACTCGGGACTGTACCCAAAAACCACCGTTTTGCACGCCCTCTTGGACGTGGTAAGATGGAAATCAAAGCACAGTGGAAACCACACAAGACTCTATGACGATCTCGGGTCAACAGACTACTCTGTACCAGTGTCACCAGAGAACTGCCATCTGACATGAGGTATAATACCATCTGGGAGTTCTCGGCGAGTCCGTCCAGTGTACCCAGTCTCTACAGAGCACCCGTATATCATCTCTGATGTCAAACACCAATGGATATGGGATCATACATCGCCCATCTGTATGGGTCGAGAAGGTATACGCTAGTCTACTCTGGTATATCGATGCCCCGTCTCGATACACCCTCGACTAGGGACTTTGAAGGATGTACTTATGGACTACCATATCCCCACTAGTATGATCCGCATCATAGTCCAGGTAGTCAAGTACAGATCCTAAGGGCTTTACCAACATGTAACAGAGAGACAATCAGCATACACGTTAAGGTAAAGGGTAACCAGATAGCATACTATCATGTCGAGCAAGAAAGTCCTCCCTATATATGTCCCAGCATCCACTACAATATACATCCTATGTACAGTAATGGCCTCTAGGGCATACATATAACTAACAATCTCCCACTTGCACTAGGGCCATCTGTAGCAGTGGTTGCAGTATCTCATACTCAACCATCCCATAAAAGTCTCTCTCTGGGAACAGGCTTTTGTGAGTGGATCCGCTGTGTTGTCCTCTGAGTCTACTCTCCTAACCTCGATCTCCCTGGAGATCAACCATCTCCATGATCAAGTGACGCTGCCTTAGAATATGTCTGGATCACTGATGGGACCGGCGTTCCTTGGCATAAGCCACAACTCCATTGTCACACAATGGGAGGAACATAGTTCATCTCATGAACCAATATACACCCAGACAGCCACTTTGGTAGCATCTTAAGTAGCGATGTATCCTGCCTTTATCGTCTAGTATGTCACGGTATCTAGCTTGGAACTCTTCCAACATACCGTCCCTTTACTGAGGGTTAAGACAATGCCTGTGACTGACATTCAGTCGTCTTTATCACCATGGAACCCTTCCAGTGATTCTCCCCAGGATCGGTTGATACCGTCTCACTACATCTAGTGAGAATTCTAACATCCATTTAGATCTATCTCATAGATCCAAAATCCAGGATTTAGTAGGTATCACTTTGATCCTAAGTGGAGAATCATTGTGATAAGCGGAGATTGATCGAGCGTAGCATAGGAAACTCCTTCCCTATCAAGTGTATGTCATCCACGTACTCTACGAGGATCGTCACCATACTCCCATTGTACAAGGTTCATCTACCTTTTTGTTTATACAAGGTTCATCTACCATTTTGATGATGTCAAACTCTTTGACTAATTCATCAAAACAGATGTTCCAACTCCGCAATGCCTGCTTTATCCTATAAAGCATCTTGCACACGTTTCCGCTGCTCCCATTGTCTATGAAGCCCTCTGGCTGTGTACTTATAGACACTCTCTTCTAAATCATCATTTAGAAAAGCAGTCAAGACACCCAACCACCAGATATCTTAGTCATGGTATGTAGCCGTGACAAGTAGGATCTGGATGGACTTAAGCATAACTACTTGAAAAGGTTTCATCATTATCCACGCCTGGTCAATGACGAAAACCTTTAACAAGTCTAGCTTTGAAAGTCTCAACTTTTCCATGTACACCAAGTAATCTTCTCAAGATATACCTGCTCCTGATGGGAATTTAACCCTTCAGATATAGCAACTAAAGTCCATACTTTTTCGGTGTATAAGGATTCCATCTCAGATCGATAAACATCCAGCCATTCTTACAGAGTCTCATTCCTGATGGCCAGCTCGAAACTAGTTGGGTCATCATCTCATGATGCAATCCTCGCTCCCACTGTCATAGAGAAACTGAAGTATCTCTCAGGTGGGTGAGGAACCCTACTAGATCGGCGGAGAAGCTGAGGTTCATTGGTATCTACTGAATACTTTGGTTCTATCAAATCATCAGCTGTAGTTTGTATAGCTGGAACCTTTCCAGTTCTACATTACAGTCCTTGCCTCGAGCTTGTCCGGATTTTGTTTTTAGACATAGGCCGGGCAACCCCAAATCTTAACTAACTTAAGATATGGGCTCTTCCCTTTCCATATCACATATGAAGTGGTAGGCAACTGATTTGATTCGAACCCTATTCAATAGGTATGCAGCTTCTCAAGCGCATATTTCCCAAAAAGAAATAGGTAACTCAGTAGTACTCATCATAGAGCACACCATATCATATAGGGTGTGATTGCTCCGTCCCGATATACCATCGTGCTATGGTGTATGCAGAGGAGTAATACTGAGAGAGAATCTCATTCTCCTTTAGAAAAGTCCAAGTATTTCCGTGCTCAAGTATTCTCCTCCTTGATCACATCAAAGGACATAATACTTACACCCGTATTTTGGTTCTCTACTTCTAACTTATATTCTGTGAATATCTCAAAAGGTTCGGACTTGTGTTTCAACAGGAACATATGACTGAATCTTGAGAGATTATCAGAGAATATAACGAAGTATAAAGAACTAGTCCTGGCATGTGTAGACAGGGGACCTACATACATAAACATGTATCATCCCAAGAGTTTACAAACTCTTTCTCTGTTTCCAGTAAACGGAGCTATGGTCATCTTATCTTTGTGACATGACTGGCGAGTTTCACAAGATGTAAATTCAAACTGATTTAAATATGCATCTATATGTAACTCTAGCTAGTCGGGTCACATTGATCTGACCTAGTCTACAATGCCTCAAGAGGAATTCGTTCATTTCTGAATTCTTCCTCTTGTGTGTGTTCCGTATACTAAGAACTGTAGTTTGATTTAGAACATCAATGCTTTTAGATAACGTGCCTGAACCGATCAACTTTTGATATAGGAATGGTTCAAAACATTATCCAACAATACAAAATTTTATCGTTTCTTTACTAATAAAGAGACAAATATGATTTTGTATATCAGGTTCGGTATCTAATAACATTCGTTCAGAATCAATGTATTGGTAATACAGGGTGACAGTGACCAACAGACTTGGCTGCAACTCTTGCCCCGTTTTCTGCCTCATGAAACTTATCACCCGTTCTCAGTTCTCCACCTTTCTGTAGCCCTATGTAACAGATTACATATCTGGGATCCTGATCTGGTATCACATACCCAGGACGTAAAGGACACTGAGAAACAGTTCTATATAATGAACACACCCGAAGATGATGCATCATCATGCACTCTCCTCGTTTGGGCGGCACGGGAAATCTGGTATTCCCCAATTTCCTGCTCTGTCTTATAACAATTATAAGTTGGAGCGGGACCAACGTTCCCCAGCTCAGTATAACAAGCGGGTTCGGTCAATATTCCGTATTATTATCTTGATTAAGGCGTGATATGGTCGCTACCTGGAGAGAGAGAGAAGAAAACACTCAGCGTGCGCTCTGTCAAGAATAGATTGGTTATTATTTTATCTAATCAGGATGGCCCCCACTGCTTTTTATCAAATCTTCCTTCAAACCCTAAAAGGAAAGACTAGCCGGGATTAATTACACACTACAAGTTCGCCAATCTTTCAGCCAGGCCAGTGTCGGTACTTTGAGGGAGGTCCCCCGTGCTTTCGCACGAACCTAATTAATGTAAACCTCGTTTTCCCAGAGGCGTAACCTCGTTAACACCTTTCTAGACACCTAATTGATCGGCTAATTGTAATGTATAAAACTCTCCCAGGAGTAACACTTACTCGCAGCGGGTATCGGGATCCAACTATCTCATAGAAGGTATGCAATCTCATTGCAAATTTCAACACTTGAAATTCCCGATAATATTTTGCCCCTAGCTCGCTATGACCTTGACGAATGCCAAACAACCCATAGTCCACTAGTCAAGTTCAACCCGTACATTACTTGATCGAATTAAACCCACCCGCACGACCCTTGACGAATGCCAAACAACGCCGTACGAATACCCTAATCCAATCTGCATCATATGCATAAGCAGATAAATACTAGTTAGCTACCGCACACTACGCCTTGACGAATGCCAAACTACCGCAGCACGAATACTAACTGGTACTTATCTGTAATGACGGAGGGCTACGACAGGTTTTTTTGAAAACCTATTGCGTAATGAACTTGATTTCGTTATAGAATCAAATGATTTTAAAATGGAGTGCTTTTGAGGCTTTTCTAGTTTTGCTAAAGGAGTCACTCCCGGTGAAGAGATCTCGGTCCTTTCCTCATCGAATAAGGTGCAGGATATATCACATATACCTCTGTGCAAAGCAAAAACACTTAAAAGCAATCAAAAGACAAACCGAGTGTGTAGCATCTGCCAGTTATTGCTAAAGGAGTCACTCCCGGTGAAGGGATCTCGGTCCTTTCCTCATCGAATAAGGTGCAGGATATATCACATATACCTCTGTGCAAAGCAAGAACTGTAGTTACCTGTTTTATTTTGAAATTCGATTCTATATCATCTTAGGTTTCTTTTTATTTCATTAATCACATTAATGAAGTCCCATCATTTAATTACCTAAACATCACAGATAAATACGACGTACACTTATGCCATCCGCATTCGCCTCGATGTCCCTTCGTGCACCGTTAGGTTAGGTAACTAACGGCAGAGCGGGGCAGGGCTAGCGCGGGTGTAAAACATAAGTAACGTCTATATAATATATCATATATACTATATACTATATCCATCACAGAAACATCTCATGATCACATCACAGATATCGCAGCAGAAGAAACATATGAAATATTGGATATACTAGGACGTCCGTGTTTTCAATACGAGCCAGTACAAAACACGGATTCCACGGTCGTGATAAATAGCCAATCCCACACCCCTAGACCCCTACGAGAGCGGCAAGCAACCCTGCCAATTCTAGGGTTAGGAGACCCGGACTCGACTCCTCGAGTTGGTCTCCCACTGGACCCCAGAACCCGGTTACTTGTGCTCCCCTCCTTGGGTCTATCCTAGTGCAGAAAAGTAAATAATATACAAAGGGTGACAACTTCCGCAACCTGGAAGCGCCCCAATAAAAGAATATTACATACAAGTTTTTACATGAATGAAAATGAAAAACACTCATCTCACATAAAAACCCCCGGCTATTCAAACACGACAATCCAATATAACATATCCAGCAACACATAACATCACATGTCATCAACGTAAGTAAATATGCGCATCCCAATTGTCGTTGACATATAGCAACGAAACCGGCGATATCACATATTACACTTACGGTCACAGAAAAGAAAGTGTAAAACTACAACAGTTGGAATCCGCAAACTGCATAGACATCGCATGCCTAATCAAATGAATACCTTAGACATCACATGCCTAACAATTATAAACCCCGCATTTTAGTCTCATTATCGAAAACACTTTTCAATATCAAGTCGGGCAATTCAACAGGATTCCCGACATCCTGATCGAATGCTCGTCGCAAACTTCTGTAGACGGCCGCACCCCCGATACCGTCGACGAAGTGCACCAAGGCGGAACACCGCTACCGCGAGCACCCGTACGAATGCTTTCGGCGACGGGGTTCTCCTACAGTCACTTGGTCGGGGCTATGGAGTGAGGCTGTCTATTAAGTTTACCCGGCGAGTATCCGCGTACGCTACGTGATTGCGACGGACTTTTGATCACATCAAAATTCCGTGGCAACCGATCAATTGAGACTAAATTGCTACGTTTATAACATTCATTCAGTTATCATATAACTTATTGTGAATTCCAATTATTGTATCCCATTCCGGATAAATAGAAAATGTTAAACTTTCCGATCGAACAATCGAACACCCAAGTTTTCCCGATATAGATCAACACATGAAACAAGTCTAACAACATTCCGTTCGTACCTCAGTACCAACGGTCCAGCCGTAGAAGGGTCAAGCCAACGCCTCACATGTGGCACGCCGTACTGCCCCAAACCCGAAGGTTCAAAGGGCAGTTCAAGACGGTCACATAATCGAGTTAAGGTTTGTGTCTTCTAGAGGGACCATCGCGTTACTTGCACTACCTAGAACGTCGTTAAACTACGGAAAAATCCAACACTTGGAAATTTCCCGACAGGGGAAAAATTGAGTATTTATATCCGGTCGAACTTTTTAACATATTCTAAAATTTATCCGGAAAGCCACATAGACAAAATTTGATACTCTGATCGAAACACCGAATCCCCAAAATAACTGCAGAAAATTCAACTCTTGAATAATTTTTAAAAATATCCAGAGAACTCAGAAGCTGAAACAATGAATTACTGTGTAAGAATTTAGGGCTGACGTCACCAACATGCCGCTAAACCGCCGCCTAAATCAGCATTATGCCGCGGATCCGCGCCAAGGTTCACTGTTCATGGCCCCAATTTTGCACCGTAATTCTTATATTTTCCTGCTTATTTCTCTGCATATTTTTAATCTGTTGGAGATAGTGCCCTCAGAGTCAATTATTAGGTCACAGGTACGTGATTGTAATGATTGATGGAGGACCTATCCCGGTAGGACAGTCTTACTCGAGATGATAGTATGCTATCTGGTTTACCTTTATCATCGTGTACTGTTTTAAGTGACCTGACACGTCGCTATTACACGTTGATAAAGCCCCTAGGATTCTTGCTTGACCACCAGCAGTATGAGGGCGATCATATAAGTGGGAGCTGGGGGTCTATAAGCATATCCTTAAAAGGTCCCTAGTCGTGAGAGTTTCGAGACAGGGCATCGATTCTCCATAGTAGACTAGTGTATACAGTCGAGACCCCGACGAGGGGCGGTGGCCGGTCTCACAAGCCACTGGTGTCAGTTGGATCACCTAAGATGTATACAGGTGCTCATTGGGTTATGAGTACACCGGACAGGACTCGCCGGGAACATGCCAGTTGGTCATATACCAGACGTCAGATGGCAGTTCCCTGGTGACATGTGTGCAGGTTAGTTCATCGACCTGGGGATCGTCATTTGTCTTGTGTGAGTTCCCACTGTATTTTGATTACTACCCTACCACGGCTCAAAGGAGTCGTGCAAACAGGTTTTAGTTGGGTACAGTCCCGAGCCACATGGAGGCAGTGAGCGTATCTTCAGGGGTTCGTCTCTCCCGGTATTGGGGGTGAGGTCGTGCTGTGTCTAGGAGAGCCATTACACGAAGCCCTCGGCCGAGGCAAGGAGATTTACTGGTAGGTATTCCAGTAGTATCTCAGGGTGTTCTGGGCTTCACTCCGACACGACTTGTACCGCTTTTGGGGGTCTGACTTTTACCAACCCCCTAGGCCCGCCATACGATGCTCATAGACGAACGGACCGGACTGTACGGATATTGTCACTGACAGGCTCAGTAGGGTGTCAGGCTGAGTTCACTCACAGACGTCCCTTTTGTTCAATACCTTGTGGCCCGTTATGTATTGGCTTATACCTCTAACGTGCTAGTGGTTAAATCCACAACCAAGGTGTTGACGAGTCTTTAGAGTCCCCCACATTCAGTTACTCAGCTTTCGGGCGAAAGGTTGTAGAGGCCGTATGGAGATATGGCAAGGTCCGATCAGATACGTGCGGTATTGCACGGATCAGGATCGGACAGTCTGTACTATAGGCCGTATGGTTATATGGCAGGGTTCGATCAGATACGTGCGGTATTGCACGGATCAGGATCGAACGGATATTACTAGCCGGCTTTGGTATAAGCCGGATCCTAGTATAGTACAGTGTAGATTTTGTCTCATTGCATTTGTATTTCAGTCGAAATACAGATGCGGGTGTGTATGCACAGTATCGGGGTTTTCCTGTAATTTATTACGGGACCAGTTTTCTGGAGTTGCCAGTTTGCTTTCCGTTTCGGCCATTTTCATTTGTATCTTTCAATGGCCGAAGTTTGGTGGAGGAGGGTTTATTTGCATTGTTGCAAATTAGTATTTGTGGAGGGGGTCTTTGCTTTTTGTAGCATCATGATAGTCTTCATGATGGTGCACCATCCATTGACTTGCTTGACTTCATACTTCATGATGGCTTGACTTTGTTAGCATCATGGTTGTTGATGATGGTTGTGTGGAGTGTTGGCATTGCTTTGTGATCATGGTTGATTATGATAGCCATTCCTCTCTCTCTCTTGTATGTTTGGAGTTTGGCCTCTCTCATTTTTGGATGAACTCTCCTCATTCTCATTTTCCACTTCACTCCATGCTCTTCTCCTCACTTGTTTTGGCCGGCCACTTTAGATTGGGGCTGTCCAAAAATTGTGTGGGTGTATTTTTGGTTCATATCATGCTCCAAAATACCCCCAAGCTCCTCCACACTTTGTTCTTGTTTCATCCCTCCACCAAATGGCACCTCCATGAACCCCAAATGAGACACAATCCTCTACTACATATTCTACAGCGAACCTTGGGCACGTCGAGTAGCCGGCTTCGTGCCCGAGTTGCCTCGGCATAGAGGTGGGAGCCCGTAAAAGAAGTAGGCGTTGTGGTGCGCTTCCGGCGACGAGGAGGAGACGGGACATTCCGCAGGAGATCGGGACGATGACGAGAAGACCGGAGGACTTGGATCGTCGGTATATCTCTATTCCCTTTCTTGTAGATAGCTAGGACTAATTAATGGCTCGATCCGGGTATTAGTGCGCGGCGGTTTGCCAGTTCAAGAAAAATTTAAGTTTATCACCGCTTCCGCATTTGGCCGTCGGATTGACGGCCGGGGCGCCGCCGTGCACTTACAATGGTATCAGAGCCTCGCCATTAACTTAGTCTAGCTTTGTGTAATGTGTTTGCATTTCCAATCGATCAAAAAGTTCCAAAACCCGTATTTTGATCACATCAGTTTTCTGTTGGAAATTTTTAGTCTCGAAAAAATTTTCAGGTTGTAAAATATTGATGTACTAGAAAATCTAAGATCTCTGTTAAAATTCGATGAAGTAACTCCACAGTTGGAGCGCGGAAGCGCCGCACAACCCCCCTTCCCGCCGCTCTTCCGCCGCACACTGTGGAGATCACTTCACCAGTTTTTTACAGAGGCCTTCTGGGCTTAAAATATGGGTTTTGGAATATTAAAATTGGGCCCAGGATTTCTGTGACTGCTACAGTTTTGTTTTGGGGCCCACTTGTTAAAATTTGATTGATCGGATATTTTAAACACATTATTTCACAGTATTTACATTATATCTGCGACCGTGAATGTCACTTGATCGGTAAATCCGGTCTAACTGCTATAGCCCGGTTAGACGGATTTGCGAACGTGACTTTCACGTTGATGTTCTGTTTTTGCTGTGATGTTGCGGATCGGTCGTGGGGGATAGCCTGGATGCAATGCTAGTACCGTTGTGGTTGTATTATGTACATTTGATATTGCGGGGCGAGCGTCCGACATGTGGACTGCCGTCACTGCCTGTTTGTATTATTATTTTGGGGCACGACCTGGTTGCGGTCGATGTACCCGGTGTATGTATATTTTACTTTCTGTACTAGGATTACCCCGCGGAGGGGTGCACGGATAGCCGGGTTCTAGAGGGCAACAAGCCCGCATCTCATGGCATTGGGACGGAAGGGGCTTCACTCTAGGATTGGCGGGCTATTCGCCGCACTCGTAGGGGGTATAGGTTGACCCAGGAGGGGTGCCCAAGTTACCGGATTCCGTGAAGTGCTGGGTGGTCCATTCACGGCGCTGAAGGGGGCTGCCTCGCTTCAGGTTTTGGCGGGTGACTTGCCGCGCCCGTAGGGGTCTAGGTTCTCATTGCACAGGCTATCCACACGACCAGGGGAACGTCGGGTTTCAGCGGCTCTGTGAAACCCGGGGATCCCAGATATCTGTATTGTTTCTGTGATGCTGTACATTTCTGTGATGCTACATTTTATTCACGCCTTGAGCGAAATATAATATATTGGTATATATATTAGTAGATGTTGTATATGTTTTACATCCGCGCTAGTCCAGTCCCCGCTCTGTCGTTAGTTAGCTAACCTAACGGGTAATGACGGGACCCAGTGGCGAATGCGGATGGCATATACGTACATCAGTATATTTTCGTTCTTTGTGGTGTGATCAATTGATGGGACTGCGTTGATTCGGATCAATGCAAGTTAAAAACAAACCTAATCTGATGTTGTTGGAACACTTTTCAAAAAGCTGTTATTGCAAGGACGTTCACTTTTGTTTTGCATCGCGGTATTCATTTAGAATATCCTGCTCCTCAGTCGACGAGGCAAGGGCCGAGATCCCTTCACCGGGAGTGACCCCTTGGACAAAAAGTGTGCGTCAGGGCAATGACTTCACTATAGCCGATTACTTTTGCTTTGCATCGTGGTATTCATTTGGAATATCCTGCACCCCATTCTACGGGGAAAGAGCCGAGATCCCTTCACCGGGAGTGACCTCTTTAGCAACGGTTTTCGTCACTATACTTTTAAAAAAGCTATCAGTTCCTTCAACGATATCAAGTTCATTACGTTAAAGGTTTTCGCCAGAAACCATTCGTAGCCCTCCGTCGTTTCATATGGGTAGTCAATAGTATTCAAGCTGTGTTTGTTGGCCATAGTCAAGGCACAGTGTTTGGTAGCTGTTGGGTGTTCATATGCTGCATAGATAGATGCGTTGGTTTGGGACAGTCGTATAGCCTTGTTGGCCCTAGTCAAGGGCTTGTACGGATGGGTTAAAATCAACCTGGATAATGACGGGTAGAACTTGACATGTGACTTATGATTTGTTGGCCTTAGTCAAGGTCATAAGAGCATGGGGCAGAAATCACATCGGGAGTTTCAAAAGAACTGAAGCTTGCCAGATATGCGCATACCTTCTGGAGTGTGATACCGTGAGCGGATTCCGTCACGTTATCATGCGATGATAGTTGGATCCCGATTCCCACTGATGAGTTAGTTTACTCCTCGGGTGACCCCGACTAATTCTTCTTTCAGGTTTGGAGGAGAATTTGAGGTACAGTGGGAGGATTCCAGATTAGATAAATTGGTAACCATTCTGATCTAGGTTAGAGTGCACGCTGAGTGTTTCTTTTCTCTCTCTCTTCGGCAGCGACCATTGACCCGACCCTAAGACTATGACTCAGTGACCAAGTTGACCGAACCTTCTTAACACTGGCTTTTGGATTGTCAGAGTTGCAGACCTCATTGCCACTCCTACTTTTACCCTTTTCTCCAGGACACCCCGTATTGCTACGAACGTCCACTTCCATTGGACAAAACCATCGTATGGATATATACGAACTCGAAGGAAGTTGTTCCAGATTCGAGGATGGTTTCCGGTTCTGGAGAAAACGAATAGGACTATTCAGTTGTCTTTTCCTTTTACCCTCTCTCAAGTTGCGAGTACACCTTGGTTTAGGAGTAGTACACCTATTACGCAAATTGGACAGTCTTCTTCCAAACCATAGGCTGGTGCCGACCGGTAGGGAATGAAGAAAACCAATTTGCCTAACGATGGTGTACAGAAGGTATTATGTAAAGACAAAGTAAGGGATTAGAAGGAGGGCAAAGTAAATTGCGACTGATATTCATGACCAAACCAAGTATTTCATTACCACTCCCACTTCACCTTTGTATTTCTCCAGGACATTCCGTATCACTACGAAGATCCACAGATATTTGGATACTCCATCGTATGGTTATATACGAACTCGAAAGGAACTTGTTCCAGTTCGGGGATGGATTCTGGTCCAGGAGAAATAGGAATAAGGTTTATTCGGTTGTCTTTTATCTTCACCTTCTCTCGCATTGCGAGTGCTCCTAGGATTAGGACAGTACACCCATTATGCTGATTGGATAGTCTTCTTCCAAACCATAGGCTGGTGCCGAACGGTAGGGAAGGAAGAAAACCATTTGGCCTAAAGGGGTGTGCAGAAGGTAATGACTAAAGACATATGAAGTGATTTGGAAAGATGGAAATGAATTATACGGTTACAGTTGTGAATCTGGATAATGGAAGAGGCATTACTAGGAATACCAGGATACCCCTACGGAACATTTCAGTGTTCCAGTTTCACTGTGTACTGTTAAAAGAAAACTGATTTCCCAATTAGACACTTGCTCCAGGGTATGTATTTACCAGGTATGATTCTCACATCTGTATGGTTTTACAGATGATGAGTGGGAGTAAGGTATTGGGAATTAGGTGATTGTCCTCATTATATCGGGATTCGTTGTAATCGGTGATATTTGAGGAAATCACCTGGGTTGTTTGCCGGACGGCAGACATTTGGTTTTGAATATCCTCTGTTATGCACCAATTTCAAATTGATATATCTGTACGTCTATTTTCATAGAGTGAGATATACCTTTTTGAAATTATGTCTACGACATTTACCTATATCAGTGGATGGTTAGGTAAGGAGCATTAAGCAGCGGTGTAATTCTTCTTGACCATAAGTACAGTTTTCAACCTACGACACACAGTGAGTGAGTTATCAGACTCAAGGGACTTGTACAGAGTATTGTATGATGTCCAGGGTCCATCAGGACAGAGGGGTTGGTCCTCGTACTATATTCGGTTTACTTATGACTTCTCTAGTTTTTAGACAGGTGTTTCGTGGAAACACAGGGTCCGAATTTGAAGAAGTTATAGGTATTTGAATAGAGTAGAGAACCAGGTGCAGCAGGTATCGGGATTCTTCAAAGTGATCGAAGATGTAGATACTTGTATATGGTATTCAGTTGATAGTAGTGATTAAGAGAAATTGCTTCTCTTTCAGGTTACTCATAATTGGAAGCATTCCTAAGTTGAGTAACGCTGATCCGCCTCCTTCCATTTAGTTGACATGCACTGGAGACAGCTGCATGATTTGAATCTGGTTCAATTAAATCAGTGCCTCTGTTTCTATATTGGATATAGAACAGTTCATATCTTAACGTTGTTAAGGTACGGGGAGTTGTCCGGTTTATGATTAAAACCAGACACTGGACAACTCAAGGCACGTTTCTGTAATGGCTGTTTGTGGGTTGACCCAGGCTATGACGAGGGTTGACTTTCTACCATCTGGATGAACAATAGCGATATTGTTCTAGACTCGCCACAGTTTTATTAAAAATGGATTTTTTCAGAAAACAGTAGTGGGAGTATGGTAGAACTGGAAGTGATTCTAGAACCACAAACGATTACTGAAGATTTGATAAGGAACCTAAAGATTCAATCTGGATTGACATTCCATTGGCCACTCCGTAGATAAGGTGGGTAACTTCAGGCACCCGAGAGGTACTACGGTAGCCTCAAGGACGGTGACAGGGAAGTTCTTGTTTACCCACAATTACCATTGCTGTTGTTCCAGGTTGCGAGACCCGGCGGGAGGATGAGTATAGCGTCGTTCTAAACTAGTTTTAGAAGTGTACGTGTATATGACTCTGCCAGAGGGTTGTCGTAGTCAGTGGGAGCAGCGGAAGCATTGGTGGACAGGTAGCTTATGTCTATTTATAGACTAAAGCAGATGTAGCGGAGATAGATCATCTATTTCTGACGTGACAGTCATAGGTTTGACTTCATCAGAATAGGGGATGGATCTGTTGAGAAGGAAGTAGGGTGTGATATCCTGGTATTTGGATGACATACACAGAGTAGGAAAGAAAACTCCTATACTACAATCGGTTATACTTTGGTCGTCACACAGTGGTTTCTCCACAAAGGAAATGGATTTTGTATCAGATATACTGGTTACTAGATCTATGGTTTTAGATCTAGATTTGGGTAGTTTCCCAATCTGGGTACTTAGACAGCATTCTAAGAGTATTTAGAATGGACGACTCCTGGCACGGTAGTGTACCTGCAGGTAATGGAGTCACCCTCTCTAAAGGTGTCTTGCAGACTAAAGGGGAGAGGGATGTGCATGATTGGAAGATCACTTGCTCAGGCAATTGAGTCAATCATAAAATGTCAAGTACCACACCAGATGTTGTTCTTGCACTAGATGCAATAAGTTGATATTGATCTGATCCTGGAGAAACAGTCGGAAGCAGTTTTAGAACATAAGTGGATGTTCTAGGGATATGATAACGACAGCCTCATTCGGGAGACAGTTATCATTCCAGGCTTCCAAGGTGACATGGACGACAAGGAGGTTGTCAGAGTTATAGTTTTCCTTCTGATGAGGGGCAGTATTTTGGACAGGTGATCCAAGGAAATACTGAGGGTGGCATGGCACAGGATACTGATGAAGTTCAGTTGACGATACAGTCTAAGAAGTTTGGATTTGGTGTTCATTTATGAGCTAAGTCCCATCAGACATCCAGACATATTCTAAGACTGGTATTACTCATTTCGGGAGATGGGTTTCTCCGCGAACTTGAGATATAGAGAGACATAGAAAGAAACAACAAAGCGGATCCACTCACTAAGGCTATTCCTCGAACGCAATAGTTTCGCAAACGAGCTTTATGAGACTGACTAATAGAGGAGTTGGGTGTTCGGTATCACACGGGCTGTGAGCATGCGACATCGCAATAATTAGCCTTGAGTGCAAGTGGGAGATTGTTGGAGATAGTGCCCTCAGAGTCAATTATTAGGTCACAGGTACGTGATTGTAATGATTGATGGAGGACCTATCCCGGTAGGACAGTCTTACTCGAGATGATAGTATGCTATCTGGTTTACCTTTATCATCGTGTACTGTTTTAAGTGACCTGACACGTCGCTATTACACGTTGATAGAGCCCCTAGGATTCTTGCATGACCACCAGCAGTATGAGGGCGATCATATAAGTGGGAGCTGGGGGTCTATAAGCATATCCTTAAAAGGTCCCTAGTCGTGAGAGTTTCGAGACAGGGCATCGATTCTCCATAGTAGACTAGTGTATACAGTCGAGACCCCGACGAGGGGCGGTGGCCGGTCTCATAAGCCACTGGTGTCAGTTGGATCACCTAAGATGTATACAGGTGCTCATTGGGTTATGAGTACACCGGACAGGACTCGCCGGGAACATGCCAGTTGGTCATATACCAGACGTCAGATGGCAGTTTCCTTGTGACATGTGTGCAGGTTAGTTCATCGACCTGGGGATCGTCATTTGTCTTGTGTGAGTTCCCACTGTATTTTGATTACTACCCTACCACGGCTCAAAGGAGTCGTGCAAACAGGTTTTAGTTGGGTACAGTCCCGAGCCACATGGAGGCAGTGAGCGTATCTTCAGGGGTTCGTCTCTCCCGGTATTGGGGGTGAGGTCGTGCTGTGTCTAGGAGAGCCATTACACGAAGCCCTCGGCCGAGGCAAGGAGATTTACTGGTAGGTATTCCAGTAGTATCTCAGGGTGTTCTGGGCTTCCCTCCGACACGACTTGTACCGCTTTTGGGGGTCTGACTTTTACCAACCCCCTAGGCCCGCCATGCGATGCTCATAGACGAACGGACCGGACTGTACGGATATTGTCACTGACAGGCTCAGTAGGGTGTCAGGCTGAGTTCGCTCACAGACGTCCCTTTTGTTCAATACCTTGTGGCCCGTTATGTATTGGCTTATACCTCTAACGTGCTAGTGGTTAAATCCACAACCAAGGTGTTGACGAGTCTTTAGAGTCCCCCACATTCAGTTACTCAGCTTTCGGGCGAAAGGTTGTAGAGGCCGTATGGAGATATGGCAAGGTCCGATCAGATACGTGCGGTATTGCACGGATCAGGATCGGACAGTCTGTACTATAGGCCGTATGGTTATATGGCAGGGTTCGATCAGATACGTGCGGTATTGCACGGATCAGGATCGAACGGATATTACTAGCCGGCTTTGGTATAAGCCGGATCCTAGTATAGTACAGTGTAGATTTTGTCTCATTGCATTTGTATTTCAGTCGAAATACAGATGCGGGTGTGTACGCACAGTATCGGGGTTTTCCTGTAATTTATTACGGGACCAGTTTTCTGGAGTTGCCAGTTTGCTTTCCGTTTCGGCCATTTTCATTTGTATCTTTCAATGGCCGAAGTTTGGTGGAGGAGGGTTTATTTGCATTGTTGCAAATTAGTATTTGTGGAGGGGGTCTTTGTTTTTTGTAGCATCATGATAGTCTTCATGATGGTGCACCATCCATTGACTTGCTTGACTTCATACTTCATGATGGCTTGACTTTGTTAGCATCATGGTTGTTGATGATGGTTGTGTGGAGTGTTGGCATTGCTTTGTGATCATGGTTGATTATGATAGCCATTCCTCTCTCTCTCTTGTATGTTTGGAGTTTGGCCTCTCTCATTTTTGGATGAACTCTCCTCATTCTCATTTTCCACTTCACTCCATGCTCTTCTCCTCACTTGTTTTGGCCGGCCACTTTAGATTGGGGCTGTCCAAAAATTGTGTGGGTGTATTTTTGGTTCATATCATGCTCCAAAATACCCCCAAGCTCCTCCACACTTTGTTCTTGTTTCATCCCTCCACCAAATGGCACCTCCATGAACCCCAAATGAGACACAATCCTCTACTACATATTCTACAGCGAACCTTGGGCACGTCGAGTAGCCGGCTTCGTGCCCGAGTTGCCTCGGCATAGAGGTGGGAGCCCGTAAAAGAAGTAGGTGTTGTGGTGCGCTTCCGGCGACGAGGAGGAGACGGGACATTCCGCAGGAGATCGGGACGATGACGAGAAGACCGGAGGACTTGGATCGTCGGTATATCTCTATTCCCTTTCTTGTAGATAGCTAGGACTGATTAATGGCTCGATCCGGGTATTAGTGCGCGGCGGTTTGCCAGTTCAAGAAAAATTTAAGTTTATCACCGCTTCCGCATTTGGCCGTCGGATTGACGGCCGGGGCGCCGCCGTGCACTTACATAATCATGAAAAATCACTGTTTTTAGAAAAAGGACAGAGAGCAATTTTCCGGGTAGGGTTTCGGTTCGATCGGACTTCAAATCGCGTCTAGACTTCGCCTAAGGCTCTAGCTAGGCTCTGATACCACTGTAGGGTTCCTAGGCACCCTAATGAGGTCACACAAGGCATCGAACATGGCAATTTCAATGAATATGGTGCCGAGAAACCCTAAACTACGGATCGATAACTAGATGTCTAGGCGAAAAGGAACTAGTTAACACTTAACTATTGGGAATACGGAAATACAACCTTTGTAGATCCGGTCCTCCACCTCCACGGCTCCGCAACGAGGTCTCCTCCACTGTCCAAATCAAATCCGGGCTCTAGGATCGGCTTCGTCGGAGAATGGGCAAGCTAGGTCGTCGATGTCCATGCCGAAGATGATCTACGTCGAGGCATCGCTAAATCAAGCTCCACCTTCACCAAGCCCTAAAACTTGTGAAGGAAACACACTCTACTACTTGGCAAGAGGTAGAGGATGAAGAAATAGGAAGTGGGTAGACTTTAGAATTGGATTTCTCACTTGTTTGCTCAATTCACCATTGATGAAGAAAGCTTTTTCTTCTTGAGTTCAAGGAAGAAGAAGAAGAAAATGTTATGATAAGTTAATTAGAAAAAGAAAAGAAATAATCAAAACTTATCATAACTAAACCATGGTAAAGTGTAGAGATTGAACTAGGGTTAAAACAAATGGTTAGGTTAAGCATGAGATAAGAATGGTGGACAAAGTCAAAGGTTCATGGATCTTCAACTACAATCCAAAACAAGCCACCATTCTTCTCATTTCATTTTCCAAAAGGAAAATAAATAAATAAATAAATAAATAGATATGAAAAACAAAACCCTAACCATTTGAATAACCATGGTTTAATCTTTACACAAACTCAAGTTAGCATGCATCATCAAACATGATACATACAAGTGCACAAAAACATATCGCATATGCAATGCGCACGAACCAAGTGAGAAAATCCGTCTAAAGTGAACCGATACTAGTTAATGCAAAGTAATATATCAAATATATAATTATACATTAAATCATTAAATCAACACTTGATTCAATGATCCGGTCATGCGCACATAACCGACTGGTATCATTAGTAACATCTTATCGAATCAACACTTGATCCGATAACCCGGCTATATCGCATATAACCGATCAATGTCACATTGCGAGAATCGAATACAGTATCACATACTCGTATTATTCTCGGTCCCGCACATATCTCATATGCGCTCCTATTTCGTTTCGCTTGAGCCAGGAAACCTCTGTGTAGGACTCTAAAGACTCGTCAATACGCCGGCAGCATATGATGATCATATCAAACACCCACAAGCCGCAAGCGGTCTGCTAAACGTAACGGCCACCCGGGTATTGAGCGATCTGAAGATCGACGAGCAAGCCCGCTCACACTCCAGTGAATCCGACCAGTAACACTACCGTACAGTCCGGTCTGATCGTCTGATATGTCGCATATCTCGCCTAGGGGTGGTAAACGTCAGACCCCAATAGCTCAATAAGTCGTGTCGATATGAGGTCTATAACTATTCGAGAAACTACTGGTAACACTTACTAGTAAATCTCAGCAACCCTGGCCAGGGATTTCCTGTTATAGCCAATCGAACACAGCGCAACATCAACCCCCTATACCGGGAGAGACGAATCCCCTCCTATCGCTCATTGCCTCCATGTGACTCGGGACTGTACCCAAAAACCACCGTTTTGCACGCCCTCTTGGACGTGGTAAGATGGAAATCAAAGCACAGTGGAAACCACACAAGACTCTATGACGATCTCGGGTCAACAGACTACTCTGTACCAGTGTCACCAGAGAACTGCCATCTGACGTGAGGTATAATACCATCTGGGAGTTCGCGGCGAGTCCGTCCAGTGTACCCAGTCTCTACTGAGCACCCGTATATCATCTCTGATGTCAAACACCAATGGATATAGGATCATCCATCGCCCATCTGTATGGGTCGAGAAGGTATACGCTAGTCTACTCTGGTATATCGATGCCCCGTCTCGATACACCCTCGACTAGGGACTTTGAAGGATGTACTTATGGACTACCATATCCCCACTAGTATGATCCGCATCATAGTCCAGGTAGTCAAGTACAGATCCTAAGGGCTTTACCAACATGTAACAGAGAGACAATCAGCATACACGTTAAGGTAAAGGGTAACCAGATAGCATACTATCATGTCGAGCAAGAAAGTCCTCCCTATATATGTCCCAGCATCCACTACAATATACATCCTATGTACAGTAATGGCCTCTAGGGCATACATATAACTAACACTTGGAGTGTTCCTTTAGGCTTGATTGTGTTGACTCCTAGGTCTTGTAGTTACGGGAGACGGTTTTCGTATGGTTCCGAGGAAGATCGAGGCCATACAGCTTTGGCCCAGACTTGTGTACGGGACGGAAGTCCGCAGATTTTGTGCTTAGCAGGTTTTTACCGCCGTTTCTTGCAGGATTGCTAGTGTAGTGCTGCACCGTTGACTGGACTGACCTGAAAGGAGGTTTCTTTTTCTTTGGACTGAGTCTTGCGTGCGAAGTTTTTTTCAGCAGTTGGAGATTTGGTTAACAACTGCACCAGTTCTTTCTTGCTTTTTGGTTCGGGCGACTTTGTTGTTTTAACTGTGATGTTTCGCGAGTGGGGCTCGATTGTGTACTGAGGTGACACTATAAATTTATCGCTTTTGCTTCCCTACATTTGGAGGAAGTATGAGCAGGATATCCCACTCATGATCTGGAGATGGCCGCGGTGGTAGTGCGTTGGGGATTGGAGACACTACTTGTTCGAGAGTCGTGTTAGATTTTCACGGACCACCAGAGCTTAATGTATATCTTCCTGCAGCGGGTTTTGATTGTTGAGACAGCACCGTTGGATGGAACATGTGGAGGATTGTGTTTGTGAGATCATTTATTACCCTTGGCAAGGCGATTGTGGTAGCTGATGCTGGAGTCATAGGCCCGGGGTTAGTTTGTTCCAGTTGTGCGCAGTCAGAGACAGTCTTCTGCAGATTTATAGTTCTTGTGCGATCGTGGAGTACAGGTTATGTTCTCCTCTACTAAGGGGACAGCTTGCTCATGTCCGCACCCGGACACTTTTCCCTAATCGTTTTCGCGAGGCACTGCCTACCGACGCTCGTTCGTTAGAGATACTTGAGCATACTCGGCTGGGTAATGATTCGGAGTCCTTGATTTATGACAATAGTGTGCTAAGTTAGGGACGCGTTTGTGTACCTGATATTATTGGGTAGAGACGTGAAATCCTAGAGCTGGCACATCTGTCAATTCTCTGTATTCATTCAAGTTTCACCAACATTGATGTGACTTGTGAGATAGTTACGGGTGGGCAGGAATGTAAAGAGAAATTTCAGGTTTCGTTTCAAGGTGTTTGTCTTGTTGTGTGTTTTGGGTTGACCATCTGAGACCGGCTGGAGAGTTACAACCTTTAACCGTTCCGAAGTGACAATGGGGGCAGATTTCCACGAATTTCGTTATGGGTCTATCCAGGTTCAGTCAGGGTGTGACTCCATTCGGATGCTAGTTGTCCGGTTATACTCAGCTTGCTCAGTTTTCCTTGGTTAAGTTTGTGCGTTGCACGGAGTTCCTTCATGGGTCGTATCTAAATAGGGCACCCTATTCGCTTGCCGCCTTGGGCAGGAACTTCAGGAAGCCTTGGGTACTGGTTAAGCTTTAGCTCCGTTTTTCCATCCGCGGGTTGAAGGTTTTGTGAGAGCGGGCTATACCGACTCTGGAGGATATGCTTGTGCGTACGTATTAATTGTTGCCGGCAGTTAGGATCGTCACTTGCCATTGTTTGGATTCTCCTTCGATAGCTGTTATCAGGAGGCACTCCAATTGGCAACCTTTAAGTTTTGTTTGTTAGGTGGTGTCGATCTCCAGTCTGTTTTTCTGACTCTGCGTAAGTACGATTTTTTGGATCCCAGCTAGTTTAGAGATTTCGGAGATGATCCAATTGGTTCAGGTCAGGATGAGAGTGGCCCAGTGCAGACAGAGGTCTTATGCCGACCGTAGTGGTCGCAGACTTGAGTTCGTAGTGGGAGATCATGTATTCCTACGGGATTTTCCGATGAATGACGTGTTGAGTTTTGGGAAGCTTACCCACAATTGTAGGTCCTTTCGAGATCCTTAAAGCGAGTTAGTTCTGTTGCCTTTAATTTGGCACTTCCGCCCAGATTATTGAGTATTCACCCCGTATTCCTTGTGTCGATACTTTGCAATTACCTTCATGACCTTTCTCACTTGATTCAGCATCAGACCAATTAGCTTGGACGTGATCTTTCGTTCACCAGCATTCACTAGTTATAGTGGATCAGCAGGTGAAGGAATTCGGTCAAGGGTCTTGGCGTCAGTGAGGGTTCTTTGGCGTAGCTGTATAGTGAGGTGATCACTTGGCAAGCTGCAAGCGAGATTTGAGAGTTTTGTACTCATCTTCTTGAAGTTACGCGTAGATGAATTTTAATTCGGAGACCGAATTTCTTTAAGGGGGGAAGATTGTAACGTTTCAGAAATCGTTTTGCGAATTTTCCCGTTTTAGGGCAAAATTGTCGGTATTTTCCGTTTTAACCCGATATCGATCAAACGTCCGTATAAGCTTGCCGGCACCTTTTTTAGCTAAAATAAAGCTTCTGCGTGAACTTTAGGGGTAATTGGGAGTTTTGGTTCAGATAGAATTTTTCCCAAATAAAATATTATTTTAAGCGGTATTTGGTGCATGTAAATCGGGAAATTTCTTTTCTTAAGAATAAATTTATTTTTTGTCACTAGAATATTTTGGAAAGTTCTTTTTAAATATCTAGATATTTTTTGGAGTGCAAAAGATTTTATTTTTAAAAAGAAAAGAAAATGTGTAAAGGTGGCAAGTGCATTTATTAAGCATTTATTACACTTTTTCCTTGCAATTTCTTCACAAAAAATTCACAAAAATACCCCCTCACCCTCTTGGCCGGCCCTTCCCTTCCCCTTGCTGCCCTCCATCATTCCCACTCTTTTTCAACTCATTTTGCATCAAATAAATCATGAAAAATCCAAATAAAATCACAAAAATTCAAATATAATCATTTTCCTTCATTTCCTTCACTAATTCTTCTTGGATTTTCAACAAAGCATGGTTTTTTTGATGCTATGATGTGAGATTAAATTCATTTTGGTGTTCTTGGGGAGGTATAATTCTTACCTTAATCCTTTTATATTTGCTTTAATCTTATTCTAGCTAATTTAGTTAGCTAATTATGTGTTTAGTTTAGTTTTTAAATTATGATTAATTCATTTATATTTGTTTTAAGAAATTCATTTTAGGGTTAAATTTTGTTAAGTGTTTAGTGTTCTTTTGAAGTGTTAATTTGTGTTTTGGAGAAGATTAACCTAGTAGAAAATGTTAATTTTTGCTAATGAACACTTTGTTTAATTATGCAATTAGCTTACTAGGTTTTTCCTAAAATTTATTTAGCAAGTGTTAAAAATATAGGAATGGTTTAGATAGCTTAGTTAAGCTATTATAAGGTGTTTGTAATTGCTAGATATGCGTTAGCCGTATGATATATGGCAGGGTTCGATCATATACGTGCGGTATTGCACGGATCATGATCGGGCGAATCATACTAGTGTGCTTTGGGTTAAGCCGGATCCTAGTATTAGATTTGTTGGATTACTTTAGTCTCATCGCATTACCATTCGGTCGGAATGCGGGTGCAGGTATGTATATACAGATGAGGGGTATCCTTGTGATCCGTCACGAGTTTACTTTAGATGTTGCCGGATCTTTTTGTTGTGACAAACATTTGGATTAATGTTTGTTAATGGAAATAATGAGCTAGAAATTCATCATGCATTGCATTAAATGTGACATGGACATTTAGATGACTCATGGTCTCTTTTTTATCAAATATGTCACATTAGCGTTTTGTTTAATGTGTTGAAATGAGATGGAGAGAGAGAGGGGCTGCCATGGGGGTGATTTTTGGTCTTGTATTTTGATAATCTCTCACTCTCACTCTCATTACAACAAAAGAAAAGAAAAGAAAAGGAAAAGCTTCTTGTTCTTGTTCTTCTTCCTCTAGCTTTTTGCTTCCATCAATGGCAACACTTCAACCTCCATCCAAAGCCATGGATGCAAGAGACAAAGTGATCACAAACATTCTCTACAACACCTTGGATGCGTCGGCTAGCACACTTCGCGCTCGAGTTACTTCGGATGAAGCGGGAGCCCGTAAAAAGGCTTCTCGATGTGGTGCCCTTTCCGACGAGGAGATGAAGACCGGAGATTCCGCGAGGAGATCGGAGTGGAGACCGAAGACCGAAGGACACGGATCGCTCGGTATAGCTTCCTACCCATTCTCATGTTAGCTAGCATTAGGTTAATGGTTACGATCCGGGGTTTTAGGATACGGTAGTCCCGGTTTAAAGTTAAGAAAAAATTTCGTTTCCGCAATTTGGCCTCGGATAGACGGCCGGGGCGCTACCGTAGTCCTACATGGTATCAGAGCCACGCCATTAACCTTTACTAGCTTACTCTAACGTATTTAGAACTTCGATCGAACAAAAATTCCGAAACCGCGATTTCAAAATGTGCAGTTTCTGTCGAAATTTTTTTATTGTCAAAAAATTATTTGGTGTATTGCACAAATATGTGCAGGCTTTTCTAAGTCATCTGGGAAAATTTGGTGAAGTGATCTTACCATTGCGCCGCAGAACCGCGGCCTTACCCATGCTTTGGCCGCGGTTCCGCCGCCGCTTTGTCTCTTCAGTGCACCAAATTTTGTACAGTGTTCTCTGACTTAAAATTGTGGTTTCTGGTATTTTTTGTTTGGGCCCAGATTTGTTTGAGTACTGGGAATTGTGCTTGGGGCCCACTTCGGGAACTTTTGTCGATCGAAAATTTAAATATGTTAGTTCACAGTATTTACATTATATCTGCGACCTTGAATGTCACTCGATCGGTAAAACCAGTCTATCTGCTATAGCCCTTTTAGACGGATTTGCAAACGTGACATTCACGTTGATATTCTGAGTTGTGCTGTGATATTGCGGATTTGTCGTGGTGGATAGCCTGGTTGCAGTAGTAGTACAGTTTTGGTATTTTATGTACATTTGATATTGCGGGGCGAGCGTCCGACATGTGGACTGTCGTTACTGCCTGTTTGTATATTATTCTTTTGGGGCACGACCGGGCTGAGGTCGATGTACCCGTTGTATGTATATTTTACTTTCTGTACTAGGATTGCCCCACGGAGGGGTGCACGGATAGCCGGGTTCTAGAAGGCAATATGCCCGCATCTCATGGCATTGAGACGGAGGGGGCTTCATGTAATACCCGGATCTTTTTATACACCTAAATCTGTATTTCTCTGTAAATAATAAATTTGTTATATTTTAATCCTTCAATTATTTAGAGAAACCTTCTTTAAACCCTAAACTTCCAACCCTTTCCCCCGCTATTTTTCTCTAACCCTAATTCCAATCCCTTGTGTTCTTTTCCCCATTTACATAAACATCGATTTCGGTCTAGAACTTCATTTCGTTTTTGATTATTTCCTTAGCCAAGTTAAATATCAAAATTTTAAATATAAAACCCAAATCCTAAAACCTAACTAAATTTACCCCGGCCCAATTTTTTCCATTTCCTTTAAATTTTTGTTAGCCCACCCACTATTTGTTTTCCTTATATTAAATCTCAGGCCCGTTCCCATTTTCCTTTTAATTCTTTTTCGAGCCCAGCAGCCCAGCCCACTTCCTTCTCCAATTAATTCTTTTCTTTTTCTTTATTTTCTTGGCCCGGCCTTCTCCTTCAGCGCAGCCCACCTTCCCTCACCCGCTTCAACCCGACCCGAACCGCTCCCTACAGTCTCTTCTTCTCAACGGCTACCCCGCGATTCCCGCTCCCTGCTCCCCGCGACCCGCCTTCTCCGCCGTCGCCCCCGCCCTCGCGACGTTACACCCACGACGCGCGCGTTTTCCCCGTGACCCGCTCCCTCAGTGGCTCACTCCTCCCTTCCCCTCTCATCCTCATCTCGTTTTCTCTCTTCCTCGTCCTCCTTTTTCCTCCCTCTCTCGAACCCACTAACCGCCCCGACACTCCGCTCCCCTCACCGGAGCTCCAACCCCCACCATCATCTCCTCCCATCACCGAGCACCTCCATCTCACCTCTCACTCCCCAATCTTCGGCGCCTCGTCTCCTTTCCTCTCTCGCTCACTCCCTTATCCCTTTCTTCTCTCGCTTCTCAAATTTCTAGGGTGAGAGCTTTGAGCTCCATAGAAATGGCGTCTTCAACCTCGCAATTCCAAGTCTTCACCTCGTTCGCACCCCTCTCCTCCTCCTCCAAAAAATCCCTTCTCCTCATCCAAATCCGCAAGAACCTCCTCCATCAGACCTCTCCGGATCGTCAACGAGAAGGTCGTCGGCATCGATCTCGGGATGACCAACTCCGCGGTGGTGACCATGGAGGGAGGCAAGCCAACGATCGTGACGAATGCGGAGGGCCAGTGGACCACGCCGTCGGTGGTGGTGTACGCCAAGGCAGGGGATCGATTGGTGGGGCAGATCGCGAAGAGGCAGGCGGCGGTCAACCCCGAGAACACCTTCTTCTCGGTGAAGAGGATCATTGGGAGGAAGATGACTGAGGTCGATGAGGAGTCAAGCAGGTGAGCTATAGGGTTGTGAAGAACGAGAATGGGAATGTGAAGCTGGTGTGCTCTGCCATTGGGCAGTAGTTCGCCGCCGAGGAGATTTCCGCGCAGGTTTTGAGGAAACTTGTGGATGATGCATCGAAGTTCTTGAATGATAAGGTTACTAAAGCAGTGGTTACGGTTCCTGCGTACTTCAATGACTCGCAAAGGACGGCCACGAAGGATGCTGGACGTATTGCTGGTTTAGAAGTTCTTCGTATTATCAATGAACCGACTGCAGCATCTTTGGCATATGGTTTTGAGAAGAAGAACAACAAGACCATTCTTGTGTTTGACTTGGGTGGTGGCACATTTGATGTTTCAGTTCTTGAGGTTGGAGATGGTGTCTTTGAGGTGCTCTCCATCTCTGGGGATACACATCCTTGGTGGTGATGATGTTGACAAGAGAATTGTTGATTGACTAGCAGCGGATTTTAAGAGAGATGAGGGCATTGATCTTCTCAAAGATAAGCAAGCCCTTCAGCGACTCACTGAGACGGCAGAGAAGGCCAAGGTGGAATTATCAACTTTAACACAGACGAACATGAGCTTACCCTCATTACTGCAACAGCTGAAGGCCCCAAGCACATTGAGTACAACCAGTTCAAGCCGAGGCCAAATCTTGACGTTGCCACTCACGCGGGTGTCACTGCCGTGCTGCACGTGTGTCGTGTCGCTGCCGTGTGCCCCAACGTCTCCAGGCAAGTTTTATACTTGCTACATGCTATTTGGTATTTGTTACAAACTATAATCTTATAAATTTTATACTAAACATCCTCGATAAATTACACGATGCAACCGTTCGATGTGTGATCCCAATGGAATTACTTGTCTAATTTGACGGAACCAGATTGTTCTTGTTGGCCCTTGGTGTGATGAATATCTTGTGCAAGTTTTGTTTGATAATACGACTGTTAAAGATTAAAACGACTACCCCCAAGTTTAACCGTAAAACTGTAATTCTGTTGCACTTGAAAACCGTTAAATTCACCATAAATCATATACATATTAGAATGGTGCGCTCGAGGGCTCAAATCGAAGCTAACTCGACGAAATTTAACCCTATTCTAGTTTCCAGACATTCCTGTACTAAAATCGTGATGATATTTGGATCGGAGTGCGACTCTGGACTGCAGTTCAGAGCGACTCCAGTCATTGCTTGCTGTTCCGTATTGGATACCACAGGATTTCCTTAACTTGTAAGTTGCGGAACTCCGCTGGATTTTTATAGATAAATCTGTTAGCTAGACAACACAATTGATTCACTCTGTTTCGTTACCGTTTGACATTTAATTGGTAATTTAAAAGATCGGGACGCATAACAGTCCCGACAAAATCAGAACTGACATACTAGGGTTAAACATTGTATATCTCCCGACGTACAGATACGATTGAAGATCCGTCTATTGCGTTGAAAACCTTACTGAAGACCCTAGAATTCATCCAACTGTAGCGTCGCTAAAATCCGATCCCAACTGGGATTAAAATGCGTTGCGAAATGGATTTCTGATTCTGAAACCGGATTTTCAGCCGCGTGCTCTTAAAATGAAATAGTTATAACTAATGATCCTGGAACCCGATTGGCTTGAAACAAAATTCTATGGATGGATAACTGAACATACTAATTACTACCTGTTTATTGTTTCGCTAAATTATATACGTACGTTTCATGATAAATCGTGCAAGTGATAGACTATTGTTTTTATGACACCTTAATTGTGCTTCTTATACTGTCCATGCATCATGTCATACCTGTATCATTGTAGTGATAACCTAGTGATATCGTGCATTCACCCAGTGTTAGATTTTAGTGATGATTGTGGCAAGTACGTCAGTGTTCGTGTATTCGTGATTAAGTGAAAGTGATACGTACTTGTACACAATCAGTGACCCTATTATTCTATTGCATTGTCGACGTCTGTGGGATGCGTGTACGTGTGACTATAAGTGGTATGGGACACTTATGGAAGCGCTTGCACGGGTGTCACAGATAAGGCATCCGACACTGCCATTTATCTTAGGTATTAGTCGGGACGTGCTTGATGGAGGTCCTGCCTCCAGTTCTCGCGCAGACTTGTCACGGATCGATTAATATTTAGGGTGATGGTTAGCGTTTGATGTAGACCACGGGGTGTGGGGTAGTTTAAGTGTGAGTTCAACAGAATCTCGGGAGTCCCATGCCGGCTTATATATTTAGGGAGTTATGTGGAGATTTACAGGGTACGTGATATATACACCGTGATATTCTTGTTACATGTTGGGCCCGTGGTCCCTTGCCCTTGGGTTCTACCCTTAGGTGGAGGACACTCACGAGTGGTTGACTCTCACACTTGGACTGACGATAGGCTTAGTGACCTGTACAGTGAGACTTAGAGACTGATAGGGATACTGGCATTTATATTCCTTTTGTACTGTGTTGGCATACGTGACATATTGTTATACTGCTTTACTATTCCGCTGCATTGATTACTGCACATGCGTATTCATGATGTCATTTATTTACTGCTTCACATACCTATTATCACTGTTAGAACTGTCACTTGATTTTATACATATATATTGCTATTGTGTCGCTCTGACGACCTGAGTATGCATGCTCAGTGTGAGGAGAAGATTTAACCTGGATCAGAACTAGACGTGCATCACAGACTTCTTGACTTGCTAATCCGAGTTATTTTCGTTTGTTCCACTTCAGGTCAGTTTATATTACTGTATCTTTCAATTACTGCATTTCTCATTACCTACGCATCATTTACTGTTTACCATGATAAACTAGAAGCCGAAGTGTGACTACGGCAGGACATTTCCTTGACCGTAGGAGCATGGCTGGCCTTGTTTACCCCTCGTATTCCGTATTTTGGGAAGCGGGGCGTGACATGGTTTAGTTGGTATCAGAGCCCAGGTTTTGCTTCGATTGGGATTGCAGTCTTCCGTGTATAGTTTGGCAATCTAAGAAATTCCTCGGTCTAGGTTGTAAACTTGTCACTCTTGATCCATATTCACATCGTGTGTTCAGCTATCCATTCGCTATGGTTTCGGGTGACGTGACAAGATTACGTGGTTGCAATTGCACTACCGTATTCTGTTTAGATGACTTAAAGTCATACAGTTGATTCTCAATTTATAATAAATTCAGCATCCCTGATATTTTTTAATCTTCGTCCTATCTATATTATATTTTGATTCGTATATCTTGTGATTTATATCATCCTCAAAATCATTGTTCAGGATCATGTCTTCCAACGACTCTTCATCTATATCCGCTCCCCAGAATCAGACCATTGAGATTCTGAGTGTACTGCATGGTTTAAAGGAAGCCCAGGAGCGAACAAACGGCTTATTAGCTGAAGGGCTGAGAAGACAGGTGAGTCAGATCCCAGCGGGAGTCTCCTATCATAAAGGGATTCCTATTAGACGAGGAAAAGAGAAGGAGATGAAGCGTCAACAGAAGCATCAGAATAACCCTTGCTGTGGATACTGTAAGAGGCCAGGACACCTTCAGAGGGATTGTCGCCGTGCCCAAGGGAAATGTCTGATATGCGGTTCCAACAAACACCTCATCAACGGCTGCCCAGAAAGGAAAGAGCAACAAGGAGGAGATTCGTCCACACTTCCCACTTCTGCCGAATGACGATTATTGCGTAGTTCGCTCTTCGAGGATAAAGCAGACCCAACACCGGATTCAACTAGCGTAACGATGATGCAGCGGTCTAGCAATCAAAGAAGAATTTTTATGTTTTCCTATTTCATTATTATGTTGTCATCTTTTTATAAATACTTCCTTCCATTTGAAATCTTGTATCCACTGAACTTTTGATTGAATGCCATAAAATTTGAATCATAATATATGCATCATTCTCTTGTTTTCTCCTTATTTATATTATTCGTCATCACAGCGTTTCTATCCTGATTTTCAGTTCCTGCAACCGCATGTTTTCCTATACTTCGTACCTTGGGCTTCTTCCTTGATGTATCCCACTATCTAATCATGACTTTTCCTTGCAGACCATGGCCCACCCTGGAGCAGCGCCGCATCTAGACGAGGATGCACAGTCATGCGTTTCCTTAGATCACACACTGCCGAGTTCCGATGATGAGGTCAACGGTCCCCAAGCCAATCTCGGAAACCACGTTCCAGAGGGCGAAGGAGCAGCCGCCCCAGAGTTCGACATGATAGCTGATTCTGATGAAGAGGAAGAAGATCCCGAAGAGAACCCTGTAGAGGAAGACCAGATAGAAGAAGACCCCGAGGAAAAACCGATAGAAGAAAATTCAGCGGAGGAAAACCCCGTGGAAGAAAATCCAGAAGAAGAAAATCACAGGGAATCGGATCTCGATGAAGAAGCTCTATCCGAGGAAGAAGGACCAGAAGATCAAGATCCTGTGGTGGAAGGACTTCCAATAGAGGTACCTACGAGGCGCTATGGAAATGGACGCCCCTACCTGAGTGCGCGGGCCTACCGCAACCTGCTGAATCTCCACAACCGTGACTGATAGAATACCTTTGATGTTGTCTTTCTGGCCAAATAGAATGTGTATAGTTTAGGGCCACTTTCCGTCTTCGAGAATGCTTTGTTTCAGATTTTCTTGAATGAAATAAATTTTCTGAATTCGTGAACCTTTTGGTTATTGGTTCGCTTGATACTTGTTTATTGCCCATATCCATTTATTTTCTGCTGAGATTCCTGACTGTCCACCCCTACTCGTTGTATAGTTTTCATCCTCGATTCGACTAGAAAGAACCGCACCCTGATCCTTGGAATGAGCCACCATTCATCCTTTGTCTGTACCCTGTTTGAGATCTTTCTGGGAGGAGGATCTTCCTTATGAATTACCGAGTTCGTTAGCCCTTCAAATTCTTGATTCATAGGAGTTACCGATCGTTAGTCTCCCCTATAATTTTACCTTGTAGTCCCTTCGTTGCTCACCATTACTTTCTATGCTGACCCGATCCCAGTCTCCTTGATCTTCGGCCTAAAGCCGACACACTTCAACCTCCTGATCGAGCCACACTTCCTTATAATCATTACCCTATCTACCCCTATACCTATTTGTGTTCTTCCTATTACCCTAATTATATTTAGGGACACTGTTATTCAAAATTTAGTTTTCAGTACTATAATTTATCAAAGAGTACGTTTTATTGATTACTCTATTTCATATATTTTAAGTACACTATTATTATTCCCATTTTCAGTAGCGCAACCTTACACAGCGCACATTTTGTTCCATGTTTCTTATTTTCACTATATGGGTTTTCTAAGCTATGTTAAAACTATTTGATCGATACGTTTCCTAAAATGGTTTAACCTACCGACTAAATTTCCACTACTTTATTCTTGTTATCTTATTTTCGGGTTGTGTGCCTATGATTCCTATTATAAATAATCGTGCCTTATACTTAGTTTTCTGTTGTGCTATCTTTAATATACTTATACATGCACATGTTTGGGTTTCGACTTTTATCGAACACACTTGATTATTATTGTTCGCTATTGATACTTATATTCTCGTATACTCGTAGTTGCTTTTATAATTGTTCTTGCTTTATACCTATTTAGTCCTACCTTTTGTATGTTGTTCTTACTTATATGTATAAATTTTCAAATTTCTTCGTCCACGTACTGCTAATAAATCTTCGGTGTTAGTGTGCAATCTAATAGTTTTCGCTTATATTTGTATAACTAATCGTTTATTTTAAATTTCGAGGACGAAATTTTTGTAAGGGTGGTATGATGTAATACCCGGATCTTTTTATACACCTAAATCTGTATTTCTCTGTAAATAATAAATTTGTTATATTTTAATCCTTCAATTATTTAGAGAAACCTTCTTTAAACCCTAAACTTCCAACCCTTTCCCCCGCTATTTTTCTCTAACCCTAATTCCAATCCCTTGTGTTCTTTTCCCCATTTACATAAACATCGATTCCGGTCTAGAACTTCATTTCGTTTTTGATTATTTCCTTAGCCAAGTTAAATATCAAAATTTTAAATATAAAACCCAAATCCTAAAACCTAACTAAATTTACCCCGGCCCAATTTTTTCCATTTCCTTTAAAATTTTGTTAGCCCACTCCCGATTTGTTTTCCTTATATTAAATCTCAGGCCCGTTCCCATTTTCCTTTTAATTCTTTTTCGAGCCCAGCAGCCCAGCCCACTTCCTTCTCCAATTAATTCTTTTCTTTTTCTTTATTTTCTTGGCCCGGCCTTCTCCTTCAGCGCAGCCCACCTTCCCTCACCCGCTTCAACCCGACCCGAACCACTCCCTACAGTCTCTTCTTCTCAACGGCTACCCCGCGATTCCCGCTCCCTGCTCCCCGCGACCCGCCTTCTCCGCCGTCGCCCCCGCCCTCGTGACGTTACACCCACGACGCGCGCGTTTTCCCCGCGACCCGCTCCCTCAGTGGCTCACTCCTCCCTTCCCCTCTCATCCTCATCTCGTTTTCTCTCTTCCTCGTCCTCCTTTTCCCTCCCTCTCTCGAACCCACTAACCGCCCCGACACTCCGCTCCCCTCACCGGAGCTCCAACCCCCACCATCATCTCCTCCCATCACCGAGCACCTCCATCACACCTCTCACTCCCCAATCTCCGGCGCCTCGTCTCCTTTCCTCTCTCGCTCACTCCCTTATCCCTTTCTTCTCTCGCTTCTCAAATTTCTAGGGTGAGAGCTTTGAGCTCCATAGAAATGGCGTCTTCAACCTCGCAATTCCAAGTCTTCACCTCGTTCGCACCCCTCTCCTCCTCCTCCAAAAAATCCCTTCTCCTCATCCAAATCCGCAAGAACCTCCTCCATCAGACCTCTCTGGATCGTCAACGAGAAGGTCGTCGACATCGATCTCGGGACGACCAACTCCGCGGTGGCGACCATGGAGGGAGGCAAGCCAACGATCGTGACGAATGCGGAGGGCCAGTGGACCACGCCGTCGGTGGTGGTGTACGCCAAGGCAGGGATCGATTGGTGGGGCAGATCGCGAAGAGGCAGGAGGCGGTCAACCCCGAGAACACCTTCTTCTCGGTGAAGAGGATCATTGGGAGGAAGATGACTGAGGTCGATGAGGATTCAAGCAGGTGAGCTATAGGGTTGTGAAGAACGAGAATGGGAATGTGAAGCTGGTGTGCTCTGCCATTGGGCAGCAGTTCGCCGCCGAGGAGATTTCCGCGCAGGTTTTGAGGAAACTTGTGGATGATGCATCGAAGTTCTTGAATGATAAGGTTACTAAAGCAGTGGTTACGGTTCCTGCGTACTTCAATGACTCGCAAAGGACGGCCACGAAGGATGCTGGACGTATTGCTGGTTTAGAAGTTCTTCGTATTATCAATGAACCGACTGCAGCATCTTTGGCATATGGTTTTGAGAAGAAGAACAACAAGACCATTCTTGTGTTTGACTTGGGTGGTGGCACATTTGATTTTTCAGTTCTTGAGGTTGGAGATGGTGTCTTTGAGGTGCTCTCCATCTCTGGGGATATACATCCTTGGTGGTGATGATGTTGACAAGAGAATTGTTGATTGACTAGCAGCGGATTTTAAGAGAGATGAGGGCATTGATCTTCTCAAAGATAAGCAAGCCCTTCAGCGACTCACTGAGACGGCAGAGAAGGCCAAGGTGGAATTATCAACTTTAACACAGACGAACATGAGCTTACCCTCATTACTGCAACAGCTGAAGGCCCCAAGCACATTGAGTACAACCAGTTCAAGCCGAGGCCAAATCTTGACGTTGCCACTCACGCGGGTGTCACTGCCGTGCCGCACATGTGTCGTGTCGCTGCCGTGTGCCCCAACGTCTCCAGGCAAGTTTTATACTTGCTACATGCTATTTGGTATTTGTTACAAACTATAATCTTATAAATTTTATACTAAACATCCTCGATAAATTACACGATGCAACCGTTCGATGTGTGATCCCAATGGAATTACTTGTCTAATTTGACGGAACCAGATTGTTCTTGTTGGCCCTTGGTGTGATGAATATCTTGTGCAAGTTTTGTTTGATAATACGACTGTTAAAGATTAAAACGACTACCCCCAAGTTTAACCGTAAAACTGTAATTCTGTTGCACCTGAAAACCGTTAAATTCATCATAAATCATATACATATTAGAATGGTGTGATCAAGGGCTCAAATCGAATCTAACTCGACGAACTTTAACCCTATGCTAGTTTCCAGACATTCCTGTACTAAAATCGTGATGATATTTGGATCGGAGTGCGACTCTGGACTGCAGTTCAGAGCGACTCCAGTCATTGCTTGCTGTTCCGTATTGGATACCACAGGATTTCCTTATCTTGTAAGTTGCGGAACTCCGCTGGATTTTTATAGATAAATCTGTTAGCTAGACAACACAATTGATTTCACTCTGTTTCGTTACCGTTTGACATTTAATTGGTAATTTAAAAGATCGGGACGCATAACAGTCCCGACAAAATCAGAACTGACATACTAGGGTTAAACATTGTATATCTCCCGACGTACAGATACGATTGAAGATCCGTCTGTTGCGTTGAAAACCTTACTGAAGACCCTAGAATTCATCCATCTGTAGCGTCGCTAAAATCCGATCCCAACTGGGATTAAAATGCGTTGCGAAATGGATTTCTGATTCTGAAACCGGATTTTCAGCCGCGTGCGCTTAAAATGAAATAGTTATAACTAATGATCCTGGAACCCGATTGGCTTGAAACAAAATTCTATGGATGGATAACTGAACATGTACAGTGAGACTCACAGATACGATCCCAAGATTCTTGTTACATGTTGGGCCCGTGGTCCCTTGCCCTTGGGTTCTACCCTTGGGTGGAGGACACTCACGAGTGGTTGACTCTCACACTTGGACTGACGATAGGCTTAGTGACCGGTACAGTGAGACTTAGAGACTGATAGGGATACTGGCATTTATATTCCTTTTGTACTGTGTTGGCATACGTGACATATTGTTATACTGCTTTACTATTCCGCTGCATTGATTACTGCACATGCGTATTCATGATGTCATTTATTTACTGCTTCACATACCTATTATCACTGTTAGAACTGTCACTTGATTTTATACATATATATTGCTATTGTGTCGCTCTGACGACCTGAGTATGCATGCTCAGTGTGAGGAGAAGATTTAACCTGGATCAGAACTAGACGTGCATCACAGACTTCTTGACTTGCTAATCCGAGTTATTTTCGTTTGTTCCACTTCAGGTCAGTTTATATTACTGTATCTTTCAATTACTGCATTTCTCATTACCTGCGCATCATTTACTGTTTACCATGATAAACTAGAAGCCGAAGTGTGACTACGGCAGGACATTTCCTTGACCGTAGGAGCATGGATGGCCTTGTTTACCCCTCGTATTCCGTATTTTGGGAAGCGGGGCGTGACACTTCACTCTAGAATTGGTGGGCTATTCGCCGCACTCGTAGAGGGTACAGGTTGACCCCGGAGGGGTGCCCAAGTTACCGGATTCGGTGAAGTGCTGGGTGGTCCGTTCACGTTGCTGAAGGGGGCTGCCTCGCTTCAGGTTTTGGCGAGTAACTTGCCGTGCCCATAGGGGTCTAGGATTTCATTGCACAGGCTATCCACACGACCAGGGGAACGTCGGGTTTCAGCAGCGGCTCTGTGAAACCCGGGGTTTCCAGATATCTGTATTGTTCTGTGATGCTTATTACATTTCTGTGATGTTGCATTTTATCACGCCTTGAGCGAATATTATATATTGATATATATACTAGTAAATGTTGTATATGTTTTGCACCCGCGCTAGTCCAGTCTCCGCTCTGTCGTTAGTTAACTAACCTAACGGGTGATAACGGAACCCAGTGGCGAATACGGGTGGCATATACGTACATCGTATTTTCGTTCTTTATTGGTGTGATCAATTGATGGGACTGCATTGAGTCGGATCAATGCAAGCTAAACTAACCTATTCTGATGTTGTTGGAACGTTTTTCAAAAAAAAAAGATGTTATTGCAAGGACGTTCTCTTTTGATTTGCACAGTGGTATTCGGTTATGAATATCCAGCACCTCAGTCAATGAGGCAAGGGCCGAGATCCCTTCATCGGGAGTGACCCCTTGGACAGAAGTTTGTGTCAGGGTAATAACTTCACTATAGCCTATTACTTTTGCCTTGCATCATGGTATTCAGTTGGAATATCCTGCACCTCATTCTACGAGGAAAGAGCCGAGATCCCTTCACCGGGAGTGACCTCTTTAGCAAAGGTTTTCGTCACTATATTTTTATAAAAGGTTATGTTGTTCCTTCAACGATATCAAGTTCATTACGTAAAAGGTTTTTCGCCAAAAACCAGCCGTAGCCCTCCGTCATTTCTTACGGGTATTATTTAGTATTAGTGCTGCGTTTGTAGACCTAGTCAAGACGTAGTGTTCGGTAGCTAAGTGGTGCTTGTTTGTTGCATAAATGGGATTGGTTAGGACAGTCGTGTGGCCTTGTTGACCTAGTCAAGGGCATATACGGTTGGGTCTAATGCAATCCAGAATAATGACGGGTTGAACTTGACTAGCGGTTTATGGTTTGTAGACCTAGTCAAGGTCATAAGCCGCTTGGGGTAAAAACACACATCGGGAGTTTCTAAGGAAACTGAAACATGCCAGGCATGCGCATACCTTATGGAGTGTGATAACGTGGGTGGATTCCGTCACGTTATCATGCGATGATAGTTGGATCCCGATTCCCACTGATGAGTTGGTTTACTCCTCGGGTGATCCCGACTAATTCTTCTTTTAGGTTTGGAGGAGAATTTGACGATACAGTGGGAGGTTTCCTGATTAGTTAAAGTGATAACCATTCTGATCTAGGTTAGAGTGCACGCTGAGTGTTTCTTTTCTCTCTCTCTCTTTGGCAGCGACCATGACCCGACCTTTGACTATGACTCAGTGACCAAAATTAACCGAACCTTCTTAAACACTGGCTTTTGGATTGTCAGAGTTGCATACCTCATTGCCACTCCTACTTTTACCCTTTTCTCCAGGACACCCCGTATTACTACGAACGTCCACTTCCATTGGACAAAACCATCATATGGTTATATACGAACTCGAAGGAATTTATTGGAGGATGGTTTCCGGTTCTGGAAAAAACGAATAGGACTATTCAGTTGTCTTTTCCCTTTACCTTCTCTCAGGTTGCGAGTACTCCTCGGTTTAGGAGATAGTACACCTATTACGCAAATTGGATAGACTTCTTCCAAACCTTAGGCTGGTGCCGAACGGTGGGGAATGAAGAAAACCAATTAGCATAACGATGGTGTACAGAAGGTATTAAGTAAAGATATATCAAGGGATTAGTAAGAGGGCAAAGTAAACTGCGACTGCTATTCATGACCAAACCAAGTATTTCATTACCACTCCCACTTCACCTTTGTATTTCTCCAGGACACTCCGTATCACTACGAAGATCCACAGTTTATTGGATACTCCATTGTATGGTTATATACGAACTCGAAAGGAACTTGTTCCAGCTCGGGGATGGATTCTGGTTCAGGAGAAATAAGGAATAAGGTTTATTCGGTTGTCTTTTATCTTCACCTTCTCTCGCATTGCGAGTACTCCTAGGATTAGAACGGTACACCCATTATGCTTATTGGATAGTCTTCTTCCAAACCATAGGCTGGTGCCGAACGGTAGGGAAGGAAGAAAACTATTTAGCCTAAGAGGGTGTACAGAAGGTAAGGACTAAAGACATATAAAGGGATTTGGAGAGATGGCAAAGAATTATACGGTTACAGTTGTGAATCTGGATAATGGAAGAGGCATTACTAGGAATATCGGGATACCCCATCGAAACATTTCAATGTTTCAGTTTCACTGTGTACTGTTAAAAGAAAACTGATTTCCCAATTATACAATTGCTACAGGGCATGTATTTACCAGGTTTGATTCTCACATCTGTATGGTTTTACAGATGATGAGTGGGAGTAAGTTATTGGGAATTAGGTGATTATCCTCATTATATCGGAATTCGTTGTAATTGATGATATTTGAGGAAATCGCCTGTGTTGTTTGCCGGACGGCAAATATTTGGTTTTGAATATCCGTTGTTATGCACCAATTTCAAATTGATATATCTGTACGTCTATTTTTATATTGTGAGATATAACTTTTTGAAATTATTCCTATGACATTTACCTATATCAGTGGATGGTTAGGTAAGGAGCATTAAACAGCGATGTAATTCTTCTTAACCATAAGTACAGTTTTCAACCTACGACACACGGGGAATGAGTTATTAGACTCAGGGGGCTTATACAGAGTATTGTATGTTGTCCAGTTTCCATTTGGACAAAGAGGTTGGTACTCGTACTATATTCTGTTTACTTGTGACTTCTCTAGTTCTTAGACATGTGTTTCGTAGAAACACAAGGTCCAAGTATTGAGAAGTTATAGGTATAAGAATAGAGTAGAGAACCAGATGTTGCAGGTATTGGGATTCTTCATGGTGATCGAAGATGTAGATACTTGTGTATGGTATTCAGTTGATAGTAATGATTAAGAGAACTTGCTTCCCTTTCAGGTTACTCATAATTGGGAGCATTCCTAAGTTGAGTAACGCTGATCGGGCTCCTTCCATTTAGTTGACTTGCACTGGGGATAGCTGCATGATTTGAATCTGGTTCAATTAAATCAGTGCCTCTGTTTCTATATTCGATATAGAACAGTTCATATCTAACGATGTTAAGGTACGGGGAGTTGTCCGGCTTATGCTTAAAACCAGACTCCGGATAACTCAAGGCGCGTTTCTGTAATGGCTGTTTGTAGGTTGACCCAGGCTTTGACGAGTGTTGACTTTCTACCATCTGAAAGATCAATAGTGATATTGTTCTTGACTCGCCACAGTTTTTAATAAAAATGGATATTTTCAGGAAACAGTAGTAGGAGTATGGTAGAACTGGAAGCAATTCCAGAACCGCAAACGATTACTGAAAATTTGATGAGAACCTTAAGATTCAATATGATTTGACATTCCATTAGCCACTCCGCAAATATGATGGGTAACCTCAGGCGCTCGAGAGGTACTTCGGTATGCTCAAGGACGGTGGCAGGGAGGTTCTTGTTTACCCAAACTTGCCATTGCTGTTGTTCCAGACTGTGAGACCCGGCAGGAGGATGAGTATAGTGTCGTTCTAAACTAGCTTTAGAAGTGCACGTGTATATGACTCTGCCAGAGGGTTGTCGTGGTCAGTGGGAGCAGCGGAAGCATTGGTAGACAAGTGGCTTATGTCTATTTATAGACTAAAGCAGATATAGCGGAGATAGATCATCTATTTCTGATGTGACAGTCATAGGTTTGACTTCATCAGAATAGGGGATGGATCTGTTAAGAAGGTAGTAGGGTGTGATGTCCTGGTATTTGGATGACATACACAGAGTAGGAAGTAAAATTCCTATACTACGATCGGTTATACTTTGGTTGTCACACAGTGGTTTCTCCACAAAGGACTTGGATATTATATCAGACATTCTGGTTACTAGATCTATGGTTTTAGATCTAGTTTTGGGTAGTTTCCCAATCTGGGTACTTAAACAGCATTCTAAAGGTGTTTTAGAATGGACGACTCCTGGCACGGTAGTATACCTGCAGATGATGGAGTCACCCTCTCTAAAGGTGTCTTACAGACTAAAGGGGAGAAGGATGTGCATGATTGGAAGATCACTTGCTTAGGCAATTGAGTCAATCATGAGATGTCAAGTACCACACCAAATGTTGCTTTTGCAGTAGGTGCAATAAGTTGATATTGATACAATCCTGGAGAAACATTCGGAAGCAGATTTAGAACATTAGTGGATGTTCTAGGGATATGATAACGACAGCCTCATTCGGGAGACAGTTATCATTCCAGGCTTCCAAGGTGACATGGATGACAGAATGACTGTCAGAGTTATAGTTTTCCCTCTGACGAGGGGCAGTATTTTGGACAAGTGGTCCAGGCGGATACTGAGGAAGGCATGGCGCAGGATACTGATTAAGTTTAGTTGACGATACAGTCTAAGAAGTTTGTATTTGGAGTTCATTTATGAGCTAGATCCCATCAGATATCCAGACACATTCTAAGACAGGTATTGCTCATTTCGGGAGATGGGTTTCTCCGCGAACTTGAGATAAAGAGAGACATAGAAAGAAACATCAGAGCGGATCCACTCACTGAGGCTATTCCTCGAACGCAATAGTTTCGCAAACGAGGTTTATGAAACTGATTAGTAGAGGAGTTGGGTGTTTGGTATCACACGGGCTGTGAGTATGCGACATCGCAATAATTAGCCTTGAGTGCAAGTGGGAGATTGTTGGATATAGTGCCCTCAGGGTCAATTATTGGATCACAGGCACGTGATTGCAATGATTGAGGGAGGACCTATGCCGGTAGGACAGTCTTACTCAAAGATGATAGTATGCTATCTGGTTTATCTTTATCATCGTGTACTGCTTTAGGTGACCTTACATGTCACTATTGCGCGTTGATAGAGCCCTTAGAATTCTTGCTTGACATCTAGCAGTATGATGGCGATCATATACGTTGGAGCTGGGGTCTATAAGCACATCCTTAAAAGGTCCCTAGTCATGGGAGTTTTCGAGACAGGGCATCGATACTCCATAGTAGACTAGTGTATACAGTCGAGACCCCGACGAGGGGCGGTGTCCTGTCTCACAAGCCACTGATGTCAGTTGGTTCACCTAAGATGTAGACAGGTGCTCATTGGGTAATGAGTACACCGGACAGGACTTGCCGGGAACTTGCTAGTTGGGATTATACCAGACGTCAGATAGCAGTTCCCTGGTGACATGTGTACAGGTTAGTTCATCGACCTGAGATCGTCATTTGTCTCGTGTGAGTTCCCACTGTACTTTGATTACTACCCTACCACGGCTCTAAGGAGTCGTGTAAACAGGTTTTAGTTGGGTACAGTCCCGAGCCACATGGAGGCAGTGAGCGGATCTGCAGGGGTTCATCTCTCCCGGTATTGGGGGTGAGGTCGCGCTGTGTCTAGGAGAGCCATTACACAAAGCCCTCAGCCGAGGTGGGAGATTTACTGGTAGGTATTCCAGTAGTATCTTATGGTGTTTTGAGCTACACTCCGACACGACTTGTACCGCTTATGGGGGTCTGACTTTTACCAACCCCGTAGGCCCTCCATGCGATACTCATAGACGAACGAACCAAACTGTACGGATATTGTCACTGACAGGTTCAGTAGGGTGTCAGGATGAGTTCGCTCATCGACCTCCCTTTTAGTCAATACTTGGTAGCCCGTTACGTACGGCTAATACCTCTGACGTGCTAGTGGTTAAATCCACAGCCAAAGTATTGACGAGTCTTTAGAGTCCCCCATAGACAGTTTCTCAAGTTTCGGGCGAAACGTTGTAGAGGTCGTATGATATATGGCAGGGTTCGATCATATACGTGCGGTATTGCACGGATCATGATCTGGCGGATCATACTAGTGGGCTTTGGGTTAAGCCAGATCCTAGTATTAGATTTGTTGGATTACTTTAGTCTCATCGCATTCGATCGGAATGCGGGTGCTGTAGGGTTCCTAGGCACACTTGTGAAGGTTCATAAAGCATCAAACATGCCCGAATAAAATTTTACATGTGCCGAACAACCCAAAGACGGGATCTTTGCTAGATTATTAGGGTTTAGCATGCAAGATAATATCTTTAAAGCTACGTGTGAGGGATTACAACCTTTGTAGTCCGCTCGTTCGCTACACAAGTTTCGAGTAGAAGTCCCTTCGCCGCGATCCATGATCTCCCGGACTCATGAGAAGCCTTACGACTCGAACGATCTATGCTAGCTTGAAGTGCTCCGCTTCTCCGATGATCTACGTCGAAGTTGCTATAACCCAAGCTTTCTCACTCTAAAGAGATGAACACCCTAATCTAATGGGCTAGATTAGATGAGGATGATGGAGTAGTATTTATGCTATCTTTTTATTTCACTTTCTCACAATAAATCATCACAAAAGGAATTTCTTGTGAGCTTTCTCTCAAACTCAAGAGAGAAGAAGATGAAGAAATGAAGAGAATAATAATTTGTGATGAATAGTAGATAAATGTATATGATTGATTATGGAACCATGGTCAAGGATGAGAGGCTAAAAGTTTGTAGAGAATAAACTAGAGTTAGGGTTTGGTTAGGTCAAGGATAAGTATCAACCTAATATCTTAACCAAGACAAAATAGAATCCTTCTAGAATGAACTAGAATGAGCTAACCCTAATCAAACCCTAATCCCTTTTTATCATCCTTAAACATGTTTCATAATAAATCATTACATGTCACAATAATATATATCACATATATATTATATATTTGCAACAAAAGAAAATAATACAATTAACATATATCGCATATATATATCAATGTATTAATCCGGTGAGAAAATGAAATAATAAAGCGAGCCAATATTAGATAATGTAATACAATATATTATATATATCATTATACATTAAATCATCGAATCAACACTTGATCCAACGATCCGGCTATATCGAATATAACCGACTAATATATCATGTACCGATTCATTGAATCAACACTTGATTTGATGTCCCGGTTCATATCTAAATATCGCTAGAATATAATACGGTATTTCATATCGCATTATCCTCGGTCCTGCACATATCACATATGTGCATCTACTCCATTTTGCCTGAGCCAAGAAACCTCTGTGTAGGACTCTAAAGAATCGTCAATACGCCGATAGCAGGTGATGATCATATCAAACACCCACAAGCTGCAAGCGGTCAGCTAAACGTAACAGCCACCCAGGTATTGAACGATCAGAAGATCAACAAGCTAGCCTGTCCGTTCTCCTGTGAATCCAATCAGTAACACTCCCGTACAGTCCGGTCTGTTCGTCTGATATGTCGCATATCAAGTCTAGGGGTGGTATACGTCAGACCCCAGTAACCGATAAGTCGTGTCGATGTGAGGCTCATAACAGGTCGAGAAACTATTAGTAACACTTACCAGTATATCTCTATATCAGCCCTGGCCAGGGACTTCTAGTTATAGCCAATCGAACACAGCACAACATCAACTCCCTATACCGGGAGAGACGAATCCCCTCCTATCGCTCATTGCATCCATGTGATTCGGGACTGTACCCAAAAGCCACCGTTTTGCACGCCCTCTTGGACGTGGTAAGGTGGAAATCAAAGCACAGTGGGAATCACACAAGACTCTATGACGATCTCAGGTCTATAGACTACCGTGTACCAGTGTCACCGGAGAACTGCCATCTGACGTGTGGTATATCACCATCTGGGAGTTCTCGGCGAGTTCGTCCAGTGAACCCAGTCTCCACTGAGCACCCGTACACCATATCTGATGTCAAACACCGATGGATATGGGATCATCCATCGCCCATCATATGGGTCAAGATGCGTATACGCTAGTCTACTCTGGTGTATCGATGCCCTGTCTCGATATACCCTCGACTAGGAACAGTTATAGGATGTACTCATCGACTACTATGGCCCCACTAGTATGATCTCATCATAGTCTCAGTAGTCGAGTACAGATCCTAAGGGCTTTATCAACATGTGAGAGTAAGACAGTAAACCAATACAAGTCAATATGTTAAGATAAAGTGAAACCAAATAGCATACTATCATGACGAGCAAGAAAGTCCTCTCTGTATATATCCAAGCATCCATTATAATATACATCATATGTACAACAATGGCCTCTAGAGCATATACATAACTAACAATCTCCCACTTGCACTAAGGCCAGCTGCTGTAGTATCCCATACCTAGCATCTCGAATAATCTCTAAAACTGTATCTGGGGAATGGCCTTCGTGAGTGGATCCGCAGTGTTATCCTTCGTATCTACTCTCCTGACCTCAATCTCCCGGCGATCAACTATCTCCCTGATCAGGAGATACCGCCTCAGAATATGTCTGGACTTCTGATGGGACCTGGGTTCCTTGGCCAAAGCCACAGCTCCATTGTTATCACAATACAGAGGTATTAGATGTTCAATGGATGAAACCACACCAAGTTCAGTGATGAACTTCTTCATCCAGACAGCTTTTTTGGCAGCATCATTGGCAGCGATGTATTCAGCCTCCATCGTCGAGTCTGCAACGGTATCCTGTTTGGAACTCTTCCAACATACCTCCCCTCCATTGAGGGTAAAGACAAATCCCGAGTGCGAGTTTGAGTCGTCCTTATCACTTTGGAAGCTGGAATCGGTAAAGGACTCCACCCGGAGTTCTCCGTTACCATACACCAAGAACATACCACTAGTCCTTCGTAAGTACTTGAGAATGTTATTCAGAGCCTTCCAGTGACTCTCTCCAGGATCTGCTTGATACCGACTCACTACACTTAGTGAGTATGCTACATCGGGTCTGGTACATAGCATCGCATACATGATAGAGCCTACTGCCGAAGCATAGGGTATCCCTTGCATGCGAGCTCTCTCCAAATCAGTCTTGGGAGACATCTCTTTGGAGAGAGTGAGTCCAGAGATCATGGGTTGGTTCCCACGCTTGGATTCTTCCATACTAAACCTCTTTAGTATGGTGTCAATGTACCTGGATTGGGACAATCCCAGTATCCTTTTGGATCTATCTCTATAGATCCTAATCCCCAATATGTAGGAGGCATCACCTAGATCTTTCATTGAGAATCTTTGTGATAAGAAGAGCTTGACTGATTGCGGCATAGGAATATCATTTCCTATCAAGAGTATGTCATCCACGTACAATACGAGGAAGACAACTTTACTCTCCGCTACCTTCTTATAGATACAAGGTTCATCTATGTTTTTGATGAAGTCAAACTCTTTGACTACAACATCAAAACAGATGTTCCAACTCCGCGATGCTTGCTTTAACCCATAAATGGATTTAAGCAGTTTGCACACCTTTCCGCTGCTCCCACTATCTACGAAGCCCTCTGGCTGAGTCATGTACACGCACTCTTCTAAATCACCATTTAGAAAGGCGGTCTTAACATCCATTTGCCAGATTTTGTAGTCATGGTATGCAGCAATGGCAAGTAAGATCCGGATGGACTTAAGCATAGCCACTGGAGAAAAAGTTTCGTCATAATCCACACCTGGTCGTTGACGAAATCCCTTTGCTACAAGTCTAGCTTTGAAAGTCTCGACTTTTCCATCTACACCAAATTTCTTTTTAAAAATCCACTTGCTCCCAATGGGTTTTACCCCTTCAGGAGCATTTTCCAAAATCCATACTTTATTGGTGTACATGGATTCCATCTCAGATCGCATTGCATCCAGCCATTTCACAGAGTCACCACCCGTGATGGCCTGCTCGAAACTAGTCGGGTCATCATCTTCCATGATGCAATCCTCGCTTCAACCATCAATGAGAAAACCGTAGTATCTCTCAGGTGGACGAGAAACCCTACTAAATCGGCGGAGAGGCTGGGGTTCGTCGGGTACTATCGAATCCTCTGGTTCCACTAAATCTTCAGTTACAGTTTGTGTTGCTGGAACTTCTTCCAGTTCTATCTCAGAGCCACTAATCTCTTTTTCAAGAAATTCCTTTTCTAAAAAGGTGGCATGTTGAGCAATAAACACCTTTTGTTGTTCACTGTGGTAGAAAAAATATCCAGTTGAATGTTTAGGATATCCCAAAAACTTACATAGAACTGACCGTGCCTCGAGTTTGTCTGGATTTTGCCTTTTGACATAGGCCAGACAACCCCATATCTTAACTCGTTTAAGACATGGTCTCTTCCCACTCCATATCTCATATGGTGTGGTAGGTACAGATTTAGTTGGAACTTGATTCAATAGGTATGCTGCTGTCTCAAGCGTATACCCCCAGAAGGAAATAGGTAACTCAGTTGTACTCATCATAGAGCGCACCATATCTAATAGGGTGCGATTCCTCTGCTCCGATACACCGTTGTGCTGTGGTGTATAAGGAGGAGTAAGCTGAGAGAGAATCCCATTCTCTTTTAGATAATCTAGGAACTCATTGCTTAAGTATTCTCCTCCTCGATCAGATTGAAGGATTTTAATACTTTTGCCCATTTGTTTTTCTACTTCGTGCTTATATTCTCTGAATTTCTCAAAAGCTTCAGACTTGTTTTTCATCAGGAACACATGTCCGAATCTAGAAAGATCGTCACTGAATGTAATGAAGTAGGAAGAACCATTCCTGGCATGCGTAGACATGGGACCGCATACATCACTATGTACCAGTCCTAAGAGTTCAGTAACTCTTTCTCCGTGTCCACTAAACGGAGCTTTGGTCATTTTTCCTTTGAGACATGAATGGCAAGTATCATAAGATGATAATTCGAACGGATTCAAATAACCATCCTTATGTAACTTAGCCAGTCGTGTCGCATTGATATGACCAAGTCCACAATGCCACAAGTAGGATTCGTTCATTTCTGAACTTTTCCTCTTGTGTGTGTTTTGTATATTGAGGACTGTATTCTGATTTAGAATGAATATGACATTATGTAACGAGCCTGATGCAATCAACTTTTGATCTAGGAATATGTTCATAACATTATCCTTTACTACAAAATTATATCCTTCTTTACTTAATAAAGAGACTTATATAATGTTGCACATCATGCTCGGTATATAATAGCACTCATTTAGAATCAGTGTATTACGACTTGGCAATACTAGGTGATATTCGCCAATTGCTTTGGCTGCAATACTTGCACCATTCCCTACTTGAACGGAATGATCACCTTTTCCCAGTTCTCTACCTTTACGTAGCCCATGTAACAATTTACATATGTGGGATCCTGATCCGGTATCTAATACCCAAGACGTAGGGTGAACTGAGAAACGGTTCTCAATAACTAACACACCAGAAGAAGATGCGTCAACATGCATGTTCTTTTGGGCGGCGTGAGAATCCAGATATTCTCCTATTCCCTGTTCAGTCTTATAACTCTTATAAGAAAGAACGGGTCCAACGTTCCCCTGCTCAGTATAATAAGCGGGTTCAGTCAATACATCCATATTATTATCTTGATTATGGCCTGACATGGTCGCTACCTGGAGAGAGAGAGAGAGAAGAAAACACTTTAGCGTATGCTCTTGCAAGATTAGATTGGTTATTATCTTATCTAATCAGGATGTCTCCCACTGTTTTTATCAAATCTACCTTCAAACCCTAAAAGGTAAGATTAGTCGGGATTAATTACACCCTACAATTTCGTCAATCTTTCAGCCAGATCAGTGTCGGTACTTTGAGGGAGGTTCCCCGTGCTCTCGCACGGACCTAATTAAAGTAAACCTCGTTTTCCCAGAGGCGTAACCTCGTTAACACTTTTCTAGACACCTACTTGATCGACTAATTGTCCTGTGTAAAACTCTCCCAGGAGTAACACTTACTCGCAGTGGGTATCGGGATCCAACTATCTCATAGGAGGTATGCAATCTCATTGCAAATTTCAACACTTGAAATTCCCGATAATATTTTGCCCCTAGTGTGCTATGACCTTGACAGAGGTCAACAAACCATAGTGCACTAGTCAAGTTTAACCCGTCATTTCTTGATTGAATCAAACCCACTCGCACGACCCTTGACAGAGGTCAACAAGGTCGTACGACTACCCTAATCCAATCACATCACATGCTTTACAGATAATTACTAGTTAGCTACCGCACACTACGCCTTGACAGAGGTCAACAAATGCAGCACGAATACTAAATAGTCTTTATCTGAAATGACGGAGGGCTACGACAAGTTTTTCTGAAAACCTATTGCGTAATGAACTTGATATCGTCGTAGAATCAAGTGAAATTTTGAAATGGAGTGTTTTTTAGGCTTGCATTAGTTTTGCTAAAGAGGTCACTCCCGGTGAAGGGATCTCGGCTCTTTTCTTATCGAATAAGGTGCAGGACATATCATATATATCACTGTGCAAAGAAAAACTCTAAAAGCAATCAAAAGACAAACCGAGTTTTGTAGCATCTGCCAGTTTCGCTAAAGAGGTCACTCCCGGTGAAGGGATCTCGGCTCTTTCCTCATCGAATAAGATGCAAGGTATATCATATATACCGATATGCAAAGCAAAACTGTAGCTACCATTTTTATAAAGTTTTGATTCTACAACATCTTTTAGGTTTCTTTTCTTTTTATTAATCTCATTAATAAAAAATCCCATCATCTTATGCTTCCTAAGCATCACAGATAAATAAGACGTACACTTATGCCATTCGCATTCGCCTCGATGTCCCCTCGTGCACCGTTAGGTTAGGTAACTAACGACAGAGCAGGGCAGGGCTAGTGCGGGTGTAAAACATAAGTAACGTCTATATAATATATCATATATACTATATATTGTATCCATCACAACATATCAAATGATCACATCACAGATATCGCAGCAGAAACATAGAAATAATGTGGGATATACTAGGACGTCCGTATTAGTATTTAGCCAACAATAGAAAATACGGATTCCACAGTCGCGATGAATAGCCAAGCCCACACCCTGGACCCCTACGAGAGCGGCAAGCGACCCTACCAATTCTAGAGTTTAGGAGACCCGGTCTCGACTCCTCGAGATGGCCTCCCACTGAACCCCAGAACCCGGTCACCTGTGGTCCCCTCCTTGGGTCCATCCTAATGCGGAAAAGTAAATAATATACAACACTGGTGGCATCAAGCTCAACCCGGAAGTGCCCCAAATAAAAGAATATTACATTACATTTGAATTTACATGAATGAAAATATAAAACTCTCATCTCATATAAAACCCCCGGCTATTTAATCGCGACAATCCTGCACATCATATCTCAGCAACACATAATATCCCATATCATCAACGTAAGTAAGTATGCATACACCGATCGTCGTCGATGTATAGCAACGAAAACCAGCAATACAACTACATACTACACTTACGGTCACAGAAAAGAAATTGTAAAACTACAATATTTGGAATCCACAATCACTTTAGACATCGTAAATCCGAAATATCACATACTTCGCATTTCATGCCTAACTCTATGAATTCCACATATTGTATCACATTCCAGATAAATAGACAGTATTAAACTTTTCGAACAGATAATCAAATACCCAAAATTTCCTAAAGTGCTCAACACTTGAGCGGAGTTCAAATAATCCCAGAATATGTCACAGTACCAGTGATCCAGCCGTAGAAGGGTCAAGCCAACGCCTCACATGTGGCACGCCGTACTGCCCCAAACCTAAAGGTTCAAAAGGCAGTTCAAGACGGTCACATAATCGAGTTAAGGTTTGTTATCTTCTAGAGGGTCCACCGTGTTACTTGCACATTTTTCCGAAAGATTTAAACTCGAGAAAAGATTCAACACTTGAAAATTTTTCGTGTCGGGAAAAAGTGAGTAAATGATATCCGTTCGAACTATTTAACAGTTTCTAAATATCCGGAAATAATAACGAATTTAAATATTCCGATCGAATCATCGATTACAAAATAAACCCCAGAATTCTCAACACTTGAGTCAGATTAAAAATACCAATAAAAATTAAATCACAGAAAGAGAAATAACTGTGGAAAAACTTGTCCTTGATTCCTCAATACTGCCGCGGTTCCGCGGCCCAAGCGAGGTACGGCCGCGGTTCCACGGCGGTTTGTATGGAACAGAGGCTCGTTTTTCACAGAAGTGCTTATGTTTCCCTGCTGATATTTTTAGGTATTTTTAATTCAGAAAAATCCCAGATTTTGAAAAATATCCAGAGAGGGGTTCATTTTCGTCGGTACGGGTTCGATCGGAGTCTTAACTTCGTAAACACGTCGCCTAATGCTCTAGCTAGGCTCTGATACCACTGTAGGGTTCCTAGGCACACTTGTGAAGGTTCATAAAGCATCAAACATGCCCGAATAAAATTTTACATGTGCTGAACAACCCAAAGACGGGATCTTTGCTAGATTATTAGGGTTTAGCATGCAAGATAACATCTTTAAAGCTAAGTGTGAGGGATTACAACCTTTGTAGTCCACTCCTTCGCTTCACAAGCTCCGAGTAGAAGTCCCTTCGCCGCGATCCACGATCTCCCGGACTCATTAAAGGCTCCACGACTCGAACGATCCATGCTAGCTTGAAGTGTTCCGCTTCTCCGATGATCTACGTCGAAGTTGCTATAACCCAAGCTTTCTCACTCTAAAGAGATGAACACCCTAATCTAATGTGCTAGATTAGATGAGGTTGATGGAGTAGTATTTATGCTATCTTTTTATTTCACTTTCTCACAATAAATCATCACAAAAGGAATTTCTAGTGAGCTTTCTCTCAAACTCAAGAGAGAAGAAGATGAAAAAATGAAGAGAATAATAATTTGTGATGAATAGTAGGTAAATGTATATGATTGATTATGGAACCATGGTCAAGAATGAGAGGCTAAAAGTTTGTAGAGAATAAACTAGAGTTAGGGTTTGGTTAGGTTAAGGATAAGTATCAACCATAATATCTTAACCAAGACAAAATAGAATCCTTCTAGAATGAACAAGAATGAGCTAACCCTAATCAAACCCTAATCTCTTTTTATCATCCTTAAACATGTTTCATAATAAATCATTACATGTCACAATAATATATATCACATATATATTATATATTTGCAACAAAAGAAAATAATACAATTAACATATATCGCATATATATCAATGTATTAATCCGGAGAGAAAATGAAATAATAAAGCGAGCCAATATTAGATAATGTAATACAATATATCATATATATCATTATACATTAAATCATCGAATCAACACTTGATCCAACGATCCGGCTATATCGAATATAACCGACTAATATATCATGTACCGATTCATCGAATCAACACTTGATTTGATGTCCCGGTTCATATCTAAATATCGCAAGAATATAATACGGTATCTCATATCGCATTATCCTCGGTCCTGCACATATCACATATGTGCCTCTACTCCGTTTTGCCTGAGCCAAGAAACCTCTGTGTAGGACTCTAAAGAATCGGCAATACACCGGTAGCAGGTGATGATCATATCAAACACCCACAAGCTGCAAGCGGTCAGCTAAACGTAATAGCGACCCAGGTATTGAGCGATCAGAAGATCAACAAGCTAGCCTGTCCGTTCTCCTGTGAATCCAATCAGTAACACTCCCGTACAGTCCGGTCTGTCCGTCTGATATGTCGCATATCAAGTCTAGGGGTGGTATACGTCAGACCCCAGTAATCGATAAGTCGTGTCGATGTGAGACTCATAACAGGTCGAGAAACTACTAGTAACACTTACCAGTATATCTCTATATCAGCCCTGGCCAGGGACTTCTAGTTATAGCCAATCGAACACAGCGCAACATCAGCTTCCTATACCGGGAGAGACGAATCCCCTCCTATCGCTCATTGCCTCTATGTGATTCGGGATTGTACCCAAAAGCCACCGTTTTGCACGCCCTCTTGGACGTGGTAAGGTGGAAATCAAAGCACAGTGGGAATCACACAAGACTCTATGACGATCTCGGGTCTACAGACTACCCTGTACCAGTGTCACCGGAGAACTGCCATCTGACGTGTGGTATATCACCATCTGGGAGTTCTCGGCAAGTCCGTCCAGTATACCCAGTCTCCAATGAGCCCCCGTACACCATCTCTGATGTCAAACACCGATGGATATGGGATCATCCATCGCCCATCATATGGGTCAAGATGCGTATACGCTAGTCTACTCTGGTGTATCGATGCCCTGTCTCGATATACCCTCGACTAGGAACAGTTATAGGATGTACTCATCGACTACTATGGCCTACTAGTATGATCTCATCATAGTCCCAGTAGTCGAGTACAGATCCTAAGGGCTTGATCAACATGTGATAGTAAGACAGTAAACCAATATAAGTCAACATGTTAAGATAAAGTGAAACCAAATAGCATACTATCATGACGAGCAAGAAAGTCATCTCTGCATATATCCAAGAATCCATTATAATATACATCATATATACAACAATGGCCTCTAAGGCATATACATAACTAACAGGTGCAGGTATGTATATACAGGTGAGGGGTATCCTTATGATCCGTCACGAGTTTACTTTAGATGTTGCCGGATCTTTTTGTTGTGACAAACATTTGGATTAGTGTTTGTTAATGGAAATAATGAGCTAGAAATTCATCATGCATTGCATTAAATGTGACATGGACATTTAGATGACTCATGATCTCTTTTTTAGCAAATATGTCATATTAGTGTTTTGTTTAATGCGTTGAAATGAGATGGAGAGAGAGAGGAGCTGCCATGGGGGTGATTTTTGGTCTTGTATTTTGATAATCTCTCACTATCACTCTCATTACAACAAGAGAAAAGAAAAGAAAAAGAAAAGCTTCTTGTTCTTGTTCTTCTTCCTCTAGCTTTTTGCTTCCATCAATGGCAACACTTCAACCTCCATCCAAAGCCATGGATGCAAGAGACAAAGTGATCACAAACATTCTCTACAACACCTTGGACGCCTCGGCTAGCACACTTCGTGCCCGAGTTGCTTCGGATGAAGCGGGAGCCCGTAAAAAGACTTCTCGATGTGGTGCCCTTTCCGACGAGGAGATGAAGACCGGAGATTCCGCGAGGAGATCGGAGTGGAGGCCGAAGACCGAAGGACACGGATCGCTCAGTATAGCTTCCTACCCATTCTCATGTTAGCTAGCATTAGGTTAATGGTTACGATCCGGGGTTTTAGAATGCGGTAGTGCCGGTTTAAAGTTAAGAAAAATTTCGTTTCCGCAATTTGGCCTCGGATAGACGGCCGGGGCGCTACCGTAGTCCTACAAAGTGTAGCAAAACACCCTACACAAATAGGCTAGATGTGTGTAGAATGATGAGGTGGTTTGTATTCTCTAATCAAAACCCTTTCTCTTTTACTAACTCACTCAAATGAAATATTAAGAGAGAGAGGAAGAAGAAGATGATGGCAATGCTCAAGCTCTTTTCTTTTGTGATGAATGAATTAAGTGAGAATGAATAATCAATATTAATCCTTCTCACTTCAAACATGGTTAACTAATATCTAGATATTATTATGTTAAGTTAAAGTCCAAATGAAATTTAAACCATGGTTTGAATTAGGTCAAAAAATAGTCAAGTTTAGATAATTATCAACCATGATTTAATTTTCATTTCCTTTTAATCAAAAGACAATATATATATATATATATATATATATATATACATTATATATATATATATTAGTGAACCGTGTGAGTCTTGCATTGCCACCATTTAGTGTATCATCAACCATGATACAATGTATGTATGTATGTGTCCATACACATCAACATGTGCATACATGCATGCATACATCTTCAACAAAGAAAAGGGTTTAAATAAAGAATTAAACTAAAAGTCAAATATTAAATCAACACTTGATTTAACAATCCGGTCATATCACATATGACCCGACCAATAGAAAAACGCCCGATTAACATACGGTATCACATACTCGCATTCAATCGGGTCCCCATGCATATCTCATATGCACACCACATCGTTTCTCCTGAGCTAGGAAACTCCTATATGGGACTCTAAGACTCGTCAATACGCCGGCAGTAGGTGATGATCATATCAAACACCTACAAGCCGCAAGCCGTCAGCTAAATGTAACGGCCACCCGGGTATTGAGCGATCAGAAGAAAACCAGCGAAGCTGTCAAAACTCCCGTCGAGCCAATCAGTAACACTACCATACAGTCCGGTCTCTTCGTCTCACATGTCGCATATCAAGTCTAGGGGTGGTAAACGTTAGACCCCAGTAACCGATAAGTCGTGTCGATGTGAGGCTCATAACAGGTCGAGAAACTACTGATAACTCTTACCAGTTGCACTCCATATCAGCCCTGGCCAAGGACTTCCAGTTATAGCCAATCGAACACAGTGCAACATCAACCCCCAATACCGGGAGAGACGAAACCCCTCCTATCGCTCATTGCCTCCATATGATTCGGGACTGTACCAAAAAGCCACCGTTTTGCACGCCCTCTTGGACGTGGTAAGGTAGAAATCAAAGCACAGTGGGAATCACACAAGACTCTATGACGATCTCGGGTCTACAGACTAACCTGTACCAGTGTCACTGGAGAACTGCTATCTGACGATAGGTATAATACCATCTAGGAGTTCTCGGCGAGTCCGCTCAGTGTACCCGGTCTCCACTGAGCACACGTACACCATCTTTGATGTCAAACACCGATGGATATGGGATCATCCATCGCCCATCATATGGGTCAAGATGCGTATACGCTAGTCTACTCTGGTGTATCGATGCCCTGTCTCGATACACCCTCGACTAGGAACAGTTATAGGATATACTCGTTAACTACCATGGCCCCACTAGTATGATCTCATCATAGTCCTCGTAGTCAAGTACATATCCTAAAGGCATTATCAACATGTTAGAGCAAGACAGTAAACCAATACAAGTCAACAAGTTAAGGCAAAGTGAAACAAGATAGCATACTATCATATCGAGCAAGAAAGTTCTCTATATATATATATCCAAGCATCCACTATAATATACATCATATGTACAACAATAGCCTCTAGGGCATATATACAACTAACAATCTCCCACTTGCATTAAGGCCAGCTGTTGTAGTATCTCATACCCAACATCCCAAAGAGTCTTTCAAATTGTATCTGGGGAATGGCCTTCATTAGTGGATCCGCAGTGATGTCCTTCGTGTCAACTCTCCTAACCTCGATCTTGCGGCGATCAACTATCTCTCGGATCAGGTGATACCGCCTCAGAATATGTCTAGAGTTCTGATGGGACCTGGGTTCCTTTGCCAAACCCACAGCTCCATTGTTATCACAATACAAAGGTATTGGATGCTCAATGGACGGAACCACACTAAGTTCAGTGATGAACTTCTTCATCCAGACAGCCTCTTTTGCAGCATCGTTGGCAGCGATGTATTCAGCCTCCCTCATCGAGTCTGCCACGGTTTCTTGCTTGGAACTCTTCCAACAAACCGGCCCTCTATTTAGGGTAAAGACAAATCCTGAGTGCGACTTAGAGTCATCCTTATCACTTTGGAAGCTCGAATCGGTAAAGGACTCCACTTGGAGTTCTCCGTTACCATACACCAAGAGCATCTCTTTAGTCCTTCTCAAGTACTTGAGAATGCTCTTCACAGCTGTCTAGTGACTCTCTCCAGGATCTGCTTGATACCTACTCACTACACTTAGTGAGTATGCTACATCGGGTCTGGTACATAGTATCGCATACATGATAGAGCCTACTGCCGAAGCATAGGGTATCCCTTGCATGCGAGCTCTCTCCAAATCAGTCTTGGGAGACATCTCTTTGGAGAGAGTGGGTCCAGAGATCGTGGGTTGGTTCCCACGCTTGGATTCTTTCATACTAAACCTCTTTAGTATGGTGTCAATGTACCTGGATTGGGACAATCCCAGTATCCTTTTGGATCTATCTCTATAGATCTTAATGCCCAAACTGCAGGAGGCATCACCTAGATCTTTCATTGAGAATCTATGTGATAAGAAGAGCTTGACCGAGTGCAGCATAGGAACATCATTTCCTATCAAGAGTATGTCATCCACGTACAATACGAGGAAGACAACCTTACTCTCTGCAACCTTCTTATATATACAAGGTTCATCTACGTTGTTGATGAAGTCAAACTCTTTGACTACAACATCAAAGCAAATGTTCCAACTCAGCGATACCTGCTTTAACCCGTAGATGGATTTAAGCAGCTTGCAGACCTTTCCGCTGCTCCCACTGTCTACGAAGCCCTCTGGATGAGTCATGTACACGCACTCCTCTAAATCACTATTTAGAAAGCCGTTCTTAACATCCATCTGCCATATTTCATAGTCATGGTATGCAGCAATGGCAAGTAAGATCCGGATGGATTTAAGCATAGCCACTGGAGAAAAGGTTTCGTCATAATCCACACCTGGTCGTTGACGAAAACCTTTTGCAACAAGTCTAGCTTTGTAAGTCTCAACTTTTCCATCTACACCAAGTTTCTTCTTAAAGATCCATTTGCTCTCAATGGGTTTTACCCCTTCAGGAGCAACTTCCAAAGTCTATACTTTGTTGGTGTATATGGATTCCATCTCAGATCGCATTGTATCCAGCTACTTCATAGAGTCTCCACTCGTGATAGCCTGCTCGAAGCTAGTGGGGTCATCATCTTCCATGATGCAATCCTCGCTCCCACCATCAATGAGAAAACCGTAGTATCTCCAAGGTGGATGAGGAACCCTACTTGATTGGTGGAGAGGCTGGGGTTCGTCGGGAACTACAGAATCCTCCGGTTCCACTAAATCTTCAGTTGCATTTTGTGTTGCTGGAACTTCTTCCAGCTCTACCTCTTCGCCACTAATTTCTTTAGAAAGAAATTCCTTTTCTAAAAAGGTGGCATATTGAGCAACAAACACTTTTTGTTGTTCAGTGTGGTAGAATAGATATCCATACGAATTGCTTGGATATCCCACAAACTTGCAAAGAACTAATCTTGCCTCGAGCTTGTCTGGATTTTGCTTTTTAACATAGGCCGGACAACCCCATATCTTAACTCTTTTAAGAGATAGTCTCTTCCCATTCCATATCTCATATGGAGTGGTAGACACTGATTTAGTTGGAACTCTATTCAATAGGTATATGGCTGTCTCAAGCGCATACCCTCAAAAGGAAATAGGCAACTCAGCAGTGCTCATCATAGAGCGCACCATATCTAATAGGGTGTGATTCCTCCGCTCCGATACACCGTTGTGCTGTGGTGTATAAGGAGGAGTAAGTTGAGTGAGAATCCCATTCTCTTTTAGATAGTCCAGGAACTTATTGCTCAAGTATTCTCCTCCTCGATTTGATCGAAGGATCTTAATACTTTTGCCCGTTTAGTTCTCTACTTCGTGCTTATATTCTCTGAATTTCTCAAAAGCTTCAGACTTGTGTTTCAACAGGAACACATGTCCGTATCTTGAGAGATCGTCAGGGAATGTAACGAAGTACGAGGAACCGCTCCTGGCATGGGTAGACATGGGACTACATACATCACGATGTATCAGTCCCAATAGTTCAGTAACTCTTTCTCCGTGTCCACTAAACGGAATTTTGGTCATTTTGCCTTTGAGCCATAACTGGCAAGTGTCATAAGATGAAAATTCGAACGGATTCAAATATCCATCCTTATGTAACTTAGCTAGTCGTGTCGCATTGATATGATTTAGTCTACAATGCCATAAGAAGGATTCGTTCATTTCTTAACTCTTCCTCTTGTGTGTGTTTTGTGCATTAAGAACCGTGGTTTGATTGAGAACGTATATGCCATTATTTAACGAGCCTGATCCAATCAACTTTTGATTCAGGAAAATGTTCATAACATTATCCTGTACTACAAAAGTATATCCCTCTTTACTCAATAAAGAAACTGATAAAAGATTGCATATCAGGGTCGGAATGTAATAGCATTCGTTCAGAATCAATGTATTACCATTTGGTAATACAAGGTGATATTCGCCAACTGCTTTGGCTGCAACATTTGCACCATTCCCTATTCTTACGGAATGATCACCCTCTCCCAGTTACCTACCTTTCCGTAGACCATGTAACATATTACATATGTGGGATCCCGATCCGGTATCTAATACCCATGATGTAGAGTGAACTGAGAAATAGTTCTCGATAACTAACACACCCCAAGAAGATGCATCAGCATGCTTAGTCTTCGTTTGGGCGGCGTGAGAATCCGAATATTCTTCTAATTCCTGCTCTGTCTTATAACAATTATAAGTTGGAGAGGGACCAACGTTCCCCTGCTCAGTATAATAAGCGGGTTCGGTCAATACATCCATATTATTATCTTGATTAAGTCCTGACATGGTCGCTACCTGGAGAGAGAGAGAAGAAAAGACTTTAGCGTATGCTCTTACAAGATTAGATTGGTTATTATCTTATCTAATCAGGATGGCTCCCACCGTTTTCATCAAATCTTCCTTCAAATCCTAAAAGGTAAGATTAGCCGGGATTAATTACACCTTACCATCAAATGATGCATGTGGGCTGAGCCATTCCCATCCCAAGTGGCGGCCCGATTCGGCTTCGCCAATCTTTCGGCCAGGCCAGTGTTGGTACTTTGAGGGAGGTTCCCGTGCTTTCGGACGGAAATAATTAAAATAAACCTCATTTTCCCAGAGGCATAACACCGTTAACACCTTTCTAGTCACCTGATTGATCTATTTCTTTGTGTGTTGATTTAGAAAATGAATAGAAATCACAATCAAAGAATTATTTAACCGCAATCAATAACGGTGTCGTATATAGATTTCGTTAGCAAGTGCGGATCGTCCACAGGGATTGTGCGATTCATTCGTATTTTGTTTTGTTTGAATCGAAACTTTAATAGAAAAGAAAAGAAAAATGATTCAAGATTTTTATCGATGAGTTTCAAGTATCACTATTCTAATCAAGAATCAAGAAAATGATAAACATCAAGAATCAAGCATCAATAGAATTCCAATCGATTTGGGTTTCAAGATTTGAACTAAAGCTCGTAGGAATCGATTAGATTGTAGATGTGAAGAAGACTAAAGATTAACGTTTCTTATCCATTAACGAATTGATGCTAAATCGATGTCGATTGATCGAGGACTAAGGATCTAGCGAAGAATTAGGGTTTCCTCGTCCTATCCTTTGTCCTTTCGATGAATCACATTCACTAGATAGTTTCTTGAAAATCTAATGCTTGATTGTTGACCTCTAGATTCGTGCGAAATTACTCAAGAATGCATTTCACATCGATCTAGATTATCGATCATTCAATTTTCAAGAATTTCCAATCGTTATAGGACTTAAGAAAACGTTTAAAGATTCATCAACATCATCATTGTACAATCATCTAGATTCCTCCATGAACGGAGTTTATTCATGCATCATCACAAATAATACATTCAAGAATTAAAGATGAATCATAATGCTCGAATTGAAATCTAAGCAAGTTTAAAGAATCTTCACCTTTATTTATTCCACAAATTGTTACACATTGCTCAAGGCTACAAGAATTTGAGAAGGAACAAAATTGTCGAATCTAGCGTTGCATCGGCTCCTTGAGTCGTGGATCGGCTTGGATCTCGTGCTCCGATGAATGCCGGCTTCGCTTCTAAAGGATGGTTGAAGACTTGCTTTGCTTGAACTCCATGGATCTTGAATTTGGAATCTTGATTGATTGGATTAGGGTTAGGGTTAGGGTTTGGAACACAAGTTTTGTCACTAAACTTGTGGGAGAAATTGGGGAGATGAACCAACTAGTGATTGATTCACTAATGATTGATTAACCCTTTCAAGTGAGCCTTGGGGTCTATTTATAAGTTTTTCAAACCCTAGGTCTAGGAATTCAAATTTGAGTTTTCCCTCCAAAAGTTAGTTAGAGTGTCACGTCCCGAAAGTACGGAACATGACCGGCACTTAAACTACGAAACGTCTCGAGGCGTACGTAATCTAAGTAAACCGAAAAACCAGAAATCCAAACCAAGAAAAGTAGTAGAGTGAAGGAAAACCAATTTAAATCAAGTAGTTTTAATAGCATAGCCGAATTATGCGTTTTAAAAAAAACATCAAATATTTCCTGAAAATTTCGGCAGAGTCTCCTTTGTAAATACTGGCCCCCAAACGGGATACAACATGAATAGTATACGAAATCAATAAAAAGGCATCCCCAAGCGGGAGCTAGCTCTTCGTCAATCGACGGTCATAACCACACAAGCAATATAATATACAACGCCAACGGCGAGGATCAAAAACTCAAAACTACAAGAAAACCATAGAAATAAAACGCGTGACTCTAAGGTCGAAAGAATAACATCTCTGGTCTCTATCTCAATAAATACATTTTTGGTTGATGGAACTTCTAGATACAACAGAGTAATAATATACAAGTTATATAATGGGGGGTACGATACAAGTAAACCCACCAACTAGCAAATCACCCGAAGGAAACTATGCCCGCAAGCCGTAATGAAACCTGTACGGCAAACCTGCAAGAAACTGGGGCACAACGGGGGTGAGTTGCCAACTCGTGAATAGAAAAACATCTACGCACAGAAATCGCATAAATAACGCAACCTAGGTCAAAGATCATAATATATCCTCAAATATATGAATAACATGCAGCCTATAACAATGGCTAGGGTAATATCTAACCCGAGTGTGATCTCATGTGCCCGTGTCAGTGCCTCAGGTAGCAATATATCATATGAATGAGGTATGAATGCATGAAAACAGAATACATGTAAATGAAGAAACTGTTTTCATAAATTAGTGAGATTTCCTTTGTATTTTTAAAATGAGGTATCATAAATGAAATCAGCATCAACAGTGTCTAGCATCGATACAAAACATAAATCTCAATGTCTCAAAACCTCAGGCTCCGGCTATCCGGACTGGACTGTATCATCAAATCTCAGTACCTCAATATCTCAAAATCTCAATGTCTCAATCTCAATATCTAGGGCGCCGTCAGTCCAGACCGGCCCCTACCATCCATCTCAAGACCACGACGGTATCCTCTGGATATCCGACGCGACGGGTAAAATCACCGGTAGGTAGTCTCCCCATGCCAGGCTCATCGTCATCACCACGAGCTTCTTGCCCCGGGGTACCTTACCGGGTCCACCATGTATCCGAAACGGTTCATCCAACTCCTCGAATCGGGTCTCGAAATCCATCAGCAAACTCATGGTGGACGACTCATACATCATGGGAAAAACCGCGCTTTTTATTTAAAAAGAGAAATAAGAAGTTTGTATATGTTTTGCGGTTTTCCCCAATCCAGAAAATCTCATGGAAATCCGAATCCAAAACCTCAATAGCACGTAAAAAGTGAATATATGCATGAGAATCCATGAATGCGGCATAACAATGAATAACAGTATGCATGAAGTAGCAGGTAATAACTATAATGTCTAAACTAACATATAAGGCAAGTACACTAATATCATGTCTAAACTATTAGCTAACAGGCTATGTCAAGCAATAATATTTTCTAAGGTGTACGTGACATGGCAATTACCGATGAAGATGTGTGTGAGCCGGCAAGTAAGTGTACGTGATACATACGCATCATCGGTAATGGTGCTGGTGTCCTAACTACAAGATATCAACTTTAGAATATGAAGCATAATATAAGCATGTGATGCGGTGCGAACAACAATAATGAGCGGGAGCTGAATATTAGATGCAACGATAACTAATCTGCATTAACCTAATATAAGTCCTACAATGGTGCCTTTTGAAATAACACGAATCATGGGGTTTTGAAAATAGGGGCTACGGTGTTTTTTTTAAGAAAAGATACGTTTTTTTTGAAATATCCGTAGAATCCCTTGACTTGTCTTTTAAAATACGCACGATTCGTAAGCTTTGAAATAGGTAGGAACCGAATCTAATCTAACAACTAACTAAACTAAAGGGCTAAGCTACAAGCTAGACTACAGGTAAGGAAACCGCCTAACATCTGAGTCGATACATATACATACCTGTATATATATTAGTCGGTGATCCCGCCTCAATAATATCATATCCGATACCATATCTATAATCAGACATCCTAAGTCAAGAGTGCGGATCAATCATCAAGATATAGCTCGTATGTAAATCCGTCGTACGGCATCCCCAAATCTGGGTACGGGTCAATATCACATTCATCATACTATTCACCTGGTATCCTCTTTATCAAATATCATGATCGGGGTACTGATCTACGTCTAGTACAATACTGATACCGCCTAAGTATGCATGGACGTGTGTGAAACACTACGTCAAGGACCCGCTACAACGTCATGTCGTATCTCAAATACGAACCCTGCTATATCACCGATCTCACAGCCTCAAATCAAATCTAATCGACTCATCTTAAATCCCAAGTACTATCCTCATTATCCATGCATGCGTATATGAATGTACATATGCATAGTCCCATACCCACGCATATATACATATATACACATCCCAATCTGCGTACAAGAAAGTAAAGTATGCAAGTCTGTGTGTGCGTATGTGGGTATAACAACTACTCTAGGGTTTCGCAACTAACCCAAAGGTACTCCATGAACTCATAAACATAACATGAATGAACATTCTTGTATCATAAAACACCTATATAACATATATATATGAGCTACACTACGGACTGCGGGGGGGCTATACGCCATCCACCCGACTTCTCCCCGTAGATATAAATCTACTCACCTGGTCCTCGCTCGCCGGTGCCGACGTCGCCACGCGCTTGCTTGTCGTCTCGAAGTCCACATGGGGTACCTACATATCATAACGCACCGTATCGCATTAAAATCCGACTCATGACCAAAACTACTCACGAATCCCACATAAGTCAAAACCAATGGTTGCTTTCACAAATCAACCCAAAAACCCTCGACGTCGGTGTACAAACGCCAAACCATCGAGAAAAACCCAAATACACTCATTTGCACATTCACGAACACTAATTTTAATATAAAATAGGTTAAAACTCACAAAAACCCCAATTTCACTTAAAAAGTCATTTTTCCGAAAATCTAGCAAGCACAATTCGCCGTTTTTGTACAAAATATGATGTTTTAACAAAACTAATGGCCATAAGGCTCACTAACCATCTTAATTAAGTCATACCAATATTAATTAGATTTTAAACTTAATTCTTAATATCAATATCAAAAAATCTAGTTTGCAAACATAACCAATTTTAACAATTTCATCGCAAAAATGCACAAACTACAATCTAGCTTAGATTTGCATGATCTAAAGTATTAAACTACATTTAATAATGTTAATGAAGTCATTAAAAACCTAATTATATTTTTAGTCTAACATTTTAAAATATTTTACAAAACCAAGTTTGCTCTAGAAATCGAAAAATTGCGCAAACATCGCGGATTTGCGACAAAATGGTCACAACATTGCACAATCACCCAATCCACACAACTAGCTAGATACAACACTCAAATTAACCCACATGAAAGGATTCAATTTCAATTTCTAACTTTAACCCTTCTCTTGAATTTCATCACACAACCAACAACAACCAAATTAACACTTTAAAAACCTATTTTAGCATAATCAAACTACAAATTAAATATTAGATTAGAATTATACCTCTCAAGTTTGAAACCCTAGGTTCTCTAGCCTCCAAAGACACCTCCTTTCACCATGCTTTAAACCAATTTGAATGTTAGAAGAGGTAGAATAGGGATTAGCTTAGAATTAGTGAAGGAATTGTGGATTTTTTTGATGTGTTTTGAGATGAAATTGAAGCAAGAGAGATGGAAATTTGGGGGGGGAAATAGGGCTGCTGCTGGTCATTTTCGGCCATGGGAGGAAGTGGGGAGTTGTGAGGGAATGGTGTGAAGAAAAAACTAAGTCAAAGCCCCTCCCAATTACCAAAATACCCCCACCTACATAAACATATAAAAAAAAAACCTTTATTTTAACCATTCTTTTCACATAAAAGAAGTAAAAAGGAGAGGGAAAGTGAGTGGGCTGCTGTTGGTGGTGGTGGGGCCGGCCATGAGTGGGTGAGGATGGGTGAGAGAGAGTACAATAAAATTCTATGCAAAATGAACCCCTCAAGTTACCAAATTGCAAGTTTTCGCTAATTTCACCAAAAAAGCCTTTTTTTCTTCAATAATTTCTAACACCGTTTGGCAGATTCATTTTGTTTCAAAACCAACATGTTAAAATTATGTCTAATGTGTTATGATGCACAAAATTTGTTTCAACTCATTCCAATTTGTAATTTTCCCTAATTAAATGTATTAGTGACGGCTTAAAATAATAATAAAATAATTTTTTTTTCCAGAAAATTTGAAATTTCACCAGTGGCTCAATAAATACCAAATACTAGCAATTACATAGCTTGAATATGTATATTTAATTTTTATAATAAGATATTTACATTTTGACTTTTTACAGAAACCCCCCTTATTTTACCGATTTTCCGAAATTTCACCGAAACGATTTTCAAAACGCTACAATCTTCCCCCCTTAACGAAATTCGGTCCCCGAATTTAAATTAAAACTCTCCCCAAATACGAAAACATCTAAGCAAAACCATTAAGCCGTCGGGGCTCCGAAATCATAACTACATAAAACAAATTGTAGCGCAGCGCATGCGCATGAAAAATGAGCATATAACTCAAAATCAAAACTCCATCCAGCATCCTGCAATCATCGGAGTCAAGGTGAAGACACGTATGCCAAATCCAAAGCAAAACCGATATGATATAATCTCGAAACTATACATGTAAATATCAACTCTATATATGTAAATATCTGACGAAAATGCATGCCAAATCTTTTAAAGTCGCTGTGCAATGCGCATACACTGCACAGTGGCGAGCGCCTCTTATAAGATGATAACCATATACATATATATCTTTTGTTTAACATGTACGTTCCGCCATTTTTTTTGAAAATAATTTAGAAAAGGGTTTCCTTATTTATTTTTTTTTAAATGTTTCGTGTCCTATCAGACACGTAGGTAAATACTAAGACTATAGCTCGCTTTTTGGAAATCCCCTTCGATAGCTATCAATGCATGCAAAATATACTCAGGTACTGTTCTCTGACTAGTCCTGCTCAGTACGAAAACCATAATAACATCATAAAACCGCACTACTCCATAAGAAATCAATCCCAAAATACGCATATGAATACTATGTGCGTCTGGTGCGCACGGAAATCAAAATCCATATATGTGCCAACATGTGCACAGAAACAAGATCCAAGTGCATCGGGTGTGCACGAAACATCTGTCATAGGCAACATAGGTGCCTGACAGCAAAAATCAGGTGCATCTGACATGCACGAAGAATCTCGATTTAGTGCATCCTGTGTGCACCAAAATCGCACCTCAAAACATGCGCCCAACATGCGCGAAAATCCAAATCAGGTGCATCCATCGTGCACGAAATCATGAAATCCAATATCAAGCCCCGAACATGCGCAAAATCCAATCAGGTGCACAAGGTGCACAAAACAAATATCGAACATCACAATCGAAATCGAAGTCCAGTGCATCTAAATGTACAAAAGGCGTATCACTGCACTGCAAGCATATATAAACTATACAGAGTGCAGGAACCAAATCGTGTGCGTGCATATGCACAAAATCAACTCAAATGTCTAAAACCGTAAAATCACAAACAGGTGAAACCAAAGCACGAAAACGATATCAAGTGCAACACTGTGCAAAGATCGTAAATCCTCAATCATCAAAATCAAATCATGCGAATAAATCATCCAAAACATCGAAATCAATAATGGCGGAATAGTACCGCTCAAGCGCATCCTCTAAGAATCTCGGGCCAACTGTCGCGGTCACTAGTGGGACGTCTCGTCGATGATCATGAACTCTGGCCTGCTGGTGTGCGTAACAATGACCACTCCTGGGTCAAGGTCTTCACTGGGAATTACCAATCTCTCGGTCCATCGGCTCATCGGCCCTGTCAGGTGTGCTAACGGGGATGATCCCGTTCTGGCACGTCTCTTGTCATCTCCCGGTCAATCATCGCGACCACTCGTAAGACAGCATATCACTGGCGTCGGCCTCTGGCTCTCTGAATGTACGTAACACATCTGATCCTGGGTGCAAGTATCATTGCAGCAGTGTCCTGGAAGGAATCCTGCTCACGCTCTCTTCCATGTCTCGTCTCTGCCAACTGTCCGGAAGTCATCGTCCTTCCCTATATCTGCATCTTGCTCTGGAACGGCTGCATACCCATCGCGACTCCTTCTGGAAGGTATATCCAGTACTCTGCCTCGGCATGCGCATCGCATCTCTGATGTCGGCGGAGGGGAACGTCATCATATCCAGATCTTGTACGAACCTCTTACTCCATTTTTCTCTAATGTCGACCGTTTCGGACTCGTCTCATCGTGGCTGCATGGACTAAGCTCCAACGGCTATCCTCGTATCGGGAGTCTCCCAAGAAATGCATCTCACCACCTAGCATCCGAATTAAGTAGAACCATCCAATCGATTGTCAAAACCTCATAATCCCCCGAGGGCTCAACATCTTGGGCACAGTTTAATAGTATCGAGTACATACCACAGCATCGGTGGTCCAGCCGTAGAAGGGCAAACCCAAGCCTCACTAATGGCGCCGTGGAACTGCCGCAATCCTGAAGGTTCAAAGGCTTTCACACGGTCATTATGTCGAGTTAGGGTTTCATTCTTCTAGAGGGACCATAGAATTGCCTGCATGTCTTTCTGACTACTTTAAACTTGGAATAATAGGTTTCTGACATTCGATCGTCTCTGTCGACTCTCAACGTCTCCGCGTGAAGTCGTCTCTAGCTGGAATCAATCTATCTAATGACCTCGCATCGGGGTAGCGAACGAACCACATGTCCTAGTCATTCATCCTCGGTGACTAGCGACCTTCTATCATCTCTTAGTACAACTCGTACTGCAATAGCTCCAATATCTGGGGCGATATCTCGTTGTTCGTAGCAATAGCTGGCTCGCTCGTCTGCACGCTGAACAGTGCCTCGAACATCATGAATACGCAATACATCATCGGTCATCAAAATCTTGTTGGCCTCTATCAGTGGCGCAATCCTCTGGTGCTGATCTGCACGTCTGAGTAATCTCATACAGCGATCCATCCAACGCTTGTGGCGCAAAAACACAATAAAAAGACACATCTCTGCAATCGTGTGTCGCCGAAATTATGCCCTGGTCAGTCCTCGTCCGTAACGAGCTCGTGCTGACCGCAACTCTAGCCGTAGCTCTCCCTGCCCGTAATCGTGGCAGCAAAACCATAACCGGTACCAATGAGGCCAGATCATAGGAAGGAATATAATACTGTGCAAGGAAATGTACATCCTAAGGCTTCTTAAGCGGAGTAGCGTATCGTAAGTATGCCGCGGAACATACCCACGGTACGTCACTCTACTTTAGTCACCTATTCCATCAACCAAGGGTCATCCTACGCTGCGAAGGTAAAACCTAACGCTCTGATACCAATTTTGTCACGTCCCGAAAGTACGGAACATGACCGGCACTTAAACTACGAAACGTCTCGAGGCGTACGTAATCTAAGTAAACCGAAAAACCAGAAATCCAAACCAAGAAAAGTAGTAGAGTGAAGGAAAACCAATTTAAATCAAGTAGTTTTAATAGCATAGCCGAATTATGCACTTTAAAAAAAACATCAAATATTTCCTGAAAATTTCGGCAGAGTCTCCTTTGTAAATACTGGCCCCCAAACGGGATACAACATGAATAGTATACGAAATCAATAAAAAGGCATCCCCAAGCGGGAGCTAGCTCTTCGTCAATCGACGGTCACAACCACACAAGCAATATAATATACAACGCCAACGGCGAGGATCAAAAACTCAAAACTACAAGAAAACCACAGAAATAAAACGCGCGACTCTAAGGTCGAAAGAATAACATCTCTGGTCTCTATCTTAATAAATACATTTTTGGTTGATGGAACTTCTAGATACAACAGAGTAATAATATACAAGTTATATAATGGGGGTGCGATACAAGTAAACCCATCTACTAGCAAATCACCCGAAGGAAACTATGCCCGCAAGCCGTAATGAAACCTGTACGGCAAACCTGCAAGAAACTGGGGCACAACGGGGGTGAATTGCCAACTCGTGAATAGAAAAATATCTACGCACAGAAATCGCATAAATAACGCAACCTAGGTCAAAGATCATAATATATCCTCAAATATATGAATAACATGCAGCCTATAACAATGGCTAGGGTAATATCTAACCCGAGTATGATCTCATGTGCCCGTATCAGTGCCTCAGGTAACAATATATCATATGAATGTGGTATGAATGCAAGAAAATAGAATACATGTAAATGAAGAAACTGTTTTCATAAATTAGTGAGATTTCCTTTGTATTTTTAAAATGAGGTATCATAAATAAAATCAGCATCAACAGTGTCTAGCATCGACACAAAACATAAATCTCAATGTCTCAAAACCTCAGGCTCCGGCTATCCGGACTGGCCTGTATCATCAAATCTCAGTACCTCAATATCTCGAAATCTCAATGTCTCAATCTCAATATCTAGGGCGCCGTCAGTCCAGACCGGCCCCTACCATCCATCTCAAGACCACGACGGTATCCTCCGGATATCCGACGCGTCGGGTAAAATCACCGGTAGGTAGTCTCCCCATGCCAGGCTCATCGTCATCACCACGAGCTTCTTGCCCCGGGGTACCTTACCGGGTCCACCATGTACCCGAAACGGTTCATCCAACTCCTCGAATCGGGTCTCGAAATCCATCAGCAAACTCATGGTGGATGACTCATACAGCATGGGAAAAACCGCGCTTTTTATTTAAAAAGAGAAAGAAGAAGTTTGTATATGTTTTGCGGTTTTCCCCAATCCAGAAAATCTCATGGAAATCCGAATCCAAAACCTCAATAGCACGTAAAAAGTGAATATATGCATGAGAATCCATGAATGCGGCATAACAATGAATAACAGTATGCATGAAGTAGCAGGTAATAACTATAATGTCTAAACTAACATATAAGGCAAGTACACTAATATCATGTCTAAACTATTAGCTAACAGGCTATGTCAAGCAATAATATTTTCTAAGGTGTACGTGACATGGCAATTACCGATGAAGATGTGTGTGAGCCGGCAAGTAAGTGTACGTGGTACATACGCATCATCGGTAATGGTGCTGGTGTCCTAACCACAAGATATCAACAGTAGAATATGAAGCATAATATAAGCATGTGATGCGGAGCGAACAATAATAATGAGCGGGAGCTGAATACTAGATGCAACGATAACTAATCTGCATTAACCTAATATAAGTCCTACAATGGTGCCTTTTGAAATAACACGAATCGTGGGGTTTTGAAAATAGGGGCTACGGTGTTTTTTTAAAGAAAAGATACGTTTTTTTTTGAAATATCCGTAGAATCCCTTGACTTGTCTTTTAAAATACGCACGATTCGTAAGCTTTGAAATAGGTAGGAACCGAATCTAATCTAACAACTAACTAAACTAAAGGGCTAAGCTACAAGCTAGACTACAGGTAAGGAAACCGCCTAACTGAGTCGATACATATACATACCTGTATATATATTAGTCGGTGATCCCGGCTCAATAATATCATATCCGATACCATATCTATAATCAGACATCCCAAGTCAAGAGTGCGGATCAATCATCAAGATATAGCTCGTATGTAAATCCGTCGTACGGCATCCCCAAATCTGGGTACGGGTCAATATCACATTCATCATACTATTCACCTGGTATCCTCTTTATCAAATATCATGATCGGGGTACTGATCTACGTCTAGTACAATACTGATACCGCCTAAGTATGCATGGACGTGTGTGAAACACTACGTCAAGGACCCGCTACAACGTCATGTCGTATCTCAAATACCAACCCTGCTATATCACCGATCTCACAGCCTCAAATCAAATCTAATCGACTTATCTTAAATCCCAAGTACTATCCTCATTATCCATGCATGCGTATATGAATGTACATATGCATAGTCCCATACCCACGCATATATACATATATACACATCCCAATCTGCGCACAAGAAAGTAAAGTATGCAAGTCTGTGTGTGCGTATGTGGGTATAACAACTACTCTAGGGTTTCGCAACTAACCCAAAGGTACTCCATGAACTCATAAACATAACATGAATGAACATTCTCGTATCATAAAACACCTATATAACATATTTATATGAGCTACACTACGGACTGCGGGGGTGCTATACGCCATCCACCCGACTTCTCCCCGTAGATATAAATCTACTCACCTGGTCCTCGCTCGCCGGTGCCGACGTCGCCACGCGCTTGCTTGTCGTCTCGAAGTCCACATGGGATACCTACATATCATAACGCACCGTATCGCATTAAAATCCGACTCATGACCAAAACTACTCACGAATCCCACATAAGTCAAAACCTATGGTTGCTTTCACAAATCAACCCAAAAACCCTCGACGTCGGTGTACAAACGCCAGACCATCGAGAAAAACCCAAATACACTCATTTGCACATTCACGAACACTAATTTTAATATAAAATAGGTTAAAACTCACAAAAACCCCAATTTCACTTAAAAAGTCATTTTTCCGAAAATCTAGCAAGCACAATTCGCCGTTTTTGTACAAAACATGATGTTTTAACAAAACTAATGGCCATAAGGCTCACTAACCATCTTAATTAAGTCATACCAATATTAATTAGATTTTAAACTTAATTCTTAATATCAATATCAAAAAATCTAGTTTGGAAACATAACCAATTTTAACAATTTCATCGCAAAAATGCACAAACTACAATCTAGCTTAGATTTGCATGATCTAAAGTATTAAACTGCACTTAATAATGTTAATGAAGTCATGAAAAACCTAATTTGATTTTTAGTCTAACATTTGAAAATATTTTACAAAACCAAGTTTGCACTAGAAATCGAAAAATTGCGCAAACATCGCGGATTTGCGACAAAATGGTCACAACATTGCACAATCACCCAATCCACACAACTAGCTAGATACAACACTCAAATTAACCCACATGAAAGGATTCAATTTCAATTTCTAACTTTAACCCTTCTCTTGAATTTCATCACACAACCAACAACAACCAAATTAACACTTTAAAAACCTATTTTAGCATAATCAAACTACAAATTAAACATTAGATTAGAATTATACCTCTCAAGTTTGAAACCCTAGGTTCTCTAGCCTCTAAAGACACCTCCTTTCACCATGCTTTAAACCAATTTGAATGTTAGAAGAGGTAGAATAGGGATTAGCTTTGAATTAGTGAAGGAATTGTGGATTTTTTGATGTGTTTTGAGATGAAATTGAAGCAAAAGAGATGGAAATTTGGGGGGGAAATGGGGTTGCTGCTGGTCATTTTCGGCCATGGGAGGAAGTGGGGAGTTGTGAGGGAATGGTGTGAAGAAAAAACTAAGTCAAATCCCCTCCCAATTACCATAATACCCCCACCTACATAAACATATAAAAACACCTTTATTTTAACCATTCTTTTCACATAAAAGAAGTAAAAAGGAGAGGGAAAGTGAGTGGGCTGCTGTTGGTGGTGGTGGGGCCGGCCATGAGTGGGTGAGGATGGGTGAGAGAGAGTACAATAAAATTCCATGCAAAAAGAACCCCTCAAGTTACCAAATTGCAAGTTTTCGCTAATTTCACCAAAAAAGCCTTTTTTTTCTTTAATAATTTCTAACACCGTTTGGCAGATTCATTTTGTTTCAAAACTAACATGTTAAAATTATGTTTAATGTGTTATGATGCACAAAATTTGTTTCAACTCATTCCAATTTGTAATTTTCCCTAATTAAATGTATTAGTAACGGCTTAAAATAATAATAAAATAATTTTTTTTTCCAGAAAATTTGAAATTTCACCAGTGGCTCAATAAACACCAAATACTAGCAATTACATAGTTTGAATATGTATATTTAATTTTTATAATAAGATATTTGCATTTTAACTTTTTACAGAAAACCCCCTTATTTTACCGATTTTCCGAAATTTCACCGAAACGATTTTCAAAACGCTACATAGAGGAAGAGGCTTCTAGAAGTAGTTAGTTAGGGGATTATCTTCTAGCCTAAGCTAGGCGGTTAGGGGGAAGGTTCTAGGTCCTTAATAGAGTTTAAGTGAAGCTTGTTGAGGAAGCTTGGGTGTTTTAGTTAGGAACCTAATGGCTTTCTGATCTGGCAGAAGCTTCAGGATCTTTCTGGAATTTCCAGCGGTTTTCTGAGATGTAGGAGCTGAGGGAAGCATAACAGAGCAAAGCCAAGATGATGATGTAGCATAGCCGCCGCGGAACCGCGGCGCAAGGCGGCTCCGGCCGCGGTTCCGCGGCTAAGTTGATGGCTTGTGGCTTCATCTTTTCAATGTTGCCTCCTGATGTCTTAAATGGTACTTTCTGATATGTTAAATCTCTGAATGCTTCTTAGATCAATACCAGATTCCAAATCCATGAGTTGGCGTCTTTTTAACAGTCTTCGTTTGTAAATTTGACCGATCTTCTGTAATGTCCTGCACAGACTTCGAAACACAAGTTGCGATATATAGGAATGATGCCATGCTATGAAATGCCGTCAATTTCCCTTATAGTGCCGGTTTTAAAGTCTAACACATGCAATCTGATATTTTACGACTGCTTTGCTAATATGTGCTATATGAATGCCCAACACTTCTATATGAATGCAAATGATAGGGAAATTGCCGGTTTAAAGATGCAATATTTTCGACTTATCAAATTCCCCCAAACTTAATTTCGATCATCTCGAGCGAACTGTTTTATTAAATAGAGAAGGAGAAAATAAAGAAAGAGAAAAACTAACTAGCACACTTTCGTAGGCAACACGATTGCACTGAGCACGTGCAACAAGCCTTTAAACCTCTAGGTGTCCCTAGTAGGAGGAGTGTTGTCTCCTGAGGGATTTCAGTGGATTGCACCCACAAAATCCAGTAATAAAAGAAAGATCATGAATATTATTGGAGATAGTGCCCCCAGAGTCAATTATTGGATTGCAGGCACATGATTGCAATGATTGAGGGAGGACCTGTCCCAGTAGGACAGTCTTACTCGAGATGATAGTATGCTATCTGGTTTATCTTTATCATTGTGTACTGCTTTAGGTGACCTTACGAGTTGCTATTACACGTTGATAGAGCCCCTAGGATTCTTGCTTGACTACCAGCAGTATGAGGGCGATCATATACGTTGGAGCTGGGGTCTATAAGCAAATCCTTAAAAGGTCCTTAGTTGTGGGAGTTTCGAGACAGGGCATCGATTCTCCATAGTAGACTAGTGTATACAGTCGAGACCCCGACGAGGGGCGGTGGCCGGTCTCACAAGCCACTGGTGTCAGTTGGTTCACCTAAGATGTATACAGATGCTCATTGGGTTATGAGTACACCGGACAGGACTCGTCGGGAACCTGCTAGTTGGGATTATACCTGATATCAGATAGCAGTTCCCTGGTGACATGTGTACAGGTTAGTTCATCGACCTGAGATCGTCATTTGTCTCGTGTGAGTTCCCACTGTGCTTTGATTACTACCCTACCACGCTCAAAGGAGACGTGCAAACAGGTTTTAGTTGGGTACAGTCCCGAGCCACATGGAGGCAGTGAGCGGATCTGCAGGGGTTCGTCTCTCCCGGTATTGGGGGTGAGGTCGCGCTGTGTCCAGGAGAGCCAGAACATGAAAAGTCCTTGGCCAAGGCAGGAGATTTGCTGGTAGGTATTCCAGTAGTATCTTAGGGTGTTCTGGGCTACACTCCGACATGACTTGTACCGCTTTTGGGGGTCTGACTTTTACCACCCCCCTAGGCCCGCCATGCGATGCTCATAGACGAACGGACCGGACTGTACGGATATTGTCACTGACAGGCTCAGTAGGGTATCAGGATGAGTTCGCTCATCGACGTCACTTTTGGTCAATAGCTGGTAGCCCGTCATGTATGGCTAATACCTCTGACGTGCTAGTGGTTAAATCCACAGCCATAGTATTGACGAGTCTTTAGAGTCCACCACACACAGTTACTCAGGTTTCGGGCGAAACGCTGTAGAGTCCGTATGGAGATATGGCAGGGTTCGATCAGATACGTGCCGTATTGCACGGATCGTGATCGGACGGTTTTTACTTGCCGGCTTTGGTTTAAGTCGGATCCTAGTATTAGTCAGTGTAGTTTTGTCTCTTTGCATTTGTGTTCAGTGGGAATACTAATGCGGGCATGTATATGCAGTAGTGGGGTTTTCCTGTAATTTATTACGGGATCAGTTTTCTGAAGTTGCCAGTTTGCATTCCGTTCCGGCCGGTTTTCCTTTGTTCCTTCACGGCCGGACTTTATCGATGGAGGGGGTTATTTGCAGTTTGCAAATAACATTTTGTGGAGGGGGTTTACTGCATTTTGTGGCTTCCTCATGATGAGATTCCATTTTGGTCTCCTTCTTGCATTAATGAGAAAGGAGTTGATTAAGAAATTGATTTGGCTTTTGGATTTGAAATGTGGTGACTATTTGTTTATCATTATCTTCACACATTTCTCACTTGGTTTTTTATTCCATGATCTCCACCATTTTCTTTTAGAAGGGCCGGCCATTTTTGGAGTGAGATGAGAGGATCATTTTGTGAGGGTGGAAAATTATTCTCATTCTCTTGTTGCATCAAAAATTCATAGCTCATTTCTCTTCTCCTCCACATCCATGGCAACTTCTTGACCCTAAAGAGACAACCTACTACACTATATCTACAGCAAATCTTGGACGCGTCGACTAACCAACTTCGCGTCCGAGTTGCCTCGGTCCAGAGGTGGGAGCCCGTAAAAGAACTCGGCTATGTGGTGCCCTTTCCGACGAGGTCGTGACGGACGAAGATTCCGCGGGAGATCGGAGTGGAGACGAAGACCGAAGGACACGGATCGCTTAGTATACTTCTCTACCCATCTTGTATTTTGCTAGTAGCTAGGTAATGGCCCGATCCGGGATAAAAGTGTGCGGTGGTGCCGGTTTGCTAGTTTGCAAAATTTTTTGTTTCCGCAATTCCGGCATCGGATCGACGGCCGGGGCGCCGCCGTGCACTTACAAATATTACATTTAAAGAAAAGAATCGTAAAAGAAAAGCCTTGAAAATTAGGGTTTCCAACTAAGCTAGGTTTTCGGTTGTCATGAGCCCTATCTTAATGGTCATGAAAAGATGTCAGAAATCACGTCCTCCCTCAATAAAACATCGTCTTATTCTTCATTCCTATCTTTCTTCCAAACATCGATCATATCACCCTGCATGTGTGTCAAGGACATCCCTACACCCGGAGAATTCAATTCAAGCTATCATACTCTTGCCTATCAGCCTCAGTACTTTTTAATTAATGAATATTAGGATTGCTCACACACTTTCATGCGACCGTTAATACTTCTTGAGGTATTAACCGACCGATTACTCATGTGCTTGCTTATTTGGTGTATTTTCCTCGTCTTGCACCACCTTAGGCATAGCAGTGACTCCCAGACCAGTTGGCCTTAGGGCACTAGGTGAAAAGGCACCCTCGCTATATATTTTTTATTGCCCTCGGTGATAACAAAACCAGTGTCCATTTTTCTCACCACTTTATATATTTTTTATTCACTTTTTTTTTATTTCCTTCATACATCGGTTTTTAGACAAGAGCATTTCAAGGTATCCTCTACTATCCCGGGCTTCAAGACGTGTGTAAGTGCGAATAGCAGGGTATCAACGTTCAAAATGTTTGGCTTCCAGAATAGGAACTATTTTTCAGACTTATTTTTATCCTCAGATTAGTGACTTCCTTCATCTTACTAACCCGTGGGACAACGGCTCATAACTACTTATTACTAGTTCGTATAAGAAAACTTCTAATTTTCTTGGTTTTCTTAAATTTTTCTAATCTCATGGATGTAATTTTTCACTATCTAATCTTTTATTATCTTATTTATGTACAAAAATTGTTTTTATTTTTTTTATGGGTTTTCAAAATGTTTTGTGCTTATGCAGAGAATGATGCAAATGATGCGAAAATAAGCACAAACCTCCCCAAAACTTATTTTCAACAGTGTCCTCACTGTTGCTATCTGCTAAACCTCCAAAAAAAAACTATAAGCTTGGGAGGACATTTATTAATGGGGGCAAAATATTTAAGTGAAGATCCTCCCCCAAACTTATTTTTGACTCTCAATATTGAGGATAACAGTTATTTCAAGAGCCAAAAATACATCCCCCCTCAAACATGAGTTAGACAATTAGAAGCATTTTAAGAGGGGGTGAGTCATTTGGTCAAAATAAGACTTTACAAAGACCAAAAGTTAACACCAACCATTCAAAGATTTTATCGGTAAAGCGTATAGGTTGGTGAAAGAATGTGTTGTATCGTGTCAAGAAAAAGTGAGGAAGGGATAAGAGATGGTCTGGAAAGGCTTTGAATTTTAAATTAGAGAAAAGAAAGAATGAGGATGAATGTGAATGATTAGGAAGAAGGAATGGTGCTGGTTCATCTTCTATAGGTTGAGCTTGATCAATCACAAAATCCGTGTTGTTTAAAATTTCAAGTTCGTCGGCAAAAAGTTCTTCAAAACTTTTATCAATGGTGTGATCGAACATTTTGCTGTCAAAAAGTTTTGTGCCAGAATTTATCTTACTTGATTTGTCAAAATATGTGGAGGTGAAAAACTCATCTACCACATTTTCAAAAATATCCAAATCAAGTTGGCTTTCTGGGCTTGTCGAACTTGAACTATCGGATTGTGATTCATCAACACTCACTATCATTTTAGGGACAGAAGAAGAACCAGAGGGAGTGGAAGATGAAATGGGTGAACGTATCGATGTGTCGAGTGTCGATAAACCAGATATGGGAGATGAAGGCTGAGTTTCGGTCTGATTTTGGGTATACGAATATCAACAATTTCAAGACGTATTTGGAGTTCGGGAAGAATTAAAGGCTCAAGATGATGACCACAAGGAAGTGAAAGGATTTGATAAATTGGTGGGACAAAATCATCCAAAATTTCGGGTTCATCAATTAATATATCCCCAACGTCAATCACCTCATTCAAGTGAAGGTTAAAATTTTTAAACACCTCATCAAAAGCACAGTTTTCAATCAGTTTTGGCTCAAGAGTGGAGGTGTAGAGATCACAAGGTTTTGGCATGGTTTCACTTGGAATGGACCCATCACAGTCGGATAAATCAAACATCGCATTATTACACAACTTGTCATACATTCTATCGTCAATTGGTGTATCCTTTGGTGCACTCGATGAATCTGTGAAACTGGAGTTGTGGATTTCAGTTTGGAAAGGGAATGTTTGATTGGGAAAGGTGTACATCTCTCTCTCACTAGCCAAATTCTCATTTTGTCCCATACCCGAATTATATACTGGAAAATTTTGGGCTGGTTTGGGATTATTTGCTTGTATCCATGCTGTTAACTTCCTAAATTGGTTCTTCAATTCCACATATTGCTCTAATGTCTCCTCAAGATTAGACTTCGGTCGATAAGGATTTTCGGGATAAGATTGAAATTCTTGTGGACAGTTAAAACTTCCAAATGACTGATCAGAAGGACTGTTTAGAGAAGGTGGAAAAATCGGATTTGATTGATAGGAACAGAATGGTTGTGAAAATTGGGTAGGAGTAGGGTCAACATTATGATAAGAAGAATTTTGATATTGGTTCGTCGGTTGGTTATTGGACATCATACATACCTCAAACCGCCTATCAAACTCTTCTTTGGAAAGTGGAGGTGATGGTTGATATTGGTCCGGGTTGAAACTTTGGCCTCTAGCCCTAGCTATATGCTCAGCAATGGAAATTCGTCTCGGGGCTTCCTCTCTCTGGGTATCAGCTGAAATGGATGTAGGATTAGGATACGGTTGATAGGAGTTCGGATTGAAACTTTGGCTTCTAGCCCTAGCTATATGCTCAGCAATGGACATTCGTCTAGGGGCTTCCTCACTCGGGATATCAACAGGAACGCATGTGAAATTGGGATACGGTTGATAGGACCTAGACTGAGGTGACCAACTGTTTCTTCCTGCCTGTTCTATATGATCTTTTATGGACATGGAAGAGCCGGACGGTATATCGAAGGGATTACGAAAACATTTAATATCTGTTTCTGGATACCAATGCTCGGCAAGATATTTTCTATTTGGGTCACCCATTGTAAGAAGGGAGGAAGGGGAAAAGGAAAAAAAGGTAAAAAGAAAAAGGGGGAAGAAATTAATTGGTTTGTTTGAAAAAGAAACGGAGTTTTGAAAATTCACACAAACATGCACAATCAAGCCTATTATCTAATGGTCACCTAGGTCAAGTCTCAAGACCGCTCCTAACTGCCAAAAGACAAGTCACAGGATAAATCCTCCACTGCCTCTTTGTCCCCCTGTGGCCAGGTAAGTGCCAGGTAAGTGGGAAGGTACTCCACTACGTAAGTAGTGGGCCTAATTAATAACCACTAGCCTTCGACACACTTGCCTTAGACACCACAAAGAAACGCAGATAAGCAATGAATTACCCACGGCCTTCTTCTGTTCTAAGTGAGCGCGACGGTCCTTAGAGTCATCTCTAGATATTTTTTAGTTAATGAGGGTCAATGCGGATACAAGTTTGTGATTTTTGGGGCTTAGGAAGGGTAATGAACTCCCTACCTAATCTGGATTTGGTCGTGCCCCTTAATATCCGTATTAATATGCAAACAACCAAAAATCAAAACACACACAATTTATTTTATTTTGCTTTTGCGGTGCTGCGATTATTTGCAAAGAAACCTGCAGCAAATTGTTAGTTGGAGCAGATTTAGAGAGAGATAAGAAAGGGTAGAAGTCACCTGAGAATTTGGATGCAGAGATACAGCTAAAGCGCCGTGGAAACGCGGTTTAAGGAGCCTAATGCTGCGGAATCGCGGTCTTCTAAAGGGATCACTGCACCAATTTTTGTGTACAAGCTTCTGTTCACCTTGTTAGCTCTCTGGAATGATCAGAAAAATTTTCGTCCAGCTCCAATAATTCCAGATTTCCTCGCAATCAAATCACAACACACGTATTAGGGTTTGTGCGAGTTTAGATCTAAAAATTGTAATGGAATAAACTTTTCAACTCAAATTTCAAAATACTAACAATTAGCGCACTATCCCCGGCAACGGCGCCATTTGATTGATCTATTTCTTTGTGTGTTGGTTTAGAAAATGAATAGAAATCACAATCAAAGAATTATTTGACCGCAATCAATAACGGTGTCATATATAGATTTCGTTAGCAAGTGCGGATCGTCCACAGGGATTGTACGATTCGTTCGTATTTTGTTTTGTTTAAATCGAAACTTTAATAAAAAAGAAAAGCAAAATGATTCAATATTTTTATCGATGAGTTTCAAGTATCACTATTCTAATCAAGAATCAAGAAAATGATAAACATCAAGAATCAAGTATCAATAGAATTCCAATCGATTTAGGTTTCAAGATTTGAAGTAAAGCTCATAGGAATCGATTAGATTGTAGATGTGAAGAAGACTAAAGATTAACGTTTCTTATCCATTAACGAATTGATGCTAAATCGATGTCGATTGATCGAGGACTAAGGATCTTGCGAAGAATTAAGGTTTTGCTCGTCATATCCTTTGTCCTTTCGATGAATCACATTAACTAGATAGCTTCTTGAAAATCTAATGCTTGATTGTTGACCTCTAGATTCGTGCGAAATTACTCAAGAATGCATTTCACATTGATCTAGATTATCGATCATTCAATTTTCAAGAATTTCCAATCGTTATAGGACTTAAGAAAACGTTTAAAGATTCATCAATATCATCATTGTACAATCATCTAGATTCCTCCACGAGCGGAGTTTATTCACGCATCATCACAAAGAATACATTCAAGAATTATAGATGAATCATAATGCTCGAATTGAAATCTAAGCAAGTTTAAAGAATCTTCACCTTTATTTATTCCACAAATTGTTACACATTGCTCAAGGCTACAAGAATTTGAGAAGGAACAAAATTGTCGAATCTAGCGTTGCATCGGCTCCTTGAGTCGTGGATCGGCTTGGATCTCGTGCTCCGATGAATGCCGGCTTCGCTTCTAAAGGATGGTTGAAGACTTGCTTTGCTTGAACTCCATGGATCTTGAATTTGGAATCTTGATTGATTGGATTAGGGTTAGGGTTAGGGTTTGGAACACAAGTTTTGTCACTAAACTTGTGGGAGAAATGGGGGAGTTGAACCAACTAGTGATTGATTCACTAATGATTGATTAACCCTTTAAAGTGAGCCTTGGGGTCTATTTATAGGTTTTTCAAACCCTAGGTCTAGGAATTCAAATTTGAGTTTTCCCTCCAAAAGTTAGTTAGAGGAAGAGGCTTCTAGAAGTAGTTAGTTAGGGGATTAGCTTCTACCCTAAGCTAGGAGGTTAGGGGGAAGGTTCTAGGTCCTTAATAGAGTTTAAGTGAAGCTTGTTGAGGAAGCATGGGTGTTTTAGTTAGGAACCTAATGGCTTGCTGATCTAGTAGAAGCTTCAGGATCTTTCTGGAATTTCCAGTGGTTTTCTGAGATGTAGGAGCTGAGGGAAGCATAACAGAGCAAAGCCAAGATGATGATGTGGCATAGCCGCCGCGGAACCGCGGCTCAAGGCGGCTCCGGCCGCGGTTCCGCGGCCAAGTTGATGGCTTGTGGCTTCATCTTTTCAGTGTTGCCTCCTGATGTCTTAAATGGTACTTTCTGATATGTTAAATCTCTGAATGCTTCTTAGATCAATACCAGATTCCAAATCCATGAGTTGGCGTCTTTTTAACAGTCTTCGTTTTTAATTTGACCGATCTTCTGTAATGTCCTGCACAAACTTCGAAACACAAGTTGCGATATATAGGAATGATGCCATGCTATGAAATGCCGTCAATTTCCCTTATAGTGCCAGTTTTAAAGTCTAACACATGCAATCTGATATTTTACGACTGATTTGCTAATATGTGCTATATGAATGCAAATGATAGGGAAATTGCCGGTTTAAAGATGCAATATTTTCGACTGATCATCACCTACTTGATCGGCTGATTGTCCTGTGTAAAACTCTCCCAGGAGTAACTCTTACTCGCAGTGGATATCAGGATCCAACTATCTCATAGAAGGTATGCAATCTCATTGCAAATTTCAACTCTTGAAATTCCCGATAATGCTTTTTCCCTTAGCAACTTATGACCTTGGTTAAGGTCAACAAATCATAAGTGCTAGCGAAGTTCAACCCGTCATTTCCCGATTGAATTAAACCCACCCGTACGACCCTTGGCTAAGGTCAACAAAGTCGTACAACTACCCTAACTCAATCACATCTCATGTTTTAGCAGATAAACACTAATTAGCTACCGTACACTACGCCTTGGCTAAGGTCAACAAACGCGGCACGAATACTAAGTAGTACCTATCTGAAATGACGGAGGGCTGCGCAGGTTTTTCAGAAAACCATGAGCGTAATGAACTTGATATAGTTTTAGAAATAAGTGATTTTGAAAAGGAGTGTTTTTTAGGCTTTTTCAAGTTTTTGCTAAAGAGATCACTCCCGGTGAAGGGATCGTCGGCTCTTTCCTTATCGAATAAGGTGCAGAATATTTCACAAATACCGTTGTGCAAAGCAAGAACTATAGAAGCAATAAAAAACTAAACCGTGAGTTTGTAGCATCTGCCAGTTTTGCTAAAGAGGTCACTCCCGATGAAGGGATCTCGGCTCTTTCCTCATCGAATAAGGTGCATGGTATATCACATATACCACTATGCAAAGCAAAACATGTAACTACCCTTTTTGAAAATTTGATTCTAAAACATCTTTTAGGTTTCTTTTCTTTTATTAATCTCATTAATAAATCCCATCATTTATGCTTCCTAAGAATCACAGAGGAAACAAAAATACAACGTACGCTTATGCCATCTGCATTCGCCACAATGTTTCGTTATGCACCGTTAGGTTACTTAACTAACGGCATACCGGGACGGGACTAGCGCGGGTGTAAAACATAAGCAACGTTTATTATATATCATATATACAATAATAAAGCATTCGTCTCACGCATATAATATGATCACATCACAGTATATCAGCAGCAGAAGAAACATGTGAAAGATTGGATATACTAGGAAGTCCGTGTTTTATTTCGAGCCTATTTAAAACACGGATTCCACAGTCGCGATGAATAGCCGAACCCACATCCCAAGACCCCTACGAGAGCGGCAAGTAACTCTGCCAATTCTAGGGTTAGGAGACCCGGTCTCGACTCCTCGAGATGGCCTCCCACTGGACCCTAGAACCCGGTTACTTGTGCTCCCCTCCTTGGGTCTATCCTAATGCGGAAAAGTAAATAATATACAATGGTGACATCATCCTCAACCCGGAAGTACCCCAATAAAAGAATATTACATACAATGAATTTTACGTGAATGAAAATAAAAACCCGCATCTCACATAAAAAGCCCGGCTATTCATAACACGACAATCCAATATAACATATCACAGCAACACATAATATCTCATATCATCAACGTAAGCAAGTATGTGTATCCCAATTGTCGTTAATGTATAGCAACGAAGCCGGCAATACCCCACATACTACACTTACGATCGCAGAAAAGAAAAGTGAAAAACTATAATATTTGGAATCCACAATCACCTTAGACATCGTAAACCCGAAATATCACATATTACGGATTTCATGCCTAACTATATGAATTCCACATATTGTATCATATTCACAGAATATCATGATGATGTTTAACGTTTCGATCGAATCAACATACACTCACAAATTACCCCCGTGAGCTCAACACTTGAGCAAAGTCAAAATACTCAAAAACCATGCCACATATCTATGGTCCAGCCGTAGAAGGAGTTAACCAACGTCTCACCTATGACACCATGGAACTACGGCAAACCCGAAGGTTCGAACGCGGTTCCGTGGGCATAGAATCGAGTTAAGGTTATTATATTCTTCTAGAGGGTCCATAGGGGTACTTGCACGATTTTACGAATATAATCAACTTCGAAAAATTACAACACTTGGAAATTTCAGCGGGGTACAAAATGTGGTGTTCGAAGTTCAATCGAACTGCTAAATATAGTCAAGGTTACCAATATAGTGTTAAATTATACGATTACGAAGCACTACGAATTAACCCCAGGTCAAACTAATCATCACATGAAAATTGGGCTAAACAAACAATACTAGAAACCCCAAATATAGAAGTAAAGACCACAGGAGAAATACGGAGTGCAGAGGGGACTAGGAGGCCGGCCAGGCCGGAATTTCCGGCCTGGTGCTCGGCCAAAATCCGAGCACCTCACTCCGTATTTCACCCATGTTCTTATATACTCCCATATTACATTCTGCACCTGTTTGAAAAAATTTTAAAAGACTTTTTAGAAAATTTACAGAGAGCATTTTAAGGGTTTCATAATACTGTATTTCGGAGACGTTTCGTTTTCGTATTTGTTTTAACACCGTGTCTAAAATTCTAACTTAGATCTGATACCACTGATGGGTTTCCCTTGCACCTAGTCTAGGGTTTGGTAGCATCACTCATGCCACTTTAAAATTTAGAGAGATGCAAAGCAAACAATCCATGAATCTTAATTAGAATTATTAGGGTAACATGTATAGTATCACATACAAAGAATAATCTATCACTAAAAATAGAGATTACAACATTTGTAGTCTCTCTTTGGTGACTCCTTGGACCTTTGAGAGTTTGGAACGGATCTCTAGCAACCTTCCAAGTCCACGATGATCCACCCGAAGTCCCTTTGCCCAAAGCTCCTTACTTTACTTGATCCATGATGAAGTGTAGCAAAACACCCTACACAAATAGGCTAGATGTGTGTAGAATGATGAGGTAGTTTGTATTCTATAATCAAAACCCTTTCTTTTTTACTAACTCACTCAAATGAAATATCAAGAGAGAGAGAGGAAGAAGAAGATGATGGCAAAGCTCAAGCTCTTTTCTTTTGTGATGAATGAATTAAGTGAGAATGAAGAATCAATATTAATCCTTTTCACTTCAACCATGGTTAACTAATATCTAGATATTATTGTGTTGAGTTAAAGTCTAAATGAAATTTAAACCATGGTTTGAATTAGGTCAAAGAATAGTCAAGTTTAGATAATTATCAACCATGATTTAATTTTCATTTCCTTTTAATCAAAACACAATATATATATATATATTAGTGAACCATGTGAGTCTTGCATTGCCACCATTTAGTGTATCATCAACCATGATACAATGTATGTATGTATGTGTCCATACACAACAACATGTGCATACATGCATGCATACATCTTCAACAAAGAAAAGGGTTTAAAAAGTCAAATGTTAAATCAACACTTAATTTAACAATCCGGTTATATCACATATGACCCGACCAATATAAAAACGCCTGATTAACATACGGTATCACATACTCGCATTCAATCGGGTCCCTGCGCATATCTCATATGCACACCACATCGTTTCGCCTGAGCTAGGAAACTCCTATGTGGGACTCTAAGACCGTCAATACGCCGGCAGTAGATGATGATCATATCAAAAACCTACAAGCCGCAAGTGGTCAGCTAAACATAACGGCCACCCGGGTATTGAGCGACCAGAAGAAAACTAGCGAAGCTGTCAAAACTCCCGTCGAGCAAATCAGTAACACTACCGTACAGTACGGTCTCTTCGTCTCATATGTCGCATATCAAGTCTAGGGATGGTAAACGTCAGACCCCGGTAACCGATAAGTCATGTCGATGTGAGGTTCATAATAGGTCGAGAAACAACTGATAACTCTTACCAGTAGCACTCCATATCAGCCATGGCCAGGGACTTCCAGTTATAGCCAATCGAACACAGCGCAACATCAACCCCCAATACCGAGAAAGACGAAACCCCTCCTATCGCTCATTTCCTCCATGTGATTCGGGACTGTACCCAAAAGCCACCGTTTTGCACGCCCACTTGGGCATGGTAAGGTGGAAATCAAAGCACAGTAGGAATCACACAAAACTCTATGATGATCTCGGGTCTACAGACTAACCTGTACCAGTGTCACCGGAGAACTGCTATCTGACAATAGGTATAATACCATCTAGGAGTCCTCGACGAGTCCGTTCAGTGTACCCAATCTCCACTGAGCACCCATACACCATCTTTGATGTCAAACACCGATGGATATGGGATCATCCATCGCCCATCATATTATAGGGTTACTAGGCACACGCACAAGGGTCTATAAGGCATCAACCATGCCCGATTTAAAATTTAGTCGTGCCGAACAACCCTTAACAAGATCTTTATAGTAGAGTTTAGGCGAAAACAAGCATGTTAAACACTTTAACACTAAGTGAGAGGGATTACAACCTTTGTAGATCCGGTCCTTCACTTCATAAGCTCCGTGTTAAGGTCCCTTCGCTGCGATCATCAATTTCCGGACTCTCGAGAAGCTCCACGAAGAGAAAGATGCATGTTTGCTTCCGATCTTCGATAACAAAGATGATCTACCTTGAAGTTTCTGTAGGGTTCCTATTGTTAGTGTATATGCCCTAGAGGCCATTACTGTATCATACTAGTTTGTATATTACTTAATGGAAGCTTGGGATATTCACCTTGTATATACAATCTTGCTCAAAATAGTAGTATGCTACGTGGTTTGTTTCTACTTCAATGTGTACATGTGTTTATTTTAGTATATCGCCTATACACATTAGTGGAGCCCTTAGGATCTTTGCTTGATTACCAGCGTTGTGATGGCAATCACACTAGTGGGGCTGGGTAATCTATAAGCACATCCTTATGAAGGTCCCTGGTCACAGGACTATCGAGACAAGGCATCGATACTCCGGAGTAGACTAGCGCATGCGCTTCTCATCCCAGTGTGGGAGACGGTCTGTCCCACAGCCGTCGGTACGTCGTACTTGAGATAGTATGCGGGTGCTCGTTGGGTTACGAGTACACTGGACAGGACTCGTCGGGAACTGACTAGTTGGTATTATGCCTATCGTCAGTTATCAGTTCCCAGGTGACATGAGTATAGCTTAGTCCGCTGACTTGACACTGTCACTTCGCCTCGAGTGTGTTCCCACTGTACTTTGATTACTACCCTACCACGGCTCAAAGGAGTCGTGCAAACAGGTGGTAGTTGGGTGCAGTCCCGAAGCACTTGGAGGCAGTGACGGTTAGACAGGATTCGTCTCTCCCGGTATTGGGGGTTGACATCATGCTGTGTCTAGGAGAGCCATTACACGAGTAGTCCCTGGCCAGGGCAAACGAGATATACTGGTAGGCTTCCAGTGTTATCTCAGGGTGTTTTGGGCTTCACTCCGACACGACTTGTACCGCTATTGGGGGACTGACGTTTACCGCCCCCTAGGTCCGCCATGCGATGTATCAGACGGACAGACCGGACTGTACGGAGAATGTCACATTCAGGCTCAGTAGGAGTTCAGATGGGTTTCGCCTCGTCAGTCTTCTTGTCGGCATCTACCTGGGGACCGTTACGCACAGCTAATGCCGCTTGCGGTCTGTGGTTAAACCCACTGCCAGCGTAGTGTCGAGTCTTTAGAGTCCCACACAGAAAGCTATTCGCCTTTAGGCAAAAGAGTAGAGGTCGCATGGTTTTGCGACAGGTCGCATGGTTTTGCGACAGGGTTCGGTCACATCCATGCACTTGTGCACGTACAGTGTCCGGACAGTTCACACTAGTGGGCTTTGGTTTAAGCCAGATCCTAGTGTACCTTTTGGGATTGGTTTTATCCAGTATGCATTCGTGTTCCTCGGAACGCGGATGCGGGTGTGTATGCACAGTTGACGGAGAGACAGAGGCAGAGGATTCTCATTAGGGTTGTTGACCGTTGACAGTTGACTATTGACTTTTTGCTCAACCCTAATGAGAATATGATATGTGATTAACAATTATATTAATTAATTATTATAGTGACATGGTTGTTGAGGGATTGACTTTGTTGACTTGTTGACTTTTGTTGACTTGTTGACTTTGTTGACTGGTTGACTAGGCTTGACTAGTTGACCATCATGATAACTATAGCTATCATTTCATGGAAAAGACTTTTGCTTGCTTGCTCTTTTATGCAAAATGAGTGCATGAAATGATATGACTATGGTTGCTTAAACCAACATATAATACTTGATTGATATGAGGTGTTATGATTGTTTTGGATTATGAGAGCCAAATGAGAAAAGTCTTCTCTCATTCTTTCATGCTCATTCTCTCTCTTGTTCTTGAGCTCTCATCTCCTCCTCTTGCTCTCCCTCTCTTGACTCTATGGTTCACTTGTCTCATGAGTTGAGAACCAAGAACCATAGATAAAATCCCATACAAACTCTTCTCTACTCACTCTAGTTCACAAGGTTTAGCAAACCGAGTGAACTAGTTTCTTCAAAGTTCGAAGAAGGAGCCAAAGGTTGAAGCTTTCAGGTGGATCTATCTTCGGCGCAAGGAGACGACGGGGAGAAGCTGATTCGGACGACCATCGAAGCTTGAAGACGAAGGAGTTCGAGAAAAAGAAAGGTTTAACCCCCTAACCGAGTAGTTAGCAACTCGTAGTTAGGTTGTTAGTTAGATATTTAACAAAGATCCGGGTTTTAAATCCATGTTACCACCTCTAAGAAAATCGTTTTTTATCAAATTCCGCTTGCCCGAAAATACCGGGAGAGGTAGCATGGACTTACACCTAGGCACTCTTGTGAAGGTTCATAAGGCATCAAACATGCCCAAATAAAATTTTAAAAGTGCCGAACAACCCAAAGACGGGATCTTTGCTAGATTATTAGGGTTTAACATGCAAGATAACATCTTTAAACCTAAGTGTGAGGGATTACAACCTTTGTAGTCCGCTCCTTCGCTTCACAAGCTCCGAGTAGAAGTCCATTCGCCGCGATCCATGACCTCCCGGACTCAAGAGAGGCTCCACGACTCGAACGATCCATGCTAGCTTGAAGTGTTCCGCTTCTCCGATGATCTACGTCGATGTTGCTATAACCCAAGCTCTCTCACTCTAATGAGGTGAACACCCTAATCTAATGGGCTAGATTAGATGAGAATGATGGAGTAGTATTTATGCTCTCTTTTTATATCAATTTCTCATAAGAAATCATCACAAAAGGAATTTCTAGTGAACTCACTCTCAAACTCAAGAGAGAAGAAGACGAAGAAATATGAGATAATTTCTTTTGTGATGAATAGTAGATAAGAATATATGATTGATATGGAACCATGGTCAAGGATGATAGGCTTAACCTTTGTAGAGAATAAACTAGAGCTAGGGTTTGGTTAGGTTAAGGATAAGTATCAACCATAATATCTTAACCAAGACAAAAGAGAATCCTTCTAGAATGAACAAGAAGGAGCTAACCCTAATCAAACCCTGATCCCTTTTTATCATCCTTAAACATGTTTCATAATAAATCATATCATGTCACAATAATATATATCACATATATATTATATATTTGCAACAAAAGAAAATAATACAATTAACATATATCGCATATATATCAATGTATTAATCCGGTGAGAAAATGAAATAATAAAGCGAGCCAATATTAGATAATGTAATACAATATATCATATATATCATTATACATTAAATCATCGATTCAACACTTGATCCGACGATCCGGCTATATCGAATATAACCAACTAATATATCATGTACCGATTCATCGAATCAACACTTGATCCGATGACCCGGTTTATATCTAAATATCGCGAGAATATAATACGGTATCTCATATCGCATTATCTTCGGTCCTGCACATATCACATATGTGCCTCTACTCCATTTTTCCTGAGCCAAGAAACCTCTGTGTAGGACTCTAAAGAATCGTCAATACGCCGGTAGCAGATGATGATCATATCAAACACCCACAAGCTGTAAGCGGTTAGCTAAACGTAACAGCCACCCAGGTATTGAGCGATCAGAAGATCCACAAGCTAGCATGTCCGTTCTCCTGTGAATCCAATCAGTAACACTCCCGTACAGTCCGGACTGTTCGTCTGATATGTCGCATATCAAGTCTAGGGGTAGTATACGTCAGACCCCAGTAACCGATAAGTCGTGTCGATGTGAGGCTCATAACAGGTCGAGAAACTACTGGTAACACTTACCAGTATATCTCTATATCAGCCCTGGCCAGGGACTTCCAGTTATAGCCAATCGAACACAGCACAACATCAACTCCCTATACCGGGAGAGACGAATCCCCTCCTATCGCTCATTGCCTCCATATGATTCGGGACTGTACCCAAAAGCCACCGTTTTGCACGCCCTCTTGAACGTGGTAAGGTGGAAATCAAAGCACAGTGGGAATCACACAAGACTCTATGACGATCTCGGGTCTACAGACTACCCTGTACCAGTGTCACCGGAGAACTGCCATCTGACGTGTGGTATATCACCATCTGGTAGTTCTCGGCGAGTCTGTCCAGTGTACCAAGTCTCCACTGAGCACCCGTACACCATCCTTGATGTCAAACACCGATGGATATGGGATCATCCATCGCCCATCATCTGGGTCAAGATGCGTATACGCTAGTCTACTCTGGTGTATCGATGCCCTGTCTCGATATACCCTCGGCTAGGAACAGTTATAGGATTACTCATCGACTACCGTGGCCCTACTAGTATGATCTCATCATAATCCTAGTAGTCGAGTACAGATCTGTAACACTTCGAAAATCGTTTAGGCAGTTTTTCGATAATCGGCTAAATTAATAGCTTTTTCCGTAAAAAGTCAAAATAGGTATTTTTCATTATAGACCTAATTATACAAAATTTAGATAATATATTACTATAATTTGGTCACTAAAATGTCACTTAAAATTTTCTAGTTAAATAAAAAAAATTCGTAATTAATTATTTTTAATATTATTTTAAGCTTTTAAAAATACATTAAATTAGTGATAAATACAAATTTAATTAGGTAAATTACACACTTAGGAAATATTATAAACTAAAATTTAGTGTTAATAAAATTTTATCAAGACTTTTCAAGATTTTAGTTCTTTGGTTAAAAATTAAAGCAAAAATGGCTTAAAAAGGGGGTTTTTTGTAAAATTTGATGTGATGGTCATTTATTGATCTTGTGAAGGACTTTTGTGTAGAAAATTCCACACCATTCCCTCACACCTCTCCCTTGCTCTCCTCTGGCCGAAATGCTTCAGGTTTTTTTCCCCCATTTTCCCCATTTTTGTTTAGCTTAAAACTCTTGAAAAATCCACAAAAATCCACCGAAATTCACTAAATCCTTCTCTAATTCAACCCAAAACCTTAAGCCATCCCTTCTCAACCCCAAATTGGTTTAAAGTAAGGAGAAAAGAGGCCACTTTAGAGGTTTAGTGCAAGGGAATCAACACTTGTAAGGTAAAATTCTAATCTAGTTGTTTAATTGTAGTTTAATTATGCTAGATTAGAAAGTTTAAGTGTGAATTTTAGTTATAAATTCTTGTTTATGAAATTTCAAGAAAGGGATGAAGTTCTAGATTAGGGTTTGAAGTATGATAATTGGGTTAAAATTTGTGTTGTGGCCATCTAGTAGTTTGAATTGGATGTTAGAGTTGGATTGTGATCGCGATATCGTTAATTCGCGATGTTCGTATCGAAATCGGTATGCAAATTGCTTACTAGTTTTTCTAAATATTTAGGAAGTGATCTAATTGCGTTATATTAATGATATAATTAGCATCATATATGACTATTAGTGTGCGTGAATGCGGGGTTTTGTCTAGTCGGGTTTTAGTTTTGACGATTGCCCCGAAACGACGATTTTAGTTAAGGTTTTAGCGATTTTCGTGTGTTTCCCGCGCACCGAGTGCACGTTGTGCCTAACTTGTGAGCGTCGATCTTTTCATATTATGACTTGCGTCATTTCAGGAATATGTAATCATATGTTGTGTGTTATGCAATTCTAGGATCGGTTGCGGAAATATTGGACGCGGCGCGCAAAGGCAAGGCGGTGGTCGGATCGGATTAGCGAGGCATTCAGGTGAGTAGATGTATTTATCTATGGAGGAATCGTCTGGATGGCGCGAGGCACCCCATAGTTAGGATTACTTTATTTATGGCAAGATTTGCATTGTTAGCTAACTCCCCTCATTCACATTGCATACCCTTATAACTAATCGTCTGTTAGATTGCTTGGATATTCATATACACATGTGCGATATCACTTCGTAGGACACGAACACCATTACCATTGGCTCCTGTTGCACGCGCACTATTCATGTGACACACACGCCTTTGGTAATTGCCATGCCACGAGCACCTAGAACCTATTTAGCTTAGTGTCACCACTTGCATCATACATGATATATGAAATCGCATAGCATGTATATATACCTTGCATCATCATCATACTTACATAGATTTATAGCCACAAATCACATCGCACACCTTGATATCATAGACATTTATCACATACAACATGTTGGGTATTATGATTTTCTTGAGGATTTCAGTATTGCTGCGATTTCTGGATTTTTGGGGAAAACCGCAAGAATTTAACAAAAGCTTATATTTATCATTTTTTTTAAAAAGTTACGGTTTTCTCGTGACGTATGTGTCGTCCACCATGAGTTTTCATGCTTTCTGTTGGATTTCGAGACCCGATTCGAAGAGTGGATGAACCGTCTCGGGTACATGGTGGGCCCGGTATGGTACCCCGGGGCAAGAAGATCGAGTTGTAGACGATGAGCCTGGCAGGGGAAGACTACCTACCGGTGATGTCTGGCGCGGCGGATATCCGGAGGATACCGACCGTTGTCGTGAGATTTGATGATATGGGTCGATCCGTACTGACGGAGCCCGATATTTTGAGACTTTAATACAGTGAGACATTGAGACATATGTGATTTCATATTTGGTGTCGATACTTGACACGGGTTTCAGATGATTTCTTATTGGTATTTAGCTATTATACAGATATTCTTTTTCTAAAGTTAAGAATGCAGAACTCATAGCATTTCAAATACTTAAAGATTTAGTAATGACATTGCATACATGTGCATGCATACTAGAGATATTACATCACATCTGGACATATATGCTGTGACGCATTTGCGTGCATTCTTACGATTGCCTTACTAGATGTTATATTCTACTCACGAGCTGGCAACTCACCCCCGTTATGCCACAGTGTCTTGCAGGTCGGACTTATCAGCCTAGTAGCAGCGGCTTATCTTGTTAGTGACTTCTTTTGCTCAGACTCGCGACATTGTTCGTAGGTGGGTTGCGAGAGCCCTATTATCTTTTTTTGTACTATTTTTGTATCTAGTATTCTCCATCTACCACTTCTTATTTGTATATGCGACCTAGTGATGAGACTGAGAGATTTGTGTATATGTGGTTTCTTTTGGGTCGAGCTCACTTGAGCCGACGTTGTGTTTTCTTACATTTTGCATTTCTTTATGCTCTTTTCTGGATATTGCATATATATATATATTGCGTGGTTGTGATCCGCCTTCGGCGAAGAGCTAGCTCCCGCTTGGGGATGCCATTTTGTGATTACAGGTTATATATCTTATTGTACCCATTTTGGGGGATAGTATTTACAGAGGAGACTCTACCGAAATTTTCGTAAATTTTTGATATTTTTTTTTAAAAAAAAAGGGTTCGATACAACTTAATTGATTTTAAAAATCGTTTTCATGAAAGGTTTCCTTCACTCTCTTTGGTTTCTTTTGGTTTAGATTTTCTGGGCTTTGGCTGACTTAGTTTACGTTACGCCTTTAGACGTCTCGTAACCTAAGTGCCAGTCACGTTCCGTACTTTCGGGTCGTGACAAAGTTGGTATCAGAGCATAGGTTTTACCTTTCTGAGTGTAAGACGACCTTGGTAGATGGAGTAGGTGACTTAAGTAGAGTGGCGTAGCGTGGGTATGATCCGCGGCATACTTACGATACGGTACTCCGCCTAAGTGACCTTAGGACATAATTGCTTGTATTTCCTTTCTTGATTCCTTGCATTCCTTGATTCAATTGCAATGTTCTTATCAGTCCTGTTTCTTATTCTAGCTTCGATGCCGCCAAAGACTACGAGAGCTCAGTGGGCTGCCGCTAGGGATGAGATTCGAGCGGGCTTGTCTGAAGCGAGGATCGAGCGGGATGATACGCCTACCCCTCACGGTGATATTGATCCGCCTTATCCAGACCGTATTTCCAGATTAGATGCCGGCATGCAGGAGTTGCGACAGATGATGGGATCTTTAGTTGAGTCCAGTTGGGCACAGAGATCCGAGGACGTTCCTTCCACCGCACAGACCACGATTGTACCTGCTGCACAGATGGTTGCTCTTGCTATTATGGAGACTATCCATGTTTCACTACAGGAGTTCATGAGATTGAGACCTCCAGCTTTTACCGGTACGGATGCGACAGAGGACCCACAGGCATTTCTTAATAGGATGGCTCGGATTTGCCGTTCGTTGAGGTGTTCTGATGATAGGTTGGTGGAGTTCGCGAGTTTTCGTCTGGAGGGTCTTGCCCAGACATGGTACGATTCAGTAGAGAGACGCCGAGCTGCAGGTCTACCTTCTATGACCTAGGACGAGTTTACAGCTGCATTTCTTGCCCGTTTTCTTCCGGAGAGTGTCCGAGATGCTCGAGCCCGTAGTTTTGAGTCTCTGCGCAAGACTCCTGGGATGACGGTGTCGGAGTATGATATGCAATTTACCCAGTTGTCTCGATATGCTCCGTACCTAGTAGACACAGAAGAGAAGAGAATAAAGAGGTTTGTGCGAGGGCTTGATACACAGCTATTCCTTGCCATCGGCACCCAGCACTTTGATACATACGCAGCCGCGATGGATGCAGCCTTACTTTTGGAGGAGCGTATTTCTGAGACTCCGGTCGTTTCTGGGCCGAAAAGGATCCGTACTGATACGCCAGCTCAGCGGCAGACGGGTAGACACCGCGATAGACTATTTCCGGGAGATGGTGGAGGCCGAGGATTGAGACGAGGTCAGTTATTTGGTTCATATCCACAGACCCAGCAGTCGTCGCCAGGATGTTTTCGGTGCGGGAGTCGGTACCACCGTATCAGAGACTATACCATGGGGCACCAGGGCGCGGCGACAGTCCCGCATGTGACCTTACCACCCTCACCACCTCCTCAGAGAGCTCTACTTCCTACTCCTGATGATGCTCCACGCCAGCCTGATGCTTCTAGAGGTCGTGGGCGTTGCGGTCCGGTTCAGAGAGGACGAGGCGACAGAGGCAAAGGCAGAGGCCGAGGTAGAGGTAGAGGACAGCCAGCTATTAGTGGTGGACAGGCCCGAGTGTTTGCGTTGACTCCTCAGGATGCACAGGCATCCAATGCCGTCGTGAAAAATACTCTGCCAGTATGTTCTTTTGATGCACGGGTATTATTTGATCCAGGCTCCACACATTCCTATGTATCCACGTACTTTGCACCGAGGTTGGGCCGAGAGTCTTCTCCGTTAGATCAGCCGCTTGTCGTTATTATACCGGTAGGCGAGTCGTTTGTTGCCCGTTTCGTGTACCGATCATGTTCCGTTCGTATCGGGGAGAGAGATTCTTCAGTTGATTTGATTCTCCTCGATATGCTAGACTTTGACGTTCTTCTTGGTATGGACTGGCTAGCCACCTGTTATGCATCCGTGGACTGCCGTGAGAAAGCAGTCAGATTCAGTTTTCCTGGTGAGCCGGTTCTTGTTATTCAGGGAGATCGTAGCGCTACCCTTCCCTGCTTGATTTCTTCTCTTCATGCCGGTCAGCTCTTAAGGAAAAGGTGTCAGGGATTCTTAGCCTATGTTTGTGATACTAGATCCACAGAGGTTCCGTTGGACCAGGTCCCTGTTGTGAGAGAGTTTCCTGATGTATTCCCTGACGAGCTACCTGGTCTGCCACCAGAGCGTGAGATTGAGTTCTGCATCGACTTGATCCTCGGCACGAGGCCTATCTCTATACCGCCTTATCGGATGGCCCCGGCGGAGCTGAGAGAGCTGAAGGATCAATTACAGGACTTGCTGGACAAAGGGCTTATCCGACCGAGTGTGTCACCTTGGGGTACTCCCGTCCTGTTTGTTAAGAAGAAGGACGGAAGTATGCGCTTATGCATTGATTATCATCAGCTGAACCGGGTTACTGTGCAGAACAGATATCCCCTACCCCGCATTGATGACTTATTCGATCAGCTCCAGGATGCAGGGTTTTTCTCAAAGGTTGATTTACGGTCAGGTTATCACCAGTTGCGGGTTCGGAAGGAGGATATTCCGAAGACGGCTTTCCGTACTCGATATGGTCATTATAAGTTCTTGGTGATGTCGTTCGGGCTCACCAATGCCCCGGCAGCATTTATAGACTTGATGAACCGTGTATTCAGGCCGTATCTCGATCAGTTCATCATTGTGTTCATTGACGACATCTTGGTTTATTCTCGGAGCCGGGAGGAGCATGAGCAGCACTTACGTACCACATTGCAGACTTTGAGGGAGCATCAGCTGTTCGCCAAATTTTCCAAGTGCGCATTCTGGTTAGACAGTGTCGAGTTCTTGGGTCATGTGGTGATGAGAGATAGTATTTGTGTGGACCCGAAGAAGATCGAGGCAGTTCAGCGTTGGCCTAGACCGGTATCAGTTACAGAGGTTCGCAGCTTTCTAGGTCTGGCCGGCTATTATCGACGTTTTGTCCAGGATTTCTCCCGCATTGCTGCACCATTGACTGGGTTGACCCGGAAGGGGGTTCCTTTCGATTGGACCCAGGCATGTGAGGATAGTTTCCAGCAGTTGAAGACTCGTCTGACTACTGCACCAGTGTTAGCATTTCCTTCAGGATCAGGCGGGTTCGTGGTGTATTGTGATGCTTCTCGAATGGGGCTGGGCTGTGTATTGATGCAGCACGACAGAGTTATCGCGTATGCTTCTCGGCAGCTGAGGAAACACGAACAGAACTACCCCACCCATGATTTAGAGATGGCTGCAGTATTATTTGCACTTAAGATTTGGAGACATTACCTATACGGTGAGTCGTGCCAGATATTCACGGACCACAAGAGTTTGAAGTATATCTTTTAGCAGCGAGATCTGAATCTGAGACAGCACCGTTGGATGGAGTTGGTGAAGGATTATGACTGCGAGATTCTATACCATCCGGGCAAGGCGAATGTGGTGACAGATGCTTTGAGTAGGAGGCCCGGAGGTAGCTTATCTTGTTTGAGGGCAGTATAGATGCAGTCGACGGCGGATTGGCAGGTTTTATGTGATAGCAGAGTGCAATTCGAGTTTACTCCTACAGGGAGACAGCTGGCCCATTTCAGAGCACGCCCACAGTTACTTGACCATATCCGCGAGGCACAGTCCGGCGATGCCCGTATTTTAGAGATTATTGAGCAGATTCGGCAGGGCAGAGTTTCTGAGTTCGTGATTGATGATCAGGGTATACTTCGATTTGGGACTCGACTGTGCGTACCAGATTCTGAGGGACTGAGGCGCGATATTCTCGAGGAGGCACATAGATCAGTATACAGTGTTCATCCAGGTTCCACCAAGATGTACCATGATTTGAGAGAGGTTTACTGGTGGGACGGGATGAAGAAGGATGTTACAGACTTTGTGTCGAGATGCCTGACTTGTCAGCAAGTCAAGGCCGAGCACCAGAGGCCAGCCGGCGAGTTACAGCCTTTGCCCATCCCTGAGTGGAAGTGGGAGCAGGTCTCCATGGACTTCATTGTGGGTCTACCCAGGACCAGTCGAGAGTATAACTCTATTTGGATGATTGTGGATCGACTGACGAAAGCGGCTCACTTCCTGCCAGTGAAGACCACTTTTGGATTTTCTCAGTACGCCCAGGTTTATATTGATGAGATCGTGCGACTGCATGGCGTTCCGACTTGCATCGTTTCCGACCGGGGCACCCAGTTTACCAGCTGATTATGGCAGAAACTTCAGGAAGCTTTGGGCACCCGATTGAGTTTTAGCACAGCCTTTCATCCTCAAACTGACGGTCAGTCGGAGCGTACTATTCAGACTCTTGAGGACATGCTCAGAGCTTGTGTTTTAGATTTCGGTTGTAGCTGGGATCGTCATTTGCCTTTGATCGAGTTCTCCTACAATAATAGCTTCCAGGAGACGATTCAGATGGCACCTTTCGAGGCTTTATATGGGAGGAGATGTCGATCGCCTGTATGTTGGACAGAGCTCAGGGAGAGCAGTATTTTGGGGCTGCAGATTGTACAGGAGACGACCGAGAAGATACAGCTGATTCGGGACAGGATGAGAACGGCACAGAGTAGGCAGAAATCATATGCTGACAGGCGCCGTCGCCGACTCGAGTTCGCTGTTGGCGATCATGTTTTCCTGAAGGTCTCTCCGATGAAAGGTGTGATGAGATTTGGGCGGAAAGGGAAGCTGAGTCCTAGATATGTTGGTCCTTTCGAGATCCTAGAGCGTGTTGGTCCAGTCGCTTATCGGTTAGCTCTTCCGCCCAGCTTCCCCGATGTGCATCCCGTGTTCCATGTCTCGATGCTCCGCAAGTACCTTCATGATCCTTCCCATGCGATTCAGCACAAGACGATCCGGCTAGAGCATGATCTTTCATTCATCGAGCAGCCGGTGGTCATTTTGGATCGGCAGGTGAAGAAATTGAGGTCGAAGGTTATACCGTCCGTCAAGGTCCTTTGGCGTGGCCCGAACAGCGAGGAGGTCACCTGGGAGACCGAGGTCGAGATGAAGAATAGATATCCCCATCTTTTTGAAGGTACGCGTAGTTAAATTCTAAATTCGGGGACCGAATTTCTTTAAGAGGGAAAGATTGTAACACTTCGAAAATCGTTTAGGCAGTTTTTCGATAATCGGCTAAATTAACAGCTTTTTCCGTAAAAAGTCAAAATAGGTATTTTTCATTATAGAACTAATTATACAAAATTTAGATAAGATATTACTATAATTTGGTCACTAAAATGTCACTTAAAATTTTCTAGTTAAATAAAAAAAATTCGTAATTAATTATTTTTAATATTATTTTAAGCTTTTAAAAATACATTAAATTAGTGATAAATACAAATTTAATTAGGTAAATTAGACACTTAGGAAATATTATAAACTAAAATTTAGTGTTAATAAAATTTTATCAAGACTTTTCAAGATTTTAGTTCTTTGGTTAAAAATTAAAGCAAAAATGGCTTAAAAAGGGGTTTTTTGTAAAATTTGATGTGATGGTCATTTATTGATCTTGTGAAGGACTTTTGTGTAGAAAATTCCACACCATTCCCTCACACCTCTCCCTTGCTCTCCTCTGGCCGAAATGCTTCAGGTTTTTTTCCCCCATTTTCCCCATTTTTGTTTAGCTTAAAACTCTTGAAAAATCCACAAAAATCCACCGAAATTCACTAAATCCTTCTCTAATTCAACCCAAAACCTTAAGCCATCCCTTCTCAACCCCAAATTGGTTTAAAGTAAGGAGAAAAGAGGCCACTTTAGAGGTTTAGTGCAAGGGAATCAACACTTGTAAGGTAAAATTCTAATCTAGTTGTTTAATTGTAGTTTAATTATGCTAGATTAGAAAGTTTAAGTGTGAATTTTAGTTATAAATTCTTGTTTATGAAATTTCAAGAAAGGGATGAAGTTCTACATTAGGGTTTGAAGTATGATAATTGGGTTAAAATTTGTGTTGTGGCCATCTAGTAGTTTAAATTGGATGTTAGAGTTGGATTGTGATCGCGATATCGTTAATTCGCGATGTTCGCATCGAAATCGGTATGCAAATTGCTTACTAGTTTTTCTAAAAATTTAGGAAGTGATCTAATTGCGTTAAATTAGCGATATAATTAGCATCATATACGACTATTAGTGTGCGTGAATGCGGGGTTTTGTCTAGTCGGGTTTTAGTTTTGACGATTGCCCCGAAACGACGATTTTAGTTAAGGTTTTAGCGATTTTCGTGTGTTTCCCGCGCACCGAGTGCACGTTGTGCCTAACTTGTGAGCGTCGATCTTTTCATATTGTGACTTGCGTCATTTCAGGAATATGTAATCTTATGTTGTGTGTTATGCAATTCTAGGATCGGTAGCGGAAACATCGGACGCGGCGCGCAAAGGCAAGGCGGTGGTCGGATCGGATTAGCGAGGCATTCAGGTGAGTAGATGTATTCATCTATGGGGGAATCGTCTGGATGGCGCGAGGCGCCCCATAGTTAGGATTACTTTATTTATGGCAAGATTTGCATTGTTAGCTAACTCCCCTCATTCACATTGCATACCCTTATAACTAATCGTCTGTTAGATTGCTTGGATATTCATATACACATGTGCGATATCACTTCGTAGGACACGAACACCATTACCATTGGCTCCTGTTGCACGCGCACTATTCATGTGACACACACGCCTTTGGTAATTGCCATGCCACGAGCACCATAGAACCTATTTAGCTTAGTGTCACCACTTGCATCATACATGATATATGAAATCGCATAGCATGTATATATACCTTGCATCATCATCATACTTACATAGATTTATAGCCACAAATCACATCGCACACCTTGATATCATAGACATTTATCACATACAACATGTTGGGTATTATGATTTTCTTGAGGATTTCAGTATTGCTGCGATTTCTGGATTTTTGGGGAAAACCGCAAGAATTTAACAAAAGCTTATATTTATCATTTTTTTTAAAAAGTTACGGTTTTCTCGTGACGTATGTGTCGTCCACCATGAGTTTTCATGCTTTCTGTTGGATTTCGAGACCCGATTCGAAGAGTGGATGAACCGTCTCGGGTACATGGTGGGCCCGGTATGGTACCCCGGGGCAAGAAGATCGAGTTGTAGACGATGAGCCTGGCAGGGGAAGACTACCTACCGGTGATGTCTGGCGCGGCGGATATCCAGAGGATACCGACCGTTGTCGTGAGATTTGATGATATGGGTCGATCCGGACTGACGGAGCTCGATATTTTGAGACTTTGATACAGTGAGACATTGAGACAGATGTGATTTCATATTTGGTGTCGATGCTTGACACGGGTTTCAGATGATTTCTTGTTGGTATTTAGCTATTATACAGATATTCTTTTTCTAAAGTTAAGAATGCAGAACTCATAGCATTTAAAATACTTAAAGATTTAGTAATGACATTGCATACATGTGCATGCATACTAGAGATATTACATCACATCTGGACATACATGTTGTGACGCATTTGCGTGCATTTTTACGATTACCTTACTAGATGTTATATTCTACTCACGAGCTGGCAACTCACCCCCGTTATGCCACAGTGTCTTGCAGGTCGGACTTATCAGCCTAGTAGCAGCGGCTTATCTTGTTAGTGACTTCTTTTGCTCAGACTCGCGACATTGTTCGTAGGTGGGTTGCGAGAGCCCTATTATCTTTTTTTGTACTATTTTTGTATCTAGTATTCTCCATCTACCACTTCTTATTTGTATATGCGACCTAGTGATGAGACTGAGAGATTTGTGTATATGTGGTTTCTTTTGGGTCGAGCTCACTTGAGCCGACGTTGTGTTTTCTTACATTTTGCATTTCTGTATGCTCTTTTGTGGATATTGCATATATATATTGCGTGGTTGTGATCCGCCTTGGGCGAAGAGCTAGCTCCCGCTTGGGAATGCCATTTTTTGATTACAGATTATATATCTTATTGTACCCATTTTGCGGGATAGTATTTACAGAGGAGACTCTACCGAAATTTTCGTAAATTTTTGATGTTTTTTTTTTTAAAAAAAGGGTTCGATGCAACTTAATTGATTTTAAAAATCGTTTTCATGAAAGGTTTCCTTCACTCTCTTTGGTTTCTTTTGGTTTAGATTATCTGGGCTTTGGCTGACTTAGTTTACGTTACGCCTTTAGAAGTCTCGTAACCTAAGTGCCAGTCACGTTCCGTACTTTCGAGTCGTGACAAGATCCTAAGGGCTTTATCAACATGTGAGAGAAAGACAGTAAACCAATACAAGTCAACATGTTAAGATAAAGTGAAACCAAATAGCATAATATCATGACGAGCAAGAAAGTCATCTCTGTATATATCCAAGCATCCATCATAATATACATCATATGTACAACAATGGCCTCTAGGGCATATACATAACTAACAGTTTCTTTAACACAAGCTCTCACTCACTAAATGAAGTGAACACCCTCATCTAAATGGCAATGATAGATGAGGATGATGAAGTAGGATTTTTGCTCTCATTTATTTTCTATTTCTCACTCATTTTCATCACCTTTTAAAAAAGCTAGAAAGCTTTTCCATGAAGAACTTAAGGAGGAAGATGAAGAATCCTTTTGTGATGAATAATGAAATGTAATCATGAAGTTAGAAAATGCAACCATGGTCAATGTAACCTTTGTAGAGAATTAACCAAGGCTAAGGGTTTGGGTTGGGTTAAGAATGAGTCACTTAAAATATCTATCATAATATCTTAGCTCATGACAAAATAAATCCTTCTAGAAGCATCAAAAAAGAACAAACCCAAATCAAACCCTAACCTTGCTTAATCTCCACTAAACATGTTGCATTAATAACCATATCATGTTACAATATTATATATCACATATATAATATTTATTATAACAAAATAAAATAATACAATTAACATATATCGCATATATATCAATGTATTACCCGAGTGAGAAAAAGAATCTTTTAGTGAGCTTATATTAGTTAATGTAATTTAATATATCATATATATAATTATACACTAAATCATCGAATCAACACTTAATCCGACAATCCGGCTATATCGCATATAACCGACTAATATATCATGTACTGATTCATCGAATCAACGCTCGATCCGATGATCCGGCACATATCAAAATAACGCGAGAATATAATACGTAATCTCATATTGCATTATCCTCGGTCCTGCACATATCACATATGTGCCCCTACTCCGTTTTGCCTGAGTCAAGAAACCTCTGTGTAGGACTCTAAAGAATAGTCAATATGCCGGCAGTAGGTGATGATCATATCAAACACCCACAAGCTGCAAGCGGTGAGCTAAAAGTAACAGCCACCCAGGTATTGAGCGATCAGAAGATCAAAAAGCAAGCATGTACATTCTCCTGTGAATCCAATCAATAACACTCCCGTACAGTCCGGTCTCGTCATCTGATATGTTGCATATCTCGCCTAGGGGTGGTAAACGTCAGACCCCAGTAGCTTGATAAGTCGTGTCGATATGAGGTCTATAACAGTTCGAAAAACTTCTGATAACACTTACCAGTAAATCTCAGCAATCCTGGCCAGGGATTTCCAGTTATAGCCAATCGAACACAGCGCAACATCAACTCCCTATACCAGGAGAGATGAATCCCCTCCTATCGCTCATTGCCTCCATGTGATTCGGGACTGTACCCAAAAGCCACCTTTTTGCACGCCCTCTTGGACGTGGTATGATGGAAATCAAAGCATGGTGGGAATCACACAAGACTCTATGAAGATCTCGGGTCAACAGACTACTATGTACCAGTGTCACCGGAGAACTGCCATCTGACGTAAGGTATAATACCATCTGGGAGTTCTCGGTGAGTCCGTCCAGTGTACCCAGTCTCTACTGATCACCCGGACACCATCCTTGATGTCAAACACCGATGGATATGGGATCATCCATCGCCCATCATATGGGTCAAGATGCGTATACGCTAGTCTACTCTGGTGTATCGATGCTCTGTCTCGATACACCCTCGACTAGGAACAGTTATAGGATGTACTCATCGACTACCGTGGCCCCACTAGTATGATCTCATCATAGTCCCAGTAGTCGAGTACATATCCTAAGGGCTTTATCAACATGTTACATAGAGACAATCAGAGTACATGTTAAGATAAAGTACAACCAGATAGCATACTATCATGTCGAGCAAGAAAGTCCTCCCTATATATAACCAAGCATCCATTACAATATACATCATATGTGCAGTAATGGCCTCTAGGGAATACATATAACTAACAATCTCCCACTTGCACTAGGGCCATCTGTTGTGGTATCACATACCCAACAATTAGCTGCGGTTGAAGTATCTCATACTCAACCATCCCATAAAAGTCTCTACTGGGAAAAAAGGCCTTTGTGAGTGGATCCGCATTGTTGTCCTCTGTGTCTATTCTCCTAACCTCGATCTCCCTGGAGATCAACCATCTCCATGATCAGGTGATACTGCCTAAGAATTATATCTGGATTTCTGATGGGAAGGGCGTTCCTAGGCCAAAGCCATAACTCCATTATCACACAATGGTTGGAACGAAGTTCATCTCATGAACTTATATATCCAGACTGCCTCTTTGGTAGCATCCTTGGTAACGATGTATCTTACCTTTAATCGTCTAGTAAGTCACGGTATCTAGCTTGGAACTCTTCCAACAAACCGTCCCTCCATTGAGGGTAAAGATAATGCCTACGACTGACATTCGGTCGTCCTTATCACCCTGGAACCATTCCAGTGATTCTCCCCAGGATCGATTGATACTGTCTCACTACAACTAGTGAGAATCCTAACATCCATCTAGACCTATCTCATAGATCCATAATCTAGGATTTAGGAGGTATCACCTTGATCCTATATGGAGAATCATTATGATAAGCGGAGATTGACCGAGCGTAGTATAGGAAAATCCTTCCCTATCAAGAGTATGTCATCCGCATACTATACGAGGATCATTACCATACTATCTACTACCTTTTGTATATACAAGGTTCATCTACTATTTTGATGAAGTCAAACTCTTTGACTACCTCATCAAAGCAGACGTTCCAACTCCGCAATGCCTGCTTTATCCCATAAAGCAACTTGCATACGTTTTCGCTGCTCCCACTGTCTACAAAGCCCTCTGTCTGTGTACTTATAGTCATTCTCTTCTAAATTATCATTTTAAAAAAGCTGTCATGACACCCAACCGCCAGATATCGTAGTTATGGTATGTAGCAATGGCAAGTAGCATCTGGATGGACTTAAGCATAGCTTTGAAAGTCTTAACTTTTCCATGTACACCAAGTAATCTTCTCAAGATATACTTGCTTCTGATGGGGATTTAACCCTTCAGATAAAGCAACCAAAGTCCATACTTTGTTGGTGTATAAGGATTCCATCTCAGATCGCTAAGCATCCAGCCATTCTTACAGAGTCCCACTCCTGATGGCCCTCTCGAAACTAGTTGGGTCATCATCTCATGATGCAATCCTCGCTCCCACTATCATAGAGAAACCGAAGTATCTCTCAGGTGGGTGAGGAACCCTACTAGATCGGCGGAGAGGCTGAGGTTCGTTGGAAACTACTAAATCCTTTGGTTCAACCAAATCAACAGCTGCAGTTTTGTATAGCTGGAACTCCTTCCAGTTCTACCTCATGACCACTAATTTCTTCACAACAAATTCCCTTTCACAAAGGTGGCATGCTGAGAAACAAAACATTTTTGTTCCTCGGTTAGGTAGAAGATATTCCCTTACATATGCTTAGGATATCCAACAAACTTCCACAGATCTGACTTTGCCTCGAGCTTGTCCAGATTTTGCTTTTTAGACATAGGACGGACAACCCCAAATCTTAACAAACTTAAGATATGGGCTCTTCCCTTTCCATATCACATATGAAGTGGTAGTTAACTGATTTGATTTGAACCCTATTCAATAGGTATGCAGCTTCTCAAGTGCATAACTCCCAAAAGGAAATAGGAAACTCAGTAGTACTCATCGTAGAGCACACCATATCACATAGGGTGTAAATGCTCCGTCCCGATACACCGACATGTTGTGGTGTATACGGAGGAGTAATGCTGAGAGAGAATCTCATTCTCCTTTAGAATAGTCCAGGAATTCCGTGCTCAAGTATTCTCCTCCTTGATCTCATCAAAGGACATAATACCTATACCCGTTGTTGGTTCTCTACTTCTAACTTATATTCTGTGAATATCTTAAAAGGTTCAGACTTGTGTTTCAACAAGAACACATGTGTGAATCTTGAGAGATAAACAGTGAATATAATGAAGTACAAAGAACCGGTCTTGGCATGTGTAGACAGGGGACCATCATACATCAGCATGTATCAATCCCAAAAGTTCACTAACTCTTTCTCTGTTTCTAATAAACAAAGCTATAGTCATCTTATCTTTGTGACATGACCGGCAAGTTTCACAAGATGTAAATTCAAACTAATTTAAATATGCATCTAAATGTAACTTGGTTAGTCGGGTCGTATTGATATGACCTAGTCTACAATGCCTCAAGAAGAATTCGTTCATTTCTGAACTCTTCCTCTTGTGTGTGTTCTGTATACTAAGAATTGTAGTTTGATTTAGAACGTCAATGCTTTTAGATAACGTGCCTGAACCGATCAACTCTTGATATAGGAAATGTTTAAAACATTATCCAACAATACAAAATTATATCCTTCTTTAATAATAAAGAGACTGATATGATGTTGTATATAAGGTTCGGTATCTAATAACATTCGTTCAGAATCAATGTATTTGCTAATACAGGGTGATAACTACCAACAGACTTGGCTGCAACACTTGCACCGTTTCTATCTCATGAAATTTATCACCCGTTCTCAGTTCTCTGCCTATCTGTAGCCTATGTAACAATGTACATTTGCGGGATCCTGATCCGGTATCTCATACCCAGGACGTAAAGGATACTGAGAAACAGTTCTCTGTAATGAACAAAATCGAAGATGAAGCATCAACATGCACTTTCTTCGTTTGGGCGGTACGGGAATTCTGGTAATCCCCAATTTTCTGCTCTGTCTTATAACAATTATAAGTTGGAGCGGGACTAACGTTCCCCAGCGCAGTATAACAAGCGGGTTCGGTCAATACATCCGTATTATTATCTTGATTAAGGCGTGACATGGTCGCTACCAGGATAGAGAGAGAAGAAAACACTCAGCGTATGCTCTTGCAAGATTAGATTGGTTATAAAATATATCTAATCAGGATGTCTCCCACTGTTTTAGTCAAATCTTCCTTCAAACCCTAAAAGGAAAGACTAACCGGGATTAATTACACGCTACAAGTTCTCCAATCTTTCAGGCCAGGCCAGTGCCGGTACTTTGATGGAGGTTCCCCATGCTTTCGCACGAACCTAATTAAAGTAAACCTCGTTTTTCCAGGGGCATAACCCCGTTGACACCTTTCTAGACACCTACTTGATCGGCTAATTGTAATGTGTAAAACTCTCCCAGGAGTAACTCTTACTCGCAGCGGGTATTGGGATCCAACTATCTCATAGAAGGTATGCAATCTCATTGCAAATTTCAACACCTGAAATTCCCAATAATATTTTGCCCCAAGCGATCTATGACCTTGACTAAGTCAACAAACCATACACCGGAAGTAAATTTCAACCCATCATTTCCCGATTGAATTAAACCCACCCGCACGACCCTTGACTAAGTCAACAAGGTCGCACGACTACCCTAATCCAATCGCATCATATGCTTTGCAGATAAGCACTAATCAGCTACCTCACACTACGCCTTGACTAAGTCAACAAACGCAGCACGAATACTAAATAATACTTATCAGAAATGACGGAGGGCTACGACGGGTTTTTAAGAAAACCCTTTGCGTAATGAACTTTATATCGTTGTAGAATCGAGTGATTTTAAATAGAGTGTTTTTGAGGCTTTTCTAGTTTTGCTAAAGAGGTCACTCCCGGTGAAGGGATCGTCGGCTCTTTCCTCATCGAATAAGGTGCAGGATATTTCACAAATACCACTATGCAAAGCAAGAACTATAGAAGCAATCAAAAGACAAACCGAGTTTATAGCATCTGCTAGTTTCACTAAAGAGGTCACTCCCGGTGAAGGGATCTCGGCTCTTTCCTTATCGAATAAGGTGCTGGATGTTCTATAAGGAACACCGCTATGCAAAGCAAGAACTAGAGCTACCAGTTTTTAAACAAGTTTCTACAACATCTTTTAGGTTTCTTTTATTTCATTAATCTCATTAATGAAGTCCCATTTTAATATTCTTCACAAGCATCAGATATGAAACGAAATCAACAATATATAATATATATCTTATATATATAATATAAATATTCGTCTCAAGCAATAATATGATCTCATCACAGAACATTGCAGCAGAAGAACATATATAAAATATTGGATATACTAGGAGGTCCGTGTTTTTAATACGAGCCTGTATAAAACACGGATTCCACGGTCGCGATGAATAGCCAAACCAACATCCCTAGACCCCTACGAGAGCGGCAAGCAACACTGTCAATTCTAGGGTTAGCAGACCCGGTCTCGACTCCTCGAGATGGTCTCCCACTGGATCCTAGAACCCGGTTACTTGTGATCCCCGCCTTGGGTCTACCTAATGCGGAAAAGTAAATAATATACAATTGTGACATCATCCTCGGCCCGGAATTGCCCCAATTAAAAGAATATTACGTACAATTGAATTTTACATGAATGAAAATAAAAACCCTCATCTCACATAAAACACCCGGCTATTCATAACACGACGATCCAATATAACATATCACAGCAACACATAACATCACATGTCATCAATGTAAGTAAGTATGCATACGCCGATTGTAGTCGATGTATAGCAATGAAAACCGGTGATACAACTACATACTACAATTACGGTCGCAGAAAAGAAAGTGTAAAATTACAACAGTTGGAATCCGCAACCTCTTTAGAATCGCATGCCTAACCAAATGAATTCCTTAGACATCTCATGCCTAACAATTATAAACTCCGCATTTTAGTCTCATTATCGAAAACTCTTTTCAATATCTAGTCGGGCAATTCAACAAGATTCCCGACATCCTGATCGAATGCTCGTCGCAAACTTTAGTAGACGGCCGCACCCCCGGATGCCATCGACGAAGTGCACTAAGGCGGAACACCGCTGTCGCGAGCACCCGAACGGATGCTTTTGGCGACGGGGTTCTCCTACAGTCACTTGGTCGGGGCTATGGGGCGTGGCTATCCATTAAATTTACCCGGCGAGTATCCGCGTACGCTACGTGATTGCGACGGACTTTTGATCACATCAAAATTCTGTGGAAACTAATCAATTGAGACTGAACTGCTAGATTTATAGCATTCAAATTAGTTATCTCATAACTACTTGTGGATTCCAAATATTGTATCACATTCCAGATAAATAGACAATGTTAAACTTTCCGATCGAATAATCAAACACCCAAGTTTTCCCAAATAGCTCAACACTTGAAATTAGTTTAAAAACATCCATCACATGCTACAGTACCAATGGTCCAGCCGTAGAAGGGTCAAGCCAATGCCTCGCATGTGGCAACGCCGTACTGCCACAAACCCTAAGGTTTAGAGGCGGTTCAGACGGTCACATAATGGAGTTAAGGTTTGTTGTCTTCTAGAGGAACCACTGCGTTACTTGCACGACTTAGAACGTCCTTAAACTACGGAAAAATCCAACACTTGAAAATTTTCCGACAGGGGAAAAACTGAGTTATTGATATCCGTTCGAACTTTTTAACACGTTCTAAAAATTACCCGGACAAACTAAACGAAGTTATAATTTCCGATCGAATCAACGAGCTCCCAATACAACCCAGAAAACTCAACACTTGAGAAGAATTAAAAATTCCCAGAACTATCAAAAAGGACCCAGGAATATATTCCTGAAATAGTGGGCCCCAACTCCAATAATTGGCCGCGGAACCGCCGCCAAACGCGTAGTTTGGCCGCGGTTCCGCTGTCACATGAGGGATTCAGTGGACCGTACTTCACAGTAATTCCTATATTTCCCTGAATGATTTTCTGAATATTTTTAATACGAAAAAATCAACATTTTCAAAGAAATTCCAGAAACTAGGTTTTATCGGGTATTCGGAGTTCGATCGGACTTTAAACTTCGCATAGAGTTCGACTAAAGCTCTAGCTTGGCTCTAATACCACTGTAGGATTACTAGGCATAAGCAAAAGGGTCTATAAGGCATCAACCATGCCCGATTTAAAATTTAGCCGTGCCGAACAACCCTTAACAAGACCTTTATACTAGAGTTTAGGCGAAAACAAGCATGTTAAACACTTTAACACTAGGTGAGAGGGATTACAACCATTGTAGATCCAGTCCTTCACTTCATAAGCTCTGTGTTGAGGTCCCTTCACTGCGATCATCATTTTCTGGACTCTCGAGAGGCTCCACGAAAAGAAAGATGCATGTTTGCTTCCGATCTTCGATAACAAAGATGATCTACCTTGAAGTTTCTTTAACACAAGCTCTCACTCACTAAATGAAGTGAACACCCCTCATCTAAATGGCAATGATAGATGAGGATGATGAAGTACGATTTTTGCTCTCATTTATTTTCTATTTCTCACTCATTTTCATCACCTTTTAAAAAAGCTAGAAAGCTTTTCCATGAAGAACTCAAGGAACTACATGAAGAATCCTTTTGTGATGAATAATGAAATGTAATCATGAGATTAGAAAATGCAACCATGGTCAATGTAACCTTTGTAGAGAATTAACCAAGGCTAAGGGTTTGGGTTGGGTTAAGAATGAGTCACTTAAAATATCTATCATAATATCTTAGCTCATGACAAAATAAATCCTTCTAGAAGTATCAAGAAAGAACTAACCCAAATCAAACCCTAACCTTATTTAATCTCCACTAAACATGTTGCATTAATAACCATATCATGTTACAATATTATATATCATATATATAATATTTATTGTAACAAAATAAAATAATACAATTAACATATATCGCATATATATAAATATATTACCTGAGTGAGAAAAAGAATCTTTTAGTGAGCTTATATTAGTTAATGTAATTTAATATATCATATATATAATTATACATTAAATCATCGAATCAACACTTGATCCGACAATCCGGCTATATCGCATATAACCAACTAATATATCATGTACCGATTCATCGAATCAACACTTGATCCGATGATCCGGCTCATATCAAAATAACGCGAGAATATAATACGGTATCTTATATCGCATTATCCTTGGTCCTGCACATATCACATATGTGCCCCTACTCCGTTTTGCCTGAGTCAAGAAACCTCTGTGTAGGACTCTAAAGAATAGTCAATACGCCGGCAGTATGTGATGATCATATCAAACACCCATAAGCTGCAAGCGGTCAGCTAAACGTAACAGCCACCCAGGTATTTAGCGATCAGAAGATCAACAAGCAAGCCTGTACATTCTCTTGCAAATCCAATCAGTAACACTCCCGTACAGTCCGGTCTCGTCGTCTGATATGTCGCATATCTCGCCTAGGGGTGGTAAACATCGGACCCCAGTAGCTTGATAAGTCATGTCGATATGAGGTCTATAACAGTTCGAGAAACTACTAATAACACTTACCAGTAAATCTCAGCAACCCTGGCCAGGGATTTCCAGTTATAGCCAATCGAACACAGCGCAACATCAACTCCCTATACCGTGAGAGACGAATCCCCTCATATCGCTCATTGCCTCCATGTGATTCGGGAGTGTACCCAAAAGACACCTTTTTGCATGCCCTCTTGGACGTGGTATGATGGAAATCAAAGCACAGTGGGAATCATACAAGACTCTATGAAGATCTCGGGTCAACAGACTACTATGTACCAGTGTCACCGGAGAACTGCCATCTGACGTGAGGTATAATACCATCTGGGAGTTCTCGGCGAGTCCGTACAGTGTACCCATTCTCTACTGAGCACCCGTACACCATCCTTGATTTCAAACACCGATGGATATGGGATCATCCATCGCCCATCATATGGGTCAAGATGCGTATACGATAGTCTACTCTGGTGTATCGATGCCCTGTCTCGATACACCCTCGACTAGGTACAGTTATAGGATGTACACATCGACTACCATGGCCCCACTAGTATGATCTCATTATTGTCCCTGTAGTCGAGTACATATCCTAAGGGCTTTATCAACATGTTACATAGAGACAATCAGAGTACATATTAAGATAAAGTACAACCAGATAGCATGCTATCATGTCGAGCAAGAAAGTCATCCCTATATATGTCCAAGCATCCATTACAATATACATCATATGTACAGTAATCGCCTCTAGGGCATACATATACATCATCATGCCACCTCTAAATCCTTTTCTTTTCTAATTACTTTAGACCCTAGAAAAAATCTAGAACACTTAGATATTTTGTGAAGAAGACAACAATGCTTAAACTTGTAATTAAGTTGGCATGGTTCACATTAGAATAATTAACCCAAACATATTTGTAATTACCACTAATTAAGTGTATAATTAAAAGTTTATAATAATATTTTAATTAAGGAAAAACATTTAAGTGAACTCAAAATTATAAGCGACTAACCAAATACCGCATACTAGCAATTTCCTAGTTAAACTAGGTGCATTTACGTCTATATTGAAAAATGATTATATTCTGGTTTTTACGGAAAACACAAATTATTTACCCATTAACGGAAAATTCGCCTAAACGATTTCTGGAACGTTACATTTGCGGCGCCACAAGTGGGGCATTGGTTGACCATTCTACAGCTGGTTCATAGCTACTGTGGCATGTACTGAGTATTTTAAACTACGCGCAAGTGTTGAGCTTTTAGGAAATTTTGGGTGTTTGTTGATTCGATCGGAATGTTTAACGTCATCTAGCTTTTTCTGGAATGTGATACCATATGTGGAATTCATATAGTTAGGCATGAAATTCTTAATATGTGATATTTTGGGTTTACGATGTCTAAGTTGATTGTGGATTCCAACTGTTGTAGTTTGACATTTTCTTTTCTGTGACTGTAAATGTAATATGTGGTGTATCACCGTTTTCGTTGCTATATGTCAACGACAATTGTGATACGCATATTTACTTACGTTGATGACATGTGATGTTATGTGTTGCTGTGATATGTTATATTGGATCGTTGTGATTTGAATAGCCAGGGGTTTTATGTGAGATGAGGGTTTTGATTTTCATTCATGTAAAATTCATTTTATGTAATATTCTTTTATTGGGGCACTTCCGGGTTGAGGATGATGTCACCATTGTATATTATTTACTTTTCTGCATTAGGATAGACCCACGGAGGGGAGAAAAAGTAACCGGGTTCTAGGGTCCAGTGGGAGGCCATCTCGAGGAGTCGAGACCGGGTCCCTAACCCTAGAATTGGGAGGGTTACATGCCGCTCTTGTAGGGGTCTAAGGATGTGAGTTTGGCTATTCATCACGACCGTGGAATCAGTGTTTTATACAGACTCAAAATAAAACACGGACCTCCTAGTATATCCAATATTTCATATGTTATCTTCTGCTGCTAATATTCTGTGATGTGATCATTTTTTATGCGTGAGACGAATGCTTTATTATTGTATATATGATATATAATAAACGTTGCTTATGTTTTACACCCGCGCTAGTCCTGCCCCGCTATGCAGTTAGTTAAGTAACCTGACGGTGCATAACGGGACACTGTGGCGAATGCGGATGGTATAAGCGTACGTTGTATTTTTGTTTCATATGTGATGCGTAGGAAGCATAAATGATGGGACGTCATTAATGAGATTAATGAAAGAAAAGAAACCTAAAAGATGTTGTATAATCAAATTTATAAAAAAAGGGTAGCTCTAGTTTTTGCTTTGCATAGCGGTATTCCTTGTAGAATATCCAGCACCTTATTCAATAAGGAAAGAGCCGAAGTCCTTTCACCGGGAGTGACCTCTTTAGCGAAACTAGCAGATGCTAAAACTCACTCGGTTTTGTTTTTTGATAGCTTCTGTAGTTCTTACTTTGCATCGCGGTATTTGTGAAATATCCTGCACCTTATTCGATAAGGAAAGAGCCGAGATCCCTTCACCGGAAGTGAACTCTTTAGCGAAACTAGCAGATGCTACAACTCACTCGGTTTTGTTTTTTGATACCTTCTATAGTTCTTGCTTTGCATAGCGGTATTTGTGAAATATCCTGCACCTTATTCGATAAGGAAAGTGCCGAGATCCCTTCACCGGGAGTGAACTCTTTAGCGAAACTAATAAAAGCCTCAAAAACACTCCTTTTCAAAATCACTTGTTTCTACAACGATATATAGTTCATTACTCAAAAGGTTTTCATAAAAACCTGACGTAGCCCTCCGTCACTTCAGATAAGTAATATTTAGTATTCGTGTTTGTTAGTTGTATGTATGCCCTAGAGGCCATTACTATACATAGGATGTATATTGTAGTGGATGCTTGGACATATATAGGGATGACTTTCTTGCTCGATATGATAGTATGCTATCTGGTTACTCTTTACCTTAACGTGTACACTGATTGTCTCTCCGTTACATGCTGGTAAAGCCCTTAGGATGTGTACTTGACTACCTAGACTATGATGCGGATCATACTAGAGGGGAAGTGGTAGTCCATAAGTACATCCTTCAAAGTCCCTAGTCGTGGGTGTATCGAGACGGGGCATCGATATACCAGAGTAGACTAGCGTATACCTTCTCGACCCATATGGATGGGTGATGGATGATCCCATATCCATTGGTGTTTGACATCAGAGATGATATACGGGTGCTTAGTAGAGACTGGGTACACTGGACGGACTCGCCGAGAACTCCCATATGGTATTATACCTTACGTCAGATGGCAGTTCTCTGGTGACACTGGTATAGGTTAGTCTGTAGACCCGAGATCGTCATAGAGTCTTGTGTGATTCCCACTGTGCTTTGATTTCCATCATACCACGTCCAAGAGGGCGTGCAAAAAGGTGGCTTTTGGGTACAGTCCCGAATCACATGGAGGCAATGAGCGATAGGAGGGGTTTCGTCTCTCCCGGTATAGGGAGTTGATGTTGCGCAGTGCTCGATTGACTATAACAGGAAGTCCTTAGCCAAGGAAGCTTTAGGGATTTACTGGTAAGTGTTACCAGTAGTTTCTTGACCCGTTATGAGCCTCATATCGACACAACTTATCGAGTTATTGGGGTATGACGTTTACCACCCCTAGACGAGATATGCGACATATCAGACGAACAGACCGGACTGTATGGTAGTGTTACTCGTTGGATTCACTGGAGTGTGAGCGGGCTTGCTCGTTGATCTTCTGATCGCTCAATACCCGGGTGGCCGTTACGTTTAGCAGACCGCTTGCGGCTTGTGGGTGTTTGATATGATCATCACCTGCTGCCGGCGTATTGACGAGTCTTTAGAGTCCTACACAGGGGTTTCCTGGCTCAAGCGAAACGAAATAGGAGCGCATATGAGATATGTGCGGGACCGAGAATAATACCAGTATGTGATACTGTATTCTATTCTCGCAATTTGTGACATTGATCGGTTGTATGCGATATAGCCGGGTTATCGGATCAAGCGTTGATTCGATAAGTTGTTACTATTGATATTAGTCGGTTATATGTGATATGACCGGATCGTTGAATCAAGTGTTGATTTAATGATTTAATATATAATTATATATTTGATATATTACTTTACATTAACTAGTATTGGTTCACTTAAGATTGATTTTCTCACTTGAAAGTGTACATTGTTTATATGTGATATATGCAAGTGTACATGTTTGTATCATGCTTGATGATACAAACAAGTTGTGTGTATGAGACTTGAACCAACTCAAGGTTAAATTAGGGTTTACTATTTTCCTAGCAAATAACAAAAGAATTGAGACTTTGGTCAAAGTTATCAAGCTTCATGAAGCTTGATAAGCATTGACAAAGTCAACTCTTTTGTCATTTGTGTAGGATATTAGTTAACCCAACCCTTAACCTAATGGTTTGGTTAAATCTTTACATGAGTTAAGCATGAGGACTTAACTCAACCATGGTGCCATCATATATTGGATAAGTTTCATTTTGGAAATGATTCACATGATTCTTTCTTCTTCTTCATCTTCATCAAGCTTGAAAAAGCTTGCAAGCTCCAATGGCATCATGAGAAAAAGAGTGAGAAATCCAATTCTAAAGTGAACCCACTTCCTATTTTTTCATCCTCTACCACTTTCCATGTAGTATAGGGTGTTCTCTTCATAAAGTTTTCGACCGAGTGAAGGAATAGCTTGAGTTTGAGTCTCCTCGACGTAGATCATCTTCGGCCTCGATGTCAATGACCTAGCCCGATCATTTCTCCGACGAAACCATTTCTAGAGTCCGGGATCCGATGATCGCAGTGGAGGGACGTCAACACGGAGCTAAAGAAGTGGTGGACCGGATCTACAAAGGTTGTAATCCCTTTCACTTAGTAGCAAAGTCGTTTGCTTGCTTGCTTTTCGCCTTAACATCTAGTTAACGATCTAGTTTAGGGTTTCTCGGCACCGGAAATTTTTTGTTTGGCATGGTTGATACCTTGTGGAACCTCCTTAGTGTGCCTAGTAACCCTACAGTGGTATCAGAGCCTAGCTAGAGCTTTAGGCGATGTGTTAACGAAGTTAAAACTCCGAACGAACCCGATACGTCCAAGTTTACCCCCTCTCTGTACATTTTTTCAAAACTGTGTATTTTCTGAATTAAAAATACCTAAAAAATAAAGCAGGGAAATATAAGAATTTTGGTGAAATCCGAGCTCCTAATTCTTCCAACCCGCCGCGGAACCGCGGCCGTACCGTGCTTGGGCCGCGGATCCGCGGCCGTACAATGGGATTGAGTAATTTTGTTTGCACTGTAATTCTTATATATTAAAGTGATATTTTATGGGTATTTTTAAACTGACTCAAGTGTTGAGTTTTTTGGGGGTTTATTTGGTAATCGTCGATTCGATCGGAGAATTTAATTTTGTTATGTTTTCCGGATATTTTTAGAACATGTTGAAAAGTTCGACCGGATATAAATACCCAATTTTTCCCCTGTTGGGAAATTTCCAAGTGTTGGATTTTTTCATAGTTTAAGAACGTTCTAAGTAGTGCAAGTAACACGATGGACCCTCTAGAAGACAACAAACCTTAACTCGATTATGTGACCGTCTTGAACTGCCCTTTGAACCTTCGGGTTTGGGGCAGTACGGCCTGCCACATGTGAGGCGTTGGCTTGACCCTTCTACGGCTGGACCGTTGGTACTGAGGCATGAACTGGATGTTTTTGAACTTATTTCAAGAGTTGAGCTGTTTCGGGAAAACTTGGATGTTTGAATGTTCGATCGGAAAGTTTAACATTTTCTATTTATATGGAATGTGATACAATATTTGGAATCCACAAATAGTTATGAGATAACTGATTTGAATGTTATAAACATAGCACTTTAGTCTCACTTGATCGGTTGCCACGGAATTTTGATGCGATCAAAAGTCCGTCGCAATCACGTAGCGTGCGCGGATACTCGCCGGGTAAACTTAATAGACAGCTACACCCCTTAGCCCCGACCAAGTGACTGTAAGAGAACCCCGTCGCCGAAAGCATCCGTTCGGATGCTCGCGGTAGCGGTGTTCCGCCTTGGTGCACTTCATCGACGGTATCGGGGGTGCGGCCGTCTACTAAAGTTTGCGACGAGCATTCGATCAAAATGCCGGGAATCTTGTTGAATTGCCCGACTTGATATTGAAAAGTGTTTTCGATAAAGAGACTAAAATGCGGGGTTTATAATTGTTAGGCATGTGATGTCTAAGGAATTCATTTGATTAGGCATGTGGGGTCTAATGAGTTTGCGGATTCCAAATGTTGTAGTTTTACACTTTCTTTTCTGCGACCGTAAGTGTAATATGTGATATCGCCGGTTTCGTTGCTATATGTCAACGACAATTGGGATGTGCATATTTACTTACGTTGATGACATGTGATGTTATGTATTGCTGGATATGTTATATTGGATCGTCGTGTTTGAATAGCCGAGGGTTTTATGTGAGATGAGAGTTTTTTATTTTTATTCATGTAAAATTTGTTGTCTGTAATATTCTTTTATTGGGGCACTTCCAGGTAGCGGAAGATGTCACCTTTTGTATATTATTTACTTTTCCGCACTAGGATAAACCCAAGGAGGAGGGCACAAGTAACCGGGTTCTGGAGTCCAGTGGGAGACCAACTCGAGGAGTCGAGTCCAGGTCTCCTAACTCTAGAATTGGTAAGGTTGCTTGCCGCTCTCGTAGGGGTCTAGGGGTGTGAGTTTGGCTATTCATCGCGACCGTGGAATCCGTGTATTATACTGGCTCGTACTAAAAACACGGATGTCCTAGTATATCCAATATTTCATATGTTTCTTCTGCTGCGATATCTGTGATGTGATCATTTGATGTTCTGTGATAAATACTGTATATAGTATATATGATATATTATATAGACGTTACTTATGTTTTGCACTCGCGCTAGCCCTGCCACGCTCTGTCGTTAGTTACCTAACCTAACGGTGCACGAGGGGACATCGAGGCGAATGCGGATGGCATAAGTGTACGTCGTATTTATCTGTGATGTTTAGGTAATTTAAATGATGGGACTTCATTAATGTGATTAATGAAAGAAAAGAAACCTAAGATGTTGTGGAATCGAATTTTCAAAAAACAGGTAGCTACAGTTCTTGCTTTGCATCGCGGTGTTCCTTGTAGAACATCCTGCACCTTATTCGATAAGGAAAGGACCGAGATTCCTTCACCGGGAGTAACTCCTTTAGCAATAACTGGCAGATGCTACAATCCTCGGTTTGTCTTTTGATTGCTCCTATAGTTCTTGCTTTGCACAGCGATGTATATGATATATCCTGCACCTCATTCGATGAGGAAAGGGCCGACGATCCCTTCACCCGGAGTGACCCCTTTAGCAAAACTAGAAAAGCCTCAAAAACACTCCATTTTAAAATCATTTGATTCTACAACGATATCAAGTTCATTACGCAAAAGGTTTTCTTAAAAACCTGTCGTAGCCCTCCGTCATTTCAGATAAGTACTGGTTAGTATTCGTGCTGCGTTTGTTGACCTCTGTCAAGGCGTAGTGTGCGGTAGCTGATTAGTGCTTATCTGTATAAGCATATGATGTGATTGATTTAGGGTAGTCGTGCGACCTTGTTGACCTCTGTCAAGGGTCGTGCGGGCGGGTTTACTTCAATCAGGAAATGACAGGTTGAACTTGACTAGCAGCCTATGGTTTATTGACCTCTGTCAAGGTCATAGGACGCTGGGGGCAAAATATTATCGGGAATTTCAAGTGTTGAAATTTGCAATGAGATTGCATACCTTCTATGAGATAGTTGGATCCCGATACCCACTGCGAGTAATTGTTACTCCTGGGAGAGTTTTACACATTACAATTAGCCGATCAAGTAGGTGTCTAGAAAGGTGTCAACGGGGTTACGCCTCTGGGAAAACGAGGTTTACATTAATTAGGTCCGTGCGAAAGCACGGAGCACCTCCCTCAAAGTACCGACACTGGCCTGGCTGAAAGATTGGCGAACTTGTAGCGTGTAATTAATCCCGGCTAGTCTTTCCTTTTAGAGTTTGAAGGAAGATTTGATAAAAACAGTGGGAGCCATCCTGATTAGATAAAATAATAACCAATCTGATCTTGCAAGAGCGCACGCAGAGTGTTTTCTTCTCTCTCTCTCCTGGTAGCGACCATATCACGCTTTAATCAAGATAATAAAACGGATATATTGACCGCACCCGCTTGTTATACTGAGCTGGGGAACGTTGGTCCCGCTCCAACTTATAATTGTTATAAGACAGAGCAGGAAATTAGGGGATTACCAGAATTCCCGTGCTGCCCAAACGAAGAAAGTGCATACCGATGCATCATCTTCGGGTATATTCATTACAGAGAACTGTTTCTCAATGTCCTTTACGTCCTGGGTATATGATACCGGATCAGGATCCCACATATGTAATATATTACATGGGCTACAGAAAGGTATAGAGCTGAGAACGGGTGATAAGTTTCATGAGGCAGAAAACGGGGCAATTGTTGCAGCCAAGTCTGTTGGTCACTGTCACCCTGTATTACCAGAATACATTGATTCTGAACAAATGTTATTAGATACCGAACCTGATATACAAAATCATATCAGTCTCTTTATTTAGATAAAGAAGGATATAATTTTGTATTGTTGGATAATGTTTTGAACATTTCCTATATCAAGAGTTGATCGGTTCAGGCACGTTATCTAAAAGTATTGATGTTCTAAATCAAACTACAGTTCTTAGTATATAGAATACACACAAGAGGAAGAATTCAGATATGAACAAATTCTTCTTGAGGTATTATAGACTAGGTCATATCAATGCGACCCGACTAGCTGAAGTTACATATAGATGCATATTTAAATTAGTTTGAATTTACATCTTCTGAAACTTGCCAGTCATGTCACGGAGATAAGATGACCACAGCTCTGTTTGTTGGAAACAGAGAAAAAGTTAGTGAACTCTTGGGATTGATACATGCTGATGTATGAAGGTCCCCTGTCTACACATGCCAAGACCGGTTCTTTGTACTTCATTACATTCTCTGATGATCTCTTAAGATTCAGACATATGTTCCTGTTGAAACACAAGTCCAAACTTTTTGAGATATTCACAGAATATAAGTTAGAAGTAGAGAACCAAAATACGGGTAAAAGTGTTATGTCCTTTGATGTGATCAAGGAGGAGAATACTTGAGCACGGAATTCCTGGATTATTCAAAAGGAGAATGAGATTCTCTCTCAGCATTACTCCTCCGTATACACCATAGCACGATGGTATATCGGGACGGAGCAATCACACCCTATGTGATATGGTGTGCTCTATGATGAGTACTACTGAGTTTCCTATTTCCTTTTAGGGAGTTATGCACTTATGAAGTTGCATACCTATTGAATTGGGTTCCGATCAAATCAGTTGCCTACCACTTCATATATGATATGGAATGGGAAGGGCCCATCTCTTAAGTTAGTTAAGATTTGGGGTTGTCCAGCCTATGTCTAAAAGCATAATCCGGACAAGCTCGAGGCAAAGTCAGTTCTGTGGAAGTTTGTTGGATATCCCAAGCATATGCAAGGGAATATCTTCTACCTAACCGAGGAACAAAAATGTTTTGTTTCTCAGCATGCCACCTTTGTGAAAGGGAATTTCTTGTGAAGAAATTATTGGTTATGAGGTAGAACTGGAAACAGTTCCAGCTATACAAACTGCAGCTGATGATTTGGAAGAACCAAAGGATTCAATAGAAACCAACGAACCTCAGCCTCTCCGTCGATCTAGCAGGGTTCATCACCCACCTGAGAGATACTTTGGTTTCTCTATGACAGTGGGAGCGAGGATTGCATCATGAGATGATGACCCAACTAGTTTCGGACGGGCCATCAGGAGTAGGACTCTCTAAGAATGGCTGGATGTTTAGCGATCTGAGATGGAATCCTTATACACCAACAAAGTATGGACTTTGGTTGCTTTATCTGAAGGGTTAAATCCCCATCAGGAGCAAGTATATCTTGAGAAGATTACTTGGTGTACATGGAAAAGTTGAGACTTTCAAAGCTAGACTTGTTAAAAGTTTGCATCATTAACCAGGTATGGATTATGATGAAACCTTTTCTAAGTAGTTATGCTTAAGTCCATCCAGATCCTACTTGCCACGGCTACATACCATGACTACGATATCTGGCGGTTGGGTGTCATGACTGCTTTTCTAAATAAAGATTTAGAAGACAGCGTCTATAAGTACACAGCCAGAGGGTTTCGTAGACAGTGGGAGCAGCGGAAACGTATGCAAGATGTTTTATGTGATAAAGCAGGAATCGCGGAGTTGGAACATCTGTTTTGATGTGTTAGTCAAAGAGTTTGACATCATCAAAATGGTAGATGAACCTTGTATATACAAAAAGGTAGTAGGGAGTATACTGGTGATCCTCGTAGAGTACGTGGATGACATACTCTTGATGGGGAAGGAGTTTCCTATGCTACGCTCGGTCAATCTCCGCTTATCACAAGGATTCTCCATATAGGATCAAAGTGATACCTACTAAATCCTGGGTTTTGGATCTATGAGATAGATCTAATTGGATATTAGGATACTCACTAGATGTAGTGAGTTGGTATCAATCGATCCTGGGGAGAATCACTGGAAAGGTTCCAGGGTGATAAAGACGACTGAATGTCAGTCGCAGGCATTGTCTTTATCCTCAGCGAAGGGACGGTATGTTGGAAGAGTTCCAATCTAGATACCGTGGCATACTAGACGATAAAGGCTGGACACATCGCTACCAAAGATGCTACCAAAGAGGCAGTCTGGGTGTATATTAGTTCATGAGATGAACTTCGTTCCTCCCATTGTGTGACAATGGAGTTGTGGCTTATGCCAAGGAACGCCTGTCCCATCAGTGATCCAGACATATTCTAAGGCAGTGTCACCTGATCGTTGAGATGATTGATCTCCAGGGGATCGAGGTTAGGAGAGCAGACTCGGAGGAAGACACGGCGGAACCACTCACGAAAGGCCTTTTCCTAGAGAGAGAATATTATGGGATGGTTGAGTATGAGATACTACAACCACTGCTATCAGATGGCCCTAGTGCAAGTTGGAGATTGTTAGTTATATGTATGCCCTAGAGGCCATTGCTATACATAAGATGTATATTGTAGTGGATGCTTGGACATATATAGGGATGACTTTCTTGCTCGATATGATAGTATGCTATCTGATTACTCTTTACCTTAACGTATACACTGATTGTCTCTCTGTTACATGTTGGTAAAGCCCTTAGGATGTGTACTTGACTAACTGGACTATGATGCGGATCATACTAGTGTGGACGTGGTAGTCCATAAGTACATCCTTCAAAGTCCCTAGTCGTGGGTGTATCGAGACGGGGCATCGATATACCAGAGTAGACTAGCGTATACCTTCTCGACCTATACAGATGGGCGATGGATGATCCCATATCCATTGGTGTTTGACATCAGAGATGATATACGGGTGCTCAGTAGAGACTAGGTACACTGGACGGACTCGCCGAGAACTCCCATATGGTATTATACCTTACGTCAGATGGCAGTTCTCTGGTGACACTGGTACAGGTTAGTCTATAGACCCGAGATCGTCATAGAGTCTTGTGTGATTCCCACTGTGCTTTGATTTCCATCATACCACGTCCAAGAGGGCGTGCAAAAAGGTGGCTTTTGGGTACAGTCCCGAATCACATGGAGGCAATGAGCGATAGGAGGGGTTTCTTCTCTCCCGGTATAGGGAGTTGATGTTGCGCAGTGTTCGATTGGCTATAACAGGAAGTCCTTGGCCAAGGCAGCTTTAGGGATTTACTAGTAAGTGTTACCAGTAGTTTCTTGACCCGTTATGAGCCTCATATCGACACGACTTATCGAGTTATTGGGGTCTGACGTTTACCACCCCTAGACGAGATATGCGACATATCAGACGAACAGACCGGGCTGTACGGTAGTGTTACTCGTTGGATTCACTGGAGTGTGAGAGGGCTTGCTTGTTGATCTTCTGATCGCTCAATACCCGGATGGCCGTTACGTTTAGCAGACCGCTTGCGGCTTGTGGGTGTTTGATATGATCATCACCTGTTGCCAGCGTATTGACGAGTCTTTAGAGTCCTACACAGGGGTTTCCTGGCTCAAGCGAAACGAAATAGGAGCGCATATGAGATATGTGCGGGACCGAGAATAATACAAGTATGTGATATTGTATTCTATTCTCGCGATTTATGACATTGATCGGTTGTATGCGATATAGCCGGGTTATCGGATCAAGTGTTGATTCGATAAGTTGTTACTATTGATATTAGTCGGTTATATGCGATATGACCGGATCGTTGAATCAAGTGTTGATTTAATAATTTAATGTATAATTATATATTTGATATATTACTTTACATTAACTAGTATTGGTTCACTTAAGATTGATTTTCTCACTTGAAAGTGTACATTGTTTATATGTGATATATGCAAGTGTACATGTTTGTATCATGCTTGATGATACAAACAAGTTGTGTGTATGAGACTTGAACCAACTCAAGGTTAAATTAGGGTTTACTATTTTCCTAGCAAATAACAAAAGAATTGAGACTTTGGTCAAAGTTATCAAGCTTCATGAAGCTTGATAAGCATTGACAAAGTCAACCCTTTTGTCATTTGTGTAGGATATTAGTTAACCCAACCCTTAACCTAATGGTTTGGTTAAATCTCTACATGAGTTAAGCATGAGGGCTTAACTCAACCATGGTGCCATCATATATTGGATAAGTTTCATTTTGGAAATGATTCACATGATTCTTTCTTCTTCTTCATCTTCATCAAGCTTGAAAAAGCTTGCTAGCTCCAATGGCATCATGAGAAAAAGAGTGAGAAATCCAATTCTAAAGTGAACCCACTTCCTATTTCTTCATCCTCTACCACTTGCCATGTAGTATAGGGTGTTCTCTTCACAAAGTTTTCGACCGAGTGAAGGAATAGCTTGAGTTTGAGTCTCCCCGACGTAGATCATCTTCGGCCTCGATGTCAATGACCTAGCCCGATCATTTCTCCGACAAAACCATTTCTAGAGTCTGGGATCCGATGATCGCAGCGGAGGGACGTCAACACGGACCTAAAGAAGTGGTGGACCGGATCTACAAAGGTTGTAATCCCTTTCACTTAGTAGCAAAGTCGTTTGCTTGCTTGCTTTTCGCCTTAACATCTAGTTAACGATCTAGTTTAGGGTTTCTCGGCACCGGAAATTTTTTGTTTGGCATGGTTGATGCCTTATGGAACCTCCTTAGTGTGCCTAGTAACCCTACAGTGTTGCGGTAGTTTGGCCTCCGTCAAGGCGTAGTGTACGATTGCAGATTAGTACTTATCTATAGCATGAGATGCGATTGGATTAGGGTATTCGTACGGCGTTGTTTGGCCTCCGTCAAGGGTCGTGCGGGTGGGTCTGATTCAATCAGGAAATGACGGGTTGAACTTGACTAGCGCCCTATAGGTAGTTTGGCCTCCGTCAAGGTCATAGGACGCTAGGGGTAAAAACTATTATCGGGAATTTCAAGTGTTCAAATTTGCAATGAGATTGCATACCTTCTATGAGATAGTTGGATCCTGATACCCAGTGTGAGTAAGAGTTACTCCTGGAAGAATTTTACACATAACAATTAGCCAATCAAGTAGGTGTATAGAAAGGTGTTAACGGGGTTATGCCTCTAGGAAAACGAGGTTTATTTTAATTAGGTCCATACGAAGGCACGGGGAACCTCCCTCAAAGTACCAACACTGGCCTGGCCGAAAGATTGGCGAACTTGTAAGGTGTAATTAATCCCGGCTAATCTTACCTTTTAGGGTTTGAAGGAAGATTTGATGAAAACAATGGGAGCCATCCTGATTAGATAAGATAATAACCAATCTAATCTTGCAAGTGCGTACGCTAAAGTGTTTTCTTCTCTCTCTCTCCCCAGGTAGCGACCATATCAGGCCTTAATCAAGATAATAATATGGATGTATTGACCAAACCCGCTTATTATACTGAGCAGGGGAACGTTGATTCCGTTCTTTCTTATAATTGTTATAAGATAGAGCAGGAAAGAGGGAAATATCTGGATTCCCACGCCACTCAAACGAAGAACAATCATATTGATGCATCTTCTTCGGGTGTGTTTGTTATCGAGAACTGTTTCTCGGTTCACTCTACGTCCTGGGTATTAGATACCGGATCGGGATCCCACATATGTAATATGTTACATGGGCTACGGAAAGGTAGGGAACTGGGAGAGGGTGATCATTCCATAAGAGTAGGGAATGGTGCAAATGTTGCAGCCAAAGCAGTTGGCGAATATCACCTTGTATTAACAAATGGTAATACAATGATCCTGAACGAATGCTATTACATTCCGACCCTGATATGCAATCTTATATCAGTTTCTTTATTAAGTAAAGAAGGATATAATTTTGTAGTACAGGATAATGTTATGAACATCTTCCTGAATCAAAAGTTGATTGGACCAGGCTCGTTAAATAATGGCATATATGTTCTGAATCAAACCACGGTTCTTAATGTACAAAACACACACAAGAGGAAGAGTTCAGAAATGAACGAATTATGGCATTGTAGACTGGGTCATATCAATGCGACACGACTAGCTAAGTTACATAAGGATGGATATTTGAATCCATTCGAATTTTCGTCTTATGACAATTTCCAGTCATGTCTCAAAGGAAAAATGATCAAAACTCCATTTAGTGGACACGGAGAAAGAGTTACTGAACTCTTGGGACTGATACATAGTGATGAATGCGGTCCCATGTCTACACATGCCAGGAATGGTTCCTCGTACTTCATTACATTCACTGACGATCTTTCAAGATTCGGACATATGTTCCTGTTAAAACACAAGTCTGAAGCATTTGAGAAATTCAAAGAATATAAGCACGAAATGGAGAACCAAATGGGTAAAAGTATTAAGATCCTTCGATCTGATCGAGGAGGAGAATACTTGAGCAGTGAGTTCCTGGACTATCTAAAAGAGAATGAGATTCTCCCTCAGCTTACTTCTCTGTATAAACTACAGCACAATGGTAAATCGAAACGTACGAATCGCACCCTATTATATATGGTGCGCTCAATGATGAGCACCGCTGAGTTGCCTATTTCCTTTTGGGGTCATGCGCTGGAGACAGCAGTATACCTATTGAATAGAGTTCCAACCAAATCAGTGCCTACCACTCCATATAAGATATGGAATGGGAAGAGGCAATGTCTTGATTTTATTCAGATATGGGGTTGTCCGGCCTATATGAAAACACAAAATCCAGACAAGCTCGAGGCAAGATCTGTTCTGTGCAACTTTATTGGATATCCCAAACATTCACGAGGGTATATCTTCTACCACTCCGAGGAACAAAAGGTGTTTGTTTCTCGACATGCCACCTTTTTAGAAAAAGGTTTTCTTATGAAAGAAATTAGTGGCAATGAGGTAGAACTGGAAGAAGTTCCAGCTACACAAATTGCAACAGAAGATTTGGTGGAACCAAAGGATTCAATAGTTCCCGACGAATCTCAAGCTCTCCGCCGATCTAGAAGGGTTCCTCATCCACATGAGAGATACTACGGTTTTCTCAATGATGGTAAGAGAGAGGATTGCATCATGGAAGATGCTGACCCGACTAGCTTCGAGCAGGCCAACACGAGTGGGGACTCTGTGAAATGGCTAGATGCAATGCGATCTGAGATGGAATCCATGTACACCAACAAAGTATGGACTTTGGAAGTTAGGGGAGGTTTACGAACACATTAAAACATTACAGATAAAAACCCGATTAGCAATTAGTTTAGAACATTGATCGACTACCTTTATCCGTGTCTACCTCAAAAGCAAACATGCACTGAAGTAACCTGGGTAGAAACAGAGCATGCAGGAAACTAAAACACCAGAAAACATGAATAACAGAGCAAATCCGAGTCAACTCGGAGTTGACTCGGCGGCGGATCCGCGGCACAAGCACTCTATTGTCGCGGATCCGCGGCCATAAAACCGAGTTGGAACTTCGTATTTTCCCAGTATTCTTATATTTCCCTGCTGTGAATTTTAAGGCATATCAAATAGTTTTTTAGACATGTTTAAAATTAACAGAAACTTGGGATTTCCGGGGTTTCGTTTTCGCGTTTTCCGTCGATCGAACTTCTAATTAGTTGCTAACAAGCTAATAATTGTTTAGTTGGCTCTGATACCACTGTAAGTCCATGTCACGCACCCCACGAACTTGCGGGAAGGCGGAATATATGAAAAACGATTATCAAAGCTTCGTAATACGGACTTGAGCGCATGAATCGTATCTAAACCGTTACTAGCAAACTACAAAAGGTTTAACTACTCGAATTCGAAGTTATACCTCACGTTACTTGTCCTTCGGGTCTTCATCACGGTCCTCCACTCCTCGTAGGCTCCTTGGAACATCGGCACCTTAACGGCCTCCTCGAATCAAAGATGATCCACCTAAGAGCTCCTACTACAAGCTTGATCTCTAACTTGAGATAACTAGATTGCTCAAAGTGCTAATCTAAGCTACCTAGGGGATATAGAGTGAGGTTATGGATGTATTAGTCTAGCTAATCCTTGATCTCAACACATGAGAGGTTAGGGTTAGGGTTTCAAGAATGAGAGAGCTTAAGGAGAGAGAAGGTGATGATGAGAATGATATTGAAAAATGAACTCATTAGAATATATCAACCATAACAATTTATCAAATAAATAATATATATGATTAATCATCATGGTTGATGCATTCACCTTGTGTGATTCATCTCATGAGTCATTAGCTTCATAAATGAAGCATTAACTCCATGGATGAATCATACAAATGAGTCATTAAGCAATAAATGCTTATGCCACCTTAACCCCCAAGTCACCATGCTTCTAGAAGCTTCCCGGAAAATTACGAGAACGCCGCTCCAATCCGTGAAAACACGGAAAACTTTAGACTGTATAAATCCAATAACCTGATACTAGAATCTGGCTTAAACCAAAGCCGACTAGTAAAAACTGTCCGAACGTCATACGTGCGTTTAAACACGTATGCGTCCAAACCCTTGTCGTAAAACCATACGACCTCTATATTGTTTCGCCTGGAGCAGGGAAACTCTCTGTGTGGGATTCTAAAGACTCGACACTACGCTGGCAGTGGGTTTAACTACAGACCGCAAGCGGCACTAGCTGTATGTAACGTTCCCCAGGTAGATGTCGATAAGAAGGCCGATGAGGAAAACCATCCGAACTCCTACTGAGCCTGATGTGACAATCTCCGTACAGTCCGGTCTGTTCGTCTAAGACTATCGCATATCGAACCTAGGGGGCGGCAAGCGTCAGTCCCCTAATAGCGATATAAGTCGTGTCGGAGCGTAGCCCATTACACCCTGAGAAACTACTGGAACCTACCAGTAAATCTCGCTTTCCCTGGCCAGGGACTTTGCGTAATGGCTCTCTGACACAGCGCGATATCAACTCCTAATACCAGGAGAGACGGATCCTGTCTAACCGCCACTGCCTCCAAGTGCTCGGGACTGCACCCAACTGCTACCTGTTTGCACGACTCCTTTGAGCCGTGGTAGGGTAGCAATCTAAGAACAGTAGGACACGCTCGAGGCGAAGTAGCAGTGTCAAGTCTGAGGACTATGCTGTACTCATGTCACCTGGGAACTGTTAACTGATTACGGGTATAATACCAACCAATCAGTTCCCCTGTGAGTCCTGTCCGGTGTACCCGTAACCTAACGAGAACCTGTATACTATCTCCAGTACGACGTACTGATGGCTATGGGATAGACCATCTCCCCAACTGGGATGAGAAGCGTACACACTTAGTCTACTCCGAAATATCGTTGCCCAATCTCGATAATCCAACGACCAGGGACCTGTATAGGATGTTGCTTACAGACTACCCAGCCCCCACTAGTATGACTGCCATCACAATGCTGGTAATCAAGTAAAAATCCTATGGGCTCTACTAATATGTATAAGTGATACGTTACAAGAAACATATGCACATATTAAAGTAGACACAAACCAAGTAGCATACTACGATTTTTAGCAAGACTGTATATACAACTGTGAATATCCCAAGCTTCCATTAAGTAATATACATACAAGTATGATACAATAATGGTCCCTAGGGCATATACACTAACAATCTCCCACTTGTACTAGGGCCATGAGATGGCATATCATAGACCTATCATCTCGAATAGCCTCTCGAACTGCGTCTGAGGAAGGGCCTTTGTGAATGGATCAGCAATGTTATTCTCCGTCTCTACTCTCTTCACCTCGATCTCTCGGCGATCTACGATCTCCCTGATCAGGTGATACCGTCTTAAGATATGTCTGGACTTCTGATGGGACCTGGGTTCCTTCGCTAAAGCTATAGCGCCGTTGTTGTCACAATACAGAGGTATTGGATCAACACTGGTAGGAACCACCTGAAGTTCTGTGAGGAACTTCTTCATCCAGACAGCTTCTTTTGCGGCATCGCAAGCAGCTATGTACTCCGCTTCAATCGTTGAGTCAGCAACGGTCTCCTGTTTGGAACTCTTCCAACAGACCGCCCCTCCATTGAGGGTAAAGACATAACCCGACATGGATTTGGAGTCATCCTTGTCACTCTGGAAGTCGGAGTCGGCAAAGGCCTCCATCTGGAGGTCTTTTCTGCCATACACCAAGAACATCTCCTTAGTCCTCCTCACGTACTTGAGAATATTCTTTACTGCTATCCAGTGCTTCTCCCCTGGGTTTGCCTGATACCGGCTTACAACGCTCAATGCGTATGCTACATCATGTCTGGTACATAACATCGCATACATTATAGAGCCTACCGCAGAAGCGTAAGGTATAATCAACATGCGATCCCTTTCCAAATCAGTCTTAGGAGACATCTCTTTGGAGAGGGTGATTCTGTGACAAGCCGGTAGGTTACCGCGCTTAGAATCATCCACACTGAATCTCTTCACTATGGTGTCTATATACCTGGACTGCGAAAGTCCCAACATCCTCTTTGATCTATCACGATAGATCCGGATCCCCAGAATGTAGGTGGCATCACCCAGGTCTTTCATAGAGAATTTATGTGACAAGAATCTTTTGACTGACTGTAACATAGTAATATCATTTCCTATTAGGAGAATGTCATCCACGTACATGATGAGGAATACTACAGCTCTCCCTACAATCTTACTGTATATGCAAGGTTCATCTGGATTTTTGATAAAGTCGAATTCTTTGACAGCATCATCAAAACAGATGTTCCAACTCCGCGATGCCTGCTTTAGTCCATAAATGGACTTAAGCAACTTGCATACTTTACCGCTGCTCCCACTCTGAATGAATCCCTCTGGCTGATCCATATAGACGCTTTCTTCCAAATTACCATTTAGAAAAGCCGTCTTTACGTCCATCTGCCAGATCTCATAATCGTGGAAGGCAGCAATAGCAAGAAAAACCCTAATAGATTTGAGAATAGCCACTGGAGAAAAGGTTTCGTCATAGTCCAAACCAGTTCTTTGACGGAAACCCTTTGCAACAAGTCTAGCCTTATAGGTTTCAAACTGTCTATCTACACCAATCTTCTTTTGGAAGATCCATTTGCATCCTACGGGTTTTACCCCATCTGGAGCAATGTCCAAAGTCCATACTTTGTTAGTGTACATGGACTCCATTTCGGTCCGCATTGCATCCAGCCATTTTACTGAGTCACCGCTCTGAATGGCTTGCTGGAAGCTCGTAGGCTCATCATAGTCAATAGTGCAATCCTCTCTATTCCCGTCTATGAGAAAACCGTAGTATCTCTCGGGCGGATGAGACTGCCTTCTACTCCTTCGGAGTGGCGTCGGGATGTCCCTTTCTTATGAAACCTCTGGTTCTTCCAAGCTTTCAGTAATAGCTTGTGGTTCTGGAATTTCTTCCAGTTCTACTATGCTCCCATTTGTTCCTTTTTCTAAAAACTGATGTTCCAGAAAGTGGGCATGACGAGAAACAAAAACCTTTTGTTCCTCTGCGTAATAGAAATAATATCCTTTGCAATTCTTTAGATATCCCACAAACTTACACTATACTGATCGTGCCTCGAGCTTGTCCACATGCTGCTTTTTTACAAAAGATGGACATCCCCATGTCTTAAAATGTTTTAGACTGGGTTTGGTCCCACTCCACATCTGATATGGTGTGGTAGGCACAGTCTTGGTGGGAACTTGGTTCAAAAGATATGCAGCTAATTCTAGTGCATATCCCCAGAATGATCGCGGTAACTCAGCGTTACTCATCATGGAACGAACCATATCTAATAGGGTTCGATTCCTCCTTTCTGATACACCGTTGTGCTGTGGTGTGTATGGAGGAGTAAGCTGAGAGAGAATTCCATTCTCTTTTAAGTAACCCAGGAACTCGGCACTTAAGTATTCACCACATCGATCAGATCTCAGTGTCTTTATACTCTTGCCTGTTTGTTTTTCTACTTCATTCTTGTAGTCTTGGAATTTCTCAAAGGCCTCGGATTTGTGCTTCATTAAGAAGACATATCCAAACCTAGAGAAATCATCCGTAAAAGTAATGAAGTAGGAATAACCACCTCGCACATGTGTAGACATTGGACCACACACGTCACTGTGTATGAGTCCCAAGAGCTCGCTTGCTCTTACTCCGTGTCCAGTGAACGGAGTCTTTGTCATCTTTCCTTTGAGACAAGATTCACAAATAGCATAAGATTGATATTCGAACGGATTCAAATATCCTTCTCTATGTAACTTAGTCAACCTTCTCTCATTGATGTGACCAAGTCTACAATGCCATAAGAAAGCCTGATTTATTTCTGGAGACTTTCTTTTAAGTGTGTTCTGGACATTGAAAACCTGAGCTTGACTCAATACGTATATACCATTATCTAATGTACCAAACCCAATCAGAACTTGATTTAGGTGGATGTTAACTACATCGCTTACGAATGTAAAATCATATCCCTCTCTTGAAAGTGAGGACACTGATATGATATTACAAGTCATACTAGGTACATACAGACAGTTACGTAGAATCAATATCTGCCCACTTGTCAAACCTAGGTGATATTCTCCCACGGATTCAGCGTCCACGCTCATTCCGTTTGCAACTCTGAGAGACAAATCACCTACCTTCATAAATCTACGGTTTCTCAATGCATGTAATGAATTACAGATATGAGATCCTGCTCCGGTATCGAGTACCCAGGAAGTAGAGTTAATTGACAAACAGTTCTCAATAACAAATACACTTGAGGCTAAAGCCACAACATGCTTCGTATCCTGGCTACTAGCTTCTAAAGCCCTGCAATCTTTCTGCTAATGCCCAATCCCATAACAATAGGAACGTCCCTCTTTTACTGCATTCAGTCCCGAAACTTTTGCCCTTCTCTTTCCTTCTACTTCCCTGGTTTCCTTCAGGGTAGAAGGTAGAGACTGTAGAATCAAGTCAGTATCTGACCTGTTTCCCAACGTGGTCTTCAGGTCCTGGAGCTCATCAATATAGCTAGTTATTGTAAGGACGTTGTCCCCTACAGATGACCCGACAGCCAACCTCGCTTGAATTAATTCGGTTGAGGTCTCATATCTTGCGATATGAGACTGCTCTCCATATAAATCTTTATTATGGAGAAAGATGGAAATTGAGTCCATCTTCTCGTGCTGCTTCTGGTATACACCATCAACTGAAGCTAACACGAGGCATTTGGCTTTTGCTTTATTCTTTTCCCTTGTCTGGCGGATATCCATATCCGTGACGGTGGAAACTGGACCTGGGACGGCGGGATCTTGAGTAGTAATAGGGTGGTCCATCTTGTCATAGGCAATGGACATCTGGACAGACCTTTGCCAGTCATATAAGTCAGATTCAGTCAATTTGTTATCTAGATGTAACCTATGTGTGGTCACAAGGTCGCTGCAATCTAAGAGAGAGAAGAAAATACTATTAGCATGATGCTCTTGTAAGTTTAGATTGGTTTTTAATTTATCTAAACAGGATGGCTCCCACTGTTTCTCGAATCCCTCCTCAAACCATAAAAGAAGAATTAGCCAGGACTATTCTCACCGTACAATTCTTGCTTAACCGTTCAGCCAGGTCAGTGTCGATACTTAGAGGGAGGTTTTCCAACGCTTTAGCGAAGTTCCTTAATTAAATAACCTCTTTTCTCTTGGGGCGTAGCCCCACTGACACCTTTCTAGGCACCTACTTGGTTTATAGCATTGATCGTTAAATGACGAATCTCCTGATAAGTAGTATATACTCACAGTAGGATCAGGATCCAAAATATCATCATATGATAATGTTGAAGGAATCCTACCAACATTCATCAAACTCCAAAATGGTATGCTCTCACTGCAAATTTCAGTTTCTTTAGAAATTCCCGATATAAATTTGTCCCATGCTCTTATAACCTTAACTAAGGGCCAAAATGTCATAAGTCACATGTCAAGTTCTACCTATCATTATCCAGGTTAATTTGAACCCACCCGTATATACTCTTGACTAAGGGCCAAGAAAAGTAATACGATTGTCCCAAACCAACGCATCTATCTATGCAACAAATGAATACCCCAGCAGCTACCAAACACTATGCCTTGAATGTAGGGTTCCTAGGCACTCTTGTGAAGGTTCATAAGGCATCAAACATACTCGAATAAAATTTTAGACGTGCCGAACAACCCAAAGCCGGGATCTTAGCTAGATTATTAGGGTTTAACATGCAAGATGATAACTTTTATCTAAGTGTGAGGGATTACAACCTTTGTAGTCCGCTCCTTCACTTCACAAGCTCCGAGTAGAAGTCCTTTTTGCCGCGATCCACGATCTCCCGGACTCATGAGAGGCTCCACGACTCGAACGATCCATGCTAGCTCGAAGTATTCCAAATCTCCGATGATCTACCTCGAAATTGCAAAGACTCAAACTTTCTCACTCTAAAGAGATGAACACACTAATCTCATGGGCTAGATGAGATGAGGATGAGAGAGTAGTATTTTTGCTTTCTTTTTAAATCATTTTCTCATATTTATTCATCACATAAAGAAAATCTAGTAAGCTTTCTTCAAGAGAGAGAAGAAGATGATAATTGAAAATGAATAATAAGATTAATCCTTTTGTGATGAATAGAAAGAAGACTATATGATTGATTTATAAACCATGGTCAAGGATGAGTGGCTAGGATTTAGTAGAGAATAAACTAGAGTTAGGGTTTGGTTGGGTTAAGAATGTGTCATCCTAAAATATCTTAAGAATGACAAAAGAAAAAGCTTCTAGAAGGTGCATGAAGCAACTAACCCAAATCAAACCCTAACCTCAATTTATCATCCTTAAACATGTTTAACAATTAATCATATCATGTCACAATAATATATATCACATATATATTATATATTTGCAACAAAGGAAAATAATACAATTAACATATATCGCATATATATCAATGTATCATCCACTGAGAAAATGAAATAATAAAGTGAGCCAATATTAGATAATGTAATAATATATCATATATATTATACATTAAATCATCGAATCAACACTTGATCCGACGATTCGGCTATATCGAATATTACCGACTAATATATCATGTACCGATTCATCGAATCAACACTTGATCCGATGACCCGGTTCATTTCTAAATATCGCGAGAATATAATACGGTATCCCATATCGCATTATTCTCGCTCCTGCGCATATCACATATGTGCCACTACTCCGTTTCGCCTGAGCCAAGAAACCTCTGTGTAGGACTCTAAAGAATCGTCAATACGCCGGTAGCAGGTGATGATCATATCAAACACCCACAAGCTGCAAGCGGTCAGCTAAACGTAACAGCCACCCAGGTATTGAGCGATCAGAAGATCAACAAGCTAGCCTGTGCGTTCTCCTGTGAATCCAACCAGTAACACTCCCGTACAGTCCGGTCTGTTCGTCTGATATGTCGCATATCAAGTCTAGGGGTGGTATACGTCAGACCCCAGTAACCGATAAGTCGTGTCGATGTGTGGCTCATAACGGGTCGAGAAACTACTAGTAACACTTACCAGTAAATCTCTATATCAGCCCTGGCCAGGGACTTCCAGTTATAGCCAATCGAACACAGCACAACATCAGCTCCCTATACCGGTAGAGACGAATCCCCTCCTATCGCTCATTGCCTCCATGTGATTCGGGACTGTACCCAAAAGCCACCGTTTTGCATGCCCACTTGGACGTGGTATGGTGGAAATCAAAACACAGTGGGAATCACACAAGACTCCATGACGATCTCGGGTCTACAGACTACCCTGTACCAGTGTCACCGGAGAACTGCCATCTGACGTGTGGTATATCACCATCTGGGAGTTCTCGGCGAGTCCGTCCAGTGTACCCAGTCTCCACTGAGCACCCATACACCATCTTTAATGTCCAACACCAATGGATATGGGATCATCCATCGCCCATCATATGGGTCAAGATGCGTATACGCTAGTCTACCCTGGTGTATCGATGCCCTGTCTCGATATACCCTCGACTAGGAACAGTTATAGGATATACTCATCTACTACCGTGGCCCCACTAGTATGATCTCATCATAGTCCCAGTAGTCGAGTACAGATCCTAAGGGCTTTATCAACATGTGAGAGTAAAACAGTAAACCAATACAAGTCAACATGTTAAGATAAAGTGAAACCAAATAGCATACTATCATGACGAGCAAGAAAGTCATCTCTATATATATCCAAGCATCCATTATAATATACATCATATGTACAACAATGGCCTCTAGGGCATATACATAACTAACAATCTCCCACTTGCACTAAGGCCAGCTTCTGTAGTATCTCATACCTAGCATCCCGAATAATCTCTCAAACTGTATCTGGGGAATAGCCTTCGTGAATGGATCCGCAGTGTTGTCCTTCGTATCTACTCTCCTGACCTCGATCTCCCGGTGATCAACTATCTCCCTGATCAGGTGATACCGCCTCAGAATATGTCTGGACTTTTGATGGGATCTGGGTTCCTTGGCCAAAGCCACAGCTCCATTGTTATCGCAATACAGAGGTATTGGATGCTCAATGGATGGAACCACACCAAGTTCACTAATGAACTTCTTTATCCAGACAGCCTCTTTGGCAGCATCGTTGGCAGCGATGTATTCAGCCTCCATCGTCGAGTCTGCAACGGTATCCTGTTTGGAACTCTTCCAACATACCGCCCCTCCATTGAGGGTAAAGACAAAACCCGAATGCGACTTAGAGTCGTCCTTATCACTTTGGAAGCTGGAATCGGTAAAGGACTCCACCTGGAGTTCTCCGTTACCATACACCAAGAACATCTCCTTAGTCCTTCGCAAGTACTTGAGAATGTTCTTCACAGCCGTCCAGTGACTCTCTCTAGGATCTGCTTGATACCGACTCACTACACTTAGTGAGTATGCTACATCGGGTCTGGTACATAGCATCGCATACATGATAGAGCCTACTGCCGAAGCATAGGGTATCCCTTGCATGCGAGCTCTCTCCAAATCAGTCTTGGGAGACATCTCTTTGGAGAGAGTGAGTCCAGAGATCGTGGGTTGGTTCCCACGCTTGGATTCTTCCATACTAAACCTCTTTAGTATGGTGTCAATGTACCTGGATTGGGACAATCCCAGTATCCGTTTAGATCTATCTCTATAGATCATGATTCCCAATACGCAGGAGGCATCACCTAGATCTTTCATTGAGAATCTCTGTGATAAGAAGAGCTTGACTGATTGCAGCATAGGAATATCATTTCCTATCAAGAGTATGTCATCCACGTACAATACGAGGAAGACAACCTTACCCTCTGCTACCTTCTTATAGATACAAGGTTCATCTATATTTTTGATGAAGTCAAACTCTTTGACTACAACATCAAAACAGATGTTCCAACTCCGCGATGCTTGCTTTAACCCATAAATGGATTTAAGCAGCTTGCACACCTTTCCGCTGCTCCCACTATCTACGAAGCCCTCTGGCTGAGTCATGTACACGCTCTCTTTTAAATCACCGTTTAGAAAGGCAGTCTTAACATCCATTTGCCAGATTTCGTAGTCATGGTATGCAGCAATGGCAAGTAAGATCCGGATGGACTTAAGCATAGCCACTGGAGAAAAGGTTTCGTCATAGTCCACACCTAGTCGTTGACGAAAACCCTTTGCTACAAGTCTAGCTTTGAAAGTCTCAACTTTTCCATCTACACCAAATTTCTTTTTAAAAATCCACTTGCTCCCAATGGGTTTTACCCCTTCAGGAGCATTTTCCAAAAACCATACTTTATTGGTGTACATGGATTCCATCTCAGATCGCATTGCATCCAGCCATTTCACAGAGTCACCACTCGTGATGGCCTGCTCGAAACTAGTAGGGTCATCATCATCCATGATGCAATCCTCGCTACCACCATCAATGAGAAAACCGTAGTATCTCTCAGGTGGACGAGAAACCCTACTAGATCGGCGGAGAGGCTGAGGTTCGTCGGGTACTACTGAATCCTCTGGTTCTACTAAATCTTCAGTTGTAGTCTGTGGTGCTGGAACCTCTTCCAGCTCTACCTCTTTGCCACTAATTTCTTTTTCAAGAAATTCCTTTTCTAAAAAGGTGGCATGTTGAGCAACAAAAACCTTTTGTTGTTCACTGTGGTAAAATAGATATCCATACGAATTGCTTGGATATCCTACAAACTTACAAAGAACTGATCGTGCCTCGAGTTTGTCCGGATTTTGCTTTTTAACATAGGCCGAACAACCCCATATCTTAACTCTTTTAAGAGATGGTCTCTTCCCATTCCATATCTCATATGGAGTGGTAGGCACTGATTTAGTTGGAACTCTATTCAATAGGTATATGGCTGTCTCAAGCGCATACCCCCAAAAGGAAATAGGTAACTCAGCTGTACTCATCATAGAGCATACCATATCTAATAGGGTGCTATTCCTCCGCTCCGATACACCATTGTGCTGTGGTGTATAAGAAGGAGTAAGCTGAGAGAGAATCCCATTCTCTTTTAGATAATCTAGGAACTCACCGCTTAAGTATTCACCTCCTCGATCAGATCGAAGAATCTTAATACTTTTGCCCGTTTGGTTCTCTACTTCGTGCTTATATTCTCTGAATTTCTCAAAAGCTTCAGACTTGTGTTTCATCAGGAACACATATCCGAATCTTAAGAGATCGTCAGTGAATGTAATGAAGTAGGAAGAACCGTTCCTGGCATGCGTAGACATGGGACCGCATACATCACTATGTACCAGTCCTAAGAGTTCGGTAACTCTTTCTCCGTGTCCACTAAATGGAGCTTTGGTCATTTTTCCTTTGAGACATGAATGGCAAGTATCATAAGATGATAATTTGAACGGATTCAAATAACCATCCTTATGTAACTTAGCCAGTCGTGTCGCATTGATATGACCAAGTCTACAATGCCACAAGTAGGATTCGTTCATATCTGAACTTTTCCTCTTGTGTGTGTTTTGTATATTCAGGACTGTATTCTGATTTAGAATGAATATGCCATTTTGTAACGAGCCTGATGCAATCAACTTTTGATCTAGGAATATATTCATAACATTATCCTGTACTACAAAATTATATCCTTCTTTACTCAATAAAGAAACTGATATAATGTTGCACATCATGTTCGGTATATAATAGCACTCATTTAGAATCAGTGTATTACGACTCGGCAATACTAGGTGATATTCGCCAACTGCTTTGGCTACAATACTTGCACCGTTCCCTACTTGAACGGAATGATCACCTTTTCCCAGTTCTCTACCTTTCCGTAGCCCATGTAACTGTTTACATATGTGGGATCCTGATCCGGTATCTAATACCCAGGACGTAGGGTGAACTGAGAAACAGTTCTCAATAACTAACACACCCGATGAAGATGCATCAACATGCATGTTCTTTTGGGCGGCGTGAGAATCCAGATATTCTTCTATTTCCTGTTCAGTCTTATAACTCTTATAAGAAAGAACGGGTCTAACGTTCCCTTGCTCAGTATAATAATTGGGTTCAGTCAATACATCCATTTTATTATCTTGATTATGGCATGACATGGTCGCTACCTGGAGAGAGAGAGAAGAAAACACTTTAGCGTATGCTCTTGCAAGATTAGATTGGTTATTATCTTATCTAATCAGGATGTCTCCCACTGTTTTTATCAAATCTACCTTAAAACCCTAAAAGGTAAGATTAGCCGGGATTAATTACACCCTACAATTTCATCAATCTTTCAGCCAGATCAGTGTCGGTACTTTGAGGGAGGTTCCCCGTGCTTTCGCACGGACCTAATTAAAGTAAACCTCGTTTTCCCAGAGGCGTAACCCCGTTAACACTTTTCTAGACACCTACTTGATCGGCTAATTGTCCTATGTAAAACTCTCCCAGGAGTAACTCTTACTCGCAGTGGATATCGGGATCCAACTATCTCATAGGAGGTATGCAATCTCATTGCAAATTTCAACACTTGAAATTCCCGATAAAGCTTTTACCCCTAGCAACTTATGACCTTGGCTAAGGTCAACAAATCATAAGCGCTAGTCAAGTTTAACCCGTCATTTCTTTATTGAATTAAACCCACCCGTACGACCCTTGGCTAAGGTCAACAAAGTCGCACGACTACCCTAACTCAATCACATCTCATGTTTTAGCAGATAAATACTAATTAGCTACCGTACACCACGCCTTGGCTAAGGTCAACAAACGCAGCACGAATACTAACTAGTCTCTATCTGAAATGACGGAGGGCTACACAGGTTTTTCAGAAAACCCTGAGCGTAATGAACTTGATATCGTCGTAGAATCATGTAGTTTTTGAAAAGGAGTGTTTTTGAGGCTTTTCTTAGTTTCGCTAAAGGGGTCACTCCCGGTGAAGGGATCGTCGGCCCTTTCCTCATCGAATAAGGTGCAGGATATATCATATATACCGCTGTGCAAAGCAAAACACTAAAAGCAATCAAAAGACAAACCGAGTTTTGTAGCATCTGCCAGTTTTGCTAAAGGAGTCACTCCCGGTGAAGGGATCTCGGTCCTTTCCTCATCGAATAAGGTGCAGGACATATCATATATATCACTATGCGAAGCAAAACTGTAGCTACCCTTTTTATAAGTTTTTGATTCTACAACATCTTTAGGTTTCCTTTCTTTTTATTAATCTCATTAATAAAATCCCATCAGCTTATGCTTCCTAAGCATCACAGAAGAAACGAAAGCAGTAATATTTATATATCAGCATATATATATAGTATAAGCATTCGTCTCAGGCAGTAATATGATCTCATCACAGAATATTGCGGCAGAAGAACATATATGAAATATTGGATATACTAGGACGTCCGTGTTTTCAATACGAGCCTGTATAAAACACGGATTCCACGGTCGCGACGAATAGCCAAACCCACATCCCAAGACCCCTACGAGAGCGGCAAGTAACACTGCCAATTCTAGGGTTAGAAGACCCGGTCTCGACTCCTCGAGATGGCCTCCCACTGGACCCTAGAACCCGGTTACTTGTGCTCCCTACCTTGGGTCTACCTAATGCGGAAAAGTAAATAATATACACTGGTGACAGCAACCGCAACCTGGAAGTGCCCCAAATAAAAGAATATTACATTACAAATGAATTTTACATGAATGAAAATAAAAACCCTCATCTCACATAAAACCCCCGGCTATTCTGAACGCGACGATCCAATATAACATATCACAGCAACACATAATATCACATATCATCAACGTAAGTAAATATGCGCATCCCAATTGTCGTTGACATATAGCAACGAAACCGGCGATATCACATATTACACTTACGGTCACAGAAAAGAAAGTGTAAAACTACAATATTTGGAATCCACAATCACTTTAGACATCGTAAATCCGAAATATCACAAACTTCGCATTTCATGCCTAACTCTATGAATTCCATATATTGTATCACATTCCAGATAAATAGACAGTATTAAACTTTCCGAACAGATAATCAAATACCCAAAGTTTCCCAAAGTGCTCAACTCTTGAGCGGAGTTCAAATAATCCCAGAATATGTCACAGTACCAGTGATCCAGCCGTAGAAGGGTCAAGCCAACGCCTCACATGTGGCACGCCGTACTGCCCCAAACCCGAAGGTTCAAAGGGCAGTTCAAGACGGTCACATAATCGAGTTAAGGTTTGTTATCTTCTAGAGGGTCCACCGCTTAACTTGTACAATTTTTCCGAAAGATTTAAACCCGATAAAATTTTCAACACTTGAAAGTTTGCCGTACCGGGAAACAGTGAGTTAATGATATCCGTTCAAATAGTTTAACAGTTTCTAAATATCCGGAAAGAAATACGAATTTAAATATTCCGATCGAATCTACGATTACAAAATAAACCCCAGATTTAAACAACACTGGAATCACTTTTAAAAATATCCAGAAGCATCAACAAGCACCTACGGATATTACCAGAAAAGCCACGTGTCGCCAATCGATGAATCCGCCGCGGAACCGCCGCGCAAGCAAGCTTGCGCCGCGGTTCCGCCGCCATTTGGTCGAATTGGGGGCTCGGGTTTTATGGTAATTCTTAGAATTCCCTACTAATTTTTTTACATATTTTTAATTCAGAAAAATCCCAAAATTTAAAAAATTTCCAGAGAGGGGTCTTATTTTGTCGTTTCGGGTTCGATCGGAGTTTTAACTTCGTAAACACATCGTCTAATGCTCTAGCTAGGCTCTGATACTACTGTAGGGTTCCTAGGCACTCTTGTGAAGGTTCATAAGGCATCAAACATGCTCAAATAAAATTTTAGACGTGCCGAACAACCCAAAGCCGGGATCTTAGCTAGATTATTAGGGTTTAACATGCAAGATGATAACTTTTATCTAAGTGTGAGGGATTACAACCTTTGTAGTCCGCTCCTTCACTTCACAAGCTCCGAGTAGAAGTCCCTTTGCCGCGATCCACGATCTCCCGGACTCATGAGAGGCTCCACGACTCGAACGATCCATGCTAGCTCGAAGTATTCCAAATCTCCGATGATCTACCTCGAAGTTGCAAAGACTCAAGCTTTCTCACTCTAAAGAGATGAACACACTAATCTCATGGGCTAGATGAGATGAGGATGAGAGAGTAGTATTTTTGCTTTCTTTTTAAATCATTTTCTCATATTTATTCATCACATAAAGAAAATCTAGTAAGCTTTCTTCAAGAGAGAGAAGAAGATGATAATTGAAAATGAATAATAAGATTAATCCTTTTGTGATGAATAGAAAGAAGACTATATGATTGATTTATAAACCATGGTCAAGGATGAGTGGCTAGGATTTAGTAGAGAATAAACTAGAGTTAGGGTTTGGTTGGGTTAAGAATGTGTCATCCTAAAATATCTTAAGAATGACAAAAGAAAAAGCTTCTAGAAGGTGCATGAAGCAACTAACCCAAATCAAACCCTAACCTCAATTTATCATCCTTAAACATGTTTAACAATTAATCATATCATGTCACAATAATATATATCACATATATATTATATATTTGCAACAAAGGAAAATAATACAATTAACATATATCGCATATATATCAATGTATCATCCACTGAGAAAATGAAATAATAAAGTGAGCCAATATTAGATAATGTAATAATATATCATATATATTATACATTAAATCATCGAATCAACACTTGATCCGACGATCCGGCTATATCGAATATTACCGACTAATATATCATGTACCGATTCATCGAATCAACACTTGATCCGATGACCCGGTTCATTTCTAAATATCGCGAGAATATAATACGGTATCCCATATCGCATTATTCTCGCTCCTGCGCATATCACATATGTGCCACTACTCCGTTTCGCCTGAGCCAAGAAACCTCTGTGTAGGACTCTAAAGAATCGTCAATACGCCGGTAGCAGGTGATGATCATATCAAACATCCACAAGCTGCAAGCGGTCAGCTAAACGTAACAGCCACCCAGGTATTGAGCGATCAGAAGATCAACAAGCTAGCCTGTGCGTTCTCCTGTGAATCCAACCAGTAACACTCCCGTACAGTCCGGTCTGTTCGTCTGATATGTCGCATATCAAGTCTAGGGGTGGTATACGTCAGACCCCAGTAACCGATAAGTCGTGTCGATGTGTGGCTCATAACGGGTCGAGAAACTACTAGTAACACTTACCAGTAAATCTCTATATCAGCCCTGGCCAGGGACTTCCAGTTATAGCCAATCGAACACAGCACAACATCAACTCCCTATACCGGGAGAGACGAATCCCCTCCTATCGCTCATTGCCTCCATGTGATTCGGGACTGTACCCAAAAGCCACCGTTTTGCACGCCCTCTTGGACGTGGTAAGGTGGAAATCAAAACTCAGTGGGAATCACACAAGACTCCATGACGATCTCGGGTCTACAGACTCCCCTGTACCAGTGTCACCGGTGAACTGCTATCTGACGTGTGGTATATCACCATCTGGGAGTTCTCGGCGAGTCCGTCCAGTGTACCCAGTCTCCACTGAGCACCCGTACACCATCTTTGATGTCCAACACCAATGGATATGGGATCATCCATCGCCCATCATATGGGTCAAGATGCGTATACGCTAGTCTACCCTGGTGTATCGATGCCCTGTCTCGATATACCCTCGACTAGGAACAGTTATAGGATGTACTCATCGACTACCATGGCCCCACTAGTATGATCTCATCATAGTCCCAGTAGTCGAGTACATATCCTAAGGGCTTTATCAACATGTGAGAGTAAAACAGTAAACCAATACAATTCAACATGTTAAGATAAAGTGAAACCAAATAGCATACTATCATGACGAGCAAGAAAGTCATCTCTATATATATCCAAGCATCCATTATAATATACATCATATGTACAACAATAGCCTCTAGGGCATATACATAACTAATAATGACTAAGGGCCAAAATACATAGCTTGAATACTACTGAATACCCAAATGAAATGACGGAAGGCTACGAATGGATTTGGCAAAACCGTGAACGTAGTGAACTTGATATAATCGAAGGAACCTGATACTTTTTAAAAGGAGTGGTTAAAGCTCCGCAATTAAAAAATCTTATCTTTTTAAAATAACCGAGTGGTTTCTTTTAAGTTTGTTCCAACGATTGAACTTTGGTTTATTTTCTTGTGCATTATAATAATGCGTCCCATCATTTATCCTATCATTGCAGAAAACAACGAAAATACCACATCCTCTTATGCTATCCGCATTCGCCACGGGGTCCCGTCATCACCCGTTAGGTTACTTAACTAACGACAGAGCGGGGGCTGGGCTAGCGCGGGTGTAAAACATAAGTGACGTCTAATAGCTATCATATATAGATATTGTACATTCGTCAGACGCAATAATAAGCATTCCAGATCACTGATCAACTTTATTGGATATACTAGCAATCCGTATTTGCATTGAGCCTGCAATAAAAGACGGATTACACAGTTGTGATGAATAGCCATTACCCCACCCTAGACCCCTACGGGTACGGCAAACTACCCGCCAAGTACCCGAAGTGAAGCGGTCTCTCTCAACAAAGTGAGTAGGCCATTAAACACTTCAAAGTACCCGGTAGTTTGTGTACCCCACCTTGGGTCTATCCTAGGAGCAAAAACAGTAAAAAGAAATAATACAACGGTGGCTACAACAGCAATCTGGATGTGCCCCGCAAAAGAATATTACATCATATTACATTTACATCGAATGAATGAATATTAAACCCATCTCAAACTCCGGCTAATCATCACAACATTCCAATCAAGTCCATATACACAAACAGTAAACATTACAGAAATGTGCAACCCCCTGCCAACCGACATACTAGCAGTTAGGGGAGGTTTACGAACACATTAAAACATTACAGATAAAAACCCGATTAGCAATTAGTTAAGAACAACGATCGACTACCTTTATCCGTATCTACCCCAAAAGCAAACCCGCACTGAAGTAACCTGGGTAGAAACAGAACATGCAGGAAACCAAAACACCAGAAAACATGAATAACAGAGCAAATCCGAGTCAACTCGGAGTTGACTCGGCGGCGGATCCGCGGCACAAGCACTCTATTGCCGCGGATCCGCGGCCATAAAACCGAGTTGGAACTTCGTATTTTCCCAGTATTCTTATATTTCCCTGCTGTGAATTTTAAGGCATATCAAATAGTTTTTTAGACATGTTTAAAATTAACAGAAACTTGGGATTTCTGGGGTTTCGTTTTCGCGTTTTCCGTCGATCGAACTTCTAATTAGTTGCTAACAAGCTAGTAATGGTTTAGTTGGCTCTGATACCACTGTAAGTCCATGTCACGCACCCCATGAACTTGCAGTGAGGCGGAATATATGAAAAACGATTATCAAAGCTTCGTAACACGGACTTGAAAGCATGAATCGTATCTAAACCGTTACTAGCAAACTACGAAAGGTTTAACAACACAGATTCAAAGTTATACATCACGTTACTTGTCCTTCGGGTCTTCATCGCGGTCCTCCACTCCTCGTAGGCTCCTTGGAACATCGGCACCTCAACGGCCTCCTCGAATCAAAGATGATCCACCCGAGAGCTCCTACTACAAGCTTGATCTCTAACTTGAGATAACTAGGTTGCTCAAAGTGCTAATCTAAGCTACCTAGGGGATATAGAGTGATGTTATGGATGTATTAGTCTAGCTAACCCTTGATCTCAACATATGAGAGGTTAGGGTTAGGGTTTCAAGAATGAGAGAGCTTGAGGAGGGAGAAGGTGATGATGAGAATGATATTGAAAAATGAACTCATTAGAATATATCAACCATAACAATTTATCAAATAAATAATATATATGATTAATCATCATGGTTGATGCATTCACCTTGTGTGATTCATCTCATGAGTCATTAGCTTCATAAATGAAGCATTAACTCCATGGATGAATCATACAAATGAGTCATTAAGCAATAAATGCTTATGCCACCTTAACCCCCAAGTCACCATGCTTCTAGAAGCTTCCCGGAAAATTACGAGAACGCCCCTCTAATCCGTGAAAACACGGAAAAACTTTAGACTGTATAAATCCAATAACCTGATACTAGAATCTGGCTTAAACCAAAGCCGACTAGTAAAAACTGTCCGAACGTCGTACGTGCGTTTAAACACGTATGCGTCCAAACCCTTGTCGTAAAACCATACGACCTCTATATCATTTCGCCTGGAGCAGGGAAACTCTCTGTGTGGGACTATAAAGACTCGACACTATGCTGGCAGTGGGTTTAACCACAGACCGCAAGCGGCACTAGCTGTACGTAACGTTTCCCAGGTAAATGTCAATAAGAAGGCCGATGAGGAAAACCATCTGAACTCCTACTGAGCCTGATGTGACAATCTCCATACAGTCCGGTCTGTTCGTCTAAGACTATCGCATATCGAGCCAAGGGGGCGGCAAGCGTCAGTCCCCTAATAGCGGTATAAGTCGTGTCGGAGCGTAGCCCATTACACCCTGAGAAACTACTGGAACCTACCAGTAAATCTCGCTTGCCCTGGCCAGGGACTTTGCGTAATGGCTCTCTGACACAACGCGATATCAACTCCCGATACCGGGAGAGACGAATCCTGTCTAACCCCCACTTCCTCTAAGTGCTCAGGACTGCACCCAACTGCTACCTGTTTGCACGACTCCTTTGAGCCGTGGTAGGGTAGCAATCTAAGAACAGTGGGACACCCTCGAGGTGAAGTAGCAGTGTCAAGTCTGTGGACTATGTTGTACTCATGTCACCTAGGAACTGTTAACTGACGATGGGTATAATACCAACCAATCAGTTCCCCTGCGAGTCCTGTCCGGTGTACCCGTAACCTAACGAGCACCTGTATACTATCTCCAGTACGACGTACTGATGGCTGTGGGACAGACCATCTTCCCAACTGGGATGAGAAGCGTACACACTTAGTCTACTCCGGAATATCGATGCCCAATCTCGATAATCCAACGTCCAGGGACCTGTATAGGATGTTGCTTACAGACTACCCAGCCCCTACTAGTGTGACTGCCATCACAACGCTGATAATCAAGCAAAGATCATATGGGCTCTACTAATATGTATAAGTGATACGTTACAAGAAACATATGCACATATTAAAGTAGACACAAGCCAAGTAGCATACTACCATTTTTAGCAAGACTGTATATACAACTGTGAATATCCCAAGCTTCCATTAAGTAATATACATACAAGTATGATACAATAATGGCCCCTAGGGCATATACACTAACAGTGATACTGTATTCTATTCTCGTGACTATTGTATCGGCCGGTTATATGAGATATAGCCGGGTTATCGAATCAAGTGTTGATTCGATTAATTGGTACATTTTGTGTTAGTCGGTTATATGAGATATAACCGGATTATTAAGTCAAGTGTTGATTTAATAATTTAGTGTATAATTGTATATGTGATATACTAATTTACATTAACTAACATTGGTTCACTTAAGCATTTGTTTTTCTCACTTGTGCACAACTTAATATATATGTGATATATATTTATTTGTGTTCATATTGTATCATGCTTGTTGATACACTTGACCTGGGTGTATAAGACATACACCATTCTGATTTTAGTGGAGGGGTTGTTATATTTAAAGTAAATCTAAATTGATTAATATTTGTTAAGTGCATGAAGCTTGTAGAAGCTTTTAGTGCTTTGACAAATTCAACTCAATTTGTTTTACTTATGATATTAAATTAACCCAACCATTAGAATTAGCCATGGTTATGTCTCTACATGAGTTAGTATATGATACTCACTCACCCATGGTTAGCTCTCTCTCTCTCTCTCTCTCTTGATTAGTTTTCATTCTCATTTTGAGCTCATCTTCTTCCTCCTTCAATTTCTTGCTAGGGTTTGAAAGAGAGAGAGAAACAAAGTGAGAAAAGAAATTCTATAAGTGTACCCATTTCCTATTTCATCATCCTCTACGAGACTAGCACTTTAGTTTAGGGTGTTTGCTTCACTAATTCTCTAGTTAGTGAAGCAGAAGCTTGAGTTCGTATTCCCTCGACGTAGATCATCTTCGGCCTCGAAGGTCCGGGAGTTCACCATTACCATACACCAAGAACATCTCCTTAGTCCTTCTCAAGTACTTAAAAATGTTCTTCACAGCTGTACCCTAATTATCTAGCAATGATCTAGTCTAGAGTTATTCGGCACGGCTAAAATTTTAATCGGGCATGGTTGATGCCTTGTAGAACCTTCTTAGAGTGCCTAGTAACCCTACAGACTCAGCCAGAAGGCTTCGTAGACAGAGGGAGCAGCGGAAAGTTGTGCAAGCTGCTTAAATCCATCTACGGGTTAAAGCAGACATCGCGGAGTTGGAACATCTGTTTTGATGTTGTAGTCAAAGAGTTTGACTTTATCAAGAACGTAGAAGAACCTTGTAAATATAAGAAGGTGGCAGAGAGTAAGGTTGTCTTCCTCGTATTGTACGTGGATGACATACTCTTGATAGAAAATGATGTTCCTATGCTGCACTCGGTCAAGCTCTTCTTATCACACAGATTCTCAATGAAAGATCTAGGTGATGCCTCCTGCATTTTGGGGAATAAGATCTATAGAGATAAATCTAAACGGATATTAGGATTGTCCCAATCTAGGTACATTGACACTATACTAAAGTGGTTTAGTATGGAAGAATCCAAGCATGGGAATTTACCCACGATCTCTGGACCCACTCTCTCCAAAGAGATGTCTCCTAAGACTGATTTGGAAAGAGCTCGCATGCAAGGGATACCCTATGCTTAGGCAGTAGGCTCTATCATGTACGCGATACTATGTACCAGACCCGATGTAGCATACTCACTAAGTGTAGTGAGCAGGTATCAAGCAGATCCAGGAGAGAGTCACCGGACAGCTGTGAAGAACATTTTCAAGTACTTGAGAAGGGCTAATGAGATGTTCTTGGTGTATGGTAACGGTGAACTCTAGGTGGAGTCCTTTACCGATTCGAGCTTCCAAAGTGATAAGGACGACTCTAAGTCGCACTCGGGCTTTATCTTTACCCTCAATGGAGGGGTGGTTTGTTGGAAGAGTTCCAAACAGGAAACCGTGCAGACTCGACGATGGAGGCTGAATACATCGCTGCCAACGATGCTGCTAAAGAGGCTGTCTGGATGAAGAAATTCATAAACGAGCTTGGAGTGGTTCCATCCATTGAGCATCCAATACCTTTGTATTGTGATAACAATAGAGTTGTGGCTTTGGCCAAGGAACCCAGGTCCCATCAGAGATCCAGGCATATTCTGAGGCGGTATCACCTAATCTGGGAGATAGTTGATCGCCGAGAGATCGAGGTCAGGAGAGTTGACATGAAGGACAACACTGCGGATCCACTCACGAAAGCCATACCCCAAATACAATTTGAGAGACTCTTCGGGATGTTGGGTATGAGATACTACAACAGCTGGCCTTAGTGCAAGTAGGAGATTGTTAGTAATGTATAAGCCCTAGAGGCCATTATTGTACATATGATGTATATTGTAGTGGATGCTTGGATATATATAGAGAGGACTTTCTTGCTCGACATGATAGTATGCTATCTGGTTTCACTTTTTCTAAACATGTTGACTTGTATTGGTTTACTGTCTTGCTCTCACATGTTGATAAAGCCCTTAGGATGTGTACTTGACTACTAGGACTATAATGCAGATCATACTAGTGGGGCCAGGGTAGTCTACGAGTACATCCTATAATTGTTCCTAGTCGAGGGTGTATCGAGACAGGGCATCGATACTCCAGAGTAGACTAGCGTATACGCATCTTGACCCATATGATGGGCGATGGATGATCCCACATCCATTGCTGTTCGACATCAAAGATGGTATACGGGTGCTCAGTGGAGACTGGGTAAACTGATCGGACTCGCCGAGAACTCCTAGATGGTATTATACCTATCGTCAGATAGCAGTTCTCTGGTGACACTAGTACAGGTTAGTCTGTAGACCCGAGATTGTCATAGAGTCTTGTGTGATTCCCACTGTGCTTTGATTTCCACCTTACCACGTTCATAAGAACGTGCAAAACGGTGGCTTTTGGGTACATTCCCGGATCACATGGAGACAATGAGCGATAGGAGGGGTTTCGTCTCTCCCGGTATTGGGGGTTGATGTTGCGCTGTGTTCGATTGGCTATAACTGGAAGTCCCTGGCCAGGGCTGATTTGGAGATCTACTGGTAAGTGTTATCAGTAGTTTCTCGACCCGTTATGATCCTCACATCGACAAGACTTATCGGTTACTGGGGTCTGACGTTTACCACCCCTAGAATGGACATGCGACATATCAGACGAAGAGACCGGACTGTACGGTAGTGTTACTGATTGGATTCACAGGAGTGTGAGCAGGCTTGCTTGTTGATCTTCTGATCGCTCAATACCCGGGTGGCTGTTATGTTTAGTTGACCGCTTGTAGCTTGTGGGTGTTTGATATGATCATCACCTACTGTCGGCGTATTGACGAGTCTTTAGAGTCCTAAACAGAGGTTTCCTGGCTCAGGCGAAACGGAGTAGGTGCGCATATGTGATATGTGCGGGACCGAGATTAATACGATATGTGATACCGTATTCTATTCTCGCGATATGTGATATCGGCCGGTTATATGTGATATAGCCGGGTTATCGGATCAAGTGTTGATTCGATAAAATGATACATATTATATTAGTCGGTTATATGCAATATAGCCGGATTATTAAATCAAGTGTTGATTTAATAATTTAATGTAGAATTATATATTTGATATATTAAATTACATTAACTAATATTAGCTCACTTAAGAATTACTTTTTCTCACTTGATAATACATTAATATATATATATGTGATATATGTTAATTGTATTATTTTCTTTTATTACATAAATATTATATATGTGATATATAATATTGTGACATGCAAGGTTATACATGCAACTAGGGTTTATGAGAATCACACCATGGTTGTTATTATGGTTGGATTTATATTTATTTTGGTATTTCTAAATTGTGATGATTTAGTCATGAGCTTTGTAGAAGCTTCTTGTTGTGTTGACTAAGTCTAACAATTTAGATATTTTCCAAGATATTTATTAACCTAACCCTAAACCAAGCTCATGGTTTATTCTCTATAAGGGTTTGCCATGACATAAACTAACCCTTGGTTGCATTTCTAAGCTCATCTCATTCATTCATCTTCTTCCTCCTTCGTCTCCTTCAAGCTCTCTCTCTCTCTCTCTAGGTTTTGAAAATGAGAAGAAAATTGTGAGAAAAAGAAAACTAAAGAGAGCTCACTTCCAACTTCATCATCCTATTCTATACTAGCCATTTTGATTAGGGTGTTGGCTTCACTAATACCTCATTAGAGAAGAGAAAGCATGAGTTCGTGTTGCCTCGACGTAGGTCATCTTGGATTGTGAAGATTTCAAGCAAGGATGCATCATTCACCTCATGGAGCCTCTCTAGAGTCCGGGAGGTTGATGATCGCAGCGAAGGGACCACAACTTGGAGCTATAGAAGTGATGGAGAGAACTACAAAGGTTGTAATCCCTAATCACTTAGTAGTAAAGTAGTTTACTTGATGTTTCCATTTGATTCTCTAGTTAAAGATCTAGTTTAGGGTTGTTTAAGCATGACAAAATTTGAAATTGGCATGGATGATGCCACCCGAAATCTTGCTGTTGTGCTCAGGAACCCTACACCTAGCTCATTATAATAAGCAGGTTCGGTCAATGCATCCATATTATTTTCTTGATTAAGGCGTGACATGGTCGCTACCAGGAGAGAGAGAGAAGAAAATACTCTGCGTGCGCTCTTGCAAGATCAGATTGGTTATTATTTTATCTAATCAGGATGGCTCCCACTGTTTTTATCAAATCTTTCTTCAAACCCTAAAAGGTAAGACTAGCCGGGATTAATTACACCCTACAAGTTCGTCAATCTTTCGACCAGGCCAGTGTCGGTACTTTGAGGGAGGTTCCCCGTGCTTTCGCACGAACCTAATTAAAATAAACCTCGTTTTCCCAGGAGGCGTAACCCGTTAACACCTTTCTAGACACCTACTTGATCGGCTAATTGTAATGTGTAAAACTCTCCTAGGAGTACTCTTACTCACAGTGGGTATCGGGATCCAACTATCTAATAGAAGGTATGCAATCTCATTGCAAATTTCAACACTTGAAATTCCCGATAATAGTTTTTACCCCTAGTGACTTATGACCTTAACTAGGGTCAACAAATCATAAGCACTAGTCAAGTTCTACCCGTCATTTCCTGATTAATTAGACCCACCCACATGACCCTTAACTATGGTCAACAAAGTCATATGACTGTCCTAATTAATCGCATCATATGCTGTGTAGGAAGACATCACTTAGCTACCGCACACTACGCCTTAACTATGGTCAACAAACGTAGCACGAATACTAAGTACTCTACTTCCTAAAATGACGGAGGGTTACGTCAGGTTTTTAAGAAAACCTTTTGCGTAATGAACTTGATATCTTCGTAGAATCGAGTGATTTTGAAAAGGAGTGTTTTTTAGGCTTTTACTAGTTTTGTTAAAGAGGTCACTCCCGGTGAAGGGATCTTGGCTCTTCTAAACTTTGATTTCCTCTAAAGGAAGATCAATATTCCACATCGAATGAGGTGCAGGATATTTCATAAATACCACTATGCAAAGCAAAAAACTATAGAAGCAATCAAAAGACAAACCGAATGGGTTGTAGCATCTGCCAGTTTCTCTAAAGAGGTCACTCCCGGTGAAGGGATCTCGACACTTTCCTTATCGAATAAAGTGTTGGATATTATACAAGGAACACCGCTATGCAAAGCAAGAACTAGAGTTACAAGTTTTTAAAACAAGATTCTGCAACATCTTTAGGTTTCTTTTATTTCATTAATCTCATTAATGAAGTCCCATCAATTATGGTTCCTAAGCATCACATAAGAAATGAAAGCATAAATATTTATTATATCTCATATATATAATATAAGCAATCATCTCAACATATCAAGTGATCATATCAAAGAATATCAGCAGAAGAAGAACACATATGAAATATTGGATATACTAGGAATTCTGTGTTTTATTTAAGCCAATGAAAAAACGTGGATTCCACGGTCTTGATGAATAGCCAAACCCACATCCCTAGACCCCTACGAGAGCGGCAAGCAACCCTACCAATTCTAGAGTTAGGAGGCTTGGTCTCGACTCCTCGAGATGGTCTCCCACTGGACCATAGAACCCGGTTACTTGTGCTCTCCTCCTTGGGTCTATCCTAATACGGAAAAGTAAATAATATACATCAATGGTGACATCATCCTCAACCCGGAAGTACCCCAATAAAAGAATATTACATACAAGCTTTTACATGAATGAAAATGAAAAACTCTCATCTCACATAAAAACTGCCGGCTATTCAAAACACGACGATCTAATATAACATATCACAGCAACACATAACATCACATGTCATCAACGTAAGTAAATATGCATATCCCAATTGTCGTTAACATATAGCAACGAAACCGGTGATACACCACATATTACACTTACGGTCGCAGAAAAGAAAGTGAAAAACTACAGCAATTGGAATCCGCAACCACCTTAGACATCATAAACCCACCGTATCACATACTTTGGACTTCATGGCCAACCATATGAATTCCTTAGACATCACATACCTAATAATTATAAACCCCGCATTTTAGTCTCGATATTGAAAACACTTTCCAATAACCTGTTGGGTAATTCAACAAGATTCCCGATAACCTGATCGAATGCTCGTCGGAAACTTTAGTAGACGGCCGCACCCCCGATGCCGTCGACGAAGTGCACTAAGGCAGAACACCGCGGCCGCAAGCACCCGAACGGATGCTTTTGGTGACGGGGTTCTCCTACAGTCACTTGATCGGGGCTATAGGGCGTGGCTATCTAGTAAGGTTAGCCGGCGAGTATTCGCGTACTCTACGTAATTAAGATAGACTTTTGATCTACATCAAAATTCCGTGGCAACCGATCAAATGAGACTAACTTGCTAGATTTATAAAATTCAAACTAGTTATCTCATAACTATTTATGGATTGCAAATATTGTATCACAATCACAGATAGCTAGACGATGTTAAACTTTTCGATCGAATAAACAAACAACCAAAAATTCCCAAAGAGCTCAACACTTGAGCGGAGTTCAAAAAGTACCTAAAACATGCCACAGCTCCTATGAACCATCCGTAGAAGGGCCGACCCATGCCTCACTCATGTCGCCACGGAACTGCCGCAAACCCTAGGGTATGACCGCGGTTCTGCGATCCAAAAAGTCGAGTTTGGGTATCGTTCTTCTAGAGGGTCCACAGAATCGCTTGCATGATTTTCTGAAGATTTTAAACTTGAAAAAAATCCAACTCTTGGAAAATTTCCAGCGAGGGAAAATATGGGTTATTGATATCCGTTCGAACTTTCTAACATCGTCTAAATAACCCGAATACCAGTTAGAATTACGATTAAGAAACACTCTGAATTGCCTTTGCAGAAAGTTAACATCACATGCACATTTAGCAAAAACTAGCAACACCTGAAACACCAAAACCAAGAGACTGAAACACACTAGAAAGTTCAACCCAAAACACCCTGACAGAACTGAGCAGGCCGGTTTTAGCATGCATGTGGCCGGCCAAATTCCGGCGACGGGGGGTGAAATTTCTACTGTGTTCATGTTATATCACATACAACATTCTACAGTTGCTAAAAAAAGTTTTAAAGGCCATTTTAAAAATGACAGAAACTAGGTTTTCATGTTTCAAGTTTCGGAGCAGTTTCGGTTTCGTAATATAACAAACATCGTTCAAATATCTAGCTTGGCTCTGATACCACTGTTAGTTATATGTATGCCCTAGAGGCCATTACTATACATGAGATGTATATTGTAGTGGATGCTTGGACATATATAGGGAGGATTTTCTTGCTCGACATGATAGTATGCTATCTGGTTACTCTTTACCTTAACGTGTACACTGATTGTCTCTCTGTTACATGTTGGTAAAGCCTTTAGGATGTGTTCTTGACTACCTGGACTATGATACGGATCATACTAGTGGGGACATGGTAGTCCATAAGTACATCCTTCAAGGTCCCTAGTCGTGGGCGTATCGAGACGGGGCATCGATATACCAGAGTAGACTAGCGTATACCTTCTCGACCCATGTAGATGGGCGATGGATGATCCCATATCCATTGGTGTTTGATATCAGAGATGATATACTGGTGCTCAGTGGAGACTGGGTACACTGGACGGACTCGCCGAGAACTCCCGGATGGTATTATACCATACGTCAGATGGCAGTTCTCTGGTGACACTGGTACAGGTTAGTCTGTAGACCCGAGATCGTCATAGAGTCATGTGTGATTCCCACTGTGCTTTGATTTCCACCTTACCACGTCCAAGAGGGCATGCAAAACGGTGGTTTTTGAGTACAGTCCCGAGTCACATGGAGGTAATGAGCGATAGGAGGGGTTTCGTCTCTCCCGGTATTGGGGGTTGATGTTGCGCTATGCTCGATTGGCCGTAACAGGGAAGTCCCTGGCCAGGGATGGTTTAGAGATTTACTGGAGTGTTACCAGTAGTTTCTCGACCCGTTATGAGCCTCACATCAGCATGACTTTTCGGTTATTGGAGTCTGACGTTTACCACCCCTAGATATGATATGCGACATATCAGATGAGGAGACCAGACTGTACGGTAGTGTCACTGTCAGGCTTTTTGCAGGAGTTGGAGAGGGTTTGCTTGCTGATCTTCTGATTGCTCAATACCCGGGTAGCCGTTACGTCCAGCTAGTACCGCTGACGGCTTGTGGGTGCTTGATATGATCATCACCTACTGCCGGCGTATTGACGAGTCTTTAGAGTCCTACATAGAGGTTTTACTGGCTCAGGCAAAACGAAATAGGAGCGCATATGTGATATGTACGGGACCGAGAATAATGTGTGTATGTGATACCGTATTCTATTCTCGCGACTATTGTATCGGCCGGTTATATGAGATATAGCCGGGTTATCGAATCAAGTGTTGACTCGATAAGTTGGTACATTATGTGTTAGTTGGTTATATGAGATATAACCGGATTATTAAGTCAAGTGTTGATTTAATAATTTAGTGTATAATTGTATATGTGATATACTAATTTGCATTAACTAACATTGGTTCACTTAAGCATTTGTTTTTCTCACTTGTGCACAACTTAATATATATGTGATATATATTTTTTTGTGTACATTTTGTATCATGGTTGTTGATACAACTATCATGGGTGTATGAGACATACACCATACTAATTATATTGGTAGGGTTTTAATATCTAAAGTAATTCTAAAACAAATGGATAATGAGCTCACATGCATGAAGCTTCAAGAAGCTTATGGTTGCATTGACTTAGTCCATTAATTTTGTTTTACTTAAGATATTAATTAACCTAACCACTATAATTAGCCATGGTTATGTCTCTACATAAGTTAGTATATGATACCCACTCACCCATGGTTAGCTAACTCTCTCTTGATTAGTTTTCATTCTCATTTTGAGCTCATCTTCTTCCTCCTTCAATTTCTTTCTAGGGTTTGAAAAAGAGAGAGAAATAAAGTGAGAAAAGAAATTCTAAAGTGTACCCATTTCCTATTTCATCATCCTATACTAGACTAACACATTAGTTTAGGGTGTTTGCTTCACTAATTCTCTAATTAGTGAAGTAGAAGCTTGAGTTCGTATTCCCTCGACATAGATCATTTTCGGCCTCGAAGACTTCAAGCAATACCGTTGCAATTTTCTCATGGAGCCGTCCGAGAGTCCGGGAGTTCGATGATCGCAGCGAAGGGACTACTACAAGGAGCTTAAGAAGTGAAGGACCGATCTACAAAGATTGTATTTCGTATTCACTTAGAGATAATAGTTATGTTCTTGCATGTGTTACCCTAATTATCTAGCAAAGATCTTATTTAGAGTTATTCGGCACGGCTAAAATTTTAATCGGGCATGGTTGATGCCTTGTAGAACCTTCTTAGAGTGCCTAGTAACCCTACAGTGGTATCAGAGCCAAGCTAGAGCTTTAGGCGAAGTCTGAGTGAAGTTTAAAGTCCGATCGAACCCGGATACCCCGATACGAACCCTTCTCTGGACAATTTTCAAAAATGTGATTTTTTATGAATTAAAATTGCTCAGAAAAACAAGCTGGAAAAACTAAGAATTACTGTGAAGTACGGACCACTAATTTGCTTATTCGGCCGCGGAACCGCCGCCAAACCCTTGGTTTGGCCAAGGTTCTGCGGCCAAAATTTTGAATTAGTCCCTGGAACTTCATATATTTATTCTTAGGTCCTTTCTTGTCATTTTTTTCTGGGAATCTTTTAATTCCACTCAAGTGTTGAGTTTTCTAGGGTTGTATTGGGGACTCGTTGATTCGATCGGATAATTTAACTTCGTTTAGTTTTGTCCGGGTAATTTTTAGAAACTATTAAAAAGTTCGACCAGATATCAATAACTCACTTTTTCCCGACCCGGAAAATTTCCAAGTGTTGGATTTTTCCGTTGTTTTAGAACGTCTAAATCGTGCAAGTTACGCAATGGACCCTCTAGAAGACAACAAACCTTAACTCGATTATGTGACCGTCTTGAACTGCCTTTTAAACCTTAGGGTTTGGGGCAGTACGGCGTTGCCACATGTGAGGCGTTGGCTTGACCCTTCTACGGCTGGACCATTGGTACTGTGGCATGTGATGGATGTTTTTAAACTCCCCTCATGTGTTGAGAACTATTTGGGAAAACTTAGGTGTTTGATCATTCGATCGGAAAGTTTAACATTGTCTATTTATCTGGAATGTGATACAATATTTGGAATCCACAAGTAGTTATGAGACAACTATTTTGAATGTTATAAACATAGCAGTTTAATCTCAGATGATCGGTTGCCACGGGATTTTGATGCGATCAAAAGTCCGTTGCAATCACGTAGCGTACGCGGATACTCGCTGGGTAAATTTAATAGACAGCCATGCCCCAAAGCCCCGACCAAGTGACTGTAGGAGAACCCCGTCGCCAAAAGCATCCGTTTAGATGCTCACGGCAGCAGTGTTCCGCCTTAGTGCACTTCGTCGACGGCATCCGGGGGTGCGGCCGTCTTCTAAAGTTTGCGACGAGCATTCGATCAGGATGTCGGGAATCTTGTTGAATTGCCCGACTAGATATTGAAATGTGTTTTCGATATAGAGACTAAAATGCGGGGTTTATAATTGTTAGGCATGCGATGTCTAAGGTGGTTGCGGATTCCAACTATTGTAGTTTTACACTTTCTTTTCTGCGACCGTAAGTGTAATATGTGTTATCGCCGGTTTTTTTGCTATATGTCAACGCTAATTAGGATGCGCATATTTACTTACGTTGATGACATGTGATGTTATGTGTTGCTGGATATGTTATATTGGATCGTCGCGTTCTGAATAGCCGGGGGTTTTATGTGAGATGGGGGTTTTTATTTTCATTCATGTAAAATTCATTGTATGTAATATTCTTCTATTGGGGCACTTCCAGGATGAGGTTGCTGTCGCCATTTGTATATTATTTACTTTTCTGCACTAGGATAGACCCAAGGAGGAGAGCACAAGTAACCGGGTCCTAGAGTCCAGTAGGAGACCAACTCGATGAGTCGAGTCCGGGTCTCCTAACTCTAGAATTGGTAGGGTTGCTTTCCGCTCTCGTAGGGGTCTAGGGGTGTGGGTTTGGCTATTCATCGCGACCGTGGAATCCGTGTTTTGTAGAGGCTCAAAATAAAACACGGACCTCCTAGCATATCCATTATTTCATATGATTCTTCTGCTGTGATATCTATGATGTGATCATTTGATATGTTGAGATAGATACTGTATATAGTATATATGATATATTTTATAGACGTTACTTATGTTTTACACCCGTGCTAGCCCTGCCCCGCTCTGCCGTTAGTTACCTAACCTAACGGTGCACGAGGGGACATCGAGGCGAATGCGGATGGCATAAGTGTACGTCGTATTTATCTGTGATGTTTAGGTGACTTAAATGATGGGACTTCATTAATGTGATTAATGAAAGAAAATAAACCTAAAATATGTTGTTGAATCGAATTTTCAAAAACAGGTAGCTACAGTTCTTGCTTTGCATCGCGGTGTTCCTTGTAGAACATCCTGCACCTTATTCGATAAGGAAAGGGCCGAGATCCCTTCACCGGGAGTGACCCCTTTAGCAATAACTGGCAGATGCTACAACACTCAGTTTGTCTTTTGATTGCTTTTGGAGTTTTTGCTTTGCATAGTGATATATGTGATATATCTTGCACCTCATTCGACGAGAAAAGAGCCGAGATCCCTTCACCGAGAGTGACCTCTTTAGCGAAACTAGCAAAAGCCTCAAAAACACTCCATTTTAAAATTATTTGATTCTACAACGATATCAAGTTCATTACGCAATAGGTTTTCAGAAAAACCTGTCGTAGCCTTCCGTGATTTCAGATAAGTCCTACTTAGTATTCGTGCTACGTTTGTTGACCTCCGTCAAGGCGTAGTGTGCGGTAGCTAACTAGTATTTATCTGCTTATGCATATGATGCAGATTGGATTAGGGTAGTCGTACGACCTTGTTGACCTCCGTCAAGGATCGTGCGGGTGGGTTTAATTCAATTAAGAAATGACGGGTTGAACTTGACTTGCACCCTGTGGTTTGATGACCTCCGTCAAGGTCATAGGATGCTTGGGGCAAAATTATCGGGAATTTCAAGTGTTGAAATTTGCAATGAGATTACATACCTTCTATGAGATAGTTGGATCCCGATACCCACTGCGAGTAATTGTTACTCCTGGGAGAGTTTTACACATTACAATTAGCCGATCAAGTAGGTGTCTAGAAAGGTGTCAACGGGGTTACGCCTCTGGGAAAACGAGGTTTACTTTAATTAGGTCCGTGCAAAAGAACGGGGAACCTCCCTCAAAGTACCGACACTAGCCTGGCTGAAATATTGGCGAAGTTGTAGGGTGTAATTAATCCCGGCTAGTCTTTCCTTTTAGGGTTTGAAGGAAGATTTGATAAAAAACAGTGGGAGCCATCCTGATTAGATAAAATAATAACCAATCTAATCTTGCAAGAGCGCACACAGAGTGTTTTCTTCTCTCTCTCTCCAGGTAGCGACCATGTCATACCTTAATCAAGATAATAATACGGAGGTATTGACCGAACCCGCTTGTTATACTTAGCTGGGGAACGTTGGTCCCGCTCCAACTTATAATTGTTATAAGACAGAGCAGGAAATAGGGGATTACCAGAATTCTCGTGCCGCCCAAACGAAGAAAGTGCATGATGATACATTTTCTTCGGGTGTGTTCATTACAGAGAACTGTTTCTCAGTATCCTTTACATCCTGGGTATGTGATACCGGATCAGGATCCCACATATGTAATTTGTTACATGGGCTGTAGAAAGGTAGAGAACAGAGAACGGGTGATAAGTTTCATGAGATAGAAAACAGTGCAAGTGTTGCAGCCAAGTCTGTTGGTCACTATCACCCTGTATTACCAGAATACATTGATTCTGAATGAATGTTATTAGATACCGAACCTGATATACAACATCATATCAGTCTCTTTATTAGCAAAGAAAGGATATAATTTGTATTGTTGGATAATGTTTTGAACATTTCCTATATCAAGAGTTGATCGGTTCAGGCACGTTATCTAAAAGCATAGACGTTCTAAATCAAACTAAGTTCTTAGTATACAGAACACACACAAGAGGAAGAGTTCAGAAATGAACGAATCCTTCTTGAGCTATTGTAGACTAGGTCATATCAATGCGACCCGACTGGCTAAAATTACATAAAAATGCATATTTAAATTAGTTTGAATTTACATCTTGTGAAACTTGCCGGTCATGTCACAGGGATAAGATGACCATAGCTCTATTTATTGGAAGCAGAGAAAGAGTTAGTGAACCCTTGGGATGATACATGTTGATGTATGAAGGTCCCCTGTTTACACATGCCAAGACCGGTTCTTTGTACTTCATTACATTCTCTAATGATCTCTCAAGATTCAGACATGCATTCATGTTGAAACATAAGTCCGAACCTTTTGAGATATTCATGTAGGGTTCCTAGGCACACTATAGAGGTCTCACAAGGCATCGAACATGCCAATTTCAAAAATTATTGGTGCCGAGAAACCCGAACATGGATCGTTGACTAGATGTTTAGGCGAAAAGGTAAACTAGTTAACTACTTAACTAGAAGTGAGAAGCTACAACCTTTGTAGATCCGGATTTCCACTTCCTTAGCTCCACGTGGGTGTCCTCTCGCTGTCCATCATGAATCCCGAACCCAATCGTCGGCTTCATCGGAGAAACGGGCGAGCTAGGTCGTCGGCTTCGTGTCAAAGACGATCTACGTCGAGGTTGCACTAGTTCAAGCTCCGACTTCACAAAGTTGTGAAACTTGTGAAGAAAACACCCAAAAAAAATTAGCAAGAGGTAGAGGGTGAAGAAATAGGAGGTGGGTTCACTTTAGAATTGGATTTATCTCACTAGAACTCAAGTTTCCATTAAAGTAGCAAGCTTTTTCTTTTTAGAAGAAGAAGAAGATGAAGCTAGTTATGATAAGTTCTCATTTTAAAATGAAAAGAAAATCCAAACTTATCATAACTTTAACTAGGGCTAAGTGTAAAGAATAAACCATGGTCATTTGAGTGGGTTAGGGTTAAGCATGAAGACAAGAATGGTTAGCAAAGTCAAAGCTTCATGAAGCTTCAATATGAAACAAAAATTGCCACCATTTTCATCTTAAATTTTATCCAAATAAATGAATAAACAAATAAATGAATAAATGCATAATCAAAACCCTAATCTCAAGTTAACTATGGTTTAATTCTATACACTTAACCATATGATCAAGTATCATCAAACATGATACAAATATGTGCACAAAAGTATATCACATATACAATGTGTAAATCAAGTGAGAAAAATCCGTTTAAAATGAACCAATACTAGTTAATGCAAAGTAATATATCAAATATATAATTATACATTAAATCATTAAATCAACAATTGATTCAATGATCCGGTCATGTCGCACATAACCGACTAGTATTCAATGCATCGATTTATCGAATCAATGATTCGATAACTAGGTCATATCTCATACAACCAATCGAAACATTAATCGCGAGAATCAAATACGGTATCACATACACGCATTATTCTCGGTCCCGCACATATCTCATATGCACTCCTATTTCGTTTCGCTTGAGCTAGGAAACCTCTGTGTAGGACTCTAAAGACTCGTCAATACGCCGGTAGCAGATGATGATCATATCAAGCACCCACAAGCCGCAAGCGGTCTGCTAAACGTAACGGCCACCCGGGTATTGAGCGATCAGAAGATCGACGAGCTAGCCCGCTCACACTCCTGCGAATCCGACCAGTAACACTTACCATACAGTCCGGTCTCTTCGTCTGATATGTCGCATATCAAGTCTAGGGGTGGTAAACGTCAGACCCCAATAACCCGATAAGTCGTGCTGATATGAGGCTCATAACGGGTCGAGAAACTACTGGTAACACTTACCAGCAAATCTCTGATCAGCCCTGGCCAGGGACTTCCCTGCTACGGCCAATCGAGCACTGCGCAACATCAATCCCCAATACCGGGAGAGACGAAACCCCTCCTATCGCTCATTGCCTCCATGTGACTCGGGACTGTGCCCAAAGACCACCGTTTTGCACGCCCTCATGGACATGGTAAGGTGGAGATCAAAGCACAGTGGGAATCACACAAGACTCTATGACGATCTCGGGTCTACAGACTAACCTGTACAAGTGTCACCTGAGAACTGCCATCTGACGTGAGGTATAATACCATCTGGGAGTTCTCGGCGAGTCCGTCCAGTGTACTCAGTCTCCACTGAGCACCCGTATACCATCTCTGATGTCAAACACCAATGGATATGGGATCATCCATCGCCCATCACATGGGTCGAGAAGCGTATACGCTAGTCTACACTGGTATATCGATGCCCCGTCTCGATACACCCACGACTAGGGACCTTGAAGGATGTACTTATGGACTACCATGTCCCCACTAGTATGATCTGCATCATAGTCCAGGTAGTCAAGTACAAATCCTAAGGGCTTTACCAACATGTAACTATAAGACAGTATAAAGAGACTAGTGTACATGTTAAGATAAAGAGTAACCAGATAGCATACTATCATATCGAGCAAGAAAGTCATCTCTATATATGTCCAAGCATCCAATATAATATACATCATCTGTACAATACTGGCCTCTAGGGCATACATACAACTAACAATCTCCCACTTGCACTAGGGCCAGCTGCTGTAGTATCGCATACCGAGCATCCCGAAGAGTCTCTCAAACTGTATCTGGGGAATGGCCTTCGTGAGTGGATCCGCCGTGTTGTTCTTCGTGTCAACCCTCCTGACCTCGATCTCCCGGCGATCAACTATCTCCCGGATCAGGTGATACCGCCTCAGAATATGCCTGGATCGCTGATGGGGCCTGGGTTCCTTGGCCAAAGCCACTGCTCCATTGTTATCGCAATACAAAGGTATTGGATGCTCAATGGATGGAACCACACCAAGTTCAGTAATGAACTTCTTGATCCAGACAGCTTCTTTAGCAGCATCGTTGGCAACGATGTATTCAGCCTCCATCGTCGAGTCTGCCACGGTTTCCTGCTTGGAACTCTTCCAGCTAACCGCCCCTCCGTAAAGGGTAAAGACAAAGCCCGACTGCGACTTAGAGTCGTCCTTATCACTCTGGAAGCTCGAATCGGTAAAGGACTCCACTTGGAGTTCTCCGTTACCATACACCAAGAACATATCTCTAGTCCTTCATAAGTACTTGAGAATGCTCTTCACAGCTGTCCAGTGACTCTCTCCAGGATCAGCTTGATACCTGCTCACTACACTTAGTGAGTATGCCACATCGGGTCTGGTACATAGCATCGCATACATGATAGAGCCTACTGCCGAAGCATAGGGTATCCCTTGCATGCGAGCTCTCTCCAAATCAGTCTTGGGAGACATCTCTTTGGAGAGAGTGACTCCAGAGTTCGTGGGCAAGTTCCCACGCTTGGACTCTTCCATACTAAACCTCTTTAGTATGGTGTCAATGTACCTGGATTGGGACAATCCCAATATCCGTTTGGATCTATCTCTATAGATCCTAATTCCCAATATGCAGGAGGCATCACCAAGATCTTTCATTGAGAATCTTTGTGATAAGAAGAGCTTGACCGATTGCAGCATAGGAATATCATTTCCTATCAAGAGTATGTCGTCCATGTACAATACGAGGAAGACAACCTTACTCTCTGCCACCTTCTTGTAGATACAAGGTTCATCTGGATTTTTGACGAAATCAAACTCTTTGATAACGACATCAAAGCAGATGTTCCAACTCCGCGATGCTTGCTTTAATCCATAAATGGATTTAAGTAGCTTGCACACCTTCCCGCTGCTCCCACTGTCTACGAAGCCCTCTGGCTGAGTCATGTACACGCACTCTTCTAATTCACCATTTAGAAAGGCGGTCTTAACATCCATTTGCCAGATTTCGTAGTCATGAAAGGCAGCAATGGCAAGCATGATCCGGATGGATTTAAGCATAGCCACTGGAGAAAAGGTTTCGTCATAGTCCACACCTGGTCTTTGACGAAAACCCTTTGCTACAAGTCTAGCTTTGAAAGTCTCCACTTTCCCATCTACACCATGTTTCTTCTTGAAGATCCACTTGCTCCCAATGGGTTTTACCCCTTCAGGAGCAACTTCCAAAGTCCATACTTTGTTGGTGTACATGGATTCCATCTCGGACCGCATAGCATCCAGCCATTTCACTGAGTCCCTACTCATGATGGCCTGCTCGAAGCTAGTTGGGTCATCATCCTCCATGATGCAATCCTCGCTCCCTCCATCCATGAGAAAACCGTAGTATCTCTCAGGTTGGCGAGGAACCCTACTAGATCGACGGAGTGGCTGGGGTTCATCGGGAACTACGGAATCCTCTGGTTCAACCAAATCTTCTGTTGTAGTCTGTGTCGCTGGAACCTCTTCCAGTTCTACCTCAATGCCACTTATCTGTTTCATAAGAAAACTTTTTTTTAAGAAAGTGGCATGTCGAGAAACAAACACCTTTTGTTCCTCGGGGTGGTAGAAGATATACCCTTGTGAATTTTTGGGATATCCTACAAACTTGCATAAGACAGATCTTGCCTCGAGTTTGTCCGGATTTTGTCTTTTGACATAGGCTGGACAACCCCATATCTTAATATAATTAAGATGTGGTCTCTTCCCTTTCCATATCTCATATGGAGTGGTAGGCACTGATTTGGTAGGAACTCTATTCAATAGGTCCATGGCTGTCTCAAGCGCATATCCCCAGAAGGAAATAGGTAACTCAGCTGTACTCATCATTGAGCGCACCATATCTAATAGGGTGCGATTTCTCCGTTCAGATACACCGTTGTGCTGTGGTGTATAAGGAGGAGTAAGCTGAGAGAGAATCCCATTCTCTTTTAGGAATTCCAGGAATTCATTGCTTAAGTATTCTCCTCCTCGATCAGATTGTAGGATTTTAATACTTTTTCCGGTTTGGTTCTCAACTTCTTGTTTATATTCCCTAAATTTCTCAAAAGCTTCTGATTTGTGTTTCATCAGGAACACATACCCGAACCTAGAGAGATCGTCAGTGAATGTAATGAAGTACGAAGAACCATCCCTGGCATGTGTAGACATGGGACCGCATACATCACTATGTATCAGTCCCAAGAGTTCGGTAACTCTTTCTCCGTGTCCCGTAAACGGAGTTTTGGTCATCTTGCCTTTGAGACATGACTGGCAAGTGTCATAAGATGAAAATTCAAACGGATTTAAATATCCATCTTTATGCAACTTAGCTAGTCGTGTCGCATTGATGTGACCCAGTCTACAATGCCACTAGAAGGATTCGTTCAGTTCAGAACTCTTCCTCTTGTGTGTGTTTGTTATGTTCAGAACTGTTGATTGATTTAGAACATAAATGCCATTGCACAACGTGCCTGATCCAACCAACTTTTGGTTACGGAAAATGTTCATAACATTATCCTGTAATAAAAAATTATATCCCTCTTTACTCAGTAAAGAAACCGATATAATGTTGCATATCAGGTTCGGCATGTAATAGCATTCGTTCAGAACCAATGTATTACCAGTTGGTAATGTAAGGTGATATTCCCCGACAGTCTTAGCTGCAACAATTGCACCATTTCCGACTCTAATGTCTTTATCACCTTCTCCAAGTTCTCTACCTTTCCTAAGCCCATGTAACTGATTACATATATGGGATCCTGACCCGGTATCTAATACCCAGGACGTGGAGCAAATGGAGAAACAGTTCTCTGTAACGAACACACCCGAAGAAAATGCATCAACATGTACTTTCTTCATTCGGGTGGCATGGGAATCCTGGTATTCCTCTATTTCCTGTTCATTCCTATAACTCTTATAAGAAGGAACGGAACTAACGTTCCCCAGCACAGTATAACATGCGGGTTCGGTCAATACATCCATATTATTATCTTGTTTAAGGCATGAAATGGTCGCTACCTGGAGAGAGAGAGAAGAAAACACTTTAGCGTAAGCTCGTGCAAGATCAGATTGGTTATTATCTTATCTAATCAGGATGGCTCCCACTGCTTTTTATCAAATCTTCCTTCAAACCCTAAAAGGAAAGACTAGCCGGGATTAATTACACACTACAAGTTCGCCAATCTTTCAGCCAAGCCAGTGTCGGTACTTTGAGGGAGGTCCCCCGTGCTTTCGCACGAACCTAATTACTGTAAACCTCGTTTTCCCAGAGGCGTAACCTCGTTAACACCTTTCTAGACACCTACTTGATCGGCTAATTATAATATGTAAAACTCTCCCAGGAGTAACTCTTACTCGCAGTGGGTATCGGGATCCAACTATCTCGCAGAAGGTATGCAATCTCATTGCAAATTTCAACACTTGAAATTCCCGATAATCTTTTGCCCCTAGCATGCTATGACCTTGACGCATGCCAAACAACCCATAGTCCGCTAGTCAAGTTCAACCCGTCATTTCCTGATTGAATTAAACCCACCCGCACGACCCTTGACGCATGCCAAACAACGCCGTGCGAATACCCTAATCCAATCTGCATCATATGCATAAGCAGATAAATACTAGTTAGCTACCGTACACTACGCCTTGACGCATGCCAAAAAACCGCAGCACGAATACTAAATAGTACTTATCTGAAATGACAGAGGGCTACGACAGGTTTTTCTGAAAACCTATTGCGTAACGAACTTGATATCGTTGTAGAATCAAATGGAGTTTTGAAATGGAGTGATTTTGAGGCTTTTCTAGTTTTGCTAAAGGGGTCACTCCCGGTGAAGGGATCGTCGGCCCTTTCCTCGTCGAATGAGGTGCGGGATATATCATATATATCACTGTGCAAAACAAAAGTCAAAATCAATCAAAAGCAAACCGAGTGCGCAGCATCTGCCAGTTATTGCTAAAGGAGTCACTCCCGGTGAAGGGATCTCGGTCCTTTCCTCGGCGAATAAGGTGCAGGGCATATCATATATACCGCTTTGCAAAGCAAAAACTGTAGCTACCTGTTTTATTTTAAAATTTGATTCTACAACATCTTAGGTTTCTTTTCTTTCATTAATCACATTAATGAAGTCCCATCATTTAAATACCCAAACATCACAGATAGATATGACGTACACTTATGCCATCCGCATTCGCCTCGATGTCCCCTCGTGCACCGTTAGGTTAGGTAACTAACGACAGAGCAGGGCAGGGCTAGCGCGGGTGTAAAACATAAGTAACGTCTATATAATATATCATATATACTATATACTATATCCATCACAGAATCTTATCTCAGAAATCGCAGCAGAAGAAACATATGAAATATTGGATATACTAGGACGTCCGTGTTTTCAATACGAGCCAGTATAAAACACGGATTCCACGGTCGTGATGAATAGCCAATCCCACACCCCTAGACCCCTACGAGAGCGGCAAGCAACCCTGCCAATTCTAGGGTTAGGAGACCCGGACTCGACTCCTCGAGTTGGTCTCCCACTGGACCCCAGAACCCGGTTACTTGTGCTCCCCTCCTTGGGTCTATCCTAATGCGGAAAAGTAAATAATATACAAAGGGTGACAACTTCCGCTACCTGGAAGTGCCCCAAATAAAAGAATATTACATACAAGTTTTTACATGAATGAAAATGAAAAACACTTATCTCACATAAAAACCCCCGGCTATTCAATCACGACGATCCAATATAACATATCCAGCAACACATAACATCACATGCCATCAACATAAGTAAGTATGCATACCCCAATTGTCGTTGACGTATAGCAACGAAACCGGCGATATGAACATACTACACTTACGGTCACAGAAAAGAAAGTGTAAAACTACAACAATTGGAATCCGCAACTTCTTTAGACATCACATGCCTAATCAAATGAAATACTTAGACATCACATGCCTAACAGTTATAAACCCCGCATTTTAGTCTCTTTATCGAAAACACTTTTCAATATAAAGTGAAACTAAACCGCTAGATTTATAACATTCATTCAGATATCACATAACAGTTTGTGAATTCCAATTATTGTATCACATTCCAGATAAACAGAAAATGTTAAACTTTCCGATCGAACAGTCGAATACCCAAGTTTTCCCGATACAGCTCAACACATGAAATAAGTCTAACAACATTCAGTTCGTGCCTCAGTACCAACGGTCCAGCCGTAGAAGGGTCAAGCCAACGCCTCACATGTGGCACGCCGTACTGCCCCAAACCCGAAGGTTCAAAGGGCAGTTCAAGACGGTCACATAATCGAGTTAAGGTTTGTTGTCTTCTAGAGGGTCCATCGCGTTACTTGCACTACTTAGAACGTCGTTAAACTACGGAAAAATCCAACACTTGGAAATTTCCTGACAGGGGAAAAATTGCGTATTTATATCCGGTCGAACCTTTTAACATATTCAAAAAATTATCCGGAAATACACAAAGACGAAATTTGATACCCCGATCGAAACACCGAATCCCCAAAGCAACCCCAGAAAATTCAACTCTTGAATAATTATTAAAAATTCCCATAAAACTCAGCACCAGAAAAGAAGAATTACTGTGCAAACAATATTGGGTAAAGTGAACAGTTGGCCGCGGAACAGCGGCAGAAGCCATGCTTCTGCCGCGTTTCCGCGGCTGTTTGGAAGCTTCATGAGCTCGTGTTTCACCACAATTCTTAGATATTCCTGCTTAATTTTTTAGGCATTTTTAATCTTGAAAAATCCCAGATTTTAGAAAATGTACAGAGAGCATGTTAAGTTTAGGGTTTCGGGTTCGTTCGGGCTTCAAATTGCGTCTAGACTTCGCCTAAGGCTCTAGCTAGGCTCTGATACAACTGTAGGGTTCCTAGGCACACTATAGAGGTCTCACAAGGCATCGAACATGCCAATTTCAAAAATTATTGGTGCCGAGAAACCCGAACACGGATCGTTGACTAGATGTTTAGGCGAAAAGGTAAACTAGTTAACTACTTAACTAGAAGTGAGAAGCTACAACCTTTGTAGATCCGGATTTCCACTTCCTTAGCTCCACGTGGGTGTCCTCTCGCTGTCCATCATGAATCCCGAACCCAATCGTCGGCTTCATCGGAGAAACGGGCGAGCTAGGTCGTCGGCTTCGTGTCAAAGACGATCTACGTCGAGGTTGCACTAGTTCAAGCTCCGACTTCACAAAGTTGTGAAACTTGTGAAGAAAACACCCAAAACAACTTGGCAAGAGGTAGAGGGTGAAGAAATAGGAGGTGGGTTCACTTTAGAATTGGATTTATCTCACTAGAACTCAAGTTGCCATTAAAGTAGCAAGCTTTTTCTTTTTAGAAGAAGAAGAAGATGAAGCTAGTTATGATAAGTTCTCATTTTAAAATGAAAAGAAAATCCAAACTTATCATAACTTTAACTAGGGTTAAGTGTAGAGAATAAACCATGGTCATTTGAGTGGGTTAGGGTTAAGCATGAAGACAAGAATGGTTAGCAAAGTCAAAGCTTCATGAAGCTTCAATATGAAACAAAAATTGCCACCATTTTCATCTTAAATTTTATCCAAATAAATGAATAAACAAATAAATGAATAAATGCATAATCAAAACCCTAATCTCAAGTTAACTATGGTTTAATTCTATACACTTAACCATATGATCAAGTATCATCAAACATGATACAAATATGTGCACAAAAGTATATCACATATACAATGTGTAAATCAAGTGAGAAAAATCCGTTTAAAATGAACTAATACTAGTTAATGTAAAGTAATATATCAAATATATAATTATACATTAAATCACTAAATCAACAATTGATTCAATGATCCGGTCATGTCGCACATAACCGACTAGTATTCAATGCATCGATTTATCGAATCAATGATTCGATAACTAGGTCATATCTCATACAACCAATCGAAACATTAATCGCGAGAATCAAATACGGTATCACATACACGCATTATTCTCGGTCCCGCACATATCTCATATGCACTCCTATTTCGTTTCGCTTGAGCTAGGAAACCTCTGTGTAGGACTCTAAAGACTTGTCAATACTGTTGGTTATATGTATGCCCTAGAGGCCATTACTATACATAGGATGTATATTGTAGTGGATGCTGGGACATATATAGTGAGGACTTTCTTGCTCGACATGATAGTATGCTATCTGGTTGAACTTTACCTTAACGTGTACACTGATTGTCTCTCTGTTACATGTTGGTAAAGCCCTTAGGATGTGTACTTGACTACCTAGACTATGATGCGGATCATACTAATGGGGACATGGTAGTCCATAAGTACATCCTTCAAAGTCCCTAGTCGAGGGTATATCGAGATGGGGCATCGATATACCAGAGTAGACTAGCGTGTACCTTCTCGACCCATACAGATGGGCGATGGATGATCCCATATCCATTGGTGTTTGACATCAGAGATGATATACGGGTGCTCAGTAGAGACTGGGTACACTGGACGGACTCGCCGAGAACTCCCAGATGGTATTATACCTCACGTCAGATGGCAGTTCTCTGGTGACACTGGTACAGAGTAGTCTGTTGACCCGAGATCGTCATAGAGTCTTGTGTGGTTCCCACTGTGCTTTGATTTCCATCTTACCACGTCCAAGAGGGCGTGCAAAACGGTGGTTTTTGGGTACAGTCCCGAGTCACATGGAGGCAATGAGCGATAGGAGGGGATTCGTCTCTCCCGGTATAGGAAGTTGATGTTGCGCTGTGTTCGATTGGCTATAACAGGAAATCCCTGGCCAGGGTTGCTGAGATTTACTGGTAAGTGTTACCAGTAGTTTCTCGAACAGTTATAGACCTCATATCGACACGACTTATCGAGCTATTGGGGTCTGACGTTTACCACCCCTAGGCAAGATATGCGACATATCAGACGATCAGACCGGACTGTACGGTAGTGTTACTGGTTGGATTCACTGGAGTGTGAGCGGGCTTGCTCGTCGATCTTCAGATCGCTCAATACCCGGGTGGCCCTTACGTTTAGCAGACCGCTTGCGGCTTGTGGATGTTTGATATGATCATCATCCGCTGCCGGCGTATTGACGAGTCTTTAGAGTCCTACACAGAGGTTTCCTGGCTCAAGCGAAACGAAATAGGAGCGCATATGAGATATGTGCGGGACCGAGAATAATACGTGTATGTGATACCGCATTCTATTCTCGCGATGAATGTATCGGAAGGTTGTATGCGATATAACCTAGTTATCGAATCATGGATTGATTCGATAAACCGATACATAGGATACTAGTCGGTTATATGTGATATGACCGGGTCGTTAAATCAAGTGTTGATTTAATGATTTAATGTATAATTATATATTTGATATATTACTTTGCGTTAACTAGTATCGATTCACTTTAAATGGATATTCTCACTCGGATGTGCGCATTGCATATGCGATATGATTTTGTGCACTTGCTTGTATCATGTTTGATGATGCATGCCTTTTGGTTAGGTGTAAAGAATTAAACCTTGGTTAATGAAATGGTTAGGGTTTACTTTTTCCTTATTCATTTTATTCATTTATTCTTTTATTCTTTTAGAAAAATAAAAAGAAATGAGATAAATGGTGGCATTCTTTTCATTCATGAAGCTTCATGAATACTTTGACCATGTCACCATTTTTGTCTTCTTTTTAAACCTAACCATTCTCATTAACTCAAGTTAGCTCTCTACACTTTACCATGGTCATTATTATGATAAGAATTATCATTCTAATATATTCATTATTCTTATCATAATATTATCCTTCTTCTTCTTCATTTTTCTTCAAGTGAAGAAAACCAGGCTCCATCAATGGTGAATTGATGAAATGAGTGAGAAATCCAATTCTAAAGTGAACCCAACTCCTATTTCTTCATCCTCTACCTCTTGCCAAGTAGTAGAGTGTGTTTCCTTCACAAGTTTTCATGGCAAGGTGAAGGTGGAGCTTGATTTAGCGATGCCTCGACGTAGATCATCTTCGGCGTGGACATCGACGACCTAGCTCGCCTATTCTCCGACGAAGCCGACGCTAAAGACTGAATTTGATTTAGACAGCGGAGAGGACCTCATCTCGGAGCCGTGGAGGTGGAGGACCGGATCTACAAAGGTTGTATTTCCGTATTCTCTTAGTTAAGTGTTAACTAGTTTCTTGTTTCGCCTAAACTTTAGCCAACGATCCGTATTAGAGTTTCTCGGCACCTAGATTTTTTGAAATTGGCATGGTTGATGCCTTGTGAGACCTCATTAGTGTGCCTAGGAACCCTACAGTGGTATCAGAGACTAGCTAGAGCCATAGGCGAAGTCTAGACGGAATTTGAAGTCCGAACGAACCGAAACCCCATAATTTCCATGCTCTCTGTCCTTTTTTCAAAAACGTGGATTTTTCCAAATTAAAAATTGCTAAAAAATTCAGCAGGAAGATCTAAGAGTTCTGGTGCAAGACGACACCCTAATTCAACTAAACCACCGCGGTTCCGCGGCATGAGCTTGGCTCATGCGGCGGATCCGCGGCCGTACGGCCGTATTTCACTGTCATTGTTGCACAGTAACTCCTAATTGATAGTGCTGGATTTTCTGGGAATTTTTAATATTTAATTCAAGAGTTGAATTTTCTGGGTTGTTTTGGGGATTCGAATGTTCGATCGGATTATCAAATTTAGTCTGTGTGGCTTTCCAGATAAATTTTAGAATATGTTAAAAAGTTCGACCGGATATAAATACCCAATTTTTCCCCTGTCGGGAAATTTCCAAGTGTTGGATTTTTCCGTAGTTTAACGACGTTCTAAGTAGTGCAAGTAACGCGATGGTCCCTCTAGAAGACAACAAACCTTAACTCGATTATGTGACCGTCTTGAACTGCCCTTTGAACCTTCGGGTTTGGGGCAGTACGGCGTGCCACATGTGAGGCGTTGGCTTGACCCTTCTACGGCTGGACCGTTGGTACTGAGGCACGAACTGAATGTTGTTAGACTTGTTTCATGTGTTGATCTGTATCGGGAAAACTTGGGTGTTCGATTGTTCGATCGAAAAGTTTAGCATTTTCTATTTATCCGGAATGTGATACAATAATTGGAATTCACAAATTGTTATGAGATAACGGAATGAATATTATAAACGTAGCAGTTTAGTCTCACTTGATCGGTTGCCACGGGATTTTGATGTGATCAAAAGTCCGTCGCAATCACGTAGCGTACGCGGATATTCGCCGGTAAACTTAATAGACAGCCTCACTCCATAGCCCCGACCAAGTGACTGTAGGAGAACCCCGTCGCCGAAAGCATCCGTTCGGGTGCTCGCAGTAGCGGTGTTCCGCCTTGGTGCACTTCGTCGACGGTATCAGGGGTGCGGCCGCCTACTAAAGTTTGCGACGAGCATTCGATCAGTTTTTCGGGAATCTTGTTGAATTGCCCGACTTGATATTGAAAAGTGTTTTCGATTTTGAGACTAAAATGCAGGGTTTATAATTGTTAGGCATGCGATGTCTAAGAAATTCATTTGGTCAGGCATGCGATGTCTGAGGTGGTTGCGAATTCCAACTGTTGTAGTTTTACACTTTCTTTTCTGTGACCGTAAGTGTAATATGTGATATCGCCGGTTTCGTTGCTATATGTCAACGACAATTGGGATGGACATATTTACTTACGTTGATGACATGTGATGTTATGTGTTGCTGGATATGTTATATTGGATCGTCGTGTTTGAATAGCCGGGGGTTTTTATATGAGATGAGTGTTTTTCATTTTCATTCATGTAAAAACTTGTATGTAATATTCTTTTATTTGGGGCACTTCCAGGTTGCGGAAGATGTCACCCTTTGTATATTATTTACTTTTCCGCACTAGGATAGACCCAAGGAGGAGGGCACAAGTAACCGGGTTCTGGAGTCCAGTGGGAGACCAACTCGAGGAGTCGAGTCCGGGTCTCCTAACTCTAGAATTGGTAGGGTTGCTTGCCGCTCTCGTAGGGGTCTAGGGGTGTGGGTTTGGCTATTCATCACGACCGTGGAATCCGTGTTTTATACTGGCTCCTATTGAAAACACGGACGTCCTAGTATATCCAATGTTTCATATGATTCTTCTGCTGCGATATCTGTGATGTGATCATGTGATGTTCTGTGATAGATACTTTATATAGTATATATGATATATTATATAGACGTTACTTATGTTTTACACCCGCGCTAGCCCTGCCCTGCTCTGCCGTTAGTTGCCTAACCTAACGGTGCACGAGGGGACATCGAGGCGAATGCGGATGGCATAAGTGTACGTCGTATTTATCTGTGATGTTTAGGTACTTAAATGATGGGACTTCATTAATGTGATTAATGAAATAAAAGAAACCTAAGATGTTGTAGAATCGAATTTCAAAATAAAACAGGTAGCTACAGTTCTTGCTTTGCACAGCGGTATATGTGATATATCCTGCACCTTATTCGATGAGGAAAGGACCGAGATCCCTTCACCGGGAGTGACTCCTTTAGCAATAACTGGCAGATGCTACACACTCGGTTTGTCTTTTGATTGCTTTTAACAGTTTTGCTTTGCACAGTGATATATATGATATATCCCGCACCTCATTCGACGAGGAAAGGACCGACGATCCCTTCACCGGGAGTGACTCCTTTAGCTAAACTAGAAAAGCTTCAAAAACACTCCATTTTAAAAATCATTTGATTCTACAACGATATCAAGTTCATTACGCAATAGGTTTTCAGAAAAACCTGCCGTAGCCCTCCGTCATTTCAGATAAGTACTAGTTAGTATTCGTACTACGTTTGTTGACTATGTTAAGGCGTAGTGTGTGGTAGCTAATTAGTGCTTATCTGCATAAGCATATGATGCGATTGGATTAGGGTAGTCGTGCGACTTTGTTGACTATGTTAAGGGTCGTGCGGGTGGGTTTAATTCAATCGGGAAATGACGGGTTGAACTTGACTAGCACTTATGATTTGTTGACTATGTTAAGGTCATATAGCTGCTAGGGGCAAAAGATTATCGGGAATTTCAAGTGTTGAAATTTGCAATGAGATTGCATACCTTCTATGAGATAGTTGGATCCCGATACCCGCTGCGAGTAAGAGTTACTCCTGGGAGAGTTTTACATATTACAATTAGCCGATCAAGTAGGTGTCTAGAAAGGTGTCAACGGGGTTACGCCTCTGGGAAAACGAGGTTTACATTAATTAGGTTCGTGCGAAAGCACGGGGGGCCTCCCTCAAAGTACCGACACTGGCCTGGCTGAAAAATTGGCGAACTTGTAGTGTGTAATTAATCCCGGCTAGTCTTTCCTTTTAGGGTTTGAAGGAAGATTTGATAAAAAGCAGTGGGAGCCATCCTGATTAGATAAAATAATAACCAATCTATTCTTGACAGAGCGCACGCTGAGTGTTTTCTTCTCTCTCACTCCAGGTAGTGACAATATCACGCCTTAATCAAGATAATAATACGGAATTTTGACCGAACCCGCTTGTTATACTGAGCTGGGGAACGTTGGTCCCGCTCCAACTTATAATTGTTATAAGACAGAGCAGGAAATTGGGGAATACCAGATTTCCCGTGCCGCCCAAACGAAGAGAGTGCATGCTGATGCATCATCTTCGGGTGTGTTCATTACAAAGAACCGTTTCTCTGTATCCTCTACGTCCTGGGTATGTGATACCAGATCAGGATCCCAGATATGTAATCTGTTACATAGGGCTACAGAAAGGTAGAGAACTGAGAACGGGTGATAAGTTTCATGAGGCAGAAAACGGGACAAGTGTTGCAGCCAAGTCTGTTGGTCACTGTCACCCTGTATTCCTAATACATTGATTCTGAACGAATGTTATTAGATACCGAACCTGATAAACAAAATCATATCAGTCTCTTTATTAGTAAAGAAATGATATAATTTTGTATTGTTGGATAATGTTTTGAACATTTCCTATATCAAAAGTTGATCGGTTCAGGTACGTTATCTAAAAGCGTTGATGTTCTAAATCAAACTACAGTTCTTAGTAAATGGAACACACATAAAAGGAAGAGTTCAGAAATGAACGGATCCTTCTTAAGGTATTGTAGACTAGGTCAGATCAATGTGACCCGACTAGCTGAAGTTACATGTAGATGCATATTTAAATCAGTTTGAATCTACATCTTGTGAAACTTGCCAGTCATGTCACAAAGATATAATGACACTAGCTCTGTTTATTGGAAACAGAGAAAGAGTTAGTGAACTCTTGGGATGATACATGTTGATGTATGCAGGTCCCCTATCTACACATGCCAAGACTGGTTCTTTGTACTTCATTACATTCTCTGATAATCTCTCAAGATTCAGACATATGTTCCTGTTGAAACACAAGTCCGAACCTTTTGAGATATTCATAGAATATAAGTTAGAAATAGAGAACCAATAAGGGTATAAGTATTATGTCCTTTGATGTGATCGAGGAGGAGAATACTTGAGCACGGAAATCCTGGACTTTTCTAAAGGAGAATGAGATTCTCTCTCAGCATTACTCCTCCGTATACACCATTGCACGATAGTATATCGGGATGGAGCAATTACACCCTATGTGATAAGGTGTGCTCTATGATGAGTAATACTGAGCTACCTATTTCCTTTTGGGTGTTATGCACTTGAGAAGCTGCATACCTATTGAATAGGGTTCCAATCAAATAAGTTGCCTACCATTTCATATGTGATATGGAAAGGGAAGAGCCCATGTCTTAAGCTAGTTAAGATTTGGGGTTGTCCGGCCTATGTCTAAAAGGCAAAATCCGGACAAGCTCGAGGCAAGGTCTGTTATGTAGAACTGGAAATGTTCCAGCTATACAAACTGCAGCTGATGATTTGAAAGAACCAAAGGATTCAATAGTTAACCAACGAACCTCAGCCTCTCCGCCGATTTAGTAGGGTTCCTCACCCACCTGAGAGATACTTCTGTTTCTCTATGACAGTGGGAGCGAGGATTGCATCATGAGATGATGACCCAACTAGCTTCGAGCTGGCCATCGGGAGTAAGACTCTGTAAGAATGGCTGGATGTTTAGCGATCTGAGAAGGAATCCTTATACACCAACAAAGTATGGACTTTGGTTGCTATATCTGAAGGGTTAAATACCCATCAGGAGCAAGTATATCTTGAGAAGATTACTTGGTGTAGATGGAAAAGTTGAGACTTTCAAAGCTAGACTTGTTAAAGCTTTTCATCATCGACCAGGCGTGGATGATGATGAAACCTTTTCTAAGTAGCTATGCTTAAGTCCATCCAGATCCTACTTGCCACGGCTACATACCATGACTACGATATCTGGTGGTTGGGTGTCATGACAGCTTTTCTAAATGATGTTTAGAAGAGAGTGTCTATAAGTACACAGCCAGAGGGCTTCGTAGACAGTGGGAGCAGCGGAAACGTGTGCAAGATGCTTTATAGGATAAAGCAGGCATCGCGGAGTTGGAACATCTGTTTTGATGAAGTAGTCAAAGAGTTTGACATCATCAAAATGGTAGATGAACCTTGTATAAACAAAAAGGTAGTAGGGAGTATGGTGGTGATCCTCGTAGAGTACATGGATGACATACTCTTGATAGGGAAGGAGTTTCCTATGCTACGCTCGGTCAATCTCCGCTTATCACAATGATTCTCCATATAGGATCAAAGTGATGCCTCCTAAATCCTGGGTTTTGGATCTATGAGATAGATCTAAATGGATGTTAGGATACTCACTAGCTATAGTGAGATGGTATCAGTTGATCCTGGGGAGAATCACAGGAAGGGTTCCAGGCTGATAAAGACGACTGAATGTCAGTCGCAGGCATTGTCTTTACCCTCAGTAAAGGAACGGTATGTTGGAAGAGTTCCAAGTTAGATACCGTGACATACTAGACGATAAAGGCTGGATACATCGCTACTTAAGATGCTACCAAAGAGGCCGTTTGGGTGTATATTGGTTCATGAGATGAACTATGTTCCTCCCATTGTGTGACAATGGAGTTGTGGCTTATGCCAAGGAACGCCGGTCCCATCAGTGATCCAGACATATTCTAAGGCAGTATCACTTGATCATGGAGATGGTTGATCTCCAGGGAGATCGAGGTTAGGAGAGTAGACTCAGAGGACAACACAGCGGATCCACTCACAAAGGCCTGTTCCCAGAGAGAGACTTTTATGGGATGGTTGAGTATGAGATACTACAACCACTGCTACAGATGGCCTTAGTGCAAGTGGGAGATTGTTGGTTATATGTATGCCCTAGAGGCCATTACTATACATAGGATGTATATTGTAGTGGATGCTGGGACATATATAGTGAGGACTTTCTTGCTCGACATAATAGTATGCTATCTGGTTGAACTTTACCTTAACGTGTACACTGATTGTCTCTCTGTTACATGTTGGTAAAGCCCTTAGGATGTGTACTTGACTACCTAGACTATGATGCGGATCATACTAATGGGGACATGGTAGTCCAGAAGTACATCCTTCAAAGTCCCTAGTCGAGGGTATATCGAGACGGGGCATCGATATACCAGAGTAGACTAGCGTGTACCTTCTCGACCCATACAGATGGGCGATGGATGATTCCATATCCATTGGTGTTTGACATCAGAGATGATATACGGGTGCTCAGTAGAGACTGGGTACACTAGACGGACTCGCCGAGAACTCCCAGATGGTATTATACCTCACGTCAGATGGCAGTTCTCTGGTGACACTGGTACAGAGTAGTCTGTTGACCCGAGATCGTCATAGAGTCTTGTGTGGTTCCCACTGTGCTTTGATTTCCATCTTACCACGTCCAAAAGGGCATGCAAAACGGTGGTTTTTAGGTACAGTCCCGAGTCACATGGAGGCAATGAGCGATAGGAGGGGATTCGTCTCTCCCGGTATAGGGAGTTGATGTTGCGCTGTGTTCGATTGGCTATAACAGGAAATCCCTGGCCAGGGTTGCTGAGATTTACTGGTAAGTGTTACCAGTAGTTTCTCGAACAGTTATAGACCTCATATCGACACGACTTATCGAGCTATTGGGGTCTGACGTTTACCACCCCTAGGCGAGATATGCGATATATCAGAAGATCAGACCGGACTGTACGGTAGTGTTACTGGTTGGATTCACTGGAGTGTGAGCGGGCTTGCTCGTCGATCTTCAGATCGCTCAATACCCGGGTGGCCGTTACGTTTAGCAGACCGCTTGCGGCTTGTGGATGTTTGATATGATCATCATCCGCTGCCGGCGTATTGACGAGTCTTTAAAGTCCTACACAGAGGTTTCCTGGCTCAAGCGAAACGAAATAGGAGCGCATATGAGATATGTGCGGGACCGAGAATAATACGTGTATGTGATACCGCATTCTATTCTCGCGATGAATGTATCGGAAGGTTGTATGCGATATAACCTAGTTATCGAATCATGGATTGATTCGATAAACCGATACATAGGATACTAGTCGGTTATATGCGATATGACCGGGTCGTTAAATCAAGTGTTGATTTAATGATTTAATGTATAATTATATATTTGATATATTACTTTGCGTTAACTAGTATCGGTTCACTTTAAATGGATATTCTCACTCGGATGTGCGCATTGCATATGCGATATGATTTTGTGCACTTGCTTGTATCATGTTTGATGATGCATGCCTTTTGGTTAGGTGTAAAGAATTAAACCTTGGTTAATGAAATGGTTAGGGTTTACTTTTTCCTTATTCATTTTATTCATTTATTCTTTTATTCTTTTAGAAAAAGAAAAAGAAATGAGATAAATGGTGGCATTCTTTTCATTCATGAAGCTTCATGAATACTTTGACCATGTCACCATTTTTGTCTTCTTTTTAAACCTAACCATTCTCATTAACTCAAGTTAGCTCTCTACACTTTACCATGGTCATTATTATGATAAGAATTATCATTCTAATATATTCATTATTCTTATCATAATATTATCCTTCTTCTTCTTCATTTTTCTTCAAGTGAAGAAAACCAAGCTCCATCAATGGTGAATTGATGAAATGAGTGAGAAATCCAATTCTAAAGTGAACCCAACTCCTATTTCTTCATCCTCTACCTCTTGCCAAGTAGTAGAGTGTGTTTCCTTCACAAGTTTTCATGGCAAGGTGAAGGTGGAGCTTGATTTAGCGATGCCTCGACGTAGATCATCTTCGGCGTGGACATCGACGACCTAGCTCGCCTATTCTCCGACGAAGCCGACGCTAGAGCCCGGATTTGATTTGGACAGCGGAGAGGACCTCATCTCGGAGCCGTGGAGGTGGAGGACCGGATCTACAAAGGTTGTATTTCCGTATTCTCTTAGTTAAGTGTTAACTAGTTTCTTGTTTCGCCTAAACTTTAGCCAACGATCCGTATTAGAGTTTCTCGGCACCTAGATTTTTTGAAATTGGCATGGTTGATGCCTTGTGAGACCTCATTAGGGTGCCTAGGAACCCTACAAATACGCCGGTAGCAGATGATGATCATATCAAGCACCCACAAGCCGCAAGCGGTCTGCTAAACGTAACGGCCACCCGGGTATTGAGCGATCAGAAGATCGACGAGCTAGCCCGCTCACACTCCTGCGAATCCGACCAGTAACACTTACCATACAATCCGGTCTCTTCGTCTGATATGTCGCATATCAAGTCTAGGGGTGGTAAACGTCAGACCCCAATAACCCGATAAGTCGTGCTGATGTGAGGCTCATAACGGGTCGAGAAACTACTGGTAACACTTACCAGCAAATCTCTGATCAGCCCTGGCCAGGGACTTCCCTGCTACGGCCAATCGAGCACTGCGCAACATCAACCCCCAATACCGGGGAGACGAAACCCCTCCTATCGCTCATTGCCTCCATGTGACTCGGGACTGTGCCCAAAGACCACCGTTTTGCACGCCCTCATGGACGTGGTAAGGTGGAGATCAAAGCACAGTGGGAATCACACAAGACTCTATGACGATCTCGGGTCTACAGACTAACCTGTACAAGTGTCACCTGAGAACTGCCATCTGACGTGAGGTATAATACCATCTGGGAGTTCTCGGTGAGTCCGTCCAGTGTACTCAGTCTCCACTGAGCACCCGTATACCATCTCTGATGTCAAACACCAATGGATATGGGATCATCCATCGCCCATCACATGGGTCGAGAAGCGTATACGCTAGTCTACACTGGTATATCGATGCCCCGTCTCGATACACCCACGACTAGGGACCTTGAAGGATGTACTTATGGACTACCATATCCCCACTAGTATGATCTGCATCATAGTCCAGGTAGTCAAGTACAAATCCTAAAGGCTTTACCAACATGTAACTATAAGACAGTATAAAGAGACTAGTGTACATGTTAAGATAAAGAGTAACCAGATAGCATACTATCATATCGAGCAAGAAAGTCATCTCTATATATGTCCAAGCATCCAATATAATATACATCATCTGTACAATACTGGCCTCTAGGGCATACATACAACTAACAATTCACAGAATATAAGTTATAAGTAGAGAACCAAAACGGGTATAAGTATTATGTCCTTTGATGTGATCAAGGAGGAGAATACTTGAGCACGGAATTCCTGGATTATTCTAAAGGAGAATGAGATTCTCTCTCAGCATTACTCCTCCGTATACACCACAGCACGTCGGTGTATCGGGGCGGAGCAATCACACCCTATGTGATAAGGTGTGCTCTATGATGAGTACTACTGAGTTACCTATTTCCTTTTGGGAGTTATGCACTGGAGAAGTTGCATACCTATTGAATAGGGTTCCTTTCAAATCAGTTGCCTACCACTTCATATGAGATATGGAAAGGGAAGTGCCCATATCTTAAGTTTGTTAATATTTGGGGTTGTCCAGCCTATGTCTAAAAGCATAATCCGTACAAGCTCGAGGCAAAGTCAGTTCTGTAAAAGTTTGTTGGATATCCCAAGCATACACAAGGGAATATCTTCTACCAAACCGAGAAACAAAAGATGTTTTGTTTCTCAACATGTCACCTTTGTGAAAGGGAATTTCTTGAGAAGAAATTAGTGGACATGAAGTAGAACTGGAAGGAGTTCCAGCTATACAAACTGCAGCTGATGATTTGGTAGAACCAAAGGATTCAATCGTTTCTAACGAACCTCAGCCTCTCCGTCGATCTAGTGGGGTTCCTCACCCACCTGAGAGATACTTCAGTTTCTCTATGACAGTGGGAGCGAGGAATGCATCATGAGATGATGACCCAACTAGTTTCGAACGGGCCATCAGGAGCGGGACTCTATAAGAATGGCTGGATGCTTAGCGATCTGAGACGGAATCCTTATACACCAACAAAGTATGGACTTTGGTTGCCTTATCTGAAGGGTTAAATCCCGATCAGGAGCAAGTATATCTTGAGAAGATTACTTGGTGTACATGGAAAAGTTGAGACTTTCAAAGATAGACTTGTTAAAGGTTTGCATCATTGACCAGGTATGGATTATGATGAAACGTTTTCTAAGTAGCTATGCTTAAGTCCATCCAGATCCTACATGCCGCGGCTACATACCATGACTACGATATCTGGCGGTTGGGTGTCATGACTGCTATTCTAAATGTTGATTTGGAAGGGAGCATCTATAAGTACACAGCCAGAGGGCTTCGTAGACAGTGGGAGCAGCGGAAGCGTATACAAGTTGCTTTATGGGATAAAGCAGGCATCGCGGAGTTGGAACATCTGTTTTGATGTGGTAGTCAAAGTGTTTGACTTCATCAAAATGGTAGATGAACCTTGTATATTCAAAAAGGTAGTAGAGAGTATGGTGGAGATCCTCGTAGAGTACATGGATGACATACTCTTGATAGGGAAGGAGTTTCCTATGCTACGCTCGGTCAATCTCTGCTTATCACAATGATTCTCCATATAGGATTAAAGTGATACCTCCTAAATCCTGAGTTTTGGATCTATGAGATATATCTAATTGGATGTTAGGATACTCACTAGCTGTAGTGAGATAGTATCAATTGATCCTGGGGAGAATCACTAGAAAGATTCCAGAGTGATAAAGACGACTGAATGTCAGTCACAGGCATTGTCTTTACCCTCAGTAAAGGGACGGTATGTTGGAAGAGTTCCAAGATAGATACCGTGGCATACTAGACTATAAAGGTAAGATACATCGCTAGCAAAGATGCTACCAAAGAGGAAGTCTGGGTGTATATTAGTTCATGAGATGAACTTCGTTCTACCATTGTGTGACAATGGAGTTGTGGCTTATGCCTAGGAACGCCCGTCCCATCAGTGATCCAGACATATTCTAAGGCAGTGTCACCTGATCATGGAGATGGTTGATCTCCAGCGGATCGAGGTTAGGAGAGTAGACTCAGAGGAAAACACGGCGGATCCACTCACAAAGGCCTTTTCCCAGAGAGAGACTTTTATGGAATGGTTGAGTATGAGATACTACAACCACTGTTATCAGATGGCCCTAGTGCAAGTGGGAGATTGTTAGTTATATGTATGCCCTAGAGGCCATTACTATACATGAGATGTATATTGTAGTGGATGCTTGGACATATATAGGGAGGACTTTCTTGCTCGACATGATAGTATGCTATCTGGTTACTCTTTACCTTAACGTGTACACTGATTATCTCTCTGTTACATGTTGGTAAAGCCCTAAGGATGTGTACTTGACTACCTGGACTATGATGCGGATCATACTAGTGGGGATATGGTAGTCCATAAGTACATCCTTCAAGGTCCCTAGTCGTGGGTGTATCGAGACGGGGCATCGATATACCAGAGTAGACTAGCGTATACCTTCTCGACCCATGTAGATGGGTGATGGATGATCCCATATCCATTAGTGTTTGACATCAGAGATGATATACGGGTACTCAGTGGAGACTGGGTATACTGGACGGACTCGCCGAGAACTCCCAGATGGTATTATACCTTACGTCAGATGGCAGTTCTCTGGTGACACTGGTACAGGTTAGTCTGTAGACCCGAGATCGTCATAGAGTCTTGTGTGATTCCTACTATGCTTTGATTTCCACCTTACCACGTCCAAGAGGGCGTGCAAAACGGTGGTTTTTGGGTACAGTCCCGAATCACATGGAGGCAATGAGCGATAGGAGGGGTTTCGTCTCTCCCGGTATTGGGAGTTGATGTTGCGCTATGCTCGATTGGCCGTAACAGGGAAGTCCCTGGCCAGGGCTGGTTTAGAAATTTACTAGTAAGTGTTACCAGTAGTTTCTCGACCCGTTATGAGCCTCATATCGGCATGACTTATCGGTTATTGGGGTCTGACGTTTACCACCCCCAGACATGATATGCGACATATCAGACGAGAAGACCGAACTGTACGGTAGTGTCACTGTCAGGCTTTTTGCAGGAGTTGGAGCGGGCTTGCTTGCTGATCTTCTGATCACTCAATACCCGGGTAGCCGTTACGTCCAGCTAGTACCGCTGACGGCTTGTGGGTGCTTGATATGATCATCACCTACTGCCGGCGTATTGACGAGTCTTTAGAGTCCTACATAGAGGTTTTACTGGCTCAGGCAAAACGAAATAGGAGCGCATATGTGATATGTGCGGGACCAAGAATAATGCGTGTATGTGATACCGTATTCTATTCTCGCGACTATTGTATCGGCCGGTTATATGAGATATAGCCGGGTTATCGAATCAAATGTTGATTCGATAAGTTGGTACATTATGTGTTAGTCGGTTATATGAGATATAACCGGATTATTAAGTCAAGTGTTGATTTAATAATTTAGTGCATAATTGTATATGTGATATACTAATTTGCATTAACTAACATTGGTTCACTTAAGCATTTGTTTTTCTCACTTGTGCACAACTTAATATATATGTGATATATATTTATTTGTGTACATTTTGTATCATGGTTGTTGATACAACTATCATGGGTGTATGAGACATACACCATACTAATTATATTGGTAGGGTTTTAATATCTAAAGTACTTTTAAAACAAATGGATAATGAGCTCACATGCATGAAGCTTCATGAAGTGTAACACCTTAGGATGTGTTTAGTGGCTAATTATATTTAAATGAAGGATTTTTAATAAAAAGTTTACCAATTTGAATTTCAAATATTTTTCCAAATTTAATTAATATTTTTCTAGAATTTTCCTAGGCTTGCACACACATGTGCATGTAAACTAGGGTTTAAAATAAGGTTATACCATGATTAGCAACCATGGTGAGTTTAATAATGGGATTAAGTCTTTTGGGTTTTAATTAAGTTTATTTAGTTAATGGATGGTTGTTTTAAGTTGAATTTTTCTTTTGGAGTGTTGACTTGGTGAGAATGAGGGAGAGAGAATGCATCATGGCAAAGCCCATGCTTGCATTTAATGATGAGAGAGAAAGGAGGGGTTGACATTGGGAGTTATCATTTCCTCTCATACTTGTGCTCATTTCTCTCAACCTCACTCTCACACTCACACACCCACATCCACAGCAGCAGAAGCAAGCAGCACAGCAGCAGCAAGCAGCACAGCAGCAACAAGCAACAATAAGCAGCAGCAGCAGTGAACAGCCGCAACAGCAACAACTCCAGCTGCAGCTCCTTCCCTCTACTCCTTCTTCTTCCTCCAGCTCCCTAGGGTCGAGTGTGGGGTATACTTCTTGAACTTACCCCCTAATTTGCTTAATTAGTGTAGCTTAGCTTCGATTAGTGATTAATGGTGCGTTTTAGTGCGATATGTGGTAATTAGGGGGAACCTTGATCAAGTGAAGTGTGAATTGGTTTTAGTAAGTTGATGGAGTGTTGTTAGGGCCATGTTAACCTAGCTTAGCCCCCAATTGCACTAAAATACCACCAGATTGCTATATGATGCAAAATTCATCATTTTTGAGCAAATATAGCTTTCTGCAAACTGCTATCGACCCAGTGAGTTCAGATTAAAATTAATATGACTGTAGTATAGTTGTGAGGTGCTGATCCCATGTGTAGAACACGACCCCCAAATTCCGTACTATGGCCGCCGAAATATTAGTTCTGGCCACAATTTGCGTCCAGATGGGGAGGGAATGGGGTTGGGTTTGGCTCTGTAGGTTCCTGCTGCTATCCTTAGACTCATAGCATGTATAATTTTATTTAATTGTTGCTGTAGAAAAATCTGGAGCTAAATACCTGTTTCTCGTATTTTTAAACCTTCGCGACACGCGTGATACGTGTGTGGGTTTGGGGTTTCTGCGTATCGCGACGCGTCGGGGTAGTTTCAGGTGCATAATCACACGTTTTAGCGTATCGCACACGCACGCTTGGTTTGCGACACGGGTTTCTAGTTTGACCTTAATATCGCGTTTTGTGGATTTGAGCTTATGTGTGATATATTGTGTAATTCTAGGTTCGCAGGCGAGTGAGACGGACGCTGCGAAGAAAGGGAAGCAAGTCGTCGGCTACACTTAGCGCGAGACTTCGGTGAGTAGATTTAACATCTATGGGGAAATCGCCCGTATGGCGTTATGCGTCAGGGCTGATAGGACCTTGTAGCAGCATATTACATTTACATACATTGACTTTTCATGGCTACTATTTAGTGCATACCGCATTCCCTAATATATGTTTATAAACTAAAATTGATAGAACACCGCACCATTACTAACGGTTCATGTTGCGCGAGCACTATCCTACATGTTACACACACACCGTTAGTAATTGCCATGACACTCACACTGTAGAATTTCCATGATCATTATGCTGTAGCTCATCTTTTATGTGACTTGACATGATATTCATACTTGATGCCTATATTACATCGCATTGACTTGTACGTTGGTTTTTGGATTACATGAAATTTCTGGATTTGGGAACCGTGGCTATTTCAAAAAGAATATGTAATCATTTAAAAACCCGGTTTCCCTTGATATGATATTTCGGTGCGTCCACCATATGTTTTCTAGGTGCGAGAGTGATATATGTGAACCCAAATCGAGGAGTTGGATGAGGCCGATTACGGGTACATGGTGGACCCGGTATGGTACCCCGGGGCGAGAACGGTTTCGCTGTGTAGTAGACGGTGAGCCTGGCAGAGGGACCACTACCTACCGGTGATTGGTTGGACCTGGCTGTTATCCGGAGGATGCTGACCAGAGTCGATAAATGGGTGCAGGATGATCCGTACTGCCAGGGCTGAGGGCCGATGCCGCAGACGGAGCCCATGGGCTGACCCGGACTGATGGGGCCCGATGGATGTGTAGGGTTCCTAGGCACCCTATGGAGGTCTCACAAGGCATCGAACATGCCAATATAAAATTTTACGGGTGCCGAGAGACCCGACTACGGATCGTTTGCTAGAAAACTAGGCGAAAAAGCTAACTAGTTAACACTTAACTACAAGATACGGAAATACAACCTTTGTAGATCCGGTGCTCCACCTCCATAGCTCCGCAACGAGGTCCTCTCCGCTGTCCAAATCAAATCCGGGCTCAAGCGTCGGCTTCGTCGGAGAATGGGCAAGCTAGGTCGTCGATGTCCATGCCGAAGATGATCTACGTCGAGGCATCGCTAAATCAAGCTCCGACTTCACCAAGTCAAGAAACTTGTGAAGTAAACACACTCTACTACTTGGCAAGAGGTAGAGGATGAAGAAATAGGAAGTGGGTTCAATTTAGAATTGGATTTCTCACTCAAAAACATCAATCACCATTGATGAGGTAAGCTTTTCTTCACTTGAAGCAAGGAAGAAGAAGAAGAATGATATGATAAGTTGAATAATTATTGAAAAAGAAAATCAATACTTATCATAACATGAACCATGGTCAAGTGTAGAGATTAAACTAGGGTTAATGGAGTGGTTAGGGTTAAGCATGAGACAAAATGGTTACTTAGGTCAAAGCTTCATGAAGCTTCAACTAGAATACAAAACAAGCCACCATTTTCCTTTATGCTATTTATTTTTCCAAAAAGAAAATAAATAAATAAATGAATAAATAGATATGAAAAACAAAACCCTAATTATCCACTTAACCATGGTTTAATTCTTTACACTTAACCAAAATGTATGTATCATCAAACATGATACAAGCAAGTGCACAAAATCATATCGCATATGCAATGCGCACAACCGAGTGAGAAAATCCATTTAAAGTGAACCGATACTAGTTAATGCAAAGTAATATATCAAATATATAATTATGCATTAAATCATTAAATCAACACTTGATTCAATGATCCGGTCATGTCGCACATTACCGACTGGTATCAACAGTAACAACTTATCGAATCAACACTTGATCCGATAACTCGGCTATATCGCATATAACCGATCAATGTCACATAGCGAGAATCGAATACAGTATCACATACTGGTATCATTCTCGGTCCCGCACATATCTCATATGCGCTCCTATTTCGTTTCGCTTGAGCCAGGAAACCTCTGTGTAGGACTCTAAAGACTCGTCAATACGCCGGCAGCAGATGATGATCATATCAAGCATCCACAAGCCGCAAGCGGTTTGCTAAACGTAACGGCCACCCGGGTATTGAGCGATCTGAAGATCGACGAGCAAGCCCGCTCACACTCCAGTGAATCCGACCAGTAACACTACCGTACAGTCCGGTCTGATCGTCTGATATGTCGCATATCTTGCCTAGGGGTGGTAAACGTCAGACCCCAATAGCTCGATAAGTCGTGTCGATATGAGGCTCATAACGGGTCGAGAAACTACTGGTAACACTTACCAGCAATTCTCTGATCAGCCCTGGCCAGAGACTTCCTGTTATAGCCAATCAAACACAGTGCAACATCAACTCCCTATACCGGGAGAGACGAATCCCCTCCTATCGCTCATTGCCTCCATGTGACTCGGGACTGTACCCAAAAACCACCGTTTTGCACGCCTTCTTGGACGTGGTAAGATGGAAATCAAAGCACAGTGGGAACCACACAAGACTCTATGACGATCTCGGGTCAACAGACTACTCTGTACCAGTGTCACCAGAGAACTGCCATCTGACGTGAGGTATAATACCATCTGGGAGTTCTCGGCGAGTCCGTCCAGTGTACCCAGTCTCTACTGAGCACCCGTATATCATCTCTGATGTCAAACACCAATGGATATGGGATCATCCATCGCCCATCTGTATGGGTCGAGAAGGTATACGCTAGTCTACTCTGGTATATCGATGCCCCGTCTCGATACACCCACGACTAGGGACTTTTAAGGATGTACTTATGGACTACCATGTCCCCACTAGTATGATCCGCATCATAGTCCAGGTAGTCAAGCACACATCCTAAGGGCTTCACCAACATGTAACAGAGAGACAATCAGTATACACGTTAAGGTAAAGTTCAACCAGATAGCATACTATCATGTCGAGCAAGAAAGTCCTCCCTATATACGTCCCAGCATCCACTACAATATACATCCTATGTACAGTAATGGCCTCTAGGGCATACATATAACTAACAATCTCCCACTTGCACTAGGGCCATCTGATAGCAGTGGTTGCAGTATCTCATACTCAACCATCCCATAAAAGTCTCTCTCTGGGAACAGGCCTCTGTGAGTGGATCCGCTGTGTTGTCCTCTGAGTCTACTCTCCTAACCTCGATCACCCTGGAGATCAACCATCTCCATGATCAGGTGATGCGGCCTCAGAATACGCCTGGGTCACTGATGGGACGGGTGTTCCTTGGCATAAGCCACAACTCCATTGTCTCACAATGGTAGGAACGAAGTTCATCTCATGAACTATTATACACCCAGACTGCCTCTATGGTAGCATCTTAAGTAGCGATGTATTCAGCCTTTATCGTCTAGTATGCCACGGTATCTAGCTTGGAACTCTTCCAACATACCGTCCCTTTACTGAGGGTAAAGACAATGCCTGTGACTGACATTCAGTCGTCTTTATCACTCTGGAACACTTCCAGTGATTCTCCCCTGGATCGATTGATACCATCTCACTACAGCTAGTGAGAATCCTAACATCCAATAAAATCTATCTCATAGATCCAAAACTCAGGATTTAGGAGGTATCATTTTGATCCTATTGGAGAATCCTTGTGATAAGCGGAGATCGACCGAGCGTAGCATAGGAAACTCCTTCCCTATCAAGAGTATGTCATCCACGTACTCTATGAGGATCGTCACCATACTCCCTACTACCTTTTTGTTTATACAAGGTTCATCTACCATTTTGATGATGTCAAACTCTTTGACTAACACATCAAAACAGATGTTCCAACTCCGCGATGCCTGCTTTAATCCTATAAAGCATCTTGCACACGTTTCCGCTGCTCCCACTATCTACGAGGCCCTCTGGCTGTGTACTTATAGACGCTCTCTTCTAAATCATTATTTAGAAAAGCAGTCAAGACACCCAACCGCCAGATATCGTAGTCATGGTATGTAGCCGTGGCAAGTAGGATCTGGATAGACTTAAGCATAGTCACTTGAAAAGGTTTCATCATGATCCACGCCTGGTCGATGACGAAAAGCTTTAACAAGTCTAGCTTTGAAAGTCTCAACTTTTCCATCTACACCAAGTAATTTTCTCAAGATATACTTGCTCCTGATGGGGATTTAACCCTTCAGATATAGCAGCTAAAGTCCATACTTTGCTGGTGTATAAGGATTCCATCTCAGATCGCTAAGCATCCAGCCATTCTTACAGAGTCCCACTCCTGATGGCCAGCTCGAGACTAGTTGGGTCTTCATCTCATGATGCAGTCCTCGCTCCCACTGTCATAGAGAAACCGAAGTATCTCTCAGGTGGGTGAGGAACCCTACTAGATCGGCGGAGAGGCTGAGGTTCATTGGAATTTACTGAATCCTTTGGTTCTATCAAATCATCAGCTGTAGTTTGCATAGCTGGAACTTTTCCAGCTCTACATAACAGACCTTGCCTCGAGCTTGTCCGGATTTTGCTTTTAGACATAGCCCGGACAACCCCAAATCTTAACTAGCTTAAGACATGGGCTCTTCCCATTCCATATCACATATGAAGCGGTAGGCATCTGATTTGATTAGAACCTTTTTCAATAGGTATGCAGCTTCTCAAGTGCATAACACCCAAAAGGAAATAGGTAGCTCAGTATTACTCATCATAGAGCACACCTTATCACATAGGGTGTAATTGCTCCACCCCGATATACCATCGTGCTATGGTGTATTCGGAGGAGTAATGCTGAGAGAGAATCTCATTCTCCTTTAGAATAGTTCAGGAATTCCGTGCTCAAGTATTCTCCTCCCTGATCACATCAAATAACATAATACTTGTACCCGTATTTTGGTTCTCTACTTCTAACTTATATTCTGTGAATATCTCAAAAGGTTCGGACTTGTGTTTCAACAAGAACATATGTCTGAATCTAAAGAGATCATCAGAGAACGTAATGAAGTATAAAGAACCAGTCCTGGCATGTGTAGACAGGGGAACTTACATACATCAACATGTATCATCCCAAGAGTTCACTAACTCTTTCTCTGTTTCCAATAAACGGAGCTATGGTCATCTTATCTTTGTGACATGACTGGCGAGTTTCACAAGATGTAAATTCAAACTGATTTAAATATACATCTATATGTAACTCTAGCCAGTCGGGTCGCATTGATCTGACCTAGTCTACAATACCTCAAGAAGGATTCTTTCATTTCTGAACTCTTCCTCTTGTGTGTGATCCGTATACTAAGAACTGTAGTTTGATTTAGAACATCAATGCTTTTAGATAACGTGCCTGAACCGATCAACTTTTGATATAGGAAATGTTCAAAACATTATCCAACAATACAAAATTTTACCGTTTCTTTACTGATAAAGAGACAGATATGATTTTGTATATCAGGTTCGGTATCTAATAATATTCGTTCAGAATCAATGTATTGTAATACAGGGTGACAGTGACCAACAGACTTGGCTGCAACTCTTGCCCCGTTTTCTGCCTCATGAAACTTATCACCCGTTCTCAGTTCTCTACCTTTCTGTAGCCCTATGTAACAGATTACATATCTGGGATCCTGATCTGGTATCAAATACCCAGGACGTATAGAATACTGAGAAACAGTTCTGTATAATGAACACGCCCGAAGATGATGCATCAGCATGCACTCTCTTCGTTTGGGCGGCACGGGAAATCTGGTATTCCCCAATTTCCTGCTCTGTCTTATAACAATTATAAGTTGGAGCGGGATCAACGTTCCCCAGCTCAGTATAACAAGCGGGTTCGGTCAAAAATCCGTATTATTATCTTGATTAAGGCGTGATATGGTCGCTACCAGGAGAGAGAGAGAAGAAAACACTCAGCGTGCGCTCTGTCAAGAATAGATTGGTTATTATTTTATCTAATCAGGATGGCTCCCACTGCTTTTTATCAAATCTTCCTTCAAACCCTAAAAGGAAATACTAGCCGGGATTAATTACACACTACAAGTTCGCCAATCTTTCAGCCAGGCCAGTGTCGGTACTTTGAGGGAGGTCCCCCGTGCTTTCGCACGAACCTAATTAATGTAAACCTCGTTTTCCCAGAGGCGTAACCTCGTTAACACCTTTCTAGACACCTACTTGATCGGCTAATTGTAATGTATAAAACTCTCCCAGGAGTAACACTTACTCGCAGCGGGTATCGGGATCCAACTATCTCATAGAAGGTATGCAATCTCATTGCAAATTTCAACACTTGAAATTCCCGATAATATTTTGCCCCCAGCACCCTATGACCTTGACGGAGGTCAACAAACCATAGGCTACTAGTCAAGTTCAACCCGTCATTTCTTGATCGAATTAAACCCACCCGCACGACCCTTGACGGAGGTCAACAAGGCCGCACGACTACCCTAACTCAATCTGCATCATATGCATAAACAGATAAATACTAGTTAGCTACCGCACACTACGCCTTGACGGAGGTCAACAAACGTAGCACGAATACTAAATAGGACTTATCTGAAATGACGGAGGGCTACGACAGGTTTTTCTGAAAACCTATTGCGTAATGAACTTGATATCGTTATAGAATCAAATGATTTTAAAATGGAGTGCTTTTGAGGCTTTTCTAGTTTTGCTAAAGGAGTCACTCCCGGTGAAGGGATCGTCGGTCCTTTCCTCGTCGAATGAGGTGCGGGATATATCATATATATCACTGTGCAAAGCAAAAACTCTTAAAAGCAATCAAAAGACAAACCGAGTGTGTAGCATCGACCAGTTATTGCTAAAGGAGTCACTCCCGGTGAAGGGATCTCGGTCCTTTCCTCATCGAATAAGGTGCAGGATATATCACATATACCGCTGTGCAAAGCAAGAACTGTAGCTACCTGTTTTATTTTGAAATTCGATTCTACAACATCTTAGGTTTCTTTTATTTCATTAATCACATTAATGAAGTCCCATCATTTAAATACCTAAACATCACAGATAAATACGACGTACACTTATGCCATCCGCATTCGCCTCGATGTCCCCTCGTGCACCGTTAGGTTAGGTAACTAACGGCAGAGCAGGGCAGGGCCAGCGCGGGTGTAAAACATAAGTAACGTCTATATAATATATCATATATACTATATACTGTATCTATCACAGAACATCACATGATCACATCACAGATATCGCAGCAGAAGAATCATATGAAATATTGGATATACTAGGACGTCCGTGTTTTCAATACGAGCCAGTATAAAACACGGATTCCACGGTCGTGATGAATAGCCAAACCCACACCCCTAGACCCCTACGAGAGCGGCAAGCAACCCTACCAATTCTGGAGTTAGGAGACCCGGACTCGACTCCTCGAGTTGGTCTCCCTCTGGACTCCAGAACCCGGTTACTTGTGCCCTCATCCTTGGGTCTATCCTAGTGCGGAAAAGTAAATAATATACAAATGGTGACATCTTCCGCAACCTGGAAGCGCCCCAATAAAAGAATATTACATACAAGTTTTTACATGAATGAAAATGAAAAACACTCATCTCACATAAAAAACCCCGGCTATTCAAACACGACGATCCAATATAACATATCCAGCAACACATAACATCACATGTCATCAACGTAAGTAAATATGCACATCCCAATTGTCGTTGGCATATAGCAACGAAACCGGCGATATCACATATTACACTTACGGTCACAGAAAAGAAAGTGTAAAACTACAACAGTTGGAATCCGCAACCTCCTCAGACATCGCATGCCTGACCAAATGAATTACTTAGACATCGCATGCCTAACAATTATAAACCCCGCATTTTAGTCTCATTATCGAAAACACTTTTCAATATCAAGTCGGGTAATTCAACAAGATTCCCGACATCCTGATCGAATGCTCGTCGCAAACTTCAGTAGGCGGTCGCACCCCCGACGCCGTCGACGAAGTGCACCAAGGCGGAACACCGCTGCCGCGAGCACCCAGACGGATGCTTTCGGCGACGGGGTTCTCCTACAGTCACTTGGTCGGGGCTATGGGGCGAGGCTGTCTATTAAGTTTACCCGGCGAGTATCCGCGTACGCTACGTGATTGCGACGGACTTTTGATCACATCAAAAATCCGTGGCAACCGATCAAGTGAGACTAAACTGCTACGTTTATAACATTCATTCAGTTATCACATAACTTATTGTGAATTCCAATTATTGTATCCCATTCCAGAAAAACAGAAAATGTTAAACTTTCCGATCGAACAATCGAACACCCAAGTTTTCCCGATACAGATCAACACATGAAATAAGTCTAACAACATTCAGTTCGTACCTCAGTACCAACGGTCCAGCCGTAGAAGGGTCAAGCCAACGCCTCACATGTGGCACGCCGTACTGCCCCAAACCCGAAGGTTCAAAGGGCAGTTCAAGACGGTCACATAATCGAGTTAAGGTTTGTTGTCTTCTAGAGGGACCATCGAGTTACTTGCACTACTTAGAACGTCGTTAAACTACGGAAAAATCCAACACTTGGAAATTTCCCGACAGGGGAAAAATTGGGTATTTATATCCGGTCGAACTTTTTAACATATTCTAAAATTTATCCGGAAAGCCAAATAGACAAAATTTGATACCCCGATCGAAACACCGAATCCCCAAAACAATCCCAGGAAATTCAACTCTTGAATAAATATTAAAAATTCCCAGAAAACTCAGCAGAATTTATCAGGAGTTACTGTGCAAACAAAGTGGGCTGACGTCACCAAGGGGCCGCTGATCAGCCGCAGAAGCCATGCTTCTGCCGCTGATCCGCCGCGAAAAATACTGTTCACCAGAAACTTTTTGCACCGTAATTCTTATTTTTTCCTGCTGAATTTTTTAGCAATTTTTAATTTGGAAAAATCCACTGTTTTCAAAAAAGTACAGAGAGCATATTTTGGGTTTCGGTTTTGGGTCGTTCGGACTTCAAATTCCGTCTGGACTTCGCCTAAGGCTCTAGCTAGGCTCTGATACCACTGTAGGGTTCCTAGGCACCCTATGGAGGTCTCACAAGGCATCGAACATGCCAATATAAAATTTTACGGGTGCCGAGAGACCCGACTACGGATCGTTTGCTAGAAAACTAGGCGAAAAAGCTAACTAGTTAACACTTAACTACAAGATACGGAAATACAACCTTTGTAGATCCGGTGCTCCACCTCCATAGCTCCGCAACGAGGTCCTCTCCGCTGTCCAAATCAAATCCGGGCTCAAGCGTCGGCTTCGTCGGAGAATGGGCAAGCTAGGTCGTCGATGTCCATGCCGAAGATGATCTACGTCGAGGCATCGCTAAATCAAGCTCCGACTTCACCAAGTCAAGAAACTTGTGAAGTAAACACACTCTACTACTTGGCAAGAGGTAGAGGATGAAGAAATAGGAAGTGGGTTCAATTTAGAATTGGATTTCTCACTCAAAAACATCAATCACCATTGATGAGGTAAGCTTTTCTTCACTTGAAGCAAGGAAGAAGAAGAAGAATGATATGATAAGTTGAATAATTATTGAAAAAGAAAATCAATACTTATCATAACATGAACCATGGTCAAGTGTAGAGATTAAACTAGGGTTAATGGAGTGGTTAGGGTTAAGCATGAGACAAAATGGTTACTTAGGTCAAAGCTTCATGAAGCTTCAACTAGAATACAAAACAAGCCACCATTTTCCTTTATGCTATTTATTTTTCCAAAAAGAAAATAAATAAATAAATGAATAAATAGATATGAAAAACAAAACCCTAATTATCCACTTAACCATGGTTTAATTCTTTACACTTAACCAAAATGTATGTATCATCAAACATGATACAAGCAAGTGCACAAAATCATATCGCATATGCAATGCGCACAACCGAGTGAGAAAATCCATTTAAAGTGAACCGATACTAGTTAATGCAAAGTAATATATCAAATATATAATTATGCATTAAATCATTAAATCAACACTTGATTCAATGATCCGGTCATGTCGCACATTACCGACTGGTATCAACAGTAACAACTTATCGAATCAACACTTGATCCGATAACTCGGCTATATCGCATATAACCGATCAATGTCACATCGCGAGAATCGAATACAGTATCACATACTGGTATCATTCTCGGTCCCGCACATATCTCATATGCGCTCCTATTTCGTTTCGCTTGAGCCAGGAAACCTCTGTGTAGGACTCTAAAGACTCGTCAATACGCCGGCAGCAGATGATGATCATATCAAGCATCCACAAGCCGCAAGCGGTCTGCTAAACGTAACGGCCACCCGGGTATTGAGCGATCTGAAGATCGACGAGCAAGCCCGCTCACACTCCAGTGAATCCGACCAGTAACACTACCGTACAGTCCGGTCTGATCGTCTGATATGTCGCATACCTTGCCTAGGGGTGGTAAACGTCAGACCCCAATAGCTCGATAAGTCGTGTCGATATGAGGCTCATAACGGGTCGAGAAACTACTGGTAACACTTACCAGCAATTCTCTGATCAGCCCTGGCCAGGGACTTCCTGTTATAGCCAATCAAACACAGTGCAACATCAACTCCCTATACCGGGAGAGACGAATCCCCTCCTATCGCTCATTGCCTCCATGTGACTCGGGACTGTACCCAAAAACCACCGTTTTGCACGCCCTCTTGGACGTGGTAAGATGGAAATCAAAGCACAGTGGGAACCACACAAGACTCTATGACGATCTCGGGTCAACAGACTACTCTGTACCAGTGTCACCAGAGAACTGCCATCTGACGTGAGGTATAATACCATCTGGGAGTTCTCGGTGAGTCCGTCTAGTGTACCCAGTCTCTACTGAGCACCCGTATATCATCTCTGATGTCAAACACCAATGGATATGGGATCATCCATCACCCATCTGTATGGGTCAAGAAGGTATACGCTAGTCTACTCTGGTATATCGATGCCCCGTCTCGATACACCCACGACTAGGGACTTTTAAGGATGTACTTATGGACTACCATGTCCCCACTAGTATGATCCGCATCATAGTCCAGGTAGTCAAGCACACATCCTAAGGGCTTCACCAACATGTAACAGAGAGACAATCAGTATACACGTTAAGGTAAAGTTCAACCAGATAGCATACTATCATGTCGAGCAAGAAAGTCCTCCCTATATACGTCCCAGCATCCACTACAATATACATCCTATGTACAGTAATGGCCTCTAGGGCATACATATAACTAACAGGATGAGGATTTGCGTGTCGATACTGGACACGAGTACTTATGATATTTGGGTGCCGATGTTGGGCACTCGTGATTCTCAGAGATTTACAGGATTGGAGGGCCGATGAGAGTGCCGGCGCCTGAGCTATTTGGGGATCTGGGTGCATTGATGGATACCAATTATATATTCCATGTTGACATTCCGTGTAGATATTATATTTCCCATGCTCAACATTCATTATTGTATCTCATCCTGTAGTTATATTACCTGATAGAGCACTTGCATGACTATTGCACATACTGCTTATCACGCATTGATATCATCTGCTGGCATATGATAGAGTAACGCAGTACGTGCATGCTCACGATTACCTTTTGTAACGTTTTGAAAATCGTTTCGGTGAAATTTCGGAAAATCGGTAAAATAATGGGGTTTTCCGTAAAAAGTCAAAATGTAAATATCTTTAATATAAAATTAAATATACATATTCTAGCTATGTAATTACTAGTATTTGGTGTTTATTGAGCCGCTGGTAAAATTTCTAATTTTCTGAAAAATTTTCCGAAATTAATTATTTTAATATTATTTTAAGCCGTCACTAATACATTTAATTAGGGAAAATTACAAACTAGATTGAGTTGAAACGAATTTTGTGCATCATAACATATTAAAAAAAATTATCATGTGGTTTTTGAAATGAAATGGAACTGTCAAACGATGTTAGAAAATATCGAAGAAAAATACTAAAATTGTGAAGTTAATTAATGTAATTGAGATAAGGGGGTATTTCATTCAATTGGAACTTGCTACACACACCCCCACACTCACACACCCCCATTTTTCCTCCTCTTTTATGCAGAATTCAGCAGCCCTCCCCAATTGTTTTCCCACTTCAAGTAAAAAAGAAAATGAAAAATGAAACAAGAAATTAAAAGAAAACTAATAAAGAATGAGGTATGGGTTTTGTTGACTTGGGGTTTTTCCTTGACTTGGCCATAATTCCCTCACCACACTCCCTCATCCTTCCCTCATTTTCTGGCCGAAAATGGCAGCCCCATCTCCCCCATTTTCCCCTCTCATTCCACCTCAAAAACCATTCGAAAAATGCATCAAAAATCCCATAAAATCAAAATCAAAGCCCTACCCATTTTTCTTTAGCCAATTTAGCATGGATCTTGGGGGATGGAAGCTAATTTGGGAGGCTAGTGGCAAGTGGGATCTACAAAAATTGTGGAGGTATAATCTTAACCATGTAGTTAAATTGTTGATTATTGCTTTAATCTAAGTTAATTAAGTGATTAATTAGGTTTTAGATGAGTTTAATTGCATGATTAAGGAATTCAAGTTAGGGTTTTGTTGTGGAATTGGGTTATGATCCATTGTGCATGGATATGTGATGTGGATTAATATCTTAAGCCTTGTTGAAAACTAATCTAGTTGTTAATTACAACCATTTCTTATAAATGCCCTAATTAAGCTAGTTTGCTAACTAGAGTTTTTGAAAAATTATTAAATGCTTTAGATTAAATTATAATTATGGTTTCATGTCATTATAGATAATATATTGAGTGGTTTAATGCCTTTAGTTCATGAAAATCCTAGCTAAATTGCTATTTGTGCATTTTTGCTATAAATTGTTAAAAATTGGGTATTTTGTAAACTAGAATTTTGGGGTTAATGGAATTTAATGAGATTAAATTGTGGAATTTGTTTTTATGACTTATTTAAGATATTTAGTGAATATTGTGGCCGCTAGATTCGTTCATACATCGAGTTTTGTACTAAAACGGTGATTTGTGCTTGCTAGATTTTCGGAAAAATGGCTTTTTAAGTGAAATTGGGGTTTTTGTGAGTTTTAACCTATTTTATATTAAAATTAGTGTTCGTGAATGTGAAAATGAGTGTATTTGGGTTTTTCTCGATGGTCTGGCGTTTGTACACCGACGTCGAGAGTTTTTGGGTTGATTTGTGAAAGCAACCATAGGTTTTGACCTATGTGGGATTCGTGTGTCATTTTGGTCATGAGTCGGATTTTAATACGATACGATGCGTTGTGATATGTAGGTACCCCCATGTGGACTTCGAGACGACAAGCAAGCACGTGGCGACGTCGGCACCGGCTAGCGAGGACCAGGTGAGTAGATTTATATCTACGGGAAGAAGTCGGGTGGATGGCGTATAGCACCCCCGCAGTCCGTAGTGTAGCTTATATATATATGTTTATATAGGTGTCTTATGATACGAGAATGTTCATTCATGTTATGTTTATGTGTTCATGGAGTACCTTTGGGTTAGTTGCGAAACCCTAGAGTAGTTGTTATATCCACATACGCACACACAGACTTGCATACTTTACTTTCTTGTGCGTAGATTGGGATGTGTATATATGTATATATGCGTGGGTATGGGACTATGCATATGTACATTCATATACACATGCATGGATAATGAGGATGTACTTGGGATTTAAGATGAGTCGATGAGATTTGATTTGAGGCCATGAGATCGGTGATATAGCAGGGTTCGTATTTGAGATACGACATGACGTTGTAACGGGTCTTGACGTAGTGTTTCACACACGTGCATGCATACTTAGGCGGTATCAGTATTGTACTAGACGTAGATCAGTACCCCGATCATGATATTTGATAAAGAGGATACCAGGTGAATAGTATGATGAATGTGATATTGACCCGTACCCAGATTTGGGATGCCGTACGACTGATTTACGTACGAGCTATATTGATGATTGATCCGCACTGTTGACTTGGGACGCCTGCTTATAGATATGGTATCGGATATGATATTATTGAGGCGGGATCACCGACTGTATATATACAGGTATGTATATGTATCGACTCAGATGATAGGCGGTTTCCTTACCTGTAGTTCAGCTTGTTAGTTCAGCCGTATAGTTTAGTGTAGTTGTTAGATTAGATTAGACTCCTACCTATTTCAAAACTAGCGGATCGCGGGTATTTTAAAAAACAGGTCAAGGGATCTACGGATATTTCAAAAGACGTATCCTTTCTTAAAAACCATCGTAGCTCCTATTTTGCGATTCGTGTTATTTCAAATGTCACCATTGTTTAATATTTAGCTCCCGCTCATTTTGGTTGCTCGCTCCACATCGCATATTTACATTGTTATTTCATATTGCATTGTTGACATTATGCTGTTAGGACACCAGCACCATTACCGATGATGCGTATGTACCACATACACTTACTTGCCGGCTCACACACATCTTCATCGGTAATTGCCATGTCACGTACACCTTAGAAAATTTTATTGCTTAACTTAGCTTGATAGCCAGTAGTTTGACATAATATTAGTGTACATACCTTATATGCCAGCTTAGATATTGTAGTTATTACTTGTCGCTTCATGCATACTGTTATTCATTCTCATGCTTATATTCATGGTTTTACATGCTATTGATGATTCGGATTTCCATGATATTTTCTGGATTTGGAGGAAAACCGCAAACATATATAAACTGCTCTCTCTCTCTTTTTAAATAAAAATGCGGTTTTCCCATGATGTATGAGTCGTCCACCATGAGTTTGCTGATGGATTTCGAGACCCGATTCGAGGAGTTGGATGAACCGTTTCGGGTACATGGTGGGCCCGGTGTGGTACCCCGGGGCGAGAAGGTCGTGTTGTTGACGTTGAGCCTGGCAGGGGAGCACTACCGACCGGTGATTTTACCCGACGCGTCGGATATCCGGAGGATACCGTCGTGGTCTTGAGATGGATGGTAGGGGCCGGCCTGGACTGACGGCGCCCTAGTTATTGTGATTGAGACATTGAGATTTTGAGATATTGAGGTACAGAGACTGTGATACAGAGATATCGAGATATTGGGATTACGTTTTGTGCCGATGCTAGGCACTGTTTTATGCTGATTTCATTATGATACCTCATTTAAAAAAATACAGAAATCTCACTAATTTATGAAAGCAGTTTTCTTCAGTACATGCATTCTGTTTCATGCATTCATACATCATCCATATGATATATTGCTACCTGAGACACTGACACGGGCATATGGGATTACACTTGGGTTAGATATTTACCCTAGTCATTGTTATAGACTGTTGGTTATATTTGAGGATATATTATGATCATTGACCTAGGATTGCGTTATTTATGCGATTTCTTTTCGTAGATGTTTTTCTATTCACGAGTTGGCAACTCACCCCCGTTGTGCCCCAGTTTCTTGCAGGTTTGCCGTACAGGTTTCATTACGGCTTTGCGGGCATAGTTTCCTTCGGGTGATTTGCTAGTAGGTGGGTTTACCTGTATCGTACCCCCATTATATCTTGTATATCATTATTCTGTTGTATCTAGAAGTTCCATCAACCAAACATGTATTTACTTTGAGATAGAAACCAGTGATGTTATTCCTTCGACCTTAGAGTCGCGCGTTATTTTTCTGTGGTTTTCTTGTGGTTTGAGTTTTCTTTTGAGTTTTGATCCTCGCCGTTGGCGTTGTATATTATATTGCTTGTGTGGTTGTGACCGTCGATTGACGAAGAGCTAGCTCCCACTTGGGGATGCCTTTTTTGATTTCGTATACTATTCATGTTGTATCCCGTTTGGGGGCCAGTATTTACAAAGGAGACTCTGCCGAAATTTTCAGGAAATATTTGTTGTTTTTAAAACCGCATAATTCGGCTTATGTTATTGAAACCACTTGTTTTAAATTGGTTTTCCTTCACTCTACTACTTTTCTTGATTGGATTTCTGGGTTTTCGGCTTACTTAGATTACGTACGCCTCGAGACATTCGTAGTTTAAGTGCCGGTCATATTCCGTACTTTCGGGACGTGACACCTTTATATGTTATTTCAATTCATGAGTTGGAAACTTACCCCTGTTGTGCCACAGTATTTGCAGGTTGCCCTCAGAGTAGTCGCGGCAGGCTACATTTTGCATCTTTTGGCTACAGATACCACTACAGTTGATGCGAGAGCTGTTTTGGTTTTAGGTGGGTTGTGGTATCTGATTACTTTTATTGTACACCCTTTTGTATCTAGTATTCTCCATCTACCATATATGTACTGGACTTAGTGACAGTGTGAGGACGATGATGTATATTTTTTGTATTTTGGTGTCGAGCTCGTGGGAGCCGACTGCTTATTTATTGCAGTTTATTATTCTGTGATGTTTACTTATTGCTCATTCTTCGCTACGGCGTCGTATATTACTCTTGTGATGATGGTTTCCGCCGTTGGGCGTGATTGCTTCCGTTTGGGAATGTTTTGTTTCATTATATCTCATTTTCACTCATATCCTGTTTTATACCCGATTTCGGGGTTACTTTTACAAAGGAAATGCTGCCAAAATTATTTAAATGATAACGTAACTTTAAAAGAACTTATTGAACTAGTTAAGGTTTTCTAAATGTCTTAATTAAATGTTTTCAACACTCGCTACTTTTAAATGGTTTTGCTTTCTGGGTTCAGCTTACTTAGTCGCGTTACGCCTGTAGACGTTGCGTGGTTATGTGCCGGTCACGAGTCGAAACATTCGGGTCGTGACATGAAGCTTATGGTTGCATTGACTTAGTCCACTAGTTTTGTTTTACTTAAGATATTAATTAACCTAACTACTATAATTAGCCATGGTTATATCTCAACATGAGTTAGTATATGATACCCACTCACCCATGGTTAGCTAACTCTCTCTTGATTAGTTTTCATTCTCATTTTGTGCTCATCTTCTTCCTCCTTCAATTTCTTTCTAGGTTTGAAAAAGTGAGAGAGACAAAGTGAGAAAAGAAATTCTAAAGTGTACCCATTTCCTATTTCATCATCCTCTACTAGACTGGCACTTTAGTTTAGGGTGTTTGCTTCACTAATTCTCTAGTTAGTGAAGTAGAAGCTTGAGTTCGTATTCCCTCGACGTAGATCATTTTCGGCCTCGAAGACTTCAAGCAATACCGTTGCAATTTTCTCATGGAGCCTTCCGAGAGTCCGGGAGTTCGATGATCGCAGCGAAGGGACTACTACAAGGAGCTTAAGAAGTGAAGGACCGATCTACAAAGGTTGTATTTCGTATTCACTGATAATTGTTATTTTCTTGCATGTGTTACCCTAATTATTTAGCAAAGATCTTGTTTAGAGTTATTCGGCACGGCTAAAATTTTAATCGAGCATGGTTGATGCCTTGTAGAACCTTCTTAGAGTGCCTAGTAACCCTGCAGCTGTCCTCCCTATATATGTCCAAACATCCACTACAATATACATCACATGTACAGTAATGGCCTCCAGGGCATACATATAACTAACACCCGATTAGGTCCTTTACGTCGATGAGTCATCAACCGAGGAGGGCTATGGTGTGGGCCTCATAATTTGAGGCACGAATGAGGTAGAGATGGAGTAATCTTTGAAGCTCAGGTTCAAAGCTTCAAACAATGCCCGGAGTACAAGGCTTTGCTAGCCGGACTGTGAATCGCCTCCGGAGTGGGGCTGAAGACGATCCGAATCCACAGTGACTCCGCTCTGGTCGTTGGCTAAGTGACCGGCCGTTTCGAGGCATGGGAACCCCTGATGGTGAAATACTTAGCCGAGGTAAGAAGACTACAAAAGGACTTCGACAAGGTTCAAGTGGAGCAGATCCCCCGGCACCTAAACGTCCTGGCCGACGCCCTGAGCAAGCTAGCTTCCTCCTACATGGCCAACAACAACAGAAATATCCTTTTCGAGTTCTTGCTATGGCCCAGCATGGAGGATAGAGGGACATCACTCCAAGTTTACATGGCCCAGGAAGAGGGCCAGGATTGGAGGAAGCCCCTCGTGGAATTCCTGAAGGATGGTGATCTTCCCGGAGATTGAGGGGAGGCCCGCCGCCTCCAAGCCAAAGCCTACCATTTCGTATGGAGCAGTGGAAACCTCTACAAGAAATCCTTCACTCAACCCCTGCTTCGGTGCGTCGATCCCCACGAAGCCGACTATGTCCTCCGTGAGGTCCACGAAGGGGTAGGCGGAGCACATCAAAGGGCCCGCACCTTAGTCCAGAAGACGCTCCTCCAAGGGTACTATTGGCCGACCATCTATCATGACACTCAGAAGCTCGTCAGAAGGTGCAAGAGCTGCCAACTCTACAGCAGCATACCCCGCCTTCCGGCTACCGAGCTGACGGCCCTGACCTCCCCATAGTCGTTTGCCCAGTGGGGAATGGACATGATAGGCCAACTCCCTATCGGTACGGGCGGGCACAAATACATCCTCGTCGCGGTGGACTATTTTACGAAGTGGATCGAGGCCGTCCCCATCAAAAAACCGGACGCCACCACGACCATCAAGTTCCTGCAGAACAACATAATATTCCGGTTCGGGATCCCAAGGTGTATCATCACCGACCATGGGACGAATTTCGAAAACGAAAGAGTTAAAGGATTCTGCAGCGAATACCATATACTGATGAAGTTCACCGCGGTCGTGCACCCCCAGTGCAACGGGCAGGCCGAGGTCGCTAACCGAGACGTCATTTGAGATCTTCGAGCTCGCCTGGAAGGACGACAGGACAGTTGGGTCCACGAATTACCCCGGGTCTTATGGGCCTTGCGCACATCGAAGACCCCTACAGGAGAGACCCCCTTCAATCTCTACTACGGCACCGAGGCGATGGTCCCAGCAGAGATCGGGTTGCCCATTTATAGGGTCGAGCACTTCGACGAAGAAGCAAATACCTTGGCCCTACGGACTAATTTGGACGTCTTGTTGGAGAAGCGGGACTGGGCACAGATCATAGTTGCCGCTTATCAACAACAAACCTCCCGCTACTACAACGCACGGGTCAAGAATCGCGCCTTCAAGACCGGAGATTTGGTCCTGAGGCGGAACGAGTTCGTTGATCACGGCAAATTGCACAAGTTCTCTCTGAAATGGGACGGCCCATTCCTCGTCTCCGAATTCTTGCCCGGCGGGGCCTATCGCTTACAAGTCGCGGCAGGTCGCAGATTTCCACGGCCTTACAACGCCGAGAAGCTCAAGTTTTACCTTTGAAAAGCATATCTATGAGTATATGTTCCTTCTTTGACAAAGCGATGTAAATTTTTATAAGTTTTTTTTAACAAGAAGAAAACTTCTTCTATGTGTTTCCCTCTTCCTCGGTTCAAAGACCAAGGATTTCATTTCATGAAAATACTCAAACGCACTCAGAATAAAAAACAGGAAACATCAGAACGTCGCAAAAAGAGAGCTTTATTTATTTACATAAAAAAAAATTACAACAGAGGGGGAACGGGGTTAAGGAAGTACTCCTTGTGATACTCCGTGGAGATCCCCTCCAGCCGAGCCCTGGCCTCTGCAGCCCGCTCCTGTTGATGCTGCACGCGAACCCGGGACGCCACGGAAGCGCCGGGCACTCCATCTGCTGATCCCTGGCTCACGATCTGTCTCTTTTGGAAGCACTCCAAAATGAGGGCCACAGATCCGTCGTGCTTGGTCTTCGAGATGAGGCCGATGATGTAAATCGTACGCTCCTTGTCGAGCGCCTCGTCCAGCAGCTCCTCGGAGAGGGGTTTGTACAGCCCTGGGGACCTCCTCTAAATTGCGTACATCAGCAATTGGCGAAAGGGCGACCGGCGAGTTAGTAGACGGCCGATGTGATCCTCGAGGCGTAGGACCACACCCCGGTACCTTTCCTCGGAGACGGACTGGTCGTACAGAAAGACATCATCGGGAGTGATGATCTCTTCGATCGCGTAAATACGCCCGGCCATCTCAAAAAATCAATGCTGAAACAAACCCATCTCCTTCTCTATTTATAGCCTTCACAGAATCCCCAAGAGCCCAAATTTGCGCCCGCTTGGGCGTGAATCCTGGGATTCACTCAATTCTTCAAATATCGTACCACCACGTGGCGTGCATCCCGTATTTCTCAGCGAATCGAAGTCGGAACGACATGGATCTTGAAACGCCTCACCTCACCTATGCGTTTCTGCCACGTGCCGCCCGCGACGGTCACTCTTCCCAATATTCACACACCAAGGAAGGTCGGGCAACGTCTCGCAAAACCGAGCAGTCTCCCTACTCGGTCCATCTTTAGTGGGTAACTTCTTACCCATCTACGCTAAAGATCAAACCCCTCATCAAGAGACCACCGAGCAGCATCCCTGCTCGGTCTATCCATGGCTGGTAGTTTACTACCCACCGATGCCAAGGATCGAAGCCCTCTCCAAGAGGCCACCGAGCAGCTTCCCTGCTCTGTTCATCCTTAGTTGGTAACTTCTACCCACCAATGCCAAGGATCAAAGCCCTCGTCAAGAGGCTACCGAGCAGCTTCCCTGCTCGGTCCATCCTTAGTGGGTAACTTCTTACCCATCTACGCTAAGGATCAAAGCCCTCATCAAGAGACTACCGAGCAGCTTCCCTGCTCGGTCTATTCATGGCTGATAGTTTACTACCCACCGACGCCAAAGATCAAAGCCCTCGCCAAGAGGCCACCGAGCAACTCCCTGCTCGGTCCATCCTTAGTGGGTAACTTCTTACCCATCTACGCTAAGGATCAAAACCCTTATCAAGAGGCCACCGAGCAGCTTCCCTGCTCGGTCTATCCATAGCTGGAAGTTTACTACCCACCGACGCCAAGGATCGAAGCCCTCGCCAAGAGGCTACCGAGCAGCTTCCCTGCTCGGTCCATCCTTAGTAGGTAACTCCCTACCCATCTATACTCAGGATCAGAAGCCCTCAATCTCGGCAACGCCGACCAATCTTAAGAGAGTTGGTTGCCAGTCCAACCCGAGGGAATGAACAAGGCTACACCTTTTTACTCGAAGGTAACAACCGACATATCTTCAACGAACGATCGCCATCTCGACTTCGGGGCCATAAGGACGCCGACCTTACACCGGCCTTTGTACACTTGACAAATAATTGGATTTAACCCGAGGCGCGATCGCTAACTAAAGGACCGGTCGCCGACCTAGCGCTTATCAGGCGGGCAAAATGAAGACATTACCACGAAATGGAAACATTACCACACAAATTTCTAATTTCTGCAAAAAGGCTTTATTCGCAACTCGGAAGTCTTTACAAAGGTATTGTGGGCTCCTCGGCCTTACAAAATCGCCCAAAGGCTTACAAAATTTCGAGACAAAAACAAGAAAAAAAATGAAAAAAGAAAGCGGGGAGATTCAGGCCTCGGGGTCGGGGAGGACCTCGACGTGCTCCGCGGCAGCTTCGGAAGCCGGGGTGGCAGCTTGAGGGTCGGTACCCACAGCGGGAGCTTCGGCACTGGGAGCCGGGGTGACCGTCTTCTCCCTAACACCCCCACCGGGGGCCTTCCCCCCGGCGGCGCTTCCGGCGGCATCCCCCTGCACCTCACCCTCGAGGGGGTACTCGAGCCGGAGCTCACCGTCGGGAAACTCCGGCATCAGCGCCTTGACGGCGTCGAGGGCATCATACCAGACGAGGGCCGAGGCGTCAGTGAGGTCTGCGTAAAATTGATCCGACGTCTTGTAGCTCTCCACCGCCTTCGCAGCCCGGAGGTCAGCGCGCCTCATCCCTTCCTTCACCGCCCCATTTTCCCTTTTAAGGGAATCCCGCGTCTTCTTCAGAGTGGCGGCGAGCACCCTGGCATCCTCCAATTTGGCCTCAGCGACCTTGTTGGACTCCCTCAAAGCTCAGATGGACTCCCGGCAGTTGGCGTTCACCCCCTCCTCGGCAGCCAGCCGATCTTCAAGGAAGGCGATCCTTTCCCTCGCCAGACGCAGCTCCCGGCTCAGGCTCTCCTCCTGTGAGGAAGACTCGCCCACTATCTGCATTGCCGGGGCGATTTTCTCATGCTCCATGTTGGAAACGAGGGCGCAGTGCTGGAGGACCTGAGGAAACGAAAAGGGGGTTAAAAAGGTATCCGATCATACAAAAAAAAGGGCTTAATGAAAACCCGAACAAGAGGCGAACACTAACCTGCACGGCCTCCTGGGCTATGGCCGCGATTTGGGCCTTGAGGGTCCCCCGGAGGATTTTGCCCCCAGCCGACCGTTCCATCTCCAAGAGCAAGCTATCGGCGACAGAAAGCCCCGAGGACACCTGCAGGGTTGTCTAGCACGGCAGCAAGGTTTCGGGAGGCATCGTCCATGCCAATTTTAAATTTTTGCCGTATTAGCTAACCCAAACCCTAGAATCGTTACTAGAAAATCCGACGAAACATAATGTAAACACTTTACATCTAAGTGAATGAGGGAATACAACCTTTGTAGACCGATCATTCACTTCTAAAGCTCCGTGTAGAGTCCCTTCGCTGTGAGTTGTGAAGACTCGGACTCTTGTGAGGGTTCACATGAAAAAATGAACACGCTTGCTCAATGTCTTCGAGGCCGAAGAAGATCTACGTCGAGCAAACTCAAGCTCGTGCTACCTCTTCACTAATGGTGAGATTAGTGAAGCAAACACCATAAACTAAATGGCTAATAGTAAAGGATGATGAAGTAGTAAATGGGCTCTCTTTAGTTTTTATTTTCTCACAACATATCATCACTTCATCAAAAGCTAGAGAGCAAACTCATGAGGAAGGAGAAGATGAAGTGAAGTGATGAATGAATAATTCATGTGAGATTAGAAATGCAACCCAAGGTGAGTATATCTCATACACTAACCTATGTAGAGAATAAACCATGGTCATGGGTTAATGTTCGGTTAACAAATATCTTAAGAAAGACAAACAAGTGGACTTAGTCAATGGTTATCAAGTCTCCACAAAAAATCAACCATGACAAATTCTAAATGATTGAATTACTTAAAACAAATAAAAATCCTAACATTAACCTAGCATGGTGTGAGTCTCAAACATACATGTTGCATGTGTAACCTAGCATGACACACTAATATATAATTTGTGTGCAAAAAAGAAAACAATATATTTAACATATATCACATATATATCAACGTATCATAAGTGAGAAAAATGAGTACTTAAGTTAGCTAATATTAGTTAATGTAATGTAATATATCAAATATATAATTATACATTAAATTATTAAATCAACACTTGATTTAATAATCCGGCTATATAACATATAACCGACTAATATCAAATGCAACAACTTATCGAATCAACACTTGATCCGATAACCCGGCTATATCACATATAACCGACCAATGTCACAAGTCGCGAGAATAGAATATGGTATCACATACTCGAATTAATCTCGGTCCCGCACATATCACATATGTGCTCCTACTCCGTTTCGCATGAACTAGGAAACCTCTGTGTAGGACTCTAAAGACTCGTCAATACGCCAGCAGTAGATGATGATCATATCAAACACCCACAAGCCACAAGCGATCTACTAAACGTAACGGCTACCCGGATATTGAGCGATCAAAAGATCAACAAGAAAGCCTGCTCGTACTCCTGCGAATCCAATCAGTAACACCACCGTACAGTCCGGTCTCTTCGTCTGATATGTCGCATATCACAGCCTGGTGGTGGTATAACGTCAAACCCCAATATCCTGATAAGTCATTCCGATACAAGGTCCATAACGGTTCGAGAAACTACTGGTAACACTTACCAGTAAATCTCAGCAACCCTGGCCAGGGATTTCCTGTTATGGCCAATCGAGGATAGCGCAACATCAACTCCCAATACCGGGAGAGACAAAACCCCTCCTATCGCTCATTGTCTCCATGTGATTTGGGAGTGTACCCAAAAACCACCTTTTTGCACGATCTCTTAACCGTGGTATGGTGGAAATCAAAGCACATGGGAATCACACAAAACTCTATGACGATCTCGGGTCTACAGACTAACCTGTACCAGTGTCACCAGAGAACTGCTATCCAACGATAGGTATAATACCATTTAGGAGTTCTCGGTGAGTTCGTTCAGTGTACTCAGTCTCCACTGAGCACCCGTATACCTTCTCTGATGTCAAATACCAATGGATGTGGGATCATCCATCGCCCATCATATGGGTCGAGAAGCGTATACGCTAGTCTACTCTGGAGTATCGATGTCCTGTCTCGATACTCCCACGACTAGGAACATTTGAAGGATGTACTTATCAACTACCCTGTCCCCACTAGTATGATCTGCATCATAATCCTGGTAGTCAAGTACTCATCCTAAGGACTTTATCAACATGTAATAGAGAGACAATAAGTATACATGTTAAGATAAAGAGCAACCAGATAACATACTATCATATCGAGCAAGAAAGTCCTCTCTATTTATGTCCAAACATCCACTATAATATACATCGTATGTACAGTAATGGCCTCTAGGGCATACATATAACTAACAGCACCTCGAAGAGAAGATCCCCTCTTCCACGAAGATCGGGGAAGACGGGGCTCGGGACACCGTCTTTTTATGCCGCTTGAGGGGGGGCCACGGGAGGGTCGGCCTCATCTGCCACCTCCAAAACCCGGGGTTCCTGCTCCCGAGCGTGTTTGGGGCTCCCCCGTGGCTGGTCTCCGGAGCCCGGGGCGTAGTGGAACGCCTAGCCGAAGCGACCGCCGAGGGGGCTGGACTCGAAGCGGGGCGTGACGAGCCGGCACCTCCGACCTTCCTCCCCTTCTTCTCAGCCATCGCAGCCAGAAATTTGGAGCGGTCCGTCGATTCTGCAAAAAATAAAATACATAAGGGGAGTTAGCAATGCCAGAAAAAAATAGAAGAAGAATATGCAAGTCTAAACAGGTCACCTAGGCTCCTAACTTACCCACAAACTGAGCGGGGCTGAGCCCGGCCCAACTGACGGCCTGCTCGGAAAGCATTATATCGGCCCGTTGGACGGGCTTCCACGCCGACACCGCCCTCGCTTCGGGATTGGACGACCACCTAACCCGCGGGCAGCTGGCCATGTGCCACTGAATAGGCACAAGCCAATCCTCACACTCGGGTGGCCTGGACAAATAAAAATTTCTCCTTCCATTCATGGATGGAAGAAGGAACTGCTACAACCCACGACCCGGCCGTCCCTCCCCTGTGCTTTCTAAAGGAAACATATACCCAGCTCGGTTCATCCTTGCGGGTGCCGGGATAATTTTTGTAGCAGAGGGAAGAAAGGAGAAGGGTCAGGCTGAAAGGGATTTCTTGAAGTCTCAACCGGACCAGGAACCCGAGAAGAATCCTCCACGAGTTCGGCACTAGCTGGTCCGGGGCTAATTGGAAACAACGTAGCGCCGCACTCACCTCGGGGGAGAAGGGCAGACGCATTCCTGCCCAAAAGGCATCCAGGTACAAGGCAATCTCCTTGCCCTGCACTTGGTCTGCTCTCTCTCCCTTCCCGGCCAAGCGAAGCGAGTAGCCAGGGGGAATGTGGAAGCGAGCCCGGATTGTGGTGAGCTCATCTACACTCCTTGCTATTCTCAATCGGCAAAGTCGTCGGTTTACGTCCTTGGACTTCTAAAAGAGATCCGCTTCGCTCTAAGCATAGCCGTGACCTTCGATTGATTCATCCTCTTCTTAGCGACTGACCGGCTCAATTGCATTCGGTTGGTAGGGAGGGCGCGTCACGAGCACTCTTGATACGCGTTTTGGGGACCACCCCGGTCGCGCGACCCCGGGAAACATGACTAACCCTAACTTCCCAGGAGATTCCGACTCGGATGAGACAGATGAAGAAGCAGTAGAAGACTCCCTAGACTCTACCCGAACTACCTCTACAGACTCCTCAAAGGAAGACATCTAACCTGAGCAAAGGAAGGAGACCTCCGAGGAAAGAACGCAAGAAATCCGACCTAAAGGAAAGAGCGATGAGCTAACTCACGCAGCGATGAGGAAATTATAGCGAAGTATGGACCCTAGGAGGATCCCACCTCTATTTATAACATTGGGCAAGTGCATCCTATGGCGCCGATCGTTTCCCGCCAAAACAACGCTTCGCGTTCGACGGCCATCAACGTTCCACGTGTCACATGGTCAGTGGGCATGTCCTCTCAAGCGCGAAGGACACCGGCGGCCCGTCACGTCAGCCAACCAGCACTGGACGCGTGGCCTGGCACCTCAGCGAACGTACGATCGAATCGGCACTTCCCCTTTAATGCACGATCTCCTCTCTGATCCGCTAACGTCATCAAAAAATACGACTAACTGCCCAGGAATCCGTGCCAACGAATTCGTCAACTAAGAACTTGGCCCGGGTGACCGATCAGACCACTCTCGACCCGACCCATAAATAGGTCGGGACGAGAGTAGGGGGCTAATGATGATGCTCAATATTGAGAACTCCCCATATCATGACACGTGGCAGATGACGTGTCACAGGGCTTATGAGAAAGGAGCAAGAGCGGTACATTGAACGTGTACCCCGGGCCTCCGGCCCAAGGATTGTCTCGACCTACGACGGCCTCCCAGATCACTCCTATGCTCATCCTACAAATAACCATTGGCTCACCTCCGAGCCCTCCTACACGCTGAGCTTCCTTTTCCCTCCCAGCTCTCCCCCGAGCAATCACAGAACAAAGCTTCCTCGGCCTCCCGCTCGCCCCCGAGCCTCCCGCCGAGCTCAGCTTCCTCGGTCTCACCGACCGACCCAGAACACAGATCACAGGCGTCCCCGCCGTGGCTCCGTGAATCTCGCCAGACGCGAGATATCCGCCGCCCACGATCCCGCGTTCCACGCCATCACGTTCCCCCGTTAAGTGGCGTATCTCGTCATCAATGGAGGATCCCGCCATTCGCGCAGGCGTAACTCCAGGGGCGTAACGGTCGGCGTAAATCTCGCGCCCGCCAGCCCATGGCTGCCACTATATAAACCCCCTCTCAGATGACTCAAGTAAGGCAATTCTATCTCAATAGGCCGCTACTCTGCCCAAATACCTCGACTAACTTGATCGTCGGAGGGTCCACGGTGATACAACCACCCCAGGACTTCCTTGCAGGTAGATCGGCCTCATTCCAAATCAAGCCTACTGAGATCCACACGTTTCATAAGGCAACCCTCAAACCCAATCTCAACCATTCATCAACGCTCACAACAGATCAACGGAAGACAACATCTAAAGGAGATTCAGGCCTCCATCATGTACCAACACAAATAGGAAAAGAGAAATTTGATGAAAAAGAAAAATATATTTTCATTGGATACAGTGATGAATCCAAAGCTTACGGATTATGTGGTCCGACTTCTAACAAGCTTGTGATCTCGAGAGATGTTATATTTGAATAGGCTGCAACATAGAAGTGCAACGAAAGCGAAGTGCAACGAAAGCGAAGTCCTAACATCACAATGATTGCAAATGAACACAGAGATAGAGATGATGGATTGGCTATAATTGATCAAAGGCCTTCAAGTGCAAGATCGACCAAGTGGATCTTCTTTAGGTTCGAATTCACCACCGAGAAAGATATGCTCAGATATTTATGATTCATGCGATCACCACCAAGAAAGATATGCTCAGATATTTATGATTCATGCGATGTCGCATTATTCTTCAATGAACCACAAAGATTTGAAGAAGCTATCAAAGATGAAGGCCGGAGTAAAGCAATGAGTGAAGAGATCGCAATAATCGAAAAGAATAAAATATGGGAGCTCGTAAATCTTCCCTAAGGAAAAGAGGTGATTGAGCTAAAATGGGTTTATAAGACCAAGAACAATGAAGATGGCTCTACTCAAAAACCCAAGGCCCGACTTGTAGCAAAGGGATACTCTCAACAGCTAGAACCATAGCTAACAAAAGAAGCCGATGATCAGGTATTTTGGCACTGACGCAAAAAAGCATCTTGCTCAACCAACAAAGGAAATATTCTCATCATGTGTGGCAGGACCGTAGGCCTTGCAGTATTCACTAGCAAACTTAAGGAAAAGAGCCACCCTTCGAAAAAAAATGCATGTGGCGTGGTCACTTGATGTAATATCACACACCCACACTGTCCCAGAAGTCTTAACCTTGAAGAGAAGAGCAAGATCTAGCTAGACGCATACGGGTCATAAGCCCAAACTTGAAGAGAAAATCATTGCAAGTCTGGGACCAGAAATGAAGGGCGATTAAGAGAAAATTAAGATCCTGCTCGAGAAAGCTCGAGCAGGTTCAAAATGTCCAGGCCGGCCTAATGGGCGGTATAGTGGGGACGGACTCGATTATACCATGGACCCTAATGTTGAGCATCATTTCTCGGCCAGGTCAAATTAAGTTTAAAGAAGATATCAAAGGCCTCTGGCCTTCCCTATTTATGACTGTATAGCTTTCCCAAGGTTAAATCAAAGTAATCTAATAGAATTTACTCCTATCTTTACTGTTGCGGGGAAAAGTGGAAATTTTAGTTTCAAAGGCACTTTTCAGCATCTTACCAAATTCCTTTTTTTAATAAAAGTAGAGCAAGGTAATCTACCAGATATATAAATAAATGAAGTGTATTTACAACACAAGGAAATTTAAGAAGGGCCGGTCTACAAAAAGAAACATATTGCGTTTGACAATTATCATGTTGCTTAATGATAGAATGGAAAGCGGGTCTATGTTGTACGACAATACTGATAAAAAATAGAGACAACCATCGAAAGAAAACCGAAACATAAGAAATAGCAGATGTACGAAATATTAGAAACCAACAGAAATTCTCACAAGGAACAATATATCACCAGAAGAAAATTAGCTCCAAGCCTCTCATGAGCTGCTGCGGTTGCAGCTGAAATAAGCGTGGCATGACAACTTCATGAACTCCCATACGAACATGCTTGTAAGTCAAGGATGATTAGACTTTATTTTAAAATTTAATTTAAAATCTATTATAAAATCTTTTGATGTATCTTTAGTAAGTAAAACCCATGCTTGTAAGCAGGAACAATATATATGTTTCAGATCTTCAGATAATTGACCGACATTTTACTTTTATGAGAACTGACTTTTGACATTTTATGAGAACTTGAAGTATCCATAGCGTTTAAACCATTGAGTGTCTAAACCATTGCATCGTTCCAGGTACATACTCCTAGACAATCACATTCAGATCGCAAATATTTGAATCTTCGATTTAAATGGCGAGGATTCTAAATGAAAATACAGTAACTGTTTCACAAGAAAGTTTTGAAGCAAGAGGAATCCAAATACAAAGCTTTTGAGAATCAAGCTGCGGGGCTAATACATGGATATGAAAGACGATACAATCCAGTGAATCTAGCAGAAAGGTTCTAGTTTTGTGATTTATTCGGATAAGTAATTCCAGACACAAGCCAATGCAAAATGTGAAATGGATCTTTTATTTTCGATGGGAAGCTGGCGATTTTTCTTCTCAGAAGCTCACAAATCCCTTCTCCTTCAAGCTTTCGACAGTCTCTTTGAGGCTTGTTTTGAAAGGGATATAATCAATGCCAAGGCTCTTTGTCTTCTCCTTCGACACTTGGTATGTTGGTGGGAACGGCTGCTCATCAGCACACCTGCCAATAATAAATGTTTAGTTTAGCTGACAATGGCCAAAAATTATATAAAACATTATTTGCGTCATTGAGGGGGCAGAAATTAACCCGAACATGACCAGAGACCAAATACGCCTCCACAGAGTTACCTGAAAACAATCTAAACCCTCGTTTTGTAACTATCGGTTTGAAATGTGAACTTGTTTTGTTCCAAAACTATTAACTTGGCGTTCCAAAGAGCAATTGCGACATGAACATATTTCCCATGCCTACTAATTCTAAAGATATCTCTCTAATTTCTTTGTAAGCTATTTCACAGCCAACAATTGCAGCATGGACATAGTCGGTGTTTAAGTATTTAAAGTAAGATAGTAATGACATCCTGGTTTTCAAAAATAACTATTTGTCCCATCACAACGTATTTAGTTTCATCTGAATGTTTTGAAGGAAACCACTACCCGGATACCTCGTTTTATACCTATTAGTATCCCAATTTCGTTTCACTTACCGTCACTTTATACGTTTTAGACCGCACATTTACAATTGAATATGGGCTGTACTTTGGTAAGATGGTCTTGGAACCAATATTTAGGCCCAAAAAAGCATACAAGCCAGATTCAGACTGGTGCAAAAGTGGTGAATCAATTTAGTTGTTTAATAATCACCAAACAAACTTTGTTTTGAGATGCTTGTAGTAAGACTAACTACTTAAGCCTCTCGATCAATAAAATACGGATATAAGTTATAAAATATGATAAACACATAGCTTATTTCCCAGTTTTATTTTGCTGATTACAATCTTATAATTTATTGTCAATGAAAAAATTACCCAACCTGAATGAGTTTTATTTGGACTCGCACTATGACCATAATATCGAAGTCAAATCTGAAATGAGTTAGATTTGCACTCAAGAATGTTTGCGGACCTGAGCTCGGATTAGTATGAGCCCGGCATCAAGCTGTCACCCTCATAGTCATCCATCGAGATAGGGTCAGCTATGGAGCTTAAAGCTCACTCATCAAATATTTGACCAAGTTTTCTGGGTTGAGTCTCATGTCAACTCTGTTAGTTCTTAGTTAACATCAAGTTCGTGGACAAGGAAAGTATGCTCAAGAGAGCGGGCATATTACAAAATGTGAAACACCAGTTCTCCATTGATAGATTTGCTATAGTCAATTACATTATTATGCTGAAAGCACAAGTAGAACAAAGAGCAAAATAAAATATATTCTGTATAAAGTAAACAATTATTTTCGTTCTCTAAAAACCCTAAAAGAACAAAACATATTCCTTATACAACAACAAGTGAGCCTTTTATCCCAAGCATATGGGGTTGGCTACATGAACCAACATGAGAATCACGCCGGGTCCAGCACATGAATACTCCGCCTCCACTCACTCTTATCAAACAATATACTTTTATTGAGTCCTTTGGCAACCATATCGTTTCGTATCACCTCCATCCATGTTTTCTTCGGTCTCCCTTTAGCCCTTTTGCCATTGCCCATATCGAGAGTATCTATTCGTCGAACCGGTGCTTCCATAGGTTTGTGTCACACATGACCAAATCATCTTAGCCGGTTTTCCCGCATCTTCTCCTCCACAGGTGCTACACCAACTTTTGAACGAATATCCTCATTTCGCACCTTATCTTTTCTAGTGTTACCGCATATCCAACGAAGCATGCGCTCTCCGCTACGTGCATCTTCTGTGTATGATGCTTCTTAGGAGCCCAGCATTCTGTACCATAATAAGGCAGGCCGAATAGCGCTCCGATAAAACTTCCCTTTCAATCAACAAAACATATTCCTTATAAAAGACAAAAAGGACTACCACTTTGCTTGTAGCAATCTATAATTATTCGCCTTCTACACTTTTATCCCATCCTGGGAGAATCTGAAGGATGCCACCTAATTTATAGGATCAAGGCAAGTCCATTTGTCTTTATTTTTTGTGTGTAGGTGGCACTAATAATAAAGTTCGATGCAACGTTAACCAGCCGGTGTAAAATTTTGTCAAATTTTATATATAGACTAACCTCCATAACCGACCCAATTTTAATTAAAAAGGGGTAATGATGATATAGAGACTTAGGTAATGATGATGCATGACAAGAAACGTAGAATAGCATAACAAATTGAAGCAGGATAAATGCTTTTGGAATTCCAGGAATTCATAATATGAATGCAAGATGATTAAGCAAGTGGATGCATAGCCCTAAAATTAACAATTAATATGCATGAAACAAATTAAAAACTAGGATGCAAATCTATATGAAATAATAGTAGACAATTGAGATTAGCATTATTAACCATTAAAAACGATGCTAACAAATCTAAAACAAGATATGATAATTGATAACATGAAAATGGTGAGCTAGAGGAAGAAGAAGAAGAGACATTTTCTTTTCTGGTGTTGTATGTTGAAAATGAGAGAGTCCAAGCAAAAAATACAAGAGCAAACCCACAACCTTATGGCTGCCCTTCTCTCTCATCCTCTCATTTCAACACACAAAACTATCACATAATGTGACATATGCACAATAAAAGAGACCATGGGTCACTAGATTGCATGTGTCACAATAAATGCATCTCATTATGATTTCTAGCTCATTATTTCCATTTGTAAACATTAACCCAAATGTTTACAACAACAAAAAGATACGGCAACATCTAAAATAAACTCGTGACGGATCACAAGGATACCCCTCACCTGTATATACATACTTGCATCCGCATTCCGACCGAATGCAAATGCGATGAGACTAAAGTAATCCAACAAATCTAATACTAGTATCCGGCTTAAACCAAAGCCCACTAGTATAATCCGCCCGATCATGGTCCGTACACTACTGCACGTATATGATCGAACCCTGCCATATATCATACGGCCACTACAACGTTTCGCCAGAAACTTGAGAAACTGTCTGTGGGGGACTATAAAGACTCGTCAATACTTTGGCTGTGGATTTAACCACTAGCAGGTCAGTGGTACTAGCCGTACGTAACGGGCTACCAGGTATTGACCAAAAGGGAGGTCAATGAGCGAACTCATCCTGACACCCTACTGAGCCTGTCAGTGACAATATCCGTACAGTCCGGTCCGCTCGTCTATGAGCATCACATGGCGGGCTTAGGGGGTTGGTAAAAGTCAGACCCCCAAAAGCGGTACAAGTCGTGTCGGAGTGTAGCCCAGAACACCCTGAGATACTACTGGAATACCTACCAGTAAATCTCCTGCCTTGGCCAAGGACTTCGTGTAATGGCTCTCTTAGACACAACGCGATTTCACCCCCAATACCGGGAGAGACGAAACCCCTGCTGATCCGCTCACTGCCTCCATGTGGTTCGGGACTGTACCCAACTAAAACCTGTTTGCACGACTCCTTTGAGCCGTGGTAAGGTAGTAATCAAAGCACAGTGGGAACTCACACGAGACAAATGACGATCTCAGGTCGATGAACTAACCTGTACACGTCACCAGGAAACTGCTATCTGACGTCAGGTATAATACCAACTAGCATGTTCCCGGCGAGTCCTGTCCGATGTACCCATAACCCAATGAGCACCTGTATAATCGATGCCCTGTCTCGAAACTCCCACGACTAGGGACCTTTTAAGGATGTGCTTATAGACCCCAGCTCCCACGTATATGATCGCCATCATACTGCTGGCCGTCAAGCAAGAATCCTAAGGGCTCTGTCAACGTGCAATAGTGACCTGTAATGTCACCTAAAGCATGTACATGATGATAAAGATAAACCAGATAGTATACTATCATCTTGAGTAAGACTGTCCTACCGGCATAGGTCCTCCCTCAATCACTGCAATCACGTGCCTGTGATCCAATAATTGACTCTGAGGGCACTATATCCAACAATCTCCCACTTGCACTCAAGGCTAATTATTGCGATGTCGCATACTCACAGCCCGTGTGATACCGGACACCCAACTCTACTAATCAGTCTCACAAAGCCGGTTTGCGAAACTATTGCGTTCGAGGAATAGCCTCAGTGAGTGGATCCGCCCTGATGTTTCTTTCTCTGTCTCTCTTTATCTCAAGTTCGCGGAGAAAGCCATCTCCCGAAATGAGCAATACCTGTCTTAGAATATGTTTGGATATCTGATGGGACCTAGTTCATAAATGAACTCAAAATCCAAACTTCTTAGACTGTATCGTCAACTGAACTTAATCAGTATCCTGCGCCATGCCTCCTTCGGTATCCGCTTGGACCACCTGTCCAAAATACTGCCCCTCGTCAGAGGGAAAACTATAACTCTGACAGTCACTCTGTCATCCAAGTCACCTTGAACGCCTGGAATGATAACTGTCCCCCGAAAGAGGATGTCGTTATCATATCCCTAGAACATCCACTTATGTTCTAAAACTACTTCCGAACGTTTTTTCAGGATAGGATTAATATCAACTTATTGCATCTGGTGCAAAAAAACGTCTGGTGTGGTACTTGACATCTTATGATTGACTCAATTGCTTAAGCAAGTGATCTGCCAATCATGCACATCCCACATCCCAATCATGCACATACCTTCTTAACAGATCCATCCCTATTTTGATAAAGTCAAACCTATGACTGTCATATCAGAAATAGATGATCTATCTCCGCTATATCTGCTTTAGTCTATAAATAAACATAAGCTACTTGTCCACTATGCTTCCGCTGCTCCTACTGACTACGACAACCCTCTGGCAGAGTCATATACACGTACACTTCTAAAGCTAGTTTAGAACGACGCTATACTCATACTCCTGCCGGGTCTCACAGTCTGGAACAACAGCAATGGCAAGTCTGGGTAAACAAGAACCCCCTGTCACCGTCTTTTGAGCATACCGAAGTACCTCTCGAGTGCCTGAGGTTACTCACCATATCTGCGGAGTGGCTAATAGAATATCAATCCAGATTGAATCTTTAGGTCCTATTAAATTTTCAGTAATCGTTTGCGGTTCTAGAATCACTTCCAGTTCTATCATACTCCTACTACTGTTTTCTGAAAAAATCCATTTTTATTAAAACTGTGGCGAGTCAAGAACAATATCACTATTGATCTTCCAGATGATAGAAAGTCGACCCTCGTCATAGCCCGGGTCAACCCACAAACAACCATTACAGAAACGTGCTTTGAGTTATCCCGAGTCTGGTTTTAAGCATAAGCCGGACAACTTCCCGTACCTTAACATTATTAAGATATGAACTATTATATATCCAATATAGAAACAGAGGCACTGATTTAATTGGAACCAGATTCAAATCATGCAGCTGTCTCTAGTGCATGTCAACTAAATGGAGAGAGGCCGATCAGCATTACTCAACTTAGGAGTGCTTCCAATTATGAGTAACCTGAAAGAGAAGCAAGTTCTCTTAATCATTACTATTAACTGAATACCATACACAAGTATCTACTTCGATCACCTTGAAGAATCCTAATACTTGCAATGCTTGGTTCTCTACTTTATTCTTATACCTATAACTTCTCAAAACTTGGACCTTGCATTTCTACGAAACACATGTCTAAGAACTAGAGAAGTCATGAGTAAACAGAATATAATACGAGTACCAACCCCTCTGTCCAAATGGACACTGGACAACATACAATACTTTGTATAAGTCCCCTGAGTCTAATAACTCATTCTCTGTGTGTCGTAGGTTGAAAACTGTACTTATAATTAAGAAGAATTACACCACTGTTTAATGCTCCTTACCTAACCATCCACTGATATAGGTAAATGTCATAGACATAATTTCAAAAAGTTATCTCACTTTATAAAAATAAGCGTACAGATATATCAATTTGAAATTGGTGCATAACGGATATTCAAAACCAAATATTTGCCGTCCGGCAAACAATCCAGGCAATTTCCTCAAATATCACCAATTACAACGAATCCCGATATAATGAGGATGATCACCCAATTCCCAATAACTTACTCCCACCAATCATCTGTAAAACCATACAGATGTGAGAATCAAACCTGGTAAATACATACCCCAGAGCAAGGGCTAATTGGGAAATCAGTTTTCTTTTAACAGTACACAGTGAAACTGAAACATGTAAATGTTTCGAAGGGGTATCCGGGTATTCTTAGTAATGCCTCTTCCATTATCAGATTCACAACTGTAACCGTATATTTCTTTGTCATCTCTCCAAATCCCTTTATATGTCTTTAGTCATTACCTTCTGTACACCCCTTTAGGCTAAATGGTTTTCTTCCTTCCTTACCGTTCGGCACCAGCCTTTGGTTTGGAAGAAGACTATCCAATAAGTGTAATAGGTGTACTGTCCTAATCCTAGGAGCACTCGCAACCCGAGAGAAGGTAAAGATAAAAGACAACTGAATAAAACCTTATTCCTATTTCTCCTGAAGCAGAATCCATCTCCGAACTGGAACAAGCTCTTTCGAGTTCGTATATAACCATACAATGGAATATCCAAATAACTGTGGATTTTCGTAGTGATACGGAGTGTCCTGGAGAAATACAAAGGTGAAGTAGGAGTGGCGAAGAAATACTTGGTTTGGTCGTGAATAGTAGTCGCAGTTTACTTTGCCCTCTTTCTAATCCTTTTATTTGTCTTAACTTATTACCTTCTGTACACCATCGTTAGGCTAATTAGTTTTCTTCATGCCCAACCTTTCGGCACCTGCCTATGGTTTGGATGAAGACTATCCAATTAGCGTAATAGGTGTACCGTCCTAATCCAAGGAGCACTCGCAACCTGAGAGAAGGTAAAACGAAAAGACAACTGAATAGTCCTATTCATTTTCTCCAGAACCGGAAACCATTCTCGAATCTGGAACAAGTAACTTCGAGTTCGTATATAACCATACAATGGTTTTATCTAATGGAAGTGGATGTTCGTAGTAATACGGGGTGTTCTGGAGAAAAGGATAGAAGTAGGTGTGGCAATGAGGTATGCAACTCTGACAATCCAAAAACCAGTGTTTAAGAAGGTTCGGTCAACTTAGTCACTGAGTCATAGTCAAGGGTCGGGTCTTGGTCGCTGCCAAAGAGAGAGAGAAAAGAAACACTCTGCATACACTCTAACCTAGATCAGAATGGTTATCAATTTATCTAATCAGGAAACCTCCCACTGTATCCTCAAATTCTCCTCCAAACCTGAAAGAAAAATTAGTCAGGATCACCCGAGGAGTAAACCAACTCATCAGTAAGAATCGGACTCCAACTATCATCGCATGATAATGTGATGAAATCCACTCACATTATCACACTCCAGAAGGTATGCACATGCCTGGCAAGTTTCAGTTTCTTTAGAAACTCCCGATGTGATTTTTACCCCATGCTCTTATGACCTTGACTTTGACCAACAAATCATAAGTCACATGTCAAGTTCTACCCGTCATTATCCAGGTTAATTTGAATCCACCCGTACCTACCCTTGACTTTGGCCAACAAAGCAGCACGACTGTCCCAAACCAACGCATCTATCTATGCAACAGAAAAGTAACAAATAGCTACCATACACTATGCCTTGACTTTGGCCAACAAACATATCATGAAATACTAAGTGCTACCCGTCTGAAATGACGGAGGGCTACGAATGGTTTTTGGCGAAAAACTTTTAACGTAATGAACTTGATATCGTTGAAGGAACCGGATAGCTTTTTATAAAAATATAGTGGCGAAAACCTTTGCTAAAAAGGTCACTCCCGGTGAAGGGATCTCGGCTCTTTCCCCTTAGAATGAGATGCAGGATATTCCAACTGAATACCACGATGCAAAGCAAAAAGTAATTGGCTATAGTGAAGTTATTACCCTGGCGCAAACTTCTGTCCAAGGGGTCACTCCCGGTGAAGAGATCTCGGCCCTTGCCTCGTCGACTGAGGTGCTGGATATTCATAACCGAATACCACTGTGCAAAACAAAAGAAAACGTCCTTGCAATAACAGTTTTTTTGAAAAATGTTCCAACAACATCAAACATGTTTGTTTAGCTTGCATTGATCCGAATCAATGCAGTCCCATCAATTAATCACACAATAAAAGAACGAAAATATGATGTACGTATATGCCATCCGCATTCGCCACTGGGTCCCGTCATCACCCGTTAGGTTAACTAACGACAGAGCGGGGACTGGACTAGTGCGGGTGTAAAACATATACAACATCTACCAGTATATATATCAATATATAATATTCGCTCAAGGCGTGATAAAATATAACATCACAGAAATGTAATAAGCATCACAGAACAATATAGATAAACTGGGATCCCCGGGTTTCATAGAGCCGCTACTGAAACCCGACGTTCCCCTGGTCGTGTGGATAGCATGTGCAATGAAATCCTAGACCCCTACGGGCGCTGCAAGTTACCCGCCAAAACCTGAAGCGAGACAGCCCCCTTCAACAAAGTGAATGGACCACCCAGCACTTCACGGAATCCGGTAACTTGAGCACCCCTCCTTGGGTCAACCTGTACCCCTACGAGTGCGGCGAATAGCCCGCCAATTCTAGAGTGAAGCCCCCTCCGTCTCAAAGCCATGAGATGCGGGCCCGTTGCCCTCTAGAACCCGGCTACCCGTGCACCCCACCGCGGGGTAAGCCTAGTACAGAAAGTAAAATATATATACAACGGGTACATCGACCTCAGCCCGGTCATGCCCCAAAAGAATAATTTACAAACAGGCAGTGACGGCAGTCCACATGTCGGGCGCTCGCCCCGCAATATCAAATGTACAAATACAACCAGACTGTACTACCATTGCATCCAGGCTATCCACCACGACAAATCCGCAACATCGCAGCACAACACAGAACATCAACGTGAATGTCACGTTCGCAAATCCGTCTAAAAGAACTATAGCAATTAGACAAGATTTACCGATCAAATGATATTCACGGTCGCAGATATAATGTAAATACTGTGAACTAACATGTTTAAAATTTTTGATCGACAAAATTTCCCGAAGTGGGCCCCAAGAACAAATCCAGTACTCAAAAAATAATCTGGGCCAAAACAAAATATACCAGAAACCCCAATTCCATGTCAGAGTACACTGTAAGAAAAATGGTGGACTGATGCTACAGTAGTGCGGCGGAACCGCGGCCAAAACAGGGTAATGCCGCGGTTCCGCGGCATTACAGTGAGATCACTTCACAAAATTTCAGCAGTGGTCTTAGAAAAGCCTGCATGATTTTCTGACACACTCAAAAAAAAATTTAGACCACAAAAATTTCGACAGAAATTACAGAATTGGAAATGCAGTTTTGGAAAATTTCGTTCGATCGAAATTCTAAACACGTTAGAGCAAGCTAGTATAGATTAATGGCATGGCTCTGATACCATGTAAGTCTACGGTAGCACCCCGGCCGTCTGTCCGAGGCCAAAATGCGGAAACGAAAACTTTTTCAAAACTTGAAACCGGCGCTATCGCGGACTTTAATCCCGGATCGAACCATTAAGCTACAACTAGCTAACAAGAGAAGGGATAGAAAAGGCTATACCGATCGATCCGTGTCCTTCGGTCTTTGGCCACCATCCCAAGCTCCTCGCGGCATCTCCGATCTCGTTCTCCTCGTCGGAAAGGGCACCACATCGAGTCTTTTTACGGGCTCCCGCTTCATCCAAAACAACTCGGGCACGAAGTTCGCTAGCCGACGTGTCCAAGGTGAAGTAGAGAATGTGTGTGACAACTTTGTCTCTTGCATCCATTGTATGGATGGAGGTTGAAGATGGAGCAATCAATGGAAATGGTGAGCTAGAGGAAGAAGAAGAAGAGACATTTTCTTTTCTTGTGTTGTATGTTGAAAATGAGAGAGTCCAAGCAAAAAATACAAGAGCAAACCTACAACCTTATGGCTGCCCTTCTCTCTCATCCTTTCATTTCAACACACAAAACTATCACATAATGTGACATATGCACAATAAAAGAGAACATGAGTCACTAGATTGCATGTGTCACAATAAATGCACCTCATTATGATTTCTAGCTCATTATTTCCATTTTTAAACATTAACCTAAATGTTTACAACAAAAAGATACGGCAACATCTAAAATAAACTCGTGACGGATCACAAGGACATCCCTCACCTGTATATACATACATGCATCCGCATTCCGACCGAATGCAAATGCGATGAGACTAAAGTAATCCAACAAATCTAATACTAGGATCCGGCTTAAACCAAAGCCCACTAGTATGATCCGCCCGATCATGATCCGTGCACTACTGCACGTATATGATCGAACCCTGCCATATATCATACGACCTCTACAACGTTTCGCCAGAAACTTGAGAAACTGTCTGTGGGGGACTATAAAGACTCGTCAATACTTTGGCTGTGGATTTAACCACTAGCACGTCAGTGGTACTAGCCGTACGTAACGGGCTACCAGGTATTGACCAAAAGGGAGGTCGATGAGCGGACTCATCCTGACACCCTACTGAGCCTGTCAGTGACAATATCCGTACAGTCCGGTCCGCTCGTCTATGAGTATCGCATAACGGGCCTAGCGGGTTAGTAAAAGTCAGACCCCCAAAAGCGGTACAAGTCGTGTCGGAGTGTAGCCCAGAAAACCCTGAGATACTACTGGAATACCTACCAATAAACCTCCTGCCTTGGCCAAGGACTTCGTGTAATGGCTCCTAGACACAGCGCGATCTCACTCCTAATACCGGGAGAGACGAAACCCCTGCCGATCCGCTCACTGCCTCCATGTAGCTCGGGACTGTACCCAACTAAAACCTGTTTGCACGACTCCTGTGAGCCGTGGTAGGATAGTAATCAAAGCACAGTGGAAACTCACACGAGACAAATGACGATCTCAGGTTGATGATCTAACTTGTACACATGTCACCAGGAAACTGCTATCTGACGTCAGGTATAATACCAACAAGCATGTTCCCGACGAGTCCTGTCCGGTGTACTCATAACCCAATGAGCACCTGTGTACATCTTAGGTGAACCAACTGACACCAATGGCTTGTGAGACCGGCCACCGCCCCTCGTCGGGGTCTCGACTGTATACACTAGTCTACTAATGGAGTATCGATGCCCTGTCTCGAAAACTCCCACGACTAGGGACCTTTTAAGGATGTGCTTATAGACCCCAGCTCCCACGTATATGATCGCCATCATACTGCTGGCCGTCAAGCAAGAATCCTAAGGGCTCTATCAACGTGCAATAGTGACCTGTAATGTCACCTAAAGCATGTACATGATGATAAAGATAAACCAGATAGCATACTATTATCTTGAGTAAGACTATCCTACCGGCATAGGTGCTCCCTCAATCATTGCAATCACGTGCCTGTGATCCAATAATTGACTCTGAGGGCACTATATCCAACATCAACTTCTTCTTGATCTCCTTGAACGCTCTCGTAGCAGTTTTAGACCACACGAACTCCCCTTTCTAAAGGCAATTGGTAATGGGAGCCATGATGGTATAAACCCTTTGAGAAATCCCCATAAGTAGGCCATTATCTAATAGCCTTGACTTTATCAGTCTCTACACACAATGAACCCTAAGAAGAGGACAAATGAGGACTATTAAACTCGGTTTTGGGCCTATCCAAATGGGCCTAACCATGGATGCACATGAGCTTTTAATATAGTGGGACTTTATTCAAAAGACTCAAGCCTTAAGAAGGTTTATCCCATCGTATATTTTATACCCATATGCATCCCATAATTTTCCAGATGTGGGGTTATGTTAACCACATTCACTACACTCCCCTTCACGTAAGACGAACTCGACCTCATGTGAAACGAGGACATCACATGAAACGAGGACTCACACCGCTTGTGCAACGTGGACAAACAAACACCCGAGCTTTAATCATGTTAAACTTAGTATTGGGCCTATTCTAATGGGCCCAAACCATGAATACACATAGGCTTTTAATATAGTGGAACTCCATCTAAAAGGCTTAAGCTTGAAGCCTTATGGAGGTTTATCTCATCTTATACCTTATACCTTATACCTATATGCATCCTACAATTTTCTTGATGTGGGAACATATTAACCACATTCTCAATAAGGACAAAAAATCGCACTTCTTCAAATTGACAAACAACTTCTCCTTACGAAGGACATCTAAAACCTAAGTCAAATGAATAATATGATCTTCGGGGTTACAGGTAAACACTAAAATGTCATCAAAATAAACTAAAACAAACTTTCCTAAGAAAGGACGCAAGATCTGTCATTACCAGCATAAATGTACTGGAAGCGTTGAAAAGACCAAAGGGCATGACCAGCCACTCATACAACCGTCTTTAATCTTGAATATGGTTCTCTCCTCATCACCTTCGCGAATGCGATTCTGGTGATAACCGCTACGCAAATCAATTTTTAAGAATACACTAGCAGCAGCCATCGTATCAAGAAGATCATCAAGCCTAAGGATAGGAAACATATACTCGATAGTGGTTTTATTAATAGCTCGGCTATCGATGTACATCTTCCGGCCGCCATCCTTTTTTGGAGTGAGTAAAGCGGGAACGCCGCAAGGACTCAAACTCTCTAATCAAGCCTTTCCGCAATATTTCATCTACCATTCCAGATTCTTTAGTACCACCTCCTCCATCTTTTCCACCAAAGGGTGAATCTTCGAAGTCCAACAATAAGGGTACAAAGTGTTACAAATGCAAGGGATTTGGTCATTTTGCATATCAGTGTCCCACTAGAAATTTGCATATTGATTAGACTTCAGATACTCGGATGAAGATGTCGATTCAGGGATGGTCGAGGAAATCTACAAGATTGAAGAGGGAACTAGTGACGTGAAAAATACCCTAGTTTCACCTTCACCATTACACGTTGTTAGGTGCACGTTCACGACGTCTGCAGGAGAGGTGGAATGGCGAGATTTTTCATACCTACATCAAGTCTGGTGACAGGTTATGCAAAGTAATAATTGATGGAGGTAGTTGTGTGAATGGGATCACCGAATCAACTTTAGTTAGGATGAATTTACAAGCTCAAAAACACCCTGAGCGTTATACAAAGTTGTCAAATCATAATATGAATCGTATATCGTTTTTGCTTCTGTATCGTATCGTTTCGTATATCATAAAATATGATAATAACTTGTCTAATAACTAAACAGTAAGCATATGACTATATTTTTTACAATTATATGATTAAATTAGTAACATGGAATAATATATTAAAAGAACTATAAAAAAGCAGTATATACCCAGTCACGCAACCCACACAATATATGTAAAGTTCAAACAGAAAAATACATGAAACAACATAAATCGTTTGAGCAATCATAATTCATAAGTTAATTAGATAATTAAGCAAAATGGTATTATAGTCGAAAGATGCAACTCACATGACATAAGCATAAGTTTCACAAGTAACATTTTTTAACTAAATTCACGAATCATAAAATTCACACATCAGAAACTAAACTTCCAAAAAATTACAACACAAAACTACTAATGAATCAACAGTCTCCTATCAATTCATCGCCTATCATCATCGTCGATGAGGATGTTCTCATCTTCATCATCTTTGCTTTTGTATTCTGCGAACTTCTATTCTTTTTCTTCGCAAGTTATTTTAGAATAGCATTCAAAATTTTGAGATCCTAGCCAAAAATGGTTTTAAAATACTAAGAATTTTTTAAAAATTAACTAGTAAATATATTATTGTTATATAGCATTTCTTTTCATACCACTTGGTCTTCCGGCAACTTCAAAGTATTCATGAACATCCATTCAAGAAACGTCTTCCGGTAAGCAAGGGCCTTCTTTCCTCGTAATTCATTATTGGATTCCTTATCCGATAAACAAATCGAATGATATGCCTATCATTTTATTCTCTTTTCTTTTGCCTTATTTCTAGTTGCAAGTTCTACTTAATATAAATCAAAACATTGAGTCTTAGTTATTCTAAATTCTAATATATTTTCTCTGTGAATGCACGCGAGTACGAGATAAGAGTTTCTAAAGTCTTGCGTTTTGCGGCTCAAATTAGTTAGGACTCCAGAGATGAGATATTTTATATTTTTAAGGTCTTTAAACCCGACCTAAGAGATCTAGACCCGACCCAATAACAAACAGGGTCTTTAAGTATTGTATCGTTCATATCATATATCGTATCAGAACGTATTATACCGTACGATATGTATAGTATATCGTAAGATACGATAGATTTTTTGATACAGAGGGTCGATATGTATCAGAAACCTTTTATATCGTATCGTAAGATACGTATCGTTATCGTAAAATATTAACTATGATATAACATCACTTGGGTTGATAAGATGTTCGGTCCCTATACAGTTTACTTCTGATGTAGATCGAATTTGATGTGACGTTTTACCCATGGACGTTGCTTATATTTGCTAGGAAGACCATGGTGATAGTGATATATGCCCTAGAGGCTATTATTGTTGTTAGTTATATGTATGCTCTAGAGGCCATTACTCTACATACGATTTATATTGTAGTGGATGCTTGGACATATATATGGAGGAATTTCTTACTCGACATGATAGTATGTTATTTGGTTGCTCTTTATCTTAACATGTACTCTGATTGTCTCTATGCTACATGTTGATAAAACCCTTAGGATGAGTATTTGACTACCAGGACTATGATGCAGATCATACTAGTGGGGACAAAGTAGTCGCTAAGTACATCCTTCAAATGTTCCTAGTCATGGGTGTATCGAGACAGGGCATCGATATACCAAAGTAGACTAGCATATAGCTTCTCGACCCATGTAGATGGGCGATGGATCCCATATCCATTGGTGTTCGACATCAAAGACAGTATACGGATGCTCAGTGGAGACTGGGTACACTGAACGGACTCGTCAAGAACTCCCAGATGGTATTATACCTAACGTCAGATGGCAGTACTCTGGTGACACTGGTACAGGTTAGTTTGTAGACCCGAGATCGTCATAAAGTCTTGTGTGATTCCCACTGTGCTTTTGATTTCCACCTTACCACGTTCAAGAGAACGTGCAAAACGGTGGCTTTTTGGTACAGTCCCGAGTCACATGGAGGCAATAAGCGATAGGAGGGGTTTCGTCTCTCCCGGTATTGGGAGTTAATGTTGTGCTGTGCTCGATTGGCTATAACAGGAAGTCCTTGGCCAAGACTGTTTAAAAGATATACTGGTAAGTGTTATCAATAGTTTCTCGACCCGTTATGAGCCTCATATCGACACGACTTATCGAGTTACTGGGGTCTGGCATTTATCACCCCTAGACGAGATATGCGACATATCAGATGAAGAGACCGGGCTGTACGGTAGTGTTACTGATTGGATTCGCAGGAGTGTGAGCAGACTTGCTTGTTGATCTTCTGATCGCTCAATACCCAGGTGGCCGTTACGTTTGGCAGACTGCTTCCGGCTTGTGGGTGTTTGATATGATTATCACCTACTGCCGGCGTATTGACGAGTCTTTAGAGTCCTACACAGGGGTTTCCTGGCTCAAGCGAAACGGAGTAGGAGCACATATGTGATAAGTGCGGGACCGAGATTGATACGATATGAGATACCGTATTCTATTCTCACGATATGAGATATCGGTCGGTTATATATGATATAGCCGGGTTATCGGATCAAGTGTTGATTCAATAAGTTGATTCATATGATATTAGTCGGTTATAGGTGATATAGCCGATTATTAAATCAAGAGTTGATTTGATAATCTAATGTATAATTATATATTTGATATATTACATTACATTAACTAGTATTAGCTCACTTATGATTTCTTTTCTCACTTTGGATACATTGATGTATATGTGATATATGTTAAATGTATCAAGCTAGGTTACAAATGCAACTAGGGTTATTAAGGGTTAAACCATGCTAGGGTTAAGATTAGGGTTTTATATTTATCATTAAGTTATTCAAAATTGTGGATTTTATCATGGTTGATATTTGTTGAAAGCTTGTAGAAGCTTGTAAGCATCTTTGACTTTGTCCACTCTTTTGTCTAGCTTAGGATATTTATTTAACCCAACCCTTTAACCCATGGCTAAGGTTAACTCTCTACAAGGATTAAGCATGACATGCTTAACCCTTGATTGCATTTTTAACCTCAACAATAATTCATTCTCTATTGAAAATTTCATCTTCTTCATGAGCTCAAAGAGAAAAGAGTTTTCTAGGGTTTGAGTTTGTGATGAAAACTTGTGAGAATATGAGATCTAATGTGAGCAAAATTCCTACTTCATCATCCTCTACTACTTACCATTTAGTATAGGGTGTTTGCTTCACTAATTCCATGATTAGTGAAGAGATAGCTTGGGTTAGTGTCTCCACGACGTAAATTATCTTCGGCCTCGAAGACTTCGAAGCAAGCATGTTCGTTTCTTCATCGGCGCCTCTCTAGAGTCCGGGACTTCTTGATCGCAGTGAAGAGACTACTACACGGAGCTAATGAAGTGAAGGACCGGTCTACAAAGGTTGTATTCCTTGTTCACTTTACTTGCAAAGTCGTTTGCATTTCGATTCCGTCGATTTCTAGTAAATGATTTTATGTTAGGGTTAGCTAGAACGACAAAATTTTGAAAATGGTATGGACGATGCCTCCCGAAACCTTACTGCCATGCTAGGCAACCCTACAATTGTATCATACTGGTTTGTATATTACTTAATGGAAGCTTGGGATATGCACGGATATAATAACCGTCTTGCTCGAAATGGTAGTATGCTACCTGGTTTGTTTCTACCTCAATATGTGCATGTGTTTCTTTTAGCATATCGCTTATACATATTGGTAGAGCCTTTAGGATCTTTGCTTGATTACAAGCGTTGTGATGGCAGTCACACTAGTGGGGGCTAGGTAGTCTATAAGCACATCCTATACTGGTCCCTAATCATAGGATTATCGAGACGGGGCATCGATACTCCAGAGTAGACTGGTGTATATGCGTCTCATCTCAGCAGAGCAGATGGTCTGTCCCACAGCCATTAGTACGTCGTACTGGAGATAGTATGCAGGTGCTCATTGGGTTATGAGTGCACTGGACAGGACTCGTAGGGTGCTGTTGGTAGGTGTTATACCTATCATCGGGTAGCAGTTCCCAGATGACATGAGTACAGCTTAGTCCGTCGACTTGAGGTAGCAGTTCCCAGATGACATGAGTACAGCTTAGTCCGTCGACTTGACACTGCTACTTCGCCTCGAGTGTGTTCCTACCGTTCTTAGATTACTACCCTTCCACGGTTCAAAGGAGTCGTACAAACAGGTAGTAGTTGGGTGTAGTCCTTAAGCACTTGGAGGTAGTGGCGGTTAGATAGGATTCGTCTCTCCCGGTATTGGGGGTTGATATCGCGCTGTGTTCGGAAAGCCATTACACAAAGTCCTTGGCCAAGACAAGCGAGATTTACTGGTAGGTACTCCAGTAGTTTCTCAGAGTGTTTTGGGCTACACTCCGACACGACTTACTGCGCTATTAGAGATCTGACGATTACCGCCCCCTAGGCCCGATATGCGATACTCTTAGACGAACAGACCGGACTGTACGGAGATTGTCACAGATAGGCTCAGTAGGAGTTCGTGTTGGAAATAGCCAACAGTAAGATATTTCTCCGATTAGTTAGAATCTGTTTGTAACAGAATCTGTTTATACTTAGTTAGAATCTGTTTGCAACAGAATCTGTTTGTAACTTCCTTATTGTTTTCAAGGCTATAAAAGAGCCTCTCTGTATACTGAATTCTTTGTGAAAAGAAAGTTCAATTCTCTTATATAGTATCAGAGCGGATAAACTTTCTCCAAAAAATCACCATTTTTCCTCAACCAAAAATTTTCCCAGTTCCTTTTTTTCAGCCATAATGTCCTCCACCACAAATACTGAAGTATCATCCACTTTGCAGATCGAGTCCGATAGTTCTCAGGAGTCAAGAATCAAAATCAGGATCGCCTCCATTCACAAAGGAACAACTGGAGCGCATGTACAAGTTCTTTAACTCCACCGCAGACCCGTCAAAACCCTTCTGTTCTTTAGCCCAAATCGGTAACAATCAACTTCCTTGGATTCTTGATTCTGGAGCAACTGATCACATGACCAGTTGCTTCACATTATTTTCAACCTACACACCCTGTGCAGGAAATAAAAGGGTCAAAATTGCAGATGGTTCATATTCTGCCATAGTCGGCCAAGGAACCATCACAATCTCTCCTTCCTTAACCTTTCTTAATGTTTTACATGTTCCAAAGCTTTCCTGCAATCTGATTTCCATTATAAAGCTAACACAAGACCTTAAGTGTCAAGTTAAATTCATGTCCTCTAATTGTGAAATTCAGGTTCTGGACTCGGGGACGATGATTGGCAATGCTAGGACCAGTGGAGGTCTCTACTTGCTTCAAGAAGGATCGCATCTCAATAAGATGCATCTAGTCTGTGTTTTCGGTCCATGTTTGTTTCTCGTGACAATGAATTGATTATGTTACATTTTCGTCTAGGTCATCCTAGTTTCCATTATATGCAATATTTGTTTCCAAAGTTGTTTCGGAATAAAAATCCTTCTCAATTTCAATGTGAAGTCTGTGCTTTTACCAAGCACAAAAGGGCAATTTATCCACCTCGATCCTATAAACCTTCAACACCATTTGCCTTAATCCATAGTGACATTTGGGGACCATCCCGCGTTTTATCCGTCTTCGGAAAAAAATGGTTTGTTTCGTTTATTGATGATCATACTAGAGTCCTTTGGGTGTTTTTGCTAAAGAAGATATCAGAAGTTGAACAAGTTTTCAAAACCTTTTATGCCATGGTTGAAACACAGTTTAACACAAAAATTCAGAATTTTCGAAGTGACAATGGACGAGAATTTTTTAACGAAACCTTGAGAGATTTTTTTGCAAAGAAAGGCATCATTCACCAAAGTTCTTGCATTAACACGCCGCAACAAAACAGTGTGGCTGAAAGAAAAAATAAACACATTCTTGAAATTGCTAGGGCATTATTATCACCAACCATGTTCCAAAAATATTATGGAATGAAGCAATTTTAACTGCAACATATCTTATTAATAGAATGCCCTCGAAAATTCTCAATTTTATAAAACCTGTTGCCTTGTTAAAATCCCTTTACCCTCAAAGCCGCCTTGCAATCTCGGATCTGCCGTTGAAAATTTTTTGTTGTACCGTGTTTGATCACGATCACAACCCCACTAGGGTTAAACTTGATCCAAAATCGAAAAATGTGTTTCATTGGCTACGCCACGAATCAAAAAGGATATAAATGCTTTGATCATTTATCAAATAAAATATTTATCACAATGGATGTGTTGTTTTTTTAAAATAAATCTTTTTTAAGCCTCCTCTTCAGGAGGAGACAAATAGTGAAGTCTCGGTTTCCATAAAAAAAATAGTCTCCCAAAAATAGTCAACTTAATCCCACATACAAATTCACAAGATCTAGATTTTTTAAATCAAGACATTTTATACGAGTCTTTTGAACACCTGACAAACCAAAACAGTGAAAATTCACTGGACACTCAAAAAATGTCCTTGAAAACTCAGAAAATATGTGTTGAAAACTCGGTTCCTTTATTAGAAAATCCGGAAAAATCCCATAAAAATAGAAACACACAACCGACTCCTAAAACAACTTGCCACATGGATTTAAATCCACCAGAAGCTGATGTGGAAATTAAAACTTACAAAAGGAAACAATATGAAACAGGTCTGGAAAAAACGCAACAGGAACATTTATTTGAGATAGATACTTCTCCAGAAGCAGAGGCTGACTCTGTCCAGCCCCACCAAGAATCCGACTCGAGAACAGAACCGGATCACAGTGAGCTGGATCTTCCCATAGCCCTCCGAAAGTCAACAAGGTCATGTACTAGTCGTCCCTTGTATCAAATGTCAAAATTTGTGTCCTCAAATAATCTCTCACCCAATTTTTCAGCCTTTACCTCTAATGTGTCTGTTGTGGAGATTCCAAAAACTGTACAAGATGCTCTGAGAGCTCCAGAGTGGAGAAAGGCGATTTTCGAGGAGATGAATGCACTTGAGAAAAATCAGACTTGGAACATGGAGGAGCTGCCGAGAGAAAAGAAGACTGTAGGATGCAAATGGGTATTCACACCAAAGTTTCGTGCAGAAGGAACCTTAGAACAATATAAGGCGAGCCTCGTTGCTAAAGGGTTCACTCAAACATACGGGATCGACTACACGGAGACTTTTGCACCTGTGGCTAAGCTAAACACGATCCGGATCTTGCTGTCAGTTGCAGTAAACCTCGATTGGCGACTTCAACAACTAGATGTGAAGAACGCGTTTTTGAATGGAAACCTGGACGAAGAAGTGTACATGGAACCTCCACTGGGGTTTGAAAAAGGGTTCGGCTCCAAAGTGTGCAGATTGAAAAGATCACTTTACGGTGTTAAACAATCTCCACGAGCTTGGTTCGAACGTTTCCATCAGTTTGTGAAAGGGCAAGGATACAATCAGGCTCAGGCAGATCACACCATGTTCTACAGAGTCTCGAGACATGGAAAAATTGCAATACTAATTGTTTACGTTGATGACATTGTTGCAAGAGATGACGAGAAAGAGGTCAACCAGTTAAAAGGAAGTCTCGCCAAGAAGTTCGAACTAAAAGACTTGGGAGAATTGAAGTATTTCTTGGGTATGGAAATTGCTCGAAATAAGAAAGGCATTGTCTTGTCTCAACGAAAGTATGTTCTTGATCTTCTCAAAGAAATAGGGATGACAAACTGCAAACCTGCGGAGACACCGATAGATCCGAATAAAAAGCTCGGAGAATTTACACAGAGCCCGCCAGTGGACATTCCACAATACCAGAGGTTAGTGGGAAAATTGATCTATCTCTCACACACACGTCCCGATATCACCTTTGCAGTGAGTATGATAAGCTAATTTATGCACTCACCTCAAGAAGAGCACCTTGATGCAGCATATAGAGTTTTGAAGTATTTAAAGGGCGCGCCAGGAAGAGGTTTATTCTTCAAAAAAGGTGAGACTCGCAGCGTCGAAGTATTTACTGTCGCGGATTGGGCAGGTTCCATCGTAGAAAGGAAGTCAACATCAGGGTATTGTACGTACGTGTGGGGCAATCTAGTTACATGGCGGAGCAAGAAACAAAGTGTCGTGGCAAGGAGTAGTGCGGAGGCAGAATTTCGAGCCATGGCCAACGGTATTTGTGAAGTTCTGTGGGTTCAACGGGTACTACAGGAAATAAAGCAGCCTATAACTCAGCCACTAAAACTATACTGCGACAACAAAGCTGCCATCAGCATAGCACACAACCCCGTACAGCATGACAGAACGAAGCATATTGAAGTCGACCGCCACTTCATCAAGGAAAAACTGGATGCTGGTACCATCTGTATCCCCTACATTCCGACAAAAGAACAAACTGCAGATATCTTTACAAAGGGACTATTCAAAGCAGTGTTCGAGAGACTCATAAGCAAGTTGGGCATGATAGACATCTACGCACCAACTTGAGGGGGAGTGTTGGAAATAGCCAACAGTAAGATATTTCTCAGATTAGTTAGAATCTGTTTGTAACAGAATATGTTTATACTTAGTTAGAATCTTTTTGTAACAGAATCTGTTTGTAATTTCCTTATTGTTTTCAAGGCTATAAAAGAGCCTCTCTGTATACTGAATTCTTTGTGAAAAGAAAGTTCAATTCGCTTATAGTTCGGATGAGTTTGCTTATCGGCCTTCTTATCGACAGATACCTGGGTAGCCGTTACGTGCAGCTAATACCGCTTGCGCCTTATGGTTAAACCCACTGCCAGCATAGTGTCGAGTCTTTAGAGTCCCAAACAGAGGGTTTCCTACATCGGGCAAAAGATGTAGAGGCCGTACGGTTTTACGACAGGGCTTCGATCACATGCGTGTACTTGTGCACGTATGATGTTCGGACGGATACTACTGGTGGGGTTTGGTTTAAGCCGTATCCTATTATTATACTGATGGATTATTTTCATCTCATTGTATTCGTATTCTTCGGAATACGGATACGGATATGTAAATACGGTTGAGGGGCATTTTCGTAATTTGCTCGAGATTGCTTTTAGAAGGAGACAACTCATTAAGGTTTTTATTCTTTTTTTATTAAAACAATTATAAGGAGGAGAAAATGAGGTGGAGGTTTGCATTAAGTGAGACATGGCTCTCAGTGACTCATAGCATGACTCATGGCATGACTCACTCACAAGATATTTGTGAAGCATGTTTGATATTTGTGAGATATTTATCTCATCAATTATTTTGTATGCTTCATTATTCATCACAAGACTTAGCCATTCTCATTCTAAGCTTATTTTCTTCACTAGGTTTTCCTCAAGTCGCATTCTTCTTCCTCTAGCCCTTCATGTCTCATGCGTTAAGAAACCTAGGGCTAATAGAGACATACTAATCCATCTACACTCTCTACATTATCTAGGACATCTAGTTTAGCGAACTAGATGCCCTAGTTAACTCGGATCTGAGGTTGGAGCTCGGACTATAGACTCTCGGGTGGATCGTCTTTTGACTCGAGGAGGCCGACGAGAAAGCGTCGATCCGTTACGATCCTCGGAGCTTATGACGAAGAGGACAGCAAAAAAGACACGAAGGACAAGTATCGTGAGGTATAAACTTCTTTCCGAGTAGTTACCTCATATTAGTTTGCTAGTTAGGCTTTAGCATCGATCCTGGAGTTCAAGTCGGTGTTCCGACACCCGTAAAAATCGTTTTTTACGTATTCCGCCTCCCCGCAAACCCGCAGAGTGCGCGACATCGACTTACAATGGTATCAGAGCCTACTAAACCTTTACTAGCTTGTTAGCAAGTAGTTAGAACTTCGATCGTCGAAAAATCGCGAAAACAAAACACCTGAACCCTTGCTTTCTGTCGATTTTTAAAACTATCAGAAAAATTATTTCAGAGGCATGAAAATTAAGAGCAGGGTATTTTAAGAACACAGCAAAAAACGGGTCCATAACTCGTCAAGACCATCGCGGAACCGCGGCGAATCGGTGCGATTCACCGCCATTCCGCGGCCGAGTCGTGGCCGAGTTGGCTTGTTTTTTCTCTGTGTTTCTTATTTTGGGTGTATTGTTCTTTGGTACTACCCAGTATTTTTCTGTGTGCTGGTTTGCACTTGGGATAGACATGGAAAATATGTTTCGATCGAAATTCTAAAGTTCTTGGCTAATCGGGTTTTACTTGTTTGTTATATGATGCGAACGTCTGCTAATCGATATACGTCGATTAGTGGGGGTTGCACAGATCACTGTAATGTTAGTTTGTGTATATAAAATTTATTGGATCATCGTGGATGAATAGCCGGGATGTGAGGAGAGTTTTCTTTCATTCGATGTAAATTGTAAAGTGATGTAATATTATTTTGCGGGGCACATCCGGGTTGAGGTTGTTAGTGTATATGCCCTAGAGGCCATTACTGTATCATACTAGTTTGTATATTACTTGATGGAAGCTTGGGATATTCACAGTTGTATATACAATCTTGCTCGAAATGGTAGTATGCTACTTGGTTTGTCTCTGCTTTAATATGTGCATGTGTTTCTTTTAGCATATCGCTGATATACATATTAGTAGAGCCCTTAGGATCTTTACTTGATTACCAGCGTGGTGATGGCGCTCACACTCGTGGGAGCTGGGTGATCTATAAGCACATCCTTATACAGGTCCCTAGTCGTTGGACTATCGAGACAGGGCATCGATACTCCGGAGTAGACTAGCGTATGCGCTTCTCATCCCAGCGTGGGAGACGGTCTGTCCCACAGCCGTCAGTACGTCGTACTTGAGATAGTATGCGGGTGCTTGTTAGGTTACGAGTACAATGGACAGGACTCGTCGGGGACTGTTGGTTGGTATTATACCTATCGTCAGTTATCAGTTCCCAGGTGACATAAGTACAGCTTAGTCCGCTGACTTGACACTGTCACTTCGCCTCGAGTGTGTTCCCACTGCACTTTGATTACTACCCTACCACGGCTCAAAGGAGTCGTGCAAACAGGTAGTTTTTGGGTGCAGTCCCAAAGCACTTGGAGGCAGTGACGGTTAGACAGGATTCGTCTCTCCCGGTATTGGGGGTTGACATCGCGTTGTGTCTAGGAGAGCCATTACACGAGTAGTCCCTGGCCAGGGCAAGCGAGATATACTGGTAGGTTTCCAGTGTTATCTCAGGGTGTTCTGGGCTACACTCCGACACGACTTGTACCGCTATTATGGGACTGACGTTCACCGCCCCCTAGGCCCGCCATGCAATGTATCAGACAAACAGACCGGACTGTACGGAGACTGTCACATACAGGCTCAGTAGGAGTTCAGATGGGGTTCACCTCGTCAGTCTTCTTATCGACATCTACCTGGGGACCGTTACGTACAGCTAGTGCCGCTTGCGTTCTGTGGTTAAACCCGCTGCCAGTGTAGTGTCGAGTCTTTAGAGTCCCACACAGAGAGCTATTCGCCTTTAGGCAAAATGAGTAGAGGTCGCATGGTTTTGCGACAGGGTTCGTTCACATCCGCGCACTTGTGCACGTTTGCTGTCCGGACAGCTTATACTAGCGGGCTTTGGTTTAAGCCGGCTCCTAGTATATGATTTGGGATTGGTTTTTTCTCTTTGTATTCGTGTTCCTCGGATCACGAATACGGGTGCGTATGCACAGTTGCTTGAGACAGAGGGAGAGGACTTTGATTAGGGTTAATGACTATTGTCATTTTATTAACCCTAATGCTTATGTGTGTATTATTGTTAATTGATATTAGTTTAATAATTGTGCATGGTTATGGTTGTTGACCATTTGACCTATCTTGACTTGTTGACCTTGTTGACACTTTGACCATCATCATTTCATTTGGAAGATGCTCTTTGATCCTTGCAATTTGCATTAAAAATGAAATGATAATGGTCATGTCTTGATTAACCATGACAATTATCTAGCTAATTATCTAATTACAATAATTCACACATATATGTGAGAATGGTTCATATTATTCTCATTCTATCATTTACTTTCTCTCTCTTGTTCTTCCTCTCCCTCAAGCTCTCCCCTCTCATGTGTTGAGAAACACTTGAGCTTGAGAAAAACCCTCTCTTGATAATCTCTACTCTCATCTAGGGTTCAAGGATTAGCACTTCTTGCACCCTAGTTACTTCTAGTTTGGAGTTGAAGCCAAAGGTCGAGGCTTTCGGGTGGATCTTTCTTCGACGTGAGAAAACGACTAAGGTGACCTCCTTCCACCACTCCAAGGAACAAGGAGAGAAGGACATAAAACCCAAGGTATAACCTTTCTAGCACTTAGCTAGTTTCTAGTTAGCTTTAGCTTGTTTTTGTTTAGCAAAGATCCTTCAAATTCTAGTCCATGTTTCCTAAGTTCATAAAAATCTGATTTTTATTCCGTTTTCCGCCTCCCCGTAAGTACCGAGGTGGGCAACGTGGACTTACAGAGGTTGTAGCCACCGTTGTATTATTTCTTTTACTGTTTTCTGCTCCTAGGATAGACCCAAGATGGGGTGCACAAACTACCGGGTTCTTTGAAGTGTCGAGTGGCCTACTCATTTTACTGAGAGAGGTTGCTTCACTTCGGGAATTTGGCGAGTAGTTTGCCGCACCCGTAGGGGTCTAGGATGGGGTTTAGCTATTCATCACGACCGTGGAATCCGTCCTTCGTTACAGGATTAAACGAAACATGGAATTCCTATGTGATCTGGAATGCCAATTATTGCGTGAGACGAATGGTTATTATATATATATATGCTATATAGTAGACGTTGATGTTGCTTATGTTTTGCATTAGCGCTAGCCAGCCCCCGCTCTGGCGTTAGTTAAGTAACCTAACGGTGTTAGACGGGGCCCAGTGACGAATGCGGATGGCATAAGCGTATGTCATATTTTCGTTTATCTCTGTGATGATAGGTGTAAATGATGGGACTGCATTATATTAATGCAAAGCAAACAAACCAAAACTGAATCGTTGGAACAATTTCAAAACCACTCGATTTTTCCAAAGCAGAAACTTTTAAATGCGGAGCTTAAACCACTCCTTTAAAAGCTATCAGGTTCCTTCGATTAAATCAAATTCATTACGTTCACGGTTTCGCCAAATCCAGCCGTAGCCCTCCGTTATTTCAGTTGAATATTCAGTAGTATTCAAGTTATGTATTTTGACCTTCGCCAAGGCATAGTGATTGGTAGCTGCTGGATACTCATCTGTAGCATAGATAGATGCGTTGGTTTGGGACAGTCGTACTACTACTTTGTCCTTCGTCAAGGGTATGTACGGGTGGGTTCAAATTAACCTGGACAATGACGGGCAGAACTTGACATGTTACTTATGATATGTTGGCCTTCGTCAAGGTCATAAGAGCATGGGGCAAAAATCCACATCGGGAGTTTCTAAAGAAACTGAAACTTGCTAGTGCTGCATATTATTTGGAGTATGATAATGTTGGTAGGATTCCTTCAGGATTATCACACAATGATATTTGGATCCTGATCCTACTGTGAGTATCCGCTACTCCTCGGGAGATTTTTCACTAAACATTCAATACTAGAAACCAAGTAGGTGTCTAAAACGGTGTTAGCGGGCTACGGCTCAAGAGAAAAGAGCTTATGTAATTAAAAAACTTCGCGAAAGCGCTGGAAAATCTCACTCGAAGTACCAATCCAGCCTGGCTGAAAGGTTAAACAAGTATTGTAGGATGAGATTAATCCTGACTAATTCTTCTTTTATGGTTTGATGAAGGATTCGAGATACAGCGGGAGTCATCCTGTTTAGATAAAATAAAAACGAATCTAAACTTACAAGAGTATCATGCTGAGTGTTTTCTTCTCTCTCCTAATTGCAGCGACCAGATGACCAAGACTAGGTTACAGCTAAATAATAAACTGACCGAGTTATACTATATTGATTGGCAAAAGTTTGTCCAGATGTCCATTACCTATGACAAGCTGAACCACCTCATTAATACCCAAGCTCCCGCCGTCCCAGATCCAGATTCCACCGTCACGGATGGTGATATCCGTAAAACAAAGGAAAAAAACAGTATGAATGCCAAGTGCCTCATGTTGGCCTCAGTAGATGGTGTAAACCAGATGCAGCACGAGAAGATAGACTTAATTTCCATTTTCCTCCATAACAAAGATTTATATGGAGAGCAATCTCGTATCGCAAGATAGGAGATCTCGAAGGAATTACTTCAAGCGAGATTGGCTGTCGGGTCATCTGTAGGGGACCACGTCCCTACAATGATCGGCTATAGTAAAAGCTCACGGACCTGGAGACCACGTTGGAGAACGAGTCATATGCTGACTTGATTCTACAGTCCCTACCTTCTACTTACGCCCAGGGGAAGAAAGTTATACTTCCAGTTGAGAGCACCCTGAAGGAAACCAAGGAGATGTCCGCTCTGCTTATTCGGGAATCTTCCTCTTCTGGATCCAAGGCAAAAGCCAAGGGTGAGAAGAAGATCTACACAAAGCCGATAACCGGTGTCAGTAAGATAGAAGGAAAGGACAGGGCAAAAGTTTCGGGGCTAACAGTGGGGAAGGAGGGATGTTCCTATTATCACGGGAAAAGGCATTGGCAGAAGGAATGCAGGGCTTGGAAAGCCAGAATCCAAGATCCAAAGCACGTTGTGGCTTCGACTTCGGGTGTGTTTGTGATTGAAAAATGTATGTCAATTAACTCTACTTTCTGGGTGCTAAATACCGGATTAGGATCTCATATCTGTAATTCATTTCAGGTTTTGAGAAACCGTGGAGTTATCAGGACAAGTGACATGACTCTCAGGGTTGCTAACGGAAGGAGCGTGGACGCTGTATCCGTAGGGGAATATCATCTAGGATTGACAAGTGGGCGGATATTGATTTTACGTAACTGTTTGTGTGTACCTAATCTAGCATGGAATATCATATCTATCTTTACTTTCTAAGGAAGGATATGATTTTACATTTGTAAGCGATGTGGTACACATCCACCTTAATCAGAGTTTAATTGGGTCAAGTACACTAGAGGACGGTATATATGTATTAAACCAAGCTCGGGTTTTTAACGTCCAGAACACACTTAAAAGAAAGTCTCCAGAATCAAGCTCGTTTTGTACGTGGATGACATTCTCTTGATAGGAAATGACATTCATATGCTACAATCAGTCAAAGGATTCTCGTCACAGAGGTTCTCCATGAAAGACCTGGGTGATGCCTCTTACATTCTGGGGATCCAGATCTATCGTGATAGATCAAAGTGGATGGTGGGACTTTCACAGTCAAGATACATCAACACCATACTGAAAGGATTTAGTATGGAAGATTCACTTTAATCAGATTTTACATTTATAAGCGATGCGGTACACATCCACCTTAATCAGAGTTTGATTGGGTCAAGTACACTAGAGGACGGTATATACGTATTAAACCAAGCTCAGGTTTTTAACGTCCAGAACACACTTTAAAAAAGTCTTCAGAATTAAATAAGGCTTTCTTATGGCATTGTAGACTGGGTCACATCAATGAAACACGGTTGACGAAGTTACATGGAGAGAGATATTTAGATCCGTTCGAATATCAGTCTTATGCAACTTGAAAATCTTGTCTCATAGAAAAGATGACAAAGACTCCGTTCACTGGACACGGAGTAAGAGCGAGCGAGCTCTTGGGACTCATACACAGCGACGTGTGTGGTCCAATTTCTACACATGCACGAAATGGTTATTCCTATTTTATTACTTTTACGGATGATTTCTCTAAATATGGACATGTCTTCTTGATGAAACATAAATCCGAGGCCTTTGAGAAATTCCGAAAATATAAGAATGAAATGGAAAAACAAACAGGCAAAAGCATCAAAACACTAAGTTTTGATCGAGATGGTGAATACTTAAATGTCGAGTTCCTGGATTACTGATCAGTCGAAAATACTGCATTTCTAACACGGCAATTTCCCTACCTTTTGCATTCATGTAAAGGTATCCGGTATTCATATCACACATATTAGCAAAACACATGTAAAATACTGGATTACTTGTACTGTATACTAAAACCGGCACTTTTAGGGAAATTGTGTGTTTTCATGGTATCGCATCACCCTTGTATTGTGCAACTCTTGTCTTGGGGTCTAATGCAGGAAATTCCAGAAGCAGAGCCCAAAATTGGGAAAAGAACTGATAAAAGACACGCCAACTTAAAGGCTGAAAATCTGGTAGCGATACAGAAGGCCAAATAAAATTCAACACATCAGAATAAGGCCCATATGACATCTCAAGCCCACAGAATAAAACTCAAGTTCCAAAGCCCTCAAAGGACCGCGGATCAGCGGCCCAAACCCCCTTGGCGCCGCGGATCCGCGGCCATATAATGTGATCATTGGCTCAAATTTTGTACACGTGTCTCCCCTAACGGCCAAAGCTTCCAGAAGACCCCAGAAGCTCCACATGGCACATCTAGAAGGCTCGGCTTAACAAACTATTTCTGGAAGGTTCTTGGAGGGAAATTTAAATCTTTTGGCTAACAAACTTGTGGAGGGAAGAATTCAAATTTCAATCCTAGATCTAGAATTTTGAGGTCTATATAAGAGAGCCTAGATTTAGGGTGAAAATTGTTCAAGAATTCATTCATCTTCTTCCTCCCACAAGTTTAGTGACAAAACTTGTGCCAAACCCTTACCCCAATTCCAATTCAACTTCAAGATCAAGATCAAGAGAGCAATTCAAGCAAGAGTGCCTTCAACCTTTAGCAAGCGACGCTGGATTTCAACGGAGCAAGAGATCCACTCCGATCCGCGACTCAAGGAGCCGAGCGAAGCCGAAATCGACGATCTAGTTCCTTCCTTTTGTAAATTCAAGAGAGTTGTAACGAAATTTGTCGATAAATAAAGGTGAATTTTCTATATTCTTGTTTATCTTTTAATTCAAGCATAATGATTAGATCTCAATTTGTGATTGTGTTTGTGATCATGATGTTTGAGTAATCTCCGCTCGTGTAGGAGTTGTGACGATCTTTAGATGATGATGATTTAGATATTTTTACAATTCTTAAATCCTATAATGTTTGGAAATTCTAATGAATCAAATGATTAATGACCTAGTTTCGAGATGATGCTTTCTTGATCGTGTTCACTCGAAACTAGGGAACAACTATTGACCATTTGATTAACTAGAAGCTAGAATTTGAATGTGATCCATCGAAAGGACAAAGGATGAGTTGCGAAATCCCTAATTTCCTCGCAAGATCCTTAAACCTCGATGAATTTGCATCGATCTAGTATCAATTCGTTAAAGGATAAGAATGAGTAATCATTAGATCTCATCACATCTATAGATCCGATCTACTCCTACGAGCCATACTTCTAATCTTGATTGTTGGTTGGAAAATTATCACACATCTTAATTCTTGCTTTTAATGTTTCTTTTAGATCTAGATTTTTCTTACTCTTGATCTTCAATTACAAATCATGAATTGTTTTCTTTTCTTTTCCTTAAATTTTCAACTCATCTAATTCGGAAATTGAACGGATCTCACTTTCCCTATGGACGATCCGCGCTCGCTAACGATCTACATCCAACACCGTAGTTGATTGCGGTCAAATAATTTTTGGTTGTGATTTCTAAATTCTATTTTCTATAAACCAACACACAACGGAAAATCGTTTCAATCAATTACCTAAAAGAAAATGAAATTCTCTTTTAGCTTACTCCTCCATACACACCTCAACACAACGGTGTATCGGAAAGGCGGAACAGTACCCTATTGGATATGATACGTTCCATGATGAGTAACCCTGAGTTACCGTGATCCTTCTGGGGTTATGCACTAGAATAAGCTGCATATCTTTTGAACAAGGTTCCTACCAAGACTGTACCTACCACACAATATCAGATGTGGAGTAGGAAGAAATCTTATCTTCAAAAGAAACTCTATCTTCAGTATCTGAAGATATTGGGATGTCCAGCTTTTGTAAAAAAGCAGCATGCGGACAAGTTCGAGACACGCTCAGTACTGTGTAAGTTTGTGGGATACCCAAAGAACTCCAGGGGTATCTTTTCTATTACGCAGAGGAACAAAAGGTTTTGTTTCTTGTCATGCCCACTTTTTGGAAAATCAATTTTTGAAAAAAACTAGCGGGAGCGCAATAGAACTGGAAGAAATTCCAGAACCGCAAACTATTACTGGAAGTATGGTAGAACCAGAGGTTTCAGAAAAACCGGACATCCCTGCACCACTCCGCAGAACTAGTAGGTAGTCCCATCCGCCCAAGAGATATTACGGTTTTCTCATAGACAGGGATAGAGAGGATTGCATCATTGACAATGATGAGCCAACTAGCTTCCAGCAAGACATTCAGAGCAGTGACTCGGTAAAATGGATGGATGCAATGCGGACCGAGATGGAGTTTATGTACACCAACAAAGTATGAACTTTGGACATTGCTCCAGAAGGGGTAAAACCCATAGGCTGTAAATGGATCTTCAGAAAGAAGATTGGTGTAGATGGACAGGTTGAAACCTATAAGGCTAGACTTGTTGCAAAAGGTTTTCGTCAAAGACCTGGTTTTGACTATGATGAAACCTTTTCTCCAATGGCTATGCTCAAATCCATTCGGATCCTTTTTACCATTGCTGCCTTCAACGATTATGAAAACTGGCAAATGGACGTATTGACGGCTTTTCTAAATTATAATTTGGAAGAGTGTCTATATGGATCAGCCAAAGGGTTTCATTCAGAGTGGGAGCAGCGGAAAAGTGTGCAAGTTGCTTAAGTCCATTTATGGACTAAAGCAGGCATTGCGGAGTTGAAACATCTGTTTTCATGAGACGGTCAAAGAATTCGACTTTATCAAAAATCCAGATGAACCATGCATCTATAGTAAGATTGTAACGAGAAGTATGGTAATTCTCGTTTTGTACGTGGATGACATTCTCTTGATAGGAAATGACATTCATATGCTACAATCAATCAAAAGATTCTTGTCACAGAGGTTCTCCATGAAAGACCTGGGTGATGCCTCTTACATTCTGGGGATTCAGATCTATCGTGATAGATCAAAGTGGATGGTGGGACTTTCACAGTCAAGATACATCAACACAATACTGAAAGGATTTAGTATGGAAGATTCAAAGCGCGGTAGTCTACCAGCTTGTCACGGAATCACCATCTCCAAAAAGATGTCTTCCAAGACTGATTTGGAAAGGGCTCGCATGACATCTATACTCTACGCTTCTGCGGTAGGCTCTATAATGCATGTGATGTTGTGTACCAGACCAGATGTTGCTTACGCACTCAGCGTGGTAAGCCGGTATCAGTCAAACCCAGAGGAGAAGCATTGGAAGCACTGAAGAACATTCTCAAGTACCCGAGAAGGACTAAGGACATGTTCTTAGTGTATGGCGGAAAAGACCTCCAGATCAAGGTCTTTTGCTGACTCCAGCTTCCAGAGTGATAAGGATGACTCCAAGTCCATGTCGGGTTATGTCTTTACCCTCATTGGAGGGGCGGTCTGTTGGAAGAGCTCCAGGCAGGACACTGTTACTAACTCGACGATGAAAGCGGAGTATATCGCTGCTTGTGACACCGCAAAAGAAGCAGTCTGGATAAGGAAGTTCTGTTAAGAACTTCAGAAGGTTCCGACCATTGCTGGTCCAATACCTCTGTATTGCGACAACGACGCTATAACTTTAGCGAAGGAACCCAGGTCCCATCAGAGATCCAGACATATCTTAAGGCGGTACCACCTGATCAGGGAGATCGTTGATCGCCGGGAGATCAAGGTGAGGAGAGTAGAAACGGAGAACACTATAGATCCACTCACAGAGGCCATCCCTCAGACACAGTTCGAGAGGCTATTCGAGATGATAGGTCTGCGATATGCCAATACATGGCCTTAGTGCAAGTGGGAGATTGTTAGTGATATATGCCCTAGAGGCCATTATTGTATCATACTGGTTTGTATATTACTTAATGGAAGCTTGGGATATACACGGATATGGTAACCGTCTTGCTCGAAATGGTAGTATGCTATCTGGTTTGTTTCTACCTCAATATGTGCATGTGTTTCTTTTAGCATATGGCTTATACATATTGGCAGAGCCCATAGGATCTTTACTTGATTACCAGCATTGTGATGGCAGTCATACTAGCGGGGGCTGGGTAGTCTATAAGCACATCCTATACAGGTCCCTAGTCGTAGGATTGTTGAGACGGGGCATCGATACTCCCAAGTAGACTAGTGTATACGCTTCTCATCCCAGCATGGGAGATGGTCTGTCCCACAGCCATTAGTACGTCGTACTGGAGATAGTATGCAGGTGCTCATTGGGTTATGAGTACACTGGACAGGACTCGTAGGGAGCTGCTGGTGAGTGTTGTACCTATCATCGGGTAGCAGTTCTCAGGTGACATGAGTACAGCTTAATCCGTCGACTTGACACTGCTACTTCGCCTCGAGTGTGTTCCTATTGTTCTTAGATTACTACCCTTCCACGGCTCAAAGGAGTCGTGCAAACAGGTAGTAGTTGGGTGCAGTCCCGAAGCACTTGGAGGCAGTGGCGGTTAGATAGGATTCGTCTCTCCCGGTATTGGGGGTTGATATCGCGCTATGTTCGGAAAGCCGTTACAAAGTCCTTTGCCAAGGCAAGCGAGATTTACTGATAGGTACTCCAGTAGTTTCTCAAGGTGTTTTGGACTACACTCCGACACGACTTATTGCGCTATTAGGGGTCTGACGATTACCGCCCTAGGCCCGATATGCGATACTCTTAAACGATTAGACCGGACTGTATGGAGATTGTCACAGATAAGCTCAGTAGGAGTTCGGATGAGTTTGCTCATCAGCCTTTTTATCGACAGATATCTGGATAGCCGTTACGTGCAGATAGTACCGCTTGCGGCTTATGGTTAAACCCACTGCCGGCGTAATGTCGAGTCTTTAAAGTCCCACACAGAGGGTTTTCCTGCATCGGGCAAAAGATGTAGAGGCCGTATGGTTTTACGGCAGGGCTTCGATCACATGTGTACTTGTGCACGTATGATGTTCGGACGGATAATACTGGTGGGCTTTGGTTTAAACCGGATCCTAGTATTATACTGATGGATTATTTTCGTCTCATTGTATTCGTATTCTTCGAAATACGAATACGGGTATGTATATACGGTTGAGGGGCATTTTCGTAATTTGCTCGGGATTGCTTCTAGAAGGAGATACCTCATTAGGGTTTTTATTCTTTTTTTATTAAAACAATTATAAGGTGGAGGAAATGAGGTGGAGGTTTGCATTAAGTGAGATATGGCTCTTGGTGACTCATGGCACGACTCACTCACAAGATATTTGTGAAGCATGCTTGATATTTGTGAGATATTTATCTTATCAATTATTTTGTATGCTTCATTATTCATCACAAGACTTAGCCATTCTCATTCTAAGCTCATTTTTTTCACTAGGTTTTCCTCAAGTCACCTTCTTCTTCTTTTAGCCCGTCATGTCTTATGTGTTGAGAAACCTAAGGCTAATAGAAACATACTAATCCATCTACACTCTCTACATCATCTAGGCCATCTAGTTTAGCGAACTGGGTGCCCTAATTACCTCGGATTTGAGGTTGGAGCTCGGACTATAGACTCTCGGGTGGATCGTCTTCGACTCGAGGAGGCCGATGAGAAAGCATCGATCCGTTACGATCCTCGGAGCTTATGACGATGAGAAGAACAGCAAAGAAGACCCGAAGGAAGTATCGTGAGGTATAAACTTCTTTCCGAGTGGTTAACTTCATATTAGTTTGCTAGTTAGGGTTTAGCATCGATCCTGGAGTTCAAGTCGATATTGCGACACCCGTAAAATTCGCTTTTTACGTATTCCGCCTCCCCGCAAACCCACGGGGTGCACGACATCGACTTACACATGGCTCTACAATTTGGATGTTACCAACTACAGAAAGTCCAACACTTATGTGTTCAAGTTTAAGAACAAGAATATAGTGTTGAATCCTTCAAAACCTAAAAAGATTTCAAACGGGCAGATAACAGAGTTAGATAAGTCCAAAGCGAGTAAGAGACCAATACATATTGTAAATCAGGGTCAGTTCTCCAAGGAGTAAATCAGAGGGATTAGTTTACACGGTTGTCGCCTCTAATGTTGCACCAACTAGTGATTCTCCACACTATCCCCTGAAGGTTCGTCAAATTCTCGCCGATTATAGTGATATTATGCCATATGAGCTACCTGATGAACTTCCCCCTTTCAGAGATATCCAACATGCCATAGACTTAGTGCCGGAGGCCACGCTGGCTAATTTACCACATTATAGGATGAATCCAACCGAGCACGAAAAGCTCTGCCGCCAAGTAAATGAGTTATTTCGGAAAGGCTTCATTAGAGAGAGTTCGTTCTTGCTTTCCTCACTCCTAAAAAGGATGGTAGCCGAAGAATGTGTATCGATAGCAGAGCCATTAATAAAATCACTATCTAAGTATAGGTTTCATATCCCTAGGCTAGATGATCTTGATACGATGGCTGGCGCAAGTGTATTCTTAAAAATTGATTTGCGCAACGGTTATCACCAAATTTGCATTCACGAAAGTGATGAGTGGAAAACCGCATTCAACATTAAGGACGGGTTGTATGAGTGGTCAGTCATGCCTTTTGGTCTTTCAAACGCCTCTATTACATTTATACAGGCACAGATCTTGCGTCATTTCTTTGGAAACTTTGTTGTGGTCTATTTTGATGACATTTTAGTGTTTTCCTGTAAGCTCAAGGATTATATTATTTATTTGACTAACATTTTAGATGCCCTCCGTAAGGAGAAGTTATTTGTCAATTTGAAGAACCGCTCTTTTTTGTCCTAATCCGTCCTCTTCTTGGGGTTCGTTGTGTCTAGAAACGGAGTTTCAGCAAACCCTGATAAAGTCAAGGCTATTAAAGAATGGCCATCTCGTACAAGTATTCATGAGGCCAGAAGTTTCCATTGATTAGCTACATTTTATAGGAGGTTTGTCAAAAGGTTTAGTACCATCATAGCTCCCATTACCAATTGCCTTAAGAAAGGGGAGTTTGTGTTAGTCTAAAGCTGCTATGAGAGCATTCAAGGAGATAAGGAGAAGTTGACTACTACCCCAGTCCTTAAACTCTCTGATTTCTCAAAAGTCTTAAAGGTTGCTTGTGACGCTTCAGTTGTTGGTATTGATGGGGTGTTGAGCCAAGAGAGCCATCCGGTTGCTTATTTTAGCGAAAAATTGAATGAAGCTCGACAACATTGTTCCAAATACGATCGAGAGTTTTATACCGTTGTGCAGAGTTTACGGTATTGGCGTCCCTATCTACTCCAAAAAAACTTCATTTTGTTTTTTGACCATGAGGCCCCATGATATCTTAGCTCTTTGAAGAAATTCAGGGCTAGGCATGCTGAGTGGGTGGATTTTCTAAAAGAGTATATTTTTGTTCTCAAATATTGTGCCGGTTAAGAGAACAAACCCACTGATGTATTAAGTAGGAAGGTGAATACATTGAGGTCGATGAATGCACACGTCATAGGTTTCGATAAACTTATTGATGAATATTCTAATTGTCGGGATTTTGGTGAAATATACACACGTTGACCCAAAATCCATCTACTCCGGTGGAAATTTTTACCAATATTGAAGTAGGAATAAAAATTGAGAATATTTCTTGGTTGAGATTTTGGTGTGAGGCCATCTTTGTGAATTGGTGTGAGGCCGAAACCCTAACCCTAATCCCATTTCTTGAATCCCATTTCCCAATCACTGAAAATCACTTCCAACCACAAATACCCAATTTAGAATTGCTTTAAGATCCAAAATATTAGCTTTTGGTTGATTTCAAAGTTCGGGTCTTCAAGTTCATGATGAAGGATCAATCCACGGGATCGAGCGAAGTTGTTTCATTGCGTGGATTTCCACACGATTCTATAGATCGATTTCTAACCTTTCTCTACAACTCGATTGTTATTTTCGTGTTATCAAGTATCATGTCTCGTTTTAGATTTGTTTGCATCGTTGGTAGTGGTTAATATTGCAGAACTCAATTGTTTGTCATTATTTCATATAGATTCGCATCCTAGTTTTTAATTTATTTCATGCATATTAATTGTTAACTTTAGAGCTTTGCATCTACTTGCTTCCTTCATCATCTTGCATTCATATTAGGAATTCCTAGAGTATTTATCCTGCGTCAAATTTTGGTAGGATATTAGCATGGATTTATTTAAGATTTGGATCCAATTGTGGATATTATGACAGGATATTAAGATTATTGAAGTATGAATAAAAATTGAGAATATTTTCTTGCTTGAGATTTTGATGTGAGACCATCTTTAGGAATTGGTTTGAGGCCGAAACCCTAATCATAATTCCTTATCTTTAGATATTATGACAGGATATTAAGATTATTGAAGTATGAATAAAAATTGAGAATATTTTCTTGCTTGAGATTTTGATGTGAGGCCATTTTTAGGAATTGGTTAGAGGCCGAAACCCTAATCCCAATCCCTTATCTTGAACCCTATTTCCAATCACAAATACCCAATTCATAGTTACTTCAAGATCCAAAATAGTGGCTTGGGTTGATTTCAAAATTCGGGTCTTCAAGTTTGTGACGACGGATCAATCTACATGATAAAGAGGAGTTGTTTCATTGCGTGGATTTCAACATGATTCCTTAGGTCGATTTCTAACCTTTCTTTATAATTCGATAGCTATTTTCTTATTATCAATTAAAATATCTCGCCTTAGATTTGTTTGCATCATTGATAATGGTTAATATTGCAGATCTCAATTGTTTGTCATTATTTCATATAGATTTGCATCAAAGATTTTAATTTCTTTCATGCATATTAATTGTTAACTTCAAGGCATTACATCAGCTTGCTTACTTGATCATTTTGCATTCATATTAGGAATTCCTAAAGCATTTATCCTGCATCAAATTTATTTTCGATTCGTAGCGATAAAACTCTAGGTTAATTAAGGTTTTAAAAATAAAAAATTTTGAGTTTAAAAAAATTCAAAAATTAATTTTAGATTTTAAAAAAATCAGATATTAACTTCAAGTTTTACAAAAATTCAGAAATCAATTTCAGCTTTAATATTTTTTACGATTCTAGGAATTTAATTTCAGAGTATTAAAAGAAAAACAAAGGTTTTCATTTGAATGCTTCGCAACGGTGAGAATTTTCGAGAAAACATAGACTTGCAAAAGGTTATAAACCAACTTACACAACTTAATGCACGATTTGACGAATGATTTGATGCATTATAGGTTAGGTTTGACACGATGGAAAACATAGTTAACACTATAGAGCAGCCTAGATTTAGGAATTACGCAACTCCTGATAGAAATGCATATATGAGCCGAGTAGACAGCGAAGGGAGAGACGATTCAGATAGAGACGATCCTAGAAAATGTGACCGTAGTCCTCAAGAAGAAGATGCCATCACGAAGAAGGCTAAAGTTGAAGCACCCTCGTTTGATGAAAAATATGATCCCAAGGATTTTAGTGATTGGATGTTAAGTACGGACCATTATTTTGACTGGTATAGAATATCTGAGAAATCTAGAGTTAGGTTTGCGAGGATGAAGTTATGAGGACCAACGAGAATTTACTGAACTTTAATTGAGAAAAAAATTAGAAAGATCAGAAAGGCCGCCTATAAAACATTAGGATGATATGAAAGAGACGTCAAGAAAAATCTCCCTACAACGTATACATACAACCTTATGGATGAAATCCGCGAGCTTCGTCAAGGCAACTTATCTGTACAGGAGTACATGACTAAGTTCGACGAATTGATGGTTCGTTGCAATGTGGAAAAAGATCCCCAACTCATGTTGTTGCGATTTCATGCCAGACCGAGATACAAAATTCAGCGTGAGATGCTTTCCAGGCAGGTGACGACTTTAGAGCAGACTTATCAGTTAGCTTTAGATTTAGAACATTATCTGAAAATGCATGGTCAAAAGAAAACTTTCCAAGCCGGAGAGCCGTCCAAACGACAGTTTGATGGCAAAGCTCAAACCCATAACACTGCTGTTAAGGATGAAAAGGGAATGTCACCAATGGGTGGGTCTTCTAAGTCCGACGATAAGGGTACGAATTGCTACAAATGCAAGGGATTTGTTCATTATGCATATCGGTGCCCCACTAGAAATTTGCATATTGATAAGACTTCAGATAACTCGGATGAAGATGTCGATGCAGGGATGGTCAAGAAAATCTACGAAATTGAAGGGGAACTAGTGACGCGGAAAATACCCTAGCTTCACATTCACCTTTACATGTTAGGTGCACACTCGCGACATTAGCGGGAGAGGTGGAATGACGAAGGTCCAATATTTTTCATACCTACATTAAGTCCGGTGACAAGTTATGCAAAGTAATAATTGATGGAAGTAGTTGTGTGAATGGGATCGCCGAATCAACTTTAGTTAGGATGAACTTACAAGCTGAAAAATACTCTCAGCCATATAACCACTTAGGTTGATAAGACGTCACATTCAGTCACCTAAAAATGTTTGGTCCCATATACAATTTTCTTCCTATGTAGATCGAATATGGTATGACGTTTTACCCATGGACGTTGCTTATATTTTGATAGGAAGACCATGGCTCTACGATTTGGATGTTACCAACTACGGAAAGTCCAACACTTATGTGTTCAAGTTTAAGGACAAGAAGATAGTGTTGAACCCCTCAAAGCCTAAAGAGATTTCAAACGAGCAGAAACCAGAGTTGGATAAGTCCAAAGGAGTAAGAGATCCGTACACATTGTAAATCAGGGTCGGTTCTTCAAGGAGTAAAATAAAGAGATTAGTTTACGCGGTTATCGCCACTAGTGTTGCACCTGCTTGTGATTCTCCGGACTATCCTATGGAGGTTCATTAAACTCTTGCCGATTATAATGATATTATGCCAGACAAGCTACCTGATGAACTTCCTCCCTTCAGAGATATCAAGCATGCCATAGATTTAGTGCCAAGGGTCCCATTGCCTAATTTACCATATTATAGAATGAATCCTACAGCGCACGAGGAGCTCTGCCGCCAAGTAAATGAGTTATTGCGGAAAGGTTTCGTTAGAGAGAGTTTGAGTCATTGCATCGTTCCTTCTTTACTCACTCCTAAAAAGAATGGAAGCTGGAGGATGTGCATCGATAGCCGAGCCATTAATAAAATCACTATCAAGTATAGGTTTTCTATCTCTAAGCTTGATGATCTTCTTGATACGATGGCTGGCGCGGGTGAACTCTCAAAAATTGATTTGCACGGCGGTTTTCACCAGATTCACATTCGCAAAGGTGATGAGTGAAAAACCGCATTCAAGATTAAGGAAGGTTTGTATGAGTGGTTGGTCATGCTCTTTGATCTTTCAAACGCTCATAGTACATTTATCCGAATAATGACACAGATCTTGCATCATTTCTTAGGAAAGTTTGTTTTGGTCTATTTTGATGACATTTTAATGTTTAGTCGTAACAACGAGGATCATACTATTCATTTGACTCGGGTTTTAGATGTCTTCCATAAGGAGAAGTTGTTTGTCAATTTGAAGAAATGCGCTTTTTTGTCCTCATCTGTCCTCTCCTTGGGGTTTGTTGTGTCTAGAGACAGTTTCAGCAGACCCTGATAAAATCAAGGCTATTAGAGAATGGCTTGCTCTTACAAGTATTCATGAGGTCAGAAGTTTCCATGAATTGGCCACATTTTATAGGAGGTTTGTCAAAGGGTTTAATACCATCATGGCTCCCGTTACCGATTGCTTTAAGAAAGGGGAGTTCGTTTGATATAAAACTGCTACAAGAGCGTTCAAGGAGATCAAGGAGAAATTGATCTACGTCCTTAGACTCCTTGATTTCTCGAAAGTCTTTAAGGTTGCTTGTGGCGCTTCAGCTATTAGTATTGGTGGGGTGGTTGAGCAAAGAGGGTCATCGGGTCGCTTATTTTAGCGAAAAGTTGAATGAAGCTCGACAAAGCTATTTTAGTTACAACCGAGAGTTTTACGCCGTTGTGCAGAGTTTACGGTATTGGTGTCACTATCTACTAGCGGAAGACTTCGTTTTGTTTCCTGACCACGAGGCCTTACGATATCTTAGCTCTCAGAAGAAATTAAGACTTAGGCATGCTAAGTGGGTTGAGTTTCTAGAAGAGTACTTTTGTTCTCAAATATTGTGTCGGTTCTGAGAACAAACCCACCGATGCATTAAGTAGGAAGGTGAACACATTGAGGTCGATGAGTGCATGCGTCATAGGTTTTGATAACGTCATTGATGAATATTATAATTGTCGGGATTTTGGTGAAATATATACTACGTTGACGAAAGATCCATCTACTCTGATGGAAAGTTTTACCATTATTGTGGGGGTTTTGTTTAGGGGCAACCGGCTGTGCATTCCCAATATCTCTTTGAGAGACCACTTGATTTGAGAGTTGCATGCTGGTGGTGCTGCGGGACATTTTGGACAAGATAAAACCATTTATTTGGTTGAGGATAGATTTTATTGAGCTAGTGTTAAGAAAGACATAGCGCGAGTTGTGGCACATTGTCTCACGTGTCAATCGGCAAAGAATAGGCGTCATAACACAGGATTGTACACATCTTTACCGATTCCTTTCGCTCCATGGCAGGATATTAGCATGGATTTTGTTCTTGGTTTGTCGTGTACATTTAGGAAGTATGATTGTATTTTTGTAATTGTGGACAGGTTTTCTAAGATGGCACATTTCATTCCTTGTAGCAAAACATCAAATGCTTCACACAGCAAATCTTTTCTTTAGGGAAATTGTTCGTTTACACGGGTTACCTAAGACGATTGTTCCCGATCGGGGCGTTAGGTTTATAAGTCGCTTTTGGAGGACACTTTGGAAGCGCGACTTAACACTACACTTCAGGTTTCCATTGCATACTATCCACAAGCTGACGGTCAAACTGAGGTAGTAAATCATAGCTTAGGTGATTTATTGAGATACCTTGTGGGTGATAATTTGACTGGCTGGGATTTTAATTTTTCGTATGGCTGAATTTGCATATAATAGTTCTGTTAATAGGTCCAATGGGTTGAGTCCATTAGAGATTGTTACCGGCTGCAAACCTAGAAAACATATAGATTTGTTACCCATGCCATTAGGTTCTCATTCTAGTGCGTCAGCTGAATCATTTGCACAACATATGTGTGCATTCAATTCTGAGATCGGCAAAAAGATTGCTATTAGCAATGATAATTACAAATTTGCAGCAAATATTCATAGGCGATTACAAGAATTCGCAGTCGGTGATCGAGTATTGGTTAGGGTGAAACCTGAGAGGTTCCCAAAGGGAACTGTGAAGAAACTCCATGCAAGAAAATCTGGTCCGTATTGAGTTCTACAGAAAATTGGTTCCAACGCATATGAGCTTGACTTTCCTCAAGATCTAGAAATCAGTTCTCAATGTGGAGGACTTGACACCTTATTTTGATCCTATCATCTACCCTACTACTATTCCAGGGCCGACAACACCAAACCATGGGGGCGACATCACCAACTTCTTCAGCAGAGGATATCTCTACTACTCCAGGTTCTTTAGTACCCCCTCCTCCACCTTTTCCACCAAGAGGCATTACAGCCCAGAGATCAAGGACATCTTAGATGACGAGATTGTTTCTACTGCCGAGGGAGGATATCAGAGATTATCAGTTCGTTAGCGAGGACATGCAGACTCAGATTGTTCATGGTTGCGTAAAGAAAAGATCGAGAGGATTGACCCTGACTTGTTAACGAGGTATCACCACTCTCGTTCATCGGAGATGAATGCTTTCATGCCAGGAAGAGTTGATGGAGATCGGGATCCTATCGTGTATCGACATAGAACGTGACGACGGCAACAGACATCAGATTAGTTAGGAAATAAGTTGGGATCTTATTTTATTTGATTAGGGAATATATCGCTAAGGATCTAAATAAATCTTTAGTTATATTGCTGAAGATTTTAGAATTCCTTAGTTGGCAATTGTTATATTGTTAGGGATTTGAGGATTTTTTAGTTATCATTTTATTTTAGAAAGATATATTTTAGTTGTTATTATCCATCTCAATTTAAAGAGATGAAGGATGAACTTTGTGGAGATTATTGAAGTATGAATAAAAATTGAGAATATTTCTTGTTTGAGATTTTGGTGTGAGACCATCTTTAGGAATTGATGTGAGGCTAAAACTCCAACTTAATCTCCTTTCTTGAACCCTATTTCCCGATCACCAAAAATCGCTTCCAACCACAAATACCCAATTCAAAATTGCTTCAAGATCCAAAATATTGGCTTTTGGTTGATTTCAAAATTCAGGTCTTCAAGTTCGTGGCAAAGGATCAATCTATGGGATCGATCGGAGTTGTTTCATTGTGTGGATTTCAACATGATTCTTTAGGTTGATTTCTAATAATTTAGTTGTTATTTTCGTGTTATCAATTATCATGTCTCGTTTAGATTTGTTTGCATCGTTGTTAACGGTTAATATTGCGGATCTCAATTGTTTGCCATTATTTTATATAGATTTGCATCGTAGTTTTTAATTTGTTTCCTGCATATTAATTGTTAACTTTATAGCTTTGCATCCACTTGCTTGCTTGATCATCTTGCTATTTAGGAATTCCTAGAGCATTTATCCTACGTCACAAATGCTCGTAATTTACCAGCAATACCCACAACCACAATAGTTCTTGCGAAATAACAAGAATCAAATGAGGTTTGACATCCAGCTTGTAAGGTTGGTTATTTGCTATTACCACCCCCTATATCTTGGTGTCTAACTGTAAATGTCTCAATCAAACACATAGATTAACTTTTGTGACATGTTCCACCATAAAAGCAAACTCCGATTTTACCTCTTTACAGCTTGTATCAGAACAATAGAAGTACTCAAATCAACTCATTAATGCAAAAGGAGTGCCAAACTAAGTAGGATTTGCTGTTAAGATGACGTATCCATATCAAATTCATATCATATTCGTATCCCTACCCAATGTTTTAAATGTCAGATATTGGTGTCGTATCGGTCCAAAGATTTTGATATCGGATATTGGATATCGAAGAAATTTCGGTAATATTTGCTAAATATCGGTACTTCAGTTTTGTATTATAAATGTCATTGATATAACTTATGTTTTCAACAAAAATATCATTATTATAACTTACTATAAATTGTTAGATTTATTAAATGAATTTACTCATCAATAGCTGAATGGTAAAGCGGTCGCCTATAAAGCGAATGGTCGGAGGTTCGAACTCGAAAGCTCTTGTCGACAGCCTGCAGCTGATGTCGAAGTCGAACTTCAACTCGAAGCCCTTTAAGATTTAAAGTCGAACTTGAAACCTTTGTCGATGAGGATGGCCTTGAGTTGAGATGAAGAGGATGAGACCGAAGTCGAGCTTGAGTCGACGAGGATCGCCTTCGCTGAGGAGTTGAGTTGTCTCCTTTTGAGAGATCGATTTGTGCCTTTGAGTGGATCTGATTGGGAAAGTATAGCTAATTACAAAAAGAGGTCGAGTAAGCTGTAATAGTTTATAACATGAGACCCAAAAACCCCATAATAAAAGGTTTTGGCAAGCAAAATGAAATTTCGCCCGGTATCTCAAAATTCCGCCAACACGCAAAAATATCAACCGATGCGCAGAAATTTCGACAAACATATTCTCAATTTCGGAAAAAAATAATTTTGTAACTTTGTATCGATTACTCACCAAAATCGAAATTTCGGAGATATATATCAGATTTTGGCCGACATTTAAAACACTATCCCTACCAGATTCATTCGGATTCATCAAGAGTTCTTCAGGGATTCTTCTTTGCATATTCTAAAATGTATATTCTAATTTAAACCTACTGTACATGCATCAATGACCAAGTCATCAACAATTTGCATTCTTAGACTCGTGAATTTCCTTTTATATTCCAAGTTTAGATTTGTCAAAACTTAAAAATTTGTGCACGCGCACGCGTATTAAACAATTAAATTATGAGTGCAACCCACTAATTGTATCCTAGAGTTCTAGGAAATTCCGAATCGGCGAATCCGACTTATCCACAGATACGAACTGCAGCACAGTCAAAAACTTAACATATAGGCCTATTGGTGTAACGAGGTTTACATAGACTCCAAATCCATGCAAAAGGAAGAGCACGTGAGAATAAGAAAATGGTAAATAGATGCAGTAGAGCAGTGAGTAATCATCATACAAGAAAAATACAAAATGCAAATGCATAAAAAAGCTTATAAGAGCAAATCCATTTTTATTTATCACCATCTCTTCGAATAAGGCAATAACATACCTATTTTTTGGTTCTAAAATAGGAAATTAATGGGGACAATAACTTACTTTTGAGGTAGCTGCAGTGAAGGATATAGTTCTTGCAAAATCTTCACGATTTCTGAATAGTGAGCAACACTTTCAACTAAACAATATCTTCCACTTGCTGAAGGAACTTCATAAGCTAAGATATGTGCCTTAGCAACATCTTGGACATTTACCCACCCAAAGGTCACATTGGGGTAAGCAGATGCTCCTAGAAACAAATCAAATAGTCATTGCTGGTTAATTCACGTTTAGCCAGCTTGTAACTTATTAGAAAACTCTTATGACACAGAACAAAGTTGCAGTATAATAGAAACGAAAAAACATTAATTTCCAGAAACCTATTTCCTATCCCTCGTATTTTAATTTCAATCAAATGTTCCGCCTATTTCAAGCTAAGATATTGATTTCAATAAAAAAAGTTGGTCATCTCCAATTGTACCTTGTAGATATGAGAGACAAGGAACCTATTACTTATACCTCGTATATTAATTTCAAGAAAGCACCTCAAGAATATCAATCAAATGTTCCACCTAGCGTAACCTCAAATGCAGATTGCAATGTAGTAAATAGAGGTGTCAAGAATGACCCACAACCCATTTGACCCACGGGTTGGTCCATAAAACATGGGTCACGAGTCAGAAATTTACTGCCCGTCTAATTATTACCCATACCTGACCGCCCATTGACAAGTATCACCGGGTTGACTCGACCCATGAGTTCATAATTTTTACCCAGACCAAATTGAAGATGAAGTTGAGAATGAAACAAACAATATGGTGGAGCTTCAAAATAACAACAATAAGCAATCCAACATTGATATTCTGTGAATTTTTCAAGTGGACTTTTTCTTTTTTGGTTGAGAACTTAGTTTGTCCTTTTATTTTGAAATTTGTGAGTTTATATACATGTTTTCATATATGTAATGACCATAATTTAATAAAATTTGTAGAATTACTTACTTTTCAACTATGTATATTGTAAGTTGCCCGCTAACCGGCTCATGATGACCCATTTTCCCATACACCGGTACCGGCAAGCCCGTTTAACTCCGCGTTAATTTTACCCACCCGTTTTACCCACCAACCGCAATGGCCACTCGATGGTGGCCTGACCTGCTTATTTGACACCTTTAGTTTTAAAAACGAAAAAACACGGAGCGCCGGGATTTATGGTCGCTTGAGCGTTATTTCTAGTAAATTATTTATCTTCATTATTTGAATGGTTTTTTAACTACTTTTTTTGTTTTTGTCGATTTTTTGGCAATTGAAGAAAATGAGTGGTTTCAAAGGCATATTCCAATCGTTACTAATTACGCTTTAACTTGAGTGGTTTTATGACTATCTAAGAAGCATATGCTCTATTAGGAAGATGCGATAATAAAAATCATATTACAATGCTAATCTACATTTAACTCGAGTAATATTCTCAAGAATAGTCTGAATTCATATTTAACAAGACTATCTATGGAGCATTTACTCTATTAGGAAGATGTGACGGTAAAAATTCATATTACAATGGTAATCTACATCCAAGTACACCCTTCAAGGAACAACAAGAGTAATATATTGACCAATATTAACGCGATAACATTGACAGCTTAATCACCGGAAAGCGGAGCGCTCAACCGCATCAGACTGCCTAGATGTCTAGTTTTAAAACACTAGCCAATTGATATCAAAATAAGTAATAAGCAGGAATTTTCGTCAATAAGAGGTATGTGCTTCGGCATCTCTAAATATGAATTATCATAAGAGTATAAGATGACCAAAATTTTATTTGCAGTAATAGAATGTCTATGGAGTCACTTCGACAACTAATTAGTTGATTAGGTAACAAGGAAACAATCCATTAAACAAAAGGTAAATTCAGCATTCACTGACTAAGCCGGCAGCAAGAACCATACAAATATGGGCAGCATATGCATACCATTGATTATGTTCAAAATTGCGGCAGAGCTTGTGTTGAGTGTTGGCTGCAGAAGAGGACCCATGACCATTGCTGGGTTTATTGTAACCATATCTACGGCGTTCTCCTTTGCAAATTCCCATGCTGCCTCCTCTGCCAAGGTCTTTGATAGGACATACCACGCCTGGTAAAAAACAACAGGTTTAGCGAAAGCATCTCAGAAAAAAGTCAATTACTCATAAAGCAAAACATCAAAATTCAGTCAAGCTATCACAAGGAAGAAAAATGACAGCAAGCTTAGCTTGCTTTTTAATTGAAAAGCACCATGGTCATTTTGAAATTACTTATATATTTATAAATCAGGAATTATAAACTTTTCCAGATATATTAGAACATTACAGCTAGTGGCCAACTATACGTGTAATATGCTTCAACTTATGATTAAAAGCACGTTAGTCTTTCTGTAACTATCCTTTAATAGAAAAATAACTCGGTAAAGAATGCTGACATGTACAATATATAACTAACATTTCATCAGAACCTATTGAGAACATATAATCCGGTTAGAAAAAAGAACAATGCGATAGATATGTGATTGGTGCTGCCAGATCATAAGGGTGTTGCACAGAAATGTCACTGATAAACATAGAAGTAAAATAGTATCAAGCTTATGCCCTAATTTCTGGATGAATCCAGCATATAAACCTTTTGTATCTTCAAGTATATTTAGAAGTATTATGATCGTAACGCTGCACAAAATTGTAAAAATTTTCTATTATTAATTCAGCTAATGAATAGAGTTTAGCATATTTATTTTTAATTCTACTGATAGCATACAATATAATTTAATTGAAGAAAACATCTAGCATATGGACGACTTTCATCTAATAGCCTTACAAGTGAATGAAACCCAGGGATCGATAACATAAAACCACACTTCAACCTCTCGGGTAAGAGCTAAAAGGACTGGCAACAAAGGTGGAGTCTCCCAACTACTTGCTAGTTTATTCATATCTGTATATTTGCCTACAATTGTTGATGACAAAGAGTTGACGATATAACACCAGAACAGTAACATTAATTGAACTCAATTGACACTTGTATATTGGTCCCTAAACTTCATGTGCTTGAGAACCAAATAGCACATAAGCGTTCGCATTTGAGGTTTGTATTTTTTAAATTAATCAAATTCATATATATATATATAGAGAGAGAGAGAGGGGGGGGGGGCCATAGGAGGGAATTTCCTTCTATGGCATCGAAAAAAATCAAGCATCCAACATTTTATTCGACGATCGGCACCCATCATCATCGTTCGTTATCAACTAAGATGAGGATTCACCAAAATTCATTTGATTTTATCACTTTTTCACCGTTGAATTAGCAATGTAAAAAGTTCTATTGTCGGTAGACAATTTTGCACCCGCTAAATCAACTGTGAAAAAGTGGTGGAACCACATGAAATTTGGTGTATCCACATCTTAGATGATAAAGATGATGAATGCTGATCGTTGAAAAAAATCGTGGGGTGTATTTTTTCGATGGCATAGGAGGAAATTCCCTCCTATGACACCTCTCTCTCTCTCCATATATATATACATATATATATATATATGAGATAAAAAATGAGAAAATAAATGTGTATAATATATAGGGCCTACAATGGAATATTCATGAATTATTGAGTCATTAATTTAGTTTTAAAAATGCAAAACGAGGTAATTATACAATTTGACATTGATAATAATGCAATGTTAAATAAAATAGTGTACCTATATATATATATATATATATATATATATATATATATATATATATATATATATTAAAAAATCAAATGAGAATAATTTCATGACAAAAAGTTCATCAAGATCACATATAGCAAATAGTTCTAAAGAAACAATTAAAGCATTGTCATCGTCACAATTGGCAAAACAAATAATTGAAATCAATGTCATAAAATAATCTAATCAATCACTCCTCTTCGGTGTCATCAAAATGTTTCAAAGGAAGTTTTTCATACACGATACAAACACATAGAATTAAGAAATTTCTAAAACCAAATAGACACATGCATTTCTACAAGCACATAACTAACAAATTTAGACAAAAACAAAAGTAAAGACAGTGAAGAAGAGAAAAAAGTAATAAAAAAGAGTTGAAGAGAAATTTAAAAAATAAAATACACAAACTTTGGATTTTACGAAAAAGTTAAGATGAAAATTAATCAAATATATCTTTTGTAAAGAAATCGAAGCCAAAATGCTTAGACACGTGCATTTCTACAAGCACATAATTAACATATTTAGACAAAAACAAAAATAAAGACAATGGAGAAGAGAGAAAAGTAATAAAAAAGAGTTGAAGAGAAATTAAAAACAAAAAATACATAAACTTTGGATTTTAGGAAAAAATTAAGATGAAAATTAATCAAATATATCTTTTGTAGAGAAATAGAAGCCAAAAAGCTTCCTCTATATCTTTTTGCCAAAAAAACTTTGACTTGCCTGAGTTTTCGTTGGAGAGAGTTGTTAGGAGAAAACCAAATTTCAGATGAGAGAGGAAAGGCAAAGGAGAAATTAATAGAGAGGAATCGTTGGCTTTGGAAATTGCCTTTACGTTATTAGGTATGGATACAAATATATTAAAAATCCTAAACCTATTTCATGAACCCAGCCCTACTCTCAAGCTGTAATGCATTTTATGCGGGCGCATATTGCATTTTGTGTCTGCATAATAATTTTTATGCGTCAAAACTTGATTTTGCTCCACATATTGTAAACCACCCATTTCTATACGCCAAGTGGGCGCATAGGCATATGCAGGTGAATACGTTGCCGCATAAAACACATTTTATAACACCGATTTGGTCTACAAAGAATCATGATAGTGATAACATGGGATATCACAGGCCACAACCAGATTTAACATGGAAAAATCAACCGCGTTTAACCTGAATTCAAATTGGAATGAAATCAAAAATTTAGAACTCTGCAAAAAAAATTCAAAAACGAATCCAAGCCCAACCCATCCTTGGGTTGCATTTGGGACAGGGAGGCTCAGGCTCGCTTGAATTGCATGTTAAGAAAATTAGGGGTTCATTCCAAAGAAACGGGAGCACGTATTATTCTCATAAATTTAATCCTTATTGTTGCGGTTTATAAGCCGCTTCCAAGGAGAAGGAACAAAGTCTCGAGGTTCTCATTGTACATGAAAGATAATGAGCAACATCACGAGTCACACAGAATTTATATAAATCACAAGATTTTGAACAAACAAAAGAGTCAACATTTACCTAGGTCATGGTTGGTTACAGACTTACAGCACCTAAATCTGTACTGAAGACCATACCGAGATGGACAAAATTCAAAACCATTGACAAATATATTTACTAATTGGAATTCAATGTAAATGCAACTAGTATGACAATATGGAAACCAATAATTTCGACTTCTTTAAATAATGCAAATAAATTGGCAAAACAAGCCCTCGAATAAAGTTATAGAAGTCAGTCCTGCAGGTTGCGAGTAAGTTTTACAGTAAAATAGAGTACTTTATACATTGGTCAAATTCAGAAAGGAAATCCCAAGCTTATGTATATGAATCAACATGCATTAGAAAATCTACTGTAAAGCTGTAACACCTAGCTGGTTGACCATATGAACACAAGTGTCATTATCTTCCAACAAATGCTTTTAATAATACAAAAATAAGGGAAACGAATAATGTACATTCACAACAAAAGCAATTCCTAAATGGATATAAACAATACAGAAAGTAAAAGGAATGATGATAATTAATTGCCAAAGAAAAATAGAAACTCATAAACAATGCAACACACAAATTTCTGTTTCTATGTAGATGGAGTAACACAAACCTTTGTCTCCCTGCATAACTCAGCACTAGAAAACCACGTCTCATCAACTACCACATCAGGAGTTCGTGGTTTCTCATTATATGTAACAGCAGCCATGGATGAGGTTACAACAACCCTTTTAACAGAAGGAGCTTTCTTGCAGGAACCCAAAACATTAAGAGTTCCCTTCACTGCAGGATCGAGTAGCTCAGCCTGAAATGTAGAAACAAATTTTTTAACAGAATGTGGATCGAACTTTCGTACTAAGCATTTTTTATGATACTGAAATATTCATGTTATAATCAAAGTTCAGTTCTGGATGCAAGAAACTTAGTCAAGAATCATTTATCTGATATTATTGATTTATTGGAGATCTCTGGATAGTGGATACGAACCTGTGGATCTTTGACATCATGATAGAATGGAGAAGCGGTGTGAAAAACGCCTTCACACCCATCAACCACAGGGTCAAAAGAGCCCTCTTCCAATAAGTTTGCTTTAAACAAACGTAATCTCTCATTGGCGCCTTCCAATGTGCGCAAGTGCTCTGTTTTCTTTGGATCAACTAAAAACATAATGCAGGTGCATATTTAAGAAAAGCGTAAAAGCAATTGGTTGTATGCGGAAATCTCTATATCATATGTGTAACTTGTGTTAAAGGAAAATGTTACTAGTAGCAACATGGCAGAATGCAAATAGATAAAGTTGTTAGAGAAGGATTCCATCTTTATCCAAGAAAGCATCCAGAAATTTAGGATTTCATAATTAGTGATATTTGGAGCACACAGGGAAAATCTATAGCGAAGGTGTGGTGGTGCAGACAAAGTCCCAGTGACAAATTAGATAAAAGTTTGCTTTTAGCCTCATTTTAGATTTTTTCAATAAATTCTTGACGGACATTGGATAAACCCTATATAATACTACTTTTTTCGCTTCCTATCTACCATCCAATCTTGGCACCAATTTCTCTCCAATGTGAGCGGTCGCAGGTTTGATCCCCGAAGGGGGTTGATTTCCAAAAAATCCATCCAACTACCAGAGGAACATAGCTCTTGTGGTATAACTTTCCTCTCGAATGTGAGAGGTAGCCGGTTCATTTCGCGAAGGAAAATATCAGTAACACTACTCAGCAATACGTTATTTTGCAAACTTCTGGCTAGGTTTTAGCAAAGAGGGGTCAAATAACCACTGCATGTGCAATTGTCGGTTACAAATTGGACATAAACTAAAAAACACTGGTCTCATCAATTGGCTTGTAAGAAAGGCAACAATCAATAGACCTTTCATCTATACAGCAACATTCTGCAATTTCCTGACTAGGGTTTAACAAAGAGGGCTAGATTCCACATGTGCAATTGTCTGTCCCAAATTGGAAACAAAAGAGATCAGAAATTCTTGATGCTACTAAGAAATTGATCCTAGAAAAGGAAAGAAGAAGAAGATTACCAGGATCTCTAACAGAGGCATTAACTGTGTAGCCTTGATTGAGGAGGAGCTTCACCAGCCATGAAGCTATGTACCCTGATGCTCCTGTTACACACACAATCTTCCCCTTTCCACTCATCTTTCTGATGATCTCCTCCTCTCTAGCACTTGGCTCTTTTGAGGTTTTTCTTTCCTTTTCCCTTTTTTCCTTTTCCCTTTTTTTTCAACACTTAGGTTGTGGGGCTGGTGTTTATGATTTATATTTGGAGATGGATGGAAAATTGGACGGCTAAATGGACAAATTTGTCCCACGTTGTTCCAAAGAGATGGGGTTATAAGATAAAATTCGGCTCTCACATGAATACCTTGTGACTGTCTAGTATGCACAAGAAAATAACGGTCCAGGGCTTGGGCCCATCTAAATTGCTACATTTAGGGAAGTCAATTTTTTTCTTTGCCAAAGGCGTGGGCAAAAGCCCAAATTTTTTTACATATGTAAGATAAAGAAAAATTAAAAAAAAGAAAATTAAATACATAAAAACAAGATCAAGGCTATTATAAGATAATAACTCAAGATCAAACTTGTAAAAAAGAAGGTGGTGCACTCCAATTTTGAGCAATTGGTCCACCACCGAGAGTCGTAGTGATGGATCTCTGGAACTCCTTCAGATGTTACCTTCCGTTGATCTGCAGCGAGCGGTGATGGATGGGTGAGTTGGAGGTTGTCGTGTGGATCTCAATGGGCTTTATGTGGTTGAGGCCGAGCTACCTGCAAGGAAGTCCCGGGGTGGTTGTGCCACCGAGGACCCTCCGACGATCAACTTAGACGGAGTATTTTGGCGGAGTAACGGCCTATTGGGGTCAATTTGGATCACCTGAGTCGTCTGAAAGAGGGTTATATAGTGGCTGCCATGGGCAGACGGGCGTCAGATTCATGCCGGCCGTTACGTCCCTGGCGTTACACCGGCGTGAAAGGCGGGATTCCCCATTAATGATAAGATATGTTCATTAATGGGGGAACGTGATGGCGTGGAACGCGGGATCATGGACGGCGGATATCTCGCGTCTGGCGAGATTCGCGAAGCTATGGCGGAGACGTCTGTGATCGGTGCTGTGGGTCGGTCGATGAGACCGAGGAAGATAAGCTCGGCGGGGGGCTCGGGAACGAGCGGGAGGCCGAGGCATCTTGGATATGCGATAGCTCGGAGGCGAGCATGAGGGCTGAAGGAACTCAGCGTGTGGGAGGGCTCCGAGATGAGCCGATGTTGTTTGTAAGGTGATCGTAGGAGTGGTCTGGAAGGCCACCGAAGGTCGGGAACATTCTGGGGTTGGAGGCCCGGGGTATGCCTCCAACGTACCGATCTTGATCCTTTCTCGTAAGCTCTGGGACAAGTCATCTGCCACGTGTCATGATCTGGGGAATCACCGGTATCGAGCATCATCATTAGCCCCTGTAAGTCCACGTTACCCTTCCCGGTTCTTTCGGGGATGCGGAAATGGTGAAAAACGATTTTTTCGGTGGAGGTAACACGGACTCTAAAAACGGATCTTTGCTAAACAAACTATCTAACAACCTAACTAAGAGTTTAACTATTATGTTAGGGGTTATACCTTAACTTGAACTCCTTCTCTTCGACTTCTTGTAGTGGTCGGATCGGCCTCATCTCGTCGTCTCCTTGTGCCGAAGATGGATCCACTCGAAAGCTTCTACCTTTGGCTCCAGCCTCAATCTAGAGGAAACTAGAATACCTGGCTTGCTAGACCTTGTACACTAGGATGAGTAGAGAAGTGTTTTGGGTTTTATCTCTATGGCTCTTATTTCTCAACTCATGAGACAATAGAACCATGAGCAAGAGAAAGAGCAAGAGGAAGAGGGAGAGCTTGAGGATGAGAGAGAATCAATATGATAGAATGAGAGAACGCTTTTGCAACCATGCTCTCAAAAACAAAATAATCATAATAATAACAATAATTAAGCATCTTGTGATGGTTCATGTCAATGGCATTATCATTTCATGCATTTAATGCATTTTGCAAACCAACAAGCAAGCAAACGTCATAGCCATGAAATGATAGCCATTGTCATGATGATGGTCAACAAGTCCAAACTAGTCAACCGGTCAACAAAACCAACAAGTCAACAAAGTCAACTTTTCAACCCAACCATGGCACAATAATACTTAATTAATATTATTATTAATTATATTTCTTATTCTCATTAGAGTTTGGCAAAAGTCAACAGTCAACAACCCTAATGAGAATCCTCTACCTCTGTCTCTGTCAACCGTGCATACACACCCGCATCCGCGTCTCGAGGAACACGAATACAAACGAGATAAAACCAACCCCAAAACGTATACTAGGATCTGGCTTAAACCAAAGCCCGCTAGTAATAACTGCCCGGACACCAAACGTGCACAAGTGCGCGGATGTGACCGAACCCTGTCGCAAAACCATGCGACCTCTACTCTTTTGCCTAAAGGCGAATAGCTCTCTGTGTGGGACTCTAAAGACTCGACACTACGCTGGCAGTGGGTTTAACCACAGACCGCAAGCGGCACTAGTTGTGCGTAACGGCCCCCAGGTAGATGCCGATAAGAAGACTGACGAGATGAACTCATCCGAACTCCTACTGAGCCTGAATGTGATAGTCTCCGTACAGTCCGGTCTGTTCGTCTGAGAATATCGCATGGCGGGCCTAGGGGGAGGTAAACGTCAGTCCCCTAATAGCGGTACAAGTCAGACGGAGTGTATCCCAGAACACCCTGAGATAACACTGGAAACCCACCAGTATATCTCGCTTGCCCTGGCCAGGGACGACTATGTGTAATGGCTCTCCTTGACACAGCGCGATATCAACTCCCAATACCGGGAGAGACGAATCCTGTCTAACCGTCACTGCCTCCAAGTGCTTCGGGACTGCACCCAACTACTACCTGTTTGCACGACTCCTTTGAGCCGTGGTAGGGTAGTAATCAAAGTACAGTGGGAACACACTCGAGGAGAAGTGACAGTGTCAAGTCAGCGGACTAAGCTGTACTCATGTCACCTGGGAACTGATAACTGACGATAGGTATAGTACCAACCAACAGTTCCCGACGAGTCCTGTCCAGTGTACTCGTAACCTAACGAGCACCCGCATACTATCTCAAGTACGACGTACTGACGGCTGTGGGACAGACCGTCTCCCCTGCTGGGATGAGAAGCGCATACGCTAGTTTACTCCGGAGTATCGATACCCTGTCTCGATAGTCCTACGACCAAAGACCTGTATAAGGATGTGCTTGTGGATTACCTAGCCCCCACGAGTGTGACTGCCATCACAATGCTGGTAATCAAGCAAAGATCCTAAGGGCTTCCACTAATGTGTATAGGTGATATACTAAAAGAAACACATGTACACATTAAAGTAGAAACAAACCAAGTAGCATACTACTACTTCGAGCAAGATTGTCTATACAACTGTGAATATCCCAAGCTTCCATTAAGTAATATACAAACTAGTATGATACAGTAATGGCCTCTAAGGCATATACACTAACAATCTCCCACTTGCACTAAGGCCATGTACTGGCGTATCGAAGACCTATCATCTCGATCAGCCGCTCGAACTGAGTCTGGGGTAAGGCCTTCGTTAGTGGATCAGCAGTGTTATCTTCCATAGCAACCCTCCGAACCTCGATCTCCTGGCGACCCACGATCTCCCTGATCAGGTGATACCGCCTCAAGATGTGTCTGAACTTCTGATGGGACCTGGGTTCCTTCGCTAAAGCTATAGCCCCGTTGTTGTCGCAATACAGAGGTATTGGATCAACAATGGACGGAACCACCTGAAGTTCTGTCAAGAACTTCCTTATCCAGACGGCTTCTTTTGCGGCATCAGCAGTAGCGATATATTCCGCTTCCATCATCGAGTCAGCAACGGTTTCCTGTTTGGAACTCTTCCAACACACCGCCCCTCCGTTGAGGGTAAAGACATAACCCGACATGGACTTGGAATCATCCTTGTCACTCTGGAAGCTGGAGTCAGCAAAGGCCTCGATCTGGAGGTCTTTTTCGCCATACACCAAGAACATCTCCTTAGTCCTTCTCAGGTACTTAAGAATGTTCTTTACCGCTATCCAGTGCTTCTCCTCAGGGTTTGACTGATACCGGCTTACCATACTCGGTGCATAAGCTACATCTGGTCTGGTACACAACATCGCATACATTATAGAGCCTACCGCAGAAGCGTAGGGTATAATAGACATGCGATCCCTTTCCAAATCAGTCTTGGGAGACATCTCTTTGGAGAGGATAATCCCGTGACAAGCCGGTAGATTACCGCGCTTGGAATCTTCCATACTGAATCTTTTCAGTATGGTGTCGATGTACCTGGACTGTGAAAGTCCTAATATCCTCTTGGATCTATCACGATGGATCCGGATCCCCAGAATGTAAGAGGCATCACCCAGGTCTTTCATGGAGAACCTGTGTGACAAGAACCCTTTGACAGATTGTAGCATAGGAATGTCATTTCCTATCAAGAGAATGTCATCCACGTATAAAACGAGGAATACGACAGTTCTTGCTACAAATCTACTATAGATGCATGGTTCATCTAGATTTTTGATAAAGCCAAAATCTTTGACTGTCTCATCAAAACAGATGTTCCAACTCCGCGATGCCTGCTTTAGTCCATAGATGGACTTAAGCAACTTGCACACCTTTCCGCTGCTCCCACTCTGAATGAAACCCTCTGGCTGGTCCATATAGACACACTCCTCTAAATTTCCATTTAGAAAAGCGGTCTTTACGTCCATCTGCCAAATCTCATAATCGTGGAAGGCAGCAATGGCAAGAAGGATCCGAATAGATTTCAGCATAGCCACTGGAGAAAAGGTTTCGTCATAGTCCAAACCAGGTCTTTGACGAAAACCCTTTGCAACAAGTCTAGCCTTATAGGTCTCGACCTGTCCATCTACACCAATCTTCCTCTTGAAGATCCATTTGCATCCTACGGGTTTTACCCTATCTGGAGCAACGTCCAAAGTCCATACTTTGTTGGTGTACATGGACTCCATTTCGGTCCGCATTGCATCCAACCATTTTACCGAGTCAATACTCTGAATGGCCTGCTGGAAGCTAGTCGGCTCATCACTATCAATGATGCAATCCTCTCTATCCCCGTCTATGAGAAAACCGTAGTATCTCTCGGGCGGATGAGACTGCCTACTACTCCTGCGGAGCGGCGTAGGAATGTCCTGTTCTTTCGAACCCTCTGGTTCTTCTAAGATCTCAGTAATAGCTCGTGGTTCTAGAATTTCTTCCAGTTCTATTGCGCTCCCACTTATCTGATTTTCCAAAAACTCAGTTTCCAAGAAGCAGGCATGACGAGAAACAAAAACCTTTTGTTCCTCTTCGCAATAGAAGAAATATCCCTTGGATTTCTTTGGATATCCTACAAACTTGCACTGTACTGAGCGTGCCTTGAGTTTGTCCGCATGCTGCTTTTTGACAAAAGCTGGATATCCCCATGTTTTAATGTGCTTAAGATAGGATTTCTTCCCACACCACATCTGATATGGTGTGGTAGGCACAGTCTTAGTTGGAACTCGGTTTAAAAGGTATGCAACTGATTCTAGTGCATATCCCCAGAATGATCGCGGCAACTCAGCGTTACTCATTATGGAATGTACCATATCCAATAGGGTTCGGTTCCGTCTCTCCGATACACCGTTATGTTGCGGAGTGTATGGAGGAGTAAGCTGAGAGAGAATTCCATTCTCTTTTAGGTAATCCAGGAACTCGGCACTCAAGTATTCACCACCTCGATCAGATCTCAGTGTCTTGATACTTTTGCCGGTTTGTTTTTCTACTTCATTCTTATATTCCTGGAATTTTCCAAAGGCTTCAGATTTATGTTTCATTAAGAAGAGATATCCGTACCTTGAGAAGTCATCCGTAAAAGTAATGAAGTAAGAATAACCGCTTCGTGCATGTGTAGACATTGGACCGCACACATTGCTGTGTACGAGTCCCAAGAGCTCGCTTGCTCTTACTCCGTGTCCAGTAAACGGAGTCTTTGTCATCTTTCCTTTGAGACAGGATTGACAAGTTGCATACGAATGATATTCGAACGGATCGAAATATCCTTCTGTATGTAATTTAGTCAACCTTCTCTCATTGATGTGACCCAGTCTACAATGCCATAAGAAAGCATGATTGATTTCTGGAGATTTTCTTTTGTGTGTATTCTGGACATTGAAAATCTGTGGTTGGTTTAATACGTATATACCAGTGCTTAATGTACCAGACCCAATCAAAACTTGATTAAGGTGAATGTTCACAACATTGCTTACAAATGCAAATTCATAACCTTCTTTAGATAATAAAGATACAGATATGATATTACAAGTTGCATTGCGTACAAAATAACAATCACGCAAAACCAAAACATGTCCATCTAACATTCCCAAGTGATAGTCCCCCACGGACTCAGCATCCATGCCAGCTCCGTTTGCAACTCTGAGGGTCATATCACCTGCCTTCAAAACCCTACGCTTTCTCAGTGCCTGCAAAGAATTACAGATATGAGATCCTGATCCGGTATCCAATACCCAGGAAGTAGAGTTTATTGATAGACAGTTTTCAATAACATACACACCTGAAGCCGAAGCTGCAATTTGCTTCGGATCCTGGTTCTTGGCCTTCCAAGCCCTGCAATCCTTTTTCCAGTGTCCTTTCTTATGACAATAGAAGCACTCTTCCTTTCCCACAAGCTGCCCCACTATCTTTGTTGCCTTTACTTTTCCCTTCGTTTTCACTTTACTAACACCACCCCTTGGTTTGGTGGGGGCTTTCTTCTTCTTTTCCTTGGCTTTTGCCTTGGACCTAGAAGAGGAAGATCCTCCAACAAACAAAATGGATGTATCCCTACCTTTCTGTAGGGTGCCCTCTGCACTCCTCAACATGTTCAGAAGTTCAGAAAGTTCAACCTCCTTTCCTTGCATGTTGAAGTTCAGGATAAACTGGGCGTAAGTGGAAGGAAGGGACTGGAGAATCAAGTCTATATAGAGCTCGTTCTCTAACGTGGTCCTAAGGTCCGCGAGCTCTTCAATCAAGCCAATCATCTTAAGTACGTGTTCCGCTACGGATGATCCGATGGCCAATCTCGCCGAAAACAACTTTTTCGAGACTTCATATCTGGCGATACGGGATTGCTCTCCATACAGATCTTTTGTATGAAGAAATATGGATTCTAGGTCCATATTCTCGTGCCTCCTCTGATGTTCATTGTCCATAGAGGCAAGCACGAGGTACTTGGCCTTCGCGCAGTCGATCTCCCAGGTCTTACGGATTTCGATATCCGCGACGCTGGAGGTGGGACCTGGGACAGGGGGAGCTTTGGTGGTAAGGAGATACCCCAGCTTGTCATAAGTGATTGCCATTTTGACATTCCTGATCCAATCTTTATATTTTGGCCCTGTCAGTATATTTTTATCTAGAAGTAACTTAAGTCCGGTCATGACGATTGGTCGCTGCAATTAGGAGAGAGAGAAGAAACACTCAGCATGATGCTCTTGCAAATTTAGAGTGGTTTTTAATTTATCTAAACAGGATGTCTCCCACTGTTTCTCGAACCGCTCCTCAAACCATAAAGGAAGAATTAGTCGGGATCAATCTCACCGTACAATACTTGCTTAACCGTTCAGCCAGGCCAGTGTCGGTACTTCGAGGGAGGTTTTCCAACGCTTTTGCGAAGTTCCTTAATTTAAGAACCTCTTTTCCCTGGGGGTGTAGCCCCGCTAACACCTTTCCAGACACCCACTTGGTTTATAGCATTGATCGTTAAGTGAGAAATTTCCCGAGGAGTAGCATATACTCACAGTAGGATCGGGATCCAAATATCATCGCGTGACGAAACTGAAGGAATCCTACCAGAATCATCACACTCCAAATGGTATGTAGCGCTAGCAAGTTTCAGTTTCTTTAGAAACTCCCGATGTGGATTTTTGCCCCATGCTCTTATGACCTTGACTTTGGCCAACAAATCATAAGTCACATGTCAAGTTCTACCCGTCATTCTCCAGGTTAATTTGAACCTACCCGTACCTACCCTTGACTTTGGCCAACAAGGCAGTACGACTCTCCCAAACCAACGCATCTATCTATGCTGCATATGAATACCCAATAACTACCAAACACTGTGCCTTGACTTTGGCCAACAAACACAGCTTGAATACTATTGACTATCCATATGAAATGACGGAGGGTTACGAATGGTTTTGGCAAAACCGTGAACGTAGCGAACTTGATATAATCGATGGAACGGGATAGCTTTTAAAAGGAGTGGTTCAAGCTCCGTGTTTAAAAGTTGGTTTTTGAAAAGAACCGAGTGGTTTTAAAAGTGTTCCAACGACTTAACTTTGGTTTATTTTCTTGCATTAATTTTAATGCGTCCCATCATTTATTCCTACCATTGCAGAAAACAACGAAAATATGACGTACGCTTATGCCATCCGCATTCGCCACGGGGCCCCGTCATTTCCCGTTAGGTTACTTAACTAACGACAGAGCGGAGGCTGGACTAGCGCGGATGCAAAACATAAGCAACGCCTAAATAGATATCATATATAGATATATACATTCGTCAGATGCAATGATAGCCATTCTAGATCACAGATGAACACATTGGATATACTAGGAATCCGCATTTCGTTCGAGCCTGTAACGAAAAGCGGATTACACGGTCGCGATGAATAGCCAATACCCCACCCTAGACCCCTACGGGTGCGGCAAACTACCCGCCAAATACCTGAAGTGAAGCAACCTCCCTCAACAACGTGAGTAGGCCACTCGGCACTTCGAGGTACCCGGTAGTTTGTGCACCCCCTCCTTGGGTCTATCCTAGGAGCAAAAACAGTAAAAAGAAATTATACAATGGCGGCTACAAGCTCATCCCGGATGTGCGGCCATATAAATAATATTATATCAATTACAAATTACATGAATTGAAAGATAAAGAAAACTCTCATCTCACAACCCCCGGCTATTCATCCGCGACAAACCAACGAATTCATACACACAAACCATTAACATTACAGATCACAGATATGTATAACCCCCACTAATCGACGTATAGCGATTAGCAGACGTTCAATACATATATCACATCACAGATATAATCCGTTAGCCAAAGTTTATAGAAGTTCGATCAAAATACGGATTTGTAACCACCCCAAAAACAAATTTTGTTTTCTGGAAAATCTGGGCAGAAACAACATACTGTAAAAATCCCAAAACACCCCTACAAAAATACTGCAGGAAAACCGATCCACGGCCGAGTCAACTCGGCCGCGGATCCGCAGCAAGAAGCTGTTCTTGCCGCGGTTCCGCGGGGAGTTGGTCGGTTCACTAGATCGTTTTTCTGCTGTGTTTACTAAAAACCCTGAGACGATTTTTCAGATGTGTTAAATAATTTTTTGAGCAGTAAAAAAATCGACAGAAAGTTTATGTCTCGGGCGTGTTTTGAGATTTTCTTTTCGATCGAACTTCTAGTTACTTTGCTAACATGCTAGATAGTGTTTAGCCAGGCTCTGATACCACTGTAAGTCCACGTTACCCTTCCCGATTCTTTCAGGGATGCGGAAATGGTGAAAAACGATTTTTTCGGTGGAGGTAACATGGACTCTAAAAACGGATCTTTGCTAAACAAACTATCTAACAACCTAACTAAGAGTTTAACTACTATGTTAGGGGTTATACCTTAACTTGAACTCCTTCTCTTCGACTCCTTGTGGTGGTCGGATCGGCCTCACCTCGTCGTCTCCTTGTGCTGAAGATGGATCCACCCGAAAGCTTCTATCTTTGGCTCCAACCTCAATCTAGAGGAAACTAGAATACCTGGCTTGCTAGACCTTGTACACTAGGATGAGTAGAGAAGTGTTTTGGGTTTTATCTCTATGGTTCTTGTTTCTCAACTCATGAGACAATAGAACCATGAGCAAGAGAAAGAGCAAGAGGAAGAGGAAGAGCTTGAGGATGAGAGAGAATCAATATGATAGAATGAGAGAAGACTTTTGCAACCATGCTTTGAAAAACAAAATAATCATAATAATAACAATAATTAAGCATCTTGTGATGGTTCATGTCAATGGCATTATCATTTCATGCATTTAATGCATTTTGCAAACCAACAACCAAGCAAAAGTCATAACCATGAAATGATAGCCATTGTCATGATGGTGGTCAACAAGTCCAAACTAGTCAACCGGTCAACAAAGTCAACAAATCAACAAAGTCAACCTTTCAACCCAACCATGGCACAATAATACTTAATTAATATTATTATTAATCATATTTCTTATTCTCATTAGGTTTTAGCAAAAGTCAACAGTCAACAACCCTAATGAGAATCCTCTGCCTCTGTCTCTGTCAACCGTGCATACACACCCGCATCCGCGTCCTGAGGAACATGAATACAAACGAGATAAAACCAATCCCAAAACGTATACTAGGATCTGGCTTAAACCAAAGCCCATTAGTAATAACTGCCCGGACATCAAACGTGCACAAGTGCGCGTATATGATCGAACCCTGTCGCAAAACCATGCGACCTCTACTCTTTTGCCTAAAGGCGAATAGCTCTCTGTGTGGGACTCTAAAGACTCGACACTACGCTGACAGTGGGTTTAACCATAGACCGCAAGCGGCACTAGCTGTGCGTAACGGCCCCCAGGTAGATGCCGATAAGAAGACTGACGAGGTGAACTCATCCGAACTCCTACTGAGCCTGAATGTGACAGTCTTCGTACAGTCCGGTCTGTTCGTCTGAGAATATCGCATGGCGGGCCTAGGGTGGCGGTAAACATCAGTCTCCTAATAGCGGTACAAGTCGTGTCGGAGTGTAGCTCAGAACACTCTGAGATAACACTGGAAACCCACCAGTATATCTCGCTTGCCCTGGCCAGGGACGACTATGTGTAATGGCTCTCCTTGACACAGCGTGATATCAACTCCCAATACCGGGAGAGACGAATCTTGTCTAACCGTCACTGCCTCCAAGTGCTTCGGGACTGCACCCAACTACTACCTGTTTGCACGACTCTTTTGAGCCGTGGTAGGGTAGTAATCAAAGTACAGTGGGAACACACTCGAGGCGAAGTGACAGTGTCAAGTCAGCGAACTAAGCTGTACTCATGTCACCTGGGAACTGATAACTGATGATAGATATAGTACCAACCAACAGTTCCCGACGAGTCCTATCCAGTGTACTTGTAACCTAACGAGCACCCGCATACTATCTCAAGTACGACGTACTGACGGCTGTGGGACAGACCGTCTCCCCTGCTGGGATAAGAAGCGCATACGCTAGTCTACTCCAGAGTATCGATGCCCTATCTCGATAGTCCTACGACCATGGACCTGTATAAGGATGTGCTTGTGGATTACCCAGCCCCCACGAGTGTGACTGCCATCACAACACTGGTAATCAAGCAAAGATCCTAAGGGCTTCCACTAATGTGTATAGGTGATATACTAAAAGAAACACATGTACACATTAAAGTAGAAACAAACCAAGTAGCATACTACTATTTTGAGCAAGATTGTCTATACAACTGTGAATATCCCAAGCTTCCATTAAGTAATATACAAACTAATATGATACAGTAATGGCCTCTAGGGCATATACACTAACAGCCCCCTACTCTCGTTCCGACCTATTTATGGGTCGGGTCGAGAACGGACTATACGGAGAATCTTCTGCTTGGTTTGGCACCGAGAATCATGATGTCGATTGCCCAGGAACGAATGGAGGCGTCCTTGGCGTCTGTTAGGGCTGGCTATCGACCGAACTCGAGCTATCCTATTTTTTGCTTACTTGAGCCAAGTTAGGGGCTTGCCTTCTTCGGGTGCATGCGCCGGGCAGAGACTTGCTAGCTGGTTCAATGTGAGGCTCGGGGATCCACCATCGAGACCGAGCATGAGGGTGCCCAGTCGTTGTTAGTTATATGTATGCCCTAGAGGCCATTACTGTACATACGATGTATATTGTAGTGGATGCTTGGACATATATAGGGAGGACTTTCTTGCTCGACATGATAGTATGCTATCTGGTTATACTTTATCTTAGCATGTACTCTGACCGTCTCTATGTTACATGTTGATAAAGCCCTTAGGATATGTACTTGACTACTGGGACTATGATGAGATCATAATAGTGGGGCCACGGTAGTTGACGAGTACATCCTATAACTGTTCCTAGTCGAGGGTGTATCGAGACAGGGCATCGATGCACCAGAGTAGACTAGCGTATACGCATCTTGACCCATATGATGGGCGATGGATGATCCCATATCCATCGGTGTTTGACATCAAGGATGGTGTACAGGTGCTCAGTAGAGACTGGGTATACTGGACGGACTCGCCGAGAACTCCCAGATGGTATTATACCTCACGTCAGATGGCAGTTCTCCGGTGACACTGGTACAGAGTAGTCTGTTGACCCGAGATCGTCATAGAGTCTTGTGTGATTCCCACTGTGCTTTGATTTCCATTATACCACGTCCAAGAGGGCATGCAAAAAGGTGGCTTTTGGGTACAGTCCCGAATCATATGGAGGCAATAAGCGATAGGAGGGGATTCGTCTCTCCCGATATATGGAGTTGATGTTGCGCTGTGTTCTATTGGCTATAACTGGAAATCCCTAGCTAGGGTTGCTGAGATTTACTGGTAAGTGTTATCAGTAGTTTCTCGAACTGTTATAGACCTCATATCGACACGACTTATCGAGCTACTGGGGTCTGACGGTTACCACCCCTAGGCGAGACATGCGACATATCAGACGACGAGACCGGACTGTACGGGAGTGCTACTGATTAGATTCGCAGGAGAATGTACAGGCTTGCTTGTTGATCTTCTGATCGCTCAATACCTGGGTGGCTGTTACGTTTAGCTGACCGCTTGCAGCTTGTGGGTGTTTGATATGATCATCACCTACTACCGGCGTATTGACGATTCTTTAGACTCCTACACAGAGGTTTCTTGGCTCAGGCAAAACGGAGTAGGAGCACATATGTGATATGTGCGGGACGGAGGATAATGCGATATGAGATACCGTATTCTATTCTTGCGATATTTGATATCAGCCGGGTCATCGGATCAAGTGTTGATTCGATGAATCGGTAAATGAGATATTAGTCGGTTATATGCGATATGTTAGTTGTATATATGCCCTAGAGGCCAGTATTGTACAGATGATGTATATTATATTGGATGCTTGGACATATATAGAGATGACTTTCTTGCTCGATATGATAGTATGCTATCTGGTTGCTCTTTATCTTAACATGTTTACTAGTCTCTTTAAACTGTCTTATAGTTATATGTTGATAAAGCCCTTAGGATGTGTACTTGACTACCTGGACTATGATGCAGATCATACTAGTGGGGACATGGTAGTCCATAAGTACATCCTTCAAGGTCCCTAGTCGTGGGTGTATCGAGACGGGGCATCGATATACCAGTGTAGACTAGCGTATACGCCTCTCGACCCATGAGATGGGCGATGGATGATCCCATATCCATTGGTGTTTGACATCAGAGATGGTATACGGGTGCTCAGTGGAGACTGGGTACACTAGACGGACTCGCCGAGAACTCCCAGATGGTATTATACCTCACGTCAGATGGCAGTTCTCAGGTGACACTTATGCAGGTTAGTCTGTAGACCCGAGATCGTCATAGAGTCTTGTGTGATTCCCACTGTGCTTTGATCTCCACCTTACCACGTCCATGAGGGCGTGCAAAACGGTGGTTTTTGGGTGCAGTCCCGAGTCACATGGAGGCAATAAGCGATAGGAGGGGTTTCGTCTCTCTCGGTATTGGGGGTTGATGTTGTGCTGTGCTCGATTGGCCGTAACAGGGAAGTCCCTGGCCAGGGCTGATCAGAGATTTACTGGTAAGTGTTACCAGTAGTTTCTCGACCCGTTATGAGCCTCACATCGGCACGACTTATCGGTTATTGGGGTCTGACGTTTACCACCCCTAGACTTGATATGCGACATATCAGACGAACAGACCGGACTGTACGGTAAGTGTTACTGGTTGGATTCACAGGAGTGTGAGCGGGCTAGCTCGTCGATCTTCTGATCGCTCAATACCCGGGTGGCCGTTACGTTTAGCAGACCGCTTGCGGCTTGTGGGAGCTTGATATGATCATCATCTGCTACCGGCGTATTGACGAGTCTTTAGAGTCCTACACAGAGGTTTCCTGGCTCAAGCGAAACGAAATAGGAGCGCATATGAGATATGTGCGGGACCGAGAATAATGCGAGTATGTGATACCGTATTTCATTCTCGCGATGAATGTTTCGATTGGTTGTATGCGATACAACCTAGTTATCGAATCGTTGATTCGATAAATCGATACATTGTAAACTAGTCGGTTATGTGCGACATGACCGGATCATTGAATCAAGTGTTGATTTAATGATTAAATGTATAATTATATATTTGATATATTACTTTGCATTAACTAGTATTGGTTCACTTTAAATGGATTTTCTCACTTGATGTTCACAAGTTGTATATGTGATATACTTTTGTGCACTTGATTGTATCATGTTTGATGATGCATGAAAATTGGCTTTGTGTAAAGACTTATACCATGGTTATGATAATGGTTAGGGTTTTGATTTATTCACTTATTTATTTATCCATTCTTTTTGAAAAATAGATAAAAGGAAAACAAAATGGTTTCTTTTTATCATGAAGCTTGTTGAAGCTTCATGAAGCTTTGACTAAAGTGACCATTTTGTCTTCATGCTTAACCCTAACCATTCCCACTAACCATGGTCTATTCTCTACACCTAACCAAGGTTAGAAGATGATAAGTATTCATTTTATTATTCTTTTTGAATATAACTCATCATAATCTATCTTCTTCTTCTTCTTGATCTTCAAGAAAAAGCTTACTAGCTTTAATGGCACTTTGAGCAAAAGAGTGAGAAATCCAATTCTAAAGTGAACCCACCTCCTATTTCTTCATCCTCTACCTCTTGCCAAGTAGTTTTGGGTGTTTTCTTCACAAGTTTCACGACTTGGTGAAGTTGGAGCTTGATCTAGTGTAGCCTCGACGTAGATCATCTTCGGCATCGTAGCCGACGACTAGTCCGCTCATTTCTCCGATGAAGCCGATGCTAGAGTCCAAGATCCGACATGGACAGCGAGAGGACGTCTACGTGGAGCTAAGGAAGTGGATAACCTGATCTACAAAGGTTGTAGCTTCTTTCTTTTAGTTAAGTTGTTAACTAGTTTAAAGTTTCGCCTAAAATTCTAGTTAACGATCCGTATTAGAGTTTCTCGGCACTTGTAAAATTTGAAATTGGTATGGTTGATGCCTTGTGAGACCTCATTAGAGTGCCTAGGAACCCTACACGATATAGCCGGATTGTCGGATCAAGTGTTGATTCGATAATTTAATATATAATAATATATATGATATATTAAATTACATTAACTAATATTAACTCACTAAAAGATTCTTTTTCTCACTCGGGTAATACATTGATATATATGCGATATATGTTAATTGTATTATTTTATTTTGTTACAATAAATATTATATATGTGATATATAATATTGTAACATGATATGATTACTAATGCAACATATTTAGTGGAGATTAAATAAGGTTGGGGTTTGAATTGGGTTAGTTCTTTCATGAACATTCTAGAAGGTTTCTTTTTTGTTTTGAGTTAAGATATTATGTTTGATATTTTGTAATGACTCATTCTTAACCCAACCCAAACCCTAGCCCTAGTTAAATCTCTACAAAGGTTTAGTTGACCATGGTTACATTATTAATCATATATTATTTCATTATTCATCACAAAAGGATTTTTAATTGATTCTTCTTCTTCTTCTTCTTTGAGTTCTTCATGGAAAAGCTTTCTAGCTTTTTCAAAGGTGATGAAAATGAGTGAGAAATAGAAAACAAATGAGAGTATAAATCCTACTTCATCATCCTCATCTATCCTTGCTATTTAGATGAGGGTGTTCACTTCATTTAGTGAGTGAGAGCTTGTGTTATGAAACTTCAAGGTAGATCATCTTTGTTATCGAAGATCGGAAGCAAGTTTGCATCATTCTCTTCGTGGAGCCTCTCTAGAGTCCAGATGCACGATGATCGCAGCGAAGGGATTTCAACACGGAGCTTTAGAAGTGAAGGACCAGATCTACAAAGGTTGTAATCCCTCTCACTTAGTGTTAAAGTGTTTAACATGCTTGTTTTCGCCTAATCTCTAGTTTAAAGATCTTGTTAAGGGTTGTTCGGCACGTCTAAATTTTAAATCGGGCATGGTTGATGTCTCGTAGACCCTTGTGAGAGTGCCTAGTAACCCTACAGTCGTCTCGTGATGAGGATTTTGGATCCATCTCTTTGCAGGGCAGGAAACTGCCTAGAGTGGATGGACCGAGCTGGAGAATGCCCGGTCGCCTCTTGAGGAAGGTTTTCGATCCTTGGCATCAAGGGGCAGGTAGCTGCCCGCCAGGATGAACCGAGAGTGAGGATGCCCTGTCGCCTCATGATGAGGGATTCGATCCTTGGCGTCGTGGGGCAGGAAGCTACCCGCCAGGATGAACCGAGCGTGAGGATGCCCGGTCGCCTCATGATGATGGCTTCGATCCTTAGCGTCGTAGGGTAAGAGATTACCAGTCAAGGATGGACCGAGCAGGGTAGCTGCTCGGTGGCCTCTTGATAAGGTCTTTGATTCTTAGCGTCATGGGGTAAGAGATTACCAACCAAGGATGGACCGAGCAGGGTTGCTGCTTGGTGGCCTCTTAATGAGGGCTTTGATCCTTGGCGTCATGGGGTAAGAGGTTACCAGCCAAGGATGGACCGAGCAGGGTAGCTGCTCGGTGGCCTCTTGATGAGGGCTTTGATCCTTAGCGCGGGAGGGCATGGAGTGGCCTGCTAAGGATAGACCGAGCAGGGTTGCTGCTCAGTGGCCTCTTGATGAGGGCTTTGATCCTTGGTGTCGTGGGGTAAGAGGTTACCAGCCAAGGATAGACCGAGCAGGGTAGCCGATCGGTCGAAAATATTGCATTTTTAACGCATCAATTTCCCTACTCTTTGTAATCATTTTAAAGGTGTTTGGTATAAATATAGCACATATTAGCAATTCGTCTGCAAAATATCAAATAACATATGTTATACATTATAACCGGTATTATGAGGGAAATTGTGTGTTTATTACTGCACGCATGATATTATTTATCTCAACACTGTTTATCAAGATTGTGTGTAGAAAATCCTTCAAATCCTTCAGGTTAAAGAGCCGGAATCATAAAAGTGCCGATAAAATGCATCAAGTACAAGACTTGAGATCTGGCAGCAACCACGAAAGAAATGTCAGATTCCAGGTATCAGAAGAAGATCCCAACATTGTCAGAAGAAGACCACAGAAATTTCATGCAGTGAGCCCATTATATGGCCACGGATCTGCGGCCGAGTTGGTCGATCCGCTGCGGTTCCGCGGCCTGGTTAGCTCCTTGGCGCTCTAAAATCCTCTGGAATATTCCCTGTAACAACCCTAGCTTCCAGAAGACTCTCAATTACTACGTGGCTTCTTCCAAAAGGCTTTGCATAACAAACTCACTCTAGAATATTCCTTGTAATAATCTCATTCTAGAATATTCCCTCTAACAACCTCATTCTAGAATATTCCCTCTAACAAACTCATTCTAGAAGGTTCTCTCTAATAACCTAGTTTTGGAGAGAAGATTTAAATAAGGTGGTTATATAAAGAGATCTAGATCTAGAGTTTTGAGGTTAGACAATTAGTGGTGAGTTAGTTACACATTTGGAGCCAACATTCAAATTCAAGTTGAGTAACACAACTTGATACCAAAAAACCCTAACCCAAATCCAAAGCCAAATCAAGATCATTTTGAGAAGCAAATCAAGAAAGCAACCATCGATTCTTTATTCGCAAAGCCAATCTTCATCAAGAGTGTGAGATCCACGACGATCCAAGTCTCACGGAGATCGAGCAGAGCGAACTTCAACGGATCTAGTTACCTCTTCAAAAGGAGCGATCGAGAGCAATATCTTGTAACCTCGAATTGAGGGAATGTGTAATTAGTCGTCGATTTAATAAAGGTAATAACTAGTTAATTCTTGCTTTCTTTATAATCTTGCACTATGAAATTTCTAGATCTTGAATCTTTTTTTTTTATGATGCTTGAGTAAATCTCCGCTTGTTACGGAATTGAGAGATTTGGTAGATCTAGTGATGATAAAATCCTAATATTAATCTTAAGTCTTATGAGATTTGTGAACTTTAGGAAAAAGAATCATCAATGACCTAATTTGGATCGAGATCACATTCTTAATAATTTCGTTGCAAATTAGGGATCAAATGATTGATGAATCTCTTTGCTAGAGGCTAGATCCGAATGATGATCAATGAAAAGACAAGGGATAGAGAAGGAGAAACCCTAGTTTCTTCAATAGATCCCTAATCTTCATTCATCGTCATCATTCCAGCTACAAATTATCCATAGACGGACGAGTGCATCCACGACGGACGCGAGCCGATCTATCCGAGTGGATAGGGCGTGAATGGCGTTCGAGGGAGGAGGGGATTCTCCCTCGTCACCACTGCAGGGAGGGCGACGGCTGGTGCTTGGATGGTCACGGTGACTGCTCGCCATAAAGTCAAGATCGGAAGATGAACTTTCGTTGAGTGGAACTAACGTTCCCACAGACGACGCCAACTGATGGATCTCTGGATCTCCTTCAGATGTTACCTTCCGTTGATCTGCAGCGAGCGGTGATGGATGGCTGAGTTGGAGGTTGCTTCCTGGAGCGTGTGGATCTCAATGGCCTTTATGTGGTTGAGGTCGAGCTACCGGCAAGGAAGTCCCGGGGTGGTTGTGCCACCGAGAACCCTCCAACGATCAAGTTAGATGGGGTATTTTGGCAGAGTAACGGCCTATTGGGGTCAATTTGGCTCACCTGAGTCGTCTGAGAGAGGGGTGAGTCATGCTTGAACATTTTTTCAACTATAAGAAAAAAATATCTTAATCCAAAAATATCTCACCCATAAATATCTCACAACCTTTCCAAAATATCAAGCATGGCACATTTTGTCAATTATAAGTCACACAACGAGTCATGCTTGAACAAATGTGATAAAGCCCTCATCCTCAACCTTATTAACCTTTTAATCCAAAAAGGTTAAAACCAAAATGAGGTGGCATCTTCTAGAAGTAACTTGTAATAAATTACAAGAATACCCCTCATCCGTATATACATACCCGCATCCGTATTCCGAAGAATACGAATACAATGAGACGAAAATAATCAAACAACATAATACTAGGATCCGGCTTAAACCAAAACCCACTAGTATTATCCGTTCGTATCATGATCCGTGCACAAGTGCACGTATATGATCGAACCCTGCCGTAAAACCATACGGCCTCTATATCGTTTCGCCCGAAGCAGGGAAACCCTCTATGTGGGACTCTAAAGACTCGTTAATATGCTGGCAGTGGGTTTAACCACAAGCACGTCAGCGGCACTAGCCGTACGTAACGGCTACCCAGGTATTGAGCGAAAGGTAGGCCGACGAGCAAACTCATTCGGAAACCTCTACTGAGCCTGACAGTGACAATATCTGTACAGTCCGGTCCATTCGTCTATGAGTATCGCATATCGAGTCTAGGGGGTGGATAAAGTCAGACCCCTAATAACGCGACATATAGTGTCTGTATGAAACCCATCACCACCTGAGAAACTATCGATACCAGATTAGTAATTCTCGACTACCTTGGCTAAGGATTTCTGGTGATGGCCACCCATGCACAACGCGACATCAACCCCCAATACCGGGAGAGACGAATCCCCGACGATCCGCTCACCGCCTCCATGTGGCTCGGGACTATATCCAACTAAAACCTGTTTGCACGACTCCTTTGAGCCGTGGTAGGGTAGTAATCAAAGCACAGTGGGAACTCACACAAGACAAATGATGATCTCAGGTCGACAGACTAACCTGTACATATGTCACCTGGGAACTGCTATCTAATTGACAATAGGTATAATACCAACTAGCATTTTCCCGGCGAGTCCGTCCGGTGTACTCATAACCCAATGAGCACCTATATACTATCTTAGGTGAACAAACTGACACCAATGGCTTGTGAGACCGGCCACTGCCCCTAGTCGGGGTCTCGATCAGTATACACTAGTCTACTCTGGAGTATCGATGCCCAGTCTCGAAACTCTCACGACTAGGGACATTTAAGGATGTGCTTATAGACTACCCAGCTCCCACGTATATGATCACCATCGTACTGCTGGTAGTCAAGCAAGAATCCTATGGGCTCTATCAACATGTAATAATGATCTGTAATACCACCTGAAGCATGTTCATGATGATAAAGACAAACCAGATATCATACTATCATCTTGAGTAAGACTATTATACCCGTATAGGTCCCCCCTCAATCATCGCAATCGCATGCTTGCGACCCAATAATTGACTTGAGGGCACTATAGCCAACAATCTCCTACTTGCACTTAAGGCTAATTATTGCGGTGTCGCACGCTCACAGCCCGTGTGATACCGAACACCCAACTCCTCTACTAATCAGTCTTGCAAAGCTCATTTGCGAAACTATTGTGTTCGAGAAATAGCCTCAGTGAGTGGATCCGCTCTAATGTTTCTTTCTATATCTCTCTATCTTAACTTCATGGAGAAAGACTATCTCCCCGAAATGAGCAATACCTGTCTTAGAATTTGTCTGGATATCTGATGGGACCAAGTTCACAAATGAACTCCAAATCCAGCAAACTTTTTAGACTGTATTATCCACTGAATTTAATCAGTATCCTGTGCCATACCTTCCCTAGTATCCGCTTGGACCACCTGTCCAACATACTGTCCCTCAAAAGAGGGAAAACTATAACTCTGACACCCACTCTGTCATCCAGGTCACCTTGGAAGTCTGAAATGACAATCGTCTCCCAAGGGAGGCTGCCGTTACTATATCACAAGAACATCCACTTATGTTCATAACTGCTTCCCAATATTTCCCTAAGATTGGATTAATATATATTTATTGCAATCAGTGCAAAAACAATATCTGGTGTTGTACTTGACATCTCATGATTGACTCAATTGCCTAAGCAAGTGATATGTCAATCATGCAGATCCCTCTCCTCATCAGTCTAGAAGACATCTCCTTAGAGAGGGTGACCCCATCACCTGCGGGTACACCACCTCGCCAGGAGTCGTCCATTCTAGGACACTTTAGAATGTTGTCAAAGTACCCGAATTGGGACACTTCCCAAATTTAGATCTAAAACCATAGATCTAGTCACCAGAATCCCTTATATTTTATCCATATCCTATATGGAGAAACAACTTATGACAACCACAGTATAACCAATCATAGTATAGGAATTTCACTTCCTATCAAGTGCATGTCATCCAAATACCAGGACATCACACCCTACTACCTTCTTACCCGATCCATCACTTATTTTGATGAAGTCAAACTCTATGACTGTCACATCAAAATAGATGATCTATTTCCGTTTTTCCTGCTTTAGTCTATAAATAAACATAAGCAACCTGTCCACTATGCTTCCACTGCTCCCACTGACTACAACAACCCTCTGGCAAAGTCATATACACATGCACTTCTAAAAGTAGTTTATAAACACGTTATACTCATCCTCCTGCCGGGTCTCATAATCTAGAACAACAGTAGTGGCAAGTCTGGGTAAACAAGAACCTCCCTGTCACCGTTTCTGAGAAGACCGAAGTACCTCTCGGGTGCCTGAGGTTACCCACTAAATCTGCGGAGTGGCTAATGGAATGTCGAATCCATTTGAATCTTTAGGTTCTATTAAATTTTCAGTAATCGTTTGCGGTTCTGGAATCACTTCCAGTTCTACCATACTCCCACTAATGTTTTCTGAAAAGAATCCATTTTACTAAAACTAGTGGCGAGTCAAGAACAATATAACTATTGATCTTCCAGATGGTAGAAAGTTAACCCCCGTAATAGCCCAGGATAACCCACAAACTGCCATTACTGAAACGTGCCTTGATTTTGTCCAGAGTCTGGTTTTAAGCATAAGCCGAACAACTCTATATACCTTAACATCGTTAAGATATGAACTATTCTATATCCAATATAGAAAGAGATGCACTAATTTAATTGGAACCAGATTCAAAAGACATGCAGTTGTTTCCAGTGCATATCAACTAAGTGGAATGAGGCCAAGCAGCATTACTCATCAAGGAATGCATCCACTTATGAGTAACCTGAAAGAGAAGCAAGTTCTCAAAACCATTACTATCAATGGAATACCAAACACAAGTATCTACATCTTCGTTCACTTTGAAGAATCCTGATACTTTGCAATATATGGTTCTCTACTTTATTCTTATACATATTGTAGGGTTACTAGGCACTAGAACAAGGTTCTACAAGGCATCAACCATGCCAAAATCAAAATTTTCATGTGTCGAACAACCCTAACCAAGATCATAGACTAGAGATTAGGCGAAACAAAGCATGTAAACAACTTTACATCTAAGAGTTAGGGATTACAACCTTTGTAGTCCGTTCCTTCACTTCTAAAGCTCCGTGTTGAGGTCCCTTCGCTGCGATCATCATGTACCCGGACTCTAGAGAGGCTCCATGAAGAGAAAGATGGAATCTTGCTTCCGATCTTCAATAACAAAGATGATCTACCTTGAAGAAACTCAAACCCAAGCTCTTGCTTTGCTAATCAAGTATTAGCAAAGCAAACACCTTAATCTAAGTGGCAAGAATAGAGGAGGAGGATGAAGTAGGAATTTAGTTCTCATTTGTTTTCAATTTCTCACTCATTTTCATCACACATCAAAAGCTAGTAAGCTTTTCAAGGAGGAAGAAGAAGATCAAGTCTTTTGTGATGAATAATGAATTGTTATTCTAATTACAAATGCAACCTATGGTTAATAATGAAAGGGCTAACCATTGTAGAGATTTAACTAGGGTAAAGGGTTTAGGTTGGGTTAGGAAATATCTCCAAAAATATCAACACATAATATCTTAGCTTAAAACAAAACAAAAGCTTCTAGAAGCTTCATGAAAGAGCTAACCCAAATCAAACCCTAACTATGTTTAATCTCCACTAATCATGTTGCATTTGTAATCATAACTTGTTACAATATTATATATCATATATACAATATTTATTGTAACAAAATAAAATAATACGATTAACATAAACCACATATATATCAATGTATTACCCGAGTGAGAAAATGAATCATTAAGTGAGCTTATATTAGTTAATGTAATTTAATATATCAAATATATAATTATACATTAAATTATCGAATCAACACTTGATCCGATAATCCGTCTATTTCATAAATGACCGACTAATATAATCTGTATCAGTTCATCGAATCAACACTTGATCCGATGACCCGGCTATATCACATATACCCGGCCGATATCTCATATCGCGAGATCTAATACGGTATCGCATACACGTATTGTTCTCGGTCCCGCGCATATCATATATGTGCTCCTACTCCGTTTTGCCTGAGCCAGGAAACCTCTGTGTAGGACTCTAAAGAATCGTCAATACGCCGGCAGTAGGTGATGATCATATCAAACACCCACAAGCTGCAAGCGGTCAGCTAAACGTAACAGCCACCTAGGTATTGAGCAATCAAAAGATCAACAAGCAAGCCGGTACATTCTCCCGTGAATCCAACCGGTAACACTCCTGTACAGTCCGGTCTCTTCGTCTGATATGTCGCATATCTCGCCTAGGGGTGGTAAACGTCAGACCCCAGTAGCTTGATAAGTCGTGTCGATATGAGGTCCATAACAGTTCGAGAAACTACTGATAACATTTACTAGTAAATCTCAGCAACCCTGGCCAGGGATTTCCAGTTATAGCCAATCGAACACAGCGCAACATCAACTCCCTATACCGGGAGAGACGAAACCCCTCCTATCGCTCATTGCCTCCATATGATTCGGGACTGTACCCAAAAGCCACCGTTTTGCACGCCCTCTTGGACGTGGTATGATGGAAATCAAAGCATAGTAGGAATCACACAAGACTCTATGACGATCTCAGGTCTACAGACTACTCTGTAACAGTGTCACCAGAGAACTGCCATCTGACGTGAGGTATAATACCATCTGGGAGTTCTCGGCGAGTCCGTCCAGTGTACCCAGTCTCCACTGAGCACCCGTATACCTTCTCTGATGTCAAACACCAATGGATATGGGATCATCCATCGCCCATCATATGGGTCAAGAAGCGCATACGCTAGTCTACTCTGGACTATCGATGCCCTGTCTCGGTACTCCCACGACTAGGAACATTTGAAGGATGTACTTGGTAACTACTCTGTCCCCACTAGTATGATCTGCATCATAGTCCTGGTAGTCAAGTACTCATCCTAAGGGCTTTATCAACATGTAATATAGAGACAATCAGAGTACATGTTAAGATAAAGAGTAATCAGATAGAATACTATCATATCGAGTAAGAAAGTCCTCCCTATATATGTCCAAGCATCCACTACAATATACAACGTATGTACAGTAATGGCCTCTAAGGCATACATATAACTAACAATCTCCCACTTGCACTAGGGCCATCTGTTGTAGTATCTCATACCTAACAATAAGCTATGGTTGAAGTATCTCATACTCAACCATCCCATAAAAGTCTCTACTGGGAAATAGGCCTTTGTGAGTGGATCCGCGCTGTTGTCCTCTGTGTCTACTCTCCTAACCTCGATCTACCTGGAGATCAACCATCTCCATGATCAGGCGATACTACCTAAGAATATGTCTGGATCTCTGATGGGACGGGGGTTCCTAGGCTTAAGCCACAACTCCATTGTCACACAACGGCAGGAACAAAGTTCATCTCATGAACTTATATATATATATATATATATATATATATATATATATATACAGACTGCCTCTTTGGTAGCATCCTCGGTAACGATGTATCTTGCCTTTAATCGTCTAGTAAGTCACAGTATCTAGCTTGGAACTCTTCCAACATACCGTCCCTCCACTGAGGGTAAAGACAATGCCTACGACTGACATTCGGTCGTCCTTATCACCCTGGAACCTTTCCAGTGATTCTCCCCAGGATCGACTGATACCATCCCGCTACAACTAGTAAGAATCCTAACATCCAATTAGATCTATCTCATAGATCCATAATCCAGGATTTAGGAGGTATCACCTTGATCTTATATGGAGAATCTCTGTGATAAGAGGAGATTGACCGAGCGTAGGATTGGAAACTCCTTCCCTATCAAGAGTGTGTCATCCACGTACTATACGAGGATCACCACCATACTCTCTCTACTACCTTTTTGTATATACAAGGTTCATCTACCATTTTGATGAAGTCAAACTCTTTGACTACCACATCAAAACAGATGTTCCAACTCCGCGATGCCTGATTTATCACATAAAACATCTTGCACACTTTTCCGCTGCTCCCACTGTCTACGAAGCCCTCTGGCTGTGTACTTATAGACGCTCTCTTCCAAATCATCATTTAGAAAAGCAGTCATGACACCCAACCGCCAGATATCGCAGTCATGGTATGTAGCAGTGGCAAGTAGGATCTGGATGGGCTTAAGCATAGCTTTGAAAGTCTCAACTTTACCATGTACACCAAGTAATCTTCTCAAGATATACTTACTCCTGATGAGGATTTAACCCTTCAGATAAAGCAACCAAAGTCCATACTTTGTTGGTGTATAAGGATTCCATCTCAGATCGCTAAGCATCCAGCCATTCTCACAGAGTCCTCACTCCTGATGGCGTGCTCGAAACTAGTTGGGTCATCATCTCATGATGCAATTCTTGCTCCCATTGTCATAGAGAAACCGAAGAATCTCTCAGGTGGATGAGGAACCCTACCGGATCGGCGGAGATGCTGAGGTTCGTTGGAAACTATTGAATCCTCCGGATTTAGCAAATCATCAGCTGCAGTTTGTATAGCTGGAACTACTTCCAGTTCTATCTCATGACTACTAATTTCTTCACAAGAAATTCCTTTTTTCTCAAAAAGTGGTATGCCGAGAAATAAAACATCTTTTTTTCCTCGGTATGGTAGAAGATATTCCCTTGCGAATGCTTGGGATATCCAACAAACTTCCACAGAACAGTTCTTGCCTCGAGCTTGTCCGGATTTTGCTTTTGACATAAGCCGGACAACCCAAAATCTTAACTTCCTTAAGAGATGGGCTCTTCCCATACCATATCACATATGGAGTGGTAGGCATCTGATTTGGTTGGAACCTTATTCAATAGGTATGCAACTTCTCAAGTGCATAACCCCAAAAGAAAATAGGCTACTCAGTAGTACTCATCATAGAGCACACCATATCACATAGGGTGCGATTGCTCCGCTCTGATACACCGACGTGCTGTGGTGCATGCGGAAGAGTAATGCTGAGAGAAAATCTCATTCTCCTTTAGAATAGTCCAGGAGTTCCGTGCTCAAGTATTCTCCTCCTTGATCTCATCAAAGGACATAATACTTATACCCGTTTTTGGTTCTCTACTTCTAATTTATATTCATTGAATTTCTCAAAAGTTCCAGACTTGTGTTTCAACAGGAACATATGTCCGGATCTTGAGAGATAATCAGTGAATGTAATGAAATACAAAGAACCGGTCTTGGCATTTGTAGACATGGGACTATCATACATCATCATGTATCAATCCTAAGAGTTCACTAACTCTTTCTCTGTTTCCAATAAACGGAGCTGTGGTCATCTTATCTTTGTGACATGACTGGCAAGTTTTACAAGATGTAAATCCAAACTAATTTAAATATGCATTTTTATGTAATTTCAGCTAGTTGGGTCGCATTGATATGACTGTAAGTCTATGGTAGCGCCCCGGCCATCTGTCCGAGGCCAAAATGCGGAAACGAAAACTTTTTCTAAACTAGAAACCGGCGCTATCGTATACTTTAAATCCGGATCGAACCATTAACCTATAACTAGCTAACTAGAGAAGGGATAGAAAGGCTATACCGATCGATCCGTGTCCTTCGGTCTTTGGCCACCATCCCAAGCTCCTCGCAGCATCTCTGGTCTCGATCTCTTCGTCGGAAAGGGCACCACATCTTCGAGTCTTTTTACGGGCTCCCGCTTCATCCGAAGCAACTCGGGCACGAAGTTCGCTAGCCGACGTGTCCAAGGAGAAGTAGAGAATGTTTGTGACAACTTTGTCTCTTGCATCCATTGCATGGATGGAGGTTTGAAGATGAAGCCATCAATGGAGATTGTGAGCTAGAGAAAGAAGAAGAAGAGGAACCTTTTTTTCTGTGTGTTTCTTATGATAAAATGAGAGAGAGCAAGCATGAAAAATACAAGAGCTAATCCTATATCATTGCAGCCCCTCTCTCTCCTTATCATATCAAAGCTCAAATCCATCACAAAATGTGACACATGTACAAAGAAAGAGACCATGAGTCATCACTTGTGCATGTGTCACCATTAATGCTCTAAATGATGATTTCTAGCTCACAATTTCCATTTGTAAACATTAACCCAAATGTTTACAACAATAAAAAGATACGGCAACATCTAAAGTAAACTCGTGACGGATCATAAGGATACCCCTCACCTATATATACATACCTGTATCCGCATTCCAACTGAATGCGGATACGATGAGACTAAAGTAATCCAACAAATCTAATACTAGGATCCGGCTTAAACCAAAGTCCACTAGTATGATCCGTCCGATCATGATCCGTGCACTACCGTACGTATATGATCGAACCCTGCCATATATCATACGGCCTCTACAACGTTTCGCCCGAAACTTGAAAACTGTCTGTGGGGGACTCTAAAGACTCGTCAATACTTTGGCTGTGGATTTAACCACTGGCACGTCAGAGGTACTAGCTGTACGTAACGGGCTACCAGGTATTGACCAAAAGGGAGGTCGATGAGCGAACTCATCCTGACACCCTACTGAGCCCGTCAGTGACAATATCCGTACAGTTCAGTCCGTTCGTCTATGAGCATCGCATGGCGGCCTAGGGGGTTGGTAAAAGTCAGACTCCCAAAAGTGGTACAAGTCGTGTCGGAGTGTAGCCCAAAACACCCTGAGATATTACTGGAATACCTACCAGTAAATCTCCTGCCTCGGCCGAGGGCTTCGTGTAATGGCTCTCCTAGACACAGCGCGATCTCACCCCCAATACCGGGAGAGACGAATCCCCTGTCGATCCGCTCACTTGCCTCCATGTGGCTCGGGACTGTATCCAACTAAAACCTGTTTGCACGACTCCTTTGAGCCGTGGTAGGGTAGTAATCAAAGCACAGTGGGAACTCACACGAGACAAATGACGACCTCAGGTCGATGAACTAACCTGTACACATGTCACCAGGGAACTGCTATCTGACGCTAGGTATATTACCAACTAGCAGATTCCCGGCGAGTCCTGTCCGGTGTACTCATAACCCAATGAGCACCTGCATACATCTTAGGTGAACCAACTGACACCAGTGGCTTGTGAGACTGGCCACCGCCCCTCGTCGGGGTCTCGACTGTATACACTAGTCTACTCCGGAGTATCGATGCCCTGTCTCGAAACTCCCATGACTAGGGACCACTTTTAAGGATGTGCTTATGGACTACCCAACTCTCACGTATATGATCGCCATCATACCGTTGGCAGTCAAGCAAGAATCCTAAGGGCTCTATCAATGTGTAATAGCGACCTGTAAGGTCACCTAAAGCAGTACACGATGATAAAGATAAATCAGATAGCATACTATCATCTCGAGTAAGACTGTCCTACCAGCATAGGTCCTCCCTCAATCATTGCAATCACGTGCCTGTGATCCAATAATTGACTCTGAGGGCACTATATCCAACAATCTCCCACTTGCACTCAAGGCTAATTATTGCGATGTCGCATACTCACAGCCCGTGTGATACCGAACACCCAACTCCTCTACTAATCAGTCTCACAAAGCCCGTTTGCGAAACTATTGCGTTCGAGGAATAGCCTCAGTGAGTGGATCCGCTCTGATGTTTCTTTCTATGTCTCTCTTTATCTCAAGTTCGCGGAGAAAGCCATCTCCCGAAATGAGCAATACCTGTAAGTCCATGCTACCTCTCCCGGTACTTTCGGGCATGCGGAATTTGACGAAAAACGATTTTCTTAGAGGTGGTAACATGGACTCAAAACCGGATCTTTGTTAAACATCTAACTAACAACCTAACAAGAGTTTACCTACTCGGTTAGGGGGCTATACCTTTCTTGAACTCCTTCATCTTCAAGCTTCGATGGTCGTCCGAATCGGCTTCTCCCCGTCGTCTCCTTGCGCCGAAGATAGATCCACCTGAAAGCTTCAACCTTTGGCTCCTTCTTCGAACTTTGAAGAGACTAGTTCACTCGGTTTGCTAAACCTTGTGAACTAGAGTGAGTAGAGAAGAGTTTGTATGGGATTTTATCTATGGTTCTTGGTTCTCAACTCATGAGACAAGTGAACCATAGAATTAAGAGAGGGAGAGCAAGAGGAGGAAGATGAGAGCTCAAGAACAAGAGAGAGAATGAGCATGAAAGAATGAGAGAAGACTTTTCTCATTTGGCTCTCATAATCCAAAACAATCATAATACCTCATATCAATCAAGTATTATGTGATGGTTTAAGCAACCATAGCCATATCATTTCATGCACTCATTTTGCATAAAAGAGCAAGCAAGCAAAAGTCTTTGCCATGAAATGATAGCTATAGTTATCATGATGGTCAACTAGTCAAGCCTAGTCAACCGGTCAACAAAGTCAACAAGTCAACAAAAGTCAACAAGTCAACAAAGTCAATCCCTCAACAACCATGTCACCATAATACTTAATTAATATAATTGTTAATCACATATCATATTCTCATTAGGGTTGAGCAAAAAGTCAATAGTCAACGGTCAACGGTCAACAACCCTAATGAGAATCCTCTGCCTCTGTCTCTCCGTTAACTGTGCATACACACCCGCATCCGCGTTCCGAGGAACACGGATGCAAACTGGATAAAACCAATCCCAAAAGGTACACTAGGATCTGGCTTAAACCAAAACCCGCTAGTGTAAACTGTCCGGACACTAAACGTGCACAAGTGCACGGATGTGACTGAACCCTGTCGCAAAACCATGCGACCTGTCGCAAAACCATGCGACCTGTCGCAAAACCATGCGACCTCTACTCTTTTGCCTAAAGGAGAATAGCTTTCTGTGTGGGACTCTAAAGACTCGACACTACGCTGGCAGTGGGTTTAACCACAGACCGCAAGCGGCACTAGCTGTGCGTAACGGTCCCCACGTAGATGCCGACAAGAAGACTGACGAGGCGAAACCCATCTGAACTCCTACTGAGCTTGAATGTGACATTCTCCGTACAGTCCGGTCTGTTCGTCTGATACATCGCATGGCGGGCCTAGGGGGCGGTAAACGTCAGTCCCCCAATAGCGGTACAAGTCGTGTCGGAGTGAAGCCCAAAACACCCTGAGATAACACTGGAAGCCTACCAGTATATCTTGTTTGCCCTGGCCAGGGACTACTCGTGTAATGGCTCTCCTAGACACAGCGCGATGTCAACCCCCAATACCGGGAGAGACGAATCCTGTCTAACCGTCACTGCCTCCAAGTGCTTCGGGACTGCACCCAACGACCACCTGTTTGCACGACTCCTTTGAGCCGTGGTAGGGTAGTAATAAAAGTACAGTGGGAACACACTCGAGGCGAAGTGACAGTGTCAAGTCAGCGGACTAAGCTGTACTCATGTCACCTGGGAACTGATAACTGACGATAGGTATAATACCAACCAACAGTTCCCGACGAGTCCTGTCCAGTGTACTCGTAACCCAACGAGCACCCGCATACTATCTCAAGTACGACGTACCGACGCTGTGGGACAGACCGTCTCCCATGCTGGGATGAGAAGCGCATACGCTAGTCTACTCCGGAGTATCGATGCCCTGTCTCGATAGTCCTGCGACCAGGGACCTGCATAAGGATGTGCTTATAGCTTACCCAGCCCCACTAGTGTGACTGCCATCACAACGCTGGTAATCAAGCAAAGATCCTAAGGGCTCCACTAATGTGTATAGGCGATATACTAAAATAAACACATGTACACATTGAAGTAGAAACAAACCAAGTAGCATACTACTATTTTGAGCAAGATTGTATATACAAGGTGAATATCCCAAGCTTCCATTAAGTAATATACAAACTAGTATGATACAGTAATGGCCTCTAGGGCATATACACTAACAATCTCCCACTTGCACTAAGGCCATGTACTGGCGTATCGAAGACCTATCATCTCGATCAGCCGCTCGAACTGAGTCTGGGGCAAGGCCTTAGTGAATGGATCTGCAGTGTTATCTTCTGAAGCGACTCTCCGAACCTCGATCTCCTGGCGATCCACGATCTCCCTGATCAGGTGATACCGCCTCAAGATGTGTCTGGATCTCTGATGGGACCTGGGTTCCTTCGCTAAAGCTATAGCCCCGTTGTTGTCGCAATACAGAGGTATTGGATCAACAATGGACGGAACCACCTGAAGCTCTTTCAAGAACTTCCTTATCCAGACAACTTCTTTTGCGGCATCAGATGCAGCGATGTATTCCGCTTCCATCGTCGAGTCTGCAACGGTTTCCTGTTTGGAACTCTTCCAACACACCGCCCCTCCATTGAGGGTAAAGACAAAACCCGACATGGACTTGGAATCATCCTTGTCACTCTGGAAGCTGGAGTCAGCAAAGGCCTCGATCTGGAGGTCTTTTCCTCCATACACCAAGAACATCTCCTTAGTCCTTCTCAGGTACTTGAGAATGTTCTTTACCGCTATCCAGTGTTTCTCCCCAGGGTTTGACTGATACCCGGCTTACCACACTCAGTGCATAAGCTACATCCGGTCTGGTACACAACATCGCATACATTATAGAGCCTACCGCAGAAGCGTAGGGTATAATAGACATGTGATCCCTCTCCAAATCAGTCTTGGGAGACATCTCTTTAGAGAGGGTGATCCCGTGACAAGCCGGTAGGTTACCGCGCTTAGAATCTTCCATACTGAATCTTTTCAGTATGGTGTCGATGTACCTGGACTGTGAAAGTCCTAATATCCTCTTGGATCTATCACGATGGATCCGGATCCCCAGGATGTATGAGGCATCACCCAGGTCTTTCATGGAGAACCTGTACGACAAGAACCCCTTGACAGATTGTAGCATAGGAATGTCATTTCCTATTAAGAGAATGTCATCCACGTACAAAACGAGGAATACTACAGTTCTCGCTACAAATCTACTATAGATGCATGGTTCATCTGGATTTTTGATAAAGCCAAATTCCTTGACCGTCTCATCAAAACAGATGTTCCAACTCCGCGATGCCTGCTTTAGTCCATAGATGGACTTAAGCAACTTGCACACCTTTCCGCTGCTCCCACTCTGAATGAAACCCTCTGGTTGGTCCATATTGACACACTCCTCTAAATTTCCATTTAGAAAAGCGGTCTTTACGTCCATCTGCCAGATCTCATAATCGTGGAAGGCAGCAATGGCAAGAAGGATCCGAACAGATTTCAGCATAGCCACTGGAGAAAAGGTTTCGTCATAGTCCAAACCAGGTCTTTGACGAAAATCCTTCGCAACAAGTCTAGCTTTATAGATCTCAACCTGTCCATCTACACCAATCTTCCTTTTGAAGATCCACTTGCATCCTACGGGTTTTACCCCGTCTGGAGCAATGTCCAACGTCCATACCTTGTTGGTGTACATGGACTCCATTTCGGTCCGCATTGCATCCAGCCATTTTACTGAGTCAACGCTCTGAACGGCCTGCTGGAAGCTAGTAGGCTCATCATAATCTATGATGCAATCCTCTCTATCCCCGTCTATGAGAAAACCGTAGTATCTCTCGGGCGGATGAGACTGCCTACTACTCCTGCGGAGCGGCGTAGGAATTCCTGTTCTTCCGAACCTTCTGGTTCTACTAAGTTTTCAGTAATAGTCTGTGGTTCTGGAATTTCTTCCAGTTCTACTGCGCTCCCACTAATTTCCTTTTCTAAGAACTGGTGTTCTAGAAAGTGGGCATTACGAGAAACAAGGACTTTTTGTTCCTCTGCATGGTAGAAAAGATACCCCCTGGTGTTCTTTGGGTATCCCACAAACTTGCACAGTACTGAGCGTGCCTCGAGTTTGTCTGCATGCTGCTTTTTGACAAAAGCTGGACATCCCCAGATCTTCAGATATTGAAGATAGGGTTTCTTCCCACTCCATAACTCATAAGGTGTGGTAGGCACAGTCTTAGTGGGAACTCGGTTCAAAAGGTATGCAGCTGATTCTAGCGCATACCCCCAGAATGATCGCGGTAACTCAGCGTTACTCATCATGGACCGTACCATATCCAATAGGGTTCGGTTCCGTCTCTCCGATACACGGTTATGTTGCGGAGTGTATGGAGGAGTAAGCTGAGAGAGAATTCCGTTCTCCTTTAAATAGTCCAGGAACTCGGCACTTAAGTATTCACCACCTCGATCCGATCTTAGAATCTTGATACTTTTGCCGGTCTATTTTTCTACTTCATTCTTATATTCCTGGAACTTTCCAAAGGCTTCGGATTTATGTTTCATTAAGAAGACATGTCCGAACCTTGAAAAATCATCCGTAAAAGTAATGAAGTAAGAAAAACCGCTTCGCGCATGTGTAGACATTGGACCGCGCATGTGTACGAGTACCAAGAGCTCGCTCGCCCTTACTCCGTGTCCAGTAAACGGAGTCTTTGTCATCTTTCCTTTGAGACAGGATTGACAAGTGGCATACGATTGATATTCGAACGGATTCAAATATCCTTCTGTATGTAACTTCGTCAACCTTCTCTCATTGATGTGACCCAGTCTACAATGCCATAAGAAAGTCTGATTGATTTCCGGAGACTTTCTTTTGTGTGTATTCTGGACATTGAAAATCTGTGGTTGGTTTAATACGTATATACCATTGCTCAATGTACCTGACCCAATCAGAACTTGATTAAGGTGAATGTTTACAACATTGCTTACAAACGCAAATTCATAACCTTCTTTAGAAACTAAAGATACAGAAATGATATTACAAGTTGCGTTGGGTACAAAAAAGCAATTACGCAAAACCAAAACATGTCCATCTGACATTCCCAGGTGATAGTCCCCCACGGCTTTAGCATCCATGCTAGCTCCGTTCGCAACTCTGAGGGTCATGTCACCTGCTTTCAAAACACTACGGTTTCTCAACGCCTGCAATGAATTACAGATATGAGATCCTGATCCGGTATCCAATACCCAGGAAGTAGAGTTTATTGAAAGACAGTTTTCAATAACATACACACCTGAAGCTGAAGCTGCAACCTGCTTCAATTCCTGTGTTCTGGCCTTCCAGGCCCTGCAATCATTCTTCCAGTGTCCTTTCTTATGACAATAGAAGCATTCTTCCTTATCCACAAGCTTCCCCGCTTTCTTTGTTGCTTTAGCTTTTCCCTTCGTATCCACTTTACTAACACCGCCCCTTGGTTTGGCGGGGGCTTTCTTCTTCTTTCCCTTGGCTTTCTCCTTGGACCTAGAAGAAGATGATCCTCCTACAAACAAAGTGGATGTTTCCCTACCTTTCTGTAGGGTGCCCTCTGCGCTCCTCAGCATGTTGAGGAGCTCTGAAAGTTCAACTTCTTTTTCTTGTAAGTTGAAGTTCAGTATAAACTGGGCGTAAGTGGAAGGAAGGGACTGGAGAACTAAGTCCGTATAGAGCTCACTCTCCAATGTGGTCCCTAGGTCCGCGAGCTCCTCAATGTAGCCGATCATCTTAAGCACGTGTTCTGCTACTGATGATCCGACGGCCATCCTTGCCGAAAATAACTTTTTCGACGCTTCGTATCTTGCGATACGAGATTGCTCTCCATACAGTTCTTTTGTATGAAGAAATATGGATTCCAAGTCCATATTCTCGTGCCTCCTCTGATGTTCATTGTCCATAGAGGCAAGTACGAGGCACTTGGCCTTCGCGCTATCAATCTCCCAAGTCTTACGGATTTCCTTATCCGCGACGCTGGAAGTGGGACCAGGGACAGGGGGAGCTTTGGTGGTAAGAAGATACCCCAGCTTGTCATAAGTGATTGCCATTTGGACATTCCTGAGCCAATCTTTGTAGTTTGGCCCTGTCAGTATGTTTTTATCTAGGAGTAACTTAAGTCCAGTCATGTCGATTGGTCGCTGCAATTAGGAGAGAGAAGAAACACTCAGCATGATGCTCTTGCAAGTTTAGAGTGGTTTTTAGTTTGTCTAAACAGGATGGCTCCCACTGTTTCTCGAATCCCTCCTCAAACCATAAAGGAAGAATTAGTCGGGATCAATCCCACCGCACAATACTTGCTTAACCGTTCAGCCAGGCCAGTGTCGGTACTTCGAGGGAGGTTTTCCAACGCTTTCGCGAAGTTCCTTAATTCAAGAACCTCTTTTCCCTGGGGGCGTAGCCCCGCTAACACCTTTCTAGGCACCTACTAGGTTTATAGCATTGATCGTTTAGTGAGAAATTTCCCGAGGAGTAGCATATACTCACAGTAGGATCGGGATCCAAATATCATCGCGTGACGAAACTGAAGGAATCCTACCAGAATCATCACACTCCAAGTGGTATGCAAATCTAGCAAGTTTCAGTACTTATGAAACTCCCGATGTGGATTTTTGCCCCATGCTCTTATGACCTTGGCGTGAGGTCAAAATGTCATAAGTCACATGTCAAGTTCTTCCCATCATTATCCAGGTTAATTTGAATCCACCCGTACCTACCCTTGACGTAGGCCAAAATGGTAGTACGGCTGTCCCAAACCAACGCATTCTATCTATGCAACAGATAAATATCCGGCAGCTACCAATCACTATGCCTTGGCGTGAGGTCAAAATACATAGCTTGAATACTACCGAATATTTAACTGAAATGATGGAGGGCTACAAATGGTTTTGGCAAAACCGTGAACGTAGGGAACTTGATATCATCGATGGAACGAGATAGCTTTTAAAAGGAGTGGCTCAAGCTCCGCATTTAAAAGTTAGTTTTGAAAAGAACCGAGTGGTTTTTCGAAAGTGTTCCAACGACTTTTGCATGGTTTATTATCTTGCATTAGTTCTTTTAATGCGTGATATTCTTGCATTAGTTCTTTTAATGCGTCCCATCATTTAATCCTACCATTGCAGAAAACAACCAAAATATGACGTACGCTTATGCCATTCGCATTCGCCACGGGGCCCCGTCATTACCCGTTAGGTTACTTAACTAACGACAGAGCGGGGGCTGGGCTAGCGCGGCTGTAAAACATAAGCAACGCCTAAATAATATCATATATAGATATATTGCAATGATAGCCATTTCAGATCACAGATGAATACATTGGATATACTAGGAATCCGCAATTCGTACGAGCCTGTAACGAAAAGCAGATTACACGGTCGCGGTGAATAGCCAATACCCCATCCAAGACCCCTACGGGTGAAGCAAACTACCCGCCAAGTACCCGAAGCGAAGCAACCTCCCTCAACTCCGTGAGTAGGCCACTCGGCACTTCGGCATACCCGGTAGTTTGTGCACCCCCTCCATGGGTCTATCCTAGGAGCAAAAAAAGTAAAAAGAAATTATACAATGACGGCTACAACCCCGACCCGGTTGTGCGGCCATACAAATAATTATTACATCAATTTACAAATTTACATGAATTGAAAGAAAAGAAAACTCTCGTCTCACAACCCCCGGCTATTCACCCGCGACAATCCAACATATTCATATACACATTTCAATAACATTACAGATCACAGATTTGTATAACCCCCACTAATCGACATATAGCGATTAGCAGACGTTCAATACAAATATCACATTACAGAGAAAACCCGTCAGCTAAAGTCTTTTAGAAGTTCGATCAAAAATATGGATTTTCAGGACCCCAAAAATAAAATTTTCGTTCTGGAAAATCTGGGCAGAAAATATTTATTCCAAAAATCCCAAAATACCCCTATGAGCAAACTGCAAAGAAGAAACCCCATGACCGAGTCAACTCGGCCGCGGTTCCGCGGCGGAAGCAAGCTCCCGCCGCGGAACCGCGGCGCTTTGATCGAGTTAGGGGGTCAAATTTTTGCAGTTTCTTCAGAAAACCCTGAGTCGATTTTTGGTGTATCTCAAAAAAAATTTCCAGCACTTTTAAAATCGACAGAAAGTTTAAAAAACGGGGTTCGTTTTGCGACTTTTTCTTTGATCGATCTTCTAGCTACTTTGCTAACATGTTAGATAGAGTTTAACTAGGCTCTGATACCACTGTAAGTCCATGCTACCTCTCCCGGTACTTTCGGGCATGCGGAATTTGACGAAAAACGATTTTCTTAGAGGTGGTAAGATGGACTCAAAACCGGATCTTTGTTAAACATCTAACTAACAACCTAACAAGAGTTTACCTACTCGGTTAGGGGGCTATACCTTTCTTGAACTCCTTCGTCTTCAAGCTTCGATGGTCGTCCGAATCGGCTTCTCCCCGTCGTCTCCTTGCGCCGAAGATAGATCCACCTGAAAGCTTCAACCTTTGGCTCCTTCTTCGAACTTTGAAGAAACTAGTTCACTCGGTTTGCTAAACCTTGTGAACTAGAGTGAGTAGAGAAGAGTTTGTATGGGATTTTATCTATGGTTCTTGGTTCTCAACTCATGAGACAAGTGAACCATAGAATCAAGAGAGGGAGAGCAAGAGGAGGAAGATGAGAGCTCAAGAACAAGAGAGAGAATAAGCATGAAAGAATGAGAGAAGACTTTTCTCATTTGGCTCTCATAATCCAAAACAATCATAACACCTCATATCAATCAAGTATTATGTGATGGTTTAAGCAACCATAGCCATATCATTTCATGCACTCATTTTGAACAAAAGAGCAAGCAAGCAAAAGTCTTTGCCATGAAATGATAGCTATAGTTATCATGATGGTCAACTAGTCAAGCCTAGTCAACCGGTCAACAAAGTCAACAAGTCAACAAAAGTCAACAAGTCAACAAAGTCAATCCCTCAACAACCATGTCACCATAATACTTAATTAATATAATTGTTAATCACATATCATATTCTCATTAGGATTGAGCAAAAAGTCAATAGTCAACGGTCAACGGTCAACAACCCTAATGAGAATCCTCTGCCTCTGTCTCTCCGTCAACTGTGCATACACACCCGCATCCGCGTTCCGAGGAACACGGATGCAAACTGGATAAAACCAATCCCAAAAGGTACACTAGGATCTGGCTTAAACCAAAGCCCGCTAGTGTAAACTGTCCGGACATTAAACGTGCACAAGTGCACGGATGTGACTGAACCCTGTCGCAAAACCATGCGACCTGTCGCAAAACCATGCGACCTCTACTCTTTTGCCTAAAGGCGAATAGCTTTCTGTGTGGGACTCTAAAGACTCGACACTACGCTGGCAGTGGGTTTAACCACAGACCGCAAGCGGCACTAGCTGTGCGTAATGGTTCCCAGGTAGATGCCGACAAGAAGACCGACGAGGCGAAACCCATCTGAACTCTTACTGAGCTTGAATGTGACATTCTCCGTACAGTCCGGTCTGTTCGTCTGATACATCGCATGGCGGGCCTAGGGGGCGGTAAACGTCAGTCCCCCAATAGCGGTACAAGTCGTGTCGGAGTGAAGCCCAAAACACCCTGAGATAACACTGGAAGCCTACCAGTATATCTCGTTTGCCCTGGCCAGGGACTACTCGTGTAATGGCTCTCCTAGACACGGCGCGATGTCAACCCCCAATACCGGGAGAGACGAATCCTGTCTAACCGTCACTGCCTCCAAGTGCTTCGGGACTGCATCCAACTACCACCTGTTTGCACGACTCCTTTGAGCCGTGGTAGGGTAGTAATCAAAGTACAGTGGGAACACACTCGAGGCGAAGTGACAGTGTCAAGTCAGCGGACTAAGCTGTACTCATGTCACCTGGGAACTGATAACTGACGATAGGCATAATACCAACTAGTCAGTTCCCGACGAGTCCTGTCCAGTGTACTCGTAACCCAACGAGCACCCGCATACTATCTCAAGTACGACGTACCGACGGCTGTGGAACAGACCGTCTCCCACACTGGGATGAGAAGCGCATGCGCTAGTCTACTCCGGAGTATCGATGCCCTGTCTCGATAGTCCTGCGACCAGGGACCTGCATAAAGATGTGCTTATAGATTACCCAGCCCCACTAGTGTGACTGCCATCACAACGCTGGTAATCAAGCAAAGATCCTAAGGGCTCCACTAATGTGTATAGGCGATATACTAAAATAAACACATGTACACATTGAAGTAGAAACAAACCAAGTAGCATACTACTATTTTGAGCAAGATTGTATATACAAGGTGAATATCCCAAGCTTCCATTAAGTAATATACAAACTAGTATGATACAGTAATGGCCTTTAGGGTATATACACTAACAATACCTGTCTTAGAATATATCTGGATATCTCATGGGACCTAGTTCATAAATGAACTCCAAATCCAAATTTCTTAGACTGTATCGTCAACTGAACTTAATCAGTATCCTGCGCCACACCTCCCTCAGTATCCCCTTGGAACACCTGTCCAAAGTACTGTCCCTCTTCAGAGGGAAAACTATAACTCTGACAGCCACTCTGTCAACCAGGTCACCTTGGAAGCCTGGAATGATAACTGTCTCCTAAAAGAGGCTGTCATTATCATATCCCTAGAACTGCTTCCGAACGTTTCTCCAGGATAGGATTAATATCAACTTATTGCATCTACTGCAAAAACAACATCTGGTGTGGTACTTGACATCTCATGATTGACTCAATTGCCTAAGCAAGTGATCGACCAATCATGCACATCCCTCTCCCCTTTAGTCTGTAAGACACCTTTAGAGAGGGTGACTCCATCACCTGCAAGTATACTACCGTGCCAGCAGTCGTCCATTCTAAAACTCCTGTAGAATGCTGTCTAAGTACCCAGATTGGGAAACTACCCAAATCTAGATCTAAAACCATAGATCTAGTAACCAGAATGTCTGATATAATATCCATATCCTATGTGGAGAAACAACTGTGTGACAACCAAAGTATAACCGATCGTAGTATAGGAATTTCACTTCCTACTCTGCGTATGTCATCCAAATACCAGGACATCACACCCTACTACCTTCTTAACAGATTCATCCCCTATTCTGATGAAGTCAAACCTATGACTGTCACATCAGAAATAGATGATCTATCTCCGCTATATCTGCTTTAGTCCATAAATAGACATAAGCTACTTGCCCACTATGCTTCTGCTGCTCCCACTGACTACGACAACCCTCTGGCAGAGTCATATACACGTGCACTTCTAAAGCTAATTTAGAACGACGCTATATTCATCCTCCTGCCGGGTCTCACAGTCTGGAACAACAGCAATGGCAAGTCTGGGTAAACAAGAACCTCCCTGTCATCGTCCTTGAGCATACCGAAGTACCTCTCGAGTACCTGAGGTTACCCACCATATCTGCGGAGTGGCCAATGGAATGTCAAACCTGATTGAATTTTTAGGTTCTTATCAAATTTTCAGTAATCGTTTGCGGTTCTGGAATCACTTCCAGTTCTACCATACTCCCATGACTGTTTTCTGAAAAAATCCATTTTACTAAAACTGTGGCGAGTCAAGAACAATATCACTATTGATCTTCCAGATGGTAGAAAGTCAACCCTCGTCATAGCCCGGGTCAACCCACAAACAGCCATTACAGAAACGTGCCTTGAGTTATCCAGAGTCTGATTTTAAGCATAAGCCGGACAACTCCCCATACCTTAACATTGTTAAGATATGAACTATTCTATATCCAATATAGAATGAGAGGCACTGATTTAATTGGAACCAGATTCAAATCATGCATCTGTCTCCAGTGCATGTCAACTAAATGGAGAGAGGCCGATCGACATTACTCAACTTAGGAATACATCCAGATATGAGTAAGCTGAAAGAGAAGCAAGTCCTCATAATCATTACTATCAACTGAATACCACACACAAGTATCTATATCTTCGATCACCTTGAAGAATCCTAATACTTGCAATACCTGGTTCTCTACTTTATTCATATACCTATAACTTCTCTAAACTTGGACCTTGCATTTCTATGAAACACATGTCTAAGAACTAGAGAAGTCATAAGTAAACAGAATATAGTACGAGTACCAACCCCTCTGTCCTCATAGACACTGGACAAAATACAATACTCTGTATAAGTCCTCTGAGTCTAATAACTCATTCCCTGTATGTCGTAGGTTGAAAACTGTACTTATGGTTAAGAAGAATTACACCGCTATTTAATGCTCCTTACCTAACCATCCACTGATATAGGTAAATGTCATGGACATAATTTCAAAAAGTTATATCTCACTTTATAAAAATAAACGTACAGATATATCAATTTGAAATTGGTGCATAACAACGGATATTCAAAACCAAATATTTGCCGTCCGGCAAACAACCCAGGCGATTTCCTCAAATATCACCAATTACAACGAATCCCGATATAATGAGGATGATCACCCAATTCCCAATAACTAACTCCCACCCATCATCTGTAAAACCATACAGATGTGAGAATCAAACCTGGTAAATACATACCCTGGAGTAAGGGCTAATTGGGAAATCAGTTTTCTTTTAACAATACACAGTGAAACTGAAACATGTAAATGTTTCGAAGGGGTATCCGGGTATTCCTAGTAATGCCTCTTCCATTATCAGATTCACAACTGTAACCGTATATTTTTTTTCCATCTCTCCAAATCCCTTTATATGTCTTTAGTCATTACCTTTTGTACATCCCTTTAGGCTAAATGGTTTTCTTCTTTCCTTACCGTTCGGCACCAGCCTATGGTTTGGAGGAAGACTATCCAATAAGTATAATGGGTGTACTCTCCTAATCCTAGGAGTACTCGTAACCTGAGAGAAGGTGAAGATAAAAGACAACTGAATGAACCTTATTCCTATTTCTTCTGAACCAGAATCCATCCCCGAACTGGAACAAGTTCCTTTCGAGTTCGTATATAACCATACGATGGAGTATCCAAATAACTGTGGATCTTCGTAGTGATACGGAGTGTCCCGGAGAAATACAAAGGTGAAATAGGAGTGGCGATGAAATACTTGGTTTGGTCGTGAATAGCAGTCGCAGTTTACTTTGCCCTCTTACTAATCCCTTTATTTGTCTTTACTTAATACCTTCTGTACACCTTTTAGGCTAAATGGTTTTCTTCATTCCCTACCGTTCGGCACCTGCCTATGGTTTGGAAGAAGACTATCCAATTAGCGTAATAGGTGTACCGTCCTAATCCAAGGAACACTCGCAACCAGAGAGAAGGTAAAAGGAAAAGACAACTGAATAGTCCTATTCGTTTTCTCCAGAACCGGAAACCATCCTCGAATCTGGAATAAGTTCCTTTGAGTTCGTATATAACTATACGATGGTTTTATCCAATGGAAGTGGACGTTCGTAGTAATACGGGGCGTTCTGGAGAAAAGGGTAAAAGTAAGAGTGGCAATGAGGTATGCAACTCTGACAATCCAAAAGCCAATGTTTTAAGTGTAGGGTTACTAGGCACACTAACAAGGCTCTACAAGGCATCGACCATGCCAAAATTAAATTTTTAGGTGCCGAACAACCCTAAGGAAGATCGTATACTAGAGTTTAGGCGACACAAAATAACAAGTAAACAACTTTACTCTAAAGGGATACGAAATACAACCTTTGTAGATCGTTCCTCCACTTCTTTAGCTCCTTGATGAAGTCCCTTCGCTGCGATCGTGGTTCTCCCGGACCCTTGCATGGCTTCACGAGGCGAAAGGTGCGACCTTGCTTGAAGTCTCCGAGGCCGAAGATGATCTACGTCGAGGGAATCCCGACTCAAGCTACTACTTCACTAATTTGAGAATTAGTGAAGCAAACACCCTATACAAGAGTGCTAGTCTTGATGAGGATAGAGAAATAGGAAGTGGGTTCTCTTTGGATTTTTAATTCTCACAAAGTTTCACTCTTTTTTCAAAACCCTAGCAAGCAATTTCTTTTGCTCAATGAAGAAGATGAACAAAAGAAAGGAATGAGGATAATGATCAAGTGAGAAGAGTAACCATGGTGAGTGAGTGAGTATACTAACCCTTATAGAGACTTAACCCTAGGCTAATGGTTATGGTTGGGTTAATAAAAATCCATAGTAAAAACAAAATCAAGTTGGATTAGTCAATGCATCCACAAGCTTCCACAAGCTTCATGTATTTACAAATCCTCCACTTGATTTTGCAATTATTTTAAATATTAAAAACCCAAAATAAACATTAGCATAGTGTAAGTCTCATACACTCATGGATGGTGTATCATCAACCATGATACAATATGATAACACATTTTAAACATATATCATATATATGTTAAAGTAGTGTACAAGTGAGAAAAACCCTAAAGTGAACAAGTGTTAGTAAATGTAAACTAGTATATCTAATATACAATTATACACTTAATAATTAAATCAACACTTGACTTAATAATCCGGTCACATCTCATATAACCGGCTAACATCCATTGTATCGACTTATCGAATCAACACTTGATTCGATAACCCGGCCATATCATATATAACCGACCGATACATATAGTCGCGAGAATAGAATACGGTATCATATACACGCATTTATTCTCGGTCTCGCACATATCACATACGTGCTCCTATTTCGTTTTGCCTGAGCCAGTAAAACCTCTGTGTAGGACTCTAAAGACTCGTCAATACTCCGACAGTAGGTGATGATCACATCACGCACCCATAAGCCGTCAGCGGTACTAGCTGGACGTAGCGGCTACCCAGGTATTGAGCGATCAGAAAATCATCAAGTAAGCTCGCTCCAACTCTTGTCAAAGCCAGCCGGGAACACTTCCCGTACAGTCTGGTCTCCTTGTCTGATATGTCGCATATCAAGTCTAGGGGTGGTAAACGTCAGACCCCAATAACCGATAAGTCGTGCCGATGTGAGGCTCATAACGGGTTGAGAAACTACTGGTAACACTTACCAGTAAATCTCTAATCAGCCCTAGCCAGGGACTTCCCTGTTACGGTCAATCGAGCACAGCGCAACATCAACCCCCAATACCGGGAGAGACGAAACCCCTCCTATTGCTCATTGCCTCCATGTGACTCGGGACTGTACCCAAAAACCACCGTTTTGCACGCCCTCATGAACGTGGTAAGGTGGAAATCAAAGCACAGTGGGAATCACACAAGACTCTATGACGATCTCGGGTCTACAGACTAACCTGCACAAGTGTCACCAGAGAACTGCCATCTGACGTAAGGTATAATACCATCTGGGAGTTCTCGGCGAGTCCGTCCAGTGTACCCAGTCTCCACTGAGCACCCGTATACCATCTCTGATGTCAAACACCAATGGATATGGGATCATCCATCGCCCATCTCATGGGTCGAGAAGCGTATACGCTAGTCTACTCTGGTATATCGATACCCTGTCTCGATACACCCTCGACTAGGGACCTTGAAGGATGTACTTATGGACTACCATGTCCCCACTAGTATGATCCACATCATAGTCCAGGTAGTCAAGTACACATCCTAAGGGCTTTATCAACATGTAGCCATCAGACAGTATAAAGAGACAAGTATACATGTTAAGATAAAGAGCAACCAGATAGCATACTATCATATCGAGCAAGAAAGTCCTCTCTATATATGTCCAAGCATCAAATATAATATACATCATCTGTACAATACTAGCCTCTAGGGCATACATACAACTAACAATCTCCCACTTGCATTAGGGCCAGCTGCTGTAGTATCGCATACCGAGCATCCCGAAGAGTCTCTCAAACTGTATCCGGGGAATGGCCTTCGTGAGTGGATCCGCTGTGTTGTTCTTCGTGTCAACCCTCCTGACCTCGATCTCCCGGCGATCAACTATCTCCCGGATCAGGTGATACCGCCTCAGAATATGCTTGGATCGCTGATGGGACCTGGGTTCCTTAGCCAAAGCCACCGCTCCATTGTTATCGCAATACAAAGGTATTAGATGTTCAATAGATGGAACCACTCCAAGTTCAGTAATGAACTTCTTGATCTGGACAACCTCTTTGGCAGCATCGTTGGCGGCGATGTATTCAGCCTCCATCGTCGAGTCTGCCACGGTTTCCTTCTTGGAACTCTTCCAGCTAACCGCCCCTCCGTAAAGGGTAAAGACAAATCCCGACTGCGACTTAGAGTCGTCCTTATCACTCTGGAAGCTCGAATCGGTAAAGGACTCCAATTGGAGTTCTCCGTTACCATACACCAAGAGCATCTCTTTAGTCCTTCGCAAGTACTTGAGAATGCTCTTCACAGCTGTCCAGTGACTCTCTCCAGGATCAGCTTGATACCTACTCACTACACTTAGTGAGTATGCTACATCGGGTCTGGTACATAGTATCGCGTACATGATAGAGCCTACTGCCGAAGCATAGGGTATCCCTTGCATGCGAGCTCTCTCCAAATCAGTCTTGGGAGACATCTCTTTGGAGAGAGTGAGCCCTGAGATTGTGGGTAAAAATCCACGTTTGGACTCTTCCATACTAAACCTCTTTAGTATGGTGTCAATGTACATGGATTGGGACAATCCCAAAATCCTTTTAAATCTATCTCTATAGATCCTAATTCCCAATATGCAGGAGGCATCACCAAGATCTTTCATTGAGAATCTTTGTGATAAGAAGAGCTTGACCGATTGCAGCATAGGAATGTCATTTCCTATCAAGAGTATGTCGTCCAGGTACAATACGAGGAAGACAACCTTACTCTCTGCCACCTTCTTGTAGATACAAGGTTCATCTACATTTTTGACGAAATCAAACTCTTTGATAACGACGTCAAAGCAGATGTTCCAACTCCGCGATACTTGCTTTAATCCATAAATGGATTTAAGCAGTTTGCACACCTTCCCGCTGCTCCCACTATCTACGAAGCCCTTTGGCTGAGTCATGTACACGCACTCTTCTAAATCACCGTTTAGAAAGGCGGTCTTAACATCCATTTGCCAGATTTCGTAGTCATGATATGCAGCAATGGCAAGCATGATCCGGATGGATTTAAGCATAGCCACTGGAGAAAAGGTTTCGTCATAGTCCACACCAGGTCTTTGACGAAAACCCTTTGCAACAAGTCTAGCTTTGAAAGTCTCTACTTTCCCATCTACACCAAGTTTTTTCTTGAAGATCCACTTGCTCCCAATGGGTTTTACCCCTTCAGGAGCAACTTCCAAAGTCCACACTTTGTTGGTGTACATGGATTCCATCTCGGACCGCATTGCATCTAGTCATTTCACTGAGTCCCCACTCATGATGGCCTGCTCGAAGCTAGTTGGGTCATCATCAACCATGATGCAATCCTCGCTCCCACCATCCATGAGAAAACCGTAGTATCTCTCAGGTAGGTGAGGAACCCTACTAGATCGGCGGAGAGGCTGAGGTTCGTTGGGAACTACCGAATCCTCTGGTTGCACTAAATCTTCAGTTGCAGTTTGTGTATCTGGAACCTCTTCCAGCTCTACCACTTTGCCACTAATTTCTTTTACAAGAAATTCCTTTTCTAAAAAGGTGGCATGTTGAGCAATAAACACCTTTTGTTCCTCACTGTGGTAGAAAAAATACCCATATGAGTTCTTTGGATATCCCACAAACTTGCAAAGAACTGACCGTGCCTCAAGTTTGTTCGGATTTTGTCTTTTGACATAGGCCGGACAACCCCATATCTTAACTCGTTTAAGATATGGTCTCTTCCCACTCCATATCTCATATGGTGTGGTAGGTACAGATTTAGATGGAACTTGATTCAATAGGTATGCTGCTGTCTCCAGCGCATACCCCCAGAAGGAAATAGGTAACTCAGCAGTGCTCATCATAGAGCGCACCATATCTAATAGGGTGCGGTTCCTCCGTTCAGATACACCGTTGTGCTGTGGTGTATATGGAGGAGTCAGCTGAGAGAGAATCCCATTCTCTTTTAGGAAGTCCAGGAATTCATTGCTCAAGTATTCACCTCCTCGATCAGATCGAAGGATTTTAATACTTTTCCCGGTTTGGTTCTCGACTTCTTGTTTATATTCTCTAAATTTCTCAAAAGCTTCTGATTTGTGTTTCATCAGGAACACATATCCGAATCTAGAGAGATCGTCAGTGAATATAATGAAGTACGAAGAACCATCCCTGGCATGTGTAGATATGGGACCGCATACATCACTATGTATCGGTCCCAAGAGTTCGGTAACTCTTTCTCCGTGTCTCGTAAACGGAGTTTTGGTCATCTTGCCTTTGAGACATGACTGGCAAGTGTCATAAGATGAAAATTCAAACGGATTCAAATATCCATCCTTATGCAACTTAGCGAGTCGTATCGCATTGATGTGACCCAGTCTACAATGCCACAAGAAGGATTCGTTCAGTTCTGAACTCTTCCTCTTGTGTGTGTTTGTTATGCTCAGAACTGTTGATTGATTTAGAAGATAAATGCCATTACACATCGTGCCTGATCCGACCAACTTTTGGTTTAGGAAAATGTTCATAACATTATCCTGTAATACAAAATTATATCCCTCTTTACTCAACAAAGAAACCGATATAATGTTGCATATCAGGTTCGGCATGTAATAGCATTCGTTCAGAATCAATGTATTACCAGTTGGCAATACAAGGTGATATTCCCCGACGGTTTTAGCTGCAATAATTGCACCATTTCCAATCCTTATGTCTTTATCACCTTCTTCAAGTTCTCTACCTTTCCTAAGCCCATGTAACTGATTACATATATGGGATTCTGACCCGGTATCTAATACCCAGGACGTAGAGGAAATGGAGAAACAGTTCTCTGTAATGAACACACCCGAAGAAAATGCATCAACATGTACTTTCTTCATTCGGGTGGCATGAGAATCCTGGTATTTCCCTATATCCTGTTCAATCTTATAACTCTTATAGGAAAGAACGGAACCAACGTTCCCCAGCACAGTATAACATGCGGGTTCGGTCAATACATCCATATTATTATCTTTATTAAGGCATGATATGGTCGCTACCTGGAGAGAGAGAGAAGAAAACACTTTAGCGTATGCTCTTGCAAGATCAGATTGGTTATTATCTTATCTAATCAGGATGGCTCCCACTGGTTTTTATCAAATCTTCCTTCAAACCGTAAAAGGAAAGACTAGCCGGGATTAATTACACCCTACAACTTCGCCAATTTTTCAGCCAGGCCAGTGTCGGTACTTTGAGGGAGGTTTCCCGTGCTTTCGCACGGACCTAATTAAAGTAAACCTCGTTTTCCCAGAGGCGTAACCCCGTTGACACCTTTCTAGACGCCTACTTGATCGGCTAATTGTCCTGTGTAAAACTCTCCCGGGAGTAACAATTACTCGCAGTGGGTATCGGGATCCAACTATCTCATAGAAGGTATGCAATCTCATTGCAAATTTCAACACTTGAAATTCCCGATAATATTTTGCCCCAAACGATCTATAACCTTGACAAGTTCAACAAACTATAGACCATTAGTCAAGTTCAACCCGTCATTTCTTGATTGAATTGAACCCACCCGCACGACCCTTGACAAGGTCAACAAGGCCGTACGACTACCCTAAAACAATCTGCATCATATGCATAAACAGATAAATACCGGTCAGCTACCGAACACCACGCCTTGACAAGGTCAACAAACGCAGCACGAATACTAAGCAGGACTTATCTGAAATGGCGGAGGGCTACGACAGGATTTTCTGAAAACCTATTGCGTAATGAACTTGATATCGTCGTAGAATCGCGTGAATTTTGAAATGGAGTGATTTTGAGGCTTTCATTAGTTTTGCTAAAGAGGTCACTCCCGGTGAAGGGATCTCGGCTATTTTCTTATGGAATAAGGTGCAGGATATATCATATACATCACTATGCAAAGCAAAACTCCAAAAGCAGTCAAAAGTCAAACCGAGTGTTGTAGCATCTGCCAGTTTTGCTAAAGAGGTCACTCCCGGTGAAGGGATCTCGGCTCTTTCCCCATCGAATAAGGTGTAGGGTATATCATATATACCGCTATGCAAAGCAAAAATGTAGCTACCCTTTTTGGAAAAATTGATTCTACAATATCTTTTAGGTTTCTTTTCTTTCATTAATCACATTAATGAAGTCCCATCATTTAAATCACCTAAACATCACAGATAAATATGACGTACACTTATGCCATCCGCATTCGCCTCGATGTCCCCTCGTGCACCGTTAGGTTAGGTAACTAACGGCAGGGCAGGGCAGGGCTAGCGCGGGTGTAAAACATAAGTAACGTCTATATAATATATCATATATACTATATATAGTATCTATCATAGCACACCACATGATCACATCACAGATATCGCAACAGAAGAAACATATGAAACATTGGATATATTAGGACGTCCGTGTTTTATTTTGAGCCTCTATAAAATACGGATTCCACGGTCGCGATGAATAGCCAAACCCACACCCCTAGACCCCTACGAGAGCGGCAAGCAACCCTTCCAATTCTAGGGTTAGGAGACCCGGACTCGACTCCTCGAGTTGGTCTCCCACTGGACCCTAGAACCCGGTTACTTGTGCTCCCCTCCTTGGGTCTATCCTAGTGCGGAAAAGTAAATAATATACAAATGGTGACATCAACCTCGACCCGGAAGTGCCCCAATAAAAGAATATTACATACATTTAAATTTTACATGAATGAAAATAAAACTCTCATCTCACATAAAACCCCCCGGCTATTCAGAACGCGACGATCCAATATAACATATCCAGCAACACAGAACATCATATGTCATCAACGTAAGTAAATATGCGCATCCCAATTGTCGTTGACATATAGCAACGAAACCGGCGATATCACATATTACACTTACGGTCGCAGAAAAGAAAGTGTAAAACTACAACATTTGGAATCCACAATCTCTTTAGACATCATAAATCCGAAATATCACATATTTCGCATTTCATGCCTAACTGTATGAATTCCACATATTGTATCACATTCCAGATAAACAGACTGTATTAAACTTTCCGAACAGATCATCAAACACCCAAGATTTCCTAAATAGCTCAACACTTGAGCGGAGTTCAAAAATTCTAGAATACGTCACAGTAGCAACGGTCCAGCCGTAGAAGGGTCAAACCAACGCCTCACATGTGGCACGCCGTACTGCCCCAAACCCTAAGGTTCAAAGGGCAGTTCAAGACGGTCACATAATCGAGTTAAGGTTTGTTGTCTTCTAGAGGGTCCATCACATCACATGCACGTTTTTCCGAAAGATTCAAACTCGGTAAAAATTCAACACTTGAAACCTTTTCGTTCCGGGAAAAATTGAGTTAATGATATCCGTTCGAATATTTTGGTACTTTCTAAATTATCCGGAATAACGAAACAAAATTAAATTCTCCGATCAAATCGACGATTACAAAATGAACCCATGAATACTCAACACTTGAGTCAGTTTAAAAATACCGATAAAATAGAACAATCAGACACAAGAATTACTGTGCAAACGAATTGTCAAAGTCTCACTGTACGGCCGCGGTTCCGCGGTACAATGATTTCGACGTTGTCGGGTTCGTTCGGAGTTTTAACTTTGTTAACACATCGCCTAATGCTCTAGCTAGGCTCTGATACCACTGTAGGGTTACTAGGCACACTAACAAGGCTCTACAAGGCATCGACCATTCCAAAATTAAATTTTTAGGTGCCGAACAACCCTAAGGAAGATCGTATACTAGAGTTTAGGCGACACAAAATAACAAGTAAACAACTTTACTCTAAAGGGATACGAAATACAACCTTTGTAGATCGTTCCTCCACTTCTTTAGCTCCTTGATGAAGTCCCTTCGCTGCGATCGTGGTTCTCCCGGACCCTTGCATGGCTTCACGAGGCGAAAGGTGAGACCTTGCTTGAAGTCTCCGAGGCCGAAGATGATCTACGTCGAGGGAATTCCGACTTAAGCTACTACTTCACTAATTTGAGAATTAGTGAAGAAAACACCCTATACAAGAGTGCTAGTCTTGATGAGGATGGAGAAATAGGAAGTGGGTTCTCTTTGGATTTTTAATTCTCACAAAGTTTCACTCTTTTTTCAAAACCCTAGCAAGCAATTTCTTTTGCTCAATGAAGAAGATGAACAAAAGAAAGGAATGAGGATAATGATCAAGTGAGAAGAGTAACCATGGTGAGTGAGTATCATATACTAACCGTTGTAGAGACTTAACCCTAGGCTAATGGTTATGGTTGGGTTAATAAAAATCCATAGTAAAAACAAAATCAAGTTGGATTAGTCAATGCATCCACAAGCTTCCACAAGCTTCATGTATTTACAAATCCTCCACTTGATTTTGCAATTACTTTAAATATTAAAAACCCAAAATAAACATTAGCATAGTGTAAGTCTCATACACCCATGGATGGTGTATCATCAACCATGATACAATATGATAACACATTTTAAACATATATCATATATATGTTAAAGTAGTGTACAAGTGAGAAAAACCCTAAAGTGAACAAGTGTTAGTAAATGTAAACTAGTATATCTAATATACAATTATACACTTAATTATTAAATCAACACTTGACTTAATAATCCGGTCACATCTCATATAACCGGCTAACATCCATTGTATCGACTTATCGAATCAACACTTGATTCGATAACCCGGCCATATCATATATAACCGACCGATACATATAGTCGCGAGAATAGAATACGGTATCACATACACGCATTTATTCTCGGTCTCACACATATCACATACGTGCTCCTATTTCGTTTTGCCTGAGCCAGTAAAACCTCTGTGTAGGACTCTAAAGACCCGTCAATACTCCGGCAGTAGGTGATGATCACATCACGCACCCACAAGCCGTCAGCGATACTAGCTAGACGTAACGGCTACCCGGGTATTGAGCGATCAGAAGATCAGCAAGCAAGCTCGCTCCAACTCCTGTCAAAGCCGGCCGGTAACACTTCCCGTACAGTCCGGTCTCCTCGTCTGATATGTCGCATATCAAGTCTAGGGGTGGTAAACGTCAGACCCCAATAACCGATAAGTCGTGCCGATGTGAGGCACATAACGGGTCAAGAAACTACTGGTAACACTTACCAGTAAATCTCTAATCAGCCCTGGCCAGGGACTTCCCTGTTACGGCCAATCGAGCACAGCGCAACATCAACCCCCAATACCGGGAGAGACGAAACCCCTCCTATCGCTCATTGCCTCCATGTGACTCAGGACTATACCCAAAAACCACCGTTTTGCACGCCCTCATGGACGTAGTAAGGTGGAAATCAAAGCACAGTGGGAATCACACAAGACTCTATGACGATCTCGGGTCTACAGACTAACCTGCACAAGTGTCACCAGAGAACTGCCATCTGACGTAAGGTATAATACCATCTGGGAGTTCTCGGCGAGTCCGTCCAGTGTACCCAGTCTCCACTGAGCACCCGTATACCATCTCTGATGTCAAACACCAATGGATATGGGATCATCCATCGCCCATCTCATGGGTCGAGAAGCGTATACGCTAGTCTACTCTGGTATATCGATGCCCTGTCTCGATACACCCTCGACTAGGGACCTTGAAGGATGTACTTATGGACTACCATGTCCCCACTAGTATGATCCGCATCATAGTCCAGGTAGTCAAGTACACATCCTAAGGGCTTTATCAACATGTAGCCATCAGATAGTATAAAGAGACAAGTATACATGTTAAGATAAAGAGCAACCGGATAGCATACTATCATATCGAGCAAGAAAGTCCTCTCTATATATGTCCAAGCATCCAATATAATATACATCATCTGTACAATACTGGCCTCTAGGGCATACATACAACTAACATTAAGAAGGTTCAGTCAATTTGGTCACTGAGTTATAGTCTAGGGTCGGGTCATGGTCGCTGCCAAAGAGAGAGAGAAAAGAAACACTCAGCGTGCACTCTAATCTAGATCAGAATGGTTATCAATTTATCTAATCAGGAAACCTCCCACTGTAAGCTCAAATTCTTCTCCAAACCTGAAAGAAGAATTAGTCGGGATCACCCGAGGAGTAAACCAACTCATTAGTGGGAATTGTGATCCAACTATCATCGCATGATAACATGATGGAATCCACTCACGTTATCACACTCAAGAAGGTATGCGCATGCCTGGCAAGTTTCAGTTTTTTTAGAAACTCCCGATGTATGTTTTTACCCCTAGGACCCAAGTGACCTTGACTGAGCCAACATATCAAAGGATCCTAGCCAAGTTCAACCCGTCATTATCTTGATTGTATTAGACCCACCCGCACGAGTCCTTGACTGAGCCAAAATGACCGTACGACTGTCCTAACCAATCACATATCCATAAGACAGAAAAGCATTACAGAGCTACCGCACACTACGCCTCGGCTGAGCACGACATACGTAGCACGAATACTAAGCAATACTAATCTGAAATGACGAAGGGCTACGGTTGGTTTTTGGCGAAAAACCATTAACGTAATGAACTTGGTATCGTTGAAGGAACCGGATAGCTTTTTATAAATATAGTGGCGAAAACCTTTGCTAAAGAGGTCACTCCCGGTGAAGGGATCTCGGCTCTTTCCCCGTAGAATGAGGTGCAGGATATTCCAACTGAATACCACGATGCAAAGCAAAAAGGCAATCGGCTATAGTGAAGTTATTACCCTAACGCAAACATCTGTCCAAGGGGTCACTCCCGGTGAAGGGATCTCAGCCCTTGCCTCGTCGACTGAGGTGCTGGATATTCATAACCGAATACCACTGTGCAAAACAAAAGAAAACGTCCTTGTAATAACAGCTTTTTGAAAAATGTTCCAACAACATCAAACAGGTTTGTTTAGCTTGCATTGATCCGAATTCCGAATCAATGCAGTCCCATTAATTAATCACACCACAAAAGAACGAAAATATGATGTACGTATATGCCATCCGCATTCGCCACTGGGTCCTGTCATCACCCGTTAGGTTGCTTAACTAACGACAGAGCGGGGACTGGACTAGCGCGTGTAAGAATATGGTAGCGCCCTGTTCACACCATAATATTGCATTATTATATTCCCCATTCTTATCCTTTTTATAAATAAACAGGTGCTTTTGACGCATGTCTGCTACATATTACAGGTTACAGGTTCTTGGAGCGAAAACAGTGAAAAAGATAAAAGACGATACAAAAGAGGGACTTTGACCAACAAACAGAAGACTCTTGATCAAGCCTACATCAAAGATAAAATTCACAAAGTACAAGGCAATGCAAGGTCCAAGATTACAAAGCGAACGGTTAAAAGTCCACCGCAATTATTCACTGGAGATCTGGAAGAAACCTAGAAGCCAACCTGAGAAAAGAACCATATAAACAAGAAGACAAAGTCAAGAAGGAGCAGCACAGTAAAACCGAAGCTTCAATCTCTTACTTTGGCCGCGGAACCGCGGCCAAAGGCATGGCCGCTGAACCGCGGCCGGGTTATGCCCCTGTCGGTGGGAAAAATTTCTGTGCGCTGCGGATCGTTGACTTAGTCTTTTTCTTAGGGGGTATTTTTGTAATAGCAGATGTGCGGATCAATTGTAACCTAGGGTTTCCTATCCTCTATAAATAGGAACTCTAAATCATTGTAAAGGCTATGCCTCCCTTCATTAATAAATTTTAGAATTCTTTTGGAGAGCATCGGTGCCTCTTTTCATTTCATGAATTCAGATCTGACAACCCTGTGTTGATGTTTGGAGAGAGCCATCTGTTAAGTAGGTAATTTTTCATTCTTTGCCCTTGGTAGATTTAATTCCTTGCCCTAGATAATTGTTTAGAGTTAGGTTTGGGGAAGGCTTTTTAAGAGATGAGATCTCTCATCCCTTTCTTGCCCATTATATCTTTTCAATAGGACTCCATGCATACACGCACACACCGCGCCCTACAGCACCCTATCCCTCGAGGTAGCGGTGATACCGTAGTATAAAAGCTCGGTTGCGCGTGTTTTCCATGGAGGTTAGGGTAAGGATCGATAAAAGAAGGATAAGAACCTAGAGGAAAGAACACCTTCCCTAATGGATCTAATCCATTTTATTGATAATTACCATAACTCCTCATAAATCTTCATTTGGGTATAGAAAGCGTTGAGATTTATTTATATTTCCAAACCATTCCTAAACCTAACCCTAACAAGATTTAGATCTAGATAATCTTAGTATAGATAGATTTAGTTTTTAGATTTAATAATCAATCCGAACACCCTTCGGAATTAACTCGTAAGAGCGACTAGGAAATTCACAACATCCCTGAGGACCGACCCGTACTCACCGGCTAGCTGCAATTATCATACCTGCAACTCCGAGGCCAAAATGTGGAAACGAAAATTTTTCTTAACTTGAAAACCGGCGCTATCGTATGCTTAAAACCCGGATCGAACCATTAACCTACAACTAGCTATCTAGAGAAGGGATAGAATGCTATACCGATCGATCCGTGTCCTTCGGTGTTTGGCTACCATCCCAAGCTCCCCGCGGCAACTCCGGTCTCGATATCCTCGTCGGAAAGGGCACCATATCTACGAGTCTTTTTACGGGCTCCCGCTTCATCCGAAGCAACTCGGGTACGAAGTCTGCTAGCCGACGTGTCCAAGGTGTTGTAGAGAATGTTTGTGATCACTGTAAATCCCCGTTTCCATTTTAATAAAAGTTCCCTATTTTTCTAAAATTCCAGTGATTTCTTTTTTTTTTCCCTTCGTATTTTAATTGGTTGTTAAGCTTAATATTTAAACCTTATTTTTTTCCAACTCTTTTGAAATCATAGTCCAAACCCTAAAAGCCAAATTAAATTAATACCAAAACTAAAACAAGCAAAACATTTTAAATTTAAACCCCAACCTTACTTTAACCCATTATTTAAAACCCTAAGCCCTACTCAGCCCACACACACTTTTACTTAATAAATTCCTTAATAAATTTAAAACCCTAAGCCCTACTCAGCCCACACACACTTTTACTTAATAAATCCCTAATAAATTTAACCCTCAGCCCGTTTCTTTTCCCTCGGCCCACTCTGGATTTTAAATAAATCCTTTAATTATTTTCGGCCCGGCCCTTTCCTTCCAATCCCCTCGGCCCACAAAGTATTTTAAAAAGGTATTATTTTTTTAAATATCCCAAGCCCACTCCCTTCGGCCCATGACCTGCCTCCTCACCAGACCCGACCCGCTTCTCCTATTCACTTTCTCCCCCAACGGCTCTCCCCCATTCTCGCGCGCGATCCCCTTCCTCCGTCGTGCCTCACGCCCACGCCCCCGCCCCCGTTCCTGCCGTTACAACCGCGACGCGCAACCCCCTCGTCTCCATTATCTCCTTCGCACTCGCTCTTCCCCTCATTTTTCCAAATCCCTCACCTCTCTCCCTCTCGAAACCCACACTTCAGTCGACCCCTCCGACGACGACAACCCCCTCAGCGATCCCTCATTCCTCCTCCTTCACTCTCTTCTCCCAAGTAACTCGCCCCAGGAGTCCCTGCACCTTCCATCAACCCGAGCACACCCCCTGCGGAGCATCCCCTGCACACAAAAACCCAGTACACCCGAGCCGACCACCACCCTGCCCCTCGACGCCGGCGAGCCCCGCTGACCTGAAGCATCCGTCGACCTCTACACACTCAGCATCTCCTCCTCCAAACATCCAGAACCCGAGCCCCACTTCTCTATCCTTTCAAAATTCCAAAACCCATTTTCCAAACATCTCACTGCGGCCATCGCCGGAGCGACGCCGTCGACCGTCGTTGGCCCCAGTGCACCCGCAGAGGATCATCAAGCACCCCTCAACCTCCAGTGACCGTGCAACGACTCCGGACAACTCCGACGCAAAATCCGCATCTCGATCCAAGCTCGCGCAAATCTGTTTCACGGCGTACCTCACGCGTTCGTGACGCCGCTGCTGCCGTACGACCCCGAGACGTTTCCAGACAAGTGTTTACTTGCTTCATGCTAATATAGTTGTGGTACAAACCTAAATCATATAGTTTATAAATTTGCCGATTACCGATATATTGTGTGACCTAAGTGTTCGATGCTAGTCTCCAATGAATATAATTGTTTAATTTGACGGAAGTAAATGTTTTCTATTGGCCCTCATAATGATAAATATCGTGTATAAATCTCACTAGAAAATACGATTGTTAGAGACTAAAATTGATACCCCCAAATATGCCGATAAAACTAGAATTTTTCCCGTATCTGAAAATGAATAAAATCACCGTAAATTATATACATACTGGAATGATACGTTCGAGGGCTTAAATAGAAGACGACTCGACGAACTTTAACTCTAGGTAAAATTCTAATGATTTCTGTTCTGTAACTGTGATGATATTTAGATCGGAGTGTGACTCTGGACTGCAGTCCAGAGCGATTCTGTTTATCTTGTACTGTACAAAATGTGTGTCACTGTGTTTCCACAAGTCGTATGTTACGGAACTCTGCAGTAAATTAAAGATAATTCTGTTAGCTAAAGAATACTAGTGGTTCCATTCCATTTCATTGCCGTTTGCTATTTTAAACTGTAAATAAAAGGGCAGAACGTATACGGGCTAGAACAGATTCAGAAGTGATATACTGATATTAAACTGTGTCTAACTTTCGACGTACAGACGCGATTGGGAATCCGTATGTTGCGTTGAATACTCTTTTGAAAACCCTAGATTTCATTCAACTCTAGCATCGCTAAATTCTGATCCCAACTAGGTGCAATTCGTGTCGCGAAACGGACGTTCAGTTCTGAAACTGAATTTCCAGCCGCGAGCACTTAAAATGAAACAGCTATATCTTGAAAACCGGAATCCCGATTGGACTTAAACAAACTTTGATGAATTGCTGACTGAGTGTTCTATTTATCTTACTTGCACCATTTTGTTGAATTGTTAACATATGAATTTATGCAAATTTTTGTAAGATAATGACATGCTTATTGATTCATAGTGCTCATAGCTTAATGATGGCATGCATACATATATCTTACCCCCATTTGCCATATACTTAGTGTTAGTGCGTGTTATAGTCAGTGGACATTGCATTATCGTGCGTGGTTGATGTTGGTTTAGGAGTGACGAGTACACCAATGGAAAGTGAATATTCGTGACAGTGAGTGATACAGTGAACAGTGATAAAACCGTGACATTGGTATACTTGTACACGACTGAATCAAGATCACAAATAGTGTAAACCTGGAATAAAGGGGAAATCGAAATGGAAAGAGAATCGTATTTAGCGGGATCGTGTTTTAGAGGATGATCATTCGAGCAGTGATATATATATATATATTAGGTAGGAGTCTAGCGATCCGGCTGACAGGGTTATGTCCGAGCATGTGGGCCGTTGTCTCGGGTATGTACGAGACTCCTGTTAAACATGATCCTCCTTCCACTATGCGATTTCAAACATGACCTAGAGACCGATAGGGGCACAGAACATATTCTGCATCATATAGTGACATAGTGATTACTTGCATTGTTTTACACTAGTATTACCTCATATACCTGTTTCATCTTATTATAATAATATTGTTATTGTGTCGCTCTGACGACCTGAGTATGCATGCTCAGATTCCGCGGAAGAACCAGTACAGGAGACGGATCTATCCTTCGAGTTCACGGAGATATAGCTTGGTGTACCTTCTTCATTTACTGCTTTCCATAAAAGTGATTGTGAGATTGAACTTGGTTAGTAATTGTTCGTGTTATCTGTAATTTATGAACAATGGAATTTTAATGTAATAAATTAGTGATGTGATTCCTTTACTACTGTGCTTTATTTACTGATTACCATGTAATGGTAGAAGCCGAAGTGTGACTACGGCGGGATGATTCCTTGACCGTAGGAGCATGGCTGGCCTAGTCATCCCTCGTTTTCCGTATTTTGGGAAGCGGGGCGTGACATAGTTTAGTTGGTATCAGAGCCTGTGTTTAGTATCAAGGGATAACATTAACTATACTGTATTACGTTATTCTTGTTTCACTACTCTTAATTTTCATCCTTGGATCTGATCCTATCCTTTTGAATCTTCCAGTGATATGACGTCCCCGAACGACCCCTCCTCGGACTCCAGCTCTCAGGACCGCACGGAAAGAATACTTAGTGCACTGACCACTCTTGTGGAAGCTCAGGAGAGGAAGACAGATTTACTCACTGAGGGACTCAGGGCGATTACCGCCGCAGGAGGACCCTCCGCACTCATTACCGCCCTCGAGGGCGCTACTCCACCAGCTTATCAAGCTAGGGCTGGTACCGTATCAGACTTCCGACAGTTACATCCAGCGGCGTTCATAGGGCTAGCTGAACCCCTTGAGGCTGAACAATGGCTGGTGAACATGGAGAACTTATTGACAGCCGCCAGGGTTCCAGAGGAAGATAGGGTGGATGTGATAAAGATACAATTGGAAGACGAAGCCCGTACATGGTGGTCGGTGGAAGAAAGCAGACTTGACGAGCCGATTGAATGGAGCAAGTTTAAGGAGTGCTTCCTAGATCATTATTTTCCTTCCACAGCCAAGCCAGAAATGAGGAAAGGTTTATTCTTTTGAAGCAGAATAGACGCCCAGTAGACGTATATGCGGCAGAGTTCAACCGTCTTAGCCGCTTTGCTCCATACATGGTTAAATCAGAGGCCACCAGGACCAGACATTTCCTTCAGGGGTTAGATTTCGAGTTGCAGCAGTTGATTGCATCGTTGGATTTGCAGACTTTCGCACAGGTACTCAACGCGGCGAGAGTTCAGGAGCAATTGATTAACAAGTTCAGAAGACCCCCAGTCGTTCCAGCACGTACCCACGCGCCTTCTCGAGGAGCCATACCGGTTCACAGAGCAGGAACGATACAAATGAAGCGCCCGTTCGTACCACAGCATCGACCCCAGAGACAGGGCGTAGTTTGCGGCTATTGCGGTAGAGGTGGACATACCCAGAAAGACTGCCGCCATGCCAAGGGACAGTGCTTGATTTGCGGGTCCAGTCAGCACAAGATTAACAGTTGCCCTGAGCGAGCAGAGATACAGGGAGGTTCTGGGCCGCCACAGCAGAGGCCGCAGGAGCAGAGGCAACCCTTTACAGGTCGCAGTCAGGGATGGGCTTTCACCTTGACCGCCGAGCAGGCAGAGGCGTCAGGAGACGTGGTTACAGGTACTCTACTCGTACATTCCTTGCCAGCTAGAGTACTATTTGATTCAGGAGCATCGCATTGTTTCTTTTCTGAGCATTTCACTAATACACACTCAATACCACATGAACCACTAACCAAGGGATGGGAAATTCATACGGGTAATGGCATTATAATATCTAGTCGAGAATGTAGATTATGCTCGGTTGTAGTGTGTGGCAGGGAATTCTATGCGAATTTTCTTCTGATCGGGACAGGCAGTTACGACGCAATTCTCGGAATGGATTGGATGAACACTTTCCATGCAGTTATCGATTGTCGTTCAAGGAAGGTGATCTTCCGCATTCCCAATCACCCAGAGTTTACTTTCGAGGGCGGAAGTGAATCTTTGGAGCCAGCTAAATACAGAGCAAAGCCTAAGGAGCTGACAGCTATGGAGATTGATAAGAGCCCCGTCCCAGAAATTGTTCGGGACTTTCTGGACGTATTTCCTGAAGATCTTCCAGGTCTACCACCTCCTCGAATCTTGGAGTTCTCAATCGATTTGACTCCAGGTACAGCCCCAGTATCCAGAGCCCCTTACAGAATGGCACCAGTTGAGTTGGCAGAATTGAAGAAGCAGGTTGAAGAACTATTGGAGAAGGGATTTATTCGGCCAAGCGCTTCACCGTGGGGTGCACCAGTTCTGTTAGTAAAGAAGAAGGATGGATCGCTGCGAATGTGTATAGATTATCGAGAGCTGAAAAAGGTCACAATAAAGAACAAGTACCCAATACCGCGCATTGACGACCTATTCGATCAGCTAAGTGGAGCCAAGGTATTCTCGAAGTTGGACCTCCGTTCTGGATATCATCAAATCAGTAGTAGCAGCCGAAGATGTATGCAAGACGGCTTTCAGGACCCGGTACGGACATTACGAGTTTCTTGTGATACCGTTCGGTGTTACCATGCCCCAGCAATATTCATGGACTTGATGAACAGGGTGTTCGCAAAGTACTTGGACACGTTTGTCGTTGTGTTTATCGACGACATACTTGTCTACTCGAAGACCCGGGAAGAGCACGCTGAACATTGTGCACGGTCCTATAAATTCTTCGGAAGAGAAGTTGTATGCGAAGCTAAGCAAGTGTGAATTCTGGCTTGACAAGGTTCAGTTTTTGGGACATATCGTTTCGGGCGAAGGCATCTCGGTGGACCCGGCAAAGATAGAATCTATCAGAGATTGGCCAACGCCGAAGTCAGTGGCTGAGATTAGGAGTTTTCTGGGATTGGCAGGTTATTATCGGAGATTTTTCTAAGATTTCTCAAAAATCGTTGAACCATTGACGAGGCTGACATGGAAGGACGTACCGTTTACGTGGACAGAGGAATGCACTCAGGCATTCGACACACTAAAGAAGAAGTTAACCATGGCGCCTATTCTTACAGTACCAGATAATTCCGGTGGTTTGGTGATACACAGTGATGCCTCAGGGAAGGGTTTAGGCTGTGTTCTAATGCAGCACGGTCGAGTGGTTGCTTACGCCTCTCGAAAACTAAGAAACATGAGAAGAACTACCCTACGCATGACTTGGAGTTAGCTGCGGTAGTCTTTGCGTTGAAGATTTGGAGGCACTATTTATTGGGTGAGAAAGTGGAGGTGTACACAGATCATAAAAGTTTGAAGTATATTTTCACTCAGGAAGAACTGAACATGAGGCAGCGCCGATGGCTAGAGTTGATGGCAGATTATGACTTGGACCTTCAGTATCACCCGGGGAAGGTAAACGTTGTACCAGATGCGCTCAGTCGCAAGCCAGCGGTCATGATGTTGACCGATCAGAGGAGCATTATTGAGGACTTCTGGAGACTTGAACTTGAAGTCATTACGCCGAACGCACTCAGTCAACTTTGGCAACTACAGGTGCAATCTTCTTTGGTGGATCGCATCAAAGCTGCACAAGCGGATGATCCCCGATTGCAAAAGTTCAGAGAGCAAGTGGAAGCTGGACTGAGAACGGATTTGATTATACATGATGATGGCTATCTGAGATTCGGTAGCAGACTCTGCGTACCTAAGGGAGATGTTCGAGAAGAAGTTTTGGCTGAAGCACACAGTTCAGCTTATTCTGTGCATCCAGGAGGTACAAAAATGTATCAGGACCTAAAGCAGCACTTTTGGTGGAACGGAATGAAGCGGGAAATTGCGAGGTTCGTATCCAGGTGCTTGGTATGTCAGCAGGCGAAGGCGGAACATCAGAGGACAGCAGGATTGTTACAACCACTGCCGATACCTGAATGGAAGTGGGAGCACATTACCATGGATTTTGTGACGGACTTACCACGGAGCCCTAGGGGCAATAACGCCATTTGGGTTATCGTCGATCGCCTCACAAAATCTGCACACTTCCTACCTTTCCGAGTGGGACAGTCGACAGAATCACTGGCAGAAAGATATATGCAGGAGATTGTACGACTTCACGGTGTTCCAGTCAGCATCGTGTCAGACCGGGACACCAGATTTTTATCACACTTTTGGAAGAGCCTACAGGAGAGTTTGGGAACCCGCCTTAAATTCAGCAGGGCATATCACCCGCAGACGGATGGACAATCCGAGCGTATGATTCAGATGCTCGAAGATATGTTGAGAGCCTGTATGTTGGACTTTCAGGGTTCCTGGGAGGACCATCTGCATCTAGTCGAGTTCTCTTATAACAATAGTTATCAGGCTAGTATTCAGATGGCTCCTTTTGAAGCACTATACGGGCGGAAGTGTCGATCCCCAGTATATTAGGATGATGTGGGAGAACGAAGATTACTGGGCCCCGAACTCATTGTTCAGACAGTCGACAAGGTCCAAATGATCAGACAGCGTATCAAGGCGGCTCAGGATCGATAGAAGAGTTGGGCAGATACCAGCAGGAGGGCACTAGAATTTGAAGTCGGAGATCACGTGTTCTTGAAGATTTTCCCTAGTCGTGGAGTTATCAGGTTCGGAGGTCGAGGAAAGCTTAGTCCCCGTTTTATCGGACCTTTTGAGGTGCTAGAGCGAGTAGGAGAGGTGGCCTATCGACTTGCCTTGCCTCCATCGCTAGCTGGTGTGCACAATACCTTCCACGTGTCACAGTTGCGGCGTTATGTTCGAGATGAGAGCCATGTCCTGGACCATTCGGAGCTAGTTTTGGGTACCGATCTATCGTACGAGGAGCAGCCTACTACCATCCTCGACCGCAGAGAGAAAGTGCTGAAGAATAAGATCATTCCTTTAGTCCGAGTGTCTTGGGGCGGTCGTTCCCCAGGAGAATCCACCTGGGAGTGGGAGGAAGATATCCGTGATCGTTATCCACATCTCTTTGTCTAGTATATTGTCTCCTTGTATCCTTGTTAAATTTCGAGGACGAAATTTTGTTAGGGGGGTTATGATGTAAATCCCCGTTTCCATTTTAATAAAAGTTCCCTATTTTTCTAAAATTCCAGTGATTTCTTTTTTTTTCCCTTCGTATTTTAATTGGTTGTTAAGCTTAATATTTAAACCTTATTTTTTTTCCAACTCTTTTGAAATCATAGTCCAAACCCTAAAAGCCAAATTAAATTAATACCAAAACTAAAACAAGCAAAACATTTTAAATTTAAACCCCAACCTTACTTTAACCTATTATTTAAAACCCTAAGCCCTACTCAGCCCACACACACTTTTACTTAATAAATTCCTTAATAAATTTAAAACCCTAAGCCCTACTCAGCCCACACACACTTTTACTTAATAAATCCCTAATAAATTTAACCCTCAGCCCGTTTCTTTTCCCTCAGCCCACTCTGGATTTTAAATAAATCCTTTAATTATTTTCGGCCCGGCCCTTTCCTTCCAATCCCCTCAGCCCACAAAGTATTTTAAAAAGGAATTATTTTTTTAAATATCCCAAGCCCACTCCCTTCGGCCCATGACCCGCCTCCTCACCAGACCCGACCCGCTTTTCCTATTCACTTTCTCCCTCAACGGCTCTCCCCCATTCCCGCGCGCGATCCCCTTCCTCCGCCGCGCCTCATGCCCACGCCCATGCCCCCGTTCCTGCCGTTACAATCGCGACGCGCAACCCCCCTCGTCTCCATTATCTCCTTCGCACTCGCTCTTCCCCTCATTTTTCCAAATCCCTCACCTCTCTCCCTCTCGAAACCCACACTTCAGTCGACCCCTCCGACGACGACAACCCCCTCAGCGATCCCTCATTCCTCCTCCTTCACTCTCTTCTCTCAAGTAACTCGGCCCAGGAGTCCCTGCACCCTCCATCAACCTGAGCACACCCCCCTGCCGAGCATCCCCTGCACACAAAAACCCAGAACACCCGAGCCGACCACCACCCTGCCCCTCGACGCCGGCGAGCCCCGCTGACCTGAAGCATCCGTCGACCTCTACACACTCAGCATCTCCTCCTCCAAACATCCAGAACCCGAGCCCCCACTTCTCTATCCTTTCAAAATTCCAAAACCCATTTTCCAAACATCTCACTGCGGCCATCGCTGGAGCGATGCCGTCGACCGTCGTCGGCCCCAGTGCACTCGCAGAGGATCATCAAGCACCCCTCAACCTCCAGTGACCGTGCAACGACTCCGGACAACTCCGACGCAAAATCCGCATCTCGATCCAAGCTCGCGCAAATCCGTTTCACGGCGTACCTCACTCGTTCGTGACGCCGCTGCTGTCGTACGACCCCGAGACGTTTCCAGGCAAGTGTTTACTTGCTTCATGCTAATATAGTTGTGGTACAAACCTAAATCATATAGTTTATAAATTTGCCGATTACCGATATATTGTGTGACCTAAGTGTTCGATGCTAGTCTCCAATGAATATAATTGTTTAATTTGACGGAAGTAAATGTTTTCTGTTGGCCCTCATAATGATAAATATCGTGTATAAATCTCACTAGAAAATACGATTGTTAGAGACTAAAATTGATACCCCCAAATATGCCGATAAAACTAGAATTTTTCCCGTATCTGAAAATGAATAAAATCACCGTAAATTATATACATACTGGAATGATGCGTTTGAGGGCTTAAATCGAAGACGATTCGACGAAATTTAACCCTAGGTAAAATTCTAATGATTTCTGTTCTGTAACTGTGATGATATTTAGATCGGAGTGTGACTTTGGACTGCAGTCCAGAGCGATTCTGTTTATCGTGTACTGTACCAAAATGTGTGTCACTGTGTTTCCACAAGTCGTATGTTACGGAACTCTGCAGTAAATTAAAGATAATTCTGTTATCTAAAGAATACTAGTGGTTCCATTCCGTTTCATTGCCGTTTGCTATTTTAAACTGTAAATAAAAGGGCAGAACGTATACGGACCAGAACAGATTCAGAAGTGATATACTGATATTAAACTGTGTATAACTTTCGACGTACAAATGAGATTTGGAATCCGTCTGTTGCGTTGAATACTCTTTCGAAAACCCTAGATTTCATTCAACTGTAGTATCACTAAATTCTGATCCCAACTGGGTGCAATTCGTGTCGTGAAACGGACGTTCAATTCTGAAACTGAATTTCCAGCCGCGAGCACTTAAAATGAAACAGCTATATCTTGAAAACCGGAATCCTGATTGGACTGAAACAAACTTTGATGAATTTCTGACTGAGTGTTCTATTTATCTTACTTTCACCATTTTGTTGAATTGTTAACATATGAATTTATGCAAATTTTTGTAAGATAATGACATGCTTATTGATTCATAGTACGCATAGCTTAATGATGGCATGCATACATATATCCTACCCCCATTTGCCATATACTTAGTGTTAGTGCGTGTTATAGCCAGTGAACATTGCATTATCGTGCGTGGTTGATGTTGGTTTAGGAGTGACGAGTACACCAATGGAAAGTGAATATTCGTGACAGTGAGTGATACAATGAACAGTGATAAAACCGTGACATTGGTATACTTGTACACGACTGAATCAAGATCACAAATAGTGTAAACCTGGGAATAAAGGGGAAATCGAAGTGGAAAGAGAATCGTATTTAGCGGGACCGTGTTTTAGAGGATGATCATTCGAGCAGTGATATATATATATATTAGGTAGGATCTAGCGATCCGGCTGACAGGGTTATGTCCCGAGCATGTGGGCCGTTGTCTCGGGTATGTACGAGACTCCTGTTAAACATGATCCTCTTTCCACTATGCGATTTCAAACATGACCTAGAGACCGATAGGGGCACAGAACATATTCTGCATCATATAGTGACACAGTGATTACTTGCATTGTTTTTACACTAGTATTACCTCATATACCTGTTTCATCTTATTATAATAATATTGTTATTGTGTCGTTCTGACGACCTGAGTATGCATTCTCAGATTCCGCGGAAGGACCAGTACAGGAGACGGATCTATCCTTCGAGTTCACGGAGATATAGCTTGGTGTACCTTCTTCATTTACTGCTTTCCATGAAAGTGATCGTGAGATTGAACTTGGTTAGTAATTGTACTTATTATCTGTAATTTGTGAACAATGGAATTTTAATGTAATAAATTAGTGATGTGATTCCTTTACTACTGTGCTTTATTTACTGATTACCATGTAATGCTAGAAGCCGAAGTGTGACTACGGCGGGATGATTCCTTGACCGTAGGAGCATGGCTGGCCTAGTCATCCCTCGTTTTCCGTATTTTGGGAAGCGGGGCGTGACAATCACTTTGTCTCTTGCATCCATGAGATGGATGGAAGTTAGAGATGAAGCCATTGATGGAAGCTTTGAGCTAGAAGAAGAAGAAGGAGAAGAAGGAGTTTTTTCTCTCTTTTCTTTTTGTGTTATGTTATGATCATGAGAGTGAGAGAGTAGAACAATAATATGAGAGCTAACCCCTCACATGGCAGCCCACTATCTCTCTCCCTCTCATTTCATCCACTCATCAATCAAATAATGTGACATAAGTGCTAAAAAAGAGACCACGAGTCACCTAATATGTCCATGTCACATTAAATGCATGTCATGAAGAATTCTAGCTCATTATTTACAAATGCAAACATTAATCCAAAAGTTTGCCACAGTAAAATGATACGGCAACATCTAAAGTAAACTCATGACGGATCACAAAGATACCCTTCATCTGTATATACATACCTGCATCCGCATTCCGACTGAATGCGAATGCGATGAGACTAAAGTAATCCAACAAATCTAATACTAGGATCCGGTTTAAACCAAAGCCCACTAGTATGATCCGCCCAATCATGATCCATGCAATACCGCACGTATATGATCGAACCCTGCCATATATCATACGGCCTCTACAACGTTTCGCCCGAAACTTGAGAAACTGTCTGTGGGGGACTCTAAAGACTCGTCAATACTTTGGCTGTGGATTTAACCACAAGCACGTTAGAGGTATTAGCCGTACGTAACGAGCTACCAGGTATTGACCAAAAGGAAGGTCGATGAGCGAACTCATCCTGACACCCTACTGAGCCTGTCAGTGACAATGTTCGTACAGTCTGGTCCGTTCATCTGTGAGTATCGCATGGCGGGCCTAGGAGGTTGGTAAAAATCAGACCCCCAAAAGCGGTACAAGTCGTGTCGGAGTGTAGCCCAGAACAACCTGAGATACTACTGGAATACCTACCAGTAAATCTCCTGCTTCGGCCAAGGGCTTTGTGTAATGGCTTTCCTAGACACAGCGCGACCTCACCCCCAATACCGGGAGAGACGAACCCCTGCCGATCCGCTCACTTGCCTCCATGTGGCTCGGGACTGTACCCAACTAAAACCTGTTTGCACGACTCCTTTGCGCCGTGGTAGGGTAGTAATCAAAGCACAGTGGGAACTCACACGAGACAAATGACGATCTCAGGTCGATGAACTAACCTGTACACATGTCACCAGGAAACTGCTATCTGACGCTAGGTATAATACCAACTAGCATGTTCCCGGCGAGTCCTGTCCGGTGTACTCATAACCCAATGAGCACCTGTATACACCTCAGGTGAACCAACTGACACCAATGGCTTGTGAGACCGGCCACTGCCCCTCGCCGGGGTCTCGACTGTATACACTAGTCTACTAATGGAGTATCGATGCCCAGTCTCGAAACTCCCACGACTAGGGACCTTTTAAGGATGTGCTTATAGACCCCAGCTCCCACGTATATGATTGCCTTCATACTGCTGGTCATCAAGCAAGAATTCTAAGGGCTCTATCAGCGTGCAATAGCGACCTGTAAGGTCACCTAAAGCAGTACACGATGATAAAGACAAACCATGGTAGCATACTATTCTTCATCAACGTGTAATAGTGAACCACAATGTCACCTAAAGCATGCACACGATGATAGAGACAAACCAGATAGTATACAATCATCTCGAGTAAGACTGTCCTACCGGTATCGGTCCTCCCTCAATCATTGCAATCACGTGCCTGCGATCCAATAATTGACTCCGAGGGCACTATATCCAACAGCGCGGGTGTAAAACATATACAACATCTACTAGTATATATATCAATATATAATATTCACTCATGGCGTGATAAAATGCAACATCACAGAAATGTAATAAGCAACACAGAACAATACAGATAATCTGGGATCCCCGGGTTTCATAGAGCCACTACTGAAACCCGACGTTCTCGTGGTCGTGTGGATAGCCTGTACAAAGAAATCCTAGACCCCTACGGGCGCGGCAAGTTACCCACCCAAACCTGAAGCAAGGCAGCCCCCTTCAACAACGTGAATGGACCACCCAGCACTTCACGGAATTCGGTAACTTGAGCACCCCTCCTTGGGTCAACCTGTACCCCCTACGAGTGCGGCGAATAGCCTGCCAAGTCTAGAGTGAAGCCCCCTCCGTCTCAAAGCCATGAGATGCGGGCCCGTTGCCTTCTAGAACCCAGCAACCCGTGCACCCCTCCACGGGGTAATCCTAGTACAGAAAGTAAAATATACAACGAGTACATCGACCTCAGCCCGATCGTGCCCCAAAAGAATAATATACAAACAGGCAGTGACGACAGTCCACATGTCGGACGCTCGCCCCGCAATATCAAATGTACATATACAACCCAACTTTACTACCATTGCATCCAGGCTATCCACCATGACAAATCCGCAACATCACAGTACAACACAGAACATCAACGTGAATGTCACGTTCGCAAATCCGTCTAAAAGAACTATAGCAATTAGATAAGATTTACCGATCAAATGACATTCACGGTCGCAGATATAATGTAAATACTGTGAACTAACGTGTTTAAATTTTCGATCGACAAAATTTCCCCGAAGTGGGCCCCAAGTATAATACCCAGTACTCAAAATAATCTGGGCCAAAAATAAAATTACCAGAAACCCCATTTCCAAGTCAGAGACCACCTGAAGAAATTTGGTAAAGTGAAGCTACAGTACGGCGGCGGAACCGCGGCCAAAACGTGGGTACGGCCGCGGATCCGCCGCGCTATAGTAAAAACAGTGTGCCAAATTTTTTCAGATTTCTTAGAAAAGCCTGCCTGATTTTCTGACATACCCAAAAAAATTTTTAGAGCACAAACAAAATTCAAAAGAAACTTGATGACTTGGAATCGCGGTTTCGGAATTTTCGTCCGATCGAAGTTCTAAACACGTTAGAGCAAGCTAGTAAAGGTTAATGGCGTGGCTCTGATACCATGTAAGTCTACAGTAGCGCCCCGGCCGTCTGTCCGAGGCCAAAATGCGGAAACGAATTTTTTTTCTAAACTAGAAACCGGCGCTATCGTATACTTTAAATCCGGATCGGACCATTAACCTATAACTAGCTAACTAGAGAATGGATAGAAAGGCTATACCGATCGATCCGTGTCCTTCGGTCTTTGGCCACCATCCCAAGCTCCTCGCGGCATCTCCGATCTCGATCTCCTCATTGAAAAGAGCACCACATCTTCGAGTCTTTTTACGGGCTCTCGCTTCATCCGAAGTAACTCGGGCATGAAGTTCGCTAGCCGACGTGTCTAAGGCGAAGTAGAGAATGTTTGTGACAACTTTGTCTCTTGCATCCATTGCATAGATGGAGGTTTGAAGATGAAGCCATCAATGGAGGTTGTGAGCTAGAGAAATAAGAAGAAGAGGAACCTTTTTTTTGTGTTTCTTATGATAAAATGAGAGAGAGCAAGCATGAAAAATACAAGAGCTAATCCCATATCATGGCAGCCCCTCTCTCTCCCTCCTTATCATATCAAAGCTCAAATCCATCACAAAATGTGACACATGTACAAAGAAAGAGACCATGAGTCATCACTTGTGCATGTGTCACCATTAATGCTCTAAATAATGATTTCTAGCTCACAATTTTCATTTGTAAACATTAACCCAAATGTTTACAACAATAAAAAGATACGGCAACATCTAAAGTAAACTCGTGACGGATCACAATGATACCCCTCACCTGTATATACATACCTGTATCCGCATTCCGACTGAATGCGAATACGATGAGACAAAAGTAATCCAACAAATCTAATACTAGGATCCGGCTTAAGCCAAAGCCCACTAGTATGATCCGTCCGATCATGATCCGTGCACTACCGCACGTATATGATTGAACCCTGCCATATATCATACGGCCTCTACAACGTTTCGCCCGAAACTTGAAAACTGTTTGTGGGGGACTCTAAAGACTCGTCAATACTTTGGCTGTGGATTTAACCACTGGCATGTCAGAGGTACTAGCTCTACGTAACGGGCTACCGGATATTGACCAAAAGGGAGGTCGATGAGCGAACTCATCCTGACACCCTACTGAGCCTGTCAGTGACAATATCCGTACAGTCCGGTCCGTTCGTCTATGAGCATCGCATGGCGGGCCTAGGGGGTTGGTAAAAGTCAGACCCCTAAAAGCGGTACAAGTCGTGTCGGAGTGTAGCCCAGAACACCCTGAGATATTACTGGAATACCTACCAGTAAATCTCCTGCCTCGGCCGAGGGCTTCGTGTAATGGCTCTCCTAGACACAGCGTGATCTCACCCCCAATACCGGGAGAGACGAATTCCCTGCCGATCCGCTCACTTGCCTCCATGTGGCTCGGGACTGTACCCAACTAAAACCTGTTTGCACGACTCCTTTGAGCCGTGGTAGGGTAGTAAGCAAAGCAAAGTGGGAACTCACACGAGACAAATGCCGACCTCAGGTCGATGAACTAACCTGTACACATGTCACCAGGGAACTGCTATCTGACGCTAGGTATATTGCCAACTAGCAGATTCCCGGCGAATCCTGTCTGGTGTACTCATAACCCAATGAGCACCTGCGTACATCTTAGGTGAACCAACTGACACCAGTGGTTTGTGAGACCGGCCACCGCCCCTTGTCGGGGTCTCGACTGTATACACCAGTCTACTCCGGAGTATCGATGCCCTGTCTCGAAACTCCCACGACTAGGGAGCACTTTTAAGGATGTGCTTATGAACTACCCAACTCTCACGTATATGATCGCCATCATACTGTTGGCATTCAAGCAAGAATCCTAAGGGCTCTATCAACGTGTAATAGCGACCTGTAAGGTCACCTAAAGCAGTACACGATGATAAAGATAAACCAGATAGCATACTATCATCTCGAGTAAGACTGTCCTACCGGCATAGGTCTTTCCTCAATCATTGCAATCACGTGCCTGTGATCCAATAATTAACTCTGAGGGCACTATATCCAACAATGACCTAGTCTACAATGCCTCAAGAAGGATTCGTTTATTTCTAAACTCTTTCTCTTGTGTGTGTTCTGTACGTTAAGAACTGTGGTTTGATTTAGAACGTCTATGCTTTTAGATAACGTGCTTGAACCGATCAACTCTTGATATAGGAAATGTTCAAAACATTATCCAACAATACAAAATTATATCCTTCTTTACTAATAAAGAGACTGATATGATGTTGTATATCAGGTTCGGTATCTAATAACATTCGTTCAGAATTAATGTATTCTGATAATACAGGGTGATAACTGCCAACAGACTTGGCTGCAACACTTGCATTATTTCCAACTCTTGAAACTTATCACCCGTTCTCAATTCTCCACCTATCTGTAGCCCATGTAACAAATTACATTTGCGGGATCCTGATCCGGTATCTCATACCCAGGACGTAAAGGATACTGAGAAACAGTTCTCGGTAATGAACATACCCGAAGATGATGCATCAATATGCACTTTCTTCGTTTGGGCGGCACGAGAATTGTAGTAATCCCCTATTTCCTGCTCTGTCTTATAACAATTATAAGTTGGAGCGGGACTAATGTTCCCTAGCGCAGTATAACAAGCGGGTTTGGTCAATACATCCGTATTATTATCTTGATTAAGGCGTGACATGGTCGCTACCTGGAGAGAGATAGAAGAAAACACTCAGCGTATGCTCTTGCAAGATTAGATTGGTTATTAATATATCTAATCAGGATGTCTCCCACTGTTTTAGTCAAATCTTCCTTCAAACCCTAAAAGGAAAGACTCGCCGGGATTAATTACACTCTACAAGTTCGCCAATCTTTCAGCTAGGCCAGTGCCTGTACTTTGAGGGAGGTTCCCCATGCTTTCGCACGGACCTAATTAAAGTAAACCTCGTTTTCCCAGAGGCATAACCCCGTTGACACCTTTCTAGACACCTACTTGATCAGCTAATTGTAATGTGTAAAACTCTTCCAGGAGTAACTCTTACTCGCAGCGGGTATCGGGATCCAACTATCTCATAGAAGGTATGCAATCTCATTGCAAATTTCAACTCTTGAAATACCCAATAATATTTTGCCCCTGGCGTGCTATGACCTTGACACATGCCAAACAACCCATAGTCCGCTAGTCAAGTTCAACCTGTGCATTTCCTGATTGAATTAAACCCACCCGTACGACCCTTGACGCATGCCAAACAACGCCGTACAAATACCCTAATCCAATCGCATCGTATGCTAGCAGATAAGCACTAGTTAGCTACTGTACACTACGCCTTGACGCATACCAAACTACCGCAGCACGAATACTAAGTAGTACTTATCTGAAATGACGGAGGGCTACGCAGGTTTTTAAGAAAACCATGAGCGTAATGAACTTGATATCGTTGTAGAATCGAGTGATTTCAAATGGAATGTTTTTGAGGCCTTTTCTAGTTTTGCTAAAGAGGTCACTCCCGGTGAAGGGATCTTGGCTCTTTCCTCATCGAATAAGGTGCAGGATATTTCACAAACATCACTATGCAAAGCAAAAACTATAAAAACAATCAAAAGACAAACCGAGTTTGTAGCATCTGCTAGTTTCGCTAAAGAGGTCACTCCCGGTGAAGGGATCTCGGCTCTTTCCTTATCGAATAAGGTGCTGGATGTTCTATAAGGAACACCGCTATGGAAAGCAAGAACTAGAGCTACCAGTTTTTGAGACAAGTTTCTACAACATCTTTAGGTTTCTTTTAGTTTCATTAATCTCATTAATGAAGTCCCATTTTATTATGCTTCACAAGCATCACATTTGAAACGAAATCAGCAATATAACATATATCACATATATATAATATAAACATTCGTCTCAGGCAGTAATATGATCTCATCACAGAACATTGCAGCAGAAGAAGATATATGAAATATTGGATATACTAGGAGGTCCATGTTTTAATACGAGCCTGTATAAAACACAGATTCCACGGTCGCGATGAATAGCCAAACCCACATCCCTAGACCCCTACGAGAGCGGCAAGCAACACTGCCAATTCTAGGGTTAGGAGACCCGGTCCCGACTCCTCGAGATGGTCTCCCACTGGACCCTAGAACCCGGTTACTTGTGCTCCCCGCCTTGGGCCTATCCTAATGCGGAAAAGTAAATAATATACAATGGTGATATCATCCTCAACCCGGAAGTGCCCCAATAAAAGAATATTACATACAATGAATTTTACATGAATGAAAATAAAATCCCTCATCTCACATAAAACGCCCGGCTATTCAAAACACGACGATCCAATATAACATATCGTAGCAACACATAACATCACATGTCATCAACGTAAGTAAATATGCGTATCCCAATTGTCGTTGATGTATAGCAACGAAACCGGCGATACACCACATATTACACTTACGGTCGCAGAAAAGAAAGTGTAAAACTACAACAGTTGGAATCCGCAACCTTCTTAGACATCTTATGCCTAACCAAATGAATTCCTTAGACATCGCATGCCTAACAATTATAAACCCCGCATTTTAGTCTCAATCTCGAAAACACTTTTCAATATCTAGTCGGGCAATTCAACAAGATTCCCGACATCCTGATCGAATGCTCGTCGCAAACTTTAGTAGACGGCCGCACCCCTGGATGCCGTCGACGAAGTGCACTAAGGCGAAACACCGCTGCCGCGAGCACCCGAACGGATGCTTTTGGCGACGGGGTTCTCCTACAGTTACTTGGTCGGGGCTATGGGGCGTGGCTATCTATTAAGTTTACCCGGCGAGTATCCGCGTACGCTACGTGATTGCGACGGACTTTTGATCACATCAAAATCCCGTGGCAACCGATCAAATGAGACTAAACTGCTAGATTTATAACAATCAAATTAGTTATCTCATAACTACTTGTGGATTCTAAATATTGTATCACATTCCAGATAAATAGACAATGTTAATCTTTCCGATCGAATAAACAAACACCCAAGATTTCCCAAATAGCTCAACACTTGAGCGGAGTTCAAAAAGTATCCATCACATGCCACAGTACCAATGGTCCAGCCGTAGAAGGGTCAAACCAACGCTTCACATGTGGCAATGCCGTACCGCCCCAAACCCTAAGGTTTAGAGGCGGTTCAGACGGTCACATAATTGAGTTAAGGTTTGTGTTCTTCTAGAGGGTCCACCGCGTTACTTGCACGACTATGAATGTTCTTTAATTAAGGAAAAAATACAACACTTGGAAATTTTCCGGCAGGGGAAAAAGTGAGTTATTGATATCCGTTCGAACTTTTTAACACGTTCTAAATTACCCGGAAAAACTTAAACGAAATTAAACTTTCCGATCGAATCAACGAATACAAAAGATCTCCAAAAAACTCAACACTTGAGTAATCTTAAAAATTCCCAGAAGCATGTAGAAATGCCTACGGATGTTACTGTGAAAAATCTAACCCTATTACCTAAGTTCGGCCGTGGAACCGCCGCGCAAGGCATGGTATTGCCGCGGTTCCGCGGCGACTTGAGGGGATTAGTGGTTCGTTTTTCACAGTAATCCTTAGAATTCCCTGCTTAATTTTCTGAGTATTTTTAATACAGAAAAAATCAACATTTTAAAAAATTTCCAGAGAGGGGGTGTATTGCGATGTTTTGGGGTTCGATCGGACTTTAAATTTCGTCTAGACTTCGCCTAAAACTTTAGCTTGGCTCTGATACCACTGTAGGGTTACTAGGCACTAAAACAAGGTTCTACAAGGCATCAACCATACCAAAATCAAAATTTTCATGTGCCGAACAACCCTAACCAATATCTTAGACTAGAGATTAGGCGAAACAAAGCATGTAAACAACTTTACATCTAAGGGTTAGAGATTACAACCTTTGTAGTCCGTTCCTTCACTTCTAAAGCTCCGTGTTGAGGTCCCTTCGCTGCGATCATCATGTACCCGGACTCTAGAGAGGCTCCATGAAGAGAAACATGCAATCTTGCTTCCGATCTTCAATAACAAAGATGATCTACCTTGAAGAAACTCAAACCCAAGCTCTTACTTTGCTAATCAAGTATTAGCAAAGCAAACACCCTAATCTAAGTGGCAAGAATAGACGAGGATGATGAAGTAGGAATTTAGCTCTCATTTGTTTTCAATAACTCACTCATTTTCATCATACATCAAAAGCTAGTAAGCTTTTCAAGGAGGAAGAAGAAGATCAAGTCTTTTGTGATGAATAATGAATTGTTATTCTAATTACAAATGCAACCCATGGTTAATAATGAAAGGGCTAACCATTGTAGAGATTTAACTAGGGTAAAGGGTTTCGGTTGGGTTAGGAAATATCTCCAAAAATATCAACACATAATATCTTAGCTTAAAACAAAACAAAAGCTTCTAGAACCTTCATGAAAGAGCTAACCCAAATCAAACCCTAACTATGTTTAATCTCCACTAATCATGTTGCATTTGTAATCATAACTTGTTACAATATTATATATCACATATACAATATTTATTATAACAAAATAAAATAACACGATTAACATAAATCACATATATATCAATGTATTACCCGAGTGAGAAAATGAATCTTTAAGTGAGCTTATATTAGTTAATGTAATTTAATATATCAAATATATAATTATACATTAAATTATCGAATCAACACTTGATCCGATAATCCGGCTATTTCACAAATAACCGACTAATATAATCTGTATCAGTTTATCGAATCAACACTTGATCCGATGACCCGGCTATATCACATATACCCGGCCGATATCTCATTGTCACGACCCGAAAGTACGGAACGCGACTGGCACTTAGATTACGAGACGTCTAAAGGCGTACCGTAACCTAAGTCAGCCAAAGCCCAGAAGAATCTAAACCAAAATCAAAAGAGAGTGAAGGAAAACCTTTAATGAAAACGATTTTCAAATCAATTAAGTTGCAAAGAATCCCTTTTTAAAAACATCATAAATTTCTGAAAATTTCGGCAGAGTCTCCCCTGTATTTTCCATCCCCCAAAATGGGTACAACAAGATAATAAACCTGTAATCATAAAATGGCATCCCCAAGCGGGAGCTAGCTCTTCGCCCAAGGCGGATCACAACCACATGCAATATAATAACCATATCAAGAAAAGAGCATAAAAGAAACGCAAAATATCAGAACACACATCGCTGGCTCAAGTGAGCTCGACCCAAAAGAAACCACAAAATACAACCTCTCAGTCTCACCACTAGGTCACATATACAATATAAAGTGCTAGATGGAGAATACTAGATACAATGATAAAGCAAAAGAAATAAAGTGTGCTCGCAACCCACCTACGGGTGATGTCGCGAGTCTGCGTAAAAGGAGCTGATGATAAGATAGCCGCTGCAACAAGACTGATGAGTCCGACCTACAAGACACTGTGGCACAACGGGGGTGAGTTGCCAGCTCGTGAGTAAATATAACATCTAATAAGGCAATCATAAGAATGCACGCAATGCACCACAACATGCATGTCCATATGTGATATAATATCTCTAGTATGCATGCACATGTATGCAATGTCATTTCTAACTCTTTAAGTGTTTTAAATGCTAAGGGTACTGCGTCCTTAACTTTAGAAAATGAATATCTGTATAATAGCTAAGTACCATCAAGAAATCATCTAAAAACCCGTATCAAGCATCGACACCAAATAGGAATCATATCTGTCTCAATATCGGGCTCCGTCAGTCTGGATCGGCCCATATCATAAATCTCACGACAACGGTCGGTATCCTCCGGATATCCGCCGCGCCAGACATCACCGGTAGGTAGTCTTCCCCTGCCAGGCTCATCATATACAACTCGATCTTCTTGCCCCGGGGTACCATACCGGGTCCACCATGTACCCGAGACGGTTCATCCACTCCTCGAATCGGGTCTCGAAATCCAACAGAAAACATGAAAACTCATGGTGGACGACACATACATCACGAGAAAACCGCAACTTTGTGTTGAAAATGATAAATATAAGCTTTTGTTAAATTCTTGCGGTTTTCCCCAAAAATCCAGAAATCGCAGCAAAACTGAAATCCTCAAGAAAATCATAATGTCCACATGTTATATATATGATAAATGTCTATGATATCAATGTGTATGATGTGAATTTTGGCTAGAGTTCTATGTAAATATGATGATGATGCGAGATATGTGCATGCGATGCAGTTTCATATATCAAGTATGAATGCAGGTGACGATATTAAGATAAACAGGTTCTATCGTGCACGTGGCATGGCAATTACCAAAGGCGTGTGTGTCACATGAATGGTGCGTGTGCAACAGATGCCAATGGTAATGGTGTTCGTGTCCTACGAAGTGATATCGCATAAGTATAGATGAATGTCCATGCAATCTAATATACTGTTCGCTATAAGGGTATGCAGTGTACATGAATGGATAAGCTAGCTAACAATATGAATCTTGCACAAAGTAGGGTAATCCTAACTAGGGTGGCGCCTCACGCCATTCAGACGATTCCCCCATAGATGAATACATCTACTCACCTGAAATCCCCGCTAATCCGATCCGACCACCGCCTTGCCTTTACGTGCCGTGTCCGAAGTTTCCCCGACTGATCCTATATTTGCACAATATCAAGCATAAGATTACAAAACCTAAAACGATGCAAGTCACAAAATACAATTATCGACGCTCTCGAATTTAACATAACATACACTCGGTGCGCGGGAAAACGCACGAAAATCGCTAATCGTTAACTAGAATCGTCATTTCGGGAAAATCGACAAAACTACAACCCGACTAGACGAAACCCCGCGTTCGCGCACTCTAATAGTTCTATACGAAGCTAATTATATTGCTAACCTAACGCAAATTGAAAGCATTCTATTTTTTGTAAAAATCTAGCAAGCAAATTCAACGCCGATTCAATGCAAACATCGAAATTTAACGATTTAGCGAGCATATAAATACACCATTAACCACTACAACCAATTAGAAACCCAAAGCCCTAATTTAATCCTAACAACTATGCTTCAAACCCTAGTTTTAAAATCAATCCTTCTCTTGATTTTTCCTAAACAACATTTACCACTTAAACTAATATTTAGAATTTCAATTCTAGCATAATTAAACCACAAGTTAACAAAAAGATTAGAATTTTCACCTCTCAAGCTTGAACCCTAGCTTGATCAAGTCACCAAGAAGCCTCCTTTCATCTAGTTTTTGAACCAATTTGGGTAGAAGAGAGAGTGGTTTAGGGTTTGGGTTTGAATGGAGATGGAAATTTATGAATTTAAATGGATTTTTAGCAAGGAAAAAGAAGCAAAATGAAGTGATGAAGTGGGGAAATCTGCAGGTGAGGGGTCGGCCAGCAGGTGGGGAAGGGAAATGGGGTTTTTTTGGAGAAGTTTCTAGGTCTATAACCATCATAAGTTATCATTTAATGCTTTCATGTCAACCTTTTTACAAAAAAACCCATTTTTACTTCATTTTTCATTAAATTTCCCACCTTTAAACCAAAAGTTTGCAAGACATGATACAATTTTATTAACACCATATTTTAGCTTATAAAGACTCCTAATTAAGAAATTTACCTAATTAAATTTGTATTTATCCCTAATTTAATATATTTAAAAAGGCTTAAAATAATAAAAAAATAATTAATTACGATTTTTTTTTTATTTAACTAGAAAATTATAAATGACATTTTAGTGACAAAATTATAGTAATATCTTATTTAAATTTCGTATAATTAGGTCTACAATGAAAAATATCAATTTTGACTTTTTACGGAAAAAGCCGAAAAATTAGCCGATTACCGAAAACTGCCTAAACGATTTTCGAAGGGTTACAATCTTCCCCCCTTAAAGAAATTCGGTCCCCGAATTTAAAATTCAACTACGCGTACCTTCAAAAAGATGGGGATATCTCTTCCTCATCTCGATCTCGGTCTCCCAGGTGACCTCCTCGCTGTTCGGGCCACGCCAAAGGACCTTGACGGACGGTATGACCTTCGACCTCAATTTCTTCACCTGCCGATCCAAAATGACAACCGGCTGCTCGGTGAAAGAAAGATCACGCTCTAGCTGGATCGTTTGGTGCTGAATCACCTGGGAAGGATCATGAAGGTACTTGCGGAGCATCGAGACATGGAATACGGGGTGAACATCGGGGAAGCTGGGCGGAAGAGCTAACCGATAAGCGACTGGACCAACACGCTCTAGGATCTCGAAAGGACCAACATATCTAGGACTCAGCTTCCCTTTCCGCCCAAATCTCATCACACCCTTCATCGGAGAGACCTCAGGAAAACATGATCGCCAACAGCGAACTCGAGTCGGCGACGACGCTTGTCAGCATATGACTTCTGCCTGCTCTGTGCCGCTCTCATCCTGTCCCGAATCAGCTGTATCTTCTCGGTCGTCTCCTGTACAATCTGTGGCCCCAAAATACTGCTCTCCCTGAGCTCTGTCCAACATACAGGCGATCGACATCTCCTCCCATATAAAGCCTCAAAAGGTGCCATCTGAATCGTCTCCTGGAAGCTATTATTGTAGGAAAACTCGATCAAAGGCAAATGACGATCCCAGCTACCACCGAAATATAAAATACAAGCTCTGAGCATGTCCTCAAGAGTCTGAATAGTACGCTCCGACTGACCGTCAGTCTGCGGATGAAAGGCTGTGCTAAAACTCAATCGGGTGCCCAAAACTTCCTGGAGTTTCTGCCACAATCGGCTGGTAAACTGGGTGCCACGGTCGGACACGATGCAAGTCGGAACGCCATGCAGTCGCACTATCTCATCAATATAAACCTGGGCGTACTGAGAAAATCCAAAAGTGGTCTTCACTGGCAGAAAGTGAGCCGCTTTCGTCAGTCGATCCACAATCACCCAAATAGAGTCATACCCTCGACTGGTCCTGGGTAGACCCACAATAAAGTCCATGGAGACCTGCTCCCACTTCCACTCAGGGATGGGCAAAGGCTGTAACTTGCCGGCTGGCCTCTGGTGCTCGGCCTTGACTTGCTGACAAGTCAGGCATCTCGACACAAAGTCTGTAATATCCTTCTTCATCCCGTCCCACCAGTAAACCTCTCTCAAATCACGGTACATCTTGGTGGAACCTGGGTGACACTGTATACTGATCTATGTGCCTCCTCGAGAATATCACGCCTCAGTCCCTCTGAATCTGGCACACACAGTCGAGTCCCAAATCGAAGTATCCTTTGATCATCAATCACGAACTCAGAAACTCTGCCCTGCCGAATCTGCTCAATAATCTCTAATGTACGGGCATCGCCAGACTGTGCCTCGTGGATACGGTCAAGTAACTGTGGGCGTTCTCTGAAATGGGCCAGCTGTCCCTCTGTAGGAGTAAACTCGAACTGCACTCTGCTATCACATAAAACCTGCCAATCCGCTGTCGACTGCATCTGTACTGCGCTCAAACAAGATAAGCTACCTCCAGGCCTTCTACTCAAAGCATCTGCCACCACATTCGCCTTGCCCGGATGGTATAGAATCTCGCAGTCATAATCCTTCACCAGCTCCATCCATCGGCGCTGTCTCAGATTCAGATCTCGCTGCTGGAAGATATACTTCAAACTCTTGTGGTCAGTGAATATATGGCACGACTCACCGTATAGGTAATGTCTCCAGATCTTAAATGCAAATACTACTGCAGCCATCTCTAAATCATGGGTGGGGTAGTTCTGCTCGTGTTTCCTCAGCTGCCGAGAAGCATACGTGATAACTCTGTCGTGCTGCATCAATACACATCCCAGCCCCACTCTAGAAGCATCACAATATACCACGAACCCGCCTGATCCTGAAGGCAATGCTAACACTGGTGCAGTAGTCAGACGAGTCTTCAACTGCTGGAAACTATCCTCACATGCCTGGGTCCAATCAAAAGGAACCCCCTTCCGGGTCAACCCGGTCAAAGGTGCAGCAATGCGGGAGAAATCCTGGACGAAACGTCGATAGTAGCCGGCCAGACCTAGAAAGCTACGAACCTCTGTAACTGATACTGGTCTAGGCCAACGCTGAACTGCCTCGATCTTCCTCGGGTCCACGCAAATACTGTCTCTCGTCACCACATGACCCAAGAAGTCGACACTGTCTAACCAGAATGCGCACTTGGAGAATTTGGCGAACAGCTAATGCTCCCTCAAAGTCTGCAAGGTGATACGTAAGTGCTGCTCATGCTCCTCCCGGCTCCGAGAATAAACCAGGATGTCGTCAATGAACACAATGATGAACTGATCGAGATACGGCCTGAATACGCGGTTCATCAAATCCATAAATGCTGCCGGGGCATTGGTGAGCCCGAACGACATCACCAAGAACTCGTAATGACCATAACGAGTACGGAAGGCGGTCTTCGGAATATCCTCCTTCCGAACCCGCAACTGGTGATAACCTGATCGTAAATCAACCTTCGAGAAGAACCCTGCACCCTGGAGCTGATCAAATAAGTCATCAATGCGGGGTAGGGGATATCTGTTCCGCACAGTAACCCGGTTCAGCTGACGGTAATCAATGCATAAACGCATACTTCCGTCCTTCTTCTTAACAAACAGGACGGGAGCACCCCAAGGTGACACACTCGGTCGGATAAGCCCTTTGTCCAGCAAGTCCTGTAACTGATCCTTTAGCTCTCTCAGCTCTGCCGGGGCCATCCGATAAGGAGGTATAGAAATAGGCCCCGTGCCGGGGATCAAGTCAATACAGAACTCAATCTCGCGCTCTGGTGGCAGACCGGGCAGCTCGTCAGGAAATACATCAGGAAACTCTCTCACAACAGGGACCTGGTCCAACGGAACCTCTGTGGAGCTAGTATCACAAACATAGGCTAAGAATCCCTGACACCCTCTCCTTAAGAGCTGACCAGCGCGAAGAGAAGAAATCAAGCTGGGAAGGGTAGCGCTACGATCTCCCTGAATAACAAGAACCAGCTCACCAGGAAAACTGAATTTGACCGCTTTCTCACGGCAGTCCACGGATGCATAACAGGTGGCTAGCCAGTCCATACCAAGAAGAACGTCAAAGTCTAGCATATCGAGGAGAATCAAATCAACTGAAGAATCTCTCTCCCCGATACGAACGAAACATGATCGGTACACAAAACGGGCAACAAAAGACTCGCCTACCGGGGTAATAACGACAAGCGGCTGATCTAACGGAGAAGACTCTCGGCCCAACCTCAGTGCAAAGTACGTGGATACATAGGAATGTGTGGAGCTTGGATCAAATAATACCCGTGCATCAAAAGAACATACTGGCAGAGTACCTGTCACGACGGCATTGGATGCCTGTGCATCCTGAGGAGTCAATGCGAACACTCGGGCCTGCCCACCACTAATAGCTGGCTGTCCTCTGCCTCTACCTCGGCCTCTGCCTCTGCCTCTGTCGCCTCGTCCTCTCGGAACCGGACCGCCACGCCCACGGCCTCTAGAAGCATCTGGCTGGCGTGAAGCATCATCAGGAGTAGGAAGTAAAGCTCTCTGCGAAGGTGGTGAAGGTGGTAAAGTCACATGCGGGACTGTCGCCGCGCCCGGACGTCCCATGGTACAGTCTCTGACATGGTGATACTGACTCCCGCACCGAAAACATCCTGGAGACGACTGCTGGGTCTGTGAATATGAACCAAATAACTGACCTCGTCTCAATCCTCTGCCTCCGCCATCTCCCGGAAATAATCTATCACGATGTCTGCCCATCTGCCGCTGAGCTGGCGTATCAGTACGGATCCTCTTCGGCCCAGAAACGACCGGAGTCTCAGAAATACGCTCCTCCAAAAGTAAGGCTGCATCCATCGCGGCTGCGTATGTATCAAAGTGCTGGGTGCCGATGGCAAGGAATAGCTGTGTATCAAGCCCTCGTACAAACCTCTTTATTCTCTTCTCTTTTGTGTCGACTAGGTACGGAGCATATCGAGACAACTGGGTAAACTGTATATCATACTCCGACACTGTCATCCCAGGAGTCTTGCGCAAAGACTCAAAACTACGGGCGCGAGCATCTCGGACACTCTCCGGAAGAAAACGGGCAAGAAATGCAGATGTAAACTCATCCCAGGTCATAGAAGGCAGACCTGCAGCTCGGCCTCTCTCTACTGAATCGTACCATGTCTGGGCAAGACCCTCCAGACGAAAACTCGCAAACTCCACCAATCTATCATCAGAACACCTCAACGAACGGCAAATCCGAGCCATCCTATCAAGAAATGCCTGTGGGTCCTCTGTCGCATCTGTACCGGTAAAAGCTGGAGGTCTCAATCTCATGAACTCCTGTAGTGAAACAGGGATAGTCTCCGTAGTAGCAGAAGGAGTGACCATCTGTGCAGCAGGTACGATCGTGGTCTGTGCGGTGGAAGGAACGTCCTCGGATCTCTATGCCCGGCTGGACTCAACTAAAGATCCCATCATCTGCCGCAACTCTTGCATGCCGGCCTCCAATCTGGCAATACGGTCAGGATAAGGCGGATCAGTATGACCCTGAGGGGTAGGCGTATCCTCCCGCTCGATCCTCGCCTCAGACGGGCCCGCCCGAATCTCATCCCTAGCGGCAGCCCGTTGAGCTCTCGTAGTCTTTGGCGGCATCGAAGCTGGAATAAGAAACATGACTGATAAGATCATTGCAATTGAATCAAGGAATGCAAGGAATCAAGAAAGGAAATACAAGCAATTATGTCCTAAGGTCACTTAGGCGGAGTATCGTATCATAAGTATGCCGCGGATCATACCCACGCTACGCCACTCTGCTTAAGTCACCTACTCCATCTACCAAGGTCGTCCTACACTCAGAAAGGTAAAACCTACGCTCTGATACCAACTTTGTCACGACCCGAAAGTATGGAACGCGACTGGCACTTAGATTACGAGACGTCTAAAGGCGTACTGTAACCTAAGTCAGCCAAAGCCCAGAAGAATCTAAACCAAAATCAAAAGAGAGTGAAGGAAAACCTTTAATGAAAACAATTTTCAAATCAATTAAGTTGCAAATAATCCCTTTTTAAAAACATCATAAATTTCTGAAAATTTCGGCAGAGTCTCCCCTGTATTTTCCATCCCTCAAAATGGGTACAACAAGATAATAAACCTGTAATCATAAAATGGCATCCCCAAGCGGGAGCTAGCTCTTCGCCCAAGGCGGATCACAACCACATGCAATATAATAACCATATCAAGAAAAGAGCATAAAAGAAACGCAAAATATCAGAAAACACATCGCTGGCTCAAGTGAGCTCGACCCAAAAGAAACCACAAAATACAACCTCTCAGTCTCACCACTAGGTCACATATACAATATAAAGTGGTAGATGGAGAATACTAGATACAATGATAAAGCAAAAGAAATAAAGTGTGCTCGCAACTACGGGTGATGTCGCGAGTCTGCGTAAAAGGAGCTGATGATAAGATAGCCGCTGCAACAAGACTGATGAGTCCGACCTGCAAGACACTGTGGCACAACGGGGGTGAGTTGCCATCTCGTGAGTAAATATAACATCTAATAAGGCAATCGTAAGAATGCACGCAATGCACCACAACATGCATGTCCATATGTGATATAATATCTCTAGTATGCATGCACATGTATGCAATGTCATTTCTAACTCTTTAAGTGTTTTAAATGCTAAGGGTACTGCGTTCTTAACTTTAGAAAATGAATATCTGTATAATAGCTAAGTACCATCAAGAAATCATCTGAAAACCCGTATCAAGCATCGACACCAAATAGGAATCATATCTGTCTCAATATCGGGCTCCGTCAGTCTGGATCGGCCCATATCATAAATCTCACGACAACGGTCGGTATCCTCCGGATATCCGCCGCGCCAGACATCACCGGTAGGTAGTCTTCCCCTGCCAGGCTCATCGTCTACAACTCGATCTTCTTGCCCCGGGGTACCATACCGGGCCCACCATATACCCGAGACGGTTCATCCACTCCTCGAATCGGGTCTCGAAATCCAACAGAAAACATGAAAACTCATGGTGGACGACACATACATCACGAGAAAACCGCAACTTTGTGTTGAAAATGATAAATATAAGCTTTTGTTAAATTCTTGCGGTTTCCCCAAAAATCCAGAAATCGCAGCAAAACTGAAATCCTCAAGAAAATCATAATGTCCACATGTTATATATATGATAAATGTCTATGATATCAATGTGTATGATGTGAATTTTGGCTAGAGTTCTATGTAAATATGATGATGATGCGAGATATGTGCATGCGATGCAGTTTCATATATCAAGTATGAATGCAGGTGACGATATTAAGATAAACAGGTTCTATCGTGCACGTGGCATGGTAATTACCAAAGGCGTGTGTGTCACATGAATGGTGCGCGTGCAACAGATGCCAATGGTAATGGTGTTCGTGTCCTACGAAGTGATATCGCATAAGTATAGATGAATGTCCATGCAATCTAATATACTGTTCGCTATAAGGGTATGCAGTGTACATGAATGGATAAGCTAGCTAACAATATGAATCTTGCACAAAGTAGGGTAATCCTAACTAGGGTGGCGCCTCGCGCCATTCAGACGATTCCCCCATAGATGAATACATCTACTCACCTGAAATCCCCGCTAATCCGATCCGACCACCGCCTTGCCTTTACGCGTCGTGTCTGAAGTTTCCCCGACTGACCCTATATTTGCACAATATCAAGCATAAGATTACAAAACCTAAAACGATGCAAGTCAAAAAATACAATTATCGACGCTCTCGAATTTAACATAACATACACTCGGTGCGCGGGAAAACGCACGAAAATCGCTAATCGTTAACTAGAATCGTCATTTCGGGAAAATCGACAAAACTACAACCCGACTAGACGAAACCCCGCGTTCGCGCACTCTAATAGTTCTATACGAAGCTAATTATATTTCTAACCTAACGCAAATTGAACGCATTCTATTTTTCGTAAAAATCTAGCAAGCAAATTCAACGCCGATTCAATGCAAACATCGAAATTTAACGATTTAGCGAGCATATAAATACACCATTAACCACTACAACCAATTAGAAACCCAAAGCCCTAATTTAATCCTAACAACTATGCTTCAAACCCTAGTTTTAAAATCAATCCTTCTCTTGATTTTTCCTAAACAACATTTACCACTTAAACTATTATTTAGAATTTCAATTCTAGCATAATTAAACCACAAGTTAAAAAAAAGATTAGAATTTTCACCTCTCAAGCTTGAACCCTAGCTTGATCAAGTCACCAAGAAGCCTCCTTTCATCTAGTTTTTGAACCAATTTGGGTAGAAGAGAGAGTGGTTTAGGGTTTGGGTTTGAATGGAGATGGAAATTTATGAATTTAAATGGATTTTTAGCAAGGAAAAAGAAGCAAAATGAAGTGATGAAGTGGGGAAATCTGCAGGTGAGGGGTCGGCCAGCAGGTGGGGAAGGGAAATGGGGTTTTTTTGGAGAAGTTTCTAGGTCTATAACCATCATAAGTTATCATTTAATGCTTTCATGTCAACCTTTTTACAAAAAAACCCATTTTTACTTCATTTTTCATTAAATTTCCCACCTTTAAACCAAAAGTTTGCAAGACATGATACAATTTTATTAACACCATATTTTAGCTTATAAAGACTCCTAATTAAGAAATTTACCTAATTAAATTTGTATTTATCCCTAATTTAATATATTTAAAAAGGCTTAAAATAATAAAAAAATAATTAATTACGAATTTTTTTTTATTTAACTAGAAAATTATAAATGACATTTTAGTGACAAAATTATAGTAATATCTTATTTAAATTTTGTATAATTAGGTCTACAATGAAAAATATCAATTTTGACTTTTTCCGGAAAAAGCCGAAAAATTAGCCGATTACCGAAAAACTGCCTAAACGATTTTCGAAGGGTTACACTCATATCGCGAGAATCTAATACGGTATCACATACACGTATTATTCTCGGTCCCGCACATATCATATATGTGCTCTACTCCTTGCCTGAGCCAGGAAATCTCTGTGTAGGACTCTAAAGAATCGTCAATACGCCGGCAGTAGGTGATGATCATATCAAACACCCACAAGCTGCAAGCGGTCAGCTAAACATATCAGCCACCCAGGTATTGAGCAATCAGAAGATCAACAAGCAAGCTTGTACATTCTCCTGTGAATCCAACCAGTAACACTCCCGTACAGTCCGGTCTCTTCGTCTGATATGTCGCATATCTCGCCTAGGGGTGGTAAACGTCAGACCCCAGTAGCTTGATAAGTCGTGTCGATATGAGGTCCATAACAGTTCGAGAAACTACTGATAACACTTACCAGTAAATCTCAGCAATCCTGGCCAGGGATTTCCAGTTATAGCCAATCGAACACAGCGCAACATCAACTCCCTATACCGGGAGAGACGAAACCCTTCCTATCGCTCATTGCCTCCATGTGATTTGGGACTGTACCTAAAAGCCACCATTTTGCATACCCTCTTGGACGTGGTATGATGGAAATCAAAGCACAGTGGGAATCACACAAGACTCTATGACGATCTCGGGTTTACAGACTAACCGTACCAGTGTCACCAGATAACTGCCATCTGACGTGAGGTATAATACCATTTGGGAGTTCTCGACGAGCCCGTCCAGTGTACCCAGTCTCCACTGAGCACCCGTATACCTTCTCTGATGTCAAACACCAATGGATATGGGATCATCCATCGCCCATCATATGGGTCATGAAGCGCATACGCTAGTCTACTCTGGAGTATCGATGCCCTGTCTCGGTACTCCCACGACTAGGAACATTTGAAGGATGTACTTGGTGACTACTCTGTCCCCACTAGTATGATCTGCATCATAGTCCTGGTAGTCAAGTACTCATCCTAAGGGCTTTATCAACATGTAATATAGAGACAATCAGAGTACATGTTAAGATAAAGAGTAATCAGATAGCATACTATCATGTCGAGCAAGAAAGTCCTCCCTATATATATCCAAGCATCCACTACAATATACAACGTATGTACAGTAATGGCCTCTAGGGCATACATATAACTAACACCTATAACTTCTCAAAACTTGGACCTTGTATTTCAACGAAATACTTGTCTAAAACTAGAGAAGTCATGAGTAAATGGAATATAGTACGAGTACCAACCCCTTTGTCCTAATGGACACTGGACAACATATAATACTTTGTATAAGTCTCCTGAGTTTAATAACTCAAACCATGTGCGTCGTAGGTTGAAAACTGTACCATAGTTAAGAAGAATTACACCGTTGTTGAATGATCCTTACCTAACTATCAACTGATATAGGTAAATGTCATAGACATAATTTCAAAAAGTTATATCTCACTTTATAAAATAAACGTACAGATATATCAGTTTGAAACTGATGCATAACTTCGGATATTCAAAACCAAATATTTGTCGTCCGGCAAAAACCCAGACGACTTCCTCAAATATCACCAATTACAAAGAATTCCGATATGTTGAGGATATAATCACCCAATTCCCAATATCTTACTCCCTCTCATCATCTGTAACACTATACAGATGTGAGAATCATATCTGGTAAATACATACCCTGGAGTAAGAATCTAATTGGGAAATCAGTTTTCAATTAACAACGCACAGTGAAACTGAAACATGAAAATGTTTCGAAGGGGTATCCTGGTATTCCTAGTAATGCCTCTTCCACTATCCAGATTCATGACTGTAACCGTATATTTCCCTGCCATCTCTCAAATCTCTTTATTTGTCTTTACTCATTACCTTCTGTACACCACCCTTAGGCTAAATGATTTTCTTCCTTTCCTACCATTCGGTACCAGCCTATGGTTTGGAAGAAGACTATTTAACAAGCGTAATAGGTGTACTCTCCTAAATACCAGGAGCCCTCGCAACCTGAGAGAAGGTAAAGATAAAAGAAAACTGAATAATCTTTATTCTATTTCTCCTGAACCAGAATCCATTCTCGAACTGGAACAAGTTCCTTCGAGTTCGTATGTAACTATACGATGGATTATCCAATAAATGTGGATCTTCGTAGTGATACAGGGTGTTCTAGAGAAATTCAAAGGCGAAGTAGGAATGGCGATGATATACCCGGCTTCGTCGTGAATGATAGCAGTCGCAATTTACTTTGCCCTCTTTCTAATCCCTTTATTTGTCTTTACTTATTACCTTCTGTACGCCACACTTAGGCTAATTGGTTTTCTTCCTTCCCTACCTTTCTGTACCTGCCTATGGTTTGGAAGAAGACTATCCAATAAGCGCAATAGGTATACTCTCCTAAATACCAGGAGCTCTCGCAACCTGTGAGAAGGTAAAGGGAAAAGACAATCGAATAATCCTATTCAATTTCTCCAGAACCGGAAACCATTCTCGAATCTGAAACAAGTTTCTTCGAGTTCGTATGTAACTATATGATGGTCATATCCAATAAATGTAGATCTTTGTAGTGATACAGAATGTTCCGGAGAAATGTAAAGGGTAAAAGTAGGAGTAGCAATGATATATGCAACTATGTCAATCCAAAAGCCAGAGTGTTTAAGAAGGTTCGGTTAACTTGGTTCATGAGTTTTAGTCTAGGGTCGGGTTATGGTTGCTGACAGAGAGAGAAAAGAAACACTCAGCGTGCACTCTAACCTAGATCAGAATGGTTAATCATTTTATCTAAGCAGGATGTCTCCCACTATTTCCTCGAATTCTCCTCCAAACCCAAAAGGAGAATTAGTCGGGATCATCTAAAATCACCTGAGGAGTAATCCTACTCATCAGTGGGAATCGGGATCCAACTATCATCGCATGATAACTTAATGGAAGCCACTCAAGTCATCACATTCCAGAAGGTATGCGCATGCCTGGCAAGTTTTTTGTATGTTTGAAACTTCCGATGTTATTTTTACCCCAAGCGTCTTATGACCTTGACGAAGGCCAACAAATCATAAGTCGCAAGTCAAGTTCTACCCGTCATTGTCCAGATTAATCTAAACCCACCCATACTCGCCCTTGACGAAGGCCAACAAGGTTGTACGACTATCCTAGATTAATGCAAATCCACGCAACAGAAAAGTAACACACAGTTACCATACACTATGCCTTGACAAAGGCCAACAAACATAACATGAATACTAGGTGCTACCCGTCTGAAATGACAGAGGGCTCCGGCTGGTTTATGGCGAAAAACCTTTAACGTAATGACCTTGATATCGTTGAAGGAATCCAAGCGGTTTTACAAATATATAGTGGCGACAACTTTTGCTAAAGAGGCCACTCCTGGTGAAGGGATCTCGACTCTTTCCTCATCGAATGAGGTGCATGATATCCCAAACTGAATACCACGATATAAAGAAAAAGAATCGACTATAGTGAAGTTATTACCCTGACACAAACTTTTGCTAAAGAGGTCACTCCCGGTGAAGGGATCTCGGCTCTTTCCTCGTCGTATAAGGTGCAGGATATTCATAACCGAATACCACCGTGCAAAGCAAAAGAAAATGTTTGTAATGTCTGTTTTTCAAAAACTTGGTTCCAACAACATCAAATAGGTTTGTTTTATCTTTGCATTGATCAGAATCAACACAGTCCCATCAATTAAACATATCATACTACAGAAAGCAATGAAAAATAAAATTTATGTATATGCCATCCGCATTTGCCACTGGGCCCCATCATCACCCGTTAGGTTACTTAACTAACGACAGAGCGGGGGCTGGACTAGCGGGGTGCAAAACATATACAACATCTACTAGTATATATATAAATATATATAACAATCGTCCCAGGCATGATATAAAGCAACATCTCAGAATTTCATCCAAGCAACACAGAGTGGTGGATAATCCTGGAGCCTCGGGTTTCACTTGAGTCGCAAATGAGACCCGACGTTCTATGTCGTGCGGATAGCCTGTACAATGAAAACCTAGACCCCTACGAGTGCGGCAAGTTACCCACCAATCCCAGATGTGAGACAACCTCAATCAACAAAGTGAATGGGCCATCCAACACTCCATGGAATTCGGTAACTTAAGCACCCCATCTTGGGTCAAACTATACCCCTTACGAGTGCGGCGAATAGCCCGTCAATTCTAGAGTAAGGTCCCCTCTGTCTCAACGCCATGATATGCGGACCCGTTGTCCTCTAGAACCCGGCTATTCGTGCACTCCACCTTGGGGTAATCCCAGTACAGAAAAGAAACTAATATATACAAGGGTGATATCGACCTCAACCCGGTCGTGCCCTAAACAAATAATATACAAACTGGCAGAGACAGAAGTCCACATGTCGGACGTTCGCCCCGCAATATCAATTAAATCTAAACTGTACTACCATTGCACCACTGGATATCCACCACGACGATCCTACCACAACCACATCACAACACAGAACATCAACGTGAATGTCATGTTCGCAAACCCGTCTAAAAGACATATAGCAATTAGACGAGTTGTACCGCTCGAATGACATTCACGGTCGCAGATAGTAATGCAAGTACTGATCAATGCACACTTAAAATTTCGATCAACTAAACTTCCCAAATTGGCCCCAAATGCAAACCAGCATACAAACAAATCTGGGCCAAAATAATATATACCAAAAATCACAATTCCATCTAATAGAATAACAGAATTTTTTTTGCTCCCTTGCCACTAAACGACCACAGAACTGCCGCAAATGGGCACCAAATGCGGCGGTTCTGCGGCGGTTTAAAAGCATCATGAGCCCAAATTTTTCCTGTGATTCTAAATATGCCTGCACGGATTTTTAAGACCATGGAAATAATTTTTTGAACACATTTTAAAATCGACAGCAAACACAAAAATAAAATCGTGATTTCGGAAACTTTTGTCGATCGATCTTTTAAGCATGTTAGAACTAGCTAGTATGGGTTAATAGGTTGGCTCTGATACCATGTTGGGTTATGCCAGCGCCCCGGCCATTAATCCATGGCCAAATGCGGAACGAAAATTTTATAAACTGGAGCTAATACAACCCTATCTACGGATCGACCATTAACCCTACACTAGCAAACTATATAGGAGTTTAGAAAGTTATAGTGAATGATCCGTGTCTTTCGGTCTTTAACCTTTATCCCAAGCTCCTAGAGGCTTCCTTGATCAAGTTTGATCTCCGGTCTCCCCCCATCGAAGATGATCTACCTGAGAGTCTATGAATCGAGCTCCAACCTCATATCTGAGGTAACTAGGGTACCTAGATCGCTACACTAGATAGCCTAGAAGAAGTAGAGAGTGATGAAGGATTAATTTGTCTCAAGACATCCTAGGTTTCTCAATACATGAGACTTGAAGGGTGGAGGTAGAAGAAGAAGCCATTAGAGGATAAGAGTGTGAAGCAAAGAAAACTCAAGTCTTGAAAAATGGCTAAGTGTTGTGAGCATATAAGTGAGCATGCTATCAACTCAAGAAAGCAACTCAAGAAAAAAAATATCTCAATCCACACATATCTCACCCACAAATATCTTACAACCTTTCCAAAATATCAAGCATGGCTCATTTTGTCAACTTTGGGTCACATAATGAGTCATGCTTGAACAAATGTGATAAAGCCCTCATCCTCCACCTCATTAACCTTTTAATCCAAAAAGGTTAAAACCAAAATGAGGTGGTATCTTCTAGAAGCAACTTGTAATAAATTACAAGAATACCCCTCATCCTATATACTTACCCGCATCCGTATTCCAAAGAATACGAATACAATGAGATGAAAATAGTCCAATAATATAATATTAGGATCCAGTTTAAACCAAAACCCACTAGTATTATCCATCCGTATCATGATCCATGCACAAGTACACGTAAATGATCAAACCCTGCCGTAAAACCATACGGCCTCTACATTGTTTCGCCCGAAGCAGGGAAACCCTCTATGAGGAATCTAATGACTCGTCAATACGCTGACAGTGGGTTTAACCATAAGCACGTCAGCGGCACTAGCTATACGTAATGGCTACCCAGATATTGAACGAAAGGGTGGCCGACGAGCATGATGGGTTCCATAGCACCCTAACTAGGATTTATGGGGCATCAAGTATGCAATTTTAAAAAACCTAGAGTGCTATGCATTCCATGCCAAGGATCTAACTAGAAAATTAGGAGTTAAGCTAGTATGTAATCAAACATTACATTAAGTGAATGAGGAATATAATCTTTGCAGACCGGTCCTTCACTTCTAAAGCTCTGTATAGTAGTCCCTTTGCTCCATGTAGTGATTTCCTGGACTCTAGTAAAGGTTCACAAGGCGAAAGGAACAAGCTTGCTTGAAGCCTTCAAGGCCGAAGATGATCTACATCGAGGAATCTCTAACTCAAGATGCCTCTTCTCTAATTAGGAATTAGTGAAGTAAACAACCTAAACTAAATGGCTAATCTAGTACAGGTTGATGAAGTAGGATTTTTTCTCATTTTAGAATAATTTTTCTCACTATATTTCTTCACTTTCCAAAAAGCTAGAGAGCTTTTGGAGATGAAGAAGAAGAAGATGAGAATGAAATGAGAGTGAGAATGGGTGAGAATCGCAACCATGGGTGAGTTAATATCATATACTAACTCATGTAGAGACTAAACCATGGCTAAAGATAATGGTTGGGTTAATAAATATCTCAAGTAAAACAAAATTAGTGGATTAAGTCAATGTGTTCTACAAGCTTCCACTAAGCATCAACCATGACTAATTTCCAACCAATTTTGAATTACTTTAAATAAATAAAACCCTTTAATTATCTAAAGAATGGTGTAAGTCTCATACACCCATGTTGCATGTATCAACTAGCATGACACAATAATATATATCACATATATATTAAATAAGCACAAGTGAGAAAAAGAAATACTCAAGTGAGCTAATATTAGTTAATGTACATTAATATATCAAATATATAATTATACATTAAATTATTAAATCAACACTTGATTTAATAATCCGGACATATCACATATAACCGACTAATATTATTTTTATCAACTTATCGAATCAGCACTTGATTCGATAACCCGGCTATATCACATATAACAGACCGATATCACATATCGCGAGATTAAAATACGGTATCATATACACGTATTAATCTCGGTCCCGCACATATCACATATACGCTCCTACTTCGTTTCGCCTGAGCCAGGAAACCTCTGTGTAGGACTCTAAAGATTCGTCAATACGCTAGCAGTAAGCAGTGATCATATCGCATACCCACAAACTGTCAGTGGCACTAGCTGTACATAACGGCTCCCAGGTATTGAGTGATCAGAAGATCAACAAGCAGGCTTGCTCATACTCCTGCGAATCCAATAAGTAATACTACCGTACAATCCAGTCTCTTCGTCTGATATGTTGCATATCCAGCCTGGGGGTGGAAAACGTCAGACCCTAATAGCTTGATAAGTCATGCCGATGTGAGGCCCATAACGGTTCGAGAAACTACTGATAACACTTACCAGTAAATCTCAGTAACCCTAGCCAGGGATTTCTTGTTATGGCCAATGGAGCACAACGCAACATCAACCCCCAATACCGGGAGAGACGAAATCCCCTCCTATCGCTCATTGCCTCCATGTGACTCAGGATTGTACCCAAAAACCACTTGTTTGCACGACTCAGTAGAGCTGTGGTAAGGTGAAAATCAAAGCACAGTGGGAATCACACAAGACTTTATGACGATCTCGGGTCTACAGACTAACCTGTACCAGTATCACCAGAGAACTGCTATCTGACGTGGGGTATAATACCATCTAGGAGTTCTCGGCGAGTCCTGTTCAGTGTACCCAGTCTCCACCGAGCACCCGTATACAATCTTTGATGTCAAACACCAATGGATGTGGGATCATCTATTGCCCATCATATGGGTCAAGAAACATATATGCTAGTCTACTCTGGAATATCGATGCCCCGTCTCGATACTCCCATGACTAGGAACAATTGAAGGATGTACTTACGGACTACCCAGGCCCCATTAGTATGATCTGCATCACAATCCTGGTAGTCAAGTACTCATCCTAAGGGCTTTGTCAACATGTAACAGAGAGACAATAAGTGTACATATTAAGATAAAGAGCAACCGATAGCATACTATCATGTCGAGTAAGAAAGTCCTCCCTATATATGTCCAAGCATCCACTATAATATACATCATATGTACAATAATGGCCTTTTGGGCATACATAGAACTAACAATCTCCCACTTGCACTAGGGCCAGTTGTTGTAGTATCTCATACCCAACGTCCGATAAAAGTCTCTCTAGGGAAAGGCCTTTATGAGTGGATCCGCCGTGTTTTTCTTCGCGTCAACTCTTCTATCCTCGATCCTTTGGAGACCAACCATCTCCCTGATCAGATGATTTTTCCTCAGAATATGTCTGGATCGCTGATGGGACCGGGGTTTCTAGGCCAAAGCCACAACTCCATTGTTGTCACAATAACAGTTATTGGACGCTCAATGGTAGGAACCATGTATATCTTATGAACAATAAATATCCAGACACCCACTTTGGCAGTTTGCAGCAACGCATTCAGCCTTTATCGTCTAGCTTGTCACGGTATCTAGCTTGTAACCCTTCTGATTGACGTAGAATTATGCATTCTAGCTTGTCCTATTTGTTCTACTTATCGCAATCAAGACGGTGTCGCTTTGCAGCTAGCCGGTTGAGCACGGGTCGTCCGCAGGGAGACGGAGCGTTTAGGGTTCTTGTTATGATGAGTTAAAGCGAGGGCGGGAGTGTTCGTATCTAACCTAAGTGTATATATGCACAATTATAAGCTTGTTAGGAAAAGATAGGTTAGTGTTAGCTAGTGGATCCGTACTCAATCCTTTGTGCCGATCTTGACCAATTGAAGCTCGAGTAATCGGCAATAACGTTGATTAGGGTACTTAAGCACGGTATTTATGAAATCCGGCTTATTGACCCTTATCCGTCCGTTCTTGTCGCTTGGCTTTCGCCTCCGGCGAAACTGAACGCAACCGGTCGCGGTTAGGAATCACCGATACCTTGGTAGGGTAGGGTGCCTAACGGAGCGCTTGCGTAAGGTTTGGACAGAGTTCAAAGGAAAATATCGGGCAAAGGAAATGAGAAATGAAAAACCTTAACTTACAATACCGTTCTATTTCCTAACAACCACCATTCTTCACAAACATCAAAACCATAAAGAGAAAGAACAAATGAAAAGAGAAAAGAAAAGAAAAGCAATACAAGTAAGTAAATGGCATGGTAATTAAATTGCAGGTAATTAAATTGCAAATAATTAAAGAGCAAGAATATAAAAGAGCAAGTAAGTAAAAGCAAGAGAAATACTAGAACCCAAGTGTGTAAAATGAAAGCTTTATTATGTCCAAGTGATACAATCTTGAGTTCAATAACCAAATCTTAAACTTGCAAGCTCAATGAAGAGGTTGCAAGATCAAGAGAAGGCAAGGAGCTCAAGGGAAACTAGCTATGTACAAGAACAAAAAGAAAACAAAAAGAGTATGAGTTCTAGTGTGAAGAATAATGGGCAATCTTTTTTTCTTTTCATCCCTTGCTCACTGATATGCTTTTAGAGGCACAAAAGAAGAATAAACAAGCAATAAAAATAAGTTGATGTGACTGCAAAGGATTGACAGAACAAAAATGGGGCTAATTGGGGCAAGGGGCGGCGCGCTCGGTTTTTATGGGCATGTCGCCAGGCTTAATTCGAGCATCTTGGCTCGTGTTGATGTGGTGGTCTTGTGTTCTCTTGACAAGTCCACTGGTGCTGCTTGATTTCTCTATAGAGGCCTGGGTTGTACTCAGTAGCTTGGAGGGAACTTGATGGTTTTTAAATCACATCATATCTTTTTGCATTAAACACACATCACTTCTCATGTGCCCACTTACACCAAGTCATCATTTGTGTGTGCCATGGGAAGCCCCCCTCTCTAGGTCCATGAACCAATAAGCAAGTGTACACACTTGTATGTGTTGGACCATTTAGATAAAAAGTGTGTACATATGCATGTTGCAAAAAGAAACTCATGAAATATCGGTCGGTTTCCAGTTCCGGTTGCAGTGTCGGCTCACAAACGTTATATCCGTGATTTTGAGTGTATTTCCAGTATTTTGTCATGGATACCTGTAATCTGTATTACTGAGCTGACACTGGTTAATAGTACCGATATATAACAAAATAGATAATGAATGGGCGGTATTAAAATGCAGTTTTTAGTGATGAACAAATACCCCCAAACTTATCTTTTGCTCATCCCGAGCAAAACAAAAAATCCTAACCTCACTTTCGCAGGGAACGCGATTGCACCGAGCTCGTGCAACAAGCCGTTAAACCTCTAGGTGTCCATAGTAAATTGAGTGTTGTCTTCTGAGGGTTTTCAGCGGATTTTACCCACAAAATTCTGTCAAGCTAGTTTCATAAGTTAACGTCGATTCTACTCCTATAGTTTAGTATCTAGGTTAGAAATTCTATCATCTTAAATTAGAAATATTCAACCCTTATGTTTCACGCCTCTAATTTATTCAACCTCAGATCCTATACGTTTTACAGTTTAGAAAGATCTCGGTTTCTCTTGAGTTTTCCTTCTAAAGTGCGGTCTCCAATCATGAATTTTTATCAACTTTACGGAAAACATAAGTCTTATTCTTTATTTTTATCTTTCCTCCAAACATCGATTGTATACCCCTACATGTGTGTAAAATTTCACCCTATACTTAAGAATTCAATTCAAGCTATAGTACCCTTACCCTAATACCTAATACTACTTCTTTTTATTTAATGATGGACGGTGTTGCTCACACATCTTTCATGAGACTATTAATGCTTCTTGAGGCACTAACAACCGATTACTGAATGTGTGAGCTTAAAGCGTAAATAGCAGTTTTCAGGTCTTGACTTTATTTATTTTTCTTTTTCAAGACCGGATATATTTTTCAATGATACTCTTTTGGTGGTTAGCTTTAAATACCGTTTTTTCTTTCATACTAGGTTTTCAGGCAAGAGTATTTCTAGGTATGCTCTACTATCCCAAGTTTCAAGGTGCGTGTATGTGCAGTTTGTAGGGTATATACTTTCTAAATTTGGACTTAAGAATAGAAACTATTTTTCAGACTTATCCTTCAGTAAAGCTTTCAATACTTTCCCTTCATCTTGACTTAACTCAAGAACTGAACTCAAGATTACCTACTTCTAAAAAAAAACTGCAAGGACGTATAGTTTCCAAGGTTAAACAGAAGGAGGGTTATTTTTAGGGTTTTCAATTCCTAAGCCTAGGATTTAGGTATTTCTAACGTATCAACTAAATTTTCAGAATAAAAATCTAAGTTTCCCTATTAGCTAACTTGACGACAAAGTTTTTATATTTTTGTAAAATTTTCGATTTTTTATAGGTTTTTAAATAAGTATGCAACTGCAAAATATACATATGAATGCGAAGGAAGAAAGCTTACCGAGCACACCCCCAAACTAAACTTGACAGTGCCCTCACTGTCATGCTCCACCAAGAGGGTCAAAATTGTCGGCGCTCCCCTGTTTTTATTTTTATTTAATTTTTTAATTTTTTTTATTGTTTTATAACTGAAAAGGGAAACAAAATATATATACACAAAAAGCCCCCCAAACTTAAGTAAAACAGTGTTTTCACTGTTTAGGCGGTGAAGTTCAGGATTAGGAGGGAGAGAACAGTATCAATCTATACAAGGCCTTACACAGGCCAAAAGTGAGCACCAACCATTCAAAAAATTTATCGCTATAATGTGCAGGTTGGTAAAAGAATGCGGAGAGGAAGGAAATGGAGAATACGTGAGACCGTATGCGGATAGAAGCGGGATATGGTCTCGGTATATGAGGAGAAGAATGGCGGAAGGGAGAAAGAAATGGAATACAAACTTGAGGGTAGAAATGGAGTGAATAAATTAGCACAATTTGTAATGACCGATGTGTAAAAAGCGATTGTGCTAATCTATCAACCCACTAAGAAATGGGGTCAAACCTCTCAAGATTCGTGAGGAAACATGGGTAGAACGAACTTGGTAAACCAGACACAGGAAGTGAAAGTGATACGACATCTTGCAAGGCCGGAACGATGGAAATGATAGGGGGAAGTGATCGAGGAATGGTATCGGTTAAAGATTCAGGAGGGTGTACATAGGCAATGAAAGGGACAGGATGAATTGGAAAATCCGACTCATCAAGTAAAGCTGGTTCATCCTCAAAACTATCCTCAAAAGTCTCCTCAAAAATTAACTTCTCCATGCATTTATCATCAATATCAAGACGCATATAGGGTTCGGAAAAAACAGCTAATGACTCGGGATGATGTCCACATAGAAGTGAAAGGACATGATGAATTGGAGAGAAAAACTCATCCAAAACTGTTGGTTCATTATCCAAAATATTCCAAGCGTCAATATCCTCAATCAAGTGAAAATCAATATTCTCAGGCACCTTATCAAAAGTATGGATTTTAATTAATTTATATTCTAGAGTGGAGGTGTAGACAGGATTGGACGCGGTTTCACTTGAAAGGGACCCTTCACAATCAGGTAAATCAAACGCTACAAAGTCGCACAACTCATCAAACGGTCTATCTGTTGGAGATAGTGCCCTCAGAGTCAATTATTGGATCACAGGCACGTGATTGCAATGATTGAGGGGAGGACCTATCCCGGTAGGACAGTCTTACTCGAGATGATAGTATGCTATCTGGTTTATCTTTATCGTTGTGCACAGCTTTAGGTGACCTTACGGGTCGCTATTGCACGTTGATAGAGCCCCTAGGATTCTTGCTTGACTACCAGCAGTATGAGGGCGATCATATAAGTGGGAGCTGGGGTCTATAAGCACATCCTAAAATGGTCCCTAGTCGAGGGAGTTTCGAGACAGGGCATCGATTCTCCAGAGTAGACTAGTGTATACAGTCGAGACCCCGACGAGGGGCGGTGGCCGGTCTCATAAGCCACTGGTGTCAGTTGGTTCACCTAAGATGTATACAGGTGCTCATTGGGTTGTGAGTACACCGGACAGGACTCGCCGGGAACATGCTAGTTGGTCTTATACCTGACGTCAGATAGCAGTTCCCTGGTGACATGTGTACAGGTTAGTTCATCGACCTGAGATCGTCATTTGTCTCATGTGAGTTCCCACTGTGCTTTAATTACTACCCTACCACGGCTCAAAAGAGTCGTGCAAACAGGTTTTAGTTGGGTACAGTCCCGAGCCACATGGAGGCAGTGAGCGGATCTGCAGGGGTTCGTCTCTCCCGGTATTGGGGGTGAGGTCGCGCTGTGTCTAGGAGAGCCAGAACATGAAAAGTCCTTGGCCAAGGCAGGAGATTTGCTGGTCGGTATTCCAGTAGTATCTCAGGGTGTTCTGGGCTACACTCCGACACGACTTGTACCGCTTTTGGGGGTCTGACTTTTACCAACCCCCTAGGCCCGCCATGCGATGCTCATAGACGAACGGACCGGACTGTACGGATATTGTCACTGACAGGCTCAGTAGGGTGTCAGGATGAGTTCGCTCATCGATGTCCCTTTTGGTCGATAGCTGGTGGCCCGTCACGTATGGCTAATACCTCTGACGTGCTAGTGGTTAAATCCACAGCCATAGTATTGACGAGTCTTTAGAGTCCACCACACAGACAGTTACTCAAGTTTCGGGCGAAACGCTGTAGAGGCCGTATGGAGATATGGCAGGGTTCGATCAGATACGTGCGGTATTGCACGGATCGTGATCGGACAGTTTTTACTAGCCGGCTTTGGCTTAAGCCGGATCTTAGTATTAGATAGTGTAGTTTTTGTCTCTTTGCATTTGTGTTCAGTGGGAATACAAATGCGGGCATGTATTTGCAGTTGCGGGGTTTTTCTGTAATTTATTACGGGATCGGTTTTCTGGGGTTGCCAGTTTGCATTCCGTTCCGGCCGGTTTTCTCTTTTTCCTTCCCGGTCGGACTTTTCGTTGGAGGGTGTTAATTGCAAGTTTGCAATTAACATTTTGTGAGGGGTTTCTTTGCTTGAGTGTGGCTTCATCATGAGATTCCCTTTTGGTCCATTCCATTGCTTTTCATTTGATGGTGCTTTGATTAGTGGTTGATGTGAGATAATTTGATAATTATCTTCACATATTGTTTTATGCCTTTGTTTTATCTCTTTCCTAATTCCATCTTGTTGTGGGGCCGGCCATTTTTTCCAGCATGATACATGATTGCTTTTGAATGTGTGGAGAAGGGTTTTTATTTGTGTGTGGATAATTCCTTCATGTTATTTGGTGGACCCCCCTTTTGTGTGTAGGCTGTGAATGGATTAATTCCTTTAGCATGGTTTTAATTGATTCACTTCAACCTTTTGGTCATTCACTGTGAGCACAATATTCTTGAGATGGCCGAGCCCTTTTTGAGGAGATGCTCACTCTTTTTGATTGCATGCTCCATTCTTCATCAAGCTTTGATCCATGAAATTCTAGTGCAAAAATTCCTCCACAATTGGCAACCTCATAAACCCCGAAAGAGACAAGTTTACTACACTATTCTATAGCAAGCCTTGGACGCGTCGGCTAGCCAACTTCGCGCCCGAGTTGCCTCGGTCAAGAGGTGGGAGCCCGTAAAAGATTCCGGCTACGTGGTGCCCTTTCCGACGAGACGGTGACGGACGAAGTATCCGTGGGAGATCGGAGTGGAGACGAAGACCGAAGGACACGAATCGCTTGGTATACTTCTCTACTCTTTTCTTATTTGCTAGTTAGCTAGGTTAATGGCCCGATCCGGGTGAAAAGTGCGCGGTGGTGCCGGTTGCAAGTTTTGCAAAGTTTTTTGTTTCCGCGTTTCCGGCGTCGGATCGACGGCCGGGGCGCCCCCGCGGGCTTACATTGGTATCAGAGCCACGCCATTAACTTAGCCTAGCTTGCTCTAGTGTGTTTAGAACTCGATCGAACAAAAACCCCAAAAACCGTATTTTCAATGCATCGTGTTTCTGTCGAAATTTTTTCTGTTCCGAAAATTTTTCAGGTTGTCTCAGTATACTGTGCATGAAAAGATAAGACTTCTGGTAAAATTTTGTCGCGAGATCACTCCATACCGCCGCGGAACCGCGGCCAAACCCATGCTTGGGCCGCGGTTCCGCCGCACATTTAACTCTTCATCGTGGCAAATTTTTCCATAGGACTTTTGACATGGAAATAGGGATTTTGGGATATTATTTTTGGGCCCAGATTTTCTGTAAGTGCTACAGTACTTCTTGGGGCCCACTTGATAAAATTTGTTCGATCGGATATTTTAAACGTGCCGGTTCACAGTTTTTACATTATATCTGCGACCGTGAATGTCACTCGATCGGTAAATCCAGTCTATCTGCTATAGCCCTTTTAGACGGATTTGCGAACGTGACATTCACGTTGATGTTCTGTGTTTTGCTGTGTTGTTGCGGATCGGTCGTGGGGATAGCCTGGTTGCAGTATTAGTACAGTTTTGTTCTTATGTACATTTGATATTGCGGGGCGAGCGTCTGACATGTGGACTGCCGTCACTGCCTGTTTGTATTATTCTTTTGGGGCACGACCAGGTTGCGGTCGATGTACCCGTTGTATGTATATTTTACTTTCTGTACTAGGATTACCCCGCGGAGGGGTGCACGGATAGCCGGGTTCTGGAGGGCAACAAGCCCGCATCTCATGGCATTGAGGCGGAGGGGGCTTCACTCTAGGATTGGCGGGCTATTCGCCGCACTCGTAGGGGGTATAGGGTTGACCCAGGAGGGGTGCCCAAGTTACCGGATTCCGTGAAGTGCTGGGTGGTCCATTCACGTAGCTGAAGGGGGCTGCCTCGCTTCAGGTTTTGGCGGGTAACTTGCCGCACCCGTAGGGGTCTAGGTTTTCATTGCACAGGCTATCCACACGACCAGGGGAACGTCGGGTTTCAGTAGCGGCTCTGTGAAACCTGGGGATCCCAGATATCTGTATTGATCTGTGTTGCTATACATTTCTGTGTTGCTATACATTTCTGTGTTGCTTTTATCACGCCTTGAGCGAAATACTATATATTGGTATATATATATTAGTAGATGTTGTATATGTTTTTCATCCGCGCTAGTCCAGTCCCCGCCCTGTCGTTAGTTAGCTAACCTAACGGGTGATGATGGGACCCAGTGGCGAATGCGGATGGCATATACGTACATCAGTATATTTTCGTTCTTTGTGGTGTGATCAATTGATGGGACTGCATTGATTCGGATCAATGCAAGTTAAACAAACCTAATCTGATGTTGTTGGAACACTTTTTCAAAAAGCTGTTATTGCAAGGGCGTTCTCTTTTGTTTTGCACAGTGGTATTCAGTTGGAATATCCTGCTCCTCAGTCGACGAGGCAAGGGCCGAGATCCCTTCACCGGGAGTGACCCCTTGGACAAAAGTTTGCGTTAGGGCAGTAACTTCACTATAGCCGATTACTTTTGCTTTGCATCGTGGTATTCATTTGGAATATCCTGCACCTCATTCTACGGGGAAAGAGCCGAGATCCCTTCACCGGGAGTGACCTCTTTAGCGAAGGTTTTCGTTACTATATTTTTCTAAAAAGCTATCAGTTCCTTCAACGATATCAAGTTCATTACGTTAAAGGTTTTCGCCAGAAACCATTCGTAGCCCTCCATCATTTCAGTTAAATATTCGGTTGTATTCAAGCTATGTATTTTGACCTCACGCCAAGGCATAGTGTTTGGTAGCTGCCGGGTATTTATCTGTTGCATAGATAGATGCGTTGGTTTGGGACAGTCGTACTACTATTTTGGCCTACGTCAAGGGTTTGTACGGGTGGGTTCAGATTAACCTGGATAATGATGGGTAGAACTTGACATGTGACTTATGATATTTTGACCTCACGCCAAGGTCATAAGAGCATGGGGCAAAAATCCACATCGGGAGTTTCAAAAGAACTGAAACTTGCTAGATATGCGCATACCTTCTGGAGTGTGATAACGTGAGCGGATTCCGTCACGTTATCATGCGATGAGAGTTGGATCCCGATTCCCACTGATGAGTTGGTTTACTCCTCGGGTGTTCCCGACTAATTCTTCTTTTAGGTTTGGAGGATAATTTGACGGTACAGTGGGAGGTTTCCAGATTAGATAAATTGATAACCATTCTGATCTAGGTTAGAGTGCACGCTGAGTGTTTCTTTTCTCTCTCTCTTTGGCAGCGACCATTGACCCGACCCTAGACTATGACTCAGTGACAAAGTTGACCGAACCTTCTTAACACAGGCTTTTGGATTGTCAGAGTTGCAAACCTCATTGCCACTCCTACTTTTACCCTTTTCTCTAGGACACCCCGTATTACTACGAACGTCCACTTCCATTGGACAAAACCATCGTATGATTATATACGAACTCGAAGGAATTTATTCGAGGATGGTTTCTGGTTCTGGAGAAAACGAATAGGACTATTCAGTTGTCTTTTCCTTTTACCTTCTCTCTCAGATTGCGAGTACTCCTTGGTTTAGGAGATAGCACACCTATTACGCAAATTGGATAGTCTTCTTCCAAACCATAGGCAGGTGCCGACCGATAGGGAATGAAGAAAGCCAATTAGCCTAAACGGTGTACAGAAGGTATTAAGTTCAGACAAAGCAAGGGATTAGTAAGAGGGCAAAGTAAATTGCGACTACTATTCACGACCAAACCAAGTATTTCTTCGCCAATCCTAAATCACCTTTGTATTTCTCTAGGACACTCCGTATCACTACGAAGATCCCAGTTTATTGGATAATCCATCGTATGGTTATATACGAACTCGAAAGGAACTTGTTCCAGTTCGGGGATGGATTCTGGTTCAGGAGAAATAGGAATTAAGTACATTCGGTTGTCTTTTATCCTCACCTTCTCTCGCATTGCGAGTGCTTCTAGGATTAGGACAGTACACCCATTATGCTTATTGGATAGTCTTCTTCCAAACCATAGGCTGGTGCCGAACGGTAGGGAAGGAAGAAAACTAATTGGCCTAAAGGGGTGTACAGAAGGTAATGACTAAAGACATATAAAGGGATTTGGAGAAGTGGCAAAGAATTATACGGTTATAGTTGTAAATCTGGATGATGGAGGAGGCATTACTAGGAATACCAGGATACCCCATCGAAACATTTCAATGTTTCAGTTCCACTGTGTACTGTTAAAAGAAAACTGATTTCTCGATTAGACACTTACTCCAGGGTATGTATTTACCAGGTTGGATTCTCACATCTGTATGGTTTTACAGATAATGAGTGGGAGTAAGTTATTGGGAATTAGGTGACCATCCTCATTATATCGGGATTCGTTGTAATCGGTGATATTTGAGGAAGTCACCTGGGTTGTTTGCCGGTCGGCAAATATTTGGTTTTGAATATCCGTTGTTATACACCAATTTCAAATTGATATATCTGTACGTCTATTTTTATAGAGTGAGATATACCTTTCTGAAATTATATCTATGACATTTACCTATATCAGTGGATGGTTAGGTAAGGAGCATTGAACAGCGGTGTAATTCTTCTTAACCAAAAGTACAGTTTTCAACCTACGACACACAGTGAATGAGTCACTAGACTCAGGGGACTTATACAGAGTATTGTATATTGTCCAGTGTCCATTAGGACACAGGGGTTGGTCCTCGTACTATATTCGGTTTACTTATGACTTCTCTGATTTTTAGACAGGTGTTTCGTAGAAACACAGGGTCCGAATTTTGAGAAGTTATAGGTATATGAATAAAGTAGAGAACCAGGTATCGCAAGTATCAGGATTCTTCAAGGTAATCGAAGATGTAGATACTTGTATATGGCATTCAGATGATAGTAATGTTTAAGAGAACTTGCTTCTCTTTCAGGTTACTCATAATTGGAAGTACTCCTAAGTTGAGTAACGCTGATCGGCCTCCTTCCATTTAGTAGACATGCACTGGTGACAGCTGCATGATTTGAATCTGGTTCAATTAAATTAGTTCCTCTGTTTCTTGGATATAGAACAGTTCATATCTTGACATTGTTAAGGTACGGGGAGTTGTCCGGCTTATGCTTAAAACCAGAATCCGGATAACTCAAGGCACGTTTCTGTAATGGCTGTTTGTGGGTTGACCCGGGCTATGACGAGGGTTGATTTTCTACCATCTAGAAGATCAATAGTGATATTGTTCTTGACTCGCCACAGTTTTAATTAAAAATGGATTTTTCCAGAAAACAGTAGTGGGAGTATGGTAGAACTGGAAGTGATTCCAGAACCGCAAACGATTACTGAAGATTTGATAAGAACCTAAAGATTCAATCTGGTTTGACATTCCATTGGCCACTCCGCAGATATGATGGGTAACCTCAGGCACCCGAGAGGTACTTCGGTATGCTCAAGGACGGTGGCAGGGAGGTTCTCGTTTACCCAGACATGCCATTGCTGTTGTTCCAGACTGTGAGACCCGGCAAAAGGATGAGTATAGCGTCGTTCTAAACTGGCTTTAGAAGTGCACGTCTATATGACTCTGCCAGAGGGTTGTCGTAGTCAGTGGGAGCAGCGGAAGCATTGGTGGACATCAGGCTTATGTCTATTTATAGACTAGAGCAGATATAGCGGAGATAGATCATCTATTTCTGATGTGACAGTCATAGGTTTGACTTCATCAGAATAGGGGATGGATCTGTTAAGAAGGTGGTAGGGTGTGATGTCCTGGTATTTGATGACATACACAGAGTAGGAAGTAATATTCCTATACTACGATCGGTTATACTTTGGTTGTCACAATCGGAAGCAGTTTTAGAACATAAGTTGATGTTCTAGGGAATTGATAACGGCAGCCTCCTTTAGGAGACGGTTATCATTCCAGGCTTCCAAGATGACCTGGACGGCAGAGAGGCCGTCAGAGTTATAGTTTTCCCTCTGACGAGGGGCAGTATTTTGGATAGGTGGTCCAGGCGGATACTGAGGGAGGCATGGCGCGGGATAGTGATTAAGTTCAGTTGACGATACAGTCTAAGAAGTTTGGATTTGGAGTTCATTTCTGAGCTAGGTCCCATCAGACATCCAGACGTTCTAGGACAGGTATTGCTCATTTCGGGAGATAGTTTTCTCTGCGAACATGAGATATAGAGAGACATAGAAAGAAACATCAAAGCGGATCCACTCACTGAGGCTATTCCTCGAACGCAATAGTTTCGCAAACGAGCTTTGTGAGACTGACTAGTAGAGGAGTTGGGTGTTCGGTATCACACGGGCTGTGAGTATACGACATCGCAATAATTAGCCTTGAGTGCAAGTGGGAGATTGTTAGAGATAGTGCCCTCAGAGTCAATTATTGGATCACAGGCACGTGATTGCAATGATTGAGGGGAGGACCTATCCTGGTAGGACAGTCTTACTCGAGATGATAGTATCCTATCTGGTTTATCTTTATCGTCGTGCACAGCTTTAGGTGACCTTACGGGTCGCTATTGCACGTTGATAGAGCCCCTAGGATTCTTGCTTGACTATCAGCAGTATGAGGGCGATCATATAAGTGGGAGCTGGGGTCTATAAGCACATCCTAAAATGGTCCCTAGTCGAGGGAGTTTCGAGACAGGGCATCGATTCTCCAGAGTAGACTAGTGTATACAGTCGAGACCCCGACGAGGGGCGGTGGCCGGTCTCACAAGCCACTGGTGTCAGTTGGTTCACCTAAGATGTATACAGGTGCTCATTGGGTTATGAGTACACCGGACAGGACTCGCCGGGAACATGCTAGTTGGTCTTATACCTGACGTCAGATAGCAGTTCCCTGGTGACATGTGTACAGGTTAGTTCATCGACCTGAGATCGTCATTTGTCTCGTGTGAGTTCCCACTGTGCTTTGATTACTACCCTACCACGGCTCAAAGGAGTCGTGCAAACAGGTTTTAGTTGGGTACAGTCCCGAGCCACATGGAGGCAGTGAGCGGATCTGCAGGGGTTCGTCTCTCCCGGTATTGGGGGTGAGGTCGCGCTGTGTCTAGGAGAGCCAGAACATGAAAAGTCCTTGGCCAAGGCAGGAGATTTGCTGGTAGGTATTCCAGTAGTATCTCAGGGTGTTCTGGGCTACACTCCGACACGACTTGTACCGCTTTTGGGGGTCTGACTTTTACCAACCCCCTAGGCCCGCCATGCGATGCTCATAGAAGAACGGACCGGACTGTACGGATATTGTCACTGACAGGCTCAGTAGGGTGTCAGGATGAGTTCGCTCATCGACGTCCCTTTTGGTCGATAGCTGGTGGCCCGTCACGTATGGCTAATACCTCTGACGTGCTAGTGGTTAAATCCACAGCCATAGTATTGACGAGTCTTTAGAGTCCACCACACAGACAGTTACTCAAGTTTCGGGCGAAACGCTGTAGAGGCCGTATGGAGATATGGCAGGGTTCGATCAGATACGTGCGGTATTGCACGGATCGTGATCGGACAGTTTTTACTAGCCGGCTTTGGCTTAAGTCGGATCTTAGTATTAGATAGTGTAGTTTTTGTCTCTTTGCATTTGTGTTCAGTAGGAATACAAATGCGGGCATGTATTTGCAGTTGCGGGATTTTCCTGTAATTTATTACGGGATCGGTTTTCTGGGGTTGCCAGTTTGCATTCCGTTCCGGCCGGTTTTCTCTTTTTCCTTCCCGGTCGGACTTTTCGTTGGAGGGTGTTAATTGCAAGTTTGCAATTAACATTTTGTGAGGGGTTTCTTTGCTTGAGTGTGGCTTCATCATGAGATTCCCTTTTGGTCCATTCCATTGCTTTTCATTTGATGGTGCTTTGATTAGTGGTTGATGTGAGATAATTTGATAATTATCTTCACATATTGTTTTATGCCTTTGTTTTATCTCTTTCCTAATTCCATCTTGTTGTGGGGCCGGCCATTTTTTCCAGCATGATACATGATTGCTTTTGAATGTGTGGAGAAGGGTTTTTATTTGTGTGTGGATAATTCCTTCATGTTATTTGGTGGACCCCCCTTTTATGTGTAGGCTGTGAATGGATTAATTCCTTTAGCATGGTTTTAATTGATTCACTTCAACCTTTTGGTCATTCACTGTGAGCACAATATTCTTGAGATGGCCGAGCCCTTTTTGAGGAGATGCTCACTCTTTTTAATTGCATGCTCCATTCTTCATCAAGCTTTGATCCATGAAATTCTAGTGCAAAAATTCCTCCACAATTGGCAACCTCATAAACCCCGAAAGAGACAAGTTTACTACACTATTCTATAGCAAGCCTTGGACGCGTCGGCTAGCCAACTTCGCGCCCGAGTTGCCTCGGTCAAGAGGTGGGAGCCCATAAAAGATTCCGGCTACGTGGTGCCCTTTCCGACGAGACGGTGACGGACGAAGTATCCGCGGGAGATCGGAGTGGAGACGAAGACCGAAGGACACGGATCGCTTGGTATACTTCTCTACTCTTTTCTTATTTGCTAGTTAGCTAGGTTAATAGCCCGATCCGGGTGAAAAGTGCGCGGTGGTGCCGGTTGCAAGTTTTGCAAAGTTTTTTGTTTCCGCGTTTCCGGCGTCGGATCGACGGCCGGGGCGCCCCCGCGGGCTTACACTATCGTCAATTGGTGATTCCTTTGGGACACTTGATAGATATTCAAAACTGGAGTTGTGCAATTCAATTTGGAACTGGTAGGTTTGATTTGGAAGGGTGGACTGCTCGCTCTCACTACTCAAATTCTCAATCTGTCTTATCGCCTCATCATACATTGGAAAATTTGGAGCTAGTTGGAAACTAGCTACCGGGTCACTAGGTTGTATGAGGGCGGTCATGGACGCATTCAAATCCATCATCTGTTTGTACGACGCTACCCGAAGTCTTCCAATGACTGTTCCAGACTAGACATGGGTTGTGGAGGAGTTTCTATAAAAGATTCAACATTGGTTGGATATATGAAACTCCCAAATGGCGGTTCAGAAGCAATGTCTAGGGAAGGTGTAAAAGTCAGGTAGGACTGGTAGGAATCGAATGGTTGGACAGGAGTAGGATCAACATTTGGATAAGAAGGTGACTTGAATTGTTGATCAAAAGCATTGGAAGTGGTGAAAGGAGTGAAAGATCGGCTACGGGATTGTTCAATACGTTCAGCAATAGACATAGGTCTTGGAGTTATAACAGGACTCTCAAAAGGGGTATCAATGTAAGAAGGTGGGGGGAGTTTGAAACGGTTGATACAAAGTGGATTGTGGAGTCCAATTGTTTGTCCTAGATACGTCTATCCGATCTTTCAAAGAAAGTTTGGGCATGGAGGGATCGTTCGAAGTTCGACCAAAGCAAGAACCGTAAGAAGTAATGTCTGGTTGTGGGTACCAAAGTTCGGCAAGAGTTTTTCTGTAGCGTTCCTAGGCACACAATAGAGGTCTCACAAGGCATCAACCATGCCAATTTCAAATTTTAGGGGTGCCGAGAAACTCTAATACGGATCGTCGACTAGAATTTTAGGCGAAACAATAAACTAGTTAACAACTTAACTAAAGGAGAGAGGCTACAACCTTTGTAGATCCAGTTCTCCACTTCCTTAGCTCCACGTAGGCGTCCTCTCGCTGTCCATCTCGAATCCCGGGCTCAATCGTCGGCTTCATCGGAGAAATGGACGGGCTAGGTCGTCGGCTTCGTGCCGAAGATGATCTACGTCGAGGCATCACAAGTTCAAGCTCCAACTTCACCAAGTTGTGAAACTTGTGAAGAAAACACCCTATACTACTTGGCAAGAGGTAGAGGGTGAAGAAATAGGAGGTGGGTTCACTTTAGAATTGGATTTCTCACTTTAGAACTCAAGATGCCATTGATGGAGTCTTGTTTTCTTTCTTGAAGAAGAAGGAGAAGATGAAGATAGAATATGATAAAAGTATTTCCATAATAGAAAATAAATCAATACTTATCATATCCTAACTAAGGTCAAGTATAGAGAATATACCATGGTAAGTGGGAATGGTTAGGGTTAAGCATGAAGACAAAATGGTCTCTTTAGTCAAAGCTTCATGAAGCTTCAACAAGCTTCATGAAGCTTCAACAAGCTTCATGAAGCTTCAACAAGCTTCATGATAAAAGGAAACCATTTTATTTTCATATATCCATTTAAATAAATAAAGAATGGTTAAATAAATGAGTGAATAAATAAAAACCCTAATCATTGACTTAACCAAGGTTTAATCTTTACACAAAACACAAGTTAGCATGCAACATCAAACATGATACAATCAAGTGCACACAAAATATATCACATATACAATGTGTGAACTTCAAGTGAGAAAATCCATTTAAAGTGAACCAATACTAGTTAATGCAAGTAATATATCAAATATAATTATACATTAAATCATTAAATCAACATTTGATTCAATGATCCGGTCATGTCGCACATAACCGACTAATATCGAATGTATCGATTTATCGAATCAATGATTCGATAACTAGGTCATATCGCATACAACCAATCGAAACATTCATCGCGAGAATGAAATGCGGTATCACATACACGCATTATTCTCGGTCCCGCACATATCTCATATGCGCTCCTATTTCGTTTCGCTTGAGCCAGGAAACCTCTGTGTAGGACTCTAAAGACTCGTCAATACGCCGGTAGCAGATGATGATCATATCAAGCACCCACAAGCCGCAAGCGGTCTGCTAAATGTAACGGCCATCCGGGTATTGAGCGATCAGAAGATCGACGAGCTAGCCCGCTCACACTCCTGTGAATCCAACCAGTAACACTTACCGTACAGTCCGGTCTGTTCGTCTGATATGTCGCATATCAAGTCTAAGGGTGGTATACGTCAGACCCCAATAACCGATAAGTCGTGCCGATGTGAGGCTCATAACGGGTCGAGAAACTACTGGTAACACTTACCAGCAAATCTCTGATCAGCCCTGGCCAGGGACTTCCCTGTTACGGCCAATCGAGCACAGCGCAACATCAACCCCCAATACCGGGAGAGACGAAACCCCTCCTATCGCTCATTGCCTCCATGTGACTCGGGACTGTACCCAAAGACCACCGTTTTGCACGCCCTCATGGACGTGGTAAGGTGGAGATCAAAGCACAATGGGAATCACACAAGACTCTATGACGATCTCGGGTCTACAGACTAACCTGCACAAGTGTCACCTGAGAACTGCCATCTGACGTGAGGTATAATACCATCTGGGAGTTCTCGGCGAGTCCGTCCAGTGTACCCAGTCTCCACTGAGCACCCGCACACCATCTCTGATGTCAAACACCAATGGATATGGGATCATCCATCGCCCATCTCATGGGTCGAGAAGCGTATACGCTAGTCTACACTGGTATATCGATGCCCCGTCTCGATACACCCACGACTAGGGACCTTGAAGGATGTACTTATGGACTACCATGCCCCACTAGTATGATCTGCATCATAGTCCAGGTAGTCAAGTACACATCCTAAGGGCTTTATCAACATGTAACTACAAGACAGTTTAAAAAGACTAGTAAACATGTTAAGACAAAGAGCAACCAGATAGCATACTATCATATCGAGCAAGAAAGTCATCTCTATATATGTCCAAGCATCCAATATAATATACATCATCTGTACAATACTGGCCTCTAGGGCATACATAAACTAACAATCTCCCACTTGCACTAGGGCCAGCTGCTGTAGTATCGCATACCGAGCATCCCGAAGAGTCTCTCAAACTGTATCTGGGGAATGGCCTTCGTGAGTGGATCCGCCGTGTTGTTCTTCGTGTCAACCCTCCTGACCTCGATCTCCCGGCGATCAACTATCTCCCGGATCAGGTGATACCACCTCAGAATATGCCTGGATCGCTGATGGGACCTGGGTTCATTGGCCAAAGCCACCGCTCCATTGTTATCGCAATACAAAGGTATTGGATGCTCAATGGATGGAACCACTCCAAGTTCAGTAATGAACTTCTTGATCCAGACAGCCTCTTTAGCAGCATTGTTGGCAGCGATGTATTCAGCCTCCATCGTCGAGTCTGCTACAGTTTCCTGCTTGGAACTCTTCCAGCTAACCGCCCCTCCGTAAAGGGTAAAGGCAAATCCCGACTGCGACTTAGAGTCGTGCTTATCACTCTGGAAGCTTGAATCGGTAAAGGACTCCACTTGGAATTCTCCGTTACCATACACCAAGAGCATCTCTTTAGTCCTTCGCAAGTACTTGAGAATGCTCTTCACAGCTGTCCAGTGACTCTCTCCAGGATCAGCTTGATACCTGCTCACTATACTTAGTGAGTATGCAACATCGGGTCTGGTACATAGCATCGCGTACATGATAGAGCCTACTGCCGAAGCATAGGGTATCCCTTGCATGCGAGCTCTCTCCAAATCAGTCTTGGGAGACATCTCTTTGGAGAGAGTGACTCCAGAGATCGTGGGCAAGTTCCCACGCTTGGATTCTTCCATACTAAACCTCTTTAGTATGGTGTCAATGTACCTGGATTGGGACAATCCCAATATCCGTTTGGATCTATCTCTATAGATCCTTATTCCCAATATGCAGGAGGCATCACCAAGATCTTTCATTGAGAATCTTTGTGATAAGAAGAGCTTGACCGATTGCAGCATAGGAATATCATTTCCTATCAATAGTATGTTGTCCACGTACAATACGAGGAAGACAACCTTACTCTCTGCCACCTTCTTGTAAATACAAGGTTCATCTGGGTTTTTGACGAAATCAAACTCTTTGATAACGACGTCAAAGCAGATGTTCCAACTCCGCGATGCTTGTTTTAATCCATAAATGGATTTAAGCAGCTTGCACACCTTCCCGCTGCTCCCACTGTCTATGAAGCCCTCTGGCTGAGTCATGTACACGCACTCTTCTAAATCACCATTTAGAAAGGCGGTCTTAACATCCATTTGCCAGATTTCGTAGTCATGATATGCAGCGATGGCAAGCATGATCCGGATGGATTTAAGCATAGCCACTGGAGAAAAGGTTTCGTCATAGTCCACACCTGGTCTTTGACGAAAACCCTTTGCAACAAGTCTAGCTTTGAAAGTCTCCACTTTCCCATCTACACCAAGTTTCTTCTTGAAGATCCATTTGCTCCCAATGGGTTTTACCCCTTCAGGAGCAACATCCAAAGTCCATACTTTGTTGGTGTACATGGATTCCATCTCGGATCGCATAGCATCCAGCCATTTCACTGAGTCCCTACTCATGATGGCCTGCTCGAAGCTAGTTGGGTCATCATCCTCCATGATACAATCCTCGCTCCCACCATCCATGAGAAAACCGTAGTATCTCTCAGGTTGGCGAGGAACCCTACTAGATCGGCAGAGAGGCTGGGGTTCGTCGGGTACTACTGAATCCTCTGGTTCTACCAAGTCTTCTGTTATAGTTTGTGTCGCTGGAACCTCTTCCAGTTCTACCTCAATGCCACTTATCTGTTTCATAAGAAAACTTTTTTCTAAGAAAGTGGCATGTCGAGAAACAAACACCTTTTGTTCCTCGGGATGGTAGAAGATATACCCTTGTGAATTTTTGGGATATCCTATAAACTTACATAAGACAGATCTTGCCTCGAGTTTGTCCGGATTTTGTCTTTTGACATAGGCTGGACAACCCCATATCTTAATATAATTAAGATGTGGTCTCTTCCCTTTCCATATCTCATATGGAGTGGTAGGCACTGATTTGGTAGGAACTCTGTTCAATAGGTCCATGGCTGTCTCAAGCGCATATCCCCAGAAGGAAATAGGTAACTCAGCTGTACTCATCATTGAGCGCACCATATCTAATAGGGTGCGGTTTCTCCGTTCAGATACACCGTTGTGCTGTGGTGTATATGGAGGAGTCAGCTGAGAGAGAATCCCATTCTCTTTTAGGAAGTCCAGGAATTCATTGCTCAAGTATTCACCTCCTCGATCAGATCGAAGGATTTTAATACTTTTTCCGGTTTGGTTTTCGACTTCTTTTTTATATTCTCTAAATTTCTCAAAAGCTTCTGATTTGTGTTTCATTAGGAACACATATCCGAATCTAGAGAGATCGTCAGTGAATGTAATGAAGTACGATGAACCATCCCTGGCATGTGTAGACATGGGACCGCATACATCACTATGTATCAGTCCCAAGAGTTCAGTAACTCTTTCTCCGTGTCCCGTAAACGGAGTTTTGGTCATCTTGCCTTTGAGACATGACTGGCAAGTGTCATAAGATGAAAATTCAAACGGATTTAAATATCCATCCTTATGCAACTTTGCTAGTCGTGTCGCATTGATGTGACCCAGTCTACAATGCCACAAGAAGGATTCGTTCAGTTCAGAACTCTTCCTCTTGTGTGTGTTTGTTATGCTCAGAACTGTTGATTGATTTAGAACATAAATGCCATTGCACAACGTGCCTGATCCAACCAACTTTTGGTTACGGAAAATGTTCATAACATTGTCCTGTAATACAAAATTATATCCCTCTTTGCTCAACAAAGAAACCGATATAATGTTGCATATCAGGTTCGGCATGTAATAGCATTCGTTCAGAACCAATGTATTACCAGTTGGTAATACAAGGTGATATTCCCCGATAGTCTTAGCTGCAACAATTGCACCATTTCCAACTCTAATGTCTTTATCACCTTCTCCAAGTTCTCTACCTTTTCTAAGCCCATGTAACTGATTACATATATGGGATCCTGACCCGGTATCTAATACCCAGGACGTAGGGCAAATGGAGAAACAGTTCTCAGTAACGAACACACCCGAAGAAAATGCATCAGCATGTACTTTCTTCATTCGGGTGGCTTGGGAATCCTGGTATTCCCCTATTTCCTGTTCAGTCCTATAACTCTTATAGGAAAGAACGGAACCAACGTTTCCCAGCACAGTATAACATGCGGGTTCGGTCAATACATCCATATTATTATCTTTATTAGGGCATGAAATGGTCGCTACCTGGAGAGAGAGAGAGAAGAAAACACTTTAGCGTATGCTCGTACAAGATCAGATTGGTTATTATCTTATCTAATCAGGATGGCTCCCACTGGTTTTTATCAAATCTTCCTTCAAACCCTAAAAGGAAAGACTAGCCGGGATTACACACTACAAGTTCGCCAATCTTTCAGCCAGGCCAGTGCCGGTACTTTGAGGGAGGTCCCCCGTGCTTTCGCACGAACCTAATTAATGAAAACCTCGTTTTCCCAGAGGCGTAACCCCGTTGACACCTACTTGATCAGCTAATCGCAATGTGTAAAACTCTCCCAGGAGTAACTCTTACTCGCAGTGGGTATCGGGATCCAACTATCTCATAGAAGGTATGCAATCTCATTGCAAATTTCAACACTTGAAATTCCCGATAATATTTTGCCCCTAGCGTGCTATGACCTTGACGCATGCCAAACAACCCATAGTCCACTAGTCAAGTTCAACCCGTACAATTCGTGATCGAATTAAACCCACCCGTACGACCCTTGACGCATGCCAAACAACGCCGTACGAATACCTTAATCCAATCGCATCTCATGCTACAGATAAGTAATAATCAGCTACCGTACACTACGCCTTGACGCATGCCAAACAACCGTAGCACGAATACTGAATATTACATATCTGAATTGACGGAGGGCTACACAGGTTTTTCTGAAAACCATGAGCATAATGAACTTGATATCGTTGTAGAATCAAATGAAGTTTTGAAATGGAGTGATTTTGAGGCTTTTCTAGTTTTGCTAAAGGGGTCACTCCCGGTGAAGGGATCGTCGGCCCTTTCCTCGTCGAATGAGGTGCGGGTTATATCATATATATCACTGTGCAAAGCAGAAACTATAGAAGCAATCAAAAACAAACCGAGTGTGTAGCATCTGCCAGTTATTGCTAAAGGAGTCACTCCCGGTGAAGGGATCTCGGTCCTTTCCTCATCGAATAAGGTGCAGGGTATATCATATATATCGCTATGCAAAGCAAGAACTGTAGCTACCTGTTTTGTTTAATTTCTACAACATCTTAGGTTTCTTTTATTTCATTAATCACATTAATGAAGTCCCATCATTTAAGTTACCTAAACATCACAGATAAATACGACGTACACTTATGCCATCCGCATTCTCCTGGATGTCCCCTCGTGCACCGTTAGGTTAGGTAACTAACGACAGAGGGCAGGGCTAGTGCGGGTGCAAAACATAAGTAACGTCTATATAATATATCATATATACTATATACTGTATCTATCACAGAACATCACATGATCACATCACAGATATCGCAGCAGAAGAAACATATGAAACATTGGATACACTAGGACGTCCGTGTTTTCAATACGAGCCAGTATAAAACACGGATTCCACGGTCGTGATGAATGGCCAACCCCACACCCCTAGACCCCTACGAGAGCGGCAAGCAACCCTACTAATTCTAGGGTTAGGAGACCCGGACTCGACTCCTCGAGATGGTCTCCCACTGGACCCTAGAACCCGGTTACTTGTGCTCCCCTCCTTGGGTCTATCCTAATGCGGAAAAGTAAATAATATACAAAGGGTGACAACTTCCGCAACCTGGAAGTGCCCCAATAAAAGAATATTACATACAAGTTTTTACATGAATGAAAAAGAAAAACACTCATCTCACATAAAAACCCCCGGCTATTCAAACATGACGATCCAATATAACATATCCAGTAACACATAACATCACATGTCATCAACGTAAGTAAGTATGCATACCCCAATTTTCGTTGACGTATAGCAACGAAACCGGCGATATCGCTATATTACACTTACGGTCACAGAAAAGAAAGTGTAAAACTACAACAATTGGAATCCGCAACCTCTTTAGACATCACATGCCTAATCAAATGAAATACTTAGACATCACATGCCTAACAATTATAAACCCCGCATTTTAGTCTCATTATCGAAAACTCTTTTCAATATCAAATAAGACTAAACCGCTAGATTTATAACATTCATTCAGTTATCTCATAACTGTTTGTGAATTCCAATTATTGTATCCCATTCCGGATAAATAGAAAATATTAAACTTTCCGATCGAACATTCGAACACCCAAGTTTTCCCGAAACTGTTCAACACATGAAATAGGTTCAAAGACATTCACTTCATGCCTCAGTACCAACGGTCCAGCCGTAGAAGGGTCAAGTCAACGCCTCACATGTGGCACGCCGTACTGCCCCAAACCCGAAGGTTCAAAGGGCAGTTCAAGACGGTCACATAATCGAGTTAAGGTTTGTTGTCTTCTAGAGGGACCATCGCGTTACATGCACTACTCAGAACGTCCTTAAACCACAGAAAAATCCAACACTTGGAAATTTTCTGGCAGGGGAAAAGTTGGGTATTTATATCCGGTCGAACTTTTTAACATATTCAAAAATTATCCGGAAAAACATATAGACAAAACTTGATAATCCGATCGAATCTTCGATTCCCAATGCAACCCCAGAACACTCAACTCTTGAGTCAATTTAAAAATTCCCAGAAAACTCAGCACTGTTAAATAGGAATTACCGTGCAAAGGAGGAGGGCTGACGTCATCATCACGCCGCGGAACCGCCGTAGAAGCCATGCTTCTGCCGCGGTTCCGCCGTAGACTATACTGTTCATTTGAAAAATTTTGCACCGTAATTCTTAGAATTCCCTGCTGAATTTTTTTAAGCATTTTTAATCTATAAAAATCCCATTTTTTGAAAAAAGTCCAGAGAGCACATCGAGAATTAGGGTTTCGGTTCGATCGGGTTTCAAACGTCATCTACACATCGCCTAAGGCTCTAGCTAGGCTCTGATAACACTGTAGCGTTCCTAGGCACACAATAGAGGTCTCACAAGGCATCAACCATGCCAATTTCAAATTTTAGGGGTGCCGAGAAACTCTAATACGGATCGTCGACTAGAATTTTAGGCGAAACAATAAACTAGTTAACAACTTAACTAAAGGAGAGAGGCTACAACCTTTGTAGATCTGGTTCTCCACTTCCTTAGCTCCACATAGGCGTCCTCTCGCTGTCCATCTCGAATCCCGGGCTCAATCGTCGGCTTCATCGGAGAAATGGACGGGCTAGGTCGTCGGCTTCGTGCCGAAGATGATCTACGTCGAGGCATCACAAGTTCAAGCTCCAACTTCACCAAGTTGTGAAACTTGTGAAGAAAACACCCTATACTACTTGGCAAGAGGTAGAGGGTGAAGAAATAGGAGGTGGGTTCACTTTAGAATTGGATTTCTCACTTTAGAACTCAAGATGCCATTGATGGAGTCTTGTTTTCCTTCTTGAAGAAGAAGGAGAAGATGAAGATAGAATATGATAAAAGTATTTCCATAATAGAAAATAAATCAATACTTATCATATCCTAACTAAGGTCAAGTGTAGAGAATATACCATGGTAAGTGGGAATGGTTAGGGTTAAGCATGAAGACAAAATGGTCTCTTTAGTCAAAGCTTCATGAAGCTTCAACAAGCTTCATGATAAAAGGAAACCATTTTATTTTCATATATCCATTTAAATAAATAAAGAATGGTTAAATAAATGAGTGAATAAATAAAAACCCTAATCATTGACTTAACCAAGGTTTAATCTTTACACAAAACACAAGTTAGCATGCAACATCAAACATGATACAATCAAGTGCACACAAAATATATCACATATACAATGTGTGAACTTCAAGTGAGAAAATCCATTTAAAGTGAACCAATACTAGTTAATGCAAAGTAATATATCAAATATAATTATACATTAAATTATTAAATCAACATTTGATTCAATGATCCGGTCATGTCGCACATAACCGACTAGTATCGAATGTATCGATTTATCGAATCAATGATTCGATAACTAGGTCATATCGCATACAACCAATCGAAACATTCATCGCGAGAATGAAATGCGGTATCACATACACGCATTATTCTCGGTCCCGCACATATCTCATATGTGCTCCTATTTCGTTTCGCTTGAGCCAGGAAACCTCTGTGTAGGACTCTAAAGACTCGTCAATACGCCGGTAGCAGATGATGATCATATCATGCACCCACAAGCCGCAAGCGGTCTGCTAAACGTAACGGCCATCCGGGTATTGAGCGATCAGAAGATCGACGAGCTAGCCCGCTCACACTCCTGTGAATCCAACCAGTAACACTTACCGTACAGTCCGGTCTGTTCGTCTGATATGTCGCATATCAAGTCTAGGGGTGGTATACGTCAGACCCCAATAACCGATAAGTCGTGCCGATGTGAGGCTCATAACGGGTCGAGAAACTACTGGTAACACTTACCAGCAAATCTCTGATCAGCCCTGGCCAGGGACTTCCCTGTTACGGCCAATCGAGCACAGCGCAACATCAACCCCCAATACCGGGAGAGACGAAACCCCTCCTATCGCTCATTGCCTCCATGTAACTCGGGACTGTACCCAAAGACCACCGTTTTGCACGCCCTCATGGACATGGTAAGGTGGAGATCAAAGCACAGTGGGAATCACACAAGACTCTATGACGATCTCGGGTCTACAGACTAACCTGCACAAGTGTCACCTGAGAACTGCCATCTGACGTGAGGTATAATACCATCTGGGAGTTCTCGGCGAGTCCGTCCAGTGTACCCAGTCTCCACTGAGCACCCGTACACCATCTCTGATGTCAAACACCAATGGATATGGGATCATCCATCGCCCATCTCATGGGTCGAGAAGCGTATACGCTAGTCTACACTGGTATATCGATGCCCCATCTCGATACACCCACGACTAGGGACCTTGAAGGATGTACTTATGGACTACCATGTCCCCACTAGTATGATCTGCATCATAGTCCAGGTAGTCAAGTACACATCCTAAGGGCTTTATCAACATGTAACTACAAGACAGTTTAAAAAGACTAGTAAACATGTTAAGACAAAAGAGCAACCGGATAGCATACTATCATATCGAGCAAGAAAGTCATCTCTATATATGTCCAAGCATCCAATATAATATACATCATCTGTACAATACTGGCCTCTAGGGCATACATACAACTAACATTTTCTAGGTGGGGTACCCATGATATGAAGAGAGAAAGAAAAGGAGAGGAGAGGAAAAAGAATGTGATTTTTTTATATGTTAGTTATCAAAAAATGAATGAAATATACACACAAAAAGAACTTGGACAAAAAACAATAACGATACAATTCCACACACCTAATCGGACTAGGGTTTACCTAGGTCAACTAGACCTGCTCAAGAATTTGATTGTTGAAGTAAAACTGTGTCGAGAAACGGGCTCAAGATATACTGATCATGAGGCCAGGTAAGTGCAGAGATACTGGGAGGTTTTCCAATGCTTTCGTGAAGGTCCTTAATTAGATAATCCTTTCTCTTTTGGCGGTTTCGCTGTGAACACTTTCCTAAACACCCCGTGAACGATATACCATTAAGCGGTGTTCTAAACACAGTTAGCTTCTCCTATTGAGCGCGAAGTCCTTAAGGCTTAAAGTCTAGTTTCTTTTAAAATTTGTGGGGGTAAAAGTTATGCTCAATTCATCATTTGTGGGCCACGGAAAAGGTGATGGAATCCTTTACCGTATGTTGTGGGGTTCGCTTGCCCTTAAGTCCGTATTAATGGATGCAATGCGCAATCAATAAAAAATTATTCAAAAAAAATCAAACAATCATTTTTTATGTTAAGCACGGCACTGCAACAAATATGGGTTAGTCAATTTTGACGTTTGAAAGTGAACCTGCAAAGAATCCTGCAAAAATATTATATTGGATTCGTCGGATTTGAGAAGAAGGTGTTAGTAAAGTAAGTACCGATAAATTTTCGGGTTAAGAAACCCTCGTTGAATTGAATACGAATAGCTTGGAAAGTTCACTTGCGCGGGTCAAACTACCCGGATCTTTGGCACTGTACTTCCCAATCTCCTTAACCTTGAATGTACACTTTGCTCCCCACTATCGTAGTTCGCAAATCCGCAAAAATCTGAAAATGTCGGAAAAACGGATTATTAGTGCGAAAATGCGATATGAATGCCCAAATACCTGTACCCTAAAAATTATAAAAATCAAACAATAAAAATGGGATGATAATAGAACACTGAGCACAGAAAGAAAAATTTTGGAGCAAAATATGAAGCTTGGGCCGGCGGCGCCGGATTTATGAGGGAAAGTCGCCGGGCTCCCTTTGGAGTTGGGGCTCCAAATTTTTACAGATATCTTAGTGTTTTACTATTGTCTCAATGATATTGTTTAATTTTTCTGATTAGTCCCAAAATGGTAGCAGGTCAAAAATACAGAGAACCAAAAAAAGGTTAGATGTGTTAATTTTTGTTGGTTTTTGAAATTTTTTGATTTTTAGTTTGTTTTGTTTTTAAAATGGTGTTAGTGATATAAACAAGATTAACTCGAAATAACAAGAATAAAAACGTTACCGTCTCCACGGCAACTGCGCCATTTGATTGATGTAGATAACATGATTAAGCCGAAATAACAAGAATAAAAACATTACCGTCTCCCCGGCAACGACGCCATTTGATTGACGTAGAATTATGCATTCTACCTTGTCCTATTTGTTCTACTTACCGCAATCAAGACGGTGTCGCTTTGCAGCTAGCCGGTTGAGCACGGGTCGTCCGCAGAGAGACAGAGTTGTTAGTTATATGTATACCCTAAAGGCCATTATTGTACATGAGATGTATATTGTAGTGGATGCTTGGACATATATAGGGAGGACTTTCTTGCTCGACATGATAGTATGCTATCTGGTTGCTATTTTTCATAACATGTTGACTTGTATAAGTGATGCTGTCTTGCTCTCACATGTTGATAAAGCCCTTAAGATGTGTACTTGACTACCAGGACTATGATGGAGATCATACTAGTGGGGCCAAGGGTAGTCCACAAGTATACCCTATAATAGTTCCTAGTCATGGGAGTATCGAGACAGGGTATCGATATTCCGGAGTAGACTAGCGTATGCGCTTCTTGACCCATATGATGGGCGATGGATGATCCCATATCCATTGGTGTTTGACATCAGAGAAGGTATACGGGTGCTCAGTGGAGACTGGGTACACTGAACGGACTCGCCGAGAACTCGTAGATAGTATTATACCTATCGTCAGATAGCAGTTCTCTGGTGACATCGGTACAAGTTAGTCTGTCGACCCGGGATCGTCATAGAGTCTTGTGTGATTCCTACTGTGCTTTGTTTTCTACCATACCATGGTCAATATATCGTGCAAAAAGGTGGTTTTTGGGTACAGTCCCGTGTCACATGGAGGCAATGAGCGATAGGAGGGGATTCGTCTCTCCTGGTATTAGGAGTTGATGTTGCGCTATGCTCAATTGGCCATAACAGGAAATCCCTGGCCAGGGTTGTTGAGATTTACTGGTAAGTGTTATCAGTAGTTTCTTAAACCATTTTGGACCTTGCATCGGCATGACTTATCAGGCTATTGGGGTCTGACTTATACTACCCCCAGGCTGTGATATGCGACATATCTGACGAAGAGACCGGACTGTACGGTAGTGTTACTGATTGGATTTGCAGGAATACGAGCAGACTTTCTTGTTGATCTTCTGATCGCTCAATACCCGGGTGGCCGTTAGGTTTAGAAGACCGCTTGCGGCTTGTGGGTGTTTGATATGATCATCACCTACTGCCGGCGTATTGACGAGTCTTTAGAGTCCTACACAGAGGTTTCCTGGTTCATGCGAAATGAAGTAGGAGCACATATGTATTATGTACGGGACCGAGATTAATGCGCGTATGTGATACCACATTCTATTCTCGCGATATGTGATATCGGTCGGTTATATGAGATATAGCCGGGTTATCGGATCAAGTGTTGATTCGATAGATTATTACATTTGATATTAGTCGGTTGTATGTGATATAGCCGGATTATTAAATCAAGTGTTGATTTGATAATTTAATGTATAATTATATATATGTGATATATTAATTTACATTAACTAATATTTGCTCACTTAAACATTTCTTTTTCTCACTTGTGTGCATATAGTATATATGTGATATATATTAATGTACATTATTTTGTGTCATGCTTGATGCCACATGTGACATGGGTGTATGAGACTTACACCATGCTTAATAATGTGATGGGTTTATATTTATCTAAGTTAATCAAAATTAATGGTAATTAGTCACATGGTTGAAGCTTGTAGAAGCTTGTGGAACGATTGACCAAGTCTACTAATTTTATTTTACCTGTAGATATTTATTAACCTAACCATTATTAACTAGCCATGGTAAACTCTCTACATGAGTTAGTGTATGGCACTAACTCATCCATGGTTGCTATTCTCACCTCATGAGTTCATTCTCTCATTCTTCACTTGAGCTTCTTCTTCCTCATAGCTTTTCTCAAGGTGAGAAAATATTGTGAGAAAAAGAAAACTAAAGAGAGCCCACTTCCTATTTTATCATTCTCTACTATTAGCCATTTAGTTAAGGGCGTTTGCTTCATTAATCTACCATTAGTGAAGAGGTATCATGATCTTGAGTCTCCTCGACGTAGATCATCTTCGGCCTCGAAGACATCGAGCAAGGTTGTTCATTTCTTCATGTGAACCCTTACCAGAGTTCGGGAGTTCACTACTTGGAGCAAAGTGACTACTACACAGAGCTTTGGAAGTGAAGGACCGGTCTACAAAGGTTGTATTCCTCATTCACTTAGGATGTTAAGATGTTAACATTGCTTGTTCGTTTAAATATCTAGTTAAGATTCTAGGATTAGGGTTCTTTAGTTCGGCAAAAATTTGAAAACGGCATGGACGATACCTTCCGAAACCTTGCTGCCTTGCTAAGTAACCCTACAGTGGTATCAGAGCCAAGCTAGAGATTTAAACGATGTTTGTTAGATTACGAAACCGAAACTACTCCGTAACTTGAAAAATTGAAATTAAGGTTCTGTCGAATTTTTAGAGGTGTCAAAATTTTTTTAAACAACTGCAGAATGTTGTATGTGATATAACATGAACACTATGAAAATTTGGAGAAATTGGTGCAATTTTGGCCGACCACAACCTCCCTAAAACCGAGTTCACCGGGTCAATTTGGGTATTTGGGCTTCAAATTTTCATGGTGTTCCAGTCTCTGGGTTTTGGTGTTTCAGGTGTTGTTTGTTTTTGCTAAATTTGCATGTGATGTTAACTTTCTGCAAAGGCAACTCGATGTGTTTCGTAGTAGTAATTCTAACATGTATTCGGGTTATTTAGACGATGTTAAAATGTTCGAACGGATATCAATAACCCATATTTTCCCCCGCTAGAAATTTTCCAAGAGTTGGATTTTTTCCGAGTTTAAAATTTTCAGAAAATCATACAAGCGATTCTTTGGACCCTCCAGAAGAACGATACCCACACTCGACTTTTTGGATCGCGGAACCACGGTAATACCCTAGGGTTGCTGCAGTTCCGTGGCGACATGAGTGAGGCATGGGTCGGCCCTTCTACGGATGGTTCATAGGAGCTGTGGCATATTCTGGGTACTGTTTGAACTCCGCTCAAGTGTTGAGCTTGTTGGGAAATTTTGGGTGCTTGCTTATTCGATCGAAAAGTTTAACTTCGTCTACCTATCTGTGATTGTGATACAATATTTGGAATCCACATAACTAGTTATGAGATAACAAGTTTGAATTTTATAAATCTAGCAATTTAGTCTTATTTGATCGGTTGCCACTCGATTTTGATGTGATCAAAAGTCCGTCGCAATTATGTAGTGTACACGGATACTCGCCGGGTAACCTTACTAGATAGCCATGTCCCATAGCCCTGACCAAGTGTGTTAGGTTTACCTAGCACCTCATGAAGGGTTTGGAAGCATCACATGTGTCAAAATCAAATTTTTTAAGGTGCTAAGTGAACATACAAAGAATCATCACTAGAAATTTAGGGTTTCATAACATTGACATCATTACAAGTAGTAAAAGCTAAGGTTTTGAGAGTACAACCTTTGTAGCTCCCTACGCTAGACTCCTTGGTTACTTGAGGGTTGGAAAAAGGTCCGCTTGAGATCCTCTAGGTCCACGATGATCCACCCAGAGTCCTCTTTGTCCAAGCTTGAAACTTCACAAGATCAAGAGAAGAAATGGAAGCTAACACTCTTCACTAATGGACAAGACTAGTGTAGAATGGTGTTGTGGTTGGTTTTCTCACTTCAAAATCCTAACTTGGTAACTCTTTTGCTCACTTGAGATAACTAGAGAGCAAGAGAGAAAGGAGGAAGAAGATGATGGCAAGATAATGATAAGCTTGTGTAGAAAATGAGAAAATGAAAAATATATATATTTTCACTCTGTCATTCTAAACCATGGTTGTAAAATATCTTAGATATTTTTGTTTGGAACAAAAATGACCATAGAAAATGAATCATGGTTAATACAAGGGGTTAGTGTAAGAATAAAAAATTAAACCATGAAACAATTTCCATTTCATTTTCCTTTTTCCAAATAGATAATATCCATATATTTTACATATGGTGTGAGTCTTATATTGCTACCATCTACTATATCAACAACCATGATAACCATTATGTATGCATGTATGTGTGCATGCACATCCTATGTGCATGAATGAGAATGAATGCATACATGCATGCATACAACATAAAGACAAGAAAGGATTTCAAGTGAGAAACTAATGGTTAATGATAAATCAACACTTGATTTAGCAACTCGGTCGTATCACATACGACCCGACCAAAAGCAAGCCGCCCGATTAATATACGGTATCTCATACGCGTATTTTAACCGGGTCCACGCGCATATCGCATATGCGCACTACATCGTTTCGCCTGGACTAGGTAACTCCATTGTGGGACATTAAGACTCGTCAATACGCCGGCAATGGGTGATGATCATATCAAGCACCCCCAAGCCGCAAGCGGTCAGCTAAACGTAACGGCCACCCGGATATTGAGCGATCAGAAGAAAACAAGCGAACCTGTTACAACTCCCGTCGAGCCAACCGGCAACACAACCGTACAGTCCGGTCTCTTCGTCAAATATGCTGCATATCGAGTCTAGGGATGGTAACGTCGACCCCAATAACTCAATAAGTCGTGCCAATGAATGGTTTATAACAGATCGAGAAACTACTGATAACACTTATCAGTAAATCTCAACAACCCTGGCCATGGACTTACTGATATAGCCAGTCAAGCACAGCACAACATCAACTCCCAATACCGGGAGAGACAAAACCCCTCCTATCGCTCATCGACTTCGTGTGTCTCGGGACTGTACCCAACGGCCACCTGTTTGCACGATTCAGTAGAGCCGTGGTAGGGTGGTAATCAAAGTACAGTGGGAGAACACACAAGACTCTATGAAGATCTCGGGTCTACAGACTAACCTGCACCAGTGTCACCTAAGAACTGCTATCCGACGATAGATATAATTCCATATAGGAGTTCTCGGTGAGTCCGTCCAGTGTACCCAGTCACCACTGAGCACCCGTATACGATCTCGATGTCAAACATCGATGAATGTGGGAACATCCATCGCCCATCATATGGGTCTAGTATCATATACGCTAGTCTACTCTGGTATATCGATGCCCCGTCTCGATACACCTACGACTAGGGACATTTCAGGATATGCTTATAACTACAGATGTCCCACTAGTATGATCTCCATCATAATCACAGTAGTCAAGCCTATATCCTCAGGGCTTTATCAACTTGTATGAATGAATAAAAGCATGATCAAATCAACATGTCAGATAAAGAAGAACCAGATAGCATACTATCATGTCGAGCAAGAATGTATACTGAATATATATATATATATATATATATATATATATATATACACACACACACATGTATAAATACATCCACTATCATATAATGGCCTCTAGGGCATACATATATCCAACAATCTCCCACTTGCACTAAGGTCAGTTATTGGCGTATCTCATACCCAACATCTCAAAAAGTCGCTCATGCTGCGGCTGAGGGAGGGCCTTGGTGAGTGGATCCGCGGTGTTATTCTTTGTGTCTACTATCTTAATCTCGATCTCGCGGTGATCTACAATCTCCTGGATCAAATGAAAGCGCCTCAGGATGTGTCTGGACCGCTGATGGAACCTGGGCTCCTTGGCTAATGCCATAGCCCCATTATTATCACAATACAATGGTATTAGATCAATAATGGTTGGAACTACTCCTAGCTCCGAGACGAACTTCCTCATCCAGACGGCTTCCTTGGCGGCATCATTTGCAGCAATGTACTCAGCCTCCATCGTAGAGTCTGCAACGGTATCCTGTTTAGAACTCTTCCAACTTACCACCCCTCCATTGAGGGTAAATACAAACCCTGAGATAGATTTGCTGTCGTCCTTATCGCTCTGGAAGCTCGAATCGGTAAAGGCCTCCATTTGGAGATCTCTATTACCATACACCAAGAACAATTCTTTAGTCCTTCGCAAGTACTTAAGAATGTTCTTCACAGCTATCCAGTGATTCTCCCCTGGGTTGGATTGATACCTGCTTACAATACTAAGTGCATAAGCTACATCTGGGCGTGTACATAACATCACATACATTATAGATCCTACTGCCGAAGCATAGGGTATAATGCTCATGCGAGCTCTCTCTTCATCGGTCTTTGGGCAAGAGTCCTTGGAGAGAGTGACCCCATGGCAAGCGGGTAAGGCACCCCGCTTAGAGTCTTCCATACTAAACCTTTTTAGGATGGTGTTGATGTACCTAGTTTGGGACAATCCCAATAACCTTTTGGATCTATCCCTATAGATCCTAATGCCCAGAATGTATGTGGCATCACCCAGGTCCTTCATGGAGAACCTTAGTGATAAGAAAGATTTGACCGACTGTAGTATAGGAATATCATTTCCTATCAGAAGAATGTCATCCACGTACAATACGAGGAATATGACAGCTCTCCCTACAGCCTTCTTATAAACACAAGGTTCATCTGGATTTTTGATGAAATCAAACTCTTTGATAACATCATCGAAACAGATGTTCCAACTCCGTGATGCTTGCTTTAACCCATATATGGATTTAAGCAATCTACATGCTTTCCCGCTGCTCCCACTATCAATGAAGCCCTCCGGCTGATCCATAGAAACGCATTCTTCTAAATCCCCATTTAGAAATGCCGTTTTAACGTCCATCTGCCAGATTTCATACTCGTAGTGAGCAGCAATAGCAAGTAGGATCCGAATGGATTTAAGCATAGCTACGGGCGAAAAAGTCTCGTCATAGTCCAAACCCGGTCTTTGACGAAAACCCTTCACCACAAGTCTTGCCTTATAGGTCTCTACATGCCTATCTACACCAATCTTTCTTTTAAAGATCCATTTGCATCCCACATGTTTTACCCTAGGGGGTACAATGTCCAAAGTCCATACTTTGTTGGTGTACATAGACTCCATTTCGGATCTCATGGCATCCAGCCACTTCACAGAGTCTCCACTCGTGATAGCTTGCTGAAAAATGGTAGGATCATCATCCTCCATGATGCAGTCTTCTCTGTCACCATCAATGAGGAAACCGTAGTACCTCTCTGGTGGGCGAGAAGTCCTACCAGACCTACGGAGTGGCCGAGATTCCTCAGTTTCTATTGCAACAGCTGGTTCAATCAAGTCGTCATTTATAGTTTGTGTCTCTAGAACCTCTTCTAGATCTACCATACTGCCATCAGTTTCATTTGTGAAAAACTCTTTTTCCAAGAATGTGGCATGCTGAGAAACAAACACTTTTTGTTCCTCCTTGTGGTAGAAAAGATATCCATAAGAGTTCTTTGGATATCCCACAAAATTACACATGACTGACCGTGTCTCGAGTTTGTCCGGATTCTGCTTTTTAACATAGGCCGGGCAACCCTAAATCTTAATTCTCTTAAGAAATGGTCTCTTTCCATGCCATATCTTATATGGCGTGGTAGACACGGTTTTGGTTGGAACCCTGTTCAGTAGAAATGCTGCAGTCTCCAATGCATGCCCCCAAAATGAGACAGGTAACTCAGTATCACTCATCATGGAACAGACCATATCTAATAGGGTCCGATTCCGTCGTTCAGACACACCGTTGTGCTGTGGTGTGTAAGGAGGAGTGAGCTGAGAGAGAATCTCATTCTCTTTTAGGAAGTTTGCAAATTCTGTACTGAGGTACTCCCCACCTCGATCTGATCGAAGCATTTTGATACTCAAGCCGGTTTGTTTTTCTACTTCGAGTTTATATTCAGTGAATTTCTCGAAAGCTTCGGATTTGTGCTTTAATAAAAATACATGACCGAATCTTGAGAAATCGTCAGTGAAAGTAATGAAGTAAGAAAAACCGCCTTTAGCCTGTGTAGACATTGGCCCACATACATCACTATGTATGAGTCCTGGGAGCTCGGTAGCTCTTTCTCCGTGTCCGGTAAACGGAGTTTTGGTCATTTTACCCTTGATACAAGACTGGCAAGTCGCATTAGATTTATATTCAAAAGGGTTTAAATATCCATCTTTGTGTAACTTGTTTAGTCATGTTTCGTTAATATGACCAAGTCTACAGTGCCAAAGAAAAGCTTCATTTATTTCTGAATTTTTTCTTTTATTAGTGTGTTGTATGATGAAAACTGTATGTTGATTTAGGACGTATATCCCGTTATTAAGCGTACCATACCCAACCAACATTTGATTCAGGTGAATGTTCATAACATTGTTCTGCAATACAAAATTATATCCTTCATTGTCTAACAAAGAAATAGATATTATATTACAAAGCATACTTGGTACAGAATAACATGGGTTCAAAACCAATATACACCCAGATGGCAACCCCAAGTGATACTCTCCCACTGCGACTGTATGTACATTGGAACCATTTCCAACGCGGAGAGTATGGTCACCTGTCTTCAAAACCTTGCTATTTCTCAGCCCCTGCATAGAATTGCAAATGTGAGAACCTGAACCGGTATCTAATACCCAGGAAGCAGAGTTTATTGAAAAACAATTTTCTGTCACAAACACACCTGAAGCGGAAGCATCCCCATGCTTCTTCTTGAGATTTAAGTACTCCGTACAGTTGCGCTTCCAATGTCCTGTTTTGTGGCAATGAAAACATTCCCCTTTTCCCGATTCTCCAGCTTTGGACTTGTCCTTCCCCTTAACCTTTTTAACTCCACCCCTAGGCTTGGTGGGCTTCTTCTTGAGCTTTCCCTTGGCCTTAGCCTTTGGGTGAGAAGAAGAAGATTGCCCAACACTCAAAACGGGAGTTTTCACTGATTTCAATGTGCTCTCTGCACTCCTTAACATATTAAGGAGTTCAGGTAGTTCCTTCTCCATGTTATGCATGTTGAAGTTAACTATGAATTGAGCAAAGGTGGAGGGGAGGGACTGCAGAATAATATCCGTATATTGTTCATTGTCCATCGTCCATCCAAGGTCCTCAAGCTCTTCTATGAGAGCTATCATCTTCAGAACATGGTCTCCTACTGGTGTGCCAGAGGCCATTCGCATCTGAAACAATTTCTTGGATGCTTCGTATCGTAATACGCGGGATTGCTCTCCATACAACTCCTTTGTATGGAGGAATATAGCGTGAATGTCCATATTCTCATGCTGCTTTTGATGTGTGTTATCCATCGATGCAAGCGCGAGGCATTTGGCCGTGGCACAGTCAGCGTCCCATGTCTTGCGGACTTCAATATCCGCAACTGAGGATTTTGGACCTGGGACGGGCAGGGCTGAAGCCGTGAGGACATATGATACTTTATCATAAGTCAAGGCAATTTTCAGATTCCTCAGCCGGTCTTTATAATTGGTCCCATTCAGTTTATTTTTATCTAGTAGAAGCTTGAGTCCAGTCATTGGTATTTGCCATTAAGAGAGAGAAAAGAATACACTTAGCGAAAGCTCTTGCAAAGATCAGATTGGTTATTATCTTGTCTAATCGATATCTCCCACTGCTTTAATCAAGTTTTTCTTTCAAACCTTAGAAAGAAAACTAGCCAGGATTAATTACAGTCTACAACTTCGCTAACCGTTCAGCCAGGCCAGTGTCGGTACTTGAGAGAGGTTCCCCGTGCTTTCGCACGGACCTAATTAAAGTAAACCTCGTTTTCCCATAGGCGTAGCCCCGTTAACACCTTTCTAGACACTTAATGGGTTAGCTAATTGTAAATTGCAAAACTCTCCTGGGAGCAACTATTGCCCACAGTGGGATCGGGATCCAACCATCATATAGAAGGTATGCAATCTTATTGCAAATTTCAACTATTGAAATTCCCGATGTGGTTTTTACCCCTAGCACTCATGACCTTGGCTATGGTCAACAAATCACAAGCACTAGTCAAGTTCAACCCATCATTTCTTGATTAATCAGACCCGTTCACATGACCCTTGGCTAAGGTCAACAAAGTCATATGCCCGTCCTAATTGATCTGTATCATATGCATTGTAGGAAGACATCACTTAGCTACCGTACACTATGCCTTGGCTAAGGTCAACAAACGTAGCACGAATACTAAGTACTCTACTTCCTAAAATGACGGAGGGTTGCAGATGATTTTTAAGAAAATCTTTAACGCTTTGAACTTGATATCGTCGTAGAATCAAATGGTTTTCAAAAGGAGTGGCTTAAGCTCCGCAGTTTGAAATGTAGCTTTTTCATAAAGAGCCGAGTGGTTTTCAAAACCGATTCTACAACATCTTTTTAGGTTTATTTTCTTTACATTAATCATATTAATGTAATCCTATCATTTAAGTCCTTAAGCCAATCACAGAAAAGAAACGAAAATACCACGTACGCTTATGCCATCTGCATTCGCTGCAATGTTCCGTTATGCACCGTTAGGTTACTTAACTAACGGCATACCGGGACGGGACTAGCGCGGGTGTAAAACATAAGCAACGTCTACTATATATCATATATATAATATATCATTCATCTCAGATATCACAACACAGAATACAGGCAGCAGAAACACAGATATGATGGGATATACTAGGACGTCCGTATTTAGTATTTAGCCAACAATAGAAAATACGGATTCCACAGTCGTGATGAATAGCCAAGTCCACACCCTAGACCCCTACGAGAGCGGCAAGCAACCCTACCAATTCTGGAGTTTAGGAGACCCGGTCTCGACTCCTCGAGATGGCCTCCCACTGAACCCCAGAACCCGGTCACCTGTGCTCCCCTCCTTGGGTCCATCCTAATGCGGAAAAGTAAATAATATACAACACTGGTGACATCAACCTCAACCCGGAAGTGCCCCAAATAAAAGAATATTACATTACATTTGAATTTTACATGAATGAAAAGAAAACTCTCATCTCACATAAAACCCCCCCGGCTATTCAATCGCGACAATCCTGCACATCATATCTCAGCAACACATAATATCATATATCATCAACGTAAGTAAGTATGCGTACCTCGATTGTCGTTGATGTATAGCAACGAAACCGGCGATAAGCGACATACTATACTTACGGTCACATAAAAGAAAGTGTAAAACTACAACATTTGGAATCCACATTCTTTTTAGACATCGTAAATCCGAAATATCGCATACTTCGCATTTCATGCCTAACCATATGAATTCCACATATTGTATCACATTCTAGATAAATAGACAGTATTAAACTTCCGATCGAATAATCAAATACCCAAAATTTCCTAAATAGCTCAACACTTGAGCGGAGTTCAAAAAATCCCGGAATGTGTCACAGTAGCAGCGGTCCAGCCGTAGAAGGGTCAAGCCAACGCCTCACATGTGGCATGCCGTACTGCCTCAAACCCTAAGGTTCAAAGGCAGTTAACACGGTCACATAATCGAGTTAAGGTTTGTGTTCTTCTAGAGGGTCCACCACTTAACTTGCACGTATTTCCGAAAGATTTAAACCCGAGAAAAAATCAACTCTTGAAAATTTTTCGTGCCGGGAAAAAGTGAGTTAATGATACTCGTTCGAACATTTTAATACTTTCTAAATTATCCGAAAAAGGCACAAAATTAAATATTCCGATCGAATCAACGAATCCAAAACAATCCCCAGAACGCTCAATGCTTGAATCATATTAAAAATACCCAAAACTATATACAAGCAGGTAGGAACATTACCGTGTAAAAACGAGGCAATGATTCATCTGTACGGCCGCGGATCCGCGGCCCAAGCAAGATCTGGCCGCGGTTCCGCGGCGCAGTGTACGGTTTATTGCTTCGTTTTTTACAGTATTGCTTAGATTTGCCTGCTGAATTTTTTAAGTATTTTTAATTCTGAAAATAACACAGTTTCAAAAAATGTACAGAGAGGGGTGAAAAATCCGTATTTTCGATCGGAGTTTTAACTTCGCCCAAGCATCGCTTAAAGCTCTAGCTTGGCTCTGATACCATTGTTAGGTTTACCTAGCATCTCATGAAGGGTTTGGAAGCATCACATGTGTCAAAATCAAATTTTTTAAGGTGCTAAGTGAACATACAAAGAATCATCAGTAGAAATTTAGGGTTTCATAACATTGACATCATTACAAGTAGTAAAAGCTAGGGTTTTGAGAGTACAACCTTTGTAGCTCCCTACGCTAGACTCCTTGGTTACTTGAGGGTTGGAAAAAAGTCCGCTTGAGATCCTCTAGGTCCACGATGATCCATCCGGAGTCCTCTTTGTCCAAGCTTGAAACTTCACAAGATCAAGAGAAGAAATGGAAGCTAACACTCTTCACTAATGGGCAAGACTAGTGTAGAATGGTGTTGTGGTTGGTTTTCTCACTTCAAAATCCTAACTTGGTAACTCTTTTGCTCACTTGAGATAACTAAAGAGCAAGAGAGAAAGGAGGAAGAAGATGATGGCAAGATAATGATAAGCTTGTGTAGAAAATGAGAAAATGAATATATATATATATATATATATATTTTCACTCTCTCATTCTAAACCATGGTTCTAAAATATCTTAGATATTTTTGTTTGGAACAAAAATGACCATAGAAAATGAATCATGGTTAATACAAGGGGTTAGTGTAAGAATAAAAAATTAAACCATGAAACAATTTCCATTTCATTTTCCTTTTTCCAAATAAATAATATCCATATATTTTACATATGGTGTGAGTCTTATATTGCCACCATCTACTATATCAACAACCATGATAACCATTATGTATGCATGTATGTGTGCATGCACATCCTATGTGCATGAATGAGAATGAATGCATACATGCATGCATACAACATAAAGACAAGAAAGGATTTCAAGTGAGAAACTAATGGTTAATGATAAATCAACACTTGATTTAGCAACCCGGTCGTATCACATACGACCCGACCAAAAGCAAGCAGCCCGATTAATATACGGTATCTCATACGCGCATTTTAACCGGGTCCACGCGCATATCGCATATGCGCACCACATCGTTTCGCCTGGACTAGATAACTCCATTGTGGGACTCTAAGACTCGTCAATACGCCGGTAGTGGGTGATGATCATATCAAGCACCCCCAAGCCGCAAGCGGTCAGCTAAACGTAACGGCTACCCGGGTATTGAGCGATCAGAAGAAAACAAGCGAACCTGTTACAACTCCCGTTGAGCCAACCGTCAACACTACCGTACAGTCCGGTCTCTTCATCAAATATGCTGCATATCGAGTCTAGGGATGGTAACGTCGACCCCAATAACTCAATAAGTCATGCCAATGAATGGTCTATAACAGATCGAGAAACTACTGATAACACTTATCAGTAAATCTCAACAGCACTGGCCAGGGACTTACTGATATAGCCAGTCGAGCACAGCACAACATCAACTCCCAATACCGGGAGAGACGAAACCCCTCCTATCGCTCATCGACTTCGTGTGTCTTGGGACTGTACCCAACGGCCACCTGTTTGCACGACTCAGTAGAGCCATGGTAGGGTGGTAATCAAAGTACAGTGGGAGAACACACATGACTCTATGACGATCTCGGGTCTACAGACTAACCTGTACCAATGTCACCTGAGAACTGCTATCCAACGATAGATATAATTCCATATAGGAGTTCTCGGTGAGTCCGTCCAGTATACCCAGTCACCACTGAGTACCCGTATACGATCTCGATGTCAAACATCGATGAATGTGGGAACATCCATCGCCCATCATATAAGTCTAGTATTATATACGCTAGTCTACTCTGGTATATCGATGCCCCGTCTCGATACACCTACGACTAGGGACATTTTAGGATATGCTTATAAACTACAGATGTCCCACTAGTATGATCTCCATCATAATCACAGTAGTCAAGCCTATATCCTCAGGGCTTTATCAACATGTATGAATGAATAAAAACATGATCAAATCAACATGTCAGATAAAGAAGAACCAGATAGCATACTATCATGTCGAGCAAGAATGTACACTGAATATATATATATATATATACATGTATAAATATATCCACTATCATATAATGGCCTCTAGGGCATACATATATCTAACAAAGTGACTGTACGAGAACCCTGTTGCCAAAAGCATCCATTCGGATGCTCACGGCTGCGGTGTTCCTCCTTAGTGCACTTCATCGACGGCATCGGGGGTGCGACCGTCTGCTAAAGTTTCCAACGAGCATTCGATCAGGTTATCGGGAATCTTGTTGAATTACCCGATAGGTCATTGCAAAGTGTTTTCAATATCGAGACTAAAATGCAGGGTTTATAAATGTTAGGCATGTGATGTCTAAGGAATTCATTTGGTTGGGCATGAAATCTAATGTATGTGATGCGTTGGGTTTATAATGTCTAAGGTGGCTGTGGATTCCAACTGTTGTAGTTTTTCACTTTCGTTTCTGCGATCGTAAGTGTAATATGTGGTGTATCACCGGTATCATTGCTATATGTCAACGACAATTGGGATACGCATATTTTCTTACGTTGATGACATGTGATGTTATGTATTGCTGTGATATATTATATTGGATCGTCGTGTTCTAAATAGCCGGGTTTTTTTTATGTGAAATGAGAGTTTTTCATTTTCATTCATGTAAAAGCTTGTATGTAATATTCTTTTATTGGGGCACTTCCGGGTTGAGGATGATATCACCATTGATGTATGTTATTTACTTTTCCGCATTAGGATAGACCCAAGACGGGGAGCATAAGTAACCGGGTTCTAGGCTCCAGTGGGAGACCATCTTGAGGAGTCGAGACGGGTCTCCTAACTCTAGAATTGGTAGGGTTGCTTGCCGCTCTCGTAGGGGTCTAGGGATGTGGGTTTGGCTATTCATCACGACCGTGGAATCCGCGTTTTTACTGGCTTAAATAAAACACGGAATTCCTAGTATATCCAATATTTCATATATGATTCTTCTGCTGCTGATATTTTGTGATGTGATCACTTGATATGTTTTGAGACGAATGCCTATATTATATATATGAGATATAATTAATATTGCTGCTTTCGTTTCATATGTGATGCTTGGGAAGCATAATTAATGGGACTTCATTAATGAGATTAATGAAATAAAAGAAACCTAAAGATGTTGTAGAAACTTGTTTTAAAAACTGGTAGCTCTAGTTCTTGCTTTGCATAGCGGTATTCCTTATAAAATATCCAGCACCTTATTCGATAAGGAAAGAGTCGAGATCCCTTCACCGGGAGTGACCTCTTTAGAGAAACTGGCAGATACTACAACCTACTCGGTTTGTCTTTTGATTACTTCTATAGTTTTTGCTTTGCATAGTGGTATTTATGAAATATCTTGCACCTTATTCAATAAGGAAAGAGCCGAGATCCTTTCACCGGGAGTGACCTCTTTAGCAAAACTAGTAAAAGCCTAAAAAACACTCCTTTTAAATTTCACTCGATTCTACAACGATATCAAGTTCATTACACAAAAGGTTTCCTTAAAAACCTATTGTAGCCTTCCGACATTTCAGATAAGTAGTATTTAGTATTCGTGCTGTGTTTGTTGGCTTTCATTAAGGCGTAGTGTGCGGTAGCTGATTAGTGCTTATCTGCTTAAGCATATGATGCGATTGGATTAGGATAGTCGTATGACTTTGTTGGCTTTCGTCAAGGGTCGTGCGGGTGGGTTTAATTCAATCATGAAATGTACGGGTTGAACTTGATTAGTGGACTATGGTTTGTTGGCTTTCGTAAAGGTCATAGGATGCTATGGGCAGAATATTATTGGGAATTTCAAGTGTCGAAATTTGCAATGAGATTGCATACCTTCTATGAGATAGTTGGATCCCGATACCCACTGCGAGTAAGAGTTACTCCTGAGAGAGTTTTACACATTACAATTAGCCGATCAAGTAGGTGTCTTGAAAGGTGTTAAGGGGGTTACACCCCTGGAAAAACGAGGTTAATTTTAATTAAATCCGTGCGAAAGCACGGGGAACCTCCCTCAAAGTACCGACACTGGCCTAACCGAAAGATTGGTGAACTTGTAGGGTATAATTAATCCCGGCTAGTCTTACCTTTTAGGGTTTGAAGGAAGATTTGATAAAAACAGTGGGAGCCATCCTGATTAGATAAACTAATAACCTATCTAATCCTGCAAGAGCGCACGCAGAGTGTTTTCTTCTCTCTCTCTCTCCTGGTAGCGACCATGTCACGCCTTAATCAAGATAATAATATGGATGTAGTGACCGAACCTGCTTATTATACCGAGCTAGGAAACGTTGGTTCCGCTCTATCTTATAACTGTTATAAGTCCGAGCAGGAAATAGGGGAATATCCGGATTCCCATGCCACCCAATCGAAGAAAGTGCATGTTGATCCATCTTCTTCGGGTGTGTTCATTACCGAGAACCGTTTCTCAGTATCCTCTACGTTCTGGGTATGTGATACCGGATCAGGATCTCGCATATGTAATGTGTTACATGGGCTACAGATAGGTAGAGAACTGAGAATGGGTGATATATCTCTAAGAGTTAGAGAGTGGTGTAAGTGTTGCAGCCAAATCAGTTGGCAAATATCACCTTGTATTAATACATTGATTCTGAACGAATGTTATTACATACCGAACCTGATATAAAACATTACATCAGTTTCTTTATTAAGTTAAAGAAGGATATAATTCTGTATTGGAGGATAATGTTGTAAACATTGTCCTGAATCAAGAGTTGATTGAATCAGGCACGTTATGTAATGGCATATAAGTTCTAAATCAAACTACAGTTCAAAGTATACCGAACACACACAAGAGGAGTAATTCAGAAATGAATGAATCCTTCTTGTGGCATTGTAGACTAGGTCATATCAATGTGACACGACCAGCTAAGTTACATAAAGATGAATATAAGAATTTGTTCGAATTTTAATCCTATGATGCTTGCCAATCTTGTCACAAAGGTAAAGTGACCAATACTCCGTTTACTTGAAACAAAGAAAGAGTTACTGAACTCTTAGGACAGATACATGATGATGTATACGGTCCTATGTCTACAAATGCAAGGTTGGTTCTTAGTACTTCATTACATTCATCGACTATCTCTCAAGATTCGGATATATGTTCCTGTTGAAACACGAGTTTGAAACTTTTGAGAAATTCAAGGAATATAAGCTTGAAGTTAAAGAACCAGATGGGTAGAAGTATTAAAGTCCTACGATGTGATCGAGGAGGCGAATACATGGGCATGGAGTTCCTGGATTTTCTAAAGAATGTGATTCTCTCTCAGCTTACTCCTTCGAATATACCACATCACAACGGTGTATCGGGACGGAGGTATCGCACCATATGAGATATGGTGCGCTTTATGATGAGTACTGCTGAATTGCCTGTTTCCTTTTGGGGTTATGCACTTGAGAAGTTGCATACCTATTGAATGGGGTTCCATCCAAATCAGGGCCTACCACTACATATGAGATATGGAATGGGAAGAGACAATGTCTTAAATGAGTTAAGATATGGGGTTGTCCGGCCTATGTTGAAAAACAAAATCCAGAGAAGCTCGAGGCAAGGTTAGTTCTGTAAGTTTGTTGGATATCCCAAACATTCGCGAGGGAATATCTTCTACCACTCTGAAGAGCAAAAGGTGTTTTGTTTCTCAGCATGCCACCTTTTTAGAAAAGGAATTTCTTGTGAAGAAATTAGTGGTCATGAGGTAGAACTGGAAGGAGTTCCAGCTAGACAAACTAACAGCTGATGATTTGGTGAAACCAAAGGATTCAATAGTCTCCAATGAACCTCCTCCTCTCCGCGAATCTGGTAGGGTTCCTCATCCACTTGAGAGATACTACGGTCTTCTCGGTGACAGTGGGAGTGAGGATTGCATCATAGTTGATGATGGCCCAAACAGGTTTAAATAAGCCATCACGAGTGGGGACTCTGTGAATAGGCTGTATGCTATGCGATCAATGATGGAATCCAAATACACCAACAAAGTATGACTTTGAGTGTTGCACCTAAAGGGGTAATACCCATCGGGAGCAAATGGATCTTGAGAAGATTCTTGATGTAAATAGAAAAGTTGAGACTTTCAAAGCTATGCTTAAGTCCATCTGGATCAATGCGTGCATCGCGGAGTTGAAACATCTGTTTTGATGTAGCAGTCAAAGAGTTTGACTTCATCAAAATGGTAGATGAACCTTGTATATACAAGAAGGTTGTAGAGAGTGAGATTGTCTTACACATATTGTACGTAGATGACATACTCTTGATAGGAAAGGATTTCCTATGCTACACTCGGTCAAGCTCCACTTATCACGAGGATTCTCAATAGAAGATCTGAATGATACCTACTATATCTTATGGATTATGATCTATGAGATAGATCTAAGTGGATGTTGGGAGTATCTCAAATCTAGGTACATTAACACCATACTAAAGGGGGTTTAGTATGGATGATTCTAAGCGTGGTGGTTCGCCCACTTGCTCATGGACCACTCTCTCCAAAAAGCAGTCTCCCGAGACTGATTCGGAGAAAGCTCACGTGCAAGGGATAACCTATACTTCAGCAGTAGGCTCTATCAGATATGCGATGTTATGTACCAGACCAGATGTAGATGACTCACTAGGTGTAGTGATCAGGAATCAATCGGATCTTGGGAGAATCACTTGACAGCTGTGGAGGACATTCTTAAGTACTTGAGAAGCACAAAAAGAATGTTCTTGGTTTCGAGCTTCCAGAGTGATAAGGTCGACTGAAAGTCAGTCACAGACATCGTCTTTACCCTCATTGGAGGGACGGTATGATTGGAAGAGTTCCAAGCTAGATACCATGGCATACTAGACGATAAAGGCTGAATACATTGCTACCAACGATGCTACCAAAGAGGTTGTCTGGACATTTCTTGTTCATGAGATGAACAAGGTTCTTACCATTGAGCGTCCAATAATTATTATTGTGACTACAATGGAGTTGTGGCTTTAGCCTAGGAACACCTGTCCTATCATCGATCCAGACATATTCTGAGGACAGTATCACCTGATCATGGAGATGGCTGATCTCCAAGGGATTGAGGTAAGGAGAGTAGATTTTGAGGTTAACACGGCGGATCCACTCACCAAAGCCCGCTTCCCCAAATATTATTTGAGAGATTTTGGGATGGTTGAGTATGGGATACTAGAACCACTTCTAAATTGTTGAGTATGAGATACTGCAACAGATGACCTTAGTGCAAGTGGGAGATTGTTAGTTATATGTATGCCCTAGAGGCCATTACTGTACATGGGATGTATATTGTAGTGGATGCTTGGACATATATAGGGAGGAATTTCTTGCTCGACATGATAGTATGCTATCTGGTTGCTCTTTGTCTTAACATGTTGACTTGTATAAGTGATGCTATCTTGCTTTCACATGTTGATAAATCCTTTAGGATGTGTACTTGACTACCAGGACTATGATGGAGATCATACTAGTGGGGCCAAGGGTATTCCACAAGTATACCCTATAATAGTTCCTAGTTGTGGGAGTATCAAGACAGGGCATCGATACTCCGGAGTAGACTAGTGTATGCACTTCTTGACCCATATGATGGGCGATAGATGATCCCACATCCATTGGTGTTTGACATCAGAGAAGGTATACGGGTGCTTAGTGGAGACTGGGTACACTAAATGGACTCGCCGAGAACTCCTAGATGGTATTATACCTATCGTCAGATAGCAGTTCTCTGGTGACACCGGTACAAGTTAGTCTGTCGATCCGAGATCGTTATAGAATCTTGTATGATTCCCACTGTGCTTTGATTTCCACCATACCACGGTAATTAGATTGTGCAAAAAGGTGGTTTTTGGGTACAGTCCCGAGTCACATGGAGGCAATGAGCGATAGGAGGGGATTCGTCTCCTCCGGTATTGGGAGTTGATGTTGCGCTATGCTCGATTGGTTATAACAGGAAATCCCTGACCAGGGTTGCTGAGATTTACCGGTAAGTGTTATCAGTAGTTTCTCGAACCGTTATGGACCTTGCTGTTGGTGTGTAGTAGCGCCTCTAGTTGGGTTGCAACATCATAAAATAATGAACTTTTAAATTTCTAGAGGGCTATTACAAACGAACTACGAATTGTAACTAGAGATTAGGGTAATAGCAACCATATGTGAAGTCTAAGCTAAAAGAAAAGGAAATACAACCTTTGTAGCCAACTCCTTCACTCTTTTGGACACTAATGGCTTTGCTCGAAGCTTGGATCAACTCCGCTCAAGAACCTTCGTCGTCTACGATGATCCACCCGGAGATTTCTAGGTCAAGCTCTTTGCTTCACAAGATCAAGAAGAAGTAGAGCAAACACCGTACACTAAAGGGCTAGGGCAGTGTAGAATGGTTATGTGGTTTGTATACTCTCTTAAAAACCCTTTCTCTTTAAGTTCCTCACTTTAAACAAAACTCAAGGGAGCTTGATGAAGGAGGAAGAAGAAGATGGCAAAGCTTTTGTCAATATTATGAAAAAAACTTAATCCAAAATGAAAAAGAAAAGAATATATATGAGACACTCTCAAATATAACCATAGTTAACTAAATATCTAGATATTTTGTAGATGAGTCAAAAAACAAAAAGGAAATTTAACTAGGGTTAAAGTCAAGGGTCAATAAGAAGTTTGTGGAAACAATGAGTCATAATATAATTTCCTTTTTCCTTTTACTAAAAAACAAAATTCCACATATTTAGCAACCATGTGAGTCTTGGATTGCTATCTCCTATGTATCAATAACTATGATACATATGTATGTATGTATGTGTGCATTCACATCATCATGTGCATGTATAAACATATATGCATACATGCATGCATACATCCAAAAGAAAAGGTTTAATTAAAAATGAGCTAAAAGTCAATATTAAATCAACACTTGATTTAATAAATCGGTCATATCAAATACGACCCGACCAATAGTAAACGCTCGATTAAAATACGGTATCACATATTCGCATTTAATCGAGCTCCTGCGCATATCTCATATGCACACCACATCGTGTCGCCTGAGCTAGAAAAATCCTGTGTGGGACTCTAAGACTCGTCAATACGCTGGCAATAGGCGATGATCATATCAAAACACCCACAAGCCGCAAGCGGTCAGCTAAATGTAACGGCCACCCGGGTATTGAGCGAACAGAAGAACAACAAGCGAACTTGTCCAAGTTTCCGCAAAGTCATTGGTAACACTTACCGTACAGTCCGGTCTCTTCGTATGATATGCTGCATATCAAGTCTAGGGATGCAATCGTCGAGCCCTAATAACTTAATAAGTTATGACGATATGGACTATGACCGATCGAGAAACTACTGATAACATTTATCAGTAAATCTCGTCAGCCATGGCCAGGGACTTCGAGTCAAAACTAATCGCGCATAGCACAACATCAACTCCCAATACTGGGAGAGACGAAACCCCTCCTATCGCTCATTGTCTCCATGTGTCTCAGGACTGTACCAAAAACCCACCTGTTTGCATGACTCAGTAGAGCCGTGGTAGGGTGGAAATCAAAGTATAGTGGGAGAACACACAAGACTCTATGACGATCTAACCTGTACCTGTGTCTCCTGAGAACTGCTATCCGACGATAGACATAATACCATATAGGAGTTCTCGATGAGTCCGTTCAGTATACCCAGTCTCCACTGAGCACCCGTATACAATCTTTGATATCACAACACCAATGGATATGGGATCATCCATCACCCATCATATGGGTCAAGAAACGTATATGCTAGTCTACTCTGGAATATCGATACCCTGTCCCTCGACTAGGAACATTTAAGGATATGCTTATAGACCACACATGTCCCACTAGTATGATCTCCATCATAGCCATGGAAGTCAAGCCGATATCTTGAGAGCTTTATCAACATGTATCAAATGAACAGTATCAAGTAAACATGTCAAGATAAAGTACAACCAGATAGCATACTATCATGTCGAGCAAGAAAGTTATTTATCTATCTATCTATCTATATCTATATCTATATCTATATATATATATATATATATATATATATATATATATATATATATATATACATGTCCAAGCATCCACTATACATAAAATGGCCTTTAGGGCATACATATATCCTACAATCTCCCACTTGCACTAAGGCCAATTATTGGCGTATCTCATACCCAACATCTCAAATAGTCACTCATGTTGCGGCTATGGAAGGGTCTTGGTGAGTGGATCCGCGGTGTTATTCTTTGTATCTACTCTCCGAATCTCGATCTCTTGGCGATCAATAATCTTCCGGATCAAATGATATCGCCTGAGGATGTGTCTGGACTTCTGATGGGATCTGGGTTCTTTGGCCAACGCCATAGCTCTATTATTATCATAATATACTGGTATTGGATCAATAATGGTTGGAACTACTCCTAGTTCCGCAACGAACTTCCTTATCCAGACGGCTTCCTTGGCAGCATCATTTGCAGCAATATACCCAGCTTCTATTGTGGAGTCTGCAACGGTATCTTGTTTGGAACTCTTCCAACACACCGCCCCTCCATTGAGGGTAAATACAAACCCTGAGATAGATTTATTGTCATCCTTATCACTTTGGAAGCTGGAATCGGTAAAGGCCTCCATTTGGAGATCCCCATTACGATACACCAAGAATAATTCTTTAGTTCTTCGTAAGTACTTAAGAATGTTCTTCACAGCTATCCAGTGTTGCTCCCCTGGGTTGGATTGATACCTGCTTACTACAGCTAGTGCATAAGCTACATCAGGGTGAGTACATACCATCGCATACATTATAGATCCTACGGCTGAAGCGTAGGGTATAATGCTCATGCGAGCTCTATCTTCATCAGTCTTCGGACAGAAGTCCTTGGAGAGAGTGATTCCATGGCAAGCAGGCAAGGCACCACGCTTGGAATCTTCTATACTAAACCTTTTTAGGATGGTTTCAATGTACTTTGATTGGGAAAATCCCAATAACCTCTTGGATATATCTCTATAGATCCTTATGCCCAAAATGCACGGGGCATCACCCAGGTCCTTCATGGAGAACCTTTGTGATAAGAATGATTTGACCGATTATAGTATAGGAATATCATTTCCTATCAAGAGAATGTCATCTATGCACAATACGAGGAAAGTGACAGTACTCTCTACAATCTTCTTATAAATACATGGTTTATCTATATTTTTGATAAAATCAAACTCTTTGATTGTATCATCAAAGCAGATGTTCCAGCTCCGAGATGCCTGCTTTAATCCATAAATGGATTTAAGCAACCTACATGCCTTTTCGCTGCTCTCATGTCAATGAAGCTCTCTGGCTGATCCATAAAAACGCACTCTTCTAAATCACCATTTAGAAATGCAGTTTTAACGTCCATCTGCCAGATTTCATAGTCGTAGTGAGCAGAAATTGCAAGTAGTATCCGGATGGATTTAAGCATTGCTACTGAAGAGAAAATTTCATCATAGTCCAATCCTGGTCTTTGACGAAAACCTTTCGCTACAAGCCTTGCTTTATAGGTCTCCACCTGTCCATCTACACCAATCTTTCTCTTAAAGATCCATTTGCAACCTACGGGTTTTATCCTAGGAGGTGCAACGTCCAAAGTCCATACTTTGTTGGTGTACATGGACTCCATTTTGGATCTCATTGCATCCAGCCATATCACCGAGTCACCACTCGTGATAGCTTGCTGAAAACTAGTAGGGTCATCATCATCCATGATGCAATCTTCTCTATTACCATCAATGAGAAAGCCATAGTATCTTTCCGGTGGGCGAGAAGTTCTACTAGATCTACGGAGCGGCTGAGGTTCTTGATGTTCTACTGCAACATTAGGTTCAACTAATTCTTCATGAGTAATTTGTGTCTCTAGAACCTCTTCTAGTTCTACCGCATTGCCATCAGTACTATTTGTAAAAATTTCATTTTCCAAAAATGTGGCATGTTGAGAAACAAACACCTTTTGTTCCTCCTTGTGGTAGTATAGATATCCATATGAATGTTTTGGATATCCCATAAATTTACACATGACCGATCTTGTCTCGAGTTTATCCGGATTCTGTTTTTTAACAAAAACCGGACAACCCCATATCCTAACTCTTTTAAGAGATGGTCTCTTCCCACACTATATCTCATATGGAGTGGTAGACACGGTCTTGGTTGGAACCCTGTTCAATAGATAAATTGTTGTCTCTAATGTATGCCCCCAAAAGGAAAGCGGTAACTCAGCATCACTCATCATGGATCGTACCATATCTAATAGGGTACGATTCCTCCGTTCTGACACACCGTTGTGCTGTGGTGTGTAAGAGGGAGTGAGCTGAGAGAGAATCCCATTCTCATTTAAGAAGTTTGAAAACTCAGTGCTTAAATACTCTCCACCTCGATCTGATTGAAGTTTCTTGATACTCGAGCCCGTTTGTTTTTCTACTTCATGTTTGTACTCCTTGAATTTCTCGAAAGCTTCGGATTTATGCTTCAATAAAAACACGTGTCCGAATCATGAGAAATCATCAGTAAAAGTGATGAAGTATGAAAAATCGCCTCTAGCATGTGTAGACATTGGTCCGCATACATCACTATGTATGAGGCCTAAGAGTTATGTAGCTCTCTCTCCGTGTCCAATAAACGGAGTTTTGGTCATTTTACCTTTGATACAGGACTGACAAGTCGCATAAGATTTATATTCAAAAGGATTTAAATATCCATATTTATGTAGCTTGTTTAGTCTCGTTTCATTAATATGACCAGGTTTACAATGCCAAATAAAAGCTTCATTTATATCTGAAATTTTCCTTTTATTTGTATGTTGTATATTGAAAACTGTGTGTTGGTTTAGGAAGTAAATTCCGTTACTTAGTGTACCATGCCCAATCAACTGTTGATTTAAGTTAATGTTCATAACATTATTCTGCAACACAAAATGATATCCTTCATTGACTAACAAGGAAACGGATATTATATTACATAGCATACTAGATACATAATAACAAGGGTTCAAAACCAAAATACATCCTGAAAGCAACCCCAGATGATACTCTCCTACGGATACAGCATGTACATTGGAACCATTTCCAACCTGTAGAGTGTGGTCTCCAGTCTTCAAAAATCTACTGTTTCTCAATCTCTGCACACAATTGCAGATGTGAGAACCAGAACCGGTATCTAATACCCAAGATGCAGAGTTTATAGAAAAACAGTTTTCAGTTACAAACACACCTGAAGCGGAAGCATCAGCATGCTTCTTCTTCTTGAGATCTCCAAGGTACAAAGTACAATTGCGTTTCCAGTGTCCCGACTTGTGGCAGTAAAAACATTCTCCTTTTCCAGTTCCCACGGCCCAGACTTGTCTTTCCCCTTCGCCTTTACAACTCCACCTCTCGGCTTAGTGGGTTTCTTCTTCTTCTTTCCTTCGGCCTTGGCTTTTGGGATGGAAGAGGAAGAAGGCCCATAGAGCAGAGCGGGATTTTTCGCTATCTTAAGCGTTCCTTCTGCACTTCTCAACATATTGAGAAGTTCAGGTAGTGATTTCTCCAAATTGTTCATATTGAAAGTCACTATGAAAGGAGCAAAGGCAGGGGGGAGAGACTGCAGAACAATATCAGTATATTTGCTCGTTATCCATGGTCCATCCAAGGTCCTCAAGTTCTTCTATAAGACTAATCATCTTTAAAACATATTCTCCTACTGATGTACCAGAAGCCATCCGCATCTGAAACAATTTTCGAGATGCCTCGTAGCGTAAAGCCCGAGATTGCTCTCCATACAGATCCTTTGTATGGAGAAAGATGGATTGAACATCCATCTTCTCGTATTGCTTTTGATGTACATTATCCATAGAAGCTAGCGCGAGGCATTTGGCCGTGTTACAATCAATATCCTATGTTTTTTGGATCTCCTTATCCAAAATAGATGATTCATGACCTAGGGTGGGTGGGGCTTTGGCAGTGAGGACATATGATAATTTATCATATGAGAGTGCAATTTCAGGTTTCTCAGCCATTCAATATAATTCGGTCCAGTCAGTTTGTTTTTCTCTAACAGAAGTTTTAGTTCCGTCATCAGTATCTGCCATTAGGAGAGAGAAAAGAATACATTCAGCGAAATGCTCTTGCAAAGATCAGATTGGTTATTATCTTATTAATCGATGTCTCCCACTGCTTTTATCAAATTTTCTTTCAAACCTTAAAAGAAAACTAGCCAGGATTAATTACATTCTACAGTTTCGCTAACCGGTCAGCCAGGCCAGTGTCGGTACTTTGAGGGAGGTTCCCCGTGCTTTCACACGGACCTAATTAAAATAAATCTCGTTTTCCCAGAGGTCAAACCCCGTTAACACCTTTCTTGACACTTACTGGATTAGCTAATTGTAAAGTGTAAAACTCTCCTGAGAGTAACTCTTACTCACAGTGGGATCGAGATCCAACTATCATAGATGGTATGCAATCTCATTGCAGATTTCAACTCTTGAAATTCTCGATATGGTTTTTACCCCTAACTGCTAATGACCTTGGCTATGGTCAACATATCATAAGCACTAGTTAAGTTTTACCCGTCATTTCATGATTAACTAGACCCACCCATATGACCCTTGACTATGATCAACATAATCACATAAATGTCCTAACTGTTCGCATCATATGCTTTGTAGGATGACATCACTTAGTTACCGTACACTACGCCTTGACTATGATCAACATACATAGCACGAATACTAAGTACTCTGCTTCCTAAAATGACGGAGGGCTGTGAATAGTTTTTTATGAAAACCTTTAACGCTTTGAACTTGATCTCGTTGTAGAATCTAAATAGTTTAGAAAAGGAGTGGCTTAAGCTCCGCATCTTTTGAAACTTGCTTTTTCATAAAAAGAGCCGAGTGAGTTTCAAATCCGATTCTACAACATCTTTAGGTTTCTTTTTCTTTACATTAATCTTATTAATGTTTTCCCATCATTTAAGTTCCTAAGCCATCACAGAAAAGAAACGAAAAACAGTATTACATATTACATATATAATAACAATATTCCATTCATCTTAGATATTAAGTAATCACAGCACAGAATAATCAGCAGCAGAAACATATATATGAAAATATAGGATATACTAGGAACTCTGTATTTATATTTAGCCTACGATAGAAAATACGGATTCGACGGTCGTGATGAATAGCCAAGCCCACACCCTTAGACCCCTACGAGAGCGGCAAGTGACCCTTCCAATTCTGGAGTTTATGAGACCCGGTCTCGACTCCTCGAGATGGCCTCCCACTGAACTCCAGAACCCGGTCACTCGTGTTCCCCTCCTTGGGTCTATCCTAATGTGGAAAAGTAAAATATACATCAATGGAGACATCATCCTTAACCCGGAAGTGCCCCAATAAAAGAATAATACATACAATGAATTTTACATGAATGAAAAGAGAAACTCTCGTCTCACATAAAACCCCCGGCCATTCGATCACGACGATCCTATACATCATATCACATCAACAATTGAAAAACATAGACGACGTTAAAATATATCAATCAACACATCAACATACCCACTGCTGTAATAGATCTCAACACTTGAACCTACATTAAAAATTCCCAGAGAGCATATATAGTACCTACAGATCAACACAAGAAGCCACGGTCCAAGCCTCACCAACGGCGCCGCGGAACCGCCGCAAATACCACTATTTGGCCGCGGTTCCGCGGTCGTTGTGTCGAGTTAGGCGCTCGTTTTTCTTGAGGATCCACACAAAACCCTGCTCAATTTTCTGGATAATTTTAAACCAAAAAATTCTAACTTTTGAAAAAAATTCCAGCGAGCATGTAAAAATCTCATTTTTCATGTTCGATTGAGTTTTAAAACGTCATCTAGCATATCCTAAAGCTCTAGCCAGGCTCTGATACCATGTTGGTGTGTAGCAGCGCCTCTAGTTGGGTTGCAACATCATAAAATAATGAACTTTTAAATTTCTAGAGGGCTATTACAAACGAACTACGAATCGTAACTAGAGATTAGGGTAATAGCAACAATATCTAAAGTCTAAGCTAAAGAAAAAGGAAATACAACCTTTGTAACTAACTCCTTCACTCTTTTGGACTCCTATGGCTTTGCTCGAAGGATGGATCTACTCCTCTCAAGGTCCTTCGTCGTCTACGATGATCCACCCGGAGATTTCTAGGTCAAGCTCTTTGCTTCATAAGATCAAGAAGAAGTGGAGCAAACACCCTACACTAAAGGGCTAGGGTAGTGTAGAATGATTATGTTGTTTGTATACTCTCTTAAAAACCCTTTCTCTTTAAGTTCGTCACTCTAAACAAAACTCAAGAGAGCTTGAAGAAGGAGGAAGAAGAAGATGGCAAAGCTTTTGTCAATATTATGAAAAAACTTAATCCAAAATGAAAAAGAAAAGAATATATATGAGACACTCTCAAATATAACCATAGTTAACTAAATATCTAGATATTTTGTAGATGAGTCAAAGAGGAAATTTAACTAGGGTTAAAGTCAAAGGTCAACAAGAAGTTTATGGAAACAATGAGTCATAATATAATTTCCTTTTTCCTTTTACTCAAAAACAAAATTCCACATATTTAGCAACCATGTGAGTCTTGCATTGCCATCTCCTATGTATCAACAACCATGATACATATGTATGTATGTATGTGTGCATTCACATCATCATGTGCATGTATAAACATATATGCATACATCCAAAAGAAAAGGTTTAATTAAAAATGAGCTAAAAGTCAATATTAAATCAACACTTGATTTAATAAATCGGTCATATCAAATATGAGCCGACCAATAGTAAACGCCCGATTAAAATACGGTATCATATATTCGCATTTAATCGAGTTCCTGCGCATATCTCATATGCACACCACATCGTTTCGCCTGAGCTAGAAAAATCCTGTGTGAAACTCTAAGACTCGTCAATACGCCGGCAGTAGGCGATGATCATATCAAAACACCCATAAGCTGCAAGCGGTCAACTAAACGTAACGTCCACCTGGGTATTGAGCGAACAGAAGAACAATAAGCGAACTTGTCCAAGCTCCCGCAAAGTCATTGGTAACACTTACCGTACAGTCCGGTCTCTTCGTCTGATATGCTGTATATCAAGTCTAGGGATGGAATCTTCGAGCCCTAATAACTTAATAAGTTATGCTGATATGGACTATGACCGGTCGAGAAACAACTGATAACACTTACCAGTAAATCTCGTCAGCCCTGGCCAGGGACTTCGAGTCAAAACCAATCGCGCATAGCACAACATCAACTCCCAATATCGGGAGAGACGAAACCCCTCCTATTGCTCATTATCTCCTTATGTCTCGGGACTGTACCCAAAACCCACCTGTTTGCATGACTCAGTAGAGCCGTGTTAGGGTGGAAATCAAAGTATAGTGGGAGAACACACAAGACTCTATGACGATCTCGGGTTTACAGACTAAACTGTACCTGTGTCACCTGAGAACTGCTATCCGACGATAGAAATAATACCATATAGGAGTTCTCGATGAGTCCGCTCAGTATGCCCAGTCTCCACTGAGCACGCGTATACAATCTTTGATGTCACAACACCAATGGATATGGGATCATCCATCGCACATCATATGGGTCAAGAAACGTATACGCTAATCTACTCTGGAATATCGATGCCCTGTCTCGATATACCCTCGACTAGGAACATTTAAGGATATGCTTATAGACCACACATGCCTCGCTAGTATGATCTCCATCATAGCCATGGAAGTCAAGCCGATATACTGAGGGCTTGTTGGGAATTCACCCGCGTGCGCAAACGCGCATGTTTTGGAAATAGAGATCGTTTAAGGAAAATGGAATGCGAACGTGAGATCGTTCTCGTTTTAATATTTATAACCGCAAGTGCACGACGCGTTGTAGCCAGCCGGCAAGCACGGGTCGTTCCGCATGGAGTTGTGTATTACGTATTTTTGTTTAAGGTTAACAAATTAACGAATTGGGGGTTGTCACAAAAATATATAAAAGAATAAAAACAAGGAAAAAGCATGAAAAGGAGTTAAGGAAAGAATGGTTGTGGCTTGGTTCGGAAGGTTGAATCGCGGAGTTTACCTCTACACTCCCTTGGTCATGAGGTGTTCGGCCTTACCTTGATCCCGGCGTGAAGCACGACTTGTCAATGCGGTTATGGAGAACAAACCGTCAAAGTCCGATATTCGCCACAAATCACGAAATGAGTCCTTTATTCACTTACCGTTTCTATGTCCGCGCTTGGGGTATCAACACTAAGCACAAGGGTTAGCAAGCATACCGCAACAACAAAAACACAAAGTGGTTAGTGAGAGCAAATGATTTTGGTGTTGAGTTTGTTAAGTGTTTGTGATGGTATATCGTATATGAAAATAAAGGATTGTCAAGCAATTAATCACAAGATACGATATCCAAACTTAGCAAACTTAACACCAAATTGATTTTAAATTAAACATTGAAAATGGGGAAAGAGAATGAATACGGTATATGAGGAGGTTACAAGTAACCATGTGTCAAAATACCGTATCATATCAATACATAAACAATATTTAGGTTAGAATCTTAAGTTAAGCACATGAAACATGAACAAGAGGTGGAGGAGGCAAAATCTTTCATCTCACTTCCTCACCCACACCACAACCAAAATAAAGATTAGTTAAGTATGAAAAAAGAAAGCAAGCAAGTAAAGAAAGCAAGTATAAAAAGAAAGCAACAATATATTATAAACACTTGAAATGAGATACAAGATTTATGGTAGCTTTTTCAACCTCCTTAATGAAGCTCTCCAAAGAGAGCTTCAAGAGGGAAGAACAAGAAGAAACCAAATGAAGATCACTCACCCTCAAGCTAAACCAAAAGAAAGAAACTAAGAAAATGTTATATGGTATATACATGGTATACCTCTCTCTTGCCACTGATATGCTATTTATAGGCTCAAAAGAAAATTAAACAAACAATAAAAACAAGCCTACGTGGCAACAAGGGAGGCTCAGTCAAAAGATAGGGCCCATTGGACATTTTTGGGTCGAGCTCGCGAGTTTTGGAGGGCATGTGCTCGGTCAAAATCCGAGCACTGGGGTTCGTGTTTGCAGTGGATATTTGTGTGCATCCCAATATCACTCTGGTGTTATTTGCTTGGTCTAATTTAACCTGGTTTGTCTTCAGAGTTTTGGAGGGAACAAGATGCCATATATCAAATCAAAACTTTATGAATTTATTAGCCATGTCCCTCCATGTGCCCACTTCATCATGTCTTGTGCCGTGGGCAGCCCCACCTAGGTCCAAGCTATATGCATACTTGTAAGGGTTGGACCATTCTTGGCAAAAAGTGTGTACACATGCATTATTTCCAAAAGAGCTCTTGGGATATCGGTCGTTTTTCTGTTCCGTCTGTTGTGTCAGCTCCTAAACGTTATATCCGTGATTTTGAATGTGTTTCCAGTATTGTATCACGAACACCTGTAAACTATAATTACTGAGCAGACACTGATTAATAGTACCGATATATACAAAAATAGATAACGAATGAGGGTATTAAAATGCAGTTTTCCGTGATGAACAAATACCCCCAAACTTATATATTGCTCGTCCCGAGCAATACAAAAATCCTAGCCTCACTTTCGCAGGGAATGCGATTGCACTGAGCATGTGCAACAAGCCGTTAAACCTCTAGGTATCCCTAGTAGGAGGAGTGTTGTCTCCTGAGGGTTTTCAGCGGATTACACCCACAAAAATCCAGTCAAGTTAGCATCGTGGAAAAACTGTTGATTCTAATCTTAAGGTTAGAGATCAAAATTAGAAGTACTATTACCCAAGTCAGAAATGTTAGACCCTATTTTTCACTCCTCACAATTTGCTTAACATAAGCCCATACGCATCTTTTCGTGATTGTGCAGATAGTGTCCATAAGTTTTTAAGAAAATTGATTAGGGTCATCATGTCACAAATACAGACCAGGATAGATTTCTAAAGGATCACACGAGTTTGAAAGGAGTTAAGATTTTCTCAAGTTTTATTCTCTAGTTAGGTTTCAAGTCAGAATAAATATAAATTTTAACAGAGAACCTAAGTCTTAACTTTCACTCCTACCTTTCACCTGTTGTCGGTCATACATACCTTCGTGATTGCGTACAACGTCTTTATAAAATGTAAAACTTCATATCTCCACGAAAAAAACTGTTTTATAATTGAAAACTTGTCTCCGCCAAGATTATTCTCCCATAAAGAACCGTTAAGACTTTTAACTTAGAGAGAACACTTGCTTAGCTTGTTTTATTTGACGTTTGAAAACTTAGCGAGCTTTGGGTCAATGACTCCCAAACCAGATGGTTTTAGGGCATTAGGTGTGGAGACACCCCAAGAACTTAATTACCCAAGTTACCAAGGCCACAAAACAAAAGACTCATTTGCGTTTAAAGTATTCTAAAAGCAGTGAAAATGGAGATATGGCCAGCTTTTCCTTTTTAAATCTAAATGACGTAATTTATGAATAAGGTATGTAATTACTCCAACAAGATTTCAGATGGGTTATTTTTTAGACTTATAGCTTCTATTAAAACCTCAATAATATTCCTCATATTCACTTCACTTATGAACTATTCTTGATATTACTTAACTCAGAACAAACCTGTTTGATCCTGAAGATGTTTATCAATTTTAAAAGTTTACAGACATGTCAGACTTTCATCAAATTCTCAAAAACATACGACACGTGAAAAGTGATATAAAAATGCATATTAGATACGGTTAAACACAAAGGAGGGTTATTTTTCGGGTCATCGGTCTTACAAAAAGGGTTTAGTTGCTTCTAACTCATCAACTGAACCATTAGACTTTGAGTCTAAGTTCCCCCACTAGCTAACATGAATTTTTTTTTATATTTTTGGGAATTTTTTTCAATTTTTATGGGTTTTTTTTTAATATGTATGCAATGCAGAATATACACATGATGCAGCAAAATAAACGGAGTGCTCACCCCCAAACTTGAGTTTTACAATGTCCTCATCATTGCCCCCGTCTTCGGTAGCTAGACTTAGACATCGGTGTGAGACTTTTATTCACAGAAAAAGAAAAAACCTACGACTAATTACAATATATACAAGTGAAACGATTGTGTTAGTGTAGAAATTAATACCAGCCATTCAAAAATTTTGTCGATATAGTGCCATGGCTGGCAAAAGAATAGATATAATAAAAAGAAAAAGAGAATATACAAAAAATGGTTAGATGTTAGTAAAGGGCATAGGTGTGTGAAGGTAGGGATCGGAAGACACAGAAGGTGAAGACGAAGTTTTGAAGAGGAAAAAGAATTGTTTTCTGAATGAATTGAATGTTCAATAAGTACATGTTGAGTTCCGAAGTCAAGTTCGTGTAAAAACTGGAGTTCATCCGCAAAACGTTCAGCAAAAGAAAGGTTTCTCGGATGTTCCCAAATTGGTTCTGACTCAAACTCACCAAGAATATCAAGTTTATCAGCAAAAATTTCCTCAAAACTCGACATGAACGAATGTTTTTCAAAACTGTCTTCCTCCCTATGATTTTCTACAATTCTATTCTCTTTATTTACAAACTCTCCCAATACAATTTTCTCCTCATCACATTCACAAATGGGTAGGTATATTTCATCTAAAAAAGTAGGTTCCCACCATAATGTTTCTTCCGAAACAATATTACTAGGTGATAAAAAAATCCTGGGTTCCTGATCATTGATATCTTCTAACAACCTATCCCAACCATACCCGTTAATTCACAAGCTCCCTTATTTAAAATTGGAAAGCAAAAATCAGCCGGTTCAAGAATTTTCTCATCAAGTATTATTTCAGTTAAATCAATCTCTAAATCACAAGTGACAAGAGGCTCAGTGGAGACCTGAAGGCTAGTGGTGGACTGACTTAGAGGATTTGCTTGTGTGTCCTGGCAACACTCAGTCAATTTAATCGTATCATCATCTATGAAATCATCAAAATTTGATTGATCGTTTAACTCTCTCGAGTGACTTCCTAGATGACAGATATTGATACTATGGGGTTCCAATTGACTGTGTTCACTCCCTAGAATCTTCTCAGCTAAATATTTCACTTGTTCCTCTATGTTAGCCAATGATTGGGCTTGAACAAGAAACAATTGCTCAGACTGCTGTATGAACTGGGCTAACGTAGAAGCTGATTGATTCTCGACCGCAGTCATCACTTCAATACTTTTTTCTAGAGCGGTCAACTTAGCATCCATCTCATTATCATACCCTAATGATGGTTCAATTGTTTCGGGTTGAAGGGGTTATGATGGTGGTGATGCTAAAATAGTCAGTCTATCAACCTCTTTCTCTAAATTTTCAATCAGTTGGTCTATGGTTGAAGTGGGACTGGGTTGAGTGTTAAGTGGGTGACCGTTAACAAAAATTTTGGACGGTTGGTCACCCCCTAGAAAAGGACAATTATCATGAATGTGTGAAGAATCATTGCAATTTGAATAAATGGATTGGGACTGAGTATAAACAAAGGAATAAGAATCGTGAAAAAATGAATTAAATCGTGTATCACCCATATTAACAAGAATGCACAGAAATCACAAAAATAACGAATATCACACCCCTAGCAGTCTATATTATTCTAAGTCAACTAGACCTGCTCAAGAACCTGATTGACGAAGTAAAACTGTATCGAGAAATTGGCTCAAGATATACTGATCACGAAGCCAGGTAAGTGCAAGAGAGAAGGGGAGGTTTTACAACGCTTTCGCGAAGTTCCTTAATTAAATAACCCTTTCTCTTGGAAATTTGCCTAGACATCCCATGAACGATATACCGTTCAGCAAAATTCTAAACATAGTTAACTTCTCCTAGTGAGCGCGAAGTCCTTAAAATCAAAGTTCTAATCGATTTTAAATTACTGGGGGTATGCGAAAATGCAGTTTTGTGATTTGTGGGCTACGGAGAAAAGGTGATGAAATCCTTTACCGTATCTTGTTTTGGTCTTTGTGCCCTTAATTCCGTAATAAAATGCAATGCGCAATCAATAAAATAAAAGAATTTAAGAGAATCAATCGATTAAAGCAATTCTTTTTTCAATTTTAGTTAAGCACTGCAAAAAATACGGTTAGTTCTCTGTGCAAATTGGCAGCAAAATTGTGCGAAGAATCCTGCAAAAGATAGAAAATTGGATTGCGTCGGATTCGAGCGAAGGTGTTAGGAAATACGTACCGATATGATTTGGTTTAAGAAAACCCTTTGAAAGTGATTCAAGTCGTTGAATGTTCGCTTCTGCGGGTCAAACTACCCGGATCATTGGTACCGTAATTCGCTAATGTCTTGTAATTGCATTTGAGCCTTGCTCCGCACGATCGCTAGTCGTAATTCCACGAAAAACCTAAAATGTTGGAAAATACGATATTTAGTGTCAAAAGAGATACGTGTGCCCCAATTCCTGCATACTCAAAATTAGAAAAATCAAACAATACCAAAAGAATACACACACAGAACTGGAGATCACCAAAAAAGAAAAAACCAAAACCCCCACAATGAGGCCGGCGAGCTCGGAAAATCCTCTAATGTCGCCGGTTTTTTATAAAGGTTAGGTGCACAGATTTTTGGTAGAGTTTTTAGACTATATTAGTGTTCTAATAGTCTTACTAGATTTTTAAAATGAATTGCAGAGTGATTGCAGGTCAGAAGAACAGAGAGCAAAAGTCAGAAAAAATGTTAGTAGTGTGTATATGTTAGTATTGAAAAATTTGAGTTAGAAAGTTAGTTTTGTTAGTAGAACCAGAAATAACAATACCTAATGACTAGAACTCCCCGGCAACGGCGCCAAAAACTTGTTGGGAATTCACCCCTGCGCCCAAACGCGTATGTTTTGGAAATAGAGACCGTTTAAGGAAAATGGAATGCGCACGCGAGATCGTTCTCGTTTTAATATTTATAACCGCAAGTGCACGGCGCGTTGTAGCGAGCCGACAAGCACGGGTCGATCCGCAGGGAGTTGTGTATTACCTATTGTTGTTTAAGGTTAACAAATTAACGAATTGGGGTTTGTCACCAAAATATATAAAAGAATAAAAACAAGGAAAAAGCAAGAAAAGGAGTTAAGGAAAGAATGGTTGCGGCTTGGTTCGGAAGGTCGAATCGCGACGTTTACCTCTACACTCCCTTGGACATGAGTTGTTCGGCCTTACCTTGATCCCGGCGTGAAGCACGACTTGTCAACGCGGTTGCGGAGCACAAACCGTCAAAATCCGATATTCGCCGCAAAGCAAGAAACGAGTCCTTTTTGTCACTTACCGTTTGTATGTCTGCACTTGGGGTATCAACACTAAGCACAAGGGTTAGCAAGCATACCGCAACAACAAAAACACAAAGTAGTTAGTGAGAGCAAATAATTTTGGTGTTGAGTTTGCTAACTGTTTGTGATGGTATATTGTATATGAAAACAAAGGATTGTCAAGCAATTGATCACAAGATACGATATCCAAACTTAGCAAAATTAACACCAAATTGATTTTAACTTAAACATTGAAGATGGGGAAAGGGAATGAATACGGTATATGAGGAGGTTACAAGTAACCATGTGTCAAAATACCGTATCATATCAATACATAAACAATATTTAGGTTAGAATCTTAAGTTAAGCACATGAAACATGAACAAGAGGTGGAGGAGGCAAAGCCTTTCATCTCACTTCCTCACCCACACCACAACCAAAATAAAGATTAGTTAAGTATGAAAAAAGAAAGCAAGCAAGTAAAGAAAGCAAGTATAAAAAGAAAGCAACAATATATTATAAATACTTGAAATGAGATACAAGATTTATGGTAGCTTTTTCAACCTCCTTAATGAAGCTCTCCAAAGAGAGCTTCAAGAGGGAAGAAGAAGAAGAAACCAAATGAAGATCACTCACCCTCAAGCTAAACCAAAAAGAACGAAACTAAGAAAATGTTATATGGTATATACATGGTATACCTCTCTCTTGCCACTGATATGCTATTTATAGGCTCAAAAGGAAATTAAACAAACAATAAAAACAAGCCTACGTGGCAACAAGGGAGGCTCAGTCAAAAGATGGGGCCCATTGGACATTTTTGGGTCGAGCTCGCCAGTTTTAGAGGGCATGTGCTCGGCCAAAATCCGAGCACTGGGGTTCGTGTTTGCAGTGGAGATTTGTGTGCATCCCAATATCACTCTGGTGTTGTTTGCTTGGTCTAATTTAACCTGGTTTGTCTTCAGAGTTTTGGAGGGAACAAGATGCCATATATCAAATCAAAACTTTATGCATTTATTAGCCATGTCCCCCCATGTGCCCACTTCATCATGTCTTATGCCATGGGCAGCCCCACCTAGGTCCAAGCTATGTGCACACTTGTAAGGGTTGGACCATTCTTGGCAAAAAGTTTGTACACATGCATTATTTCCAAAAGAGCTCTTGGGATATCGGTCGTTTTTCTGTTCTGTTTGCAGTGTCAGTTCCCAAACGTTATATTCGTGATTTTGAATGTGTTTCCAGTATTGTATCACGAACACCTGTAAACTGTAATTACTGAGCAGACACTGATTAATAGTAGCGATATATACAAAAATAGATAACGAATGAGGGTATTAAAATGCAGTTTTCCGTGATGAACATGGCTTTATCAACATGTATCAAATGAACAGTATCAAGTAAACATGTCAAGATAAAGTACAACCAGATAGCATACTATCATGTCGAGCAAGAAAGTTATATATATATATATATATATACATGTCCAAGCATCCACTATACATATAATGGCCTCTAGGGCATACAAATATCCTACACTTGCATTGGCATGACTTATCAGGCTATTGGGGTCTGACGTTATACCACCCCCAGGCTGTGATCTGTGACATATCTGACAAAGAGACTGGACTGTATGGTAGTGTTACTGATTGGATTCGCAGGAGTACGAGCAGGCTTGCTTGTTGATCTTCTGATCGCTCAATACCCGGGTGGCCGTTATATTTAGCAGACCGCTTGTGGCTTGTGGGTGTTTGATATGATCATCACTTACTGCCGGCGTATTGACGAGTCTTTAGAGTCCTACACAGAGGTTTCCTGGTTCATGCAAAACGAAGTAGGAGCACATATGTGATATGTGCGAGACCGAGATTAATGCGCGTATGTGATACCGCATTCTATTCTCGCGATATGTGATATCGGTCGGTTATATGAGATATAGCCGGGTTATCGGATCAAGTGTTGATTCGAAAGATTATTACATTTGATATTAGTCGGTTGTATGTGATATAGCCGGATTATTAAATCAAGTGTTGATTTGATAATTTAATGTATAATTATATATATGCGATATATTAATTTACATTAACTAATATTTGCTCACTTAAACATTTCTTTTTCTCACTTGTGTGCATATAGTATATATGTGATATATAGTAATGTACATTATTTTGTGTCATGCTTGATGCCACATGTGACATGGGTGTATGAGACTTACACCATGCTTAATAATGTTATGGGTTTATATTTATCTAAGTTAATCAAAATTAATGATAATTAGTCACATGGTTGAAGCTTGTGGAACCATTGACCAAGTCCACTAATTTTGTTTTACTTGTAGATATTTATTAACCTAACCATTATTAACTAGCCATGGTAAACTCTCTACATGAGTTAGTGTATGACACTAACTCACCCATGATTGCTATTCTCACCTCATGAGTTCATTCTCTCATTCTTCACTTGAGCTTCTTCTTCCTCATAGCTTTTCTCAAGGTGAGAAAATATTGTGAGAAAAAAAAACTAAAGAGAGCCCACTTCCTATTTCATCATCCTTTACTATTAGCCATTTAGTTTAGGGTGTTTGCTTCACTAATCTACCATTAGTGAAGAGGTAGCATGAGCTTGAGTCTCCTCGACGTAGATCATCTTCGGCCTCGAAGACATCGAGCAAGGTTGTTCATTTCTTCATGTGAACCCTTACTGGAGTTCGGGAGTTCACTACTTGGAGCGAAGGGACTACTACACGGAGCTTTAGAAGAGAAGGACCGGTCTACAAAGGTTGTATTCCTCATTCACTTAGGATGTTAAGATGTTAACATTGCTTGTTCGTTTATATATCTAGTTAAGATTCTAGGGTTAGGGTTCTTTAGTTCGGCAAAAATTTGAAAACGGCATGGACGATGCCTCCCGTAACCTTGTTGCCTTGCTAAGTAACCCTATAGGAGAGTTTAGGGTTCTTGTTATGACGAGTTAAAGCGAGGGCGGGAGTGCTCGTATCTAATCTAAGTGTATATATGCACAATTATAAGCTTCTTAGGAAAAGATAGGTTAGTGTAAGCTAGTGGATCTGTACTCAATCCTTTGTGCCAAGCTTGACCAATTGAAGATAGAGCAATTGACAATAACGCGGATTAGGGTACTTAAGCACGGTATTTATGAAATCCGGCTTATTGACCTTTATCCGTTCGTTCTTGTCGCTTGGCTTTCGCCTCCGGCGAAACCGAACGCAACCGGTCGCGGTTGGGAATCACCGATACCTTGGTAGGGCAGGGTGCTTAACGGAGCGCTTGCATAAGGTTTGGGCGGAGTTCAAAGGAAAATATCAGGCAAAGGAAATGAGAAACGAAAAACCTTAACTTACAATACCGTTCTATTTCCTAACAACCACCATTATTCACAAACATCAAAACCACAAAGAGCATGAACAAATGAAAAGAGAAAAGAAAAGCATTACAAGTAAGTAAATGGCATGATAATTAAATTGCAAGTAAGTAAAGAGCAAGAATATAAAAGAGCAAGTAAGTAAAAACAAGAGAAATACTAAGACCCAAGTATGCAAAATGAATGCTTTATTATGTCCAAGTGATACAACCTTGAGTTCAATAACCAAATCTTAAACTTGCAAGCTCAATGAAAAGATTGGAAGATCAAGAGAAGGCAAGGAGCTCAAGGGAAACTAGCTATGTACAAGAACAAAAAGAAAACAAAAAAGTATGAGTTCTAGTGTGAAGAATAATGGACAATCTTTTTTTCTTTTCATCCTTTGCTCACTGATCTTCTTTTATAGGCATAAAAGAAGAATAAACAAGCAATAAAAATAAGTTGATATGACTGCAAGGGATCGACAGAACAAAAATGGGCTAATTGGGGCTAGGGGCGGCGAGCTCGGTTTTTATGGGCATGTCGCCGGGCTTAATCCGAGTATCTTGGCTCGTGTTAATGTAGTGGTCTTGTGTTCTCTCAACAAGTCCACTGGTGCTGCTTGATTTCTCTATAGAGGCCTAGGTTGTACTCAGTAGCTTGGAGGGAACTTGATGCTTTTTAAATCACATTATATCCTTTTGCATTAAACACACATCACTTCTCATGTGCTCACTTGCATCAAGTCATCATTTGTGTGTGCCATGGGCAGCCCCCTCTCTAAGTTTATGAACCAACAAGCTAGTGTACACACTTGTATGTGTTGGACCATTTAGATAAAAAGTGTGTACATATGCATGTTGCAAAAAGAAACTCATGAAATATCGGTCGGTTTCCAGTTCCGGTTGTAGTGTCGGCTCACAAACATTATATCCGTGATTTTGAGTGTATTTCCAGTATTTTGTCATGAATACCTGTAATATGTATTATTGAGCAGACACTGGTTAATAGTACCGATATATAACAAAATCGATAATGAATGAGCGATATTAAAATGCAGTTTTTAGTGATGAACACCTTCTAGCATACCATCCTTCCTCTGAGGGTAAAGACAAAGCCTGAGACTAACTTTCAGTCGTCCTTATCACTCTGGAAGCTCGAATTGGTAAAGGACCCCCACTGGAGTTCACCGTTACCAAACACCGAGAACATTTCTTCAGTGGTTCTCAAGTACTTAAGATTCTCCTTCACAGCTGTCCAGTTATTCTCCTAAGTTCCGATTGATTTCTTATCACTACACCTAGTGAGTTAGCTACATCTGGACTGGTGCATAACATCGCATATATGATAGAGCCTACTGCCGAAGCATAGGTTATCCTTTGTATCCGAGCTCTCTCCAAATCAATCTTGGGAGACATCTTTTTGGAGAGAGTGATTCCTGAGTAAGTGGGCGAACCACCACGCTTAGAATCTTCCATACTGAACCCCTTTAGTATGGTGTTAATGTACCTGGATTTGGGACACTCCCAACATCCATTTAGATCTATCTCTATAGATCTCAATCCTCAAGATGTAGTAGGTATTGTTGGCTATAGTGCCCTCAAGTCAATTATTGGATCGCAGGCACGTGATTGCAATGATTGAGGGATGACCTATACCGGTAGAACAGTCTTACTCGAGATGATAGTATGCTATCTGGTTTGTCTTTACCATCATGTACATGCTTCAAGTGACATTACAGATCACTATTACATGTTAATAGAGCCCATAGGATTCTTGCTTGGCTACCAGCAGTATGATGGCAATCATATACGTGGGAGCTGGATGGTCTATAAGCACATCCTTAAAATGTCCCTAGTCGTTGGAGTATTGAGACTGGGTATCGATACTCCAAGAGTAGACTTGTGTATACTGATCGAGACCCCGACGAGGGGCGGTGGCCGGTCTCACAAGCCATTGGTATTAGTTGGTTCACCTAAGATATATACAGGTGCTCATTGGGTTATGAGTACACCGGACGGACTCGCCGGAAACATGCTAGTTGGTATTATACCTATTGTCAGATAGAAGTTCCCAGGTGACATGTATACAAGTTAGTCTATCGACCTGAGATCGTCATTTGTCTCGTGTGAGTTCCCACTGTGCTCTGATTACTACCCTACCACGGCTCAAAGGAGATGTGCAAACAGGTTTTAGTTGGGTACAGTCCTGAGCCACATGGAGACAGTGAGTGGATCGTTAGGGGATTCGTCTCTCCCGGTATTGGGGGTTGATGCCGCGAAGTGCACGGGTGGCCATCACCAGAGATCCTTGGCCAAGGTAGTCGAGAATTACTGATTCGGATGTTTAGTTTCTCAGGTGGTGATGGGCTTTATACCGACACTAAATGTCGCATTATTAGGGGTCTAACTTGATCCACCTCCTAGACTCGATATGCGATACTCATAGACGAACGGACTGGACTGTATGGATATTGTCATTGTCAGGTTCAGTAGGGTTTCAGGATGAGTTTGCTCGTCGGCCTCCCTTTCGCTCAATACCTGGGTAGCCGTTACGTACAGCTAGTGCCACTGACGTGCTTGTAGTTAAACCCACTGCCAGCGTATTGACGAGTCTTTAGAGTCCCACACAGAGGGTTTCACTGCTTCGGGCGAAACGTTGTAGAGGACGTATGGTTTTATAGCAGGGTTCGATCATATTCATGCACTTGTGCACGGATTATGATCGGACGGATAATACTAGTGGGCTTTGGTTTAAGCCGGATCCTCGTATTATATTGTTGGATTATTTTCATCTCGTTGTATTCATATTCAGTCGGAATACGGATGCGGGTATATATATACGGTGAGGGGTAATCTTGTAATTTATTACTAGATCACTTTAGAAAATGCCATTTCATTTTGGATTAAACATTTAGCTTAAATGTTTATGAGGTGGAATGTGTGAGTGTAAGTTTTGGTTTGGTTTCTTGTGGTGGCAGATGTTTTGTTTGTGGTGTAGGATATTTGTTGTGAGCATAGGAGATATTTTTTCTTGAGTTGTTTTCTTTAGTTGCTAGAATATTACAATATATATTACTCACAACAAATAACTCAAAAACACAACACAAAAGAAAAAGGGCAGCCACCTCTTTTCTTCACTTGCTCTTTGCTTAGCCTCATACTTTCTCTCCATGGCATCTTCTTCAACCTCCACTCTACATGTCTCATGAGTTGAGAAACCTAGGGTGTATAGAGACAAAGTATTCACACACACTCTCTACTTCATCTTGGCTATCTAGGCTAGCAAACTAGATACTCGAGTTGCCTTGGTTTTGAGGTGGGAGCCCGTATTACTAACCCTCGACATGGATCTTCTTCGATGTGGAGAGACCGGAGATCAAACTTGATCAAGGAATCTGCGAGGAGCTTGGTACAGAGGTTGAAGACGGATCGATCGGTATAATCACTCTAACCCTTTGCATGTTTTGTTATTTAGGGCTTATTGGTCGATCCGGATAATTGGTTGTGGTAGCGCCAAGTTTTATAAATTTTTGTTCCACATTTGGTCACGGATTGATGGCCGGGGCGCTGCCGTAACCCAACATGGTATCAAAGATACTCCATTATCCTTAGTTAACTCATTGCAACATTAGAAATCCGCCGTTTTTGTCGTGCAAAAACTGCCGACAAAAACAGTTCTGAAAACTGCAAGTTTGAGATGTTTGCACACCCCGTGGGTTCACGGTTTGAATTGAGAAGCCACGGGGTGATGCATGGGCACTTCGGGGATCCCCTGGGGGGACCAAATGCTAGGCCCACTCCCCAAGACCATCACAAGGTGGTCTTGGCGGTGGGGTCCCGATACTGCCCCACCTTGGGCAGTTTCGGGTTTGCCTCACCCCGTGGCCACCTCGTGGTGGCCTCGGGGGTATGGTACCCCTCTTAGGCCCCCCTAACTTGAAGTTAATTTCATGCTCTAACTCCCCGTGAAGGTTCGGGCGCGTTTTGTTTTGATTCAGACTTCCGAATTGGCTTTAAACGGTTGGTTTTTGGAACTTTAGCTCACTGTTTTTTTCCATGGTTTTGGAAATTAGTTTAGTTTGCTAATTGCGTGCGGAATTATAATGTCATAGTTTTCAGTACATACATTACTTTCTGTGATCGTGAATGTCATTAGAGCAGTACAACTTGTCTGATTGCTATATGTTTTTTAGACGGGTTTGTGAACGTGACATTCAGGTTGATGTTTTGTGTTGTGCTGTGGTTATGACGGGATCGTTGTGGTGGATACCTTGGGTGCAATGGTAGTACAGTTTGGATTTATTTGTGCATTTGATATCGCGGGACTAGCGTCCGACATGTGGACTTCCATCACTGCCTGTTTGTATATTATTTGTTTGGGACACGACCGGGTTGGGGTCGATGTCACCGTTGTACATATTTTCTTTTCTGTACTAGGATTACCCTGTGATGGACTGCACGGATAGTCGGGTTCTAGAGGGCAACGGGCCCGCATCTCATGGCGTTGAGACGGAGGGGGCCTAACTCTAGAATTGGCGGGCTATTCGCCGCACTCGTAGGGGGTACAGGTTGACCCAAGGAGGAGTGCTCAAGTTACCGGATTCCGTGAAGTGCCGGGTGACCCATTCACTTTGATGAAGAGGGTTGCCTCACTTCTGGTTTTGGCGGGTAACTTGCCACGCTCGTAGGGGTCTAGGTTTTCATTGCACAGGCTATCCACACGATCAGGGGAACGTCGGGTTTCACTTGCGGTTCAAAGGAAACCTGGGGCTCCCAGATTCTCTTTATTGTTCTGTGATGCTTATTGCTTATCTGTGATGTTGCATTTATCATGCCTGGAACAATTATTATATATTTTTATATATATACTAGTAGATATTGTATATGTTTTGCACCCGCGCTAGTCCAGCCCCTGCTCTGTCGTTAGTTAAGTAACCTAACGGGTGATGACGGGGCCCAGTGGTGAATTCGGATGGCATATACGTACATCATATTTTCGTTCTTTTCTGGTGTGATTAATTGATAGGAGTGCGTTGATTCTGATCAATGCAAGGAAAACAGACCTATTTGATGTTGTTGGATTTTTTTTAAAAGGCTGTTATTACAAGGACATTTTCTTTTGTTTTGCATAGCGGTATTCGGTTATGAATATCCAGCACCTCATTCGACGAGGCAAGAGCCGAGATCCCTTCACTGGGAGTGACCTCTTAGGCAGAAGTTTGCGTCAGGGTAATAACTTTACTATAGTTGATTACTTTTTTGCTTTGCATCGTGGTATTCAGTTTGGAATATCCTGCACCTCATTCTACGAGGAAAGTCCTTCAACAATATCAAGTTCATGTCACGACCCGAAATGGCACGTGACTGGCACTTGAATCATATGAAGTCTATAGGACCCAATCTAATTCAAGTAAGCCAAAATCTCAGAAATCTAAACCATTTGAAAAGAGAAGGAAGGAAAAGTTTAGTTTAAAAGCAAGTGGTTTAACAACATAAGCCGTAGTATGCATTTTTAAAACCTCAAGTCTTTTCTGAAAATTTCTACAGAGTTCCCTTTGTAAATACTGGCCCCAAAAAGGGTACAACACATGAAATATATATAATGATGAATAAAAGCATCCCCAAGCGGGAGCTAGCTCTTCGCCAATTGGCGGACACAACCACGCAATGCAATAAAATATACAACGCCGAAGGGCGAGGATCAAAACTCAGAATAAAACCAATAACCACCCGAAAACCATAATAATACAAGCGTGACTCTAAGATCGAAATAATATATATTGGTCTTCTAAGTCTATAAATTAATATAAATCTAGTTGATGGAGTTACTGCATACAACTGAAATAATACAAGTATAATGGTGGTCACGATACGAGTGAACCCACCTACCAAAGCAATCACCCGGAATGAAGTAGTATGCCAGCAAAGCCGCCAAGGAAACCTGTACGCCAAACCTGCAAGAAATTGTGGCACAACGGGGGTGAGTTGCCAACTCGTGAGTAGAAAACATCACCGAGCAGAAATCACATGTTTGACTAAATCTTAGGTCATACGATAATATATATCCTCAATATATAAACCTGTACCATCTATACATAAGTGTAATATCAAGTGCTCGTGTCAGTGCCTCAGGTAGCAACATATCATATATATGATGTATGAATGCATTACGAATGAAAACAGAATACATCATGAATGAGAAAACCGTTTTCTTTATTTAGTGAGATTTCTGTATATATATAAATCGAGATATCATCAATGAAATCAATATAAAATCCGTGTCAAGCATCGACATAAAACATAAATCCAAATATCAAATATCTTGGGCTCCAGCTATCCGAACTGGCCCATATCATATAATCTCAATACCTCAAAGTCTTAATATCTCGGGCTCCGGCTATCCGGACTGGCCTTTGGGCTCCGGCAATCCGGACTTGCCCAAATATCAATCTCACGACTATGTCGATATCTTCCGGATATCCTCCGCGTCACAAATAACCGGTCGGTAGTGCTCCCCTGCCAGGCTCAACACCATCATCTGTGACCATCTTGCCCGAGGGTACCGCACCGGGTCCACTATGCACCTACAGACGGTTCCTCCTCCTTCTCGAATCGGGTGTATGATATCGCTAAAGAGTCGAGAAAACTCATGGTGGACATATCTCACATCATATCACGAGAAAACCGCAACTTGCATTTTAAAATGATATTAAGTTTATATAAAATCCTTGCGGTTTCTCTAAATCCAGAAATCTCATGGAAATCCAAAATCACAATCTCAAGAGTAATAACAATGAATTACCGGGCTCCGGCAATCCGGATTGGCCCATAACATCACATGGCAAATGAAAATATAAATATGCAAGAAATATCACAGCAATAAATGCAATATCTAAATTAGCATATAAAAGGCATGCGCACTAGTATTATGTCGAAACTATCAGCTAGCAATTTATACTAATGAAGTAGTATTTTCTAAAGTGTATGCGACATAACAATTCTGATGATGATGTGTGTGAGCTGGCAAGCAGGTGTACGTCTAGCATACGCATCATCGGTAATGGTGCTGGTATCCTGACAGCATGGGTTTATAATCACTAAAGTACACATAAAATATGCAAAGCAATGATAACAACATGAATGAACGGAGCCTGAATAGTAATGCGACAATAAGGAATATACAATTCTATATACGAGTCATACAGTTTTTACATTTGAAATAACGCGAATCGTGTGTTTATAAAATAGGGCTACGGTGTTTTTAAGAAAAGGTACGTCCTTTAAAATATCCGCAGTATCCCTTGGCCTGTCTTTAAAATACTCACGATTCGTTAGTTTTGGAAATAGGTATGACTCGAGCCCAGTCTAACCTCTACTAAGTAAACTACAGTACTAAACTAATAGACTAATCGAAATGTAAGGAAAACCACCTAAGTCTGAGTCGATATATATATATATATATATATATATATATATATATAGTAGTCGGTGATCCCGCCTCAAAAGTTCACATACGATATAGTATAAAATAGAGTGTGGATTAATCATCATAAATATATCTCATACGGTAAATCCATCATACGACATCCCAAATCCGGGTACGGGTCGAATATCACATTTATCTCATTATTCTTCTGGTATCCTTATCATCATATCCTGAATTTGGGGTACTGATCTAAAGTCTAGTACATTCCGATACCATCAACATATATATATGCATGTGTATGAAAACACATCGCCAAAAGACCCTCTATAAACTCATGCCGTATCTCATAATACGAACCAAGTCACATCACCGATCTCGTGGCATCATGCCTAATCTCATCGACTCATCTCCAAGTATCATATACTATCCTCATCATCCGTGTATATATGTGTGTGTGTGTATACGTACTCATATACATATATGTATATATATATCCCCATATACGCACAAGAAAATAAAATGTATGCATGTGTGTGTGCGCGTGTGCCTTATTCTAGGGTTTCGCGACTAAAAACTAGCTAACGACACTATCATCCAATTATACTAGAATTTAACCCATGATCTTCTAAGATCATACTTGCTAACTATCCATCTTTCACATAACACATATTCATATATAAATATATATATCATAGGCTACACTACGAACTGCGGGGGTGCTATACGCCATCCACCTGACTTCCCCCGTAGATATATATCTACTCACCTTGATCCTTACTTGCCGAAGTCGATGTCGCCATCCTCTTCTTCATCATCCAAAGTCCACGTGAGGGTACCTACATATTACACATAATATCGTAAACCGAAATCGCATACGAAAACCAAAACGGCATACGTATCTCACATAGGTTATAACTTATGATCTAAGTATGCAAGAATAACCCAACAACTCTCGACGATTGACGTACAAACGTGAATCAACCGATAAAAACATGAATACCAAATCTCAAGTTATAACGAAGTTGCAAAACAAAGCAGCAACTTAAGAAAACACCTTCAGATTTTACCCTAGGTGAAATTAGCCAATTTTGCACATGTGGAGGGTCTATTTTACTGAAGATAAAGCCCTGGACCAAACACAGACCCAAACAACCCTACCCTGGCCGTAATTTTCGGCCAGAATGAATAAAATTATGGCCATGAAATGGAATTGGGGTCTCGGGTCTTGGATTTAGCTTCTAGGTTGCGTGCATGACTCACTGTGATCGTTGTAAAATTTTCAGGTGCCCCGGGTCGTAGCAGATTTCAATTTCTCATCACAAATTCCACAAAAATACGATATCGGGGATTTCTAAGTTTGCTAAATGGGGTTCTTGTCTCTTGTTTAGTCTAATATACCATTACTACAGGGGTTGTACGGCCTCTACTAACCTCAATTACACCTTCATAACTCAAGAATTCCTCAAACCTCATCTAGAAATTTTCTAAGTTCACTAAACCAAACTAAAACGCTTCTAAACATGCATGGAAGCTAAAGTGAATGAAATACTACACTAATGGTGTAAGAATTATCTCATTTGGCAACTCAAGAAAATTCTTGAGTTGTTAGTTATGTATATGCCCTAGAGGCCATTGTTGTACATATGATGTATATTATAATGGATGCTTAGATATATACAGAGAGGACTTTCTTGCTCGTCATGATAGTATGCTATTTGGTTTCACTTTATCTTAACATGTTGACTTGTATTGGTTTACTGTTTTTCTCTCACATGTTGATAAAGCCCTTAGGATCTGTACTCGACTACTGGGACTATGATGAGATCATACTAGTGGGGCCGCGGTAGTCGATGAGTACATCCTATAACTGTTCCTAGTCGAGGGTATATCGAGACAGGGCATCGATACACCAGAGTAGACTAGCGTATACGCATCTTGACCCATATGATGGGCGATGGATGATCCCATATCCATCGGTGTTAGACATCAGAGATGGTGTACGGGTGCTCAGTGGAGACTGGGTACACTGGACGGACTCGCCGAGAACTCCCAGATGGTGATATACCACACGTCAGATGGCAGTTCTCCGGTGACACTGGTACAGGGTAGTCTATACACCCGAGATCGTCATAGAGTCTTGTGTGATTCCCACTGTGCTTTGATTTCCACCTTACCACGTCCAAGAGGGCTTGCAAAACGGTGGCTTTTGGGTACAGTCCCGAATCACATGGAGGCAATGAGCGATAGGAGGGGATTCGTCTCTCCCGGTATAGGGAGTTGATGTTGTGCTGTGTTCGATTGGCTATAACTGGAAGTCCCTGGCCAAGGCTGATATAGAGATTTACTGGTAAGTGTTACCAGTAGTTTCTCGACCCGTTATGAGCCATACATCGACACGACTTATCGGTTACTGGGGTCTGACGTATACCACCCCTAGACTTGATATGCGACATATCAGACGAACAGACCGGACTGTACGGGAGTGTTACTGATTGGATTCACAGGAGAACGCACAGGATACCTTGTTGATCTTCTGATCGCTCAATACCTGGGTGGCTGTTACGTTTAGCTGACCGCTTGCAGCTTGTGGGTGTTTGATATGATCATCACCTGCTACCGGCGTATTGACGATTCTTTAGAGTCCTACACAGAGGTTTCTTGGCTCAGGCGAAACAGAGTAGAGGCACATATGTGATATGTGCAGGACCGAGAATGATGCGATATGGGATACCGTATTATATTCTCGCAATATTTAGTTATGAACCGGGTCATCAGATCAAGTGTTGATTCGATGAATCGGTACATGATATATTAGTCGGTAATATTCGATATAGCCGGATCGTCGAATCAAGTGTTGATTCGATGATTTAATGTATAATAATATATATGATATATTGTATTACATTATCTAATATAGGCTCGCTTTATTATTTCATTTTCTCAGTGGATGATACATTGATATATATGCGATATATGTTAATTGTATTATTTTCTTTTTGTTGCAAATATATAATATATATGTGATATATATTATTGTGACATGATATGATTAATTGTTAAACATGTTTAAGGATGATTAATTGAGATTAGGGTTTGATTAGGGTTAGTAGCTTCATGCACCTTCTAGAAGCTTTTTCTTTTGTCATTCTTAAGATCTTTATGGATGACACATTCTTTAACTCAACCAAACCCTAACTCTAGTTATTTCTCTACAAAATCTTGACCACTCATCCTTGACCATGGTTTACAATTCAATCATATGGTTTATATTCTATTAATCACAAAAGAAAAACATATCATTATCTTTTCATTATCATCTTCTTCCTTCTTCAAAAAAGCTTGCTAGTTTTTCTTTGAGTGATGAAATAAAATGAGGAAATGATTTAAAAAGAAAGCAAAATTACTACTCTCTCATCCTCATCTCATCTAGCCCATGAGATTAGTGTGTTCATCTCTTTAGAGTGAGAAAGATTGAGTCGTTGCAACTTCGAGGTAGATCATCGGAGATTTGGAATATTTCGAGCTAGCATGGATCGTTCGAGTCGTGGAGCCTCTCATGAGTCCGGGAGATCGTGGATCGCGGCAAAGGGACTTCTACTCGGAGCTTGTGAAGTGAAGGAGCGGACTACAAAGGTTGTAATCCCTCACACTTAGATAAAAGTTATCTTCTTGCATGTTAAACCCTAATAATCTAGCAAAGATCCTGGCTTTGGGTTGTTCGGCACGTCTAAATTTTTATTCGGGCATGTTTGATGCCTTTTGAACCTTCACAAGAGTGCCTAGGAACCCTACAGTGGTATCAGAGCCTAGCTAGAGCATTAGGCGATGTGTTTACAAAGTTAAAACTCCGATCGAACCCGAAACGACGCAAAAAGACCCCTCTCTGGAAATTTTTTAAATTTTGGGATTTTTCTGAATTAAAAATATGTAAAAAAATCAGCAGGGAATTCTAAGAATTACCATAAAACCCGAGCCCCCAATTCGAATAAACGGCGGCGGAACCGCTGCGCAAGCATGCCCTACGCGGCGGTTCCGCGGCGGAACAGTGGATTTGTGACACGTGGATTTTATGGAAATGTCCGTAGGTACTTGTTGATGCTTCTGGATATTTTTAACAGTGATTCCAGTATTGTTTAAATCTGGGGTTTATTTGGTAATAGTAGATTCGATCGGAATATTTAAGTTCGTATTTCTTTCCGGATATTTAGAAACTGTTAAACTATTTGAACGGATATCATTAACTCACTGTTTCCCGGTATGGCAAACTTTCAAGTGTTGAAATCTTTTTCGGGTTTAAATCTTTCGAAAAAATTATACAAGTTAAGCGGTGGACCCTCTAGAAGACAACAAACCTTAACTCGATTATGTGACTGTCTTGAACTTCCTTTTGAACCTTCGGGTTTGGGGCAGTACGGCGTGCCACATGTGAGGCGTTGGCTTGACCCTTCTACGGATGGATCACCGGTACTGTGACATATTCTGGGATTATTTGAACTCCGCTCAAGAGTTGAGCAGTTTTGGAAATTTTGGGTGTTTGATTATCTGTTCAGAAAGTTTAAAACTGTCTATTTATCTGGAATGTGATACAATATGTGGAATTCATAGAGTTAGGCATGAAATGCGAAGTATGTGATATTTCGGATTAATGATGTCTAAAGTGATTGTGGATTCCAAATATTGTAGTTTTACACTTTCTTTTCTGTGACCGTAAGTGTAATATGTGATATCGCCGGTTTCGTTGCTATATGTCAACGACAATTGGGATGCGCATATTTACTTACGTTGATGATATGAGATATTATGTGTTGCTGTGATATGTTATATTGGATCGTCGCGTTCTGAATAGCCGGGGGTTTTATGTGAGATGAGGGTTTTTATTTTCATTCATGTAAAATTCATTTGTAATGTAATATTCTTTTATTTGGGGCACTTCCAGGTTGCGGTTGATGTCACCATTGTATATTACTTTTCCGCATTAGGTAGACCCAAGGAGGGGAGCATAAGTAACCGGGTTCTAGGGTCCAGTGGGAGGCCATCTCGAGGAGTCGAGACCGGGTCTCCTAACCCTAGAATTGGCAGTGTTACTTGCCGCTCTCGTAGGGGTCTTGGGATGTGGGTTTGGCTATTCGTCGCGACCGTGGAATCCATGTTTTATACAGGCTCGTATTGAAAACACGGACGTCCTAGTATATCCAATATTTCATATATGTTCTTCTGCTGCAATGTTCTGTGATGAGATCATATTACTGCCTGAGACGAATGCTTATACTATATATATATATATATGCTGATATATAAATATTACTGCTTTCGTTTCTTCTGTGATGCTTAGGAAGCATAAGCTGATGGGATTTTTATTAATAAGATTAATAAAAGGAAAAGAAACCTAAAGATGTTGTAGAATCAAAACTTTATAAAAGGGGTAGCTACAGTTTTGCTTTGCACAGTGATATATACGATATATCCTGCACCTTATTCGATGAGGAAAGGACCGAGATCCCTTCACCGGGAGTGACTCCTTTAGCAAAAACTGGCAGATGCTACAAAACTCGGTTTGTCTTTTGATTGCTTTTAGTGTTTTGCTTTGCACAGCGGTATATATGATATATCCTGCACCTTATTCAATGAGGAAAGGGCCGACGATCCCTTTACCGGGAGTGACCCCTTTAGCGAAACTAAGAAAAGCCTCAAAAACACTCCTTTTCAAAACTTTACTCGATTCTACGATGATATCAAGTTCATTACGCTCAGGGTTTTCTGAAAAACCTGCGTAACCCTCCGTCATTTTAGGAAAATAGAGTACTTAGTATTCGTGCTGCGTTTGTTGACCATAGTTAAGGCGCAGTGTACGGTAGCTAAGTGATGTTTTCCTATAAAACATAAGATGTGATTAATTAGGACAGTCATATGACTTTGTTGACCATAGTTAAGGGTCATGTGGGTGGGTCTAAATTAATCAAGAAATGACGGGTAGAACTTGACTAGTGCTTATGATTTGTTGACCATAGTTAAGGTCATAAGACACTAGGGGCAAAATATTATCGGGAATTTCAAGTGTTGAAATTTGCAATGAGATTGCATACCTTCTATGAGATAGTTGGATCCCGATACCCATTGCGAGTAAGAGTTACTCCTGGGAGAGTTTTACACAGGACAATTAGTCATTCAAGTAGGTGTCTAGAAAAGTGTTAACGAGGTCACGCCTCTGGGAAAACGAGGTTTACTTTAATTAGGTCCGTGCGAGAGCACGGGGAACCTCCCTCAAAGTACCGACACTGATCTGGCTGAAAGATTGACAAAATTGTAGGGTGTAATTAATCCCGGCTAATCTTACCTTTTAGGGTTTTAAGGTAGATTTGATAAAAATAGTGAGAGACATCCTGATTAGATAAGATAATAACCAATCTAATCTTGCAAGAGCATACGCTAAAGTGTTTTCTTCTCTCTCTCTCCAGGTAGCGACCATTTCAGGCCATAATCAAGATAATAATATGGATGTATTGACTGAACCCGATTATTGTACTGAGCAAGGGAACGTTGGACCCGTTCTTTCTTATAAGAGTTATAAGACTGAACAGGAAACAGTAGAATATCTGGATTCTCATGCCGCCCAAAAGAACATGCATGTTGATGCATCTTCTTCGGGTGTGTTAGTTATTGAGAACTGTTTCTCAGTTCACCCTACGTCCTGGGTATTAGATACCGGATCAGGATCCCACATATGTAAACAGTTACATGGGCTACGTAAAGGTAGAGAACTGGGAAAAGGTGATCATTCCGTTCAAGTAGGGAACGGTGCAAGTATTGTAGCCAAAGCAGTTGGCGAATATCACCTTATATTACCAAGTCGTAATACACTGATTCTGAATGAGTGTTATTATACACCGAACATGATGTGCAACATTATATCAGTTTCTTTATTAAGTAAAGAAGGATATAATTTTGTAGTACAGGATAATGTTATGAACATATTCCTAGATCAAAAGTTGATTGCATCAGGCTCGTTACATAATGGCATATTCATTCTAAATCAGAATACAGTTCTAAATATACAAAACACACACAAGAGGAAAAGTTCAGATATGAACGAATCCTTCTTGTGGCATTGTAGACTTGGTCATATCAATGCAACACGACTGGCTAAGTTACATAAGGATGGTTATTTGAATCCGTTCGAATTATCATCTTATGATACTTGCCATTCATGTCTCAAAGGAAAAATGACCAAAGCTCCGTTTAGTGGACACGGAGAAAGAGTTACTGAACTCTTAGGACTGATACATAGTGATGTATGCGGTCCCATGTCTACGCATGCCAGGAACGGTTCTTCCTACTTCATTACATTCACTGACGATCTCTCTAGATTCGGACATGTGTTCCTGATGAAACACAAGTCTGAAGCTTTTGAGAAATTCAGAGAATATAAGCACGAAGTAGAGAATCAAACGGGCAAAAGTATTAAGATTCTTCGATCAGATCGAGGAGGTGAATACTTAAGTAATGAGTTTCGGGATTATCTAAAAGAGAATGGGATTCTCTCTCAGCTTACTCCTCCTTATACACCACATCACAACGGTGTATCGGAGCGGAGGAATCGCACCCAATTAGATATGGTGCGCTCTATGATGAGCACTGCTGAGTTACCTATCTCCTTTTGGGGTTATGCGCTGGAAACAGCCACATATCTATTGAATAGAGTTCCAACTAAATCGGTGCCTACTACTCCATATGAGATATGGAATGGGAAAAGACCATCTCTTAAACGAGTTAAGATATGGGGTTGTCCGGCCTATGTTAAAAAGCAAAATCCGGACAAACTCGAGGCAAGATCAGGTATATGTAAGTTTGTAGGATATCCAAAAGATTCTTATGGATATATATTCTATCACGCTGAGGAACAAAAAGTGTTTGTTTCTCAATATGCCACCTTTTTAGAAAAGGAATTTCTTGCAAAAGAAATTAGTGGCAAAGAGGTAGAGCTGGAAGAGGTTCCAGCACCACAGACTACAACTGATGATTTATTGGAACCAGAGGATTCAGTAGTACCCGATGAACCCCAGCCTCTCCGCCGATCTAGTAGGGTTTCTCGTCCACCTGAGAGATACTACGGTTTTCTCATTGATGGTGGAAGCGAGGACTGCATCATGGATGATGATGAACCGACTAGTTTCGAGCAGGCCATCACGAGTGGTGACTCTGTGAAATGGCTGGATGCAATGCGATCTGAGATGGAATCCATGTACACCAACAAAGTATGGACTTTGGAAAATGCTCCTGAAGGGGTAAAACCCATTGGGAGCAAGTGGATCTTTAAAAAGAAATTTGGTATAGATGGAAAAGTTGAGACTTTCAAAGCTAGACTTGTAGCAAAGGGTTTTCGTCAACGACCAGGTATGGATTATGACGAAACCTTTTCTCCAGTGGCTATGCTTAAGTCCATCCGGATCTTACTTGCCATTGCTGCATACCATGACTACGAAATCTGGCAAATGGATGTTAAGACCGCCTTTCTAAACGGTGATTTAGAAGAGTGCGTGTACATGACTCAGCCAGAGGGCTTCGTAGATAGTGGGAGCAGCGGAAAGGTGTGCAAGCTGGTTAAATCCATTTATGGGTTAAAGTAAGCATCGCGGAGTTAGAACATCTGTTTTGATGTTGTAGTCAAAGAGTTTGACTTCATCAAAAATATAGATGAACCTTGTATCTATAAGAAGGTAGCAGAGGGTAAGGTTGTCTTCCTCGTATTATACGTGGATGACATACTCTTGATAGGAAATGATATTCCTATGCTGCAATCAGTCAAGCTCTTCTTATCACAGAGATTCTCAATGAAAGATCTAGGTGATGCCTCCTGCATATTGGGAATCATGATCTATAGAGATAGATCTAAACAGATACTGGGATTGTCCCAATCCAGGTACATTGACACCATACTAAAGAGGTTTAGTATGGAAGAATCCAAACGTGGGAATCAGCCCACGATCTCTGGACTCACTCTCTCCAAAGAGATGTCTCCCAAGACTGATTTGGAGAGAGCTCGCATGCAAGGGATACCCTATGCTTCGGCAGTAGGCTCTATCATGTATGCGATGCTATGTACCAGACCCGATGTCGCATACTCACTAAGTGTAGTGAGTCGGTATCAAGCAGATCCTGGAGAGAGTCACTGGATAGCTGTGAAGAACATTCTCAAGTACTTACGAAGGACTAAGGAGATGTTCTTGGTGTATGGTAATGGAGAACTCCAGGTGGAGTCCTTTACCGATTCCAGCTTCCAAAGTGATAAGGACGACTCTAAGTCGCATTCGGGATTTGTCTTTACCCTCAATGGAGGGGCGGTATGTTGGAAGAGTTCCAAACAGGATACCGTTGCAGACTCGACGATGGAGGCTGAATACATCGCTGCCAACGATGCTGCCAAAGAGGCTGTCTGGATAAAGAAGTTCATTTATGAACTTGGTGTGGTTCCATCCATTGAGCATCCAATACCTCTGTATTGCGATAACAATGGAGCTGTGGCGTTAGCCAAGGAACCCAGGTCCCATCAAAAGTCCAGACATATTCTGAGGCGGTATCACCTGATCAGGGAGATAGTTGATCGCCGGGAGATCGAGGTCAGGAGAATAGATACGAAGGACAACACTGCGGATCCATTCACGAAGGCTATTCCCCATATACAGTTTGAGAGATTATTCGGGATGCTAGGTATGAGATACTACAGCAGCTGGCCTTAGTGCAAGTGGGAGATTGTTAGTTATGTATATGCCCTAGAGGCCATTGTTGTACATATGATGTATATTATAATGGATGCTTAGATATATACAGAGAGGACTTTCTTGCTCGTCATGATAGTATGCTATTTGGTTTCACTTTATCTTAACATGTTGACTTGTATTGGTTTACTGTTTTTCTCTCACATGTTGATAAAGCCCTTAGGATCTGTACTCGACTACTGGGACTATGATGAGATCATACTAGTGGGGCCGCGGTAGTCGATGAGTACATCCTATAACTGTTCCTAGTCGAGGGTATATCGAGACAGGGCATCGATACACCAGAGTAGACTAGCGTATACGCATCTTGACCCATATGATGGGCGATGGATGATCCCATATCCATCGGTGTTAGACATCAGAGATGGTGTACGGGTGCTCAGTGGAGACTGGGTACACTGGACGGACTCTCCGAGAACTCCCAGATAGTGATATACCACACGTCAGATGGCAGTTCTCCGGTGACACTGGTACAGGGTAGTCTATACACCCGAGATCGTCATAGAGTCTTGTGTGATTCCCACTGTGCTTTGATTTCCACCTTACCACGTCCAAGAGGGCGTGCAAAATGGTGGCTTTTGGGTACAGTCCCGAATCACATGGAGGCAATGAGCGATAGGAGGGGATTCGTCTCTCCCGGTATAGGGAGTTGATGTTGTGCTGTGTTCGATTGGCTATAACTGGAAGTCCCTGGCCAGGGCTGATATAGAGATTTACTGGTAAGTGTTACCAGTAGTTTCTCGACCCGTTATAAGCCATACATCGACACGACTTATCGGTTACTGGGGTCTGACGTATACCACCCCTAGACTTGATATGCGACATATCAGACGAACAGACCGGACTGTACGGGAGTGTTACTGATTGGATTCACAGGAGAATGCACATGCTACCTTGTTGATCTTCTGATCGCTCAATACCTGGGTGGCTGTTACGTTTAGCTGATCGCTTGCAGCTTGTGGGTGTTTGATATGATCATCACCTGCTACCGGCGTATTGACGATTCTTTAGAGTCCTACACATAGGTTTCTTGGCTCAGGCGAAACAGAGTAGAGGCACATATGTGATATGTGCAGGACCGAGAATGATGCGATATGGGATACCGTATTATATTCTCGCAATATTTAGTTATGAACCGGGTCATCAGATCAAGTGTTGATTCGATGAATCGGTACATGATATATTAGTCGGTAATATTCGATATAGCCGGATCGTCGAATCAAGTGTTGATTCGATGATTTAATGTATAATAATATATATGATATATTGTATTACATTATCTAATATAGGCTCGCTTTATTATTTCATTTTCTCAGTGGATGATACATTGATATATATGCGATATATGTTAATTGTATTATTTTCTTTTTGTTGCAAATATATAATATATATGTGATATATATTATTGTGACATGTTATGATTAATTGTTAAATATGTTTAAGGATGATTAATTGAGATTAGGGTTTGATTAGGGTTAGTAGCTTCATGCACCTTCTAGAAGCTTTTTCTTTTGTCATTCTTAAGATCTTTATGGATGACACATTTTTTAACTCAACCAAACCCTAACTCTAGTTATTTCTCTACAAAATCTTGACCACTCATCCTTGACCATAGTTTACAATTCAATCATATGGTTTATATTCTATTCATCACAAAAGAAAAACATATCATTATCTTTTCATTATCATCTTCTTCCTTCTTCAAAAAAGCTTGCTAGTTTTTCTTTAAGTGATGAAATAAAATGAGAAAATGATTTAAAAAGAAAGAAAAATTACTACTCTCTCACCCTCATCTCATCTAGCCCATGAGATTAGTGTGTTCATCTCTTTAGAGTGAGAAAGCTTGAGTCGTTGCAACTTCGAGGTAGATCATCGGAGATTTGGAATACTTCGAGCTAGCATGGATCGTTCGAGTCGTGGAGCCTCTCATGAGTCCGGGAGATCGGGGATCGCGGCAAAGGGACTTCTACTCGGAGCTTGTGAAGTGAAGGAGCGGACTACAAAGGTTGTAATCCCTCACACTTAGATAAAAGTTATCTTCTTGCATGTTAAACCCTAATAATCTAGCAAAGATCCCGGCTTTGGGTTGTTCGGCACGTCTAAATTTTTATCCGGGCATGTTTGATGCCTTTTGAACCTTCACAAGAGTGCCTAGGAACCCTACATGAGTTGCCCCAAGTCTTCAAAATCCTAGCTTTCTTGGTCCAAAGTGCTTGTAGTGAGCTTGTGCATGTTTTTAATGAAGAGGAGATGATATTTTGATGTGGGATTGAGGGTTTTTTGAGGAGCTAGAGGAGGGAAGGAAAGAGGGCAGCCATGGTGAAGGAATGAGAAGAAGAAAGCGATGAAGATGAAGGAAGAAACAATGACCAAGGTCAATGAAGACCCCTCACCTCTCTCTCTCTCTCTCTCATGCCCATACCTATTTGTTTATCTTTTCCTTTTCCTTTTCTTTTCTTTTCTCATCCTTTTCTTTTAAAACCCCAAAACAAATAAACCATATCAAAAAAAAAAGAAAAAGAAACAAGATGCAATGGTTAAAAATGAAACAAGTGTTGTTGCATGTCATGATGCAAAAAATCAAGCTTAATGCACGATTAGTGATATTTAATCGCGATTAGCATTAAAATGGAATATAATTAATCATAAAGAATTTATAATTGCTTAAATCTTATAAAACACCCTCATTTCAGTAATTCTTATAATTTTCCAAATATTTCCCAATTTATCGGTAATTAATTATACCGCCTTATCAAAATATTCATAATATTTATTATTTAATTATATAAATTCCCAAAAATAATATTTTATTTTTCTGAAATGTTACAATCTTCCCTCCTTAAATAAATTCGGTCCCCGAATTTAAATTTAAACCCCTCAAATACTAAAACATTTCAGTAAAAAGATCAAGCGTCGGGGCTCTGAAATCATAATACATAAAACGCATCGTAGCGCAATGTGTTAGTGTATATGCCCTAGAGGCCATTACTGTATCATACTAGTTTGTATATTACTTAATGGAAGCTTGGGATATTCACCTTGTATTGACATTCTTACTCAAAATAGTAGTATGCTACTTGGTTTGTTTTTGCTTTAATGTGTGCATGTGTTTCTTATAGCATATCGCCTTTACACATTAGTAGAGCCCTTAGGATCTTTGCTTGATTACCAGCGTTGTGATGGCAGTCACACTCATAGGGGCTGGGTAATCCACAAGCACATCCTTATGCAGGTCCCTAGTCGTAGGACTATCGAGACAGGGCATCGATACTCCGGAGTAGACTAGCGTATGCGCTTCTCATCCCAGCTTGGGAGACGGTCTGTCCCACAGCCGCCAGTACGTCGTACTTAAGATAGTATGCGGGTGCTCGTTAGGTTACGAGTACACTGGACAGGACTCGTCGGGAACTGTTGGTTGGTATTATACTTATCGTCAGTTATCAGTTCCCAGGTGATATGAGTACAGCTTAGTCCGTTGACTTGACACTGTCACTTCGTCTTGAGTGTGTTCCCACTGTACTTTGATTACTACCCTACCATGGCTCAAAGGAGTCATGCAAACAGGTAGTTTTTGGGTGCAGTCCCGAAACACTTGGAGGCAGTGACGGTTAGACAGGATTCGTCTCTCCCGGTATTGGGGGTTGATATCGCGCTGTGTCTAGGAGAGCCATTACACAAAGTCCCTGGCCAGGGCAAGCGAGATATACTGGTAGGTTTCAAGTGTTATCTCAGGGTATTCTGGGCTACACTCCGACACGACTTGTACCGCTATTAGGGGACTGGCGTTTACCGCCCCCTAGGCCCGCCATGCGATGTTCTTAGACGAACAGACCGGACTGTACGGAGACTGTCACATTCAGGCTCAGTAGGAGTTCAGATGGGTTTACCTCGTCAGTCTTCTTATCGGCATCTACCTGGGGACCGTTACGTACAGCTAGTGCCGCTTGTCTGTGGTTAAACCCACTGCCAGCGTAGTGTCGAGTCTTTAGAGTCCCACACAGAGGGTTATTCGCCTTTAGGCAAAATGAGTAGAGGTCGCATGGTTTTGCGATGGGGTTCGTTCACATCCGCGCACTTGTGCACGTTTGGTGTCCGGACAGCTTATACTAGCGGGCTTTGGTTTAAGCCAGATCCTAGTATATGTTTTGGGATTGGTTTTATCTCATTGTATTCGTGTTCCTCGGAACACGGATACGGGTGTGTATGCACAGTTGACTGAGGCAGAGGCAGAGGACTTTCATTAGGGTTGATGACCATTGTCTTTTTCTTAACCCTAATGTTTATGTGTGAAATATGATTATTAATATTAGTTAATTATAATTGTGAATGGTTAGGGTTGTTGACCATTTGACTATGGTTGACATGTTGACCTATGTTGACAATTTGACCATCATCATTTCATATGAAAGATGCTCTTTGATCCTTGCAAAAGTATTTAATGTGAAATGATAATGGTCATTTCATGATTAACCATCACAATTATCTTTAGCTAATTATTTATTTATCATAATTCACATATATGTGAGAATGTTGGCATTATTCTTCTCACTTTATCATTCTCATTCTCTCTCCTCCTCTTCCTCTCTCTCAAAGCTCTCCCCTCTCATGAGTTGAGAACCATTGAGCTTGAGATAAATCCCTTAAAAATACTCTCTACTCTTTCTAAGGTTCTAGGTCTAGCACACCAAGCACCTTAGTTACTTCTAGTTTGAGGTTGGAGCCAAAGGTAGAGGCCCTCGGGTGGATCTTTCTTCGGCAAGAGAAGGCGACGAGGACAACCCGTTCATCACACTCCAAGGAGCAAGAAGAGAAGGACTTCAAGACTTAGGTATGACCCCTTAACCGAGTAGCTAACTCTTTTAGCTTGGTAGTTAGTTTTTGTTTAGCAAAGATCCCTCCTTTACATAGTCCATGTTGCCTAGTGTTGTAAAAATCCGATTTTTCATAATGTTTCCACCTCCCCGCAAGCACCGGGGTGGGCAACGTGGACTTACACAATGCGTGCGCATGAAGAACGAGTATATAAACCAAAATCAAAACTCCGTCAAGCATCCCGCAATCATCGAAGTTATGGTGAAGACACCAATGTCAAAATCCAATACGAAAACCAACATGATATACATCAAAACTATACATGTACACATCGTTGTAAATTCGTCAGAACATCTGAAGAAACGCATGCCAAACCTTTCCAAGTCACTGTGCGATGCGCGTACCACGGCACAGTGGCGGACGTCTATTGTAAGAAAATAACTATATATATATATATACACACCCTTTGTTTAACATACACGTCCTGCCGTTATGAAAATAATTTAGAAGGGTTTCCTTGTAAAGATTTTCGTGTCATTTCGGACACGTAGGTAAATACTGAGACTATAGCTCCTTTTTGGAAATCGCTTCGATAACAATCAATGCATGCAAAAAAATATATTCAGGTACTGTCCTCGGACCAGTCCTGCTCAGCTACTATACCAAATAGTAAATATCATAAAAACGTACTGCTCAAAAGAAATCGTACTCAATAGTACATGTAATAATGCCGCGTGCGTCTGGTGCGCACAGAAATCGAAATCAATAAATGTGCCATACATGTGCACAGAAACAAAATCTAAGTGCAACGGGTGTATACGAAAACACCTGTCAAAGGTAACGGGTGTGCTTGACAGCAATATCAGGTGCATCTGATATGCACGAGGAATCCCGATTTAGTGCATCTGGTGTGCACCAAAATCGCATCAAACGCGCCAATTATGCGCAAAATCCGACTCAAGTGCACGGGTGCACGGAACAAATATCGAATAACACAATCGAAATCGACGGTATACAACACACCTCAATCCAAATCAGGTATACCGTGTTATATAATCTCACACTACGTGCATCAGCGTGCACAAAATCGAATCCAAATACTGGAAGTGCATGAAAACTATACCGAAAGCACAAGTCAAATCACCTACATACCATAGGTATGAAATCAAAAGCAACATCTTGAGTGGCATCAAATCGAAGTCGAGTGCAACTGTGGTGCACAAAATCTCAATCATGGAAATAAATCGCCCAAAATACCGAAATCAAAGATGACGGAAACAGTCCCGCTCTAGCACATCCTCTAAAGATCTCTGACCAACTGTCATGGTCACTCATAACATATCTCGTCGACGATACCGAACTCTGGCCTATTGGGGGTGCGTAATATGACCGATCCTGGGTCCAGGTCTTCTCATTTAATATTTCCAGAAAGATTTTGTCGGGGTCTTTCTAAATCTAGTTTCTGCTGTACTGCCCGGAAGTCATCACTCTCTAGTAAATCTGTTTCTTGTTCCGGAACGGCTACATATTCATCACGACTCCTTCTGGAAGATATATCCCTAATCAACGCCTCTGCATGCATATCACATCTCTGATGTCAACGGAGTGGAACGTCATCTCGTCGAAATCTCGTACGAATCTCTCACTCCACTTTTCTCTAATGTCAACTGATTCGGACTCGTCTCTTCGTAGCTGTATGGGCTGCGCTCCAACGGCTATACTCATATCTGGAGTCTCCCAAGTACTGTATCCCATCACATGATATCCGAACGACATCGAACTTTTCGATCAATTCGTCAAAGTTCCATAATCCCCCAAGAGCTCAACTCTTGAGTACAGATTAATAATATTCAGTACATGCCACAGTACCTATGGACCAGCCGTAGAAGGGCAAACCCAAGCCTCATTAATGGCACCGCGGAACTGCCGCAAACCTTAAGGTTCAAAAGCGTTCCCATGGTCATTATGTCGAGTTAGGGTTTCATTCTTTTAGAGGGTCCACAGAATTACTTGCATGTTTTTCCGAATACCTTAAACTTGGAAAAATGGGTTTTTGACATTCGTTCGATTTCTATCGACTCTCAACGTGCCTGCGTGAAGTCTTCTCTAGCTGGAATCAATCAATCTGATGAACTCACATCGGGGTATGCAAACGAACCACATGTCTTAGTCATTCATCCATGGGTGACTAGCGATCTTCTATCACACCTCTAAGTACAACTCGTGCTGCAATAGCTTCAAACATCTGGGGCGATATCTTGTCAGTCGCAGCAACAGCTGGCTCATTCGTCCACATGCTGAACAATGTCTCAATCCTCAAGAATAGACGATACATTAACGGTCATCACATTCTTGCCGGCTTCTAGCAGTGGCCCAATCCTCTGGTGCTGATCTGCACGTTCGAGAAATTTTAGTAAAGCAATCCATCAAACGCTCATGGCGCGAAAACACAATACGACGATACATCTATGCAAGCGTGTGTCTGTGGAATCACGCCCTGGTCAGCCCTCGTCTGTGATGAGCTCATGCTGACTGCAACTCTAGCCGCAGCTCCCTCTGCCTATGCAACCGTGGTAACAAAACCACAAACCGATATTGATGAGGATAGATCATAGGAATGAATATAATACTGTGCAAAGAAATGTACATCCTAAGGCTTCTTAAGCAGAGTAGCGTATCGTAAGTGTGCCGCGGAATATACACACAGTACGTCACTCTACTTAAGTCACCTACTCCATCAACCAAGGTTAACCTATGCGACGAAAGTTCGGGTCTAATACCCCCTCAACCGAGTCTAAGTTCCGTAAGGTCAAGCCTAGGTTCCGAATATATATATACGCCCTAGACTCCGCATAGTCAAATATAGACTCGAACCAAGGTTAACCTAGCGCTCTGATACCAACTTTGTCACGACCCGAAATGGCACGTGACTGGCACTTGAATCATATGAAGTCTATAGGACCCCATCTAATTCAAGTAAGCCAAAATCCCAGAAATCTAAACCATTTGAAAAGAGAAAGAAGGAAAAGTTTAGTTTAAAAGCAAGTGGTTTAACAACATAAGCCGAAGTATGCATTTTTATAACCTCAAGTCTTTTCTGAAAATTTCGGAAGAGTTTCCTTTGTAAATACTGGCCCCAAAAAGGGTACAACATATGAAATATATATAATGATGAGTAAAGGCATCCCCAAGCGGGAGCTAGCTCTTCGCCAATTGGCGGACACAACCACGCAATGCAATAAAATATACAACGCCGAAGGGCGAGGATCAAAACTCAGAACAAAACCAATAACCACTAGAAAATCATAATAATACAAGCGTGACTCTAAGGTAGAAATAATATATACTGGTCTTCTAAGTTTATAAATTAATACAAGTCTGGTTGATGGAGTTACTAGATATAACTGAAATAATACAAGTACAATGGTGGTCATGATATGAGTGAACCCACCTACCAAAGCAATCACCCGGAATGAAGTAGTGTGCCAGCAAAGCTGCCAAGGAAATCTGTACGGAAAAACTTGCAAGAAACTGTGGCACAACGGGGGCGTGTTGCCAACTCGTGAGTAGAAAACATCACCGAGTAGAAATCGCATGTATGACTAAATCCTAGGTCATACGATAATATATATCCTTAATATATAAACCTGTACCATCTACACATAAGTGTAATATCAAGTGCTCGTGTCAGTGCCTCAGGTAGCAACATATCATATATTGTTAGTTATATGTATGCCCTAGAGGGCATTACTGTACATACGATGTATATTGTAGTGGATGCTTGGACATATATAGGGAGGACTTTCTTGCTCGACAAGATGGTACGCTATCTGGTTGCTCTTTATCTTAACATGTACTCTGATTGTCTCTATGTTACAAGTTGATAAAGCCCTTAGGATAAGTACTTGACTACCAGGACTATGATGCGGATCATACTAGTGGGGACAGAGTAGTCGCCAAGTACATCCTTCAAATGTTCCTAGTCGTGGGAGTACTGAGACAGGGCATCGATACTCCAGAATAGACTAGCGTATGCGCTTCTTGACCCATATGATGGGCGATGGATTGTTAGTTATGTATATGCCCTAGAGGCCATTGTTGTACATATGATGTATATTATAATGGATGCTTGGATATATATAGAGAGGACTTTCTTGCTCGTCATGATAGTATGCTATTGTAGGGTTCCTAGGCACTCTCTAGAGGTCTCACAAGGCATCAAACATGCCAATTTCAAATTTAAACGGTGCCGAGAAACCCTAATACGGATCGTTGGCTAGATATCTAGGCGACAAAGCAAACTAGTTAACACTTAACTAAGAGAATACGGAAATACAACCTTTGTAGATCCGGTGCTCCACCTCCATAGCTCCGCAACGAAGTCCCCTCGCTGTCCAAATGAATTCCCGGGCTCTAGCGTCAGCTTCGTCGGAGAAATGGCGAGCTAGGTCGTCGATGTCCATGCCGAAGATGATCTACGTCGAGGCATCGCTAGATCAAGCTCCAACTTCACCAAGTCCAAAAACTTGTGAAGAAAACACACTCTACTACTTGGCAAGAGGTAGAGGATGAAGAAATAGGAAGTGGGTTCATTTTAGAATTGGATTTCTCACTCTTTTTCTCACTTTGCCATTAAAGCTTTCAAGCTTTTTCTTGAAGTGAAGAAGAAGAAGAAGATGATAAGTATTATGATAAGTTAATTTAAAATAGAAAAGAAAATCCAAACTTATCATAATCCAACCATGGTTATGTGTAGAGAGCAAACTATAGTTAGGTGAATGGTTAGGTTAGGTATAAAACAAAAGTGGTGGACTTTATTCAAAGCTTCATGAAGCTTCAACAAAGAACAAAAAATAGCCACCATTTTCCTTTTACCAAAATGAAATAAACAAATAAATAAATGAATAAAACAAAACCCTAACCATTATTATGTAACCATGGTTTGATCTTTACACAAAAACCCTAGCAAACATGTATCATCAAACATGATACAATCAAGTGCACAAAAGTATATCACATATACAATGTGTACATCCGAGTGAGAAAATCCATTTAAAGTGAACCGATACTAGTTAATGCAAAGTAATATATCAAATATATAATTATGCATTAAATCATTAAATCAACACTTGATTTAACGATCCGGTCATATCGCATATAACCGACTAATATCAACAGTAACAACTTATCGAATCAACACTTGATCCGATAACCCGGCTATATCACATATAACCGATCAATGTCACATATCGCGAGAATCGAATACAGTATCACATACTGGTATCATTCTCGGTCCCGCACATATCTCATATGCGCTCCTATTTCGTTTCGCTTGAGCCAGGAAACCTCTGTGTAGGACTCTAAAGACTCGTCAATACGCCGGCAGCAGGTGATGATCATATCAAACACCCACAAGCCGCAAGCGGTCTGCTAAACGTAACGGCCACCCGGGTATTGAGCGATCTGAAGATCGACGAGCAAGCCCGCTCACACTCCAGTGAATCCAACCAGTAACACTACCGTACAGTCCGGTCTGATCGTCTGATATGTCGCATATCTTGCCTAGGGGTGGTAAACGTCAGACCCCAATAGCTCGATAAGTCGTGTCGATATGAGGTCTATAACTGTTCGAGAAACTACTGGTAACACTTACCAGTAAATCTCAGCAACCCTGGACAGGGATTTCCTGTTATAGCCAATCGAACACAGCGCAACATCAACCCCCTATACCGAGAGAGACGAATCCCCTCCTATCGCTCATTGCCTCCATGTGACTCGGGACTGTACCCAAAAACCACCGTTTTGCACGCCCTCTTGGACGTGGTAAGATGGAAATCAAAGCACAGTGGGAACCACACAAGACTCTATGACGATCTCGGGTCAACAGACTACTCTGTACCAGTGTCACCAGAGAACTGCCATCTGACGTAAGGTATAATACCATCTGGGAGTTCTCGGCGAGTCCATCCAGTGTACCCAGTCTCCACTGAGCACCCGTATATCATCCCCGATGTCAAACACCAATGGATATGGGATCATCCATCGCCCATCTGTATGGGTCGAGAAGGTATACGCTAGTCTACTCTGATATATCGATGCCCCGTCTCGATACACCCACGACTAGGGACTTTGAAGGATGTACTTATAGACTACCATGTCCCCACTAGTATGATCCGCATCATAATCCAGGTAGTCAAGTACACATCCTAAGGGCTTTACCAACATGTAACAGAGAGACAATCAGTATACACGTTAAGGTAAAGAGTAACCAGATAGCATACTATCATGTCGAGAAAGAAAGTCTTCCCTATATATGTCCCAGCATCCACTACAATATACATCCTATGTACAGTAATGGCCTCTAGGGCATACATATAACTAACAGCTATTTGGTTTCACTTTATCTTATATATATTGTTTACTGTCTTACTCTCACATGTTGATAAAGCTCTTAGGATATGTACTCGACTACTGGGACTATGATGAGATCATTCTAGTAGGGCCACGGTAGTCGATGAGTACATCATATAACTGTTCTTAGTCGAGGGTGTGTCGAGACATGGCATCTATACACCAGAGTAGACTAGCGTATACGCATCTTGACCTGTATGATGGGCGATGGATGATCCCATATCCATCGGTGTTTGACATCAAGGATAGTGTACGGGTGCTCAGTGGAGGCTGGGTACACTGAACGGACTCGCCGAGAACTCCCAGATGGTGATATACCACACGTCAGATGGCAGTTCTCCGGTGACACTGGTACAGGGTAGTCTGTAGACCCGAGATTGTCATAGAGTCTTGTGTGATTCCCACTGTGCTTTGATTTCCACCTTACCACGTCCAAGAGGGCATGCAAAACGGTGGCTTTTGGGTGCAGTCCCGAATCACATGGAGGCAATGAGCGATAGGAGGGGATTCGTCTCTCCCGGTATAGGGAGTTGATGTTGTGTTGTGTTCGATTGGCTATAACTGGAAGTCTTTGGCCAGGGCTGATATAGAGATTTACTGGTAAGTGTTGCCAGTAGTTTCTCGACCCGTTATGAGCCTTACATCGACACGACTTATCGGTTACCGGGGTCTGACGTATACCACCCCTAGACTTGATATGCGACATATCAGATGAACAGACCGGACTGTACGGGAGTGTTACTGATTGGATTCACAGGAGAATGTATAGGCTAGCTTATTGATCTTCTGATCGCTCAATACCTGGGTGGCTGTTACGTTTAGTTGACCGCTTGCAACTTGTGGGTGTTTGATATGATCATCACCTGCTACCGGCGTATTGATGATTCTTTAGAGTCCTACACAGAGCTTTCTTGGCTCAGGCAAAATGGAGTAGAGACACATATGTGATATGTGCAGGACCGAGGATAAATACGATATGAGATACCGTATTATATTCTCGCGATATTTAGATATGAGCCGGGTCATCGGATCAAGTGTTGATTCGATGAATCGGTACATGATATATTAGTCGGTTATATTCGATATAACCGGATCGTCGGATCAAGTGTTGATTCGATGATTTAATGTATAATAATATATATGATATATTGTATTACATTATCTAATATTGGCTCGCTTTAGTATTTCATTTTCTCACCGGGTAATACATTGATATATATGCGACATATGTTAATTGTATTATTTTCTTTTGTTACAAATATATAATATATATGTGATATATATTATTGTGACATGGTATGATTAATAATGAAACATGTTTAGTGGAGATTAAACAAGGTTAGGGTTTGATTAGGGTTAGTTGCTTCATGCACCTTCTAGAAGCTTTCCTTTTGTCATGAGTTAGATATTATAGCTGATATTTACTTATGACTCATTTTTTAACCCAACCCAACCCTAGTTAATTCTCTACAAGGGTTATCCTTGTCATCCTAAACCATGGTTGCATTATTAATTCATATATTCATTTTATTATTCATCACAAAAGGATAAACTCATTATTCATCATCTTCTTCTCTCTTGAGCTTTGAGAAAGCTTACTAGTTATTCATTTTGTGATGATTTCATGTGAGAATTTGATATAAAAAGATAGCATAAATTCTACTCCATCATCCTCATCTAATCTAGCCCATTAGATTAGGGTGTTCACCTCATTAGAGTGAGAGAACTTGAGTTATAGCAATTTCGACGTAGATCATCGGAGAAAAGGAACACTACAAGCTAGTATGGATCGTTCGAGACATGGAGCCTCTCTTGAGTCTGGGAGATCGTGGATCGCGGCGAAGGGACTTCTACTCGGAGCTTATGAAGCGAAGGAGCAGACTACAAAGGTTGTAATACCTCACACTTAGTAGTAAAGATGTTTACTTGCATGTTAAAACCCTAATAATCTAGCAAAGATCCCGGCTTTGGGTTTTTCGGCACGTCTAAAATTTTATTCGGGCATGGTTTATGCCTTATGAACCATCACAAGAGTGCCTAGGAACCCTACAGTGGTATCAGAGCCTAGCTAGAGCATTAGGCGACGCGTATACGAAGTTAAAACTCCGAACGAACCCCGAAACGACGATTTGAACCCCTCTCTGGCCTTTTTTCAAAAACTGTGATTTTTCTGAATTAAAAATACCTTAAAAAATCAGCAGGGTAATATAAGCATTACAGTGAAAAACGAGCGCATAAGCCGTACAAACCGCTGCGGAACCGCGGCCGTACCGCGCTTGGACCGCGGATCCGCGGCAGTACAGAAGACTTATGCACTCGTTTTAGCACAGTAATGACCGTAGCTGAAGGTTCAGTTTTCTGGGTATTTTTAACCTGACTCAAGTGTTGAGTGTTCTGGGGATTATTTTGTATTCGTTGATTCGATCGGAATATTTAATTTCGTTATGTTTTCCGGATATTTAGAAACTGTTAAAATGTTCGAACGGATATCATTAACTCACTTTTTCCCGGCACGAAAAACTTTCAAGTGTTGAATTTTTCTCGGGTTTAAATCTTTCGGAAAAACGTACAAGTTACGCGGTGGACCCTCTAGAAGAACACAAACCTTAACTCGATTATGTGACCGTCTGAACTGCCTCTAGACCTTAGGGTTTGGGGCCGTACGGCGTGCCACATGTGAGGCGTTGGCTTGACCCTTCTACGGCTGGATCATCGGTACTGTGACATATTCTGGGATTATTTGAACTCCGCTCAAGTGTTGAGCTATTTAGGAAATCTTGGGTATTTGATTATCCGATCGGAAAGTTTAATACTGTCTATTTATCTAGAATGTGATACAATATGTGGAATTCATATAGTTAGGCATGAAATGCGAAGTATGTGATATTTCGGATTTACGATATCTAAAGTGATTGTGGATTCCAAATATTGTAGTTTTACAATTTCTTTTCTGTGACCGTAAGTACAGTATGTAGTTGTATTGCCGGTCTTCGTTGCTATACATCAACGATGATCGGTGTATGCATACTTACTTACGTTGATGATATGTGATATTATGTGTTGCTGTGATATGTTATATTGGATCGTCGTATTCTGAATAGCCGGGGGTTTTATGTGAGATAAGGGTTTTTATTTTCATTCATGTAAAATTCATTTGTATGTAATATTCTTTTATTGGGGCACTTCCGGGATGAGTTGATGTCACCAGTGTATATTATTTACTTTTCCGCATTAGGTAGATCCAAGGAGGGGAGCATAAGTAACCGGGTTCTAGGGTCCAGTGGGAGGCCATCTCGAGGAGTCGAGACCTGGTCTCCTAACCCTAGAATTGGCAGTGTTACTTGCCGCTCTCGTAGGGGTCTAGGGATGTGGGTTTGGCTATTCATCGCGACCGTGAAATCCGTGTTTTATACCGGCTCGTATTAAAAACACGGACATCCTAGTATATCCAATATTTCATATATGTTTTTCTGCTGCAATGTTCTGTGATGAGATCATATTACTGCCTGAGACGAATGCTTATACTATATATATATGCTGATATATAAATATTACTGCTTTCGTTTCTTCTGTGATGCTTAGGAAGCACAAGCTGATGGGATTTATTAATGAGATTAATAAAAAAAAAAGAAACCTAAAGATATTGTAGAATCAAAACTTTATAAAAAGGGTAGCTACAGTTTTGCTTTTCATAGCGGTATATATGATATACCCTGCACCTTATTCGATGAGGAAAGAGCCGAGATCCCATCACCGGGAGTGACCTATTTAGTGAAATTGGCAGATGCTACAAACTCGCGGTTTTGTTTTTGACAGCTTCTATAGTTCTTGCTTTGCATAGAGGTATATATGATATATCCTGCACCTTATTCGATGGGGAAAGAGCCGAGATCCCTTCACCGGGAGTGACCTCTTTAGCGAAACTAGAAAAGCCTCAAAAACACTCCTTTTTCAAAAACACTCGATTCTACGACGATATCAAGTTCATTACGCAATAGGTTTTCAGAAAAACCTGACGTAGCCCTCCGTCATTTCAGATAAGTCCTACTTAGTATTCGTGCAACGTTTGTTGACCTCCGTCAAGGCGTAGTGTGCGGTAGCTAACTAGTATTTATCTGCTTATGCATATGATGCTGTCACGCCCCGCTTCCCAGTTTACGGCGAAGTGGACGCGACAAGGTCCGCTACGTATGTATTCAGAAGTACATACGCTAAGCGTAGCTAAGCAATATAAAATAAATCATAAGAGACGAAAGGTATATAAATAACAGCAACTTTTATTAATAACATTCTTTGTACAATGCATGAAAAGAAATACAACTGATATGAAAAGCAATGCCTAAACAGTGGCATAACAGAAAATGGAAATACTGAAAAGAACAAGGTACAATATCTAGGGCTCGGGGTCTTCGTGGAACTGCTCCAAATCTTCACCGGTAGGCTTGATCTCAGCTTGGTCCAACGCACCTGACGACATTCAAAGAAGAGAGAAACAGAATGTCGTCAGCGAACAGGTCGCTCGGTACGTCCCAAAGATAAGGGAGAAATAGACAGAGAGTAAGAGAGAGAGTGACTTTTACAGTTGTATTATATTGTTATATTATAGTAGTATGGTGTTAACGCTGTTGTTGTAGCTTGGTACAGAAGGATGCCAGTGTATACGAGAGGGGTCTCAGTATGCTAGAGACCAGGGCAAATGGAAGTACAAGGCTCCGTTATACAACCGGAACAACCGCAATTGGATTCAGGTTAGGTGTCTTAATCTTACCATCTCGTGCCACCTTTAACACCTTCCGTACCAATCTACCCCTTAAACCCCGCGATATCTTGTTTGTATTATTATCTTGTAAAATTGTATTGATTGCATGATTGACTGACTGACTGACCGAAACCATGATATCAGGAAACGGTTATAACCGTGGAGTCATGTAAATGGAATACTGGGAAACATGTAAAAGGAATATCCATGGTTCGGTTCAGTCAAGTTATATAGATTGTGAACTGGATTCTGGGATTCATGTATTCATCTTGAGTTGAAATATAAAGAATATAGATTGTCTTGATTCATATTCAGATCAGAAATAGTCAGACTCTAACCCGAGTCAGACTAAAAGAAAGATAATTTGAAGTTCTATATTTATTAGGGGCCTTATTGTAATTTATAAAACTTGAGGGGGTTTTCTGTAAAAAGTACTATTGTATAGTTTTCAAAATATATCTCAAGTATTTATTATTCGTCTTTATAGTTATAATGAGTATGAATTTTATTTGTGTTATTCTAGTGAATATATCCTAATGAAAGTATTAATTGATTTATTTGAAATTCATGGTATTTTAATGTAGCTTTTAATCTTTTAATTTTTAGGAAAAGTGGAAACTTTAGTTTATGATAAAATAGGTGTTTAAATGTTAATTATATATGTATTAACACATGAATAATTTTATATAAATATTTTATTTTTTCCAAAATCACATTTTCCTTAAATGCCGTATTTTAAACCTTTCGAGACCGAATGCTCCTTGCGGAGGTCTGAATCTCGCACTACTAGCCCGCGGGTGCACAATGAACCGTACTATCCCTAACGGGTTCCCCAAAAGTGGGTTGTAGTGGCACTTTGTTTAGGTTTAACAAATATTATTCATTTAGGAAAACGGTTTTATAAATAAAAGGTATTTATTTGTAAAAGGTGTAAATTTCCGTATTTTAGTTTCTAGGGTTTTCTAAGCCAACTAACCTATTTCTAAGGTCTAAACGACAAGTCATTAGAAGCCTCAAATCGCCTCTTCACCGTCAATTGTGGTCAGGTAAGGGCCAGGTAAGTGGGAAGGAACCACAGTAGTGGGCCTAATTAAAAACCACTAGCCTTAGACACACTTGCCTAGACACCACAAGACAGTTTAGATAAACGATCGATGTCCATGACATATCGTGCTTTTATTTGAAAAGATTTTATTTAGAATTGTGTACAACTTAAAGCTTTCAAGAAAGGTTTATAAAGAATATGGTATTTTAGTGAAAAGTCCTATATTTTCGTATTCTATATTTTGACGTTTATCAATTAAAGTTATATTTGTGTGTGTGTAGAGGTAGGTCATTATCTCGTGACTTATTTTAAGTTTTAATGAAGTTTTAGAGGTTAAACATGACATATTAAACTTAAAGGTATTAAAGCGCAAGAATGCGGTATTCGAAAACGTTATCATTTCATGTGTGAAAATTCATTCAAATTGGTTTCTACAAGTTTAGTGATCAAGATAAACTTATTTAGGAGTGAGGGAATTAATTAAACTAAGAAAAATTAACTTCATAGTATTTTTATGAAAAGAATACGGTTTTGCAAAGAAGCTATCATTTCATGTGAGAAAGTTTGTTTAAATTGGTTTATGGGTGATTAATAGTCAACATGAATATAGATAGGTGTTATGTATTAGGTGACAAGTGGAAATTTATAGAAAAACCGAATCGGAAATCGGTTTGTCCGATTTCCGTCGGGTTCCAAAAAGTCGTATTTTTACATTAAGGAAAAGAGAGATAGAAGAGATGGGACTTACGGGTTTGGACAAGCTAAGGGGGCTAAAGAAGGTGGTGATTGTCGATGCGTCGAAAATTTCGTGAAGGTTCTGATCCGATCGCCGGAATCCGTCGTCGGTTTCGGCAGCGCTTCGCTTCTCGCTCTTTGCACCGAGTTCTCAAGAATTTGGGAGAGTAGACTTAGAGTGGTGAGGTGAAATGGTAGAGGGTAGGGGTCTTTATATAGGGCTAGGCTAGGGTTAGGGTTAGGATAAAAAATATTAAAAGAAAATATAAAAAAACATTAAAAATTCATTAAAAATCATTAAACTTAGGAGTAAAAGGGATTTATTGGCCAAATCAAAACCGATCCAGGTATAATAAGTGTGCAAGAGGGTTGACCAAGTCAAGAGCCAACTTTTCTCAGTTGGTGACTCGGCCGTCCGGCCAAGTCCGGCCGGATCGGCCGGACCGAGTCGGCCGATTCGCCGGCCGGCGACGCCGAGTCGGGCCGAGTCAGGCTTTCAGTGGCCGGGGATTTTCTGGGGGTAAAATTTGGTATGTTTACTTTTTGTTGTCCAGTACATATTTTGGGAGTTATGGCCTTTTTACCGTTGACTTCCAAAAAACATTAAAACAAAATAAATACAAAAATAATGTGGGGCATGGGATTTGAACTCCGGTGGCTTGGTTCAGCGGTGCAAGGTATTACCAATGAGCTACAAGCTCTTTCTTGTAATTATTGTGTTATTTAATTACTTAAAATGATAGCAGCAAGAGTAAATAATCCAAGTATACATTAAATTTTAATTGATTTCTTGTACACTAAAAATGGAGTTATTTCATTCTTGTAGCTTGTAATTAAAAACAAAAATAATTACCTAAATCTTGTGCTCAGGCTAAAATACCCATTTGTGGAAATTTTTAAAAAAAATATTTTGAAAAAAGAAAATTGTATAGGAAAAAGTGTATAAAAATTAGGGTTGTTACATTCTACCCTCCTTATAAAAATTTTGTCCTCGAAATTTGTCAAAGGAAAGTGTAACAGTGCAAAGAAGTTTGGTGGTTGTGGTATAGATAGTGTATAAATAACAAAGAGATATAGGGGGGGAAAAGGCTTACCGGTGTTACCTTGACCTACAGTCTCGGTTTCTACGGCTTCCAATGTGAAGGTCTGTCGCCGTGGTACATTCCTTCTGGCTGGAGGCACATTCTGCCTTTGGGGCCTGTTTCTCTGCCCTCTAGACATGTCCCTCATTGCCTGTTGGAATTGGCGAGTAGGCTGTGCAGGTGGTGGAGCAGGTAGTGCAGGACGAGTTGCAGGAGCCTGGATGGTTGGCCGCTGCGGTTGGTTGGTGTGTGTGTGAGATAAGTTGCTGTTGTAAGGACGGTTCCCAATTCCGTGGTTGGATGCGCCACAAATTAGACACAGGCCTTTTGCGCGCCTACAGTCCTTCCACAAATGTCCCTTTCTATGGCAATAATGGCAAATTTCTTCAGTCCTCCTGGGTTCAAACAATGGCCTGGAAGAGGCTCCACCTGCCATCTGGTTGGCAGGGCGCTTGACTCCTGCAGACTGAGGTCTGCCCCTCTCTTTTATTACTGCCTCATAACTGCGAGCAGCTTCTAGAGCTTCCTCGTGAGTCAAGAACTTTCCTGTGGCTAGAGCAGCCTTAATCTCGGTGTCCAAACCTTGTTGAAAGCGACGGGCTCTGATATCGTCCATCGGTATCAAGTGTGCCGCGAATCAGCTCAACATGGTGAACTCAGCGTCGTATTCATCTATCGATTTGTCCCACATTGATCCTTGCTGTAGATGAATGAACTGCTGCTCCATTGCAAACCTGGCAGTCACAGGGAAATATTTCGCGTCGAACTTCTCGCGAAATGTCTTCCATTCAATCGGCTGGACTAGACGGGTTTCTTCCGCCTTCCACCAATTGCGAGCATTATCCGTGAGCTGTAGTTTCGCTACAAGGACCCAAGCGTGGTCTGGCACTTGAGCTGCTGCCAGATCGTCTTCGATGCTTTGCGCCCATTCTTCCGCTTCAAGAGGGCTTCCTTTACCAGAGAACTGCTTTGGGTGCAAAGCCCTGAATTGCTTAACTCCCGGTGCATCGTTATCAGGACGGTTCAAAAGTTGTTGTTGTCCCTCGAGAAGGCGGCAGATCGCCTCGAATAGTATCGTTTGCTCAGTGGGTGGTGCAGGAACAACTGGTGTGAGAGGTAGTGCTGGAGGGGTGTTGTTGACGTTAGTGCTGGTGTTGTTTGGAGAATCCATGATCCTGAAGAAAAATTTGGATTAAGACAGATTCAAATACATGAAATGATAAGATTCAAGGAATAGAAATTTGCAAGATTCAAAGAATATGAATTGTAAAGAATTTCTTAGTTGCTGTGTCTTGTGTTATATTGCTTAGGTTGTTCACGCAGACCAGAACTGCATGACAGGGATTCATACAGCTCTGACTTGCATGGGCCACCAACAAAACCTGTCACGCCCCGCTTCCCAGTGTACGGCGAAGTGAACGCGATAAGGCCCGCTACGTATGTACTCAGAAGTACATACGCTAAGCAATATAAAATAAATCATAAGAGACAAAAGATGTAGAAATAACAGCAACTTTTATTAATAACATTCTTTGTACAATACATGAAAATGAAATACAACTGAAATGAAAAGCGATGCCTAAACAGTGGCATAACAGGAAATGATAATACTGAAAAGAATAAGGTACAATGAAATTATACTGCAGGGTCTTCGACAAATTGCTCCAAATCTTCTTGTGTTGGCTCAACTTCTGCCGGGTCCAGGTCATCTGACGACATTCAAAGAAAAGAGAAACAGAATGTCGTCAGCGAACAGATCGCTCGGTAAGTCCCGAAGGTAAGAGGGAGAAATAGACAAGAGTAGGAGAGAGAGAGAGAGTAGTTTTTAATGTTGTATTGTATTGTCATGTTATAGTAATATGGTGTTAACGCTGTTGTTGTAGCTTGGTACAAAAGGATGCCAGTGTATACGAGAGGGGTCTCAGTATGCTAGAGACCAGGGCAAATGGAAGTACAAGGCTCCGTTATACAACCCGGAACAACGAAAATTGGATTCAGGTTAGGTGTCTTAATCTTACCATCTCGTGCCACCTTTAACACCTTCCGTACCAATCTACCCATTTAAACCCCGCGATACCTTGTTTGTATTGTTATCTTGTAAAACTTGTAATGATTGCATGATTGACTTGACCGACTGACAAAAACCATGATATCAGGAAACGGTTATAACCGTAGAGTCATGTAAATGGAATACTGGGAAACATGTAAAAGGAATATCCATGGTTCGGTTCAGTCAAGTTATATAGATTGTGAACTGGATTCTGGGATTCATGTATTCATCTTGAGTTGAAATATAAAGAATATAGATTGACTTGATTTATATTCAGATCAGAAATAGTCAGACTCTAACCCGAGTCAGACTAAAAGAAAGATAATTTGAAGTTCTATATTTATTAGGGGCCTTATTGTAATTTATAAAACTTGAGGGGGTTTTCTGTAAAAAGTACTATTGTATAGTTTTCAAAATACACCTCAAGTATTTATTATTCGTCTTTATAGTTATAATGAGTATGAATTTTATTTGTGTTATTCTAGTGAATATATCCTAATGAAAGTATTAATTGATTTATTTGAAATTCATGGTATTTTAATGTAGCTTTTAATCTTTTAATTTTTAGGAAAAGTGGAAACTTTAGTTTATGATAAAATAGGTGTTTAAATGTTAATTATATATGTATTAACACATGAATAATTTTATATAAATATTTTATTTTTTCCAAAATCACATTTTTCTTAAATGCCGTATTTTAAACCTTTCGAGACCGAATGCTCCTTGCGGAGGTCTGAATCTCGCACTACTAGCCCGCGGGTGCACGATGAACCGTACTATCCCTAACGGGTTCCCCAAAAGTGGGTTGTAGTGGCACTTTGCTTAGGTTTAACAAATACTATTCATTTAGGAAAACGGTTTTATAAATAAAAGGTATTTATTTGTAAAAGGTGTAAATTTCCGTATTTTAGTTTCTAGGGTTTTCTAAACCAACTAACCTATTTCTAAGGTCTAAACGACAAGTCATTAGAAGCCTCAAATTGCCTCTTCACCGTCAATTGCGGCAAGATAAGTGCCAGGTAAGTGGGAAGGAACCACAGTAGTGGGCCTAATTAAAAACCACTAGCCTTAGACACACTTGCCTAGACACCACAAGACAGTTTAGATAAACGATCGATGTCCATGACATATCGTGCTTTTATTTGAAAAGATTTTATTTAGAATTGTGTACAACTTAAAGCTTTCAAGAAAGGTTTATAAAGAATATGGTATTTTAGTGAAAAGTCCTATATTTTCGTATTCTATATTTTGACGTTTATCAATTAAAGTTATATTTATGTGTGTGTAGAGGTAGGTCATTACCTCGTGACTTATTTTAAGTTTTAATGAAGTTTTAGAGGTTAAACATGACATATTAAACTTAAAGGTATTAAAGCGCAAGAATGCGGAATTCGAAAACGTTATCATTTCATGTGTGAAAATTCATTCAAATTGGTTTCTACAAGTTTAGTGATCAAGATAAACCTATTTAGGAGTGAGGGAATTAATTAAACTAAGAAAAATTAACTTCATGGTATTTTTATGAAAAGAATACGGTTTTGCAAAGAAGCTATCATTTCATGTGAGAAAGTTTGTTTAAATTGGTTTATGGGTGATTAATAGTCAACATGAATATAGATAGGTGTTATGTATTAGGTGACAAGTGAAAATTTATAGAAAAACCGAATCGGAAATCGGTTTGTCCGATTTCCGTCGGGTTCCAAAAAGTCGTATTTTTACATTAAGGAAAAGAGAGATAGAAGAGATGGGACTTACGGGTTTGGACAAGCTAAGGGGGCTAAAGAAGGTGGTGATTGTCGATGCGTCGAAAACGTCGCGAAGGTTCTGATCCGATCGCCGGAATCCGTCGTCGGTTTCGGCAGCGCTTCGCTTCTCGCTCTTTGCACCGAGTTCTCGAGAATTTGGGAGAGTAGACTTAGAGTGATGAGGTGAAATGGTAGAGGGTAGGGGTCTTTATATAGGGCTAGGCTAGGGTTAGGGTTAGGATAAAAAATATTAAAAGAAAATATAAAAAAACATTAAAAATTCATTAAAAATCATTAAACCTAGGAGTAAAAGGGATTTATTGGTCAAATCAAAACCGATCCAGGTATAATAAGTGTGCAAGAGGGTTGACCAAGTCAAGAGCCAACTTTTCTCAGTTGGTGACTCGGCCGTCCGGCCAAGTCCGGCCGGATCGGCCGGACCGAGTCGGCCGATTCGCCGGCCGGCGGCGCCGAGTCGGGCTTCCAGTGGCCGGGGATTTTCTGGGGGTACAATTTGGTATGTTTACTTTTTGTTGTCCAGTACATATTTTGGGAGTTATGACCTTTTTACCGTTGACTTCCAAAAAAAATTAAAACAAAATAAATACAAAAATAATGTGGGGCATGGGATTTGAACTCGGGTGGCTTGGTTCAGCGGTGCAAGGTATTACCAATGAGCTACAAGCTCTTTCTTGTAATTATTGTGTTATTTAATTACTTAAAATGATAGCAGCAAGAGTAAATACTCCAAGTATACATTAAATTTTAAAGTGATTTCTTGTACACTAAAAATAGAGTTATTTCATTCTTGTAGCTTGTAATTAAAAACAAAAATAATTACCTAAATCTTGTGCTCAGGCTAAAATACCCCTTTGTGGATTTTTTTAAAAAAAATATTTTGAAAAAAGAAAATTGTATAGGAAAAAGTGTATAAAAATTAGGGTTGTTACATTCTACCCTCCTTATAAAAATTTTGTCCTCGAAATTTGTCAAAGGAAAGTGTAACAGTGCAAAGAAGTTTGGTGGTTGTGGTATAGATAGTGTATAAATAACAAAGAGATACAAGGGTGAAAAAGGCTTACCGGTGTTACCTTGACCTACAGTCTCGGTTTCTACGGCTTCCAATGTGAAGGTCTGTCGCCGTGGTACATTCCTTCTGGCTGGAGGCACATTCTGCCTTTGGGGCCTGTTTCTCTGCCCTCTAGACATGTCCCTCATTGCCTGTTGGAATTGGCGAGTAGGCTGTGCAGGTGGTGGAGCAGGTAGTGCAGGACGAGTTGCAGGAGCCTGGATGGTTGGCCGCTGCGGTTGGTTGCTGTGTGTGTGAGATAAGTTGCTGTTGTAAGGACAGTTCCCAATTCCGTGGTTGGATGCGCCACAAATTAGACACAGGCCTTTTGCGCGCCTACAGTCCTTCCACAAATGTCCCTTTCTATGGCAATAATGGCAAATTTCTTCAGTCCTCCTGGGTTCAAACAATGGCCTGGAAGAGACTCCACCTGCCATCTGGTTGGAAGGGCGCTTGACTCCTGCAGACTGAGGTCTGCCCCTCTCTTTTATTACTGCCTCATAACTGCGAGCAGCTTAATCTCGTGAGTCAAGAACTTTCCTGTGGCTAGATCAGCCTTAATCTCGGTGTCCAAACCTTGTTGAAAGCGACGGGCTCTGATGTCGTCCGTCGGTATCAAGTGTGCCGCGAATCAGCTCAACATGGTGAACTCAGCGTCGTATTCATCTACCGATTTGTCCCACATTGATCCTTGCTATAGATGAATAAACTGCTGCTCCATTGCAAACCTGGCAGTCACAGGGAAATATTTCGCGTCGAACTTCTCGCGAAATGTCTTCCATTCAATCGGCTGCGCTAGACGGGTTTCTTCCGCCTTCCACCAATTGCGAGCATTATCCGTGAGCTGTAGTTTCGCTACAAGGACCCAAGCGTGGTCTGGCACTTGAGCTGCTGCCAGATCGTCTTCGATGCTTTGCGCCCATTCTTCCGCTTCAAGAGGGCTTCCTTTACCAGAGAACTGCTTTGGGTGCAAAGCCCTGAATTTCTTAACTCCCGGTGCATCGTTATCAGGACGGTTCAAAAGTTGTTGTTGTCCCTCGAGAAGGCTGCGGATCTCCTCGAATAGCATCGTTTGCTCAGTGGGTGGTGCAGGAACAACTGGTGTGAGAGGTAGTGCTGGAGGGGTGTTGTTGACGTTAGTGCTCGTGTTGTTTGGAGAATCCATGACCCTGAAGAAAAATTTGGATTAAGACAGATTCAAATACATGAAATGATAAGATTCAAGGAATAGAAATTTGCAAGATTCAAAGAACATGAATTGTAAAGAATGTCTTAGTTGATGCGTCTTGTGTTATATTGCTTAGGTTGTTCACGCAGACCAGAACTGCATGACAGGGATTCATACAGCTCTGACCTGCATGGGCCACCAACAAAACCTGTCACGCCCCGCTTCCCAGTGTACGGCGAAGTGGACGCGATAAGGCCCGCTACGTATGTACTCAGAAGTACATACGCTAAGCAATATAAAATAAATCACAAGAGACAAAAGATGTAGAATGAAATTATACTGCAGGGTCTTCGACAAATTGCTCCAAATCTTCTTGTGTTGGCTCAACTTCTGCCGGGTCCAGGTCATCTGACGACATTCAAAGAAAAGAGAAACAGAATGTCGTCAGCGAACAGATCGCTCGGTAAGTCCCAAAAGTAAGAGGGAGAAATAGACAAGAGTAGGAGAGAGAGAGAGAGTAGTTTTTAATGTTGTATTGTATTGTCATGTTATAGTAATATGGTGTTAACGCTGTTGTTATAGCTTGGTACAGAAGGATGCCAGTGTATACGAGAGGGGTCTCAGTATGCTAGAGACCAGGGCAAATGGAAGTACAAGGCTCCGTTATACAACCCGGAACAACGGCAATTGGATTCAGGTTAGGTGTCTTAATCTTACCATCTCGTGCCACCTTTAACACCTTCCGTACCAATCTACCCCTTTAAACCCCGCGATGCCTTGTTTGTATTGTTATCTTGTAAAACTTGTAATGATTGCATGATTGACTTGACCGACTGACCGAAACCATGATATCAGGAAACGGTTATAACCGTAGAGTCATGTAAATCGAATACTGGGAAACATGTAAAAGGAATATCCATGGTTCGGTTCAGGCAAGTTATATAGATTGTGAACTGGATTCTGGGATTCATGTATTCATCTTGAGTTGAAATATAAAGAATATAGATTGACTTGATTCATATTCAGATCAGAAATAGTCAGACTATAACCCGAGTCAGACTAAAAGAAAGATAATTTGAAGTTCTATATTTATTAGGGGCCTTATTATAATTTATAAAACTTGAGGGGGTTTTCTGTAAAAAGTACTATTGTATAGTTTTCAAAATATACCCCAAGTATTTATTATTCGTCTTTATAGTTATAATGAGTATGAATTTTATTTGTGTTATTCTAGTGAATATATCCTTATGAAAGTATTAATTGATTTATTTGAAATTCATGGTATTTTAATGTAGCTCTTAATCTTTTAATTTTTAGGAAAAGTGGAAACTTTAGTTTATGATAAAATAGGTGTTTAAATGTTAATTATATATGTATTAACACATGAATAATTTTATATAAATATTTTATTTTTTCCAAAATCACATTTTTCTTAAATGCCGTATTTTAAACCTTTCGAGACCGAATGCTCCTTGCGGAGGTCTGAATCTCGTACTACTAGCCCGCGGGTGCACGATGAACCGTACTATCCCTAACGGGTTCCCCAAAAGTGGGTTGTAGTGGCACATTACTTAGGTTTAACAAATACTATTCATTTAGGAAAACGTTTTATAAATAAAAGGTATTTATTTGTAAAAGGTGTAAATTTCCGTATTTTAGTTTCTAGGGTTTTCTAAGCCAACTAATCTATTTCTACGGTCTAAACGACAAGTCATTAGAAGCCTCAAATCGCCTCTTCACCGTCAATTGCGGTAAGATAAGTGCCAGGTAAGTGGGAAGGAACCACAGTAGTGGGCCTAATTAAAAACCACTAGCCTTAGACACACTTGCCTAGACACCACAAGACAGTTTAGATAAACGATCGATGTCCATGACATATCGTGCTTTTATTTGAAAAGATTTTATTTAGAATTGTGTACAACTTAAAGCTTTCAAGAAAGGTTTATAAAGAATATGGTATTTTAGTGAAAAGTCCTATATTTTCGTATTCTATATTTTGACGTTTATCAATTAAAGTTATATTTGTGTGTGTGTAGAGGTAGGTCATTACCTCGTGACTTATTTTAAGTTTTAATGAAGTTTTAGAGGTTAAACATGACATATTAAACTTAAAGGTATTAAAGCGCAAGAATGCGGTATTCGAAAACGTTATCATTTCATGTATGAAAATTCATTCAAATTGGTTTCTACAAGTTTAGTGATCAAGATAAACCTATTTAGGAGTGAGGGAATTAATTAAACTAAGAAAAATTAACTTCATGGTATTTTTATGAAAAGAATACGGTTTTGCAAAGATGCTATCATTTCATGTGAGAAAGTTTGTTTAAATTGGTTTATGGGTGATTAATAGTCAACATGAATATAGATAGGTGTTATGTATTAGGTGACAAGTGGAAATTTATAGAAAAACCGAATCGGAAATCGGTTTGTCCGATTTCCGTCGGGTTCCAAAAAGTCGTATTTTTACATTAAGGAAAATAGAGATAGAAGAGATGGGACTTACGGGTTTGGACAAGCTAAGGGGGCTAAAGAAGGTGGTGATTGTCGATGCGTCGAAAACGTCGCGAAGGTTCTGATCCGATCGCCGGAATCCGTCGTCGGTTTCGGCAGCGCTTCGCTTCTCGCTCTTTGCACCGAGTTCTCAAGAATTTAGGAGAGTAGACTTAGAGTGGTAAGGTGAAATGGTAGAGGGTAGGGGTCTTTATATAGGGCTAGGCTAGGGTTAGGGTTAGGATAAAAAACATTAAAAGAAAATATAAAAAAACATTAAAAATTCATTAAAAATCATTAAACTTAGGAGTAAAAGGGATTTATTGGCCAAATCAAAACCGATCCAGGTATAATAAGTGTGCAAGAGGGTTGACCAAGTCAAGAGCCAACTTTTCTCAGTTGGTGACTCGGTCGTCCGGCCAAGTCCGGCCGGATCGGCCAATTGGCCGGCCGGCGGCGCCGAGTCGGGCCGAGTCAGGCTTCCAGTGGCCGGGGATTTTCTAGGGGTACAATTTGGTATATTTACTTTTTGTTCTCCAGTACATATTTTGGGAGTTATGGCCTTTCTACCGTTGACTTCCAAAAAAAATTAAAACAAAATAAATACAAAAATAATGTGGGGCATGGGATTTGAACTCCGGTGGCTTGGTTCAGCGGTGCAAGGTATTACCAATGAGCTACAAGCTCTTTCTTGTGATTATTGTGTTATTTAATTACTTAAAATGATAGCAGCAAGAGTAAAATACTCCAAGTATACATTAAATTTTAAAGTGATTTCTTGTACACTAAAAATGGAGTTATTTCATTCTTGTAGCTTGTAATTAAAAACAAAAATAATTACCTAAATCTTGTGCTCAGGCTAAAATACCCCTTTGTGGATTTTTAAAAAAAAATATATTTTGAAAAAAAAAAATTGTATAGGAAAAAGTGTATAAAAATTAGGGTTGTTACAGATGTAGATTGGATTAGGGTAGTCGTACGTCCTTGTTGACCTCTGTCAAGGGTCGTACGGGTGGGTTTAATTCAATCGGAAAATGACGGGTTGAACTTGACTAGTAGCCTATGGTTTGTTGACCTCCGTCAAAGTTATAGGACGCTAGGGGCAAAATATTATCGGGAATTTCAAGTGTTGAAATTTGCAATGAGATTGCATACCTCCTATGAGATAGTTGGATCCCGATACCCACTGCGAGTAAGAGTTACTCCTGGGAGAGTTTTACACAGGACAATTAGCCGATCAAGTTGGTATCTAGAAAAGTGTTAATGGGGTTACGCCTCTGGGAAAACGAGGTTTACTTTAATTAGTTCCGTGCGAAAGCACGGGGAACCTCCCTCAAGTACCGACACTGATCTGGCTGAAAGATTGACGAAATTGTAGGGTGTAATTAATCCCGGCTAATCTTACCTTTTAGGGTTTGAAGGTAGATTTGATAAAAACAGTGGGAGACATCCTGATTAGATAAGATAATAACCAATCTAATCTTGCAAGAGCATACGCTAAAGTGTTTTCTTCTTTCTCTCTCCAGGTAGCGACCATATCAGGCCATAATCAAGATAATAATATGGATGTATTGACTGAACCCGCTTATTATACTGAGCAGGGGAACGTTGGTCCCGTTCTTTCTTATAAGAGTTATAAGACTTAACAGGGAATAGGAGAATATCTGGATTCTCACACCGCCCAAACAAAGAACATGCATATTGATGCACCTTCTTCGGGTGTGTTAGTTATTGAGAACTGTTTCTCAGTTCACCCTACGTCCTGGGTATTAGATACCGGATCAGGATCCCACATATGTAAATTGTTACATGGGCTACGGAAAGGTAGAGAACTGGGAAAAGGTGATCATTCCGTTCAAGTAGGGAATGGTGCAAGTATTGCAGCCAAAGCAGTTGGCGAATATCACCTAGTATTACCAAGTCGTAATACACTGATTCTGAATGAGTGCTATTATATACCGAACATGATGTGCAACATTATATCAGTTTCTTTATTAAGTAAAGAAGGATATAATTTTGTAGTACAGGATAATGTTATGAATATCTTCCTAAATCAAAAGTTGATTGCATCAGGCTCGTTACATAATGGCATATTCATTCTCAATCAAAATACAATCCTCAATATACAAAACACACACAAGAGGAAAAGTTCAGAAATGAACGAATCCTTCTTGTGGCATTGTAGACTTGGTCATATCAATGCGACACGACTGGCTAAGTTACATAACGATGGATATCTGAATCCGTTCGAATTATCATCTTATGATACTTGCCATTCATGTCTCAAAGGAAAAATGACCAAAACTCCGTTTAGTGGACACGGAGAAAAGGTTACGGAACTCTTAGGACTGGTACATAGTGATGTTTGCGGTCCAATGTCTACGCATGCCAGGAACGGTTCTTCCTACTTCATTACATTCACTGATGATCTCTCAAGATTCGGACATGTGTTCCTGATGAAACACAAGTATGAAGCTTTTGAGAAATTCAGAGAATATAAGCACGAAGTAGAGAACCAAACGGGTAAAAGTATTAAGATCCTTCGATCTGATCGAGGAGGAGAATACTTGAGCAATGATTTTCTAGATTATCTAAAAGAGAATGGGATTCTCTCTCAGCTTACTCCTCCTTATACACCACAACACAACGGTGTATCGGAGCGGAGGAATCGCACCCTATTAGATATGGTGCGCTCTATGATGAGTAATGCTGAGTTGCCTATTTCCTTCTGGGGGTATGCGCTTGAGACAGCGGCATATATACTGAATAAAGTTCCCACCAAATCTGTGCCTACCATCTCATATAAGATATGGGAAGGGAAGAGACCATATCTTAATTTTGTTAAGATATGGGGTTGCCCGGCCTATATCAAAAGACAAAATCCGGACAAACTCGAGACAAGGTCTGTTTTATGTAAGTTTATTGGATATCCTAAGCATTCGCGAGGGTATATTTTCTACCACAGTGAGGAACAAAGGGTGTTTGTTGCTCAACACGCCACCTTTTTAGAAAAGGAATTTCTTGCAAAAGAGATTAGTGGCTCTGAGGTAGAACTGGAAGAAGTTCCAGCAAAACAAACTACAACAGATGATTTAGTGGAACCAGAGGATTCAGTAGTATCCGACGAACCTCAGCCTCTCCGCCGATCTAGTAGGGTTTCTCATACACCTGAGAGATACTACGGTTTTCTCATTGATGGTGGAAGCGAGGATTGCATCATGGAAGATGATGACCCGACTAGTTTCGAGCAGGCCATCACGAGTGGTGACTCTGTGAAATGGCTGGATGCAATGCGATCTGAGATGGAATCCATGTACACCAACAAAGTATGGACTTTGGAAAATGCTCCTGAAGGGGTAAAACCCATTGGGAGCAAGTGGATCTTTAAAAAGAAATTTGGTGTAGATGGAAAGGTTGAGACTTTCAAAGCTAGACTTGTTGCAAAGGGTTTTCGTCAACGACCAGGTGTGGATTATGACGAAACCTTTTCTCCAGTGGCTATGCTTAAGTCCATCCGGATCTTACTTGCCATTGCTGCATACCATGACTACGAAATATGGCAAATGGATGTTAAGACCGCCTTTCTAAATGGTGATTTAGAAGAGTGCGTGTACATGACTCAGCCAGAGGGCTTCGTAGATAGTGGGAGCAGCGGAAAGGTGTGCAAGCTGCTTAAATCCATTTATGGGTTAAAGCAAGCATCGCGGAGTTGGAACATCTGTTTTGATGTTGTAGTCAAAGAGTTTGACTTCATCAAAAATATAGATGAACCTTGTATCTATAAGAAGGTAGCAGAGAGTAAGGTTGTCTTCCTCGTATTGTACGTGGATGACATACACTTGATAGGAAATGATGTTCCTATGCTGCAATCAGTCAAGCTCTTCTTATCACAAAGATTCTTGATGAAAGATCTAGGTGATGCCACCTGCATACTGGGAATCAGGATCTATAGAGATAGTGTTAGTTATATGTATGCCCTAGAGGCCATTACTATACATAGGATGTATATTGTAGTGGATGCTGGGACATATATAGGGAGGACTTTCTTGCTCGACATGATAGTATGCTATCTGGTTGATCTTTACCTTAACGTGTATACTGATTGTCTCTCTGTTACAAGTTGGTAAAGCCCTTAGGATCTGTACTTGACTACCTGGACTATGATGCGGATCATACTAGTGGGGACATGGTAGTCCATAAGTACATCCTTGAAAGTCCCTAGTCGTGGGTGTATCGAGACGGGGCATCGATATACCAGAGTAGACTAGCGTGTACCTTCTCGACCCATACAGATGGGCGATGGATGATCCCATATCCATCGGTGTTTGACATCAGAGATCATATACGGGTGCTCAGTAGAGACTGGGTACACTGGACGGACTCGCCGAGAACTCCCAGATGGTATTATACCTCACGTCAGATGGCAGTTCTCTGGTGACACAAGTACAGAGTAGTCTGTTGACCCGAGATCGTCATAGAGTCTTGTGTGGTTCCCACTGTGCTTTGATTTCCATCTTACCACGTCCAAGAAGGCGTGCAAAACGGTGGTTTTTGGGTACAGTCCCGAGTCACATGGAGGCAATGAGCGATAGGAGGGGATTCGTCTCTCCTGGTATAGGGAGTTGATGTTGCACTGTGTTCGATTGGCTATAACAGGAAGTCCCTGGCCAGGGCTGATCAGAGAATTGCTGGTAAGTGTTACCAGTAGTTTCTCGACCCGTTATGAGCCTCATATCGACACGACTTATCGAGCTATTGGGGTCTGACGTTTACCACCCCTAGGCAAGATATGCGACATATCAGACGATCAGACCGGACTGTACGGTAGTGTTACTGGTCGGATTCACTGGAGTGTGAGCGGGCTTGCTCGTCGATCTTCAGATCGCTCAATACCCGGGTGGCCGTTACGTTTAGCAGACCGCTTGCGGCTTGTGGGTGTTTGATATGATCATCGCCTGCTGTCGGCGTATTGACGAGTCTTTAGAGTCCTACACAGAGGTTTCCTGGCTCAAGCGAAACGAAATAGGAGCGCATATGAGATATGTGCGGGACCGAGAATAATGCGTGTATGTGATACCGTATTCTATTCTCGCGATAAATGTATCGAATGGTTGTATGTGATATAACCTAGTTATCGATTCAAGCGTTGATTCGATAAGCCGATATATTGGATACTAGTCGGTTGTGTGCGACATAACCGGATCATTGAATCAAGTGTTGATTTAATGATTTAATGCATATTTATATATTTGATATATTACTTTGCATCAACTAGTATCGGTTTACTTAAGATGGATTTTCTCACTCGAATGTGCGCATTATATATGTGATATGATTTTGTGCACTTGCTTGTATCATGTTTGATGATACATGCTTTTTGGTTAAGTGTAAAGTATTAAACCTTGGTTAATGAAATGGTTAGGGTTTATTATTTGTTATTCATTTATCTTATTTAATTATCCTTTTATTTTTGATAAATGAATAAAAGAAAAGAGAAAAGAATGGTGGCTATTTTTGTTTTATGTTGAAGCTTCTTGAAACTTTGATCAAGTCAACCATTCTTATCTCATCCTTAACCCTAACCATTCCCACTAACCCTAGTTGAATCTCTACACTTTACCATGGTTATCTTTATGATAAGAATAATTATTCTTTTCTTTTCTAATTAATCTTATCATATTCTTCTTCTTCTTCTTCCTTGCTTCAACTGAAGAAAAGCTTACCTCATCAATGGTGATTGATGTTTTTGAGTGAGAAATCCAATTCTAAAGTTAACCCACTTCCTATTTCTTCATCCTCTACCTCTTGCCTAGTAGTAGAGTGTGTTTTCTTCACAAGTTTCTTGACTTGGTGAAGTCGGAGCTTGATTTAGCGATGCCTCGACGTAGATCATCTTCGGCATGGACATCGACGACCTAGCTCGCTTTTTCTCCGACGAAGCCGACTCTAGAGCCCGGATTTTATTTGGACAGCGGAGAGGACCTCGTTGCGGAGCTATGGAGGTGGAGCACCGGATCTACAAAGGTTGTATTTCCGTATCCCTAGTTAAATGTTAACTAGATTACTTTTTCGCCTAGATTTCTAGCAAACGATCCGTATTTAGGGTTTCTCGGCACCGTAGATTTTTATTTTGGCATGATCGATGCCTTGTGAGACCTCATTAGGGTGCCTAGGAACCCTACAGATAGATCTAAACGGATACTGTGATTGTCCCAATCCAGGTACATTGACACCATACTAATGAGGTTTAGTATGGAAGAATCCAAGCGTGGGAACCAACCCACGATCTCTGTGTAGGATTCCTAGGCACACCCATGAGGTCCCACAAGGCATCAACCATGCCAAAATCAAATTTTCTTGTGCCGAGAAACCTTAATGCTAGATCGTTAACTGGAAATTAGGCGAAACAACAAGCTAGTAAACTACTTGGCTAATAAGTGAATGGAAATACAACCTTTGTAGATCCGGTCTACCACTTCTATAGCTCCGTGTTGACGTCCCTCCGCTGCGATCATCGGAATCCTGGACTCTAGTGTCGATTTCATCGGAGAAATGGGCGGGCTAGGTCGTTGACTTCGATGCCGAATATGATCTACGTCGAGGCAACTCAAACTCAAGCTCCACCTTCACTAAGTCATGAAACTGTTGTAGAAAACACCCTATACTACATGGCAAGTGGTAGAGGATGAAGAAATAGGAAGTGGGTTCACTTTTGATTTGGATTTCTCACTTGGATTCATCACTTGAAAATTTCTAGCAAAGGTTTTCTTTCTTCATCAAGAAGAAGAAGAAGAAAGAAATGAAAATGAATGAATTAATTAAATAGAAAATCAAGTGATGCCTTATCATAATGCAACCATGGGTGAGGCTAACACATGTAGAGAATAAACTAGGGTTTAGGTTTAATAGTTAGGTTAAAGCAAAAGACATAATGGCTAGACTTATGAAAGCTTCATGAAGCTTCAAGAGAAAAACAAAGAAAGCCACCATATTTGTTTTTGCCAAAATGAATAAAGAAAATAAATAAAGATAACAAAACCCTAACCATTAACCTAAACATGGATTAAATCAAACATACACCCAAGTTTGCATGTATCATCAAACATGATACAATCAAGTGCACAAAAATATATCATATATACTACTTGTGCACATCAAGTGATAAAATCAATCTTAAGTGAACAAATACTAGTTAATGTAAAGTAATATATCAAATATATAATTATACATCAAATCATTAAATCAACACTTGATTTAATGATCCGGTCATATCGCATATAACCAACTAATATCAAGTGTATCAATGTATCGAATCAACACTTGATCCGATAACCCGGCTATATCATATATAACCGTCCAATGATACAAATCGCGAGAATCGAATACAGTATCACATACTGGTATTATTCTCGGTCTCGCACATATCTCATATGCGCTCCTATTTCGTTTCGCTTGAGCCAGGAAACCTCTGTGTAGGACTCTAAAGACTCGTCAATACGCCGGCAGCAGGTGATGATCATATCAAACACCCACAAGCCGAAAGCGGTCTGCTAAACGTAACGTCCACCCGGGTATTGAGCGATCAGAAGATCAACGAGCAAGCCCGCTCACACTCCTGTGAATCCAACCAGTAACACTTACCGTACAGTCCGGTCTTATCGTCTGATATGTTGCATATCTTGCCTAGGGGTGGTAAACGTCAGACCCCAGTAGCTCGATAAGTCGTGTCGATATGAGGTCTATAACATTTCGAGAAACTACTGGTAACACTTACCAGTAAATCTCAGCAACCCTGGCCAGGGATTTCCGGTTATAGCCAATCGAACACAGCGCAACATCAACTCCCTATACCGGGAGAGACGAATCCCCTCCTATCGCTCATCGCCTCCATGTGATTCGGGACTGTACCCAAAAGCCACCGTTTTGCAAGCCCTCTTGGACGTGGTAAGGTGGAAATCAAAGCACAGTGGGAATCACACTAGACTCTATGACGATCTCGGGTATACAGACTAACCTGTACCAGTGTCACCAGAGAACTGCCATCTGACGTAAGGTATAATACCATATAGGGGTTCTCGGCGAGTCCGTCCAGTTTACCCAGTCTCCACTGAGCACCCGTATATCATCTCTGATGTCAAACACCAATGGATATGGGATCATCCATCGCCCATCTGTATGGGTCGAGAATGTATACGCTAGTCTACTCTGGTATATCGATGCCCCGTCTCGATACACCCATGACTAGGGACCTTGAAGGATGTACTTATGGACTACCATGTCCCCACTAGTATGATCCGCATCATAGTCCAGGTAGTCAAGTACACATCCTAAGGGCTTTACCAACATGTAACAGAGAGACGATCAGTGTACACGTTAAGGTAAAGAGCAACCAGATAGCATACTATCATGTCGAGCAAGAAAGTCCTCCCTATATATGTCCCAGCATCCACTACAATATACATCCTATGTACAGTAATGGCCTCTAGGGCATACATATAACTAACAATCTCCCACTTGCACTAGGGCCATCTGTAGCAGTGGTTGCAGTATCTCATACTCAACCATCCCATAATGGACTCTCTCTGGGAAAAGGACTTTGTGAGTGGATCCGCCGTGTTGTCCTCTGAGTCTACTCTCCTAACCTTGATCCCTTGGAGATCAACCATCTCCATGATCAGGTGATACTGCCTTAGAATATGTCTGGATCACTGATGGGACGGACGTTCCTTGGCATAAGCCACAACTCCATTGTCACACAATGGGAGGAACTAAGTTCATCTCATGAACAAATATACATCCAGACTGCCTCTTTGGTAGTATCATAAGTAGCGATATATCCAGCCTTTATCGTCTAGTATGCCACGTGTCACGCCCCGCTTCCCAAAATACGGAATGCGAGGGATTGACAAGGTCTGCCATGCTCCTACGGTCAAGGAAATGTCCTGCCGTAGTCCCACTTCGGCTTCTAGTTTCACATGGTAAACAGTAAATAATGCGCAGGTAATGAGAAATGCAGTAACTGAAAAAAACAATATAAAGAACTAACCTGATGGGAAACAAAAGGGTATAACCCTGGATGGCAAATCAAGATGTCCGTGATGTACGTCTAGTCCTGGTCCAGGCTAAATCCTCTCCTCACACTGAGCATGCATACTCAGGTCGTCAGAGCGACACAACAGCAATATAATATATAAATCCAAGTGATAACTCTAACAGTGATAATAAATATATATTAATCAGTAAATCAATGACGGTATAGGTATGAACATGTAGTAATCGATGCAGTGGAACAGTAAAAGCAGTAAAATGATATGCCAAGTATGTCAACACAGTAAGTATGTATATCGATGCTATCATCCCTATCAGTCTCTAAGTCTCACTGTACAGGTCACTAAGCCTATCGTCAGTCCAAGTGTGAGAGTCAACCACTCGTGAGTGTCCTCCACCCAAGGGTAGAACCTAAGGGCAAGAGACCACGGGCCTAACATGTAACTCACGGTAATAATCATGTACCCTGTAAATCTCCATATATCTCCATATATATATATAAGCCTGCATGGGACTCCCGAGATTTTGTTGAACTCACACTTAAATTACCCCACACCCCATGGTCTACATCAAACGCTAACCATAACTTCAACTACCAATCGGTCTGCGACAATTCTGCGCGAGAACTGGAGGCAGGACCTCCATCAAGCACGTCCCAACTAATACCTAAGATAAATGGCAGTGTCTGGTGCCTTATCTGTGACACCCGTGCAAGAGCTTCCATAAGTGTCCCATACCACTTATAGTCACACGTACACGCGTCCCACAGACGTCGACAATGCAATAGAATAATAAGGTTCACTGATTGTGTACAAGTACGTGTCAGTTTCACTTATTCACTTATACACGAACACTAATGTACTTGCCACAATCATCACTAATACCTAACACTGGGTAATGCACATTATCACTAAGTTATCAATGCAGTGACATATGTATGATATGATGCGTAAACAGTATGTAAAGCATGATTAGGATGTCATGAATCAGTAATCTACCACTTGCAATATTTATCATACATCAAACGTGTACAGTTTAGCGAAACGATAAACATGGAATAATTAGTATGTTCAGTTATCTATCCCTCAAATTTAGTTTCATGCCAATCGGGTTCCAGGATCACGAATTACAGCCGTTTCATTTTAAGCGTTCACGGATGGAAATCCGGTTTTAGAATTGGAAGTCCGTTTCGGAACGCATTTTAATCCCAGTTGGGATCAGAATTTAGCGACACTACAGTTGAATTAAATCTAGGTTTTCCAATAAGGTTTTCAACGCAATAGACGGATCTTCAATCGCATTTGTACGTTAGGAGATTCACACTGTTCAATACTAGTATGTCAATTCTGATTCTGTTGGGACTGTTATACGTCCCCATCTATTAAATTACAGATTAAATAGCAAATGATGACGAAACAGGATGAAACCACTTGTATTATCTAGCTAATAGATTCATATTTAATAAACAGCTGAGTTCCGCAATCTACGAGTTAAGGAAACCTGGTGGTACCCATTACGGGACAGCACACAGAAAACAGAGTCGCTCTGGACTGCAGTCCAGAGTCGCACTCCGATCCATATATTGTCACAGTTTAACTATAGAAACAATTAGAAACTTGCATAGGGTTATAGTTCGTCGAGTCGGATTCGATTTGAGCCCTTGAACGCATCATTCCAGTGTGTATATAATTTATGGTGATTTTAACGGTTTTCAGGTACAAGAAGATTCCAGTTTTATGAGTAAACTTGAGGGTAGTCGTTTTAGTCGTTAACGGTCATATTTTCCAACGAAATTCACACACTAGATTCACAGCCATACGGGCCAGCTTATACAATTGAGTTCCGTCAAATTAATTGATGATTTCCTATGAGAACATGTATCGAACAGTTGCGTCGTAATATTTAACAGAAAAGTAAAACATGGGATATACACTATTGTAATTTGTGACTATCATAAGTAGCATGTAGCAAGTAGAAAACTTGCCTGGAAATGTGTCGACAATAATACTGCGGTGGTATCAGCACGATCGCGCCACGAACGCAGCACCGGCTCAGTCATTTGGAATCCGACAATTTCACTCGATCTAGCTGCTCTTCGTGCCTTCCTTTTCTTCACTGCTTCACGCTGTTCCTTGATTTGATGTGAGGGAGGGTGAGACGCTGATAAAGAGAGAGAAATTTAGAGAGAGAGGAAGAGAGAATTAGAGAGAGAGAGAGAGAGGGAATTAGAGAGAGAGAGAGAGAATTAGAGAAATTGAGAGAGAGAGAGGGAATTAGAGAGAAAGAACATGGGTGAGATGAGAGAGGGGGAATAGAATGAATGAGAATTAAGTGGTGATTAATAGAATTTTAAAAGGGATTAATGGGAGAAATTAATTGGGATTAAAGAGGCATTAACTTGGTGGTTTAATAGGAATTTATAGAGGAGATTTGGGTTTGGATTTGAAGGGATTTAAAAGAAATGAGATGGGATAATTGTTATTTTAATGGGCTGGGGAGGGAAAATGGGCTCGGGCCAAGGGATAAGATAGTAGGGAAAAGAAAGGGGCCGTCCTTGGGATTTTAAGTGAATGAGAAAAGGATTAGAGGTGTGGGCCGGCTCTGGGCTTGGGGAAAGTAACGGCTGGGCTAAAAATGAAAAAAGGGGATAATAAAAGAGGAAGGGAATGAGGGTTTGGGTTAGGGAAAATTAAAAGATATGAGATTAGATTAGGATTTGGGTTTTTAGAATAATACAAATAATAATTATAAAATAAATAAATTTTGAGAGTGACAAAAATACGGATATTGGTATTCAAAAGGACTGGGTATTACATCATACAAAAGGATAGGTCTAAATAAGTATAAGGTAGGAACGACTATGAGGGAAAACTACATGCATATGAGAATATAAATAACAATAACGAATAATAATATTCGAGGCGTGTTCGATAAAATCGAAACCTAAATATGTGCACATATAAGTATATCAAAAGTAGCACAGTAGAAATAGTAAGTATAAGGTATAATCATAATGAAGCAGTGAAGGACTTGACGGTGGTTTAAAATATTTTTAGAATAACGTATCAGTCAAACCATTTTAACATAACTTAGAAAACTATATGGTGAAAATAAGAAACATAGCACCAAAATAATATGTGTAATACATATGGTAGCTCTACCGAAAAATAAGGAGAATAGTAGTGTACTTAAAATAAATAAAATAGAGTAGTCAATATCACGCACTCTTCGATAAATACAAAATAATGAAACTAAATTTTCGAATAATGATGTCCCTAACTATAGTTAGGGTAACAGGGAAAAGCACAAAAATGTATAGGGCTAGCTAGGGTAGGGATTACAATGGAGTGTGGCTCATTCAAAAGGTTGGAGTGTGACGGCTTTAGATTGAAGGTCGAAGAGGTTGGGGTCGGTTCAGCCCAGTGTGTAAGGGTGAACAGTAATGAACCTCAGGAGGGGAGGGAATGTATGGGAAGGAAACGGTCGACACATCAAGCGAAAAAATCCGAAGGATCAGCTAACTCGGAAATTTTACCATCAATTTCCCCTCTCAGAAGGATCTCAAACGAAGCACAGACAAAGAATGGAGACAAAGCACTTTCGAAAACCGAAGATGGCCCTATACTATACATAAATTTATTTGGCCAGAGAAGACAACATCTAAAAAGAAATCCCGTCAGTCGCAGTGGTGGAGATTCAGCAGGTTGAGGTAGGCTCCCGCACTCAGGTAGGGACGTCCATTTCTTTAGCGCCTCGCGGGGACCACCATTGGGAGTTCTTCCACAGCAGGGTCTTATTCTTCTGGTCCTTCTTCCTCGGCTGGAGCTCCTTCATCAGGACCTGCTTCCATATGATTCTCTTCTTCTGGATTCTCTTCCATGGGATTTTCCTCCCCTGGGTTTTCTTCTATCGGTCTTCCTCGGGATCTTCCTCTATCGGGTTCTCTTCAGGGTCTCCTTCCTCTTCGTCGGAATCGTCTATCATGTTAAACTCTGGGGCGACTGCTCCTTCGTCTTCGGAATCGCTGTTTCCGAAAATGACCTGGTGATCGTTGATCTCATCATCAGAACTCATTAGCGTGCGGTCTAAGGAAATGCATAACTGTGCATCCTCATCTAGATGCGGCGCTGATCCAGGGTGGGCCATTTCCTGAAAGGAAAGGGTCATGATTAGACAGTGAAATACATCAAGAGAATAGCTCAGGGTATGAAATATAGGAAAATATACGGTGGCAGGAACTGAAAAATCAGGATAAAAATGTTGTGATAATGAATAGTATTAATAAGGGGAAAGACAAGAGAATGATACATATATTACGATTCAAAGTTTTATTGCATTCAACTAAAAGTTCGACGGATACAAGATTTCAAATGGAAAGAAATATTTATAAGAGGATGACAACAATATTACTGAAATTAGAAAACATGAAAATTCTTCTTTGATTGCTAGACCGCTGCATTCTCATTACGCGAGTTGAATCCTATGTTGGGTCCGCTTTATTCTCAAAGTTCGAACTACACAATAATCATCACTTGGCAGAAGTGGGGAGAGTGGACGAGTCTCCTCCTTGCAGCTCCTTCCTTTTTGGGCAACTGTTGATAAGATGTTCGCTGGATCCGCAAATCATACATTTCCCTTGGGCGCGGCGACAATCCTTCTGAAGATGTCCTGCCCTCTTACAGTACCCACAACATTGGGTCTTCTGCTGCTTCTGTCGCGGGAAAACAAATTGGCACTTCATCTTCTTCTCTTTTCTTCGTCTAACAGGGATCCCTTTACAATTTGAGACTCCTGCTGGTGCCTGATTCACCTGCCTTCTCAGCCCTTCAGTTAGCAAGTCGTTCCTCCGCTCCTGGGCTTCCTTCAGACGTTGCAGTACATTCAGAATCTCGATGTTCTGATTCTGGGGAGTGGAGATAGAGGAAGAGTCGTTGGAAGACATGATCCTGAAACAATAATTTTGAGGATGATATAAGGCACAAGCTATAAGATTCAAATATAATAAGGATTGGACAAAGATTCAAGAATATCAGATGTGATGAAATTCATTACAATTGGAAATCAATTGTAGGATTCTAAGTCACTTAAACAGAGTACGGTAGTGCAATTGCAACCACGTAACCTTGCCAAGTCACCTGAAACCCTAGCGAATGGATAGCAGAACACTCAATGTGAATATGGATCAAGAATATCAAGTTTACAATCTAGACTGAGGGATGTCTTAGATTGTCGAGCTATACACGGAAAACTGCAATCCCGATCGAAGCAAAACCTGGCTTTGATACCAACTAAACCATGTCACGCCCCGCTTCCCAAAATACGGAATGCGAGGGATTGACAAAGCCAGCCATGCTCCTACGGTCAAGGAAATGTCCTGCCGTAGTCACACTTCGGCTTCTAGTTTCACATGGTAAATAGTAAATAATGCGCAGGTAATGAGAAATGCAGTAACTGAACAAAACAATATAAAGAACTAACCTGATGGGAAACAAAAGGGTATAACCCTGGATGGCAAATCAAGATGTCCGTGATGTACATCTAGTCCTGGTCCAGGCTAAATCCTCTCCTCACACCGAGCATGCATACTATTTGTTTCTGTACTAATGTTGTGACGATAATCGAGTCGGAGTGCGGCTCTGGACTGCAGTCCAGAGCGACTCTGGTTACTGTTTGTTGTCCCGTAATGGGTACCACCTTGTTTCCTTAACTCTTATGTTGCGGAATTCTGCAGTTTATTAAAGGTAAATCTATTAGCTAACTAACACAAGTGGATTCATTCCGTTTCATCATCGTTTGCCATAATTAATGATCCTAAACATGTATGCTCAGTCAAAAGGTCGGAGTGTGGCGGCTTTAGACTGGAGGTCGAAGAGGTTGGGGTCAGGTCAGCCCAGGGTGCATGGGTGAACAGTCAGGGATCTCAGGAGGAAATAAATGTATAGGGGAAACAGCCAAGCATCATGTGAACCAAGAAGATCAACAGATTAGCGAACTCAGCCAATTTTATTTCATTCCAGAAAATTCGAAACAAAGCACTCTCGAAAAGTAATAGATGGCCCTAAACTATATATAGGTTTATTTGGCCAGCAAGGACAACAGCTAAAAAAAATCCCGTCAGTCGCGGTTGTGGAGGTTCAGCAAGTTGCGGTAGGCTCGCGCGCTCAGGTAGGGACGTCCATTTCCATAGCACCTCGCAGGGACCGCCATTAGGAGTTCTTCCACCGCAGGGTCTTGTTCTTCTGGTCCTTCTTCCTCGGCTGGAGCTTCTTCATCAAGGTCTGCTTCCATGTGATTCTCTTCTTCTGGATTCTCTTCCATGGGATTTTCCTCCACTGGATTTTCTTCTATCTGATCTTCCTCGGGATCTTCCTCTATTGGGTTCTCTTCAGGTTCTCCTTCCTCTTCATCGAAATCGCCTATCATGTCAACCTCTAGGGCGGCGTCTCCTTCGTCCTCGGAATCGCTGTTTCCGAAAATGACCGGGGGGCCGTTGATCTCATCGTCAGAACTCACCGGCATGCGGTCTAAGGAGACGCATGACTGTGCATCCTCATCTAGATGCGGCGCTGCTCCAGGGTGGGCCATGGCCTGAAAAGGAAGAGTCATGATCAGACAGTGGAACACATTTGGAAAAATCAGGGGTACGGAGTACAAGAAAATATGCGGTAAGCAAGGACTGAAAACAAAATCTAGAATACTGATGCAACAAATGGTATGAGTAAGGTGAGGGGGAAAGGAGAGGATACATGCATCATGATTCAAAGTTTTATTGCATTCAACTAAAAGTTCGACGGATACAAGATTTCAAACGAAAGGAAATTTTTACAAAAGGGGTACCAGCATTATTATAGAAAGCAGAAAACATAATAACTCTTCTTTGTTTTCTGGACCGCTGCAATCTCGTCACACGGGTTGAATTCTAAGTTGGGTCCGCACTATCCTCGAAGTTCGAACTACGCAATAATCGTCACTTGGCAGGAGTGGAGAGTGTGGATGAGTCTCTTCCTTGTAGCTCCTTCCTTTTTGAGCAACCGTTGATAAGATGTCCGCTGGATCCGCAAATCAGACATTTCCCTTAGGCGTGGCGACAATCCCTCTGAAGGTGTCCTGGCCTCTTACAGTACCCACAACACGGGGTCTTCTGCTATTTCTGTCACGGGGAAACAAATTGGCGCTTCATCTTCTTCTCTTTTCCTCGTCTAACGGGGATCCCTTTATGATTGGAGACTCCCGCTGGTGCCTGATTCACCTGCTTTCTCAGTCCTTCAGCTAACAAGTCGTTTGTTCGCTCCTGGGCTTCCTTCAAACCTTGCAGTACACTCAGGATCTCAACAGTCTGATTCTGGGGAGTGGAGATAGAGGAATGCGACGCCAACAATTCAAGTTATACACTATTTAACACTGGTATGTCACTTCTGAATCTATTCTGGACTGTTATACGTCCATTCCCATAGCGCCTCGCAGGGATCGCCATTGGGAGTTCTTCCACAGCAGAGTCTTGATCTTCCGGTCCTTCTTCCTCGGCTGGAGCTTCTTCATCGAGGTCTGATTCCATGTGATTCTCTTCATCTGGATTCTCTTCAATGGGATTTTCCTCCACTGGATTTTCTTCTATCGGTTCTTTCTCGGGGTCTTCCTCTATTGGGTTCTCTTCAGGGTCTCCTTCCTCTCTGTCGGAATCGTCTATCATGTTAAACTCTAGGGCGACTGCTCCTTCGTCTTCGGAATCACTGTTCCCGAAAATGGATTGGGGATCGTTGACCTCATCATCAGAACTCATCAGCGTGCGGTCTAAGGAAATGCATGACTATGCATCCTCATCTAGATGCGGCGCTGCTCCAGGGTGGGCCATGGCCTGAAAAGAAAGAGTCATGATTAGACAATGGAGTACATTAAGAAAATAGCTCAGGATTCGAAGTATTAGGGAGATATACGATGGCAGGAACTGAAAAATCAGGATAAAAGTGCTGTGATAATGAATAGTATGAATAAGGGAAAGGACAAGAGAATGATACATATATTACGATTGAAGTTTTATTGCATTCAACTAAAAGTTCAACGGATACAAGATTTCAAATGGAAAGAAATATTTTTAAGAAAATGATAACATTATTACTGAAAGTAGAAAACATGAAAATTCTTCTTTGATTGCTAGACCGCTGTATTCTCGTCACGCGAGTTGAATCCTCGAGGTTCGAACTACGCAATAATCATCACTTGGCAGAGGTGGAGAGTGTGGATGAGTTTCCTCCTTGTAGCTCCTTCCTTCTTGGGCAACTGTTGATAAGATGTTCGCTGGATCCGCAAATCAGGCATTTCCCCTGGGCGTGGCGACAATCCCTCTGAAGATGTCCTGGCCTCTTGCAGTACACACAACCTTGGGTCTTCTGCTGTTTCTGTCGCGGGGAAACAAATGGGCGCTTCATCTTCTTCTCTTTTCCTCGTCTAACAGGGATCCCTTTATGACTGGAGACTCCCACTGGTGCCTGATTCACCTGCCTTCTCAGTCCTTCCGCTAATAAGTCGTTTGTTCGCTCCTGGGCTCCCTTCAGACCTTGCAGTACCCTCAGAATTTCAACGGTCTGATTCTGGGGAGTGGAGATATAGAGAGAGTCGTTGGACGATATGATCCTGAAACAATAATTTTGAAGATGATATGAGGCACAAGCTATAAGAATCAAATATAATATGGATTGGACAAAGATTCAAGAATATCAGATGTGATTAAATTCTTTACAATGGGAAAAATCAACTGTATGAATCTAAGTCACTTAAACAGAGTATGGTAGTGTAACCGTGATGTAGTTCACAATTACAATCACGAAACTTTGCCAAGTCACCTGAAACCCTAGCGAATGGATAGCAGAACACTTAATGTGAACATGATGCATGTATCCTCTCCTTTCCCCCTCACCTTACTCATACCATTTGTTGCATCAGTATTCTAGATTTTGTTTTCAGTCCTTGCTTACCGCATATTTTCTTGTACTCCGTATCCTTGATTTTTCCTAATGTGTTCCACTGTCTGATCATGACTCTTCCTTTTCAGGCCATGGCCCACCCTGGAGCAGCGCCGCATCTAGATGAGGATGCACAGTCATGCGTCTCCTTAGACCGCATGCCGGTGAGTTCTGACGATGAGATCAACGGTCCCCAGGTCATTTTCGGAAACAGCGATTCCGAGGACGAAGGAGACGCCGCCCCAGAGGTTGACATGATAGGCGATTCCGACGAAGAGGAAGGAGACCCTGAAGAGAACCCGATAGAGAAAGATCCCGAGGAAGATCCGATAGAAGAAAATCCAGTGGAGGAAAATCCCATGGAAGAGAATCCAGAAGAAGAGAATCACATGGAAGCAGACCTTGATGAAGAAGCTCCAGCCGAGGAAGAAGGACCAGAAGAACAAGACCCTGCAGTGGAAGAACTCTTAATGGCGGTCCCTGCGAGGTGCTATGGAAATGGACGTCCCTACCTGAGCGCGCGAGCCTACCGCAACCTGCTGAACCTCCACAACCGCGACTGACGGGATTTTTTTTAGCTGTTGTCCTTGCTGGCCAAATAAACCTATATATAGTTTAGGGCCATCTGTTACTTTTCGAGAGTGCTTTGTTTCGAATTTTCTGGAATGAAATAAAATTGGCTGAGTTCGCTAATCTGTTGATCTTCTTGGTTCACATGATGCTTGGCTGTTTCCCCTATACATTTATTTCCTCCTGAGATCCCTGACTGTTCACCCTTGCACCCTGGGCTGACCCGACCCCAACCTCTTCGACCTCCAGTCTAAAGCCGTCACACTCCGACCTTTTGAGTGAGCCATACTCCATTGTAATCCCTACCCTAGCTAGCCTATACATTTTTGTGCCATTTCCTGTTATCCTAGTTACATTTAAGGGCATCGTCATTCGAAAATTTAGTTTTCGTTATTTTGTATTTATCGAAAAGTGCGTGATATCGACTACTTCCGTTTTATGCATTTTTAGTACACTACTATTCTTCCCATTTCTCGGTAGTGCAACCATATATTGCGCCTATTATTTTGTGCTCTGTTTCTCATTTTCACCATGTGGTTTTCAAGGTTATGTTAAAATTGGTTGATTGATACGTTATTCTAAAATGTTTTAACCTATCGACAATTCCTTCATTATTTTATTGTTGTTACTTTATTTCCGGGTATTGTGCTTATGGTTACTATTATAAATGGTTATGCCTTATACTTATTATTTTAGCTGCGCTACTTTTGATATGCGAGGTGTGCACATGTTTAGGATTTCGATTTTATCCAGCACGCCTCGAAGGTTATTATTCGTTACTGCTATTCTATTTTTGTACATATGGGTTTCCCTCATAATTGATTTCTACCTTATACTTATTTAGACCAATTCTTTTAGTTGTATTATTTGTATACATATATAAACCTTCAAATTTCTTCATCCACCTATTTCAAGTAAATCATTATGTGTTAGTTTGCGATATAGTAGCTTTCGCTTATGATTTTATAACTTATCGTTTATTTTAAATTTCGAGGATGAAATTTTTGTAAGGGTGGTATGATGTAATACCCAGTCCTTTTGAATACCAATATCCGTATTTTTGTCACTCTCAAAATTCAATTATTTTATAATTATTATTTGTATTATTCTAAAAACCCAAATTCTAATCTAATCTCATATCTTTTAATTTTCCCTAACCCAAACCCTCATTCCCTTCCTCTTTTATTATCCCCTTTCTTTTTCAATTTTAGCCCAGCAGTTACTTTCCCCAAGCCCAGAGCCAGCCCACTCCTCTAATCCTTTTCTCATTCACTTAAAATCCCAAGCCTGGCCCCTTTCTTTTTCCCTACTATTTTATCCATTGGCCCGAGCCCATTTTTCCCTCCCCAGCCCATTAAAATAACAATTATCCCACCTCATTTCTTTTAAATCCCTTCAAATCCAAACCCAAATCTCCTCTATAAATTCCTATTAAATCACCAAATTAATGCCTCTTTAATCCCAATTAATTTCCCCCATTAATCCCTTTTAAAATCCTATTAATCACCAGTTAATTCTCATTCATTCTATTCTATCTCTCTCTCTTTCTCTCTCTCTCTCTAATTTTCTCTTCCTCTCTCTCTAAATTTCTCTCTCCCTTTATCAACGTCTCACCCTCCCTCACATCAAAACAAGAAACAACGTGAAGCAGTGAAGAAAAGGAGGGCACGAAGAGCAGCTAGATTGAGTGAAATTGTTGGATTCCCAAAGGACCGAGCCGGTGCTGCGTTCGTGGCGCGATCGTGCGGATACCACTGCAGTATTATTATCGACACGTGTCCAGGCAAGTATTTTTACTTGCTTACATGCTAATCTACTCATGTTACAAATTCAAAAGTATAAGTTATGAATTTACAATTCCCGATAAAATTAAACGACATACATGTTCGATACATGATCCCAATGAAAATACTCACCCAAATTGACGGAATTGGATTGTTTATGTTGTCCCAAGTAGTGATGAACACCTTGTACAAATTTCACTTCAGAAGCATGTAAGCAAGTGTGACTAAACCATGTCACGCCCCGCTTCCCAAAATACGGAATGCGAGGGATTGACAAGGCCAGCCATGCTCCTACGGTCAAGGAAATGTCCTGCCGTAGTCACACTTCGGCTTCTAGTTTCACATGGTAAACAGTAAATAATGCGCAGGTAATGAGAAATGCTGTAACTGAACAAAACAATATAAAGAACTAACCTGATGGGAAACAAAAGGGTATAACCCTGGATGGCAAATCAAGATGTCCGTGATGTACGTCTAGTCCTGGTCCAGGCTAAATCCTCTCCTCACACTGAGCATGCATACTCAGGTCGTCAGAGCGACACAACAGCAATATAATATATAAATCCAAGTGATAACTCTAACAGTGATAATAAATATATATTAATCAGTAAATCAATGACGGTATAGGTATGAACATGTAGTAATCGATGCAGTGGAACAGTAAAAGCAGTAAAATGATATGCCAAGTATGTCAACACAGTAAGTATGTATATCGATGCTATTATCCCTATCAGTTTCTAAGTCTCACTGTACAGATCACTAAGCCTATCATCAGTCTAAGTGTGAGAGTCAACCACTCGCGAG